>JAVUPR010000394.1:0-1416578 GCA_036785695.1 Gentiana straminea
GCACGATCATGTTATGATATCGCGACTTACGGAGCCGAGTGAGGCACTTTATACTGCCGGTGCTCACTGTTCTGTAAATCCTCGACCCCGGCGGACTGTGGCGCGGTCGATGATGAGGGCGTGATGAACGGGCGGGCGGGGAGGTGGAACGAGAGAGACGGAGGGCGGCCTCCAAAATTCGTATCAATGAGCCGGTTTGTACTGTTACGAGTATGCCCTTAGCTATGGTCCGACCTCTTATAACGGATCAAGGTAAGGGCGGATAGGCACCCGTCGTCGAGGTCGAGCGATAGCTTATCTAAGGGCGTTGATGCCAATATTATAAGGAATGAGCGAAGGTGGAGGAGGCTAGCTGGTACTTCGGATACCCATGAAAACATTCCGTTGACGGTGAGCGGATCCTTCCCTTTGCTCAAACAAAAGGCGGCCTAAGTGTTAGCAGCGCTTTCGGTCAAACTATTGGACGGGGTGGGACGGAGAATGCTTATGAGATAGCGGCTGGAGTTTGTCTGCTTTGTGGGGTCAAATGCTTTATCGTGAGAGTTGGTGAGGCCTTGCCTACCCTTTCCATGGTGGCCCCGACGTGGCTAGCTCTAGCCGATGCGTGGGTCGCCCCTTGTTGTAGGTGAGAGGTTGCCAATTTCTCTAAGGGCTGGTTTCGCCTGGCCATAAGATTTGATGCGGACATCGAGGCGGTTGGGGGCGTCGATCCGGAGGTGCCTATCTCTTGAAAATGTGGGCCTTGAGCGCCTGGATCGCCCGCGTCCTTGGTGGTGGAGTGCGCAGGGGAAATCGGCGGTCGAGGGTAGTGATGAAGGACCATGTGGATGGTTTTCTTGCGGCCCCGGTAACTTGTTGGGTTAGATGGAATTGTCTCTAATCATGAAACTCTCAACACTTGTCTTCGTTAATTTTTAGTGCCGTCGGGGAACATGTTTTGCTTTGTTTTTGCTCGGTGACAATAGGCGACTCGAGGCTTATTTTTGTCATTTGTTTCTCGGATAGCCCGCTGCGGTGAGTCAAAGCGTAGGCATCCGCCGCCCAGCGGACAATGCATGGGTTGCCTTACTACAAATATTTGGTGCCGTGGAAGGTTAACTCACCAATTATGAAGAGAAATTGGCATTTTCCGGGGGGTCTATTTGATGGAGATACTTTGTGATACGGATCGAGCAAAGGTAGACGCAAATTTCAAGATCGGCCATCTTTGTTCGGTTGCCGATGAGAGAGATGAATTAATGTCCTTAGTTATGCACGCTGCGGGGGTGAAGGCGGGGGGGGGGGGGGGGGGGGGGGGGGAAGCTAAGAGGTAAGAGAGGGAGTTGGCTCAAGCCGCGATGGGCGAGTAGAGGCGCCGTACTCTTGAAGTTTCTTAACAAATTGGGCGGGGTCCGAGCTCGTATTCCGAGCATCAAGGTAGATACCTGAGTTCGGGCCGTCGGGGACTACTAGGGGTACGATCTGTCATACGGATGACCTGCTTTCTACGGTGGAGAAAGGTTCTTGTCAAGGCTATCGCCAGCACTAGGGGTGCCTTGTTAGGAGCTTTGGGTAGCGCTCCTTCGTTCCCGGCCATGGTGAGATGGGGCGCCAGTATGTTTGACGGATCTGCGATGGTTTCGTACAAGTGTCCTGGTGGAGATGAATTGGCTACTTGGTGGAACAACATCGGTCTAAAGGTGTCGATGTGGCTTGGTTGCTGAACAATCTCAATGTCTTCGTTAGTGAGCGGGGAGAGGAGGGTGTCTTTACGCTCACAACTCCAGAGATTGGCTGAGTCGGATTATGTGTCGTGGATCTTGTGTTGCCCGCCTCTTCTGCGGGGAATCGGCAGACACACCTCGGTACTACTTGTCTTGTTATTAATGAGAAATTTCTTGTCTCGTTTGTAATAACTATTTGACGCCTTTCATACTTTCCCCTCGTCAAGCTCGACTTTTTATTTCTTGATGAATGAAACTTCGTCCTTTTCCTTTGATTTTTGCATGTATTTTCTTTGAAATTGTTGAAATTTTTTCACAATTTTTGAATGACCCACTAGGCGGGCACGGGCTTTTTGTATTATTGGGGGTAGTACAATGGCCTATTTGTTTTTGACGAGTACTTGAGGCTTGGTTGTTGTTTAGCCGGGAGCTTGTTGGAAACAAGTTATGATGATGTCTCACTTTGTGTTTTTAAAATGACCAAAGTGTAATAAAATAAAAAACAGGCAAACTCGATCACGTTGCAAAAGACTAGGTTAATATATAGTTGGACTTTTTGTCGCCTCGTGGGCGAGCTTCGAGTGTTAAAGAGAGAAGAAAGTGTAATCATTCATGTTTGTCAACGATAGAATGAATGCCATAACCCAAGTGCCAAGATCTACATGTAGTACACTTTTTAGGTGATCGGAATGCCGAGGTCTTCAGTTGAGGTCGATCCTATTTTTTTTCGTCTTGCGGCACCATAGGTCCACTTTTTTAATTTCTGCGTGAAATGCGATAAGGATGCATCCCAATTAGGAGAGATTTTCCTTTCTCATTGACCCAATTTCCAATGGATTCTCTTTTCCGAAGGACAAATTTGCCTACTTTGAAAGAAGCGATCTCGTATCAGATTTGTTGTGATACCGGCTAAGCCATTTTATTGTTAAGGGAGCCGTATGTTGTAGGCTCTGCATTCTCTTTTCTTTCTGAGTTGAGATCAACATGCTTTTGTTAACTTGATTGGCGGCCCCTCGTTGTACTTACGTTTTCACTTAGAGACTTGGTAGGCCCATTATGTTGGAGCCATGGCTTCGAGAACCGTAGGTAAAGAGAAAAATAAGTTTCGCTTTGTGGTTGTTTTAATTGTTGTTCGATCGATGATAGCACAACCGGGAGCACGTTCGCGATCGGCTAGCCACTTTCATCCAAGTTTTTCTTGAGGATACGGAGGATCTACTTGTTAGAAACTTTCGGCCTTACCATTTTTCTTGAGGATAGGAAATTGAAAGGCGCACGTTCTTTACGTTGTATTCCTTGCGGTCTTCAAAAAATTCTTCTACTGAATTGAGGAGCCATGAGTACGAGACCACGGCTCTTCCGAACACCGAATCGAGACCAAAATATTGTCGTGCATGAAGTAGATGGTGTCCCGCATATTCGCTTTTGCCAAAGCTTTTGCTTCGACCCATTCGGTGAAGTAGTTGACTACCACAATAGCATATTGTCGGCCACCGAACTTTTTTGCAATGGGCCGACCATGTCGAAGTCCCACATGTCGAACGAGAAAATATGAAAAGATGATGCTGCGATCTATTTGAGATGTAACCTCGGTATTTCGGTAAACCTTTGGAACTTGTCGCAAATCGGGGCAAAGTGATATGCGTCTTGGGAGAGTGTGGGGCAATAGTAACTCATGCCGATATGATTTTCGACTCATGAGCGGCGGGACGCCCCGCATACTTCAGCGCATGTACCTCGGGTAAGATGCTTTGCACGTCTCTTTCGGTCGCATGCGAGGGCGAGAATTGGTTTGGTGTACGACCGGCGATACAGACACGCCGTCGGAGGACTATGTATCTCACCGCTCTTAACTGCTTAGAGCACGGGATTGAGTGCCGTGTACGGGAACCACGGCACTGTTTACTGAATAAGCTTTCATCTCGTCCACCCAACTTGTCGATGCTATTTCCACATCCATGAGCTCGGATCGATTGATCATGGGTTCGGCCAAATATTCGACTAGCATTGTTGGGCCTTGGACTTCCTCCTCCCAGAGATAGTTTGGACAAGTAGTTTGCCCGCATCCTATATTCTCGGCTAATTCTAAGGAACTCACGGTAGTTGAAGTCGACTTATCGGCCGTTTGACTATGTCGAGGTATTTGTTCAATGTCTCGTCTTTAGCTTGTTGTTGTAAGCCTTAGAAATTTGATTGACGCAAAGGCGCTGGGTCGCGCGTAGACCTCAACATTCTCGACTTTCATCGCTAAGAGTGAGGTACGAATCCGGCAAAGAAGGCCTCGTATTTGTCACGATTGTTTGAAGCAGGGAACTCGAAGACCTTAGTGTTTTTTTGATTTCTTTGGTCGTTCCCGGTTCGACCAAATTGATCTACGGCTCCACGGCCACTTTTACTAATTTGCCCCATCGTACGTACCGTTCCAAATAATGATCCGGTATTATTGGTGCCGAAGTTTCTATGGAGAGTTGGGATTGGGTAGGGTTGCGATCGGTATGCTCGGGATTGAAGTTTGTATCGGCCGACGAAGTTGGCTATGGCTTGTGCCTTGATCGCTTTTCACTCTGATATTGAATGTCGAATTCGGTTAGCTCGATCGCCTAGTGGAGTATCCGAAAGGAATAGATTTGGCACAATGTACTATTTGTCAAACGATGATAGTATTTGATGAAAAGTAGGTCTTGAGTTTGTGGGCGGCAATGATAGCGAATAAGCCAACTTCTCTGTGTTGAAATATAGACTCTCCACGGATGAGAGGACTGCAACTCATATAATAGAATGAGTTTTAGAGGGTGATGACCTACTTTACGAGTACGAGCGGCAACAACTTTGATGCGGGAGGCTGCACGAAATATAGGGGACAAAGCTTGTCTCTACCATCATTGGGGCGACAAGAAGAGGCGGCTTCCCCACGTACTCTATTCGAGCTTGAAATGCTTTGGTGCACTCTTCGTTCCACATAGTAAGTTTTATCTCCCATTAGACTTTTGAATAAATAAAGGAATTTTTTCGGCCGACTTCAAGATAAACATGCCAAAAGTGATGAGTATCATTTGAGTCATTGAAGGCTCGCTTTTATGCATACGGTCGGTTCATTCATGTTTAGCAATATCTCGATCTTCTCAAGATTGGCCTCAATCCTCCTTTGGCTAACAATTAACCCGAAACTTGCACACGTACGGACACCAAATACATATTTGGCCAGAGTTGAACTTCATCGCGTGTTTCTTAAAGATCTCGAAGGTTTCATAGATGTTGGCAACGTGGCCTTGGCGGGATGCTTTGACGACTATATTGTCCAATAAAGGAGCTCAATATTCTTGCCTATCCGGGTGTTGAAGAAGCGATTTACCATTCTCCGATATATTGACCCGGCATATTTAGCCCGAACGGCATCATCTTATAGTAATAGAGGCCCCCAACATCCGTGAAGGGTATCATTTCTTTGTCGTAGTCGGCCATTTTAACATGGTGATATCCCGAATATGCATCCGGGAAGCTCGAACTTTGAATTCGGCAATGTAGTCCACCAAACGCTCGATCCTCGAAAGAAGGTATGGATCTTTAGGTCATGCCGTGCTAATATCGAGTGAAGTGGACGCGATACATTCACCATTCGCCATTATGATTTTTTAATATGGCAACGTTTGCGAAGGTCGAGTAGGAAAGCTCTTTAATAATGCCATCTTGCAGTAAGTTTGTCAATCTTAACCTTGATTGCGGCCTACTTTTACGGCAAGTGCTAATTACGCTTGCTTTTATGTTGAATCGGCTTAAAGGTTTGATCGATATTCGGATAGTGCAAAAGGCAATCTCTCCTCGGATTGACACCTGCTAATGTCTATCACATGACCTATGCAAAAGCATATAGGTCTGGACTTCGGTTGGGATATAAGCTTTTCCCATTCCTAGCTAAGATAAATAGGCTCTCGTCGTAACTTTCTATTCGGGGTATGCATCGTTTATCACGACTAGACAAGCAAGTTCACCCTCGGTAGTGAAATCATGCTCATCCCGGGCCTATAGCCGTGAAACTCAACTTCGGAAGGGATGAGCTCTCTAACCATGTTCGTTTGGCCTCGCTCCTACTAGAAGTTTGCCTTTTTGGTCCGGGAGCTCTTTGTTTCAATCAATGCATCCGATTGTTACGGCATGATGTGATGCGGCATTTTTAAGGAGGCTATAAGTGCGACCCGATTCTATTTCTGCGCGTAGAATTTGGCTCTCGGGTGTGGGGATGGAGATGACCATCAAGAATTTCCTGTAGAGATGGGATTCCCGAATCATGTTGTAATTGGGGAGTGGAGGCCGTCCATGAGGAAGTTTACCACTTTCTACGTTTGTATGGTTCATCATCGCCCATTTTGACGTCGAGTTCGGCGGCGCCCTTGCCTTGAACTCTTTTGTTGGTAAACCTTCAAGCGTCCCATGATGAGGTCGGAGGTGCGAGTCATAGAAGATGAGCTGTTTGAAGCAATCATAATATAAAATATCATGGAAAGCTCATGTGTCGTCAGTATCCGATATACCAAATGTCGTTGACAAAAGCCAACACGACAATCGGCACTTTGAGAGTTTCAAGAATGGATACCAACTCACTACTAAAGTGAGGCGAGATCAATTTCTCACAACCGCGCATGACGGATAGGCTATCAAGGTTCTTGTTCAAGGTACGTCCGGTCCTTGCGCTTTTATTGCTAGTGAGGCCATTCGGTGATGACGTTGATCTCCCTTACGGCTAGGTGAGCCGATGGATCACCCCGGCATGTGTCCACCACCCTCTTTTGAAGAGGTTGATGCGTAAATTTGGTTGGAATGTTTTAGCCACCCGTTGGCCTCTTTATTGTTCCCGACGAGGCGCAAGTAAAACTTCTAGATCATACCGTTCCATCGAGGAATGGCCGGACGTTGGGCTATACCGGATCCGCTTTCGGTGCCGGGGAAGGAGAATGTTGGTCACCGGGAGCATGATGTGCGTACGCGCGACCACCGTCGGTCTGCAAGATATTTTAAGCGTATTATGACCTCTTTTCTTGGAGGCAAAGGCGAAGGCCTTGGTCGGGAGTAGCTTCGGTGGATCTCGGGGTTAGGCATGTTCCTTGTACGAGGATATAGATACGATGGTGGTACGCATAATATTCAGGAAAAAACGATGAAGATCATCGTCGGGATGGGATCTTCTCGCTAAAATGTGGTGGTTTGTTTACGCCGGAACGTAAAAGAACCACTTATTTGAAAGTAGAGCCGACCGGAGAAAAATGTCACAAATCGTAATTTCTTGGTAACGAGAGCTAAAGCGATAATGTACGAATTTTCACAAACGTACTTTGAGTGGATTTGTGGTGGATTTTGTAGTTGTTTGTAGTGATTTATGTGGTGGAAATACGGCGGTGATTATGAATGATGTGACATTGATACGAAGATTGGTAAGAAAACGTAAAGAACAAGCAAACCATTGACGAAGCAACGAGAGGTTGTGCTGCGATTGTTTATTCCATATTATCCTTTTCGGGGTACAATTTACCTTTATTTATAGGGCTAGAAGAGGGCCGTTACCAAAAAGTATGTTTAAATAGTGATTAACATGATTAGCTACGTAGGTGGCATGCCAAAGCATACGACCGGGAGAGTTTCATGATAAGCTGTGTAGCAAGTTGTTAGCTTGTAACCATCGAGCCTTTAACTCACTGTTTCCCGGATCTAGCGGGCTTGATCGGTGTTGCCACCGTGTTTGTAGGAGAGGAGGGGCGAGAATGTCGGCCCCCACGTGCTTCTTGCCGAGCTTTGTGAGGCGGATCGGGATGAAAGCTTTGCGCGATCGACACTATCGTTTGCCTACCAATGATAGCTATCGTAAAGGCGTAGGGTGAGCCGGATTGAAGCACGTTCCCCGGTTTGGCTTCTAAAGGTGCAAACGGTGTGGGCGAGAGGACCCTATGTTTATCGGTCCTACGTACGGGCCCAATGTGACATTCACGGGTTCCTTTTTGGTCTTGGCGTATCAACGTGGTGCCATTTTAGTTGCCATGGCATAAAAGTAATTATCTGTTTCATTTTACAAATTATTAACCAAATAAACAATAATTTGCATATTCATTAAATAGAGTAACTATTTAATATATTATCGAGGTTCCAAAATACGAGAATTCACTCGCGTGTTAGGAGCCAACCCGGGAACCATTGACGTATAACCAGTAGCTCTAATAAATTGAATAAAATAGTTATCAAACAAAAATTTCTATTCAACTCGTTAATTACTGGAATTAAGGTACCGTAAATCTAAAACTCGAACTACTATCGTTTATAAATACTTCTTATTCTCAATATATCGAGTCAATAAGTGTCTATTGATATAATCATTAATTACATAAATACTAACTCTCCATAGACTTTCTGTAATAAAGTAGGAAAGTTTCAATAAACCTTTTTCATTACATCTTATACTTATTTACCATTAACCCACTAGTGATCAATAAGCCTAGAACCAATACGAACTCCGCGGTATGACTAGTTTCTATAGTTAACAAATAGAGGATTTTCTTTCTACTTCCTGAAGAAAGGAATAGATTCTCTATCTGTGAAACACAAACTCAACTAGTCATTCTTGAATAGTACAAACATGAAAGAGGTCGGACCGCCCAACTTAGCAATCCTTAACAAACACATCAAACACTATGTTGAAACAAGAAGGAGTACGCAATCACTTCAGGATCAAGGTTAATCTACATATGACCATCTTGCGATTTAATAAGATTTCTCAATCATAGAATCATATGAGAAATTCAAAATAAATCGGTCGATCAATCCTATATAACTACATCATATTTAAATGCCTTTACCTAGATAACCAATATAGATGACCTAGATAAGCCGCTCGCACTATAAAGTGTTTTGGGCGCATTGATGGTGTTTTATTCAATAGAAGTCATACTTTGATTAAGTTCACCACGGACTAACAATTTCGGTGTATCACCATGAACTTAATCCTCGTGTGTCACGTACACTCGATTGTAGGTCTACATGTGATACGACTTAGGGTATTTAGTAGTGTATTACTTAGGAGCACGAAACAAATAATTAGATGATAAATAAATCTATCATTTCTTAATAAAAACAATTACCATAAATTGTATTATGAGCACTACACGTAACGATTTATTACTTACGCCATGATGGGACGATAACCACGGAGCATTAGTAGAACAATTGGAATCGTGGTGTAAAGCCTTGCATAATATCCGGAATGCCGTATGAGATCCCGCACACCTCGTATTGAGATGAACATAGTATTCACCGTATTCCGTACTAGGTCAACCAATATGAGGTGAAAGATAGACTATGCCGAACCGAGATTGATACTTACTAAGGTCGAATAACACGGTGTCCAAAGTCGAGTTAAGCCCATGTAGTCCCGGTTATGATAATGATCCGGTAACTCTTTATAAGTGTCACATATGCGATTCCGGATCGTACCAATGTCACGATCGTTAAACACCCATATCTCAATTAGGCTAAAATCGTTCGTACTGTCTTGAATCAATTGTGGGATCCTTCTCCATGAATGAATATGAATAATGAGATCCACGACCATTTACGAGTTATAACCGCCCTTTGAGCTAGGGAACAACCTGTCCTGAACTGACCATGAACAACTGAGGTGAGCCTGCCACGATTCGGTAATGTGGGACCACGGACACCATGTGTCATGCCGGCTATACGAAACCGAGCTATCTTGTGTTGATTTGAGGCGATGCTTGTTGAGTACGAACCGATGCGAGGCGATGATGCGAGTTCCAAGGTTGATCTAAACGGGGTCGAAGAAGCCACGACCGAAGCCTTCGAACGAGAGGCCCAATAGTGTGTTATGTCCATATCGACTCATTTGCTAATATGATCCAATTGCTACACACTTCAAAATGCAACGCGTATGACTTTCAGGTCATACTGATGTCAATATATATACACTATTTGTCAATTTTTTAAGTACACCTTTCATTTTCGATGATAACCTTTCAATCACTCATTGCATAATATTTTTCACTAAAGCTAATGAAACCAATACCATATATATATATATATATATATATATATATATATATATATATATATATATATATATATATATATATATATATATATATATATTTGATTCCTTGTGCAGGTTTTTTTTTTACATATAAATATACTTATTAGCCGTTAAAGTTAGCTAGAAAACAATATTTAAGCCCTAAAAAAATCATGGATTGTTTAATATGGAGAAGAAATATATATAAATATACACACACTTGCGCGCGTCACACAAAGAGTGTCGTGAACTTTGAAAATAGATTGTCAACAGAAAGTGTATTTAGAAACCAATACATTATGGGGTTCTATAGACACCCCATTTTTACTTCCGCGCGCACAATACTCCCGCATCACAAAAAATTACTTCGACGCCTTGGCGATGATTTTTTATGAACGGAACGTCGATGCGCACTAACGTTGCTATTGAAAACCACCGACGTTGGTGTTCAACAACAAAAGTAAATGGTACCACGTTTACGTTATAAAAATGTCATGGCAACATGAAACACCGGTCCACCGACTTTCACGGCATTCGTTTTTTAATAGCACACTAACGTTTGTGTTCCAATATCAACGTCAGTCTGAGTTGATTTTTTTCAATGATAAAAATAATCAAATAATGGAGTGCTTGGGAAGTAAAAGCGAGTACAATAAAACCAACCTACTTTATTTAGCAGAATTTTTTTTTTCTACATATTCTCCTATCCTAACATTTAGCTTGTGTTTGTGTTTGTTTGAGTTTTTTTTTTTGGAGTTCTTTTTATATCTCTTCACCAATCATTTTTTACAATTTTCTTACCATTCATTTTTTCAACAGCAAATAAAAAAAAAATATTAAATCATTTTTCATAATTTCACTTTTTCAATTTTATTATCTTTTTATCATTATTTTATTTATTATACTACTTTATTTCGATTTTTCTCACCAAAACTCGATTCCTTATTTCATTATATGTATTGGTAGAAAGAGTTCATTAAATGCGAAATTTCACCAATTAGAAGTAATGGGGTAAAGAATCGAGGTGGGACCTACAACCAGCGAAAATCAAAACACGACATGAACAGGCATTTTGGTGTCTGGTCCACATTGCAGGAATCTTTAAATTGACATTCTCTACCTAAAGAACTTATATTTACAAAGAGGAAATGTTGATGGGTCAACATCGGGGAATCCAGATCCACGCGGTCAGTTTCTGAAATAATAATAATAATAATAATAATAAAACACTTTGTAACGACTACAGTCAATGAGAATCGTTCCAGATATCAAAGTCGAGAGGTCAATGAGAATTGTTCAAGGGATCAATGTGGTACTCCACTCTTGATTGTATATGTACCATTTTGTACCGGTAATTTTGTTTGTTTGTTAATGTTATGATAGTAAAGTATCTAAAAATGATCTAGGCAATTATTCAAAAAGACACATATTAGATTTTTTGTTTTGTTTTTGACACGTATTAGACTTAATTAGGCAAATAGAGAATCTTATTTGGTTATAAAGACACAAAATTAATACATAGACCAAACTACCTTTAATTTTGTTTTGTTTTTGTTAAATTTTTTTTTCTGGAGGCTATCTATTACTTTCCTGCAACATTTTTTTTTTACCTGGACGTAAAAACGTTTTTTTTTTTTTTTTCTGGATGCTAAAAAGGTGTTTTTTTTGGTTTTGTTCCGGTGACCACCGCGATGCATAGACGCATCGATGAAGTGACACCGCAACGCTTATTGACCACCCTGCATCCACCGACCACCGCGATACGAGACACCACGACGCAACGACCACCCCGACGCAGACAACGCGATGCGGTGACCACCTCCGATGTAGAGACACCACGATGCAAGTAACCACCCCCGACACGAGACGCCGCGAGGCAGAGATGCCGCGATGCAGAGACACCTCCGATGCAGTGACCATCGCGATGCATTTACCACCACCGATGTATTGACCACCGCGATGCATTGACCACCCCCGATCTATTGACCAACGCGATGTAGTGACCATCCCCGATGCAGAGACACCGCGATGAAGTGACACCTCCGATGTAGAGACACCGCGATGCATTGACCCCCACGATGCAATGACACCCCCATGCAGAGATGCAGAGACGACGTGATGTAGAGACACCTCGATGAAGTGACACCACGATGCATTGACCACCCATATCCAATGACCACCGTGATGCAGTGGCCAACCTCGATGCGAGGAGACACGCCGATGCAGTGACCACCTCCGATGCGAGAGACACCGCGATGCGTTGCAGACACCGCACGCATTCACCACCGCAATGCGGTGACCATTTGATGTGATTCCATTCGGCCCAAACCAACCCAATGAAGAGTCGCTTTTGGATAATATTTTCTATTAATTTATATATATATATATATATACATATATATATATATATATATACATATATATATATATATATATATACATATATATATATATACACATATATATATATATATATATGCATATATTTTATATCTTATTTAAGTTATTAAATTATAAATTATTGGCTGCAAAATAAAAGGGAATAGGTGTGCCGAGATTTCAAGGCTTGGAAAAACTAAATACATTCAACCTCTAAAGTCTCCTTGGTTTTGAAGATGCATTGAAGATATAAAAGGCTCCTTGGAACACGCCATTTTTAATTACTTTTAGAAAGACTTTTTATCTAACCAATGTATCCTAGAATCCTCATTTTATCCTATAAATAGGGCCATCTATTGTAATTGAAATGGAGATTGGAAATTATAAGAAATTATATTTATCACTTGTAAAGTGTGTTGAGAGTTCTTGAGTGGAGAATTCGATCCCCGAACTTATCAAGATCCCGAGCAGGTCTTGAGCGTTCTATACCGGAGTTCTTAGATACATGTTATCTAAGGGTAAAGGTCATACCGAGATTGCTAAGTATAAATAACTTAGAGGTCAAGGTGCTCGTTTATCTATCCTTTTATTCTTCCGTTTTACCTTCAATCAACGATCCAATTAATTAAAGTCGTGTTAACCTTTCCCGGTTCACGCCGGTTAATTGGTATCAGAGCCTACGGATAGTTGGTATTGCTAGTATCATTTTCGTTTTTACATAGTAACAAAAAAAACAAATAACATTCGGCCATGTATAAATAATAATAATAATAATAATAATAATTTGGACAGTCTGTGTTTCGATTTTTTTTAAGGATCTTAGAAAATTCCATATTTCCTCCAAAATGGACGACCATATAGGAAATTCATAGATCTACAACTTTTATCTTTTGAGTTTTTCCAAATTCGTTCTAGATTGGTCACAATTGCCACCTTAAGTGACTGCTATCAATCTGGAAATTTTTGACAGATTGCACCAGTTTCCGAAAAACGATTGTTTGATCGACTTCTAGACCTCCAAAAAATCTAAAATTTTGACATCCTTTATAAAACCGTATGCTCGAATCTTTCGCCTTTTGAGTTTCCCGCATTCATAATAATTTGTTCACAATCTGCATGAAAGTTCACTGCTTAATTCTGCGAATCCTGACAGCATCATATTTCGAGTTGCTCATTTTTGTGATTCGTTCTTTGGTTGATATCTATATATGAGTGAGTGAAACACGAGTGAATCGTGAGAAATATGTCTTATTTTGATTATTACAAGAGATGCGTTCGTAGGGAGGAACAACGGAGGGAGGAACGACGGCGTCAAAATGAGTTAGTTGGTCGAAATGCAGAGGTGCGTAGGAACATTGATAAGTTGATCCAAAAATGTAATTAAGACAAGGAGGTTATGAAGCAAAAGTGGCGGGAAGTTGACCTATTATGGGCCAAGTATGATGAGGCCACACGGGTGGTTGCAGTTAAAGAGGAAAAAGAATTGAGCGCAGAAAAAAACAAAGACATCATTACTACTAGTGAGGAGGAGTTGAAAATGAGGAGGGTGCGCACGTGGAAGAAGTAGTTGCGAGTGATGAGGTATTAGTTGTGAACAAGGTGGTGCACAAGGATACGATAGTCGTGGATGGATATGTTGAGGGTGATATTGAGCGGGAAGAGTTGGATGATTCTTGTGATGTGTTGGCAAACGAGGCAATGCACAAGTGGAATTGTCTACAACGTCTACTAGGAAGAAAAACGAAGATTCTATGTTATTAACTTCTTGTTCCAACCTTGTTGAGTAACTATGCAGGTACATGGAGATTATCTAACTGAGGAAAGCTCGTTGCCTATGGTGGTTCTTGTTCATGACCACATCATTAGTGGCAAACCGGAGCATACTATCATGATCCGTTTTCTGAGATTCTTGACGCCCATTCGACTACCATTTGCTATCATTCTTATCTCGTTCCTTCACGGGCAGTTATCCACAAGTTTCTCAACTCCAAGTCCCACTATGTTGCTGATACAATTTTGATGCATGACTCCGCAACAAAGCATACCTTTGCCGAGAATATATTTCTTCGACTCATATTTGATCCCGGTGTTCGTTTAATGATCTTTTTGCTTTGTGCAAGTTTTATTGGTGCTGAAGCTTGTTTTTATGACGTACTATTGATTCGAGGACGAATCCTTTCCAACCGGGAGGGAATGATGTGATTCCATTCAGCCCAAACCAACCCAATGAAGAGTCGCTTTTGGATAATATTTTCTAATAATTTATATATATATATTTTATATCTTATTTCAGTTATTAAATTATAAATTATTGGCAGCAAAATAAAAGGGAATAGGTGCACCCCTTCTTGGAGATTTCAAGGCTTGGAAAAACTAAAAATATTGAACCTCGAAAGTCTCCTTGGTTTTGAAGATGCATTGAAGATATAAAAGGCTCCTTGGAACACGCCATTTTTAATTACTTTTAGAAAGACTTTTTATCTTATCAATGAATCCTAGAATCCTCATTTTATCCTATAAATAGGGCCATCTATTGTAATTGAAATGGAGATTGGAAATTATATTTAACACTTGTAAAGTGTGTTGAGAGTTCTTGAGAAGAGAATTCGATCCTCTAACTTATCAAGATCCCGAGCAGGTCTTGAGTGTTCTATACCGGAGTTCTTAGATATATGTTATCAAAGGGTAAAAGTCATACCGAGATTGCTAAGTATAAATTGCTTAGAGGTCAAGGTGCTCGTTTTTCTATCCTTTTATTCTTCTATTTTACCTTCAATCAACGATCCAATTAATTAAAGTTGTGTTAAACTTTCCCGGTTCACACCGCTATTCCAATGCATTCACCACCACGATTCATGACCACCCCTGATCCATTGACTACTGCGATTCACTGACAACCCCCGATGTAGAGACACCACGATGCAGAGCCGCCGTGATGCAGATACACTGCGATGCATTCACCACCGCGATGCAGTGACCACCCCAATGCATTCACCACCGTGATGCAGTGACCATCCCGATGCAGTGACCACCGCGATGCATTGACCACCCCTGATCCATTGACCACCATGATGTATTGGCCACCCCCGATGTAGTGCCCCCCGATACAGAGACACCGCGAGGCAGTGACCCCCCCTGATGCAGAGACACCGCGATGAAGTGACACTGTGATGCATTAACAACCACGATGCAGTGACACCGATGCATTGACCACTATTAGACGAGTCGAGCTTGATCATGTTATATTTTATTAAAAAGTAAATGAAATATAAGAAAATATTCAAGCTTATGAGCCGAGTCAAGCTATATCGAGTACTTAGCGAGTCGAGTTCGATCATACCTTTTTATGGCTCGATCGAGCCCAAACTTTTTTGTCGAGCCGAGCCCTATGGAGTATCGACACAACTCGGCTCGATTACACCCCTAATGTGAATGACACTACATTTATTTTACAAAGCTACCAAACATGGGTATCAATGTCACTACATCAATGCTCGGATCAATTCTCTAATTGTATATGCAGTGACATCAATTTGATGTCAATGCCTTTATTCTCTAATGAACTTACAATGCATTCATTGCTAGCGAAAATACAACAAAGTTCAACATGAGCATCATGACAATAATAACATATCAATATAAGCTAAGTGTATTAACTTTCCATGGCAACATGCCCATCAATAAAATATCACAGGATCAAAAACATAACAACATCATTTAACAAAAACAACTGCTAAAAAGTATGGCATTCATGTGATCCACTCCCAGCAGCAGTAACCTTCAAAGTATATATGCAGCAAGAACACCTGTTAACTATCAGAGGAAATAATATTTTTGGAAAGGAATGAGTTTTATTCAATCACAATAGGAGCTTTAAATATGCATACAAAGCCAATGAAAGAAGGGAAATAATAGAACCACATTAACACAGCGTATAAATGGGGAACATGACTAATAATGGGAAAACAATTAAATTCTATCCCTAAGGAATAGGTCTTATTTCATCAAACCAAGAGACCAATTCAACATTATTAAAATAACCATATCTAACAACACCATGCCCACATAACCATCATTTTGAGAGCCCGAGGAGCAGCGTACTCATAAATTCTCCCGAAAGCCGAATCGGGGAAGCAATCATCCGACTCCAGATTTACTTGGCCAAATCTATCCGCTTTATTCGTAGATAAATTCAGCTCCGACGACTTACTTTCCGAGGCTTATATGCGGCAACAGGTCTCAGATTTGAAAAACGAGTTATTAAAAAACAGAGGCGATCCCGAAAAGATTGAGAGGGTCCGTGAAGAAAAGTGTTAGCGCAAATAAAAAGTTATTATAATTAGTTGTTGTATCGAGCCCTACTCGACTCGTTGTAGTTTTCTTATTCATTAAGTCTTGTATTACTATATATTAGACTCTCCTCTCATTGTAAAATCAACATAAACAATCAATGAAAATATTCTACTATTTAAATCTTGATATGGTATCGGAGCTAGAGGTTAAAACCGCCCAATCACCGATCCTCTCCCCTTTTTCTCTCCTTAATCTAGGCTAATCTTCCAATTCCCAGCCCCTTCCCTCTCTCTTCTCCTTCTTCAAGCAGTAGCTTCTCTGTTAACAACAACAACCAAAAAAACCCAACCCTTCTATTCCAACTGCTCTCCATCCATGGAGGATTATACAACCACAGCCACCTCGAATCAGACCTCCTCTCCTTCTTCCTATCCCTCCTTCAACTCCTCTCATGCCATCAACATCAACAAACTGACACACACCAACTACCCCATCTGGCTCGTGCAAACGGAACCCTATCTCAATGGACAAGAAGTCTACGGTTTTGTCGACGGTAGTATAGCAGCTCCTCCTACCATGGTTGATGGAAAACCCAATCCTCAGTATGCACATTGGGTTAAACAGGATAATCTGATACTTAGTGCCATTACCGCGCCTCTCACCGAAGATGTTCTCGTTCATGTTTATCATGCCCGCACCTCTGCAGCAATCTGGAAGGCAATCAGTGCTTTGCTGTCTAATCTCACGCTAAAATCGTTCATCTTCGATCTTAATTGGCAACCAAACGCAAAGCCGGCTCCACCACAACCAAATACTTCATGACAATCAAACGTTTGGTTGATGAACTTGTGCTTGCTGGGCAGCCCCTTCAACTGGATGATGTCATTAATTATGTCCTTGCCGGCTTGGGTTCCAACTACGATGCGGTACTTGCTATGACCACTAAACGGATTGATCTTACTATTGAAGAATTATTTTCAATGCTACTCACCATGGAGGCTTGAATCAATCACAATGCTGCAACATCTGAATCAGTTCGGCCCACTCTAACTCCACCGCCTTCCCCGCAGCCTTCCGCCAACTACAACTCTCGTCCGTCATAAAACCGCGGCTCCAACAATAGAGGTCGAGGACACGGTAGGTCTTCCAATCCTCACCCACCTTCCGATCAGAACCACTCTCCCTCACAACAATGTCAATTATGTGGAAAAATAGGTCACACTGTTTTTGCGTGTTGGCACAGGTTCGATAAAAACTTTGTTCCCTCCCCACCTCATCCCCCTGCTTCCAATTTTTCTGGTCCTCCCTCCTCTAATTATGTGGGTACATCTTTTGATCCTTCCTCATGGCTTCCCGACACCGGTGCTTCCTATCACATGACCCCTTACCCACAACAATTCATCAACCCTCTTGTGCCATATAATGGTGATGATCAAATCCAAGCTAGTAACGGTTCTGGTATGTCAATATCGCATATTGGTCATATTAATTTTAATACTACATCCACCTCCTATGTTCTTAAGGATGTTCTTCTTGCACCCACCTTAAAACAAAATTTACTTTCCGTTCATCATTTTGCGCGTGATAATAATGTATATTTTGAATTTCACTCCTCTTATTTCCACTCCAGCCAGGTCCGTCTTAGAGGATATGTCAAGGTTGGCCTTTACCACTTCACTAGTCACCTTGATCGTCCATCCGGTCCCTCCTTCTCTGCTACTCATGCTTCCTCCTCTCCTTGGCACCATCGACATGGTCATCGCTCTTCCAGAATAATAAATATTATTTTACGTCAGTTGAATATTTCTCCTCCCCGTACTCCCCTCCCCCCCATGTCTGTTCTGCATGTCAGTTAGCTAAGAGTCATTGTCTTCCCCTATCCACTACTCCCTTTACTTCCTTGAAACCTTTAGATTTGATTTATTCGGATGTTTTGGGGCCTTGTGCCGAGGTTTCAATTTATGGCTCACGATACTATATTTCCTTTGTTGATGATTGCACGAAATTTATTTGGATTTATCCTCTTGTGTTGAAATCTGATGTTGAACCTACTTTTTACAAATTCCAAGCTCTCGTGGAACATCTATTTTCTACTAAAATTAAGCCATACAAACAGATCGTGGCATGGAATTTATGCGCTTGCGCGATTATTTTTCTCGTATTGGAATTGTTGGAAATAAAATTTATGTTTTGATGATGATTCATCACTTATTTGTTAATTGTTCTTAACCCCATTGATGAAGTGTCATAACTAGCTGTTATAGTGCAAAGCAAAAAGATGTCTAGATATCAATGTATAGGATTTATTAGAGTCTGATATTTGTATAAGTTAAATCAGACAAGCACCGTAATAGTTCTAGGCCGGAACCGAGAAATGAAGAAGCCGAGATTTAATCTAACCGCGATTCTACAAGAAACCGAACATAGAGCACACCAACGTAAGACCGAAGAAGATAAGTTCGCCGAGGGACACAGACTCGGTTGGCTTATCTAGAAGATCGAAGAACCGAGGGACACAGACTCGTTATTGAAGATTGAAGAACCGAGGGCTCAAGCTCGCTTATGAAGATTACAAGTCGAGACTCAGTAAAGTTAGACTTGCAAGATTGTGATGACCGAACCGACTTTATGGATCTTGTATGAAGACCTAAGAATCATAAGGACAATGAATTCTTAGATAATAATGAGTCATGGTGTACTCTGATTAAGTCAATAATAATCAGATGAAAACTGGAGTACTGATATTTGAAGAAGAGTAAAATGTCAGTTAATGCTCCAAGTCAGTTAGGAAACTGATACGTGAAAAACTCAGTATAAAACTGATAAGAAACTCAGTTTTATATATCAGTCATCCATCAAACTGATCGTACAGTCGAATGTTGTAAAGGAGGCAATTTTATTGGATGAACTACTGACAAATCAGAACGGTCATAAAATATAGCCGTTGCAAGATTAAAGCAGGATGAACGTTGAATGAACCCCTATAAATAGATTACTTCTACGACATCATAAAAGGTGCAGGTATGTGATAACAAAGCAATAAAATTAAAAAGAATCTATCTAGTCAAGAAAGATCAAATTGAGGGGGAAAGCCAAATTCAAAAGAATACCTGCTAAGTGTTTAATTGAAAGATCAAGAAATTTATTCAAAGTGTTCAAGCATATTCAAGCAGATTCAAGATCTTTCATTTGAAGAAATACAGAGCCGTGCTTAAATTAATCATCCAGAAGAAAAGCTCAAATCACAGTTGAATCATAGTTCACTACTACAAAATAGGATATAGGTCACACTTAAGATAAGATAACAATCACAGTTTCAATAAGACCGAGACAACGAAAATATATATATCACACTTACAACTTTCTATCACACTTATTGAAAAACTGAGATAAGTTATATTAATCAATCTCATTTTTAAAGTGTGACTTAATTGATATGATTTTTCTCGTCGCTTATTGGAAAACCGAGATAAATTATTTCAATCAATCTCATTTTTAAACGTGATTGAATTGATATGATATTTCATCACGCTTTCTAAAAAGCGAGATAAATTATATCAATCAATCTCACAAACAAATGATTTAATCGATATGATATTTTTGTCACAATTATTCAAAAAACGAGATAAATTATACCGATCAATCACACTTTTAATCTGTGACTAAATTGGTCTGATATTTTTGTCACGGTTATTGAAAAAATGAGATAAATTATATCAATTAATCTCATTTTTAAATTGAGACTGAATTCATGATATTTTTGTCACAACTATAAAAAAAAAGTGAGACAAATTATATCCACTAACAAGAAAAGAGACATAGATCACACTTATCTAAAGATAAGGATCACACTTTTAAAAAACCGAGACAAGTAAAATGTATATTTATCACACTTAATTTTTTTTATCACAGTTATTAGGTGTGAAAAAAAAATGATCACACTTTTTTAGGTGTGATTGAAATAATAATAGATCTCGGCTTTTAAGTGTGATAACAACTACTAAAATAAATCACAGTTTTTAAATGTGTTGAAATTATAATCGATCTCGGTTTTTAAGTGTGATAACAACTATAATAGATCACGATTGAGTATGATAACAACTAAAATAAATCACAGTTTTTAAATGTGTTGAATTATAATAGATCTCGGTTTTTATGTGTGATAACAACTAAAATAGATCACATTTTTTATTATCACGGTTTTTAAGAAAACTGAGACAAGAACATCAATCAATCACGGTTTTTAATTGTGATTAAAATAATATGATATTTTATAATGATATTTTAGATTAGTGTGGCCGAAAATGATAATAAAGTAGGCATCGGCCAACGGTAATTAGTGTAGTTCCTTAATCCAGAGTATCCGGGTTCGAGTCCCAGTGGCAACAAAAAATATGTGTGCGTTTATTTTGTTTTTGAAAAAAAAGAATGATCACACTTTTTAGGTTTGATTGAAATTATAATATATCTCGGTTTTTAAGTGTGATGACAACTACTAAAATGGATCATAGTTTTTAAATGTGATGAAATTATAATAGATCACACTTATTTAGGTGTGATTGAAATTATAATATATCTCGGTTTTTAAGTGTGATAACAACTACTAAAATAGATCACAGTTTTTAAATGTATTGAAATTTTAATAGATCTCGGTTTTTAAGAGTGATAACAACTATAATAGATCACGGTTTTTAAGTGTGATAACAACTAAGATAGATCACAGTTTTTAAATGTGTTGAAATTATAGTAGATCTCGGTTTTTAAGTGTGATAACAACTAAAATATATCATAATTTTTATTATCACGGTTTCTAGAAAAAATGAGACAAAAACATCAATCAATCACAGTTTTTGACTGTGATTAAAATAATATGGTATTTTATAATGAGATCTTAGTTAAGTGTGGTCGAAAATTAGAAGAAAGAAAGCATCGGCCTAATGGTAAATAGTGTGGCTCGTTAATCCAGAGTATCCGGGTTCGAGTCCCGACAAAGGCAAAAATATATGTGTGCTTATATATTGTTTTTGAAAAAAACACTTTTATTGGTATGATTTAAATTATAATAGATCACACTTTTTAAGTGTGATAACAACTAAAATAGATCACAATTTTTAAATGTGTTTTAATTGTAATAGATCTCGGTTTTTAAATGTGATAAAACCTATAATAGATCACGGTTTTTAAGTATGATAAGAACTATAATAGATCACAGCTTTTGAATGTGATGAAGTTATAATAGATTACGGTTTTTAAGTGTGATACCAACTATAATAGATCACGGTTTCTAAGTGTGATAACTTCATCATAACCAAGCAGATTCAAGATCTTTCATTTGAAGAAATACAGAGCCGTGCTTAAATTAATCATCCAGAAGAAAAGCTCAAATCACAGTTGAATCATAGTTATTGATTCAAAGTCTCAACTTTGATTTTATCAAAGGTTTAGACTGTGAAACACCAAGGAGGTGTGAAGGACAGTTGAGTGCTGTCAGGAAGACTGTGTTTGTGATGAGCTGGTGAAGAGGCAATTCTACCCTCCAAGGACCAGTGGTTCAAACAGTTGAAGAGCAGCAATCCTACCTGTTCTACAAGTGTTTAGATAGTGAAGCTAGGGATTAGTCAAGGACTATCAGTTTAGAACTTTTTGTAACCGGGCCATCTCAAAGAAGTTCTAGTGGAATTTTTCTCCGCATCACAGAGGAAGAGAGGACGTACAGGATTACACCACCTGGAACCTCTATAATTCTTGTCTATTTACTTTATGCATTCACTTATTTCATTATAGCTATATTTACATGGTTTTCATACTGAAACTAAGTTAACTAGTTGTTAAAGGCTAATATTTATCCGCTGCCAGTTAACAAGACTAAATATAAGTCAGCATTGACTTATACTCAGTTGAGCTAACTGAACTCCGCACAAGTTAAGGGACAGGAACAAAACTGAACTGAAGATCAGTTTGAGTTTCAGAGAAACTCAGTTCCTGGGGCTTTTCCAGCTCAGGATAAGTTTTTGGTGACAAGTTTATTCACCCCCCCCCCCCCCTCTAAACTTGTGTTAGCCTTTCCAAGGGACCAACAATTGGTATCGGAGCGGTTTCTTATTTTGAAGGTGATCCAAATCTTTTACCGCTTCAAGGTTCGGTTGTTTCGATACCAACAATTGGTATCGAGCCAATCTTCCTTTTGGAGGAAATCCGAGTTGTTACTGCTCAAGGAGATAACTGTGCATCAGTTATTTGTTTGAGGCAACCAGTTGTTGAAAACCCCTTATTGTATCTGTCTTAAAAGTATTTTTAATGGATACTTCTAGAATTAGAAATTGGCTAAACAATTCCCTGACTGACTATTTGCAGAATGTTGTCTATGATTTCCACGATCAAGTATTTGAAAGATTCAGTACTACAAGCTCTCACACAAATCCAGAACCTCAATTCGGTTATGATGAAGACATGGAGCTGAATACGTATGTGGATGATGAATCCGGAAGATTTCCATCCTTAAGCGATCTTTCGAAGATGCGAAAAAAAAGTTACTTCGAGTAGCCGATTCTATAAGAAAAATTAACCGAGAGATCCATCCAAAGGCAAAAGCCACGGATATTGATGAGACTCTACCTACAAGTCATCGAGGTGAAAGCGATGAAGAAATCATCGCTAGAGCTACACGACATATGCTATTGATAAAGGAAAAGAAGTTCTAATCGGTTGATGATTCCTCAACAGAAGGTTTACCTATCAAACATCAAGAGGTAAGTGCATCTACATCCAAAACTCACACTATCCTGAACAATCAAGGAAATGAAGATTTCAATGAAACCTTGGACGTACTCATAAAGGAATTAGAGGTCATTCAAAAGAATTATGAGAATGTGAAAAAAGAGAAAAAGTTATTGAAAACTGAAATTTCGAGATTGAATGCTGAAATCAATCTAATTTAGACTAATAATGGAACCAAGGTAATTCGACCAACTGATGAACCAACAAAAGTTATAAACATCAGTGAATCATCAGTTGATCAAATTTCCAAAGTTCAATTCAAACCAGGAAAACCATTTGGAGATAGATCTGGTTTAGGGTTTGATATTCAGTATAATTCTAAGCTAAGAGCAAGATCAGTTGCAATAAAATTTGTGACTAATCAACAGTCAAGAACTCAGAAAACTGATAAAGTTATTAGAACTGATAGATACTCAGCACAGCCATACGCACAAACTGATAAAACTGAAAAATCAGTTGGTAAAACTCACCAAGCCAACAGATTTTAAAGGAAGACTCAGAAGGCTGAAAACAGTAAAACTGATCCGAAGTCAGGAAGAAAAATCTTCAAGTCATATCCATCTAAGAATGAAGATCATTCATGGAATAATAGACTCAGAGGGAAAGGAAGATTATTTCCCACTGATGAAGATTGGAATGAACCATCACATCAGTTTCACAAACTGAACAAATTTAAAACTGTCATGACAAAACAGGAAAAGTTTGTGAAAACTGACTTTACTCAGTCAAAATATCAAGAGAGGTATAAAGTTAAAAATAAAGTTGTACCATCAAAAGCTAATCAGTTAGGACCCAAACAAATATGGGTACCAAAAATTTCTCACTTTGTTTTGCAGGAGAAACACCACTAGCTGAAAACTGAAAAATGCAATTCACAAAACTGAGTTGTATTTACAACTGAGTTTTTGAATTCAGCATAAGGACAAAACTGAGCGTATACAGCTGTTGAAACACCGTACCTACTCTACTTACTATTATCTAGCTACGGTTATCAAGAAAGAAGTGGTCCTTCTCAATCTAAACCGTTCATATTTTCCACTCACCCACCTTTTCGCAATCTCAAAACATTTATGACAAGACGTTTTAAAATCCCACTCACTTCTTAACTACCTCTGCTACAAATTATAAATACCCAGTATTTCCTTTCATAATTCCTTACGCTTAAACCTTGAATCCACTCTCTAAATTTCAAATTTTCAAATTCTCAATCAAATCTAGAAAAATGACTTTCACTCTTGTTGAACCCGGAATGATCGTTTCTCTTGACCATTATATTGCAAAGTATATTGATCAAACTCTAGTCAATTCAATTGCAACAAAAATCCGAAAAATTAAAGGATTGGAGGCTGTATTCAACATCGATCTGAAAAGTGTATGTTTAGAAAGCATCGGAGACTTCTATCAATTTGGTAGAACAACTGTAGAAGGAGAAGATACACAAACCTTTATCACCACTGTCAATAACAAGGAAATCAAAGTCACTGAAGATCTAATTGCAAAAATCTTTGGGTTTGACAAATCTGGAGGAGCAGCAGCCATTAAGTTGACTAAGGAACAGAAGGAGAAGTTATGGAAAGATATAGCGATTAATGGAGAATCTGTTGTCTTACAGACAGGGAGCACAAGCTTGCTCAAGCCAGAATTTAATTTTCTCTCAAAGATGCTGGCAAATTGCATTATTGGGAATGCAGGAAACTTCAGCAATCTATCTGGAGCAAAAATAGATTTGCTATATGTGATCTGGTTTGAAAAAGATTTCAATTGGGCAAGGTATCTATTTGATCAATTGATAGCACAGTCAATTGACGTACCCAAAAAGAAGACCGATGAAAAGAAAAGACGATTTTATCACAAGAAGACTCTTGCGTTAGTAGTCCGAGAGGATACTCGACCACTTTGGAGTTGCTAAGAGGAAAGAAACACCGATTCCGATGGGAAAATTGTCGTTAAGGAAGAAAAAGCCGAAAAAAGGAAAGCCGAGAAATCCGAGATCGAACCCAAGAAGAAGAAAAGCATGAAATCAAAGAAACCTGCAACTGGAGATGAAGTGTTGGCACAAATTGAAGATTTAAAGGAAAGAAGAAAACAGTTGGAAGAATCAGAAATAGGCTTAACTGATCAAGTGACTAAGAAATCAACTCAAGAAGCAAGAACTTAAGTTGCTGACGGATCAGCACCAGAAGTGCAAACTGAAGTTAATCTCACCGAATCTATTCTAGTTTTGGTAACTGAAGTTTTACCAATTCAAGAACCAGCTATGCATTCACAGGAAATGGAAATGGTAGAAGAAACTGATGTTGTCAACAGAGAACAGTCTGTTGAAACTGATTTGCAGAAAGAAGCTGTAACTCGGGGGAACGGTACCACGAGAACCGAGCTCGATGATGAAGAATCCGATGGTGATGAAAGATCGATTGATGAAACAACATTGAACATGCTTATGTTGCTTTCAAAATCCAAGTCTACTCCTCAAGAATCTGTCCCCAGATTAGAACATGAGGAAACTGCTAAAGAATTTTCAGCTCCTCAAACTGAGGAAAATGAGGCTGAAGCAGAAACAGAATCAACCAAGATCATTCAGTCGGATGAGCAAGTTCATGAAGTTGAACCCACTGAACACACAACGATGGAAGTTCCAGTTGTTCTAGTCGCTGAAGGAGTTGCAAGTGAAAAAGTTTTGCAAACTGAGCAGACAATCTTAGTTTCGGTCACTGAAAAAGAAATATCAGTTGTCCCAGTTACTGCTGAGGGAGAAACCAGTAGAACCGATCTTATGAAAACTGATGATACTGCAAGAACTGATCCCATGCAAATTGAAGTTTCTATTCAAGAAGAAGATCATGAGATCACAAGAGAATCAGAGGACACCCTCACACCATTCAAATCCTCATCTGATCATACAGAACTTATGAAAGCTGATTATGAGAGATTGCAGAGATATAGAACTTGGAAGTTCGGCCTCTATTGATAATCAAAGAAGTCAGCGTGCAGAAATGGAGCTTATTGAGAAATGGGTATTCGATATCTACAACATTACTAGTTTAATGGAGATAATCAATACCGACGAATTCCTAAACCAAGGATATGCGCTGATCAGAAATAGCTATTGGAGGGAAGCCATAGCCAGTGGAAATTCAAAGAAGAACGTTGATAATGATGATTTTGAGGAAGATCCTGATCTACAAAAAGGGATTCTTGCCTCTATACAAGAAAAGGAAACTGCAACAGAACTGAATACTGAAGATGAATCTAGTAGTTCTGGAGAAAGCAGTGGAAGTTCAAGCTCTGAAAGTGTATCTAAAACACAGCTGGACAAAGAAGCAGAAGGAGGTTACCAATCTCCGACTGAAAAATCCACACTTGAAATAGCAAGAACTTTGGCAAACATGCCTGGAGAAGAATCAGATGATGAACTTGAAGTACATCTATCACCTATGAAAGTTATTGATTCATCAAGATTGGAAGGAGCTGAGAAACAATCTGAAGAGAAAAGACAATCAGCAGAATTTAGAGAAAAACTGAAGCAAGTTGTTCTCTCACCTCTAAAGCAAGCTAAACCAACTGAGGCTGAGACAAACAAAGGAAAAGATCAACAAGCAAGAAATTCACAAGATGTTCCTACTCAAGTTGATCTCATTAAGTATTATCACAATGAGAGACTCAGAATTCAAAAGGATGACCGAAGCTTGTTCGGAAAAGTTTTAAAATCCTTAGAAGCCAGTCAAGATGAACGAACCAAACTTGAAAAGAAGATGGACACTGTGAATGACAACTGTCAAACCACTCTGCTTGAGCTTCGGAAAACAACCACTGAGCATGTCACAAGGAAAAATGAAACTGAAGACAGATGGGAAGGTATTCTTAATAATCTAGTCGGTAGAATGTTTTTAATGGAACATGGCATAAAGGACTCAGTTGTGGCTCAAACCATATTGGCATCAACTCAACAAACATTGATGCTTACATCAAAAGCCTGATTCATAAAGATGATGTCATTAAGGGGGAAAGTTTGGATATCTTAAAAGTCCATGTAGCTGAAATGCCACAAGTCCTCACAAATGTTAATGATAAGTTGAGTGAACTGAAGAAAGAAAGAGGAGATTTCACTGATGATGAGATGAAACTGGATTGTTAAATACTCGAACCAACTGACAAAAGAGTTGGTCCGGATTCTCGTCTCTACAATCTATTCAAGAACTTACCAGAGAAAGAAGGAGTATCAAAAGAAGAATCTCTTGAAACATTTCTACACATGCAGAAGATACTCATGTACTATTGGAATAAACTGAAGAAATGGGAAGAAGATGGCACCTTAGATGGAGCTTCAGATAAAGTTGAAAAGGCTGAACCTGAATTTGTTCAAAATCTACTGAGAACAGCCACCAATGAAAGACTAAGGACATCAGTCTTTACATTTGCAGTTCTATTCAAAAGCAATGTTTTCAAGAAAAACAATTTATCTGAATCATGGAACATTTGGGCAAGCATTCATAGAATTGAACATTCAGCCACAAATGATGCAATGAGAACTGTTGCGGAAAACTATGATAATCAACCTTCTCAATCGCAAGTAAAAAGAAACTATCTTCTAGATCTTTTTATCATGTTGTATTTTATTACTTACCCAAAGATTGTAACTCGCTTATCAAATAAATTCTCGCTTTCTCGATTCATAGTGTTATTTACTGTATTTTGTCCTTTATCTTTTTGCATTGCTTTTAAGGAGGGTATTGACATCATCAAAAAGGGGGAAATTGTTGGAAATAAAATTTATGTTTTGGTGATGATTCATCACTTATTTGTTAATTGTTCTTAACCCCATTGATGAAGTGTCATAACTAGCTGCTATAGTGCAAAGCAAAAAGATGTATAGATATCAATGTATAGGATTTATTAGAGTCTGATATTTGTATAAGTTAAATCAGACAAGCACTGTAATAGTTCTAGGCTGGAACTGAGAAATGAAGAAACTGAGATTTAATCTAACTGAGATTCTTCAAGAAACTGAACATAGAGCACACCAACAGAAGACTGAAGAAGATAAGTTCGTTGAGGGACACAGACTCGGTTGCCTTATCTAGAAGACTGAAGAACTGAGGGACACAGACTCAGTTATTGAAGATTGAAGAAGCGAGGGCTCAAACTCGTTATGAAGATTACAAGTCGAGACCGTAAAGTTAGACTTCGTGCAAGATTGTGATGACCGAACCGACTTTATGGATCTTGTATGAAGACCTAAGAATCATAAGGACAATGAATTCTTAGATAATAATGAGTCATGGTGTACTCGATTAAGTCAATAATAATCGATGAAAACTCGGAGTACCGATATTTGAAGAAGAGTAAAATGTCGTTAATGCTCCAAGTCGGTTAGAAACCGATAAGTGAAAAAATCGCATATAAACCGATAAGGAAACTCAGTTTTATATATCGCTCATCCATCAAACCGATCGTACGGTCGAACGTTGTAAAGGAAGTAATTTTATTGGATGAACTATCGACAAATCGAACGGTCATAAAATATAGCCGTTGCAAGATTCAAGCAGGATGAACGTTGAATGAACCCCTATAAATAGATTACTTCTACGACATCAGAAAAGGTGCAGGTATGTGATAACAAAGCAAGAAAATTAAAAAGAATCTATCTAGTCAAGAAAGATCAAATTGAGGGGGAAAGCCAAATTCAAAAGAATACCTGCTAAGTGTTTAATTGCAAGATCAAGAAATTTCTTCAAAGTGTTCAAGCATATTCAAGCAGATTCAAGATCTTTCATTTGAAGAAATACAGAGCCGTGCTTAAATTAATCATCCAGAAGAAAAGCTCAAATCACAGTTGAATCATAGTTATTGATTCAAAGTCTCAACTTTGATTTTATCAAAGGTTTAGACTGTGAAACACCAAGAAGGTGTGAAGGACAGTTGAGTGCGGTCAGGAAGACTGTGTTTGTGATGAGCTGTTGAAGAGGCAATTCTACCCTCCAAGGACCAGTGGTTCTAACAGTTGAAGAGCAGCAATCCTACCTGTTCTACAAGTGTTTAGATAGTGAAGCTAGGGATTAGTCAAGGACTATCAGCTTAGAACTTTTTGTAACCGGGCCATCTCAAAGAAGTTCTAGTGGAATTTTCCTCCGCATCACAGGGGAAGAGAGGACGTACAGGATTACACCACCTGGAACCTCTATAATTCTTGCCTATTCACTTTATGCATTCACTTATTTCATTATAGCTATATTTACATGGTTTTCATACTGAAACTAAGTTAACTAGTTGTCAAAGGCTAATATTTATCCGCTGCCAGTTAACAAGACTAAATATAAGTCAGCATTGACTTATACTCAGTTGAGCTAACTGAACTCCGCACAAGTTAAGGGACCGGAACAAAACTGAACTGAAGATCAGTTTGAGTTTTGGAGAAACTCAGTTCCTGGGGCTTTTCCAGCTCAGGATAAGTTTTTGGTGACAAGTTTATTCACCCCCCCCCCCTCTAACCTTGTGTTAGCCTTTCCAAGGGACCAACAGGAATTTCTCTTCAGGTTGCATGTGTTGATACTCATGAACAAATGGGTGCTATCGAGCGTCGCCATCGGCACATTGTTGAAACTGGATTATCTCTTCTTGCTCATGCTAATTTAACTCTTAAATATTGGGAGGATGCATTTACTACGGAAGTTTATCTTATAAATCGAATGCCCATGCAGGTACTACAATATAAATGTCCGTATGAACTTGTTTATCAATGTCGTCCAGACTATGGTTTTCTTAAAGTTTTTGGTTGTACATGTTGGCCGTATTTGCGTCCTTATAATATCACTACAACAGATTTTCGGTCCAAGTCGTGCCCCTTTCTTGGTTATAATGATGTCCATGGTGGTTATAAATGTCTAGATATCACCTCGGGTCGTATCTTTATTTCTTGCCACGTCGTCTTCGATGAAAATGTGTTCCCTTACGCCCTCTCCCCTACTACCTCATCTTCATATCACCCGAACACCATCGTGCTTCCAGGGAATTTGCTCCCTAACACTCCTACGGCCCAGTCCCCTCCTGCCCACACTCCACCTCCAGCAAATTCCCCAGCCCACGGCCCACATTCCCCCACTCCTTCTCTATCTCTCATCCCGGCCACTACTCCCCCTCATTCACCGGAATTTTCTCGACCCCTCCCCTTCACCGCCGAGCCCACCGAACCGAGTTTGCAAGCCTACCCAATGACCACTAGATCTCGCACAAACACACTAAAGCCCAAAATCCTTCCCCAAGACTTTATTTCCTCCCCACCGCCTCGAGCCCATCACGCATCTTCGCCTTGCCCATTACCGAGCCCACCTCATATACTGAAGCCTCCCGCTTTTCGGAATGGCGCAATGCCATGCGCGATGAATTCACGGCCCTCATAAATAATAACACTTGGACCCTTGTCCCACCTCCTCCGTCTGCCAACATTATTGGTTGAAATTGGGTTTATCGTATCAAACGAAATTCCCACGGGCTCATTGAACGCTATAAAGCTCATCTTGTAGCCAAGTGGTTTTCACCAAACCGAAGATGTTGATTTCCACAAAACCTTTAGCCCCGTTGTTAAGCTCTTTGTCACCATCCGCAACGTCCTTACCTTGGCTTTACAATATAACCGGCCCATTCGGCAACTTGACATCCATTATGCCTTTCTCCATGGTTACTTGGACAATGTCGTTTATATGCAACAACCACAGGGTTATGTTCACCCTGACTACCCCACACATGTCTGTAAACTGAACCGCAGTCTTTATGGGCTTCAAAAAACTCCTCGAGCATGGTTTTCTCGTCTTACTCAGCACCTGCTTACCCTTGGGTTTCATCCTTGCTCGGCTGACTCATCCCTTTACATTTATCACCATGATGGCGTCTATCTTCTCAGGCTTATCTTTGTGGATGATATTATTGTTACTGGTTCTAGCTTGCAGGTTGTGCAGGGGCTCATTTCGTCCTTATCTGCCACCTTCCCTATCAAGGACTTGGGCCCTCTATCTTATTTTTTTGGTATTCTAGATTCTCGCAGTGGCTCCGGTATTCATCTCAGGCAGACCAAATATATCAAAGATTTATTAATTAAAGCTGGCATGCAGGACTCTAAACCTTGCAGTACTCCTATGGCTATTTCCCCTCTGCTATCTCTCTTTACAGGTTCACCCATTGAAAATCCTCAGCTTTATCGTATGATTGTTGGTGGGCTTCAATATCTATCTCATACCCGGCTTGACATTGCCTTTGCGGTTCACAAAGTTAGCAAGTTTATGTATGCACCTACTGTTGATCATTGGCAGGCTGTCAAACGTATTCTTCACTACCTTTAGGGCACTTCTTCTGATGGTCTTATCTTATCTGCTTCGCCTGGCTCTCAGCTTCATGCCTTCTCCGACCCTGACTGGGCTTCTGATCCCGATGATCGCCGCTCTATTGGTGGCTATTGTGTCTTCCTTGGGCCTAATCTTATCAGTTGGTCATGCAAACAACAACACACTGTGGATAAGAGTAGTACGGCCGAGTATAAATCGGTCTCTACCGCTCGCTACTAAAGTACAATGGCTTCTCTTATTACTTCATGAGCTTCCATTCAAACTTTCCTCTCCATCAATTCTATGGTGTGATAATGTTGGCGCCACTTACCTAGCTACGAATCCCGTCTTTCATGCTCGCACGAAACATATTGAGATCGACATTCATCATGTCCGTGAGCTTGTTGCCCGCAAGATACTCCAAATTGGCTTCATCTCTACAACAGATCAATTGGCGGATATTCTCACCAAGCCATTGTGACAACCACATTTCCAACACTTGAAGATCAATCTCCATGTCTCCTCCGTGCCCATGGTATTTCCGGGGGGTGTTGATCGCGTGTAAGTCACTAACATCAATATTACTAGCAAGAATACTAGGTACATCGTAGTATAGTAAATGCGAGTCAAGGTCGATCCCACAGTGACAATGCAACTATAAGTATAAACGATTCTAACCTATTTAAGAAGCAACATAGAGGCGGTCATTGACCAACAATAACATAAAAGAAAACAAGCTTGGTATTCTCTCCCTCTCCTCACCGATCTACTAACTTGGATTAGTTAATCGTTATGTTTTCTTCCCCACATAATTTCCTTAGATTAATCACGACCTTTTAACGATTATTATCATATTTATTAGCTACGGGTGCAATTCCTAACCCTATCTACTCTGACAATGGCAGCAGACAATCTATATGCAAGCTACCCTCCTTAATTGGTCCGTAATAGCCCATACGCATAAAGAACTAGAATTTCTAATATTGAGCGCTAACTCAAAATGCTAACCCTCCTAGACAGCTGTCGATATTGACCAGCACGTTCCTAGGGTCCATTCAAGACAATGTCCTAATTAACACTTCACTTGTGGTCCTTCATGTTAATTTACGAATTACGAATTTAGATTGTCCAGACTATAACTCATTTTAATTATTCCTGCCGATCAATGTAGCTGTAGTGAATCCCAGTTTAGGTTTTCTTAAATATGCCTCGGTAAACCGGTATAAACGGCCGGTTTACCGGGGGTGGCTTTTCCTAATTTCTAGATCTACATTACTCAGTATGATTAAAATAAGTTAATTATGGGGTTGTTAAACATGAAGATAAAAAAACACATAAATACGAATAGATCTACCATATTGAAGACAAAAAGGAACGTTCAAATCCTCATACCTTCAAAAATGGAGATCTAGCTCGATCTACTCAAGCTAGAGATGATGGAAGAAGGTAGGAAACCAAACACAACTCTTCAAAGCTCAAGAAAACTTTATTTCATAATAATTGTATAATAAAATTGAATATAATTGAGTGCTTATGAGAACTTATACCATAATCTGTAATTGCGGCCTTATATAGATACAATGACCGACTTAAGACTCTCTAAAACCCTAACCGACTTAGACAATGCGATAGAATAAATTTCGTATTGAATAAGTCACCGGTTTACCGGGCCTAACCCTCGGGTTACCGGGCCTTCTATTCTTCTTTTTCTTCAGCAGACTTCTTCTTGAACTTCAATCACTCATCCCAATGCATTCTTTTTGGTTCAGATCCATTCTCCAATGCTCCAGACTTGGCACATCCTATAAAATACGTAAAACGAGTCAAAACAGTACCAAAACATATGGAAAATAACATAGATGCAGAATTACGATCCTAGAAACACTCACATAGCATTTAACATATATTCCATATAATAACGAGCCTATCTATCCTCTTTTGAGCAGAATTCGGGGTGAATATAGGTATAATTATTGGTACCATTTAGAGCGTCAACTACCCCCCACTTTGCTTTTGATCGTCCCGAACAAAAAGGTGAAAAGAAAATAACACTCTGATCAATACACAAGTTAATTAAAAACAACTATGCCCCACTAAGCCAAGATCAAGATCATGCCACTCATATTCATCAGTAACACATTAAACACTATTCAAGTCATGAGCCAATGTGTGTGTCCAATAACTTTCACAACCGCTTAGAAATGCAGACAATTTCACAATACGTCAACCCGTAGTCGAACTAACCAGTCTCGAACATGTAATTGATAATTAATTGAGCTGGCAAGGCGGATCGAGAACCGAGCATATATTACTCTTAGGCTCACGTTTATTGGTCTATGCAAAAGTCGTGCGTCTTACGCTCCATCGACTAAGATATTGCCAAAGAGAATATAGATGTATATATTTCAATGCACTTCTCTTTCTTGGCGGGTGAACTCTCATTGATTTAACTATCCTCGCGGCCCCATTCATGATAAACTACCGAATCCGAAATTCCTTTGCCTTTCTAAGCGTAAGTGAAACATGATTCGTGATAAAGCCTGGGTCAACTCTAGTCAAAGCAATATGCTATCGACTACATACTAAGGGAAGTGAGTTGTACGTGCTTAAAATGGTGGCTCATAACAGAATATGCGCTTAATACGCCACTACTTCAGAAGTGGGCATTTTCTCTTACTCGTACAATGTAAAACAAAGATGAAGTCAATTAACTTAAAAAGATCAAAAATATCATAATTTTTTCGAAATTCTGTCGAAAGGAATCAATGTCTAAGTGGTGAATCATGCATCAAAGAGAATCAAGACAATCACGCAATTCATTGAATATAATGCTACAAAGCTAAGTGACGTTCCTCTACCGCTCACTTTATCGAAACATTGTCCCCAATGTGTGAGATGAGAAATGAAAAATGAAAAGGAACTTAGCTTCGGTTAAGGGCGGAACCAAAGAAGAATCGGATCGTCGTATAAATCATCGGGCTCATGTAAGTAGTCCATGAAAAATCTGCGCTAAGTAACTCAAGAAAACCAAGAAGAATAGTGGTGACAAGAAACTGTATAACAAAAATGCGGTAGTAAAAGAGAAAATAATATAACTCCAAAACAGTTTAAGCCGACAAAGTTATTATATTAAAATTATTCTCCTACATCAACTAAGTGGAAAAGTAAAGAAAAACAAAAAGAAAAACAAGAAAATGGAAAGCAACAATATAAAGAATTAAAAGCTAGTCATCATCAGAATATCCCTCCCAGTCAGCTCCATGCTCAAAACCGGGAGATGGTGCAGAACTCGAGGCGGCGGAAGAGGATGCTCTATGACGAAGGGCAGTCCTGGGTGGCGGGCAGGCGGAACTCCGAAAAAGTCAATAATTCGATCCATCTTGCTGTGTAGACTCGCAATATCTCGTGAGTGCTCCTGAAGCAAGGCTCTCTGAGTCTGCGGTGCACCATGCACCGGAGTACGCTCCCTCTCTGCTCTAACCCGTCTCTGTACTCTCGAGACTGACCGCGAACTGAGCTGTGGCTCAGGATCTTCCCAATCATCGCTGACAAGCATCTTCAGCTCAACCTCTAGATCAAACATATCAATCATCGGCCCGTATAGTAGCAGCTCTCACTCAGAAGTGGCGGCAAGCTCATGAATACGGCTATGCATCAAAAGACCGATGCTCAAGAATCGGGTTGGACCGGATCCGACCGGGTCGGATCATTTCTACTATTTCTTTATGTTTGTATATATATATATATATAATGGCTTTTCTGTTGTCATATATATGTTCTTTTAAAGAACCAATTATGAATTCTTATATGATGACGTCCTTAGTATTAAACTGTTATAGAGAAACCATGACAGGCGATTATGGTTGTTGAGATCTCTAATCACTTTAATAAGTTTGATACTTAAATGTCTCTAGGCTGATGTACTATTAAACATGGCATTGATAGTATAAACAGACTAGCACGTATTAGATGTCTTCTGTCTTTAAGGGCAGGGATAGATCTCGTCTATCAAAGTGTAGAGACTCTTGGACTGTACGTGGACGTGTATTAGAGAATGCATACGTTAGACTGACCCACTTACATTAAGTGTCGCACTATGTGGCAGTTGTGTAATTATCCTTTAGACCGCAGTCTTCATGGCATCACGATGTGGATTGTCATGCTTTGACACTATTGAGGTTTCCCCTGGCCACGGGGCGATAATGCGGTAGTGATTGGGTGTGATACTGAAGCATGCGGAGTATACATGTTTGGTCATCTGGGAATCGTGTACCCTATCAGTAGGGGTGATTATCCGAAAGGGCCTTCTTATAAGGAATGTTTTACTCTCATGAATCTTTATAAAGTGGAAGTAAATGAGTTACTTCGAGAGAGCATGATATCCAGATTATAAGATACGGTCGTCAATGTTTGACACTCGACGTACGACCGTATGTATATTATTACAGCGATAGGATTGTAAGTTACACGGTAACTGTTTTCACATGAAAGGTAGTAGTCATTGCATTTGACTCTTCCGATTATTGGGGGTCATGGTGTGTTGCTAGACGCTATCCCGTGATCGTTAGGCATGAAGGGCATTTTCGTAATTTGCACTTTGTGTCTACGGCTAACATATTCGGAAGCCTATCGGGTCACACACATATGAACATCTAGTTGGATAAAAATGTGGTTATAGATGATAACCAAATAAGGAAAGTTTATCTCAAAACTATAAAGGTTATAGTGGTAAATTAATATGGTGGTATTTATTTATTATTTATAAATATAATACAAGATATTAATTATGTCGATTAATTAAATATGTATATAGATACATATAAGTCAAAAATATATATGTATATTGATACACATGTATTTCGTAAATTAATTAATCATAGTATTGTATTAATTAAAGAATATTCCGGATGCCAAATCTTTGGCATATGGGGCGCCACTTTTGGTGTATAAAGATACACTTGGATTGTGCAATTTAATTAATAAGATTTTCATAATACTAATACTAGATATTAATGACTATAGATTTTTCACACATGTGTAAATTGATTTATGGTAATAAGATAAATATATTGACAATATCTTGGAAATGTTTAATATAGGATATTAAATTAAATGAGATAAATCAATCTAGAAGATTTTCCTTATTTTATTGGGAAAATGTTTTCTTCTTCTCCACACCTCTTGGGGCACCACCTCCTCTATATAAAGGAAGTGGGTGTCAAGCTCTTTTGTACATCACAATTGCAAAAGCTAATAGTTCTTGTGAAAAATAGAGAGCATCCTATAGAGAGTTGGAGAGAGGGGAAAAAGGCCGGTCTAGCAACCGGAGTTTTCCAACAGCAATACAAATGTGGATTCCGGCGGGTTGTTCATGTGGACTAGCGGTAGAGGCCAAACACTTGGGCGGCTCTATGCAGAACTACTCTCCTTAGACGGTCAAAGCGTCGATCTTTTAGATCAACCAAGGCAACCACCGTCTTTAGCTTATTTGTTTATTGCTTAACGAAGTCGATCTTAGGCAAAAGGAAATCAAAATTTTGAATTCCACTGCGTTCCCGCGTAGATTTTCTAACATATAGCTCATTCTCTAGGAAGATGGTGGGGACTCTAGCAGGGTTTCTCTTTCATTGCACCCCTAAGAAATCAGCAACCATATCCATCATCTCGAGATCGGCAATGTTGCTCGAGGATGTGTACTCACCTGGGCCCACTGGTGGATTTCTAACCCCAAAATGAGCGTTGATTTGGTCGATAAAGAAATCAACCTTAACACCGCGAACCATAGCAAATGTGGCTCCGGGTTACGTGAAACGTAAGCATAAAACTCTCTTACCACCGTGGCGTTGAATCGGGCCGGTGCTTCACCCATATCCAATAAATCTTGTGCTCGTAAGGCCTCCGGCAATATCGACCCGCGTCATCCAAATCTACCCCTCGTTCTTGAGCCACCGGCCTTGCGTTCCAATGGCCTCGGAACGGCTCGTAAATAGCTAAAGAATGGAATTGTGCAACCCCGTCTATCAATGGATTGGCATCTCCATATACAGTCTGGTCACCACTTGGACGAACAGCTGACCATTGACGCTTAAGACCCATCCTGAATGAGTACAGAACCTGATACAGAAGCTTTTCTTCTGGAAAATAGACCTCGGTAAACCGGAGGTAAGGTACGGTTTACCGGCCTGAATTTTTTTGAAATCTTCTGGGGCTGTACTCTGATGGTGGAAGAAGAAGAATCTCATCACTTCACTGTTGCAGCAGCCAGACAACTCAGCAATAGAGTTGGAAAAAGGGTATTTAGGGTTTGGAAAATGGAAAAAATTGGTTTGGTTATGGTGGTGATTTGGTGGTGATATGGTGATGATGTGGTGGTCATGGTGGCCGAAATATATGAAGAAGGAAGAAATGAGAGAAGTTTGGTGAATGAAAGAGATGAAAATGATTAGAATGATGATATTGGTGATGAAATGATGGTTTAAATAGGAAGAATGGAGTGAATGTGGATGATTTTAGTGGGATTGTGGGTAGAGAAGTTATTAGGGTGAGGGATTTGAGGAGATGATTGATGGGATTGAGGTGGAGTTATGGTGGAGTGTGGGAAAGGATGAAAAAATTTGAAAAGAGGGGAAAATGGGACGGTTTTTCGCCGACCGACCGTATCTAGTGCAACGTGTGTCCTCCATATGTCTCTAAAAATTCAGCTTTGTAAATTGACGTTCAGAAATCTAAAAATCAAGCCTCGGTAACCCGGAGGTTACCCTCGAGATACCAGGGGTTCTTTTCCCTAGATTCTTTATCTCGCCTTTGCCTTTGCACTTCTTACTCAACCTTTCTGCTCAATTCTGACCTCAAATTGACTAGACCTTCACTCTTCAATTGTTATTTCGACTCAAAACCTAACCTACTTTACTAGAATCCGCAAGAAGGTAAAAAAACCTTTCCACAACCATTCGGTTTCAAGCCTAAGTTTGTGGCGGGATGAAAAAAATCTTGTCCCTTCATTTGGCTACTTTTATTCAATCCTAAACTACCTAAGGGTTTGAAGAATTAGTTTTGAGTTTATAGTCGCCAGCTCGACTTTCTTCAGATCTCCGATCAATCAAGGGTTGGAGCTTTAACTCGCCAAACTTTCGCTCCAGAGGTTTGCACTTTTATAGAACCTTTTTGAGCTCTCCTCCTAGCACGCCTTTCCCTTTTAGCTTGTGTGCTAGGTCTGCCTCTGCGTCGAGAATTAGAATTTAAACCCAAGGACTCCACATTTTCCACTTTTAGCTCGACTCGTTCACTACGCAACACGGAAGGACTAGCTTCCGTGAGCATCTTGTCGTGGTCTTTCTCTTCTCTTTCTCTCAGCATTAATCTCATAAACACTTGCTCAACGGTTTCTATGACAACCTCTCTATGTTTATCCCCTTCGATTTCCAAAATTTTTACCTTTCCTGAAGCATACGTCATCTTACAACTCTCCGGTCAGTTTTCTAAGGGTTCTAAGATCCTAAAAGATACAGCATCATTATTCAATCTTAGAGTAGTCTCCCCTTTATCATAATCCACAACCGCCGTACTCGTCGCTAAGAAAGGCCTCCCTAACATGACTGGGGCACTCGGGTCCTCAGGTACATCTATGACCATAAAATCAATAGGATACATGAACCCTCCTGCCTTAATTGTACACCTTCTAAGGCGGACGGCGGGCATGTCTCTAGTTCTATCAACGAATGTCATGGTCCTGGTTTGATTCATATGACTGGAAGTTTGATCTTTTGACAGAGGGAAAAAGGTAAAATATTGCAACTCGAGCCAGAGTCGCGGAGACCTAATCCTACAGATATTCCATTAACAGAAATTGGGAGTCTGAACGTGCCAGAGTCTCTTAACTTCACCACGGTGTATATCTGGGTAATCGTCAGGCTTAGAAAACATCGTGTCAGGATCCTCTTCAGGATCGTCAGAATCGTAATCTGAAGATGATATATCAATTAATTCACAAGGGAACTCACCTGGGCGATACGTGCTATACTCCTTCAGGTCATCTTCAGGCTCTTGCTTGATTTCTTTTTCCTCTTTTTCCAACCGTTGCTTTACATCTTCATAATTCTCTCGTTCTTCAAATCCAGGATACATGGAAATCGGTGTGATATTCAATATTGTCCTAGGCATATTGCTTGGCTTGTTCGCTCTTTCTCAACTCTGAATGGATCGTATCTCTGAAGTGTTCTGATCAACCTGCAAAAAGACAAAATAAAACAAAGAAAAGGTTAGCAACTTCCGCTTCAGCTGGGCGTGATCCCAACTGTTGCGGACCTACTAACTAAAATCAACAGGGAATAACATAGAATAACTGGAACTGTCTAGAAATCGATTTTTCAGGCCTCGGTAACTCGGTGGTTACCTTCGGGAAACCGGCCCTAAATTTTTTCTTTTTGGCAGTTTAACATGTGCAGGTTTGATACAGAACGACTCAAGACTCAAAATAAAATAAAATAAATTATAAAAACGACTTCTTAATTAGAATTAAAACGTTTATATTTAAAATTGGCCATTGTCCCCGGCAACGGCGCCAAAATCTTGATCGCGTGTAAGTCACTAACGTCGATATTACTAGCAAGAATACTAGGTACATCGTAGAATAGTAAATGCGATTCAAGGTCGATCCCACAGAGACAATGCAACTATAAGTATAAACGATTCTAACATAACTAAGAAGCAACATAGAGGCGGTCATTGACCAACAATAACATAAAATAAAACAAACATGGTATTCTCTCCCTCTCCTCACCGATCTACTAACTTGGATTAGTTAATGATTATGTTTATTTCCCCATATAATTTCCTTAGATTAATCGTGAGCTTTTAATGATTATTATCATGTTTATCAGCTAAGGGTGCAATTCCTAACCCTATCTACTCCGACAATGGCATCAGACAATCTATACGCAAGCTACAATCATTAATTGGTCCGTAATAGTCCATACGCATAAAGAACTAGAATTGCTGATATTGAGTGCTAACTCATATAGCTAACCCGCCTAGACAGACGTCGTCGACATAGACCAAAGCACGTTCCTAGGGTCCATTCAAGACAATGTCCTAATTAACACTTCACTTGTGGTCCTTCATGTTAATTTACGAATTACGAATATTAGATTGGCCGACCTATTACTCGTTTTAATTATTCCCGCCGATCAACGTAGTCGTAGTGAATCTCGTTTAGGTTTTCTAAAATATGCCTCGGTAAAACGGTATAGGCCGCCGGTTTACCGGGGGCGGCTTTTCCTAATTTACGGATCTACATTGCTCAGTACGATTAAAATAAGTAAATTATGGGGTTGTTAAACATGCAGATAAAATAAAACACATAAATACGAACATATCTACCATATTGAAGACAAAAAGGAACGTTCAAAGCTTCATGCCTTCAACAATAGAGATCTAGCTCAATCTACTCAAGATAGAGATGATGGAAGAAGGAAGGAAACCAAAAACAACTCTCCAAAGCTCAAGAAAACTTTATTTCATAATAATTGTATAATAAAATTGAATATAATTGAGTGCTTATGAGAAATTATACAATAATCTGTAATTGTGGCCTTATATAGATACAATGACCGACTTAAGACTCTCTAAAAACCTAACCGACTTAGACAATGCGGCAAAATAAATTTTGTGTTGAATAAGTCACCGGTTTACCGGGCCTAAACCTCGGGTTACCGGGCCTTCTATTCTTCCTTTTCTTCAGGAGGCTTCTTCTTGGACTTCAATCACTCAGCCCAATGCATTCCTTTTGGTTCAGATCCATTCTCCAATGCTCCAAACTTGGCACATCCTATAAAACATTCAAAACGAGACAAAACAGTACCAAAAATCGGGAAAATATCATAGATACAGAATTACGATCGATCCTGGAAACACTCACATAGCATTTAACATATATTCCATATAATAACGAGCCTATTTGTCCTCTCTTGAGCAGAATTCGGGGTGAATATAGGTATAATTATTGGTACCATTTAGAGCGTTATCAGGTGTTAGCGCAAATAAATAGTTATTATAACTTGTTGTATCGAGCCCTACTCGACTCGTTTTAGTTTTCTTATTCGTTAAGTCTTGTACTACTATACATTAGACTCTCCTCTCTTTGTAAAATCAACATAAACAATCAATGAAAATATTCTACCATTTGAATCTTGATAAAAAGGGAGTTCCTCTTTTTAAGAGGTATTCCGATGGTGCTGCCGTTCTTGAGCTCTTTAACCATTTCAGTTCTTCGCCAGATTTAGCCGTTCAGGTCAATTTTTTTCCCTCCTTGAATCGGCTTAATGCTTGTAATTGTATACTCTCTGCGTCCATAAATAAAAGACATCATTTTGATACCGGAACACTGATATTATTGACGCGTCTAACTAATATATTGAAAACATGGGTATTTTTTGGTGTTCATATTATATTTGTCTTTATAACCAATTAAGATTTAAGTGTGTCCAAGTGCCTAATTAAGTACTCAAACTAGTCCTTATGAACAAATATCCAAAGTGATATTACCTCCGTCTCACAAAAAGTGTCTACATTTGAAAAGGGTTTTGTCCCATAAAAAGTGTTAATTTAGAAAACCAATACATCATTTAATGCTCATTTTCCAAATATACGCCTAGTCTAACATTTATTGTTGTATATTCATTTTATATTCCAAAGAAAATATTAATTATAAGATAGGGGTATATATGTCTATTTCTACTTAAAACAACACATTAATAGAATTTATTAATGTGCGTGAATAGTACAATATGGACACTTTTTATGGGACGAAGGTAGTAGTTAAAATGATAATAGATTAAAGATACACTTTTTATAACATAATAAAGAAGAAATATGATACTTCCTCCGTTTTTTTACTGTCACATTTCAACATTTACTATATGTTTATTTATCTGTAATTTTACATTTCCAAAAAATCATTTATTATTATTTTTTTGTCCTTACCAATAAAGTATTTATATCTTCAAAAAAAAACATTTCTAATACTAAAAACTGATTTACCAACAAAGTATTTACATATCCAATAAAAAAATACATTTCGAATACTATATTTTAGAAATATTAATTACTTTCTTAATCTGTGTGATTCGTCTCTCTACGACAAATAAAAAATAGGAGAGAGTATAAAACTTGAAAAAGTTGAAAAAAAAATGACAAAATGAAATTGGGTGAACAAATATTGTTGGGAACAAAATTTAGTTTTGATGATGATTCATCATATTCAAGAATATGTTTGTTTACACCCCAATGATGATATGCTGAAACTAGTTGTTATAGTGGAAAACTAAAAGATGTCTAGAACTGAATGTATTTGGTTTACTAGAGTCTGATAATTGTATAGGTTATATCAGACAAGCACTGTAATAGATAGAAGTGTCGTAGAACTGAAAAACTGAAAATCATCTAGAAAACTCGGAACGTAACATTAAGACCGAAGATGTACACCGGAACCGAAGTTCACTCGAATCGAAGAAGGTAAGTTTGCCGAGGGACACAAACTCGGTTGACTTATCTAAAGGCGAAGGCCGAGGGAACGGACTCATTATTTGAAGAAGCGAGGGACACAGACTCGGTTAATGAAGATTGAAAACTAGGGGTTCAAACTCAATTATGAAGACTTTAAGCCGAGACCGTAAAGTTAGGATGCGAGTAAGTCCGTGATGGCTCGAACGGACTTTATGAATCTTGAAGAAGACCTAAGCATCATAAGGACAATTGTATCTTCGATGATTTTTTTAAGGAATGGTGCAATCTGATTCAGTCACATAATATCAGATAAATAGAGTACTGAAATTTTGAAGAAGAGTAGAAACTCAGTTAATGCTCTAAGTCAGTTAACAAACTGAAAATTGACACACTCAGTATAAAACTGATCAGGAAACTCAGTTTTATAGTTAGCCATCCAAGCAACTGAAAGTACATTCGAACGTTGTAAATCAAGGATTTTTATTGGATGAAGAAATGACATGTCAGAACGGTCACTGACACCTCACATCTGAAAATATAGACGTTGATACAATTCGAATTCAAGCAAGATGAACGTTGGACCTGACACTATAAATAGAGGACTTTGTACCAAGGATAAAAACACCGAATTAACAAGATTACAAGCATTTTTGTGCACAAGTCTAGTTCATTCGAATTGCTATCAATATCTGTGCTCAACAAGATCATATCTTCTTTCCACAACTCTTCTAGCTTCTGTGTCAATTTTATGCTTGACTCCTTTCGGTTCAACTATTTGCTCCGAAACTGTGTTTCTTGAATTTACAACTGCTGCAACTGTGTCAGTGGTTGGTACTCTTTCAAGCTTTTTGGTCTTTTTCCCATGGCTGATTACTTCTAGGTAACATTGTATTACCAAATGACTTCTTCAGTCCTTGTCTTTAATGCCTTCCGCTTTTGCTTTCTTGATTCATTTTCACCGATGCGTTGTTTCACTATCTGATGAAAATGAAACCGGCCCAATTGAAATCCACTTGATTTCAAATGATGTTCATCAAATCAAGTCTGTCTTTTGTTAGAACATCCAAAGCTTCATGCTTTCCAAGTATACTTTTTGGTATCCATTGACTTAAAATAGCATACTCTGGCTTAATCTCTTTCAGACTTGAATTAACATGAATACGCTTTTCTGTTAGAGAAATTCTTGAGAGAAATTCTTCTCGATTGATTTTTAGGTTGAGCAGATTGATTGTTTTTTCTTTGGGGGTCGAAAATTTGAATAGACTTCTGAGGATTGTTGCGTTGATACTGATTTCTTCTTCATACACGGTTGTGTAGAGATAATACTTGTCCATCTTCATATTCTCCGAAAATTGAATTAGGGCTTCATAATCCAATTCTTTATCCAATTTGATGTTGAGAAAACCTTCCAGGCCTTGTATTTTGTTTATTTTTTCACAAATGATGCTTGATAACAAGCTTCCATCGCATTCTTGTTCAAAATCCATCTATGTATTTGACATGCCTTTATCAATCCATTTGGTTATTCTTGATGAAAATCTTTTTGGCATTTTGAATAAAGGATAGGAAATTTTTCTCGAAAGGATTTTTGTGATGTAACCTTTGAGAAGAAAAACTAAGGTTATGTAGAGTGTAAAACGGTTTTGCTCCACTATCTCCATAATATTTATAATGATTTGATTGTGCGTTTGAACTTCCGAGTTCTGGCGGTTGTATATCCAATGCATGTAGTATTTGTCTTGTAAGGACTACACACGTAACAGCCTTTCTGGTGATTATGGTGGTAATTAATGTGATGTAACTCATGTCGTCCACATACACATTTTGCCTTTTTGACTTTGTTAAAAATCATTTTTAACAGTGATTGTTTGACGGTTCATTGTCAGTTTGAAAACTTTGGTGTCAACTTGGATTCAACTTCTTTTTAGTATGTAAAATCAGTTTTAGATCATATCAGATCTCCTTATGTTAGTTTTGAGATCGTTAATGTCAATGACTGTCAAGTGAGCTCACCCATCATGACAAAGATCAAACCCCTTGACGAATCTCTGTTTATTCAACTAACTTTTATTATGCCTAATTTAGTCCTTAAATTGGCAAATCCTTCTCTATCTAGACGTTTTGTGAAAATATTAGCCAACTGGTCTTCAGTTGGTATATAGAGAACTGTGACATCCTTCTTCTCTACATGATCTCTTATGAAGTGATGTCTTACATCGATATGCATAGTTCTTGAGTGCAAAACTGGGTTGTTTGTTATTGCAATTGCACTTGTATTGTCGCACATGATAGCTAGGTATCAAACCTTATTCAATCCCAAAATCTATAAGTTGTTGATTGAGCCATAAAACTTGAGCACAATGTGACTTCCAACTACAATATATTCGGCTTCAATTTGTAGAGGTTGAGATTGAGTTACGCTTCTTACTAAACCATGACACAAGTCTATTTCCAAGTAGCTGACATGTTCCTGATGTGCTTTTTCTTTCAACTTTGCATCCGGCAAAATCTGAGTCTGAGTAAGATATTAGTTTGAATTCTCCATCTCTTGAATACCAAATTCCTACTGCTTGTGTATCTTTGAGATATTTCTAGGTTCTTTTGACAATTGTCATATTGCTTTCCTTTGGCTTAGTTTGAAATCTTGCACAAACATCCAATGCAAAGGATATGTCAAATCTACTTGTTGTGAGGTAGAGTGGACTTCCAATCATTTTTATGTACAGTGTTTGATCTACATCTTTGCCATCTTTGTCTTCATCTAGACTGACACTTGTTCCAAATTGTGTTGCTATTCCTACTCTGTTCTCTATTCCAAACTTCTTGATCATTTCTCTTGTGTACTTAGTCTGATGAATGAAAATTCCATTGTCTATCTGCTTGACTTGTAGTCCTAGGAAGTAGTTCAGTTCACCCATCATACTCATATGAAATTACCTACTCATTATACTTGCAAATTTCTCACATAGTTGTTGACTCTCTTATCCAAAGATGATGTCATCTATATAGATTTGGACTAGGAGAGTTCTTTCACCAATCTTCATTCTGAACAATGTTTTGTCTATGGCTCCTTTGATAAAACCATTATCCACTAAAAACTGAGAAAAAGTTTCATACCGGGATCTTGGTGCCTGTTTGAGTCGATACAAAGCTTTTCTTAGTTTGAAAACTTTGTCTTCTTGATCTTTGTTTTCAAAACCAGGAGGTTGTTGTACATAGACTTCTTCTTCAAGTACTCCATTCATGAATGCACTTTTAACGTCCATTTGATACACTTTGAACTTCTTGTAAGCTTCATAAGCAAGAAATAATCTGATTGCCTCCAATCTTGCAACTGGTACATAAGTTTCATCAAAATCTATTCCTTCAGCTTGAGAATGTCCTTTGGCTACCAATCTCACGTTATTTCTAACAATGTTTCCATCTTCATCTAGCTTGTTTCTGAAAACCCATTTGGTGCCAATTATATTTCCATGATCTGGTCTGTCCACCAATTCCCAAACTTGATTTCTTTCAAATTCATTAAGTTCTTCTTGCATAGACATTATCCAATCTGGGTCCTTCAAAGCTTCCACTATCTCTTTTGGTTCAATTTGAGATAGAAAACATTGCATCTAATTGATTTCTTGTGCGAACTCCTTGTTGAAAATCTCCAATTATTTGTTCTTCAAGATGGTTTCTCATCCATTGATGTATTGGAGGTTGCATATCTGGAGATTGATGTGCTTGAGTTGGTTCTTCTACAAATCCATCTTGATTCTATTGTCCTTGATTATCCCAAGCTTGAACTGGTTCATCATCAGCTTGTACTGGTTGTTCAACTATAGGTTCAGTTATTGGTAACTAAGACTAATATTGGTCACTTGAATCAGCTAACCTTAGTCTTCTAATATGTTCTTCTATATCAACAAAAAGCTGGATCATAAACCTTTTGTAACGAGAGGTTGAAAAACTTGTTCGGGTTTTTTTCCACATCGTATCACCAAGAAAGTTTGGTTCATCAAAAACCACATGTATTGAATCATCATGCTTGAGTGTCCTTTTGTTTAATCGTAAACGCTTTATCGACACTTGAATATCCTAAGAATATTCCTTCATCGACTTTATGTTAAAAAGTCTTGAGTGATGTTTCCTAATGTTATGTATGTAACATTTGCTTTCAAAAGCATGAAAATATGAGACATTTGGTTTTCTCTGTTACATATCTCATAAGGTGTTTTCTCCAACCTTTTGTTCATTAGGGCTCTATTTTGAGTGTAGCAAGTTGTGTTTACAACTTCCTCCCAATATCTTCGAGTTAACTTAGACTCGCATATCATAGTTTTTCCGGACTTCTTTAAGTGTCATGTTTCTCCTTCCGGCTACTCCATTCCGCCGAGGTGTTGTTGTAGCGCAAGTCGATGTAACACTCCATTTTCTTCAAAGTATTCATTGATTACATTATTGAGAAATTTAGTTCCTTTATCAGATCTTATCTTAACAACTGTAACACTTTTCTGATTTTGAAGTTTCTTCATTAGTTTTGTCAGCTTCTGCTTGGTATATCGTCAAGAACTACGGGAAGCAACTTCATTTGAATAAGTAGGATAAATGTTATATGTTACTTCACCATGTTTGGATATTAGGAAAGGAACAAAACAAAAGAGAAGATCATGATACACAAAAATGAGGAGAGAATAAGTGACTATGAAATATGGATATAATGTTTGGATTCAACCAGATGGAAACTAAAGGAAAAATCAAACAATGTGTTTAGAAAATCAAAGGAAAAGAAGAGAACTAATATGAAACCCCGAATTCTTGTGTATCAGTATTTAAGAGTATTTTCATATTTTTATTGGAATTAAGTTTACTTTTATAATATTATAAGGTTGATTAAGCATTCATTAGGCTCCAAGTCACCTTGAAATCGACATAGGCTCAGAAAGCATATATAAAGCCTCCAGGCCTCCCGCACATTGTGTACCCGCCCACATGCCGCACGCACGATTCCCGCTCATCCGCCGCACGTATAATGCCATGCTTGTCTTCCACATGTCTACCGCACGCATGCATGCCCACCCTCACGCTCACCCTCATGTCCACCCACCTACCATGCCCATATGCACACACATGGCATAAATACATACATACATATATATATATATATGGTAAATTTTAGCTTTGTTGTCAGCTAATTTGACTCATCCTCATAAAGGTGCAAGTAGAACCGTCGATTCGTGCTTTAACAAGTGGATAAAACATTAATGGTTAAGGCTATGATGTGATTTGATTGATTCAATTGGTGGAATAAGTAAAATCATAGTCTGAAAGTTAAAAGGTAATTACGAATAAAATAACTAAACACATTACATTTGATTACAAATAAAATAACTAAAAATAAACCTTACATTTGAATTAACAATCTAGTTACACTAACAAAAAAATTGGTATAAACCGGACTTTTATTGAAAAAATTTATGTAAAACTGTACAAAATGTGCTCAACAAACGAGATAGCTCTATACAAGAGTATCAAAAAACCAAAAAAAACAAACAAGATAGCTTTATACAAGAGTATTAAAAAAACAAAAAATGGTAAACTATATGTTCCAAGTTGATCTAAGAATTGCTTGAGGGATGACATTCTCCACCGGGGGCCTCTGTCTATCACTCTGATGCAACTCTTCATCCCGCCAATACCGAATGCTCAACATTTTTATATGTTCATTTTAACTCCTTATCTATATGTGTGGACTTTGTATATCTCTTTGAAAGGTTGATGCTATTAGCCATTGTCAGCGGTTTGAACCCTACGATTTGCGGCAATCCTTGTAACGGCAAAATTCCAATTCATTGTGTATTAAAGCACACAAATATAAATAATTTCCATAAAATTAATAAAAGGAAATTTTGATATGCAACAACTTACCACAATACTTAATTGTGCTATAAATAAAGGAGCTAAGAGAGAATGCCGTACGGACCCCACAAACCACTGTAATATTGATTTTATTGTTGATACAAAACAGTGTGACCAAAACGAAAACAGTGAACATTCCCATGTTAACAATGAGAATTAGATTCAGCGTATATTTCTATCAAGTAGAAAGCAAAACGTAAAAACAAATGTTATTAACTTATTATAGGGGAAAGTTGTAAGAATCTTGAATGTAATTGTGTAAGCTATGCATGCGACGGTGTGGTCACGTACCTTTTGCTCATTAGAAGCGGAAAGTACGTATACTGTAATGTACAGAATCTCAAGGGAGCATCCTGAAGAGTTGATAGATATGAGAAGGATTCTCCGCACGAGGACTCCATAGTAAATCCAAAGCATGTTGAATGTCTATTGTTGTTCTCTCCCGAAAGATTCGTATGATTGTTGGTCTGCAATGTTTACAACGTAGTTATCAATTTCATAGCACGTTCAAATTAAATAAATGAATAATGAATATAAGGATTTTCAATTATCACAGAGAATGATATATATCTAAGGGGCTCATAGTGCAATGTATGAGCCCCAGATAACATATCTTTTCTTTTTGTTTAATCATTTATGACAATTCATTGATATATTGGAAAATGGAAAGGCAAGAAATACTCGCAGTTGTGTAAGGTACAAAATGATGGACACTATGGAACCCAAAAATGTGAGCACAAAGTTTGCATGTCACAAATTTTCTTGTAAGAGCTTAACACCACAAACACCGACAACATTTTGTTATATTTAATCTCATTTGCGTATGGAAGAATAAATGAAAATCTTACCCACAACTATGAAAGCGTGTACCAAATATCGTCAAGAACAATGGGAATAAACTTCATTTCCATATGTAGAATAAATGTTATATGTTACTTTACCCTGTTGGGATATTAGGAAAGGACAAAACAAAAAAGAATATTATGATACAGAAAACTGAGGAGAGAATAAGTGACTATGAAATAGGTATATAATGTTTGGATTCAACCAGATGGAAACTAAATGAAAAATCAAACAATGTGTTTAGAAAATAAAAGGAAAAAAAGAGAACTAATATGAAACCGAATTCTTGTGTATTATGATTTAAGTGTATTTTCGTCTTTTTGGTGGAATTATCACTATAAAAAACATGATCTTTAGCGGCGGAAATATTTCGCCGCAAAATCTGGGAATCCGCCACTAAAACTTATTCGCGGCGGACTAAAATCCGCCGTATTTGCCTTCGCCACTAAAAGTTTTAAGCCCTTTGCTGGCGGATTTCTCCATCCGCCGCGAAGAAAATTTAGCAGTGGTTTTTAATCCGCCGGTAATTGTCTAAAAACCGCCAGGAAAACATTCGTCCAACAATAAACGTAATGCAGGAAAAAAATGGTTTTAGCGGCGGATTTTCACTCCACCACAAAATAACATAATCAATAATAAATAACTATTATAGGTTTAATTCACAAAACTGATAAATAATAAATATAATAAATAAAAAAAACATGTTCAACTCAACAAAATAATAAATAGAAAATAATAAATAATAAATAATAAATAAATCTGTTGGACAAGACTAGACTTATCTGACAAGTCTACGTTGGACGATCCTGGACTAGACATGGGCATGCCCTGGACAAGCTCCAAACAAGGTCTAGACAAGGTCAAAAACCAAAAAGACATGAACAAGACAACCTAAAACATGATGCTAACAAGATCTAAAGCCAATGCAAAGCATAGGGCACTGCTGGGCAGGGTCAGGGTCAGTCTTTAAAACAAGAATATGACAAATATTCAAACTAAGTATTAACACTAAGTCTTTAAAATGCGATGAAATACCCCTGGACATTGTAATTTCCATTAAATGAGGTACAAACGGATGGACACTATGGAACCTAAAAATTTGAACACAAAATTAGCATGTCACAAATTTTCTTGTAAGAGCTAAACACCACAAACACCAACAGAAATTTCTTATATGTAATCTAAATTTGCGTATGGAATAATAAATGAAAATCTTACCCACAACTATGAAATGCGTGTACCAAATATCGTCAAGAACAACGGGAAGTTACTTCACCCTTTTTCGATATTAGGAAAGGAATAAACAAAAGCCAAGATTATGATACAGTAAAATGAGGAGAGAATACATGACTATGAAATATGTATCTAGTGTTTGGATTCAACCAGATGGAAACTAATGGAATAATCGAACAATGTGTTTAGAAAATCAATAGAAAAGAAAAGAACTAATATGAAACCCCGAATTCTTGTGTATTATGATTTATGAGTACTTTCATTTTTTTGAATTAAGTTTACTTTTCCTAATATTTTAAGGTTCATTAAGCTTTTATTATCCTCCGAGTCACCATAAAATCGACATAGGCTTAGAAAACATATATAAAGCCTCCAAGCCTCCCGCACGGTGTATGCGCGCCCACATGCCGCACGCACGATTCCCGCTCATCCGCCGCACGTATAATGCCCCGCTCGTTTCCCCTCGTCCACCGCACCCATGCCTGCCCACCCTCACGCTCACCCTCATGTCCACCCACCTACCCATGCCCAGATGCACACATATGACATACATACATACAATCATATATATGTTAAATTTTAGCTCTCAGCTAATTTGACTCATCATCATAATAGTGCAAGTACAACTGTCGATTCTTACTTTAACATAGTGGATAATTGAATTTAGGGCTACTAATCATATAGCTTGTTCCGTTTCCCAAAAAAGATAAATCACATTGAACTAAATACATTATATTTGTAAATGTGACTTAAACTTATGATACTGAGGTTTGGTATGGAAACATGTTCGGGTCAGCAATGTATAAAGCATCTGCTGAAATCTGGTGTTCGGTGGGGGCCAGGATCAGTAGGGTTGATCAACCTGCTGATGGCTAGTCTACTAAAGACAAGTCTATTGATGCTCAGCAGACATGTAGGACACGTCTGGTGCATGTTTGTTCGAGTTACTTCTGGGGTATTTTAGTCCTTTACTGGGTTAGTTGTTTAGTCGGTTAGGGTTGGATTCCCAAGGCTATAAATACCGTCTATATTAATTGTTACTTTCTGTTGATAATAAAATATCCTCATTTGTCCGTGGAGTAGTCGGCACATTGCCGGAAACCATGTTAAATCTGTGTTTTTCTTGTTTCTGTGTTTGTTTACTTGTAATTCTTTTATCTTACTCACAATCACCATCACTTCTTGATCGATCCGTCATAACAATATTGAACGATGTGTTACACCTTCCTTCATTTGCTTTTAACTTAGTTTCCTTGATCAACCTTTTGTCTTGTAAATGATGTATCGTCTTTCTCACCAGGAGTCGAATACCGAGAAGAGAATTGTCTTAGTTGAATATCACGATGGGTTGGATTAGTTTCACTGTGTCTAATCTTGCTGACTTTCCTACTCATTTACATTGGTCGTCCTTCAGTCAAGCGAAGGAAATATCATATCCTTTGTGCAGTTCTGTTACCAATTCCGTGTTTGATTTAGTCCGTTTTCATATATGGGGACCATGAAAAGTACTGTTATTGAGGATGTACTTGATGAAATCCAATGAAGTAACCAGATCTTATATAGAGTTATTTTATCAATATGTACAAAAAGAATTCGGCAAATCCATAAAAGTATTACATGTGATAAAGGATCTGTATTTGACATGAAATCTTATCCGAAAAACAAGAGGTATAATTAAGACGGAAATTCGAAATATATACATTTGGCTAAAAATAGTTTTTGATGTGTACCCCTAATTTTAATTCTTACAATCATAACTCGCTAAAAATTTAACGTGGCAAGGCTTTTTTTTATCGGGCCTGGATATTTTTGCAAGAAGCCGGGAAATTTTTTCCTAAGGCCGGGCTAATCATTCATAAGGCCAGGCTACATATTATGTCCTTTATATTTTTTTAATTTTTCTTTTCAAAATTCGGATTTATCTAAGAAAAATATATATCCGATCAAGACCGTACATCGAATTCATCCCCCCTCTTTCTTCTTCATCCTCACTCCCTGACAAACAACCGATAGCTTCCTTCACCACCCAACTTGCTACTTCCACCACCCGGTCGCTCCCACCCAACCACTTCTCATTTCCCGTCAATTGAAATCAAGAACCCTTTTGGAAGAATTTCTTCTTGATTATCATACTCACGTGGAAATCCTTCTTTGGAAATTGGAGTCGCTTTGTAATAACCATAGGAAACGATGGCCGCTTCGTTCTAGACCATTTGTTAGTTACGTATTTGATCGATGGTAAGCTTCCCATCGCCACAACATAAGAAAAAAAATTGAATATGCCGGATTTCATCGGTAAATAAATCCGGGCCGTAATAACATAGTGACAATCGCTCAAGACCAAAAACTATTGAGAATAATATAACAAGAGGTGGTGTTTAGATGTTTTATACTTGTCATGAGATTATGGAACCCAAGTACCCTACGTACCCCGTAATTGTACAGGAATCAAATCTTTTCATAGTTCTTGGGATTGTTCATATAGAGGGGCCTTTTCTCTAGGCATGCATGTGTCGTGCCCATAGTGGACTCTTATTTTGTATCCCTCAAGGATTTGTACGTTTTAATCCCCTTGATTTTAGGAGATAGTCACGGTGATTTAACTATAGGATTAGAGTCTTAATGACTAAAGATTCTTTCCACATTCATCTTTAGGATTAGAGTCACGGTATTCTCTGGCTGACCTGCGTTCAGCCCCCAAGGACGTCATGGCCCAAACTGCGCTAACTTAGCTCTGCTGCGCCCGACCAACCCGCGAGAATGAGAAACGAGCCAGACCGATCTCCCACCTACGGTTTAGATCTGCCCTTAAGCTTAGAGTGGGGCTCTTGGCCCTTAGTGTTATAGTTTCATTTAATGCTTGATCAATGTGAGGGTGACACATGGCGAGATGCAGTCCGACCTTCATCATAAGCCCCCAGATCTCCATGAGCTCTTGCGGTCGTTTCAGATCTGTCAATGATGTAGCTCGGCTCGGTCATCTAGACTTGTAGATTTTTAAGACTTACTCTTGCCAGGTGGTAGGGTTCCATTATGACGTTGGCATAACCATCCTATGATTCAAGGTGTTGATGTCTGATTAAACCATGAATTCTGAGTTTAATCATAAATACGTTGTGATGAGAAAGGATCCTAGTTATAAGTTTGATTAAATATGGTGTACTACGATCTCATAATATCATGATCAGATGAAGAAAACCGTAACAGCTGAGAAATGAATGAATTCAGAGAGTTTGCTAAAACCGGCTTTTTGCTGAAAACACAATTATAGCACAACCGAGTGTAAGTCAGCTAATCAGTTCCATAGAAGGAAATTCAAATGTTGAAAATAAAGAAATCTGATTGGATGATGGTCTAACATGTCAGAAAGGACACTGACAAGTCTTCCATAAATGATGGCATATTCCATAGAATCTGAAGAGGACCATTAGAAATTGTAAAATTCGAATCTTTTATTTCACACTATAATTAGCGGACTTAGATACAAGGATGAAGCACCCAAGCATAACCTTTGAACATGAAGTTTACAAGTATTTTTCAAAGTGTCTGCTAAGTGGTTTCCATATTCATTCGAGCTTTATTGCTATAATCAAGAAAATCTTCAAGTGCCTAAGAAATTCAAGACATATCACAATCAAACACTTCAAGACTTCAAAGCCGAATCACTTTCTTGATTCAACCAAACTTTGATTCTATTAAAGTGTCAAGAATATGAAACATCCGGTCTAGGTTGTTAAGGACAGTTGTTTGCAGTCAGGGAGACTGTGTGTGGTGGAGCTAAGAGGCAATTCAAACCTTCAAAGACTAGTTGAGCAATTGGAGAAGCAGCAATTCTACCTGTTATCCAAAAACTTAGATTGTGAAGCTAGGGATTTGACGTGATACGTGCCCCGGAAATGGCTAAGGGATCAATGATGAGCTATGGGAAAACCTAGACCTAGCATCTCTGACCTAGGACTGAGGCCAAGAATACACAAAGTCTCGCTCGCGACGCTGATTCATTCTTGAAACGGGTGTGTCTTCTACGACAAAGAAGCCACTCACTCGCAAGTGATTTGTTTAAATCGACTCGGCTTAAGAAAAGTTTTACTAAATCTCAATAATAATCTGTGTTGTTTTTAAAATTACAAGTAGAATGCCTTTATATAGGCTACAAAATAAAAGAGTATAATTCTCCTAAGCAATGTGGGACAAATTGACAAGTAAAATTCGCCACATTACTTTCTATTTGACCTAACTTGACTCCAATAAGCCCAAATGGCATTTATTTGCTAAAAATAAAGACTTAACCTGATATACTAACATATAGGCACATTTTTTTCATGGGGCCTTACTACAAACTAGGCCCAAAAGACCTTTATTAAATAGACTAGTAAAAACATTATAAAATAAAATCAAAGAACTCAAGTAACTAGTTATTCAGGCCCAATAACACCAATAATGGTCTTCATATTTGCATTATGGTAGGCCCAAGTCCTCGGGACGGATCACATCAGGATTAGTGAAGGACAATCATACTAAGACTTTTTGTAACCATACCTCAAAGAGAACTAGTGGAATTTTACCGCCAACGTCATAGGAGATGAGTGGACTGGCATGATTACACCACCGGGAACCACTATAAAAATTATGTTTTTACTTATTGCATTTACTTTACGCAATGTACTTTAATGAAATTTATATTTACGGTACAGTATTTCAAGCATCAAGATGACATTTTCAAAAACTGATTGAATCACACCAAGCACTCAGTTGAGTTCACCAAACTTAGCACATCATACTTTCAACGGAACAACAAGAACTCAAAAAGGCTTACTAATTAACCCGCTACATTTAAATCAGTTGCAAAAATAGCCAGCAGACCAAATCTCAACTGAGTTATCTTAACTTCGTAAAACGTTTTAAGTGACAAGTTTATTCACCACCCTCCAAACTTGTCCAAAGCCTTTCCAAGGGGTGAACAATTGGTATGAGAGCAGTGTTCTTTAACATAGTTTTGTTCTAAAGAGATTCTCTCTTGTTGTTCTTGCTGAAAGTCTTGAAAACTTTTCTAAGTATTTCATCATAGGCTTTAATTAGTATGTACACGAGATTGTTGATGTGCACTATAGACATATTTGATGAGTATAAAAGACATTTACAGGCATATCTAGCAGCAACTCATGGCGAGATGATGGACGTTTTGATTGACAGACCGCTTCAGATCACACACATGCAGACTATTGAAGGTCAGGAACCACAACCCAATAGATCAATGGATCACTGAAGAAAAAATCGAGCCAATCCAAACAACAAAGCAATATATGTTGTCTACAAGACTTTTGACAACAATATGTAATTGAAAGTTAAAGATTGCACAATTGCCAAGGAAATTTGGGATAACTTAAAACTGATATGTGAAGGATGAGACTCTAATAAGGAAAACAAGGTCACAGTAGAAAAGAAAAATTCCAAGAGTTCAAGATGAGATGTGGTGAGACAATTGAACAATTGGAATGAAGATTCAATGCCATCCTAGTTGAGCTAAAACTACTAAATATTGTCTACAGAATGAAAGAGATCGATTTCAAAGTTCTGATGGAACTACCTTAAAGTTGGAAGGTGAATGTAACTGCCATGTAGGAATCAAGAGATCTGAAAAATGAAGACACCTTCAAACTTTTCTCAGACTTAAAGTTATGAGTTTAGTGAAGATCTTGCTGAAAGTGCTGCAAAAGAGGCTTCAAAAACCTCAGCACTTGTTCCTGCACCAGTAGAAGAATCCTCAAGCCATCGAGCTATTTGAATTACATGAAATGGAGAAGTAAATGGACTTGATAATGAAAAGGATCAGAACGATGAAAGTTGGTCAATCATACACCAAGAAATATTTCAAGAAAGTCCCAGAAAAAAAAGAAGTACCAAAAAGAGAACATGAGTATATGTGCTTCAATTGCAAAAACCTGGACACTTCAATGCTGACTGTCTACATTTGTTGCATAAGAGATCTCAGGAAAGAATTCCTACCATAAAGGCAATGATAGCTGGTGATGAATCGGATGATGAAGCTGAAACTGGAAAGACATTATCTACAAATGAATTAAATGACACAGCACTTATAACACACATGGAGGATGCCACAAAGGTATTTCAATCTAATTCTAAGTATACCTCACCACATTGTACTTGTTCATCAACTACTGGTTTAAATCCCAAAAATTCTCATATGGAAGGAACTCTAGATGCCCTTATGAAACAAATGAAAGAAATACAGTCATGATATAAGGTTGTGAAAGCTGAAAGAGATTCATTCATATCAGAAATCCAAAGATTGAATGTTGAACAAAACATTCTCAAGGCAAAAGAAGTTGGGTTTGTCAAGACTTAGCAGAAGACAGCTATGTCAGCTGTAACGCCCCATTCCCGGACACTGAGTCCTTATCCGGAAAGAGCGCTCGGCACATATATTATCAAATAAATTCAATAATATATGTAAGCCTTACGTCATACATCGAACCAAACGACACGGAAGATAAAACAACTCAACAACTCGGGAAACCAAAAGATCGAACACATGGTAATCAATAAAAACTAAATCCAATAAAGAGAACTAATCATCCAACATCCAAATCCCAAGGATCTCAAAAGAAGCTAAACCAAAAAGAAGGACAACATTGTTCAAACGTGAAACAACCTGTTTTAAGAAAGAAACAACTAAAAGAACTAAGTCTTCAAAAGCTTCCTCTCAAACTTCATCATCAAAGAACTCGTCAACCGTAGCAACCTGTTCATCTTCTTTGGGGAAAGGGAAGACAAACACAACGTAACGGGGTAAGTACAAAAGTACTCAGTAACGCGTAGAAGATCGTATAACTATGATCTCATAAAGAAATAAAAACAACGCCGTCTTTTATTAATTCATTTCCGTTATTAACCCTAGCTAACTATCATATTATGTTCATAGCATAACATGAGGTTCCAAAAGGTATCTAACTTAGCTCAAGTTTGTTACATCATGAATAACAAGGGCACTACGCCTAGTAATAGGACGTACTAGGACAACTGGGTGCAACCTACTTAGAGGCACGCTCTAGTAGCCCCGGGAATATCTGAGTCCCGATAGTGTGATAACCGGCAGAATGTACCGTACGCTTTATCTAGCCAATCGATTGACCGGTGTGGGTACAAATCTACTTTGTCCGGTCGTAGAACACATCGCGATATTGTACTATGCCTTACCAAGCATTGCATGATGTTTAAGATTATTAATCTAGCACATACGTTTGATTAGATGTTTAACTAGCCACCTAAGTGTTTTCAAGTAAGCTCCCTCACATCTCCTACTCTCGTACTTAGACCACTAGACACGGACAAGCCCTAGCAATTACACAGACATCGATAAACTCTAGCTTATCGAAGCACAAGGCAAATCCAAAGCTTTCGACGGTCCCACACTTCATCTTTTTAGGGAATCCATGTGGTGCCGGAACTAAACGCATCAAAAGCTAATTCGTGGCTTTGTCACATAAGGTTATGCAGTAAATACGCTATTATGGAGCTTTAAACACATAACAAAGGAAAACAGTACTGAAACAGTCCCTGTCCGGACGGATAAACTTTCTGTCCGATACTGAGAAATAGCTGTACGGATACACAACTCATCCGTACGGATGAACCAACACTCGGTCGACCGAATGGATAGGCTCGGTCGACCGAGCCTCCCTCCTGCACATATACACGTTCTTCTCGCACCACAGAGGACAGTTTTCTGCACTCTGCGTTTTCTACTCAAATTCAACCCAAACTCGACTTAAACGAATCAAAATCATGAAAAACAATCATACAAATTGCTCTACCACTTTACGAAACCTTAATCATACGATAAGAAAACCACGTTACCTTGATTTGCGTGGTACAACGATCCAAACTACCAAAGCTTTGAAAAAAAGGTTAAACCTTTAACCTCCAACGTCAAGGGATCTAGGGATTGTTGGTATCAAAACGATCCTCGTCTCGTGGTGATCCTTTCTCTCTTGATGAGTCTGATGAAAAGAACAACGGATTAGCCTTGAGATTGAAAGCTTCTTCTCCCTCTTTTTTTTTCTCTCCTGCGCCTATCTTTCTACGTCCCTCCCTCTTTTTTTTTTGTCAAAAACAACTAGGTTAAAATTAGGATTAGTTTTCCTTTTATAATCCCAATTACCTAATTATTTAATTATTTTCCTTAAAAAGAAAATCCTTGTTTATCCTTTTTCTTTTCTTTTTTCGAAAATCCTTTAATTAAAAATAACATAATATTCTGATTTTTGCTAAAAGACCGGATTGCCCTTTTTCAAAAATCGGGAATTACATTCCTCCCCCCTTAAGAGGAGTTTCGTCCTCGAAACTAGATCGTACCTGGTAGATGAGGGAACTCTGGAAACTCGTCGAACATGTCCGCTTCCACTTCCCAAGTGGCTTCCGTCGGTGCATGATTGCTCCATTGCACTAATACTAACGGGATCACTCGTCTCTTTATCATCTTCTCTTTCCTATCCAGAATCCTTATCGGCTTCTCCACGTAGGAGAGATTATCTTGCAACACTTCCGGGTCAATCTCAGATTCCACGTCCACTTTAGATAGACACTTCCTAAGCATCGATACATGGAAAACATTGTGGACTCTAGACATCGACTCTGGTAACCAAAGTCTATAAGCCAACTTCCCAACTCTTTTGATGACATCAAAAGGTCCTACATACCTTGGACTTAGCTTTCCTTTCTGTCCGAACCTCTTGATACCCTTCATCGGAGACGCTCGAAGTTAAACTCTATCCCCGACCTCAAACTCTAGCGGTCTTCTTCTAACATCGGCCCAACTCTTCGACGATCTTGAGCGGACTTTCGGATTTTTCCTTATCAACTCAATTTTCTCCTTGGCTTGCCGAACCATCTCCGGCCCCGTGATATGTTTCTCTCCCACTTCATCCCGTAAAGTGGAGTTCTACACTTCCTACCGTACAAGGCCTCAAAAGGTGGCATTCCCAAACTTGCATGGTAACTATTGTTGTAAGCAAACTCAGCCAAGTTGAGGTAATCTATCCATGATCCTCCGGCGTCCAAAACACAAGCTCTAAGCATGTCCTCGAGAGTCCGAATTGTTCTCTCTGACTGGCCATCCGTCTGCGGATGAAACGCTGTACTCAAATCAGTCTTTGTCCCAAAAGCTTTCTGTAAGCCCTTCCAGAAGCGACTGATAAATCTACTATCCCCTGTCGGATACAATAGATAGAGGCACACCATGAAGCTTCACTATATTGTCGATATACATAGTAGCGAACTTCTTTATAGGCATGTCCACTTTACACGCCAAGAAATGGGCTGATTTTGTGAGTCTATCCACAATCACCCAAATCATGTCATGACCGCCCTTAGTCTTTGGCAAACCGGTGATGAAATCCATCGTGATATTCTCCCATTTCCATTCCGGTACCTCCAAGGGTTTCAACAAACCTCCTGGTCTTCTGTGTTCTGCTTTCACTCTCGGCATGTATCACATCTTGCCACAAACTCGCGATCCCTAACTTCATACCAGGCCACCAATATCTCTCCTTCGGATCTCTATACATCTTAGTGGCTCCTTGATGTACCGCAAAAGCAATCTTATGAGCTTCATCCATAACCTTCTCTCTTAGGCCATCCACATCGGGCACACACAAACGGTCTCCGTACAAAGATGACCACTCTTGTCCAACCGATAACCCTTCGTAGGCTTCTCTCGAGCTACTCGCTTCAAATTAATCAACACAGGGTCTTTATCCTGCTTAGCCCGAATCTCATCTAGAAAATCTGACCTTGCCATCAATGGCGCCAAATTCCGAGCTTCACCCTTCCTTTCAATCACTTGAATCTGCATCCTATCCAACTGATCTACGACTTCTTGCAAGGTAGTGATAGCATTAACCGCTCTCCGGCTAAGTGCATCAGCTACAACATTCGCTTTACCCGGGTGGTATTGAATGTCCAAGTCGTAATCTTTCACGAACTCCAACCATCTTCTTTGTCTCATGTTCAGATTCTCTTGAGTAAAGAAGAACTTAAGACTCTTATGATCCGTGAAGATCCTTGCCTTGACACCATACAGATAGTGTCTCCAAAGCTTCAGAGCAAATACCACTGCTGCCAACTCCAAGTCGTGTGTAGGGTAATTCTTCTCATGCACCTTTAATCGCCTAGATGCATAAGCAATCACCTTTCCTGATTGCATCAAAACACAACCCAAACCTTGACCGATGCGTCTGTATATACATCATAGTTATCAAAAACTTCCGGTAATGCTAACACGGGTGCTGTGGTCAACTTTTCTTTCAAAGTCTGAAAAGCTTCCTCACATTCACTGGTCCACTCATACTTAATGTTCTTTTGAGTAAGCCTCGTGAGAGGTGTAGCTATCTTAGAGAAATCCTTTACAAACTTCCGGTAGTACCCAGCTAAACCCAAGAAACTTCTTATCTCCGTTACTGATGTCCGTCTAGGCCACTTAGAAACGGCTTCTATCTTCGCTGGATCCACCTTAATGCCTTCTCCAGAAATTATATGCCCAAGAAAACTAACCTGGTCCAACCAAAACTCGCACTTAGAAAACTTGGCATATAATTTGTTCTCCTTTAAGGTTTGTAGAACTATCCTTAGGTGTTCTGCATGCTCTTCCTCATCCTTAGAGTACACCAAGATATCGTCTATGAAAACTATCACAAACTTAACGAGATAAGGCATGAAAACTCTTTGCATCAAGTCCATGAATTTCGATGGAGCATTAGTGAGTCCAAACGGAATGACCAAAAACTCATAATGTCCATATCTCGTACCGAAGGTCGTCTTAGGTATATCGACACCTTGATCTTCAACCGATGATAACCGGACCTAAGATCAATCTCGAGAGAACACCTTCTTACCTTGCAAGCGATCGAACGGATCATCAATCCTTGGTAAAGGATACTTATTCTTGACCGTCGTTTATTCAACTCTCGTAGTCGATGCACAAGCGCATACTCCCATATTTCTTCTTCACAAACAAGACCGGTGCTCCCCACGGTGATGTACTTGGTGGATGATGTTTTTCTCTAGCATCTCCTTAAGCCGAGTTTTCAACTCTTTCAACTCCGCTGGTGCCATCCTATAAGGTGCTTTAGCCACTGGTGATCCTCCGGCAATCAATTCGATCTCGAACTCTATGGCCCTATCAGGCATATGTCCTGGCAAATCTTCCGGGAAAACTTCGGGAAAGTCCTTAACTACACGAGTCTCTCCTAACTCGGCCCTATGCTTTTCCTTATCTAATGCATAAACAACGAAACCCTGGCAACTCCTCTTCAAAGCTCTTAAGGCTTTAACTGCTGAGATAATCGGATAATGACCCTTGCTAGGCTTGCATACGTTACCCTGAAACGTCTTAGCTGATTTTCCTGGGGCCTTAAAGATCACCCTCTTACCCCTACAATCCAAGTAGACATAATTCTTGGACAACCAGTCCATACCCCGGATAACATCGAAATCCGAGAAATCCAACACCGTCAAAGCATACTGGCACTTGTAAGTCCCAACTCTAATATCGACTTGGGGTGTGACTTGAGCACATCTAGTGACTCTGCCCAAAGGTGTGGTTATACTCAAAGGTCTCTCCAATTCCTTAAGGGGTAGGTTCAACTTCTTAGCTATCTTAGAGGAAACAAAAGTCCCTGATGCTCCAGTATCAAACAGAGCTGAAACTGCTAGATTATCTATGATTATGGTACCTAACAAGTGAATCTATTTGAGTACAAATATGTAATATCATATGCGCGCTATATCATATTAAATATCTATAATAAACACAAACACTGAAAAGTACCTGTCACCACAAGGTCATCTAACTCTTCCGGTTCTGCATCTGCTGCGAAGACACGAAGCGGTCCGCTACCCGTAGTACGATTACCCCGCCTGGTTACCTCGTCCTCCTACCTGATTACCTTGAGAGAGCTTCTTAGGACACGCTCTCGAGTAATGTCCCTCTTCCCCACAGTGGAAACAACTCACGCTACCTGCAATGCACTCTCCTGTGTGTGTCTTGTTACACTTAGCACAAACCGCCGGCGTTCCACTTGCCGAACTCTTCGTAGCCGGATTTCCCGCCCTCTTAACATTCCGCTCGCGGTGCTCCTCTATTACTTCCTTGAAAATTTGAGAAAGACCTCTTATCTCCAACTACAACCGTCCGTCTATCGGCAAATCTCTCCGCGATCAAAGCTCTATCCATGACGCTTGCCATGCTCGTAGGTCTATCTCCTAGCAACGGCCCTTCGCCACCTCGTGTGACAATCCTTCCATGAATTTATCAATCTTTTTCTCTTCACTTTTCATGATCTCAGGGTAGAATCTGCCCAACTCATGGAACTTCTGGGAGTACTGAGTTACTGTAGTATATCTCCCTTGTTTCAAACTCAGGAACACATTAGCCTTCGCATTCCGTGCTGTCCTAGGAAAGTATTCCTTGTAGAACAGATCCTTGAACACCGCCCAATCCGTGATCCTTGGATTAACTTGCTCATATGCTTCCATCCAACTTTCTGCATTTCCTGCCAACAAGGATATGGCTAAATGAGCCCACTCAAATTCTGGAGCTTTCATATTTCTGCACGCCTTCTCGAACCCACGAATCCATAAATCTGCCGCTGCTGGCTCAACATTGCCAAAGAATTCTGGCACCCTATGTTTCTTCATCTTCTCATACCAATCCACTGGTCTGTCATAACCCCCAAACTGATGATGCCGTACCGGCCGCCTTTGGTGGGGCATTCTGATACTGATAGTTCTGTTGGGGATGAGTGTAGCCAGGTGCTACAAAAGAATCCGACCTAGGTGGCGGTGGAGGTAGAACCGTCAGTTGCGGTGTAAAACTCAGCGGTGCAGAAGGAAATGTCAATACCTATGGATAACTGAAAAACTGACTAGCCGGTGGATGAGAAAGTCCCAACCCGGTCCAACTCGTGGTCCTTGGAGCTAAAGTAGTAACCGGTATGCGGGTGTTAAACCGTGAAGGACCCCCTTGTTCCACTCTACCTCTGGTGATAATGTCTGGTCCCTGAATCACTCCACGCATGATGCTGCTCACAGACGGGGTGTTCCCTTGAGAAACCGTAGGGCTCTGGGTAGCTGGTCCACTTCTTCTCCTTCTCGGAATCACAACCTCGGTAAATCCTGCCTCAGCGTTACCCGTCTGGGTGTTAGCTGCCTCGGTGTTACTCGTATTAGCTCCACCTCTAGTAAGCACCATTCTGTAACTAAGAAAAGAGAAGGGGTTACTAAAGCTCTAAAACTTATCTTAAGGAAGAAATCAAGTCCTACACAGCAAGGAAAACCTTTCGCTCTGATACCAACTGTAACGCCCCATTCCCGGACACCGAGTCCTTATCCGGAAAGAGCGCTCGGCACATGTATTATCAAATAAATTCAATAATATATGTAAGCCTTACGTCATACATCAGAACCAAACGACACGGAAGATAAAACAACTCAACAACTCGGGGAAACCAAAAGATCGAACACATGGTAATCAATGTCGTGAAAAACTAAATCCAATAAAGAGAACTAATCATCCAACATCCAAATCCCAAGGATCTCAAAAGAAGCTAAACCAAAAAGAAGGACAACATTGTTCAAACGTGAAACAACCGTTTTAAGAAAGAAACAACTAAAAGAACTAAGTCTTCAAAAGCTTCCTCTCAAACTTCATCATCAAAGAACTCGTCAACCGTAGCAACCCGTTCATCTTCTTTGGGGAAAGGGAAGACAAACACAACGTAACGGGGTAAGTACAAAAGTACTCGTAACGCGTAGAAGATCGTATAACTATGATCTCATAAAGAAATAAAAACAACGCCGTCTTTTATTAATTCATTTCCGTTATTAACCCTAGCTAACTATCATATTATGTTCATATCGTAACATGAGGTTCCAAAAGGTATCTAGCTTAGCTCAAGTTTGTTACATCATGAATAACAAGGGCACTACGCCTAGTAATAGGATGTACTAGGACAACTCGGTGCAACCTACTTAGAGGCACGCTCTAGTAGCCCCGGGAATATCTAAGTCCCGATAGTGTGATAACCGGCAGAATGTACCAGACGCTTTATCTAGCCAATCGATTGACCGGCGTGGGTACAGTCTACTTTGTCTGGTCAGATAACACATCGCGATATTGTACTATGCCTTACCAAGCATTGCATGATGTTTAAGATTATTAATTTAGCACATACGTTTGATTAGATGTTTAACTAGCCACCTAAGTGTTTTCAAGTAAGCTCCCTCACATCTCCTACTCTCGTACTTAGACCACTAGACACAGACAAGCCCTAGCAATTACATAGACATCGATAAACTCTAGCTTATCGAAGCACAAGGCAAATCCAAAGCTTTCGATGGTCCCACACTTCATCTTTTTAGGGAATCCATGTGGTGCCGGAACTAAACGCATCAAAAGCTAATTCAGGGCTTTGTCACGTAAGGTTATGCAGTAAATACGCTATCGACGGGACTATGCGCCGCACCGTACAAGAAGACGGTGTAAGGATGGCCTCTAGTTACCTTTGGTAGGGACGATCCGGGAACAGTCTCGGCCGTCCTGGCGAGGACGCCAGTCCCTTATAAGGGGGGGAGAATGTAAAAGTCCCACATCGGTAAAATAAGAGAATGATCACCCCCATATAAGTGTGAGACATAAAAGTCTTGTCAACTCGGGTTAGCCCTTTTAGACCAAGCGAGGACGGCGGTCTAAGCAGTTGACCGGACATTTATGACTCATTTAGCGCTACCAGACCCGAGTGTCCTGGGGCGTTACATCGACAGAACCGAATCAATGGCATATTCAAGTTCCTTAACTGTATTAAAATCAGGACATCCCTATGGAGATAGGATGGGTCTTGGTTTTGATACTCAGCAAGCTTCTAAAGCTGGACCGGGTAATGCTGCTAAATCTAGTACCAAACTTTTACCTAAATTCGTAGCTGAGCAAAGAACAGAACCCAAGATGCCTGCTGAGAGTTCTAGACCTATTTAGAATGCTTCAAGGAAGCAAAATTAGAATTCCAAAAATTCAGCAGGACCTACCAACCATGTTAGATCAAATGTTAGATTTGCTGAACTTCCTAGAACTACAGATAATAGATGCAACGTCGCAATATCTTTAGGACCAAAGAAGGCCAGTCCCAGATCAGCCAAGAGCTAGAAAAATCCCAAATACACCCATGTGAAATCTAAGAATGATATTCAGTCTGGAGATCGATGACTATCTCAAGAGGAAAGGCAAATTGTTCCCTACTGATGAGGATTCGGATTTTCCTCTTTCTATTGAAAAGTCAGCTAAGTATAACCATACTACTAAAACATAGCAGAAAGCTCAGTGTAAAGTTCAGGAAAGATCTTAGTACGAAGTTGTCTTTAATAAACAGCAGAGCATTGGTTACTACACTACATTTAACAACAAAAAGAAAAGTGGTAACCAATTTATACCAAAAGACCAGAAATCATAAATGAGCAAATTGCAGACTAATGACGGATTTTATGAATATTTGGCTTACATATAAGAAAAGTAGTGCAACTCATTCCAAAGGAGACCACGTGGTTATGGTCCAAGAATTGTACTCACTACTGTCAGTCATGGACCTAAGCAAAGTTGGGTACCTAAAATGCATTAATTTGATTTCAGGGAGCATGGTACTTTGATAGTGGATGTTCTAGACACATAACAAAGAGCAAAGAATGCTTGGATGAGTTTGTAGCAAAGGATGGACCTAAAGTCAATTTTAGAGGCAATGAAATACATGGATACAGAAGATGTTTTGGCACTTAAGTGAAGAATGGACTTAAAATCAAGAATGTAGCTTATGTTGAAGCTCTATAATACAATCTCCTCTGCACAAGTCAATTATGTGACGTGGGTAGATTTGTCGCATAGAATAGAAAAGACGACACCTACATAGTCACTTTTGATAATGAGTATTGCATTGTACTAAGTGAAGCTGCACACCAAGTTGTCTTAGCTAGAAGAAGACATGACATATTGTACATTGGGGATTGGTCAACTGCTTTACCTGAAACATGTCTTATTGTGCATCCCAAATCAGAATTAAGCTGGTTATGGAACATAAAGCTGAGTCACCTAAACTTTTATGACATCAATCTACTGGTAAAGAAGAAGCTAGTTATTGGTCTAACTGAAGTAACTTACAAGAAAGACATCATTTGTGATGCATATCAGAAAGGCAAGGAAAGCAGATCTGCTTCAAAGCCAAATCTCAACAATCAACAAACAGAGTTCTGGAGTTGTTTCACTTGGCACTTATTGGCCTTGTTACACAATTTAGCATCAGTGGAAAAAAAGTACACACCGGTTGTTGTAGATGATTATTCGAGATAAGCATTGGTAATCTTTATGACTAAGAAAAGTGAAACATTACTGATGTTACAAGAATTAGTGAAAAGTTTACAGAATGAGAAGAGTGTATCAATTTTGAAGATCAGATCATATAAAGGAACTGAGTTTTTGAACAAAGCAATCTGTAAGGAAAATTTAATTATTTTGATGATGGCCATTCTAGCTGTTGAAACAAGCCTGGAATTAGTTAGAACTTAATGTATAGGCTTTACTTAGAAGTATTGTATAAGTTCAGTCAGACAAGCACTGTACTAGATTGGTAGACCGGATTAGTAAAGACAGATGACCAACTCAGTGAAGACAGCCAAAGCACCGAGACAGTGAAGTGAAGAACTATGGAATGTGTTATACTATAGAGGCTGAAGGAATGTTGAGTGTAGTCAGCTAATACACTCTACTGATAAAGGCACAGCAGCCTGCTGAGTAGTCTAGTATAGTTTATGTAAAAAGCGGTTATTCAGTTATAGTTCGTTGGAACCATTTATAACTTACTTCTAACTGATTCATGAGGTGTATATAGTTATAAATACCCCATGATCAGCTACATTGTAATCAAACTTGTAATTTTCAATTCATCAATAATAATTCCACATTTTACTTTTAGTTTATAATTCTATAAACTTTATCACTATATCAGAGCAAAAATTTGAGAATGTTTAAATGTTTTCCTGCATTTTCTCTCAAATCTTTGAAGAATATTGAGAGTGTTCCTCATCTTTTTTTGATATTTGAGTTTTTTGAGAGTAAATTGTTATCATTTTCTTGAGTTTTTCAATCATTTAATTTGTTGATCGTTTTTTTCTGTAATTTCACTTTCATTGTTGATTTGTGATCAATTCTGGAGTTCTTGATTGCCATGCCAACTAAGAATCAATAAATAAGTCCTTCCAGTCCATTTTATTTTCATCATAATGAGAATCCATCTTTAGTTCTTGTTCAGTCATTGATGAATGGCAACAACTCAAATCCATGGAAAATGTCTATGGAGATGGTGTTAATCACCAAGAATAAAATTGGCTTCATAAATGGTAAAATCAAAAGGCCAGAAGCAGATTTCCATGCATGGAGGCAATGTGATACAATGGTGAGATCATGGATCTTGAATTCTGTAGAGAACACCATTGCTCAGAGTTTGATGTACTTCAAAAGTGCACATGTAGTTTGGAAGAATCTTTCGGCTAGATTCTCTAATGTTGATGCCTTGAGGCTTTGAGATCTTCTTGAAGAGATGCATCTGCTAAGGCATGGTACTGATTCTGTCAAACAATATTTCACAAAGTTGATGGTTCTGTGGGAAGAAATCAAGACTATCAGGGCCGTATCAATTTGTTCTTGTGATCCTCAATGTCATTGCAATGCAATTTGCGCATTAATAGAGCATATGGGGGCTGATCATTTCATGAAATTCCGTAAAGGTTTAAGGGATGAGTTTGAACCAATGGTTTCACAAGCAATTTGATGGTGCCTTTTCCAAAAATTCACGATGCCTTTGTAATGGACATTAAATTAGAAAGACAAAAGTTGTATATAGCTAATAGAGAAAAAAATCAAGAATCTATGGTTCTTTTGTCTCAAAAAACTGGACAGGTGCAAAATCAAGTAGTCAGCAGACCTAACTCTGCACCTGCTGCAAATCCCAGACCTAAGAATCTCAAGAAGGTTCAATGTAGTTTTTGTGGATTCAATGGTCATGCTGAAGAGACTTGTTACAAGAAACATGGTTATCCTCCTGGTTTTAAGTCAAGAAGGGCTAATTTGGTAGAGGAAGAACAATCAACAGAAGAAGATCAGGCCCAAAATAGGTATGCTGGACCAGGGTTTCCCAATGTTACTGCACAGCAACTTGATAAGTTGATGGCTCTGCTGAGTTTTGATCCTCCTAGACACGGAGGATTTGTTGTTGGACAACATCCTACTAACATTGTGACACACTACTCACCTGCTACAGGGACGGGTGATCTAAATTTAGTAAGATATATATAATGGATCTTGGACTCTGGTGCCACATATCATATTGTAGGATCATTAAATCTATTAAGCAATCCCAAACCTTTATCTGGCATAAAAATGGAATTACCTAATGGATGTTTCAGTGACACACATAGGATAAGTAAGGGTAAACCCTCAGCTGGTCCTACATGATGTGTTTTGCATTCCTGGTTTTAAGTATAATTTTTTTTCTTTACCAACCTTTATTAATCATACAAAAGGTGCAGTTGTTTTTACTGTTAACAAGTGTGTTTTGCAGGACAGGAACAAGAAAGGGATTGGTTCAAATTTGAGTTACACAAACGACTCTATGTCATGGATCAATCAATAAGACTCTTTGTTGTCAATGTTGTAGAAAATCATACTTTGTCTGATAGATTAGATGATGCTCTTTTATAGAATTATAGACTAGGACACGTGTTAGATAAGCGACTGCAAGTCATTAGTACACAGTCTGCTGATGTCGAATTTTGTAATCATGATCTTTGTTATGTTTGTCTTATGGCTAAACTGAAGAAAAATCATTTTCCTTTGAGCACTACTGTTGTGAATGCTATATTTTATCTTGTTTACATAGATATTTGGGGTCCCTTAAGACAACATACTGTCAATGGACAATAATATTTCTTAACTATTGTAGATGACTTCTCTAGATTTACTTGGGTTTTTCTTATGAGGCATAAATCTGAAGCTTCTGACCTTGTTAAATTTGTTTCTACTCAATTTCAAAAAATTATTAAAGTTATATGGGCACATCTAAAACAGGTAGGGATCGTCCCAGTAATATGCTTTAAGACATTAAAGAACTTTTTCTTATACATACTCGTGAATTCTGGTGGTAGGTATCTTTCCGCAAGACAATTTACTATGTTTGCAAACAATGGGTATACATTTCCCACTCTTGATTTATTGTGTCTAGGATGAGATTCGATTGAAGCTACTACCGAGACGGCAAAAAGTTGTTCATCTGGAAAATACTCCTCGATCTCAGTAGTTTGTCCTTCTTCCAACAATGTTAGCCTCGATAGGTGGTCAGCCATCTGGTTCTCAGACCATTTCTTATCCTTAATCTCCACGTCAAACTCTTGTAGGATTAGAATCCATCTTAACAATCTTGGCTTGGAGTCTGGCTTGGTCAGAAGATAGATTCAAGGCTGATGGTCAGTGAAAATAGTACCTTTAGATCCTACCAGGTAGGACCTAAATTTGTCAAATACAAATATAACAGCCAAGAGTTCCTTCACTATGGTTGCATATTTCTCTGGGCACTATTGAGGGTATAACTGGCGTAATATATTGTCTTAAAGATTTTATCGTCTCTCCGGCTTAGTGCTGCTCCAACTGCTGTATCACTAGCATCACACATCAGCTGGAAAGGTTTGTTCTAGTCTGGTGATACCAGAATTATGGAAGTTATCAAAATTTTCTTTAATGTGTTGAATGCTTCCAGCATTCTTCTCCAAATACGAAATGTATATCCTTCGCAAGTAATTTGGTTAGTGGCCTAGAAATCTTAGAGAAATCCTTTATGCACCCCCTATAGAATCATGCGTGGCCAAGAAAGGCTCACATGGTCTTTAAATTTGTTGGAGGTGGTAACTTCTTTATCACTTCAATCTTGGCTCGGTCAACTTCCATTCCTTTCTTTGAAATTCTATGACCCAACACAATTATCCAAATTATCCAATCATTCATCATAGCTATCTCCAAAGACAGAAAAACCATCCATAAATATTTCTAGAAAATCCTCCACTATGTCCGCAAATAAAGACATCATGCATCTCTGGAATGTACATGGCGCATTGCAAGGTCCAAAAGGCATGCGGTTATAGGCAAATGTTCTATATGGACATGTGAAAGTTGTTTTCTCATGGTCTTCTAGAGCAATATGGATCTAGTAGTAACCAGAATATCCATCTGAGAAACAATAAAAAGCATGACCGCTTAATCTTTCAAACATTTTGTCGATAAATGGTAGTGGAAAATGATCTTTTCGAGTTGCGTCATTCAGTTTCATGAAGTCGATACAGACTCAATGTCGAGTTATTAGTCTCACACGGATCAATTCGTCAAACTCATTAGGTTGGACAGTGATTCCTCATTTCTTGGGCACCACATGAATCGGGCTTACCCATTCACTCTCAGTAATTGAGAATATGATTCCCATTTCTAGCATCTTTATGATCTCCACCTTAACAACATCTTTCAATTGCGGTGTGAACCTTCTCTGAGGTTGAGCCACTACTTTCTACTCAGGATTGATAGAGATTTTATGCACACCCACCGAAAGGCTTATTCCTCGAATGTCTGCTATAGTCCACACAAATGCTCCTTTATGCTCCCTCAATACTCATAACAGTTTCTCCTCTTCTAATGGTGATAAAGCTACTGAAATAATTAGGGGGAGAGTGTCATCTTGTAACTATACGTACTTCAGATGAGAGGGCAAATGTTTAAGCGTTAAGCTTCTTGATGGTTCTTCCAATGACGATTTCAGTATCTTGCCAGTCAACTGTAAATCAATGAATTTGTGCCATGAAGGTCTATGAATGGGTACTTCTATATCCACAGAAGATATAGTTTCTATTTCTTGCACATGAACTTCGCTGCATCCAGGATAGACTTTCTCCTCCTCGTCTTCTTCTTATTTAAATAGTAAAGTTCCGCAACTTCAGGATCAACTGCGAACTGGTGTTGCAACTTCAAAACTAGCTCCTCAATGTCATCCAGCATATAGTATGCTTCTCCTTCATCTCGCGTATACCCCATCGTCTTCATCACATTGATGAACACATTGTCCTCGTTTAATCTTTAACATTAGCTCTCCATTATGAACATCTATTAAAGTCTTGCTAGTCACTAGGAAAGGCCTTTCTAAGATTAGGGGAACATCATTGTTGGCTTCCATGTCTAGCACCATAAAATCTACTGGGGACACAAAATTATCAACTTTAACCAAGGCATCCTCAACAACCCCATATGGTTGTTTCATAGACCTATCTGCCATTTGAAGGGTTATTGATGTCTCATTTAATTCTTTCATGCCTAACTTATGAAAAAATAGAATGTCACTTCAAGTTGATGCTTGCCCCTAGATCACATAATTCTTTATTTAGGCATACTCCTCCAATTGTACATGGTATGAGGATGCTTCTAGGATCTTTACACTTAGGAGGCAGTTTGCGTTGCAAGACTTCCGAGCATTCCTCACTCAAGAAAATAGTCTCAAAGTCTAATAACTTTGTCTTGGTAGAGACTGCTTCTTTAAGAAACTTAGCATACTCTGGCATTCCTGCCAGAGCCTCTACCAAGGGAATATTGACTTGCAGTTTTTTAAACATTTCGATAAAATTTCTAAACTTAGCATCATCATGATTAGGCTTTGATTTCCTAGGTGGATAGGGTAAAATAGCAGGATTAATAGTTATAGTTAGTTAGACTTACCTGCTGATGTGCTCCTTGATCGTCTGCTGCTTCTATAGATTACCATGGCTGCAGACTGATGTCGCGCGGGCTCAGCATCCTTGATGCTTCTGATTCTGCAGTTTGCTGCTCATCAATGTTCTCTGGTTCTTCTCTGATGACTGGTCTAGGTAATTCCTTTACACTCCTTGTCATGATCGCTTTCACGTCATTTGGGTTGTTTTCAGTGTTTATTGGTAAACCTCCTGGAGGACTGACTGACACTTGTTCGGCAATCTGCCCCACTTGGTGTGATAGATTTTGCACTAAGGCTTATTGATTGGTCATTCTCGTGTCATTCATCTGACAATAAGTTGTGAAGTTTGCACTGACCTCGCTCATGGATTTGGTTAATTGATTTACCGTGTCGGTTATAGTTGAGCTCATTTTATCCATGGCTGCTTCCCAACCACTGGGCTTATTAAATTGAGGCATGAATCCACTTGTTTTCTTAGGTTTCTCTCCACCATTAAAATCACTCTATCGAAAACCGCCAGCAGGATCACTTAGTCGAAAACCAGGGTGGTCATGAGAACCTGGACGATATCCGCCCCTATATGGATTCCTTTACCTTCCCAGATAATTCACATCCTTAGTGTTGGTTATCTCAATTCCATGGACCTTCTCTACCATGGCAATGCGATCTTGCATGCCAACCATTTTCTCATTCATTACCAGTAGCTGGTATAAGATCTTTTGAGAAGTGTCTTCTCCAAATACGCCTAAGGCTACTTTTACGCTTTTAGTTTGGTGTGTTCCCCATTTGCTGCAAAGTGTGATTTGTTCCAATTTCTCTTCAGCTTCTTCAAGTGATAATAATGCGGAACATACATTGCTTGACGCATCAACTCTCATTTGTTCACTTGGCCTCAATCCATGATAGAAAATGTGCAAATGGTTAGGTAGAGCAATATCATAGTGAGGGCATTTTCGTTTTGCCTCCTTGAATTGCTCCCAAGCTTCCTCAAATGTTTCGGCCGGTTTCTGCTTGAAATTCATAATGTCCTGTCTCATTTGCAAGGACTTCCCAGGTGGGCAGTACTTATTCATGAACTTATGCAATAGATCTGTCCAAGATTGGATAGATCTAGCCGCAAGAGACAACAATCATATCTTTGCCTTATCTTTGAGTTGGAATGGAAACAACTTGAGTTTGCTGTTGTCTTCGGGCACGTCTGATGGTTTGATTTTGCTTACAATTTCCAAGAAGTTGCTGACATGTACACTCGGATCTTCATTTGGTACTACATGGAATGTGTTGAAGTTTGTCACCATCTGTATGACATTGGTCTTCCGATGAAAACATTGGCTGCAGTCTCCGGTTGAACAATTGCGGGCATGAATTTCTCCATCGTTGGCATCGCATAACTCTGTAATGTCCTTCTGTCTCTTGCACTACTACTCCTGCTTCGTTCCTCCTTCCATTATCCCAGTTCTGTGCCATTGTCTCCTCTAGTTCCTCCAGATGTGGAATCTTCTCATCTCTATCTTTCTCACTTCCGCCCGATCTCACCTCGTCAGCCAACCTCTTTCTTGCTTGAGCTTCTTTTTGTTTCTTCTTTGCGTACTTTTCGATTTCAGAAAAAAAAAACTCGAGCCTGGCTACTAAACTTCGCATAATGTACTACAAGACGTGAAAGAAAGAAAAAGGTTAGTTACTTGCCCTGTCGGCTGTTACACGCGCCCTGGAAGATTGGAAAACAATAATATAGACTCTGATGGAGTAGAACGGTTTCTATTAAACTCCGGTCGGTGCGGCTGCGGGAGGGACTCTCGCGGCTTCCCGACCGAAATTTCTTAGAATAGATCTGAACAGACACTATACGACCCAAATAATTAACAGACTTCAAAACAGACTCGATTAACAAAATATATACAGACTCTCAATCAATATTAAAAAGTATTTTAGACACAAGTTCTCCGGCAACGGCGCCAAAAGTCTTGATCCGCATGCAAAGCACTTACTAGCAATAAGACTAGGTCTGTCGTAGCAGAGTACTGGCAAGTCAAGGTCGAATCCCACAGAGACTCGTAAAAACACTAATTAATCTAGATTGATTAGAATTGTCACAGTTACAGTCTACGACCAACTATAAATCAGAAAAGTTATATGGTGGTGCAAATAAACACATAAGATCAAACATGAGTATACTCCTCTGAGTAAAATAGATTAGTTCTAACTATGAGTGATTAGTTATTCCCCCCACTTCATGTATCAACCATCCCTGTTGGTAAATTTAGATCTTTGACAGCTATGGGTGAAAATCCCTAATGTTATGCTACTTCCAATGACAGGATAGTAGGTGCCTATGAGCAATTAACCTCCTTCTTTGGTTGTATTAATTCACAAGCAATAAGAACTAGGACTAGACGGCCGAAGACCGCGGACCTCCCTAAGCAACTATCATGGATTGACTAGCACGTTCCTATGGATCGATCAAGACTTCATCCGAACTAACACTTCACTAATAGTCCTTCATATTAATTTACGAAAACAAGCATATAGTTGATCAGGCTAAAAACATGTAAATTAAATCTGCTGATTAGACGTAGCTGGCACCAATTAGGGCTTCGAAGAACACAACCTTTCATTCCTGATTTCTTCACCAACGATTAAGATCTAAACATTCATGGGGTAAAATAAACTAACTACAAATAGAAGAACGAATACAAAAAATTAAACCATACGAATCACAAGGAAAATAACGATGAATCTACATCTAGAAAGCCGGAAAATCATACCCTCGAATATGAGTGCAGATCCTCCGTAGATTGCAACTTAGACGGTGAATCCATCGAATCCGTGACTAGTACTCATAAAGAAAAAGGATAAAGAGAGCTTTTATTGCACACTTGGCACACTTAACAACTGAGGCTAGTGCCTCTTATTTATAGTTCTAAAAACTGACTTAATGAGAATAGGCACCACTTTCATTATAAATAAGGAGTGGGTGCCAAGCTCTTTTGTATCACAATTACAAGTGTTATTTTCTACTAGATAATTAGGAGAGTTTCTTGGGAGAGAGATCTGGGAGGAAGAAAAAGGCGGCCTAGTAGCTGACTTTTTCTGGTAGCAATCCATGATGGGATTCCGGTGGGCTGTTCGTGTTGATCAACGGTAAATGCCGAACACTTGGGCGGCTTCATGCAGAAACTACAACCGTAGATAAAGCGACGATCTATTTTAGATCATCCAAGGTGTATTCTACGTCTACTTCTTTTATGCTTGTTGCTTAAACGAAACTGATCTTGGGTTATTAGGAAATAAATTTTAAATTCCGCTATGTTCCCGCATAGATTGCCTAACAGTGGTATCTGAGCGAGCTTCAAACTTAAGCAATAAGCATGTTAATTTGCATAGTAATTAATTTATAGTAGATGCAGGATTTAAATTCATGAAAAGAATAACAAAAAAATAAAGGAAGGATCGGTTTTGGGGGCTCGACCGAAGTGGCGGCCCCCTGGCATAATACAGCCGGTGGCATCCTCGCTCTTAGAGATTGCCGGCGTCGGTCGGTTGTGTGTGGTGGAAGTCGATTTTGTGTTTTGTTGTTTTTGTGAATTTTTACTGTTCATTGATATCTCTTAGTTTAGTTAATGTCATGTGGCTAACCAATGGTTCAAATAGTTTGGGCCATTGGGATGCCACATGACACTATAGTATAGAAGAATTGGTTTATGGTTCTTAATTGGGTCTATGATTAACCTAGGCCTTTCTAAATTTTTTTTGGAATAGGCCTAGGCCTTTTTAAAAATATTTGATTTTGGAAAGGGCCTAAGTCTAGGCCATTTTCAAAATATTTGATTTTGGAAAGGGCCAAGGTGGGTGCCTTTTGGTTTTTGAAACCAAAGGCATCTCTTTTGATTACGAATCAAAAGGTGGGGAAACAAAAGAGACTTATTTTTATGTTTATTTTTATTTTAGAATATTTCTAATTAATAAAATTAAAATAAAAACCGATTTTAAAATTAATCGTTAATTTTATTTCGATTAAAATCAATTAATCGATTAAATGTTAATTAGCTGATTGATTAGGTAAAATTATTTAATTGATTAAACGTTAATCAATTAATTAAGACGCAAGTTAGTAATTTTAATATTTACATTTTTCATAAGATTTTTATTGCATGTATTAGATGTGTTAGATATAATTTGATTATATGGACCCTGATTCATCATGGACTCGACCAATTGGAGAGATGTGTGTGATTTATAATTTTCGTTGATTTAAAAATTATCCTAAGCCGTTATTAAGAACGTGATCTAGTTTATTTTCTGCATTTATCACATTCCCGTTTGCTCCCTCCGTGTGCGACGGGTGTATTAATTTATTAGATAGATTATTATGTAACAAGAATGGAGCAGAAGATGGAGACCAAAGAACGATGAATAAAGATTCCATTCGAGATGGCGCATTAAAGATCCTATTGATGGTTGCAGCTACCCTTAGATTGTGACCAGCGGCTTTGTCAGTTTGTATTCAGAACCGCACTTAGGAAAAGTCCATGATCATACCGGTTACTTTACGCATTTATTTATTTTGTCCTTGTATTTATTTTATATGATACGATAGATGCATGACTAGGCATGATCAAGATGAATGTGTAGGATGTATGTCTATAGAGATAGATTTATTTGATGAGACCATAATTAAAATTAATTAACTGAATTAATTTACATAAAGACTTCCACAACAAAAATCAAGTTGAAATATAGTCTCCTAATATTATAGCGACGGTGAAGAGCCCTTGTTCGTATCCAACTGATCGGCCCCCGTCAGAAGTTGACTTACCTCGGGTATATTGTCGTTATTGAGATATGATCATATAAGATCTCGCGAATATTGGGTTATGACTTGACTAGAATATTGCGGTGATTGGCCTTCGTCAGGACCATCTTATTCTAGAGGCAAGGGGTTGACTACCACATAGAGATGTGTAGTGTCAAAGAGTTGACTAGTCAACCACCAAGAGTCACATAGAGATGTGATTGATAAAGTGTTACCTACCCTTCAAATTATTCCGGTTGATCGGCCCTCATCGGGAATCGGTGTAACTAGATGGGATTTTGGCCACTAAAGAATATTTGAAAACATAGCTCTTGTAATTTCTCTAAAGCCTTATGATGATTAAATTGAGAAACATTTACTAGTTCTAAAAGGATTAAAAAGGAAATTTAGGGCATATACTTAAATAGAGAACTTATCGAAGTCTCCATTCTAAGCAAGTAGGCTGAGGTAAATCCATCTAAGTTCAAGTCAACTCTTAGAGATATGATATTTTATGAGTATTATTAAATTAGAAGGATTAAAGATGGAATGTACTAAGATACGAAAGTGAAGGAAACGTTGCAACATTTTCGTTATTGTATTCTGAATATGGTAAACTGATAAAGGAACTAAATAAATGTTATTGTGTTCATGTTCTAATGAAGAACATGAGTTCAGTTGTTTGTTAGGATTTAATAGACATATTCAATTTTATGGAAAAAATGTTGTTCCGATAAAGTTGAACGGTCACTGAATCTAACATACTAGATTATGATCACTATATAGTCGATATAGGTGATGAAATCTCAACCAAATGTTTGAATGGATGTTATCATTGATATTTGTGGATGTTCTAGATGCAGACTCTCTGGAAGAGAGACGTGTAATCAAATGTCATTCTGATGATGTCTGAACAAAGTGATTATGAATCATGTGGGTAATACGTATCTTATCTAAAGATGGCTAAAATACCCTTTTATGAAAAAGGTTATAAATTCTAGAAAAATTGTCTAGAGCCTAAACATACCGATGTTTGTTAGCTTATGACAATTAATGCCACAAATAATTGCTTATTATTCTCTATGACTATTTTTAGAAATAATTGATTGTACTTAGTGAAGTACAACAATTCAGAAAGCCCGAAAAGTTCGAGCTGGTACGAATATGAGATTGATGAGCTACATAGAAATTAATCTTCAATTGTATTGAAGCAATTAATACCGGAAGGGTGTTTCAGAAGTTGCCTAAAAAAGAATTAGATTATCCCTTAAATGATACCATTTTGGGATACGCCATCAAATCGTGTTTCAAAAATGGAAACAACACTTTATACGATATAGGTGTGATGTAAGCCATGCAAAATATCATTTACCTGTTTCGGGATGGTGCCCTTATTCCATACATATACTTAACCGAGTTCCAAAGAATAAAGGTTGAATGAATTCCATATCAGACATAGAAGACGATGACATGAAATCCAACCTAACCGATGATTTAGGGTTTTCGTGCTTCTAGCAAACAGGCAGTGTCTGAAAGGCTTGGAGCCTAGTATGACATGTTCAACTTTGTGGGATATCTTTGCAAGTATGCTAGATATCATTTACTTACCTGTGGAGCAAAAAAATTTGTCTCCAAACATGCTGTCTTTTAGAGGAAGTGTTCATTCCAAAAGAAATTGTGGGAGTAAATTAGATCTCAAAAGTAGTTTGAGAACCAAAAAGAGATATTCAACCGTTGGAACATGAGCAGACGCCACATAAGTGATAAGGTGTAGGACACTGCTCAGTGCACACAAGTATTCTATGAGTCTACAGATGACCACATGCCTGGAAGGGCTACTGGTACGTTCATCTTGAAAAATGAAGATCCCGCGACTTATGCAGGAGTGCTTGAAAGACAAGAGTAAGAGACATGTCTTAAAGCCGTAGTGTCTAAATTAGATTCCACGAGTGATGAATGGGTTATGAACCCACTCTGTCTAACCTAAAAGGAATGTCTCTGAAAGGTGTAGCATGTCTTTATGAAAGACTAATATGGGTGGTAAAAAAATTACTGTTAGGGTGAGTTGATGGCTAAAAGGCTACATGGTGTAAACCTTGTAATTACCATTATGCTACCAGCTATGCTTAAGTCTATTCAGATAGTGCTTGTTGTAGCTATATATCATGGCTATAAGATAGTGTTGAAAAATGTTGGGCCAAAGGCATGATGTTCCTAGACGGTAACGTGATGTGTAAGCTTATGAGATCCATTTATGGACTCAAACAAGATCCTCTGTATAAGTTCTTTACTTTCAAAATCAAAGGGGTTTTATTTGATCAAGAGGAAAGATATGCCTAATGTGCAAAAGGGTTAGCGGGAGTGTTACAGTTTTTAAGTAAGATGTTGCACATCCTTCTCGAGAGTTGTCACCCCATGTCATAGTCAATTATTGTTTGTTGTCCAAGGTCTTTATGAAAATTCTTGTAGTGGAAGTTCTTATTTTGGAAATAAAATCTATAGTGATAGATTCAGAATCTTCTTAACTAACAGTTTAGCATAGATTACGTCAAGAGATACTGCTAGCCAGTGTTCTTGAGGTCTATCTATGATAGGACATCAGTCCTAAAAGTTAAGGTGAAGATGATACTTATGGTAGGTACCCTTCGCCTTTGCAATTGGGTCCATCATAAGTATTGTGAATTGAACTTAATGTTCATAATTCATGAAAATTCATGAGCAGGGATGATAGTAATTCTGGTATATGTCGAGAACATCCTTAAAAGTATTAGGGATGGGTTCTTAGTTTATTGAAACTTTCAATCGAATAAACATAGATATGCAGATGTATACCCAGAGTTTTGTGAAGATAGTTTGAGCTACAGTCTGGGTTTGAAGTCACTTTGATTAAGTGATACAATGAGCTGGAAATGTTCTTAGCTAGAAATCGATGTAGATTCTACAACTAGGGCCAAAACACGGTAGTGCCTTAGAGGTGCAGCGGGAGCAGTACATGGATCTAGAAGGTTCATTCCTGAACCTTGTGTGGTTATTCCACGTCTTCTATATAGCTGATATAGTAGTGGATTCATTGCTTGAAGCAAGGACCAGGGTCTTGTCAGAGATTCATGTGTGTGTTGAGGCGGTTCCTTTTGACTTGATCATTTGGAGCATGATACGAAGATAGTCTGAGTCCCCACGGATAGTGATCCATTCACGCTTAGAGTTGGTTGCAAGTATTGCATCAGATTCTTGTGTTTCAACTTGGTCTTGTGTGTTCGAGCGATTGGCTTTAGGCCAAGTGGGAGATTGTTGAAATAGTGTCCTAAACCCAATCAGGTTGGATCGGATCCGACCGGGTCGGATCATTTCTACTATTTCTTTATGTTTATACATATGTGAACCAATTTGTGATAGTATATATGATAATGTCCCTAGTGTCAAATTGTGAGAGAGAAATCATAATAGTGATTATGGTTGAAGAGATCTCGAATCACTTTAAAAGGTTTGATACTTAAATGTCTCTAGACGCATGTGCTATTAAACGGAACATTAATAGTATGATTAGACTAACACGTATTGGATGTCTTCTATGTTCTTGAAGGTAGGGGTAGATCTCGTCTATCAAAGTGCTGAGACACTTGGACTTTACATGGACGTGTATTAGAGAATGCGTACGTTAGACTGACCCACTTGCTGTATTAAGTGTCGCACTATGTGGCGGTTGTGGAATTATCTTGAGACCGGCGTCTACATTGCGTCACGGTGTGGATTGTCATACTTTGACACTATTGAGTTTCCTCTAGCCATGGGCCGATTATGCGGTAGTGATTGGATATGATACTGAAGCATGCATAGGATCCATGTTGCTTGTCTGGAAATCGCGTATCCTATGATTAGGGGTAAATATCCGAAAGGGCCTTCTTATAAGGATGTCGTACTCTCGAAAGTCATTGCAAAGCGGAAGTAATATGTTACTTCGACAAAGTAGATATCCAGATTATAAGATACGGTCGTTGATGTTTTACACTCAACGTGCGACCGTAGGATATTGTAACAACGATAGGATTTTATTTACACGATAACCGTTACACATGAAAGGTAGCAGTCATTGCATTTGACTCTTCCGATGGTTGGGGGTCGTGGACGTGTTGCTAGATCCTATCCAAGATCGTTAGGTTTGAAGGGCATTTTCGTAAATGCACTTTGTGCCTACAACAAACATATTCAGAAGCCTATCGGGTCACACAAATAAGGACATCTAGCCGGATTACAATGCGGTTATAGTGATAACCAAATAAAGAAAGTTTTATCTCGACTATAAAGTGTTATAGTGATAACTTAATATGGTGGTATTTATTTATTATGAATAAATTAATTAAAATATATTAATTATGTTGATTAATTAAATATACGTATAATACATATGGATTTCGAAATATATTTGTGTATATTGATACACGTGTATTTTGCAAATTAATTAATCGTAGCATTATATTAATTAAGAATATTCCGGAAGCCAATTTATTGGCTAAAGGTGGCGTCATTTTAAGTGTATTAAGGTACACTTGGATTGTACAATTTAATTAATAGTATTACCATATATTAATACTAGATATTAATATATTTGGATAAATTGATTTATGCTAATAAAAATAAAGATATATTTTAATGTAAGATATTGTCAATATATATCTTGGAAATATATTGAATAAAAGTTATTGAATATTAATGAGATAAAACAATAAAAAATATTTTCCTTATTTTATTGGAAATTGGTTTTCTTTCTCCTCTATCCAAAAGGAAGCTTTTTCCCATTCAGACTGGGAATGAGAATAGGTGCCACTTTCATTATAAATAGGGAGTGGGTGCCAAGTTCTTTAGTATCACAATTACAAGTCTTATTTTCTACTAGAAAAGTGAGAGAGCTTCTTGAGAGAGAGATCTGTGAGAGAGAAAAAGGCGGCCTAGCAACTGACTTTTTCTGGTAGCAATCCATGATGGGATTCCGGCGGGCTGTTCATGTAGATCAGCGGTAGTGTCGGAACACTTCGGCGGCTTCGTGCTGAAACTACAACCGTAGATAAAGCGATGATCTATTTTAGATCATCCAAGGTATATTCTACGTCTACTTGTTTTATGTTTGTTGCTTAAACGAAGTCGATCTTGGGTTAATAGGAAATAAATTTTAAATTCCATTGCGTTCCCACATAGATTTCCTAACACTAAAAACTGACTAATGACACCTAGATCTACCCTTGTTTACGACTAATTTTGTGGTTTATATCGAGTTATTCTGTAACAATATCTTCCGTGTTTTAGTGTTTTTTATAGAAAATCACTTGCTAAAAGGATAAATTGGAAGAATGGGTTTAGAATTTATTAAAGTGTGAAAATCGAGCTATTTATGTGGTTTTTATTTATTTATGTACGATTTTACACTTTGCTCGTTTCTATCGCCTTGTAGGTATGCTTGCATGTTGTGAAAGGAGCTAGAACGGTGTTTGATTGAAGATTAAAGGAAGGAGAAATATGCAAGTTTGAGATTGGCATGAAGGTTTACATGGCTGAACTGGCGTCTATTGCATCCGTCCAGTGGACGGGCGTTTAAAGCACCAGACGGGCGTCCAGAAGGCTTATTCGATTCAAAGAAGAAAGGTTCCAGGTGGACGAGCGTCCAGGAGAGGAAATTTGATACAGAGAGTTTGGACGCAGCATGGACGGACGTCTGGAACAAAGTCAAGATCCTTGGACGGGCGTCCAACAAACCGGACGGGCGTCCTTCGGCCGACTTAGCAGAACCGACCTAGTTTCCTATAAAAGCAGCGGCGCCCCAAACCTAAAAACAGATCGACCGCATCATAAAAAAATCAGCATTACACAGCAGCCGCATTATTCCTAAGAGCGAACTCAAAGATGAACTCTTCCATCCCAACAATCATGATCACCAATATGATTGTTGGCTAAGCAATTCGCGGTGGGACAACGGAGGAAACCAATCAACAACTACACCAACTAGAGGATTTTTAGCTACGTCTTTAGTGAGTTAAATTTATGGTTTTATCGTTTATGTTTTATTGAATCGAGAGATCGATGAAACTATTTTTCTGATTGAATTTATATGAGAATATTGTTCAAGCTTTGATCTTTTCAATTGATGCAATTAATTGTGATTCAAGAGATTGTTCATGATTAGTTGAGTAGAGTATTGGAGACAATCTCATGATCTTGTTATGCATGCAAGTTTAGTTTTGCTTGGGAAAGAAAACGAAACCCTAGAAATTGATTAAAGAGATTTAATCGAATTCGTGATTTGATCATTACTAAAAACCGTATTTTTAGCTCACAATCTAGTTGGGGTTGGTTGGTTGGTTGGTGGATTCTCGTTGCCTTGCCGTTATTTTAAATCTTTGATAAACCAAATTCGTTCGTATCAATTGTGATTGCTATGTTTAGTTATTTTAAAAACCCTAGTTGTTACCTGCTGTTTTTTCTGCATATTTCTGTTTTTAGATCGTAATCAGACGCCCGTCCACCTTAAGTGAACGGCCGTCCAAAGATCGAATTCTTCTATTTCCTGTTATTTTAGTCACTTTCCATTGTTTATAGATTACAAGTAGCATAAACCTTAGTTTTAGGTAGTAATCTGTGACATAATCGATATAATAACTGTACTCTAATCCGATAAACGTTCGATTCCCTTAGGACGACCCGTTAACACCCTTTACTACGAACCTTATTCTTGGGGTGTTTCGGTTTACAAATTTAAAACTAGTTTTTACCGAACAAGTTTTTGGCGCCGTTGCCGGGGAATCGGTAACGGTTGTCGGATTCTTCGTAGTGCAGTTTTCTGTGTCGGCAGTATTTTGGCCATAACTTTCGGCTCGAGTGTCCGTTTGGCGCGCAGGACCCCAATTCGGAAAGCTCGTTCCGACGCCAACGACCAAAGGCCGTTCAACACCGTTTTCGAGGTCAAAATCTGCTGTTTTCCCTTCCATTTTAGCCCTAGAAGATTTTAACACGTTTTTTTTTCACTGTCTTAGTGTTTTTCCTGTTTTAAGTTTTTCGTAGGTAGGTTTCTTTTCCTGTTTCTGTTTCTTTGTCTTTTCTAAATCAAAATAAAAAAAATTAAAAAAAAAATAAAATAAAAAGAAACTTTCTGAACGGACGTCCAGCATTTGAACGCCCGTCTGCCCCCCAATTTGTCTTCTGAACGCTAGTTCAGTGACCTGAACGAGCGTTCACCTCCAGAATTTCCCCTGAACCAGCGTTCACTCATACTGAAAGCCGGTTCAATCTCTTAAATTGTCGCTTCTTCTCTTCTCTCTTCTCTCTTTCTAAACCTCTAAACCCTCAAATCTTCTCTACATTCGTTCTCAACAACCCTAAGGTTGATTTCTTCCTGTTCTGCTCTTCTGGTTTATGCAAACCAGGAGCAAGAAGGGATCTCTTACCTTTAATCCCGAACCTGAGCGATCTATTCTCAGGAGAAAGCTCTTCCCTAATCCAGACATTATGGCTAACGAAGTTCCAAATCCAGATCCTCAAGCCCAAATGAATCTGATCCTTCAACAGATGCAGGCAATACAATAACAACAAAATCAACAAGCTGGGATAAATAATCAATTTCAACAATTCCGTCAAAACCAGCTAAACCAATTAAATCAGGACCCCTATGCCCCCTATCTTGACCAAGACTTCCTGGAAGGGCATAGACCTATTCGCCCTCCAGACATGGGACAACTGAACTTCGATCTGAAAAATGTAGTGGTTGGTCTGGTCCAGAATAGTTCTTTTCATGGTACTGCTGAAGAAGATCCTCATGACTTCTTGTCCACCTTCGTTCAAATCTGCGAAGCAGGCCACTATCCTGGTATTGATTCTGAGATTGTCAAGTTAAAACTCTTCCCGTTTGCTCTAAAGGGTGAAGCAAACCGTTGGTTCAAATCTTTAGCCCATCATTCTCTCCGTTCCTGGAATGATGTCAAAAGAGCCTTTGCTCTGAAGTTTGTCTCACCTGGGGCAATCATGGACATGAAAAGGGAGATAGCCACATTTGAACAACTTGATGGTGAGAGTGTGGGGAAAGCATGGGAGAGACTAAATCTGTTGAAGAGGAAGTGCCCCAACCATGGATACAATAGACATGAGCTACTAGAGTTATTCTACAGAGGTGTCTCTCAACCAAATAGAGACTTCCTTGATTCAACTGCTCATGGATCCTTCCTAGGGGGAGGTGATGATGCTGCTTACAGGGTAGCTGAAACTATAGCAAAGAATAACATGTGGTCAACTCCAAAGAAGACCAATGTTAGTGGGAATAAGAAGGAATCTGCTGCGAGCAATTCTGAGACCAAGATGCTAGTTGCTCAAATGGAATTGATGAGCAAGCAGCTAGCCGATTTACAAATGCAGCAGCAAAGAGGACCATCAGATGTAAACTACCTGGGAATGCAGGCGGGAAATGAGATGAATGAGGAAGTGAATTTAATGGAGAATCATAGCCAAACCTTCAGAAACTTCAATCAGAATCAGAATTATTCCGGATTTCAACGTCCCAATCTTACTCAAGCCAATACACCACCTGGCCCATCAAATTCCAAACCTTCTTTCAGCTCAAGTTATCAAAGACCACTTCCTGGGATGGTTAATCAATCTCTAATCCTAACTCCCAAAGACCTCAAGGTGGTTGGAATCAAAACCAACCTCATAACCAAACCACCTCGTGTGTTCCTCAACATAAGTTTGATGAGCTAGTAGACATGGTGAAGACCCTGGATACTAGTGTCAAGGCAATAGAGAGACAGGTTGGTCAGATGGCAGACCAACAAGCAAGCAGACCCCACGGTAAACTTCCAAGTTATACCGAAAGAAATCCTAAAGCAGATGTCAATGTTTGCACTGCCATCACACCTCAATGGGAGTATGGAGACGAAGAGCTGAATGAGGTTACTTTAAGAAGTGGTAAGCAGGCGGGACCCGGAAAGATGTCGGGAAACGAGTAGCCCCTCCTGACGCCATAAGTTCAGGAGGGGGCAATCAGAAGTTAAATACCGAAGAAAGCAACAGTGAGGAGGAGCTTAATGATGATTCTTCGGGTGATGAAAATGATTCTGATAGAGAAATGAGGAAAAGTCAGGTGGTTGTACCCCTGACAAAGAAGAGGAAGGAAAAGTTTGTCAGATGGAAGGATAAGGAAGACGAAGCCATAAAAAATCAAGCCATGAACAATGATAAAGCCCTTCCTTATCCACCGAAGAAGAAAGAGAACACCCTCAGTCATGATAGACAATATGACGGTGTGAGGAGGATGCTTAGAGATACCAAAGTGAGTATACCCCTAGCTGAGGTATTGACTGAAATGCCCAAGTGCTCTAAGTATCTTAAGGAAGTTTGTGGAAGCAAGAAGAAGCTTCAAGGGATGGCGAGAAGAAGTTTTAAGAGAAGATTGCTCTATGGTTTCACAAAAAGTTGCTACTAAGCGAGGTGACCCCGGGAGACCTTCAATCTCTTGTGAGATTGAAGGCCACATGTTCCAAAACGTCTTATGCGACTCGGGGCCTCCATAAATGTGATTCCATTGAACGTACGCAAAAAGCTCGGTTTAGATAAAAGAATGCGGGAACGCCCTATTTCTCTTCGGATGGTAGGCCGATCTAGGCGCTCGGCGGCCGGTTGTGTTGCTAATGTTCTTCTCCGTGTTGAACATTTGGTTTTCCCTACCGATCGGGTTATCTTGGACTATCCACACGACAAAGAGATGCCCCTAATTTTAGGCCGGACCTTTTTGGACACCTCTGCCGCCCTCATCGATTTCTGTAAGGGTCAGATTACGCTTAGAGTCGATGATACATCTGTTACCTTCACACGAGGGAAAAGTCCTGAGGAAACCTTGATTGAAGAAATCTCGTTCGTTGAAGCAATTTATGAGGACGAAGAAGATGCCAACTCTGAAGAAGCGGTAGAGCTAACATAGATAGGTGTTTTCGAAGCTATAAACATTAAAGATCAAGCTGACTGTGGACCATCTTCTGTTTCATTACAGGCCGTAGTCACTGACGAGTCGTCTTCACAACTTGCTCACACTGAGCCTGTCAATGAACAAGAAACATGGAGATTCCCAGCAATGAACGATGATTTCAAAGAGCTGCATCAGGAAGACTTTAACCCTGTAGAAGAGGAAGCCCTGATGGGTAGTTGGGATGAAGTGGATTTCTGGAGAGAGACTACTCATTGGGAGGTCGATGATTGGGAACAGCTAGCAGAGGAGCTAGAAGAAGAAGAGTTGAGAAAGATGATCAAGCATAAGAAGGAGAAAGCGGGTGCCGATGAAGGATCCCTATGGATGATGTGATCCGGTACCTTTCGGGGTAATACCTCGGAAGATGAGGTATTCTTCGATCAACCACTTCAAGCCCATAAGGAAAAAGGTGGCCCCTTAAAATCCAAGATTGAGCAACCACCTACCGACTTGGAGCTTAAACCGCTTCCGCAACACCTTAAGTACATTTTTCTTAAGGATGGTGATAAGTTACCCTTGATCATCTCTTCAAAACTCGAGCCCGAGCAAGAAGCACCGCCGATAAAAGTGCTTGAAAAGAACATCCTCGCGTTCGGATGGCAAGTGGGTGATATCCGAGGAATCAGCCCCGATGTGTGCATGCATAAAATCCGAACGGAGAAAGGAGCTAAGAAAGTCGAAAACCTCGGCGAAGGCCGAATCCGCACACGGGAGGTTGTCAAGAAAGAAGTCATAAAATGGTTAGATATGGGAATCATCTACGCAATCGCCGACAAGTGAGTGGGTTAGCCCCACCCAAGTTGTGCCAAAGAAGGGAGGTATTACCGTGGAAAAGAATGAAAAGGGGGAAGAAGTAGCTTTACGCCTTGTGATCGGCTGTGGTCCGCATTGACTATCGCAGATTGAATGAAGTCACCACCAAAGACCATTTCCCCTTACCTTTCATTGACCGGCTTCTTGAAAGACCGAGTGGTCATAAGTATTATTGTTTCCTCGATGGATATTCTGGTTACTTCCAGATAGCCATCGACCCTAATGACCAGGAGAAGACTACGTTTACGTGTCCATCAGACACTTTTGCTTTTCGCAGAATGCCTTTCGGGTTATGCAATGCACCAGCAACATTTCAACGGTGCATGTTGGCCATTTTTGATGGACTTGTGGAGAAATGTATGGAAGTCTTCATGGATGACTTCTCATTCTATGGCGATAGCTTTGATGAGATCTTGGAAAATCTAGATATGCAACGCTGTGTTGAAAAGAATTTAGTGCTTAACTGGGAGAAATGCCATTTTCTAGTAGATTAAGGGATTGTTCTGGGACACAAGGTGTACAGTACTGGTATTCAGGTTGATAAGGCTAAAGTAGAGGCCATTGAAAAGATGGCGTACCCGAAAACAGTGAAATATGTACGAGGTTTTCTAGGTCATGTTGGCTTCTACAGGCAGTTTATTCAGGACTTTTCCACCATCGCCAAGCCATTATCTAACCTTATGAAAGATGATGTTGAGTTCTTGTTTGATGAGAAATGCAAGGAATCTTTCAATTGCCTAAAAGATAAGCTCATAAGTGCCCCTATCTTAATCGCACCCGATTTGGACTAAGCCTTTTGAATTAATGTGCGATGCCTCTAACTACGCAGTGGGTGCAGTTTTAGGCCAGAGAATTGATAAAAAGTTCAGGCCCATTTACTATGCGAGCCGCACCTTGAACCCGGCTCAATGCAATTACACCACGACTGAGAAGGAATTCTTAGCCGTCGTTTTTGCTATTGACAAGTTTAGAAGTTACCTTCTAGGGTCTCAAGTTGTGGTTTGGAAAGACCATGCAGCCCTACGCTACCTTATGGACAAAGCAGATGCAAAACCAAGGTTACTCAGATGGATTCTAATTTTGCAAGAGTTTGACCTGGAGATCAAAGATAAGAAGGGTAGTGAAAATATTGTGGCTGATCACTGTCTCGCCTAGTAAATGAGGGTGGCGAAAATCACAAGGAAATAGGCATCGATTTCCCTACTGAGCAATTGATGAAGCTTGATACAGTTAGGCCGTGGTACGCTGATTACGTCAACTATTTAGCAAGTGGGCATTTAGAAGAGATGACGTATCAGGAAAAGAAGAAATTTTTCAGCGACTTAAAGTATCTCGTATGGGAGGATCCATATCTGTTTAAAGTCCGCAAGGATGGGTTGCTTAGAAGGTGCGTTCCGGAGCATGAACAATTGGATATCTTGGAGCAATGTCATAGTGGTCCCGGGGTGGGCACTACGGAGCACCTAAGACAGTCACAAAAATCCTTCAAGCCGGTTTCTACCGGCCTACTTTGTTTAAAGATGTCTTTGAAGCCTTTTGCAAAGGCTGTGATAGATGCCAAAGAGTAGGGAGACTCAGTAATAGGATGGAGATGCCTTTGAGGCCTATCTTGGAATGTGATGTTTTTGACGTCTGGGGCATTGATTTTATGGGACCGTTCCCATTATCATGCTCTAACAAATACATTCTCGTCTGTGTAGACTACGTTTCCAAGTGGGTAGAGGCCATAGCCACCCAAACAAATGATCACAAGGTTGTAAAGAAATTCTTGCAAAAGAATATCTTTACTAGATTTGGCTGTCCTAGAGCCCTTATCAGTGTTGAAGGTTCGCATTTCTGTAATGCACCACTGGATAAAATTCTTGAGAGCTATGGTGTCAAGAATAGAATTGGTACACCATACCACCCCCAAACCAGTGGCCAAGTCAAGGTGAGCAACAGAAGTCTAAAGCGGATTTTGGAGAAAACTGTGAATTCCAATAGCTCCAACTGGAGTCTGAAGTTGGATGACGCACTTTGGGCTTATCGCACTGCGTTTAAGACCCCTATGGGTACGTCACCCTTCCAAATGGTTTATGGCAAAGCTTTCCATTTACCAGTCGAGCTTGAGCACAGAGCTTACTGGGCTATTAAATTCTTGAATTTCGACAGCCAGCTTTGTGGGGAAAAGAGGTTATTGCAATTGAACGAGCTCGATGAGTTCTGACTCCGTGCCTACGAGAATTCGAGAATCAGTAAGGAAAGAACGAAGGCACTCCACAATGCTAAGATTAAAGATCGGGAATTCAAAGTGGGAGACATGGCTTTGCTGTATAACACCAGGCTCCATCTTTTTGCTGGTAAGCTTAAATCTAGATGGTCTAGCCCCTTTGAGATTCTTGATGTTCATCCTGGTGGAGCCATTACGTTGAAAGGGTACGGCGATCAACCGTTCAAAGTCAATGGTCACAGGATTAAGAAGTACTTTGGGCAACCCAAGGAAAAGCCTGAAGTACTATACTTTCAAAAGAGAAATGAAACGGTTGAGTCGTTTATTTGTGAAGAGATTCCATCCGACTTCTTTGGAGTGGATGATGACATTATTACCCATAACCTTGCAGATCCTTCTGTCAATGCTCCTGCGCCTGTTAGCATACCTCAGCCGAATTTGAGAAACAAGAACAAGAAGAAAAGAGTCAGTGTTGTCTGGAGAGAAAAATTTCATGATTTCCTCGCGCACTTGACTTGTTGTTGTGGCGAAAACCATTTCCGTCCTAGTCATTCGATTCGACGAGAGAAGTGGTTAGCCTCATACCCAAGTGGCCCGATCCAGGTTGACTTGGTTTACTCGTCAAGCTAGTGACATAAAAGAAGCGCTACTAGGAGGCAGCCTAGTCTTTTAAGTTACTTTTTAGTTAAGTTTTTAGGGCATTAGGAATAAAACCATGGTGATTTGTGTGTTGGTTATCCCTGTCCTATTTGTGAGTGCTTTATTTGCCCATTTCTTTGTGCATTCATGTTTACTCATATACCCCTTGTACCCCGAGATTATATGCTATGTCGAGTGTTGCGAGATCTTGTTGAGCGGTTTTTGCCGTTATCACTTTTAGTGTTGTACGTTCGTGATACGAGCTGCGGCGGTTCATTCATGTTACGGTTCGACCACTTTGTCAACCTACTGCCCGACAACCACTTTGAAACCAAAACTAAGTATTCTTTTCTTTTATTTGCACACTCGAGGACATCATGTGATTTAAGTGTGGGGGGGTGTCTAAATTGGGTATGTTATCATGCTATATTTCTGACAATGAGTAAATGTGATTTTCTTGACAATTTTAAAATTTTTCAAAGTAAACTTGGATAATTGTAAATCTTGAGCATGTAATTGAAACAAATGGCTTGCTAGTTGTAGTTTCCTGACAATGATTTTATGTGACTTTGAGAGATAATTATAGCATGCTTTTACAGATTTGAGATAGTATTCATTTCACACTCACGAAAGCCTTCGACATTGAAGCAAAAATTTTGAACTGTATCCTTTCACTATTTTAGTGATTTATCTTAGAGAGATTTGGTCTTAATAGTAATAGTGAAGTAACACCTAAGTTCAGAACGTGCACTGTGAATATCTGAAGGTTTGAATGTGATAAGTGAAACGTAACTAATGTTTTTGAAAAAAGTTGAGTTAATAATAAATAAATGGGTGTGTCGAAAGCTGGTCGATGATTGGAGTGCGGTAGGTCATTATCTCGAAATGTCCTATACCACTATGATGACCAAAAGCTCACGACAGTCAGGAAAAGCTACCCTATGATTTGAGTAAGGTAGGGTGTTATCCCGAAACGTCCTATTCTACTATGATGGGTAAGAGCTCATTTTGATGTGCGTCAAAGAAGAAAAAAGAAAGTGAAAGAAAAATTAAAGACCTTGTTATCTTTGAACTTATACCCAGTATAAACCGCATGATATGCTGTAGGGATTATCCTACTGAGTGCGCGGGAAGACTTTGTGTGGAACGACACGCTTGCCTATACCTAGGATAGTCATTAAAATTATTTGAGAGGATATTTGTTTGAGAGGATTGTGAAGATTGAAAAGGGCTTGTCACACACACACAGAATCTATCTCTATGTTGGTATCACTTGCTATAGTTGTTGTATCTTTTGTTACGTGAGTTAGGGATCTATGTGGATTGCATGAAAGTGAGCTAGTTTTGATTGTTTTGTTCGGGACGAACAAAAGTCTATGTGTGGGGGAGTTGTTTACGACTAATTTTGTGGTTTATATCGAGTTATTCCGTAACAATATTTTCCGTATTTTAGTGTTTTTTTTATAGAAAATCACTTGCTAAAAGGATAAATTGGAAGAATGGGTTTAGAATTTATTAAAGTGTGAAAATCGAGCTATTTATGTGGTTTTTATTTATTTATGTACGATTTTACACTTTGCTCGTTTCTATCGCCTTGTAGGTATGCTTGCATGTTGTGAGAGGAGCTAGAACGGTGTTTGATTGAAGATTAAAGGAAGGAGAAAGATGCAAGTTTGAGATTGGCATGAAGGTTTACATGGCTGAACTGGCGTCCATTGCATCCGTCCAGTGGACGGGCGTTTAAAGCACCAGACGGGCGTCCAGAAGGCTTATTCGATTCAAAGAAGAAAGGTTCCAGGTGGACGAGCGTCCAGGAGAGGAAATTTGATACAGAGAGTTTGGACGCAGCATGGACGGACGTCTGGAACAAAGTCAAGATCCTTGGACGGGCGTCCAACAAACCGGACGGGCGTCCTTCGGCCGACTTAGCAGAACCGACCTAGTTTCCTATAAAAGCAGCAGCGCCCCAAACCCTAAAAACAGATCAGACCACATCATAAAAAAATCAGCATTACACAGCAGCCGCATATTCCTAAGAGCGAACTCAAAGATGAACTCTACCATCCCAACAATCATGATCACCAATATGATTGTTGGCTAAGCAATTCGCGGTGGGACAACGGAGGAAACCAATCAACAACTACACCAACTAGAGGATTTTTAGCTACGTCTTTAGTGAGTTAAATTTATGGTTTTCATCAATTGAATGTTGTGATTTATCGTTTATGTTTTATTGAATCGAGAGATCGATGAAACTATTTTTCTGATTGAATTTATATGAGAATATTGTTCAAGCTTTGATCTTTTCAATTGATGCAATTAATTGTGATTCAAGAGATTGTTCATGATTAGTTGAGTAGAGTATTGGAGACAATCTCATGATCTTGTTATGCATGCTAGTTTAGTTTTGCTTGGGAAAGAAAACGAAACCCTAGAAATTGATTAAAGAGATTTAATCGAATTCGTGATTTGATCATTACTAAAAACCGTATTTTTATCTCACAATCTAGTTGGGGTTGGTTGGTTGGTTGGTGTATTCTCGTTGCCTTGCCGTTATTTTAAATCTTTGATAAACCAAATTCGTTCGTATCAATTGTGATTGCTACGTTTAGCTATTTTAAAAACCCTAGTTGTTACCTGCTGTTTTTTCTGCATATTTCTGTTTTTAGATCGTAATCAGACGCCCATCCACCTTAAGTGAACGGCCGTCCAGCATCGAATTCTTCTATTTCCTGTTATTTTAGTCACTTTCCATTGTTTATAGATTACAAGTAGCATAAACCTTAGTTTTAGGTAGTAATCTGTGACATAATCGATATAATAACTGTACTCTAATCCGATAAACGTTCGATTCCCTTAGGACGACCCGTTAACACCCTTTACTACGAACCTTATACTTGAGGTGTTTCGGTTTATAAATTTAAAACTAGTTTTTACCGAACAACCCTTCATCCAAGAAAATGCATTTTCCGAAGGTTTCAGAATCCGCGGCTGCGGCGGCACTTCCCGCGGCATCCGGGGCAGTTTTGTCTTTTTCTCTCTGTCGACTTGACTAAAGGTTCTGGAACACCCTAGGTCGGTTTCTTCATCTAGCTCGGCCCATAATCGCTCTCTAACACTTGGCCCAATCTTCGTATCCTGAAAATTGTCAAATAATATTGAATTGGGGAAAATAAACGTTAAATGCAAATTAATCGACTCAAGAACCTGACTTATGACATTCACTTCAAATGGCTCATATAAATGGTCTAAACCTACAACTTTTAGCTTTGAAGGGGTGAAATGTTGATGCCGTAAGGTGTATCATTTTGAGCGTCATCAGGACACTCAGTGAAGCTGGAAGAACTATGATCAATGAAGCCAAACTACCTGAAGATATTAGGCAGAGGCAATAAATACAGTTTGTTATACAAAAAATAGATCTTTATAGAACAAAAGATATAAGAAGACTCCCTATGATATTTTTAATGAAATTTTTTCATGCTTTTGGAAGCAAGTGTTTTATACACAATAATGGAAAAGATCAGCTGAAAAATTTTCAACCCAAAGCTTATGAAAGAATTTTCTTGGTTATTCCAATGTCTGCAAAACATTCAGAGTAATGAAAAAAAGAACACTTAAACATGAAGAATTTGATCATGTTGTGTTCGATGAACCAAACTTTACTAGATATACCATTGAAGATGTTCTAGAACTAGTCACTCAACATAAAGAAGCCAAACTGGTTTATGTTGAAATTCAGAAAAAATTTGGTGAACTAAGCTAATCTGAAAGTTCTAAAAATGAAATTGGACTTCATGATGTAGTTGTAGATCCATTTGTTGAACCTGTTGATGGACCTACTTATATTCCACTTATTGAACCTGAAGTAGAAAACCCAGCAGAGCAAGTTCCAGCAAATGAACCTGAGTTTCAATGGATGAGAGATCACCGTGTTGAACAAGTAATTGGTGATATACAACAAGATGTGAAGACAAGAAATCAATAGGACGCTAAGCTTACTTGTTTTCTATCTCAACTAGAACCAAAAGTCTTGAAGAGGCAATAACATATTCAGACTGGATAATTTCCATGCAAGAAGAATGGAATAAGTTTTAAAGAAATCAGGTCTGAGAATTAGTTAATAGACTTAATCATGCAAACATCATTGGCACTAAATGAGTATGCGGAAATAAGTTGGATGAATCTGGCACTATTGTTAGAAATAAAGCAAGGTTAGTTGTCAAAGGATACTCTCATGCTGAAGGAATACATTTTTATGGAACTTATGCAACTCTTGCAAGATTAGAGGCTATCAGACTTTTTATTGCATATGCTGCTTTCATGAACATCAAAGTATTTCAGATGGATGTGAAGAGAGGTTTTTTAAATGGGATACTTGAAGAAGAATTTTATGTACAACAACCACTAAGATTCGAAGTCGAAGGACAAGAAGACAAAGTCAACATATGGAAGAAAGCTTTATATGGTTTTAAACAAAAAACTAGAGCTTGGTATGTGACTCTGTCTCTTTTTTTAGTTCAAACTTGTTTTATCAAAGAAACCATAGACAAGACTCTTTTAATAATCAAAGATGGGGACAATACCTTACTAGTACAAATCTATGTGGATGATATCATATTTTGTTTATAGAATGAAGTGCTTTGTCAAAGAAATTCTAATCTGATGAAGAGCGAATTCCATATGAGTATGATGGTAGAGCTGAATTATTTTATAGGATTACAAGTCAAGAAAATGCAATGTGGGATCCTCACACATAAAATTAAGTATACATGAAAGCTACTGAAGAAGTTTTGAATGAAAAATATCTTAATGATTTCTACTCCAATGGGAACTGGAATCAGACTAGATGAAGATAAAGTTGGGAAATATGTTGATCAAACTCTATACAGAAGAATGATTGGAATCTTACCATATCTAATAGAAAACAGACCTGATATATCTTTTTTCTGCTAGAGTTTGTGCAGAATTTCAAATAAAGCCCAAGTAAATTCATCTTGCTGCTATCAATAGAATCCTGAAGTATCCAAAAGAAACATTCGAAGTTGGAATATGGTATTTAAATATGGAAGTTTCAAGATGATATCCTACATTGACTCAGACTATGCTGGATGCAAAGTGAACAGAAAAATCACATCATGCACTTGTCAATTAATGGCAAACAGACTAGCGTCATTGTTTAGCAAAAAGCAAAACTCAATCTCAACTTTGATGGCTGAAGCTGAATATATTGCAGTTGGAAGTTTGATGTAATCCTGTAACGCCCCGTTCCCGGACACCTAGTCATTATCCGGAAAAGAACGTTCGGCACGTATAAAATAAATTAAATTCCACTTTATACGTAAGTCTCTACTACGTCGTATTGAGTTAAGCAAAACGTAAGCAAAACACTCGGGTAATAATTTTTTTTCAAATAACCAAGAATAGAAACTCAATAACTAAAGATAGAAATGTAATATTTATTACATCGGAAAACCGAACGAAAACCAAAACGTACGAAAAACCTCCAAACGTATACTAAAACAGAAATACAAAGTTTCCAAAGGAACTTCAAGCCTAAAATAATAAATAAAAGCATGTGTAAATAAACGCTTCAACTCCGGCGTCCTCAAGCATCGTCAACAAAGTCCTCGTCAAGCTCTGAATTTACCTGTTCGTCTTCTCTCCCCCAAACACATAAATAAACAAGCATTTAAGGTAAGTACATTGTACGTAGTAAGAAGTAGAAGCTACAAATTAACTAAGGCTCTCTGACATGTTTTATTATAATAGTTATCTTTATGAGACCGACTCAATCTAAGGTTCATTCCATGCACATCGACACGTCATGACTATACATTTCTAGCTTAGCTTATCTTGGTTAGGTCATCACTCAAGGACACTACGCACGGCGTTCATCAACCTGAAGATATACTTGCTAACTAACGGTGATTAGCACCGATTAGCTCCAGGGTAGCCCCGGTATGCGTATACGTCCAATGAATTTCATCCACTACCCTTCAACATTTTGAGCTAGTAGCATTGTTCACCTTTTATGAACGTATCACATCGCCGATATGAAATAGGGCCTAACAGAGAATAAGTTACGTTTTATCTTTTACTAGACACCTAAGTGTTGTGTATTAACTAGACACCTAAGTGTTTTCAAAGCAGAATTCACCTTATCAACTCTACTCCCTCACTTAGACAGCTACGCATCACATCCTATCAAGTACACAGACATTGATGAACTCTAGTTCATCAAAGCACAAGCCCTTTCATGCCCTTCCGACGGTCCCGAACTTCAACTCCCTTTAAGAGTACGTCCGGTGCCGGAACCAAACGCATCAGAAACTCAATAGGGGCTTATTTATGTTTGATTAATGTTATTAGATCAAGGATTAACATTTAGAACTCATTAGATAGCTTAAAACAACATTTTCTTCAAAAAAGAGGCCGGTGCGGGCACACCCAAAGCCAGTGCGGGCGCACCCGGACGTGGGCGACATAGTGCGGGCACACCCACCTAGAACAAAATGATTTTGGAGCTTCTGCGCTCTAGTGCGGGCGCACTGGGAGCGTTACGGGCGCACCAAGCGTCCAGAAAGTGCCCAAACTCGATTTTCTTGCACTATTACGATCCCTACTCATATCCAAACAAGTTTAGCATCGAAAACACTCGTAATTAGATGAAAAACTTGCCCTTAATAGGTCTATATCATCCTATGATTTCTAAAAAATGCTTAGCATGAATTCTAATCATCAAAGCATCAACAAAATCATAACTTAAGCCCTATAAGCCGTAATTAGTGTGTAGGAATACCCTCTTACCTTCTAGCAAGATAAACCAAATCCAAAACTCAGAAAAACTACAGAAAACGAGCACCTTTTACAGAGAAACCTACATGATCAATCCAATTTCTCATTAGAATCGATCACAAGCTCCGATTAACACAAAACTACGAAAGATATGAGTTTTGATCCCCAAAACTCATCCAAAATAGCATCTAGGTCGAGTTCACATACCTTGACAAAGCCACAAACTTTTACTACTGAAACGATGTCCTCTTCACAACGATTCCAACGCTTTTTGCGAATCTGAAAACGGTTAAAAACAAGGTGAGATATCGTAGAAAATCTCGCTGGCTCTTCTCTCGCCCTCAGCCGCGTTTTTCTCAAGAACGAGGAGGAAAATTTCTGATTTCTAATAGGTTTTTCGTATAATGGGGATTATCTTTTCTTAAATAGGCTTTTCCCCAAATTACAACATATTTCCTTAATTGCCCCTTTTACTAAAAATCAGATTTTCTAGATATATATACAAGACATATATATATACATATATATTTCGTAATAATATATATATATATACAAGTTCGAATAATAATATTACATTTTCGCAAAATACATATATATATATGAAAATCGGAATATTACAAATCCATCTCGGGGACTTGAAGACTTGAATAATTCGGCCATGAAGACCGTTAATTATGAAGTCGGAATAATAATATTTCTAGTTTTTCTTGTATAAATTTTGACATTGGATTTATTTAATAAAATCTTATGGAATATTACAATTAACACGAATCAGCATCGTGCGCGAGCATTGTGTGTTCCTAGCCTCGAGCCTTGATTGGATTCTCTAGGGTTTAGGTTTTCATATCTCTCTAAAGGTCCCTTAGTACCTTCCTGGGCACGTATCACATCAGTTGGTAGTAGAGCACGGCAACTAAGGTATCAAAATATCCCATTTATTTTCTTATCTTTATTTTCGAAATTATTCAAAAAATTATTTGTTATTGTTTTCCTTTAATTTCGTCCCCTCCCCATCATTAATCTTCAAACATTCATCTCTACTACCCAGAAAATCCTTGACACACGTTTTTCTCTCAGTTCGTTTTATACCCTAAGCCCCTCCAAAAATTCTGAAATGTTTACCACATCTCCAGAACTTCGTGTTCAACACTTTTTGTCTTTACACCCAACCCAGATTCAACATAAATCTTTCCTAAAACCGAATCCAAACAATCTGTCCAAAAAAACTGCAGCAGCAAAGCGTCGTTTGAATTAATTTTCAGTGGGTTAAATGACTCGCAATTACCGGAACATTAGTGACCTTAAATGAAATTTGCAGATCCACAACTTTTATCTTTTGAGGTTTTCCAAATTCGATGTATATTGGTCACAATCGGCACCTTAAGTCACTGCTATCAATCTAGAAATTTGTGACAGATTGCAGCAGTTTCCGAACAACAATTGTTTGATCGACCTCTATAACTACAAAAAATTTGAAATTGTGACATCATTTATAAAACTTTCTGTTCTACAACTTTTGTCCTTTGCGTTTTTCTAGATTCGTATTATTTTGGTCATTAAATACGTGGGTTTCACACCAGGGTGTGAAAATTTTCACGCCTGTGAAATTCTGCTGTCAAAAAATTTCATTACGATTGAGCATAAGGGTCAGTGAAACATGAGAGTTTTGAGGATATAAATAACTTTGGTCTTGGATTACAACATATTTTATTCACATTGTCTCATTCGGGAGAAGGAATATGTGTTGTGCATTGATCATTTGGGAAAAGAGAATCTGATTAGCAGTAAGGTGGTTAAAGAGTTGAACTTGCCGACGGAAAGACATTATTATCCTCATTACTTTGTTGAGGGAAGTTATTGGTTTTGGGTTACAAGGCAAGCATGGATTCCTTTGTCGGTTGGAGATCATCGATCTAATATATTATGTGATGTGGTTCCACTAAAAGGTGAACATTTAATAGTAGCAAAGACATGGTTACAATTGTACAAGGTACGTTATAATTTGTCCCACACTCGGTATTCTTTTTTTTATTATGACAAGAAGTATGTCCTTGAATCATGACCTTCTACACAAGAGTGTGATCTCAAGATTGAAGAATCCAAAAATGTGAAAATGAGAAGAGTGAGAGTCATGATATACAATTGAAGAATGCTTCTAAAGGGCTGTTTTCTATTTTTTGCGGTCATTGTAAAGGGGATGACCATTACTTTCAAGATTGTCCTAAGTTCTGGTAGGCAATGCATAGAATCGACGAGGAATTTCGTTTGAAACATGAGAGAAGAAGGGAAAAAGAATTGGTTGAAGAAAGAAACATAAAGATTTTTAACAGTCAAGAGAAGGTAGTCCAAGAGTCGATTGTGGTAGATGCAATCGCCGAGGAGAATGAGAGTGTCGCAGAAGTTGTTCATAATGAAGAGGCAATTGTTGTGGATGAGATAGTGAACCTGGATCAGACAGTCGTTGAATGTTATGTTGCGAGTGATGTTGAGTGTGAGGAGTTGCATGATCCTTGTGATGAGTTGGAAAGCGCTGCAAGTGGTCGTCAAGTTGTTGATGCTAAAGTGGCATTGTCTGAAGCGTCTATTGTGGAGAAGGAAGAAGATTTTATGTTACTAAACTCTAGTTCCCTCCTTGTTGAATCTTCTTTGCTGGTACATGATGATCATCCACATGAGGTGGACACCGTGCTGTTGGATACATCCAATGCAGCCTCTATAGTGCCTTTGGATTTTATTGATCCCATTCAAATTAGTGGAAAACCAGAGCATTCTTTCATTGACCCATTTGTTACACATGTCGATGTCAATCCGCATAAGAGTTGCTATGACTATGTTGCTAACACTCCGAGCTTCATCGACATCTATATACAGCCGAGAGACTTTTTTATGTTCCATTGAGGAAGCATGGATCGACATCTACACATGCTATTGCTTTAGAGCTGTATATTTGCAACATATTTGATCCTGGCATATCATTGACGTTTTTCGTGGGTTGTTCAAGGTTGGTGCCTGTTGCAGAATTTTACGACATCCTATTGATTCGAGGACGAATCTTTTTTCAACCGGGAGGAAATGATGTGATCCATCTCGGGGACTTGAAGACTTCAATAATTCGGCCATGAAGACCGTTAATTGTGCGAGTGGGCCTGAATTTAATGCCTAGCGCCATTAACTAGTTAGTTGGGCTTGTATACTTTTATTTTGAATTGGATTTATTTAATAAAGGTCTTATATGTCTATTGGGTTAAGTCTATATTTTCAGCAAATAAAATCCATTTGGGCTTATTAGAGTCAAGTTAGGCCCAAGAGAAAGTAATGTGGCGAAAATTACAATGTCATTTATCCCACATTGATTAGGAGTTTGTTAGTCTTTAATTTTGTAGCCTATATAAAGGCCTTCTACTTGTAATTTTATGAAGAACCATATCATTGAAATTTAGTAAAAACTTTCTCCTAAAAGTCGAGTTTGGATTTTAATATCACTTGCGAGTGAGTTTTCTCTTTGTCGTAGAGAAAACACCATTAAGAATGAATCAACTTCGTGAGCGAGCGTTGTGTGTTCTTAGCCTCGACCCTTGATTGGATTCTCTAGGGTTTAGGTTTTCATAGCTCTTTATTGGTCCCTTAGTACCTTCCTAGGCACATATCACATCAAAGTTACTGTGCTCAAGTGTTGTGGATAAGACAACGACTAAGATATTATAGGATAGAAGGAAGAGAAATTCTCATAATGTGTGATAACACAAGTGCAATAGCTATTATTTAGAATCAAGTATTTCACTCAACGACAAAACACATTGATGTGAGACATCACTTCATAAGAGATCATGTTCAGAAGAAGTGATTGTTCAGTCTTGTTGGTCCCTTGAAAATGATTTGGTTAAGTTTAGAGGGGGGTGAATAAACTTAACACTTAAATCTTTTGGAGTTAACAACTCAGCAATTTCGTAACTGTCATTGATCGCTCAATAGTCTACTAACCACTCAGTAGTCTGCTGACAATAGATATTACTGAATTTGTTGCAGCGGAATATATTCAAATTAAGCCTTATTACTTGTTGTTTAAATATGATACTAAGTATTAGATGCTCAGTAGTGTAAGTGTGTGATTCAGTTGCTAGTTTCAGTAAGTTGATGTGATCGGTACTAAATGCAGAAAGTAAATGGGCAATTTTTATAGTGGTTCCATGTGGTGTAATCCTGTCAGTCCACTCTTCTCCTATGATGTTGGAGGAAATTCACTAGAGATCTTTGAGGTTGCAGTTACAAAAATCCTAAGTTGTTTGTCCTTCACCAATAGCTATGGCTTCACAAACTGAATATTTGAAACATGTAGGATTGCTGCTTCAAAATATTCCACTAGAGATCTTTGAGGTTGCCATGTTTTTTGTTGTTTATTTAAATAATATTGATTATTTAAATAAATATTATAATACCAAAATAAAGGCCTTAATGATGGGCCATTTATTCAGCAAGCCCAATAACACTTAAAATGAACATGTTAGCCTTTTCTTGCTTGTTGGACTTGGGCTCCTCAAATGTAGATGTCACCATAATTTTTAGGGCTTCTTCCCTATTCTTTCGTTGCAATCTTGTTTCGGGCCCAACATGAATGGTTAACGGATCATGATTCGCATCATTCCCTCCAGTTGCAAAGGATTTGTCCTCAAATCAAGAGGGTTGTCAAATGGTTTTAAATGCGAGATGTTGAAAGAATTTGAAATGCCCCAATCATCCGGAATGTCTACCTTATAAGCATTGTTGTTAATCCGCTCCAAAATCTGAAATGGTCCATCTCCTCTTGGGTGTAGCTTTGATTTACGTTTGTGAGGAAATCTTTCTTTGCGAAAATGGATCCAAACCCAATCGCCAGGTTCGAGTATCAACTCCCTTTTGCCTTTGTTTGCTTTCTTCGCATAGCGAACTGTTTGTTCTTCCAAGTTCTTCCTTGCTTTCTCATGCATCTCTCGGACCAAGCTGTGCTTTCTTCTCACCATCCAAATGTGTTTGCATTCCTACAGGCAAGGGAATAAGATCAATAGGTACGGTAGGGTTGAAACCATAAACAAGTTCAAAAGGTGAATACTTTGTGGCAGAATGCGTAGCACGATTATAAGCAAACTCAATAAATGGTAAACATGATTCCCAATTCTTTAAATTCTTTTGGATAACAACTCGCAATAATTGTCCTAAAGTTCGATTCACAACTTCGGTTTGGCCATCAGTTTGAGGGTGATATGCAGTTGAATACAAAAGAGATGTACCAAGTTTCATCCACAAAACACGCCAAAAGTGAGTGACAAATTTAACATCACGATCACTTACGATTGATTTAGGCACACCATGTAAACGAACCACTTCTTTAAAGAATAAATCAGCAATATGCGAAGCATCATTGGTTTTATTACAAGGAATGAAGTGTGCCATTTTTGAAAATCGATCAACTACCATAAAAACAGAATCTTTACCAGCTTGGGAACGGGGTAGGCCTAGCACAAAGTCCATAGACAAATCCTCCCATGGAAATGAGGGAATTGGCAAAGGGGTATACAAACCATGCGGATGTGACTTAGACTTAGCCCTTTTACAGTTAATGCAAGTATCACAAATACGTCGAACATCCTTAACCATTTTAGGCCAATAAAAATGAGTATGCAGCATGTCAAGTGTTTTAGCAATTCCAAAATGCCCCATTAAACCGCCCCATGTGCTTCCCGAACCAAATACTCACGAATTGAACCACGAGGAATACACAATTTAGATTCCTTAAATAAAAACCCTTCATGCTTATAAAACTTCTCGAAAGCGATTTGTCACACAACTTGTAAATGTCACTAAAATCAAAATCTGAATCATACAAGTCTTTCATTTGCTCAAAACCCAACAATTTCGTTTGCATTTGCGTGATCAAGGTGTAACGACGGGATAGGGCATCAGCCACAACATTCTCTTTTCCTTTCTTGTATTTAATGACATAAGGGAATGATTCAATGAATTCAAGCCAACGAATGTGCCTAGAATGCAATTTTGATTGTCCTTTTAAGTACTTCAAAGATTCATGATCAGAATGTATAACAAACTCTTTAGGACGCAAATAGTGTTGCCAGGTACGCAAACATTGAACTAATGCATATAACTCTTTATCATAAGTTGCATAATTCAGATTTGCTCCCTTTAATTTCTCACTAAAATATGCAATCGGTTTTCCTTCTTGAATTAATACACCCCCAATCCCAACACCCGAAGCATCGCACTCAATTTCAAACATTTTCGAAAAATCGGGTAGAGCAAGAATAGGTGCAGATATTAATAGAGTTTTAAGAGTTTGAAATGCTTCCCTTTCTTTTGGACCCCAATGAAATAGCACATGCTTTTTGACCAACTCGTTGAGAGGTGCTGCAATGGTGCTGAAATTTCTCACAAATCGTCTATAGAAACTTGCAAGGCCATGAAAAGATCTAACCTCCGCAACACTTTTTGGTTCAGGCCAATCAGCCACTGCTTTCACTTTCTCCTTGTCAACTTCAATACCCTGTCCACTTACAACAAACCCAAGAAAAACAACTCTATCCATGCAAAATGAACATTTCTTTAAGTTAGCATAGAGTTTTGCTTGCCTTAGTGTGTTCAAAACAGCCCTTAAATGAGTTAAATGCATTTCCATATCCATGCTGTAAATGAGTATATCATCAAAATACACAACCACAAACTTTCCAATAAACTCACGCAAAACCTCGTTCATTAATCTCATAAAAGTGCTTGGGGCGTTTGAAAGTCCAAACGGCATTACTAACCACTCATATAATCCGAACTTGGTTTTAAATGCAGTTTTCCATTCATCTCCTTTTCGAATTCTAACTTGAAAATAGCCACTTTTCAAATCGATTTTTGAAAAAAATTTTGATCCATGCAACTCATCTAACATGTCATCGAGACGAGGAATAGGAAATCGATATTTTACCGTGATCTAGTTGATGGCCCTGCTGTCCATACACATTCTCCATTCCCCATTCTTCTTAGGAACAACTAAGACAGGAACAGCACAAGGACTCATAGATTTCCTTATCTTCCCATTGGCTAGCAACTCCATGACTTGCCTTTGAATTTCTTGTGCCTCAGTTGGATTGACTCGGTAGGCTGGTCGGTTAGGTAGGACAGCCCCTGGAATGAAGTCAATTGCGTGTTCCACTCCCCTCAAAGGTGGTAATCCCTTAGTTTCCTCCTCGGGAAAAACATCTTCAAATTCCTGCAAAACAGTGCACACCACACTAGGAAGAGAATCGGTTAGATCATTTACAGAAAGTAGTAAAGGGAAAGGGAATTCAGACAGGCTTTCTTCACTTGTGTGTGGAATTAATTCATTTGTATCTTGATACATGAAAAGAATCGGAAACCTCTCGGATTTCAAGGTCAAATGCAAAGACTTCCCAATTTTCGTTTTAGGTACCACAATTTCGCTTCTTTTTGCCAAGTTTGTTTCGGATTTTGCGTCATTGGAATCCACAAGCTTAGTGTCAACCTTAACAGCCTCATTCAGCCTCTTTTTATTAAATTTTACATGGTCCATGTGCGCCTCTTCAGGTGACAAGGATGCCAAGGTAAAGCGTTTGCCATTATGCAAGAAAGTGTACTTATTCGTGTACCCATCATAAGTCACTTTTCTATCAAACTCGCCAAGGTCGGCCCAAAAGTATATGAGTCACGGTCATTGGTACAATATCACAAAGAATGCGGTCCTCATATTTAGTCAAAGAAAACGGAACATAAGCTTGACTCACCACTTTAATTGATTCTCGGTCTTTCACCATTGAAGTTTATAAGGTTGTGGGTGTTTAATTGTTTCAAGCCCAAGTTTTTCCACAACATCGGTACTTACGGCATTGGTACAACTTCCGAATCAATTATTAACATGCATAACTTTCCTTTAATCGACAAACGGGTTTGAAAAATGTTCTCTCGTTGTAGTTCATTTTTATCAATGCTCACAACGGTGTTAAGTATTTTTTTTGTTACCAACATTGATCGATCATCGAAATCAAGTCCCTCATCCTCACTCATGTCCGAATTATTGTCAAGAATATTAGGTTCATTTTCACCTTCGATGCGCATTCATACATATCCTTACCAACGGCTGTGTAAACACGTTTGTTCGGACATTCATTTGCTTTATGACCAACACCTTGACATTTATAACATGTAATAGTACTACTGGAAGCTACAACCGACTTACCCTTGTCAAATTCAGGTTTCTTGACTTGTGATGCATTGTGTCGTTCAGAATTAGATTGCGAAGAGGTGTACTTAGACGAATTATGACGAAAAGACTTACCTCCTTCGGTGTTTGAATAAGTAGGCTTGGTAAAAGAACCTCCAGCATTTCGACTTGAGTGGGTTGATTTTCTTTGTTTTATTTGCCTCTCAACAGTGATTGCAGCATGCAACAAGTCGTCATAAGTCTTACAATTTTGTCGTTCCACTGTGAAGCCAATTTCAGCCCGTAGTCCTCCAAGAAAGCGTGCCATAGTATGCTCTTCATCTTCCTCCGTTGCTGTCCTCCTTAATGCTAATTCGAGTGCTCCATGAAAATCCATAATTGATTTGTCACCTTGTTCCAAAGTTTGCAAGTGTCTTACTTGCTCTCGCCTATATGATTCCGGTACCCATCGCCTGTGCATTTCCTCTAACAAAACAGCCCAAGAATTGATAGGAGTTTGCCTATTTTTCCTGCGTTTTTCGTTAGTGTGCAAAAACCATAACATAGGCGACTCTTCAAATTCACTAGTGGCTAGAGCAACTTTCATACGTTCGAATATTGATGACATAAAAAGATTTGTTCCATACGTAATACCCATGCAAAATAATCATTAGGATTAGATGTACCTTTAAAGGGTGGAATTTTTTGCTTAATGCTTTTTACCTCATCATTGGGTTCAGCCCTCTCTTGGTCACCTTCTTCATATGGTTCTTCTTCAAACTCAATATGTCTAACAGCTCCTTGTTGAGCTCCTCGGCCCCTTGACCACCTCGGCCTCCTCTACCACCACGTCCGCCATTAACGTTCAAATGTGTCATGAGTGCAGCCAAATTTTCGCTAATTTCCCCAAATCGTTGTTCATATATTCTATTTTGTCCCTCTTGGGCTCGTAGAAAGAGTTCTACATCCCTTGTGGTTCTAGGAACTCGAGCAGCACTTTCTTCCCCCTCAGTATTTTCCATTGTATATGTAATTGGATAGAATTTATAAATTCTAGATTCTTTCAACAAAGTTTTACAAACTCTTGAGTTCTCCAAAGATTCAAAATCAAAAGATTCAAAATTTCCAAACTTTAAAGAATAATTTCAAGAACTAGAAATCAAAAGAGCTAAAGCTTTGTAGAAACTCCCACCTCACTTTTTTTTTTTTTTTTTTTTTTTTAGAATTGAGATAAGATGGCTGGAGTACTACTCAAACAACCAGGAATTCAAGTAGATGCTTGTGGGGAACAAGTACTACTTATTCTTCTAACATACCCACAATTTACTTGTGCACTACTTGAATGAAAGTTTTTTTTTTTTTTTTTTTTTTTGAACGAATGTATTTTTTTTCTTTTTTTTTTTTTTTACAAGATTATTTCAATCAACTGCTCTGATACCAACTGATAAGAATTCAACTATGAAGATGATGATCGGATTGAAATAAAGTTGTTTTCTTGAATAAAAGGAAAGTAAATAAAAACAAGAAAAGATAGGAGCTACCTTGAAAGCCTAGAAATCCTGTTTCTAGGGATCTTGGTATTGTCCTTGGAAGCTTAGAAATCTCGTTTCTAAGGACCTTGGATCGATGGATGCCACAACAACTTGCTCAAGTTTGTTGATAAATCCGGTAAATTTCGTGTTCTATCCGGAAACACACACCAAAAGTAAAAATACTTTGGAAAGAAAACTTAATAGTTTTATAGATGAAAAATTTGAATGTTGAATCCTTTTGGTTACAAAAGTTTGGATATTTATAGGAAAATAAATACATGAATAATGGCATAAATAAGATGAAAAGTCTTCCTCAAATATCACAAAATGGGGCGCCCAAAATAAGCTAGTTTCAAAGCATCATGAATCAATGTATCTTGAATAAAGGTTCATGCATCTTGATTCAATGTATTTGCATTCTCCAAAACTTGCCTTCTTGACTTCTTGAACTCAAAAATGGCGCCATTTACTTCCCAAATTCAGCCATGTTTTTTTGTTGTTTATTTAAATAATATTGATTATTTAAATAAATATTATAATACCAAAATAAAGGCCTTAATGATAGGCCATTTATTCAGCAAGCCCAATAACACTTAAAATGAACATGTTAGCCTTTTCTTGCTTGTTGGACTTGGGCTCCTCAAATGTAGATGTCACCATAATTTTTAGGGCTTCTTCCCTATTCTTTCGTTGCAATCTTGTTTCAGGCCCAACATGAATGGTTAACGGATCATGATTCGCATCATCCTTGAAGGGTAGGATTGCCTCTTCACCAGCTCCACCACAAACAATAGTTCTTGACACCTAAGTGCATCTCTGTCTTCAGCAGGTTTCTTGTAAAAGAAAGTTTGAATCAAGTAAATGATTCAGCAGTCAGTAGCTTGATCAGGATGAAATGATCAGCAGCTTGAAGTCTTCGAGTGTATGAACTTGATGTAACTTGATTGCAGGTTACACTTGAAGAGTTTTCTGGATCAGTAGCTTTAAGTTCTGTGTAAGTCAGCAGGGTGATTTCTTGATAAGAATCTTGGTAGCTTAGAATAGATGGTTATTTTTCATCACTAGTATCTGAATCAGGAGTCTTCTATTAATATGTGAGAATCCTGTGACTTATGTTTGGAATTCAAACAAAGCCGTTTCAGATTTGTCTCCATCTTGACTTGCTTTCTGTCCATGTACATAGTACTGACACTGTTAGTTAGCTTTTTGATAGATTTCAGTATGTCCACCCTTTGACTTGTGTCCATTGGTTAATCCTCTGAATCTTTCCAACGTTCTTTTCATCTTGGCCATTGATTTGTTGACAATATCAAGGCTTGTAATCCATCATTATCCTTTTAATCTTCCAATGTAACCTTTGAATAAATCGAGATTTACATTCAGAAGATACCTGTGTAAATTAGTCTGCTGAAGTTCATGTAAATCAGTTGTTTTAAGTCTGCTGTGTTTATGAAACACTTCAGCTGACTGTCTTCTATCTAACTTTTGATTCTGAAGTTAGAGTACACCATTTTGAACAGAACCAAGTTCCAGTCACCACTTAACATATGGAACTTAAACCTTGTACACAAGGTATATATAATCAGTTTAGGTCATCACAGACTTCCTTAAATTCTGATTCCATATCCTTGACTTTAAATACTAAGTTTGATCCCTTAGCCTTCAATAACTGAGTTTGAATCCTCAGCCTTCAGTCTTCAACAGGTTCCTAACAATTCTACTGACCCCTTACTGACCTAGACAGATCTACTGATAAAGTTAGTTGACCTAATTACAATGCTTGTTTGATCAAACCTATACAAAGATCAAACTCTAATAAGCCTATACATTTGATCTAGACATCCTTTTGCCTTTGCTCTATAACAGCTTCTCTAGCACTCATCATTAAAACTTAAAATAAGTCAAACAATTTCCCCCCTTTTTAGTGATGATGGCAATACCCTCCTTATAGCAAAGCAAAAAGATAAAAACAAAAACAGAACAAATTCAGTCATTTCTCATTATAATCAATTTGTTCAACAATATTACAAACTAGGACCAGGAGAATGAAGTAAATAATGTAAGTGTGCTGATCTAGTTTATGTCTTTGTCTCTTTCTCTCTTCTCATAGAACTCTTAGATTTCTCTGACAACATCCATCATCCATTGGTTTTCAATTGGGGTAAAGTCAACCCAATGGTTTAGCTATTTCCACCACTTACAGGCTTGTGGTAGAGTTAATCTTATATTATGAACACTGAAGCCCTGTCCCATGTAGAAGTGTTTGAATTCTTCCAGTGAGTCCTTTGCTGATTGCTTACTTCCGACTCTTCCAAGTCTTCCACCTCTTCCACCTCTATAAGAAGCTCTCAGTGCCTTAACCCTTATTTCCCAAAGTTTATGTCCCAAGAAGTAATTGAGTCCTTCTTGAAATCCCATGCCATCATAGGGTTTCTTCCTTCCATTGTATAGCTTCCTATATTCTTGTAGGAGATCATCAGTCAACTGAATCCTGCCAGGTGTAGGTTTCCTGAACTCATTTATGTCACTCTCCCATCTATTTTTAGCAGAAATTCTGGCAGCCTCTTTTGCTTCTGCTCTAAGGCCCCCTTCCCCCTTATTGACATCATCAACAAACCGGGACAGTAAGGCATGAACACTCTCTTGTGTGATCACTAAGTTAGCAAGTTGACCTTCCATAATCTCTGTCCTTGTGTCAACTGCAGTGATCCTTCCTTCCATAGTTTGCTCTAGCAGATTGATCCTCTCAGTAACCTTAGGATCCAATGCAGCAGGTTGAGGTGTTCCAGCAGGGTAAGCCATAGCACGCTTGGGTGCCTCGGCATGCTTGTCAAGCTTTGAGTGAATAGAGGCAAACTGGTCATTCAATAATTTATCTCTGTGTGGATTGCCTTGTTTTATACCTCTCACATCTTTTGTTAGGTCAAAAAGTGCATACTGTGTGGAAGTGATGTTGGAAGCAATAGTTTCAGTGGTTCTTCCTCTATTTTCAACCAAATTCATCAAATCTTCCAATCTTTGCTCATGTCTATTGAGTTGAGTCCTTAACTGTGTAATATCCGCTCTTACTGGCCTCAACTCATCCAAAACATGTGCTGGTACAGCACCAGCCATACGTCCACCCATATGTCCAGCAGCATCATCAGCAGGTTCTTCAATATTGTAGTTTGCCTGTGTGTGCTAACAACCAAGGCTCTTGTCCTGTACCATCCAGTAGGTTCAAGACCTTCCTCATTCACATCTCCGAAGATGTCTTCCATAATAGGGTCTTGTGCAGGTTGAGGTTCCAAGATATGTTCTTCTTCAAAAATTGGTACATGTGCCTGTTGAGGTTCATCAGCAACTAGTTCTTCCTCAGGCATTTGGAAATCCTCATCACTGAAATCATAGTCCATCCGCTACTCATCCTCATCAACAACAGCCTGCTGAGTATCTTTACCTTCAGTAGCCTTAACTTCAGTAGCCTGCATTACAACAACAAGTTCTTCAGAAACCTGTTCTACAGCATTCTCTTCAGAATGTGCAGGGGATTCCTTTAATCCCATCAAGAGTTCCAACCTTTGTCCTACCACTGTATGTTCCTCAGTGAATAGGACCCTCTGTTCCAACCTGTATTCAGGTGTTGTTTGATCCTCAGCAACTTGAACCATCTCTTCAACAAAAACTTGAGGAAACATAGCTAAGCTCTCCTCTAACACTCCTCTAGAATCAGCAACCTTTTGTAAATGATCTGCAACTTGTGACTAGGTTTCTTGAGTGTCAAACCACTCCTGATACTGTGCTGAGTCCTCTGAACTTTCAGCAGCTTCTTCAAACACAACAACATCATCAAGAGTAAATATGATGGCCCCTTCCAAAGATGTTGCTACAGCAAGCTGTCCCTCTAAATCTTCATTAAAAACAGCTCCCAGCTTTTCATTTATCATATCAGTTTGCTGATTGTTAGAATGTGCATCAGACTCTACAACCAAAAAGTGTCAGACATACTGATCAACCTGTTATCTCCAAAATTTATCCTATAATTTATTAGAGCTTCCAGTTCATCCATGGTTAAATCCTCCATGTCTTCATCCATCTGATCAGTTTGTTGGCCCTCAGCAGACTTTCCAGCATCGGTAGAATGATCTTCAACTGTGTCTTTTGATCCCTGTTCTACATCCTCAATAGGTCTTTCCAATGTAGTCCCACTGGATTGGCCAGGAAGGGAAGGGTGATCATCATCAGAATCAGATGATGAGGAATCATCACTGTCAGGTGTATACTTGGGATCCTTGAACATGATTTTTGCACTTTTATTACCTTCTTCCAGTAGATCCATTAGCCTTGTCTGCAGCATAGTTGTATCCACCAATTCCAATAGGCTTTCCACACCCAACTGATAAAAAGCCCATTCTTCAAATCCACTCATTGGATCAGCAGCTGGTTTTTGTCTCTTGTAGAATCCAACCTTCCATTGAAAATATTTTTGCACCTTTTTGAAGTTGGGATCTACATTCTCTTTCTTTGATTTATGTTCCCTCCTTTCATATGGTATTGATGGCTTCTTTGGAGTAGATTGCTCAGCTTTTTGTCCTCCAAATGCATTAACAAGGTGAGCCAATGTATCTATAGCAGATACAAACAAAGTCGATAGGTTCTTCAAAGTTGTACAATTGTACCTACCACCTCCAACTGTTCCACACTAGGTTCCCCCTGACTCATATGTGTATCAGTAGGGTCTACAGCAGTGTGTTCTTCCTCCTGAGTTGTATCATCCACAGCAGGGTTAGGAACAGGTTCAACAATTTCCACAGTAGGGTCAGGTATAACAGTCTACCGTGATTCTGCAGTTTGTTGTTCAACAACAACACTCTAGCCTCAGGAGGCTCATTAACATGTACAGGTGCTTCCTCAACAACACTTTCAGCTTCCTTTTGGGCCTCCAAACCCTTAATTCTTTTCCCTTTCCATGCTTTTTCTTTTTCACAACCTCCTTCATTCTCTTTGCAGGTTGTTCAGTCTCAAGATCCTTGACATCTTTCCTCTTTCTTGAATCTTCTTTAAACTGCTTTCTCAAAACCTCATCAGTAGTTTTCTTTGTGATTCCAGCAGGCTCAGTAGCCTCAGCATCAACTGGAACCTCAGTAGATTCAGCAGGGTCTGCTGATTGCTGCCTAGTCTTCTTAGGCTTTAACATCTCAGTAATATTTCCTGTGTCAGCGGCCTTTCTTTTCTGTGCAACTTTCTTAGGTGCAGGAGGTTGTGAAACTTGCTTAACCTGCTCACCACCAGCATCATCATCTCCATCATTGTCACTCTTCGTCCTTTCAGTATCCAGATCTTCATCATCATCCAAACCAGGGATGAGATAACTGATTTTAGGTTTATATCTAGACTTATTGATTTTTGTAGGTGCAACATCAGCAATCTTCAAATGGGTCGGTATGGCTTGCACCATCAAACCCAAAGGCAATGTCTTGGACTTCCTGGTCCCATCTATGTCCTCTGTTATCACCTTCTTCATCCAATGGACAAAGAATCCGGCCCAATCAAACTTCATACTCTTGCATATGATTATCAATAGGTCCAGAAAATTTGTCAAGGCTACCACTGAATCCAAGGATGTTTTTGGAAATAATCTTGCTCAGGAGATTATACTCCATTTTGATGTGCTTCACATTGATGATCAGTGACGATTTTATGGATTTGTTGGTCTTTATTGCATTAACAAACTCCACTCTAGACAGCTCCATTGATTCAGGATTGGTAGGAGCACCATTTCCAGGCCCAAATCTGAATACTTCCCTCTGCAGGTTTGAAGTGATTTGAATCTGCTGACCATGTACAGTGGTAGTAAATGCTTCTGTATCCTCACTAATTTCTATATTTCTCCAGAAATCAACAACATTTGAATAAGAGATGCTCTCCAATCTCAGATTCAGAACATCTTCTAATCCTTCATATCGTCTGATTCTTCTACCAATGTTGATAGCTAGCTCAGTTTTGTTAGCATCAACAACGAATCCTCTAACACTTTGACTCATTCCAATGTGAACATCACCTTTATCCGCCATTAGAATTTGAGAAATATGAAGAGAATGTTTTGTAAATCTATGTTCACACAGTGTATATTCAGAGAAAACGATCTGAAAATTTATATGTATCATCTATGTATATATCTGTATATATAAGGAAATAAAGTGGGTATGAACTATCAGAGAAAGTACTGTACAGGTACTGTAGCATTTAACCATGATTAAAGTTGGAGTAAATGTGATGTTGCCACATGTCCCACTAACTTATTCCATAAGAGTTGTAACCATTGGATATTTGTAACCATAGTTATAAAGATAAGAATAATATCCAATTACTGTTGACTTTAATTTAAGTTTGTCTGTCTTGTAATGTATAACTCAGCAGACTCAATCTTTAGTAAACTTGGATCAGCAGCCTGCTGATAAGAATGGCTCAGCAGCCTGTTGATTAACTGCTCTGCTGATCTTCCTTTACTTCTTGTTTTGTCCAATTTAACATACAAGATGAAGTTTAATTCCAATGACTGATCTGTCAAGTGAGCTCACCCAACAGGACAAACACCAATCCCCTTGGCAACTTCATTTGCTCAATTGTCCAAACATATTTAAGTACATGGAATTGTTGATACCAATGACTAGTCTGCTCAGTGAGCTCACCCAACATAGCAAAGACTAATCCCCTTGGTGAATTCCATTACACGCGATCAAAAGTATATCATTCAACTTTTATGATGGCAAGTTCAGTTCTTAACTTAGCAAATCTTTCACTATCCAATGGTTTTGTAAATATATCAGCAAGTTGATCTTCAGTAGGGATATAAAGAACCACCACATCATTCTTTTCAACATGATCTCTTATAAAATGATGTCTCACATCAATGTGCTTGGTTCTTGAGTGCAATACAGGATTTTCAGTGATTGCTATTGCACTTGTGTTGTCACACATTATAGGAAATTCTCTTTCTTCAATTCCATAGTCTCTTAACTGTTGTGTTAACCATAGTATTTGTGCACAACAACTTCCAACAGCAATATATTCAGCCTCAGCAGTGGAAGTTGATATAGAATTCTATTTCTTACTGAACCTGGAAACCAGTCCAATTCCCATCAAATGACTGGTTCCTGTGGTGCTTTCTCTATAAATCTTGCAACCGGCATAATCAGAATCTGATTAGGATATAACTTTGAAGCTTCCATCTTTTGAATACCATATCCCTACTCCCAAAGTATCTTTTAGATACTTAAGAATCCTTTTGACTGCAGCTAAGTGACTTTCCTTTGGTTTTGATTGAAATCTTGCACAAACGCCTACATCAAAGGATATATCAGGTCTGCTGGCAGTGAGGTACAGCAGACTTCCAATCATCCTTCTGTATACAGTCTGATCAACAAATTTGCCTTATTTACCGTCATTCAATCTGTGGTTGGTACTCATAGGAGTTGATACTTTGGTGCTGTTTTCCATGCCAAACTGATGGAGGTCAAGTTAAAATATTAACTCGATGCCTACTAACACACTAGCAAGAGAACTAGGTTCAATTGTAGTACAAAGGGATAGATAAGTCGAGGTCGATCCCACAGAGACTCGGCACAAATAAAACACAACTTTATCCTATTAAAACCGAATTGAAAGGTCGGTCTATGACCAACTAAATGCAGTAAATAAAATAGTGACAACCACAAGACACAAAAGCCCACAAAGACAGACTAAAGACTACTAAAACACGGATAATACGGTTGTTATTATCTAAACAAATGGTATTGATTACGCTAGTAGATTATAACTCCCCCATGTGAATTGGGATGATAACGAGATAAAACAAACGTTAAGGATTGATTATTATGACTACGGGAGTCATCCCCTAAGGTAGATTTAGCTCCGGTTAGGCCATCTAAATCATCGTGCCTCCATTACGTGACTTCGCTTTTTAATGCCTCAATCTCATATAACTTCTGACACAATTACGAAACTAGGGATGCCGGTATAAACCGTAACCTCATCTAAGCAACATTCCTAGGGTAAGGCGTACTTCTTAGATGCCGATTCAATCTATATCCTAAGTAACAATCACTTTTTGGGTTTCATGTTAAATTATGATGACAAATAATTAAGTTGATCAGGTTTAATTACTCGTTTTAATTCCAATTCAGAGAATCTGACGTAGTCGAAGCCGATCATAATATTGCCCTACACATTACCACGCTCGGTCAACCGAACGACAGCACTCGGGCTACCGAATGACATGTCTCGGTCGACCGAACACAGTTCTGTGTTGGTACAATTTCATGATTACTTCTTAACGTTTTTAGCCTAAACACATGGGTTCGTAAATTAATCTACATCACGCAATCAATACAAGAAAAACTACTCCATAATAAAATACATCAGATCTACGAATAAAGATAGCATAATTGAATAGTCATACCCTCGAAGACGAGAGTGACTCCCACTCTTTAATGCGCTCCCCAACCGGAGAATCCGATGAATCCACAATGTACGAACATAAAGAAAAGAAAAGAAAACTAAAACTTAAAAACTCAAATTGTATAAATTGTCTTGTGTTGTAATGGCGTGTCTTTCTCAGCATCGTGGCTGCTGTTTATATAGGAGTTGTAGCCGACATAGGGAGAATCCAGAAGATTGACATGCATTTATCAAATTAGGCTCGGGTGACCGAACCTACACGCTCGGTCGACCGAATGGCTAGGCTCGGTCGACCGAGCCTTCCCTTGTTACGCGTTTTCACTCCGCTTTATCTGACTTGTTCCCCACTCCATGCTTTTGAATTGATCTGATTAATCTTTTCTTCAATGCTCCGATTTTCTTCTCTTTTATCTTGAGATTTCTCGATTGCGTGATAATTATCTTCCCGATTCGTTATGATCCGCAAAAATCAGTATTTATCACACAATTAATTGCTCTTTTATAATAAAAATAGCTAAATACCACTTATCACATTAATAATCACTTATCAGTAAATAATAAATATAAACACGTGATTTTATATGAAATATATATAATTAACTCCGATTTAAGGTTATAATTGATGACATAAATAGGTATATTTTAACCGTCATCAAAATGCCCCCCACTTAAAGTTTGCTTCGTCCCAAACAAAGCATTTATAAGTCATTTCCCAAGACACATTTTCCTTGGTCAACTCATACTTACACAAGAAACTCGAGTCAACTCATACCAGTCATGCTTATAAGATAAACATTATTCACTACTCGCTATGAATCGAAGTGATTGTGTGCATGTGCATTGGTTTTATATAAATGTAGCAAGATTAGAGCTTATGCAGACTTCATATCAGAATTCACCAACATCAGCATTCATACTTCTTATGCCTCGCAATGGTCAAAGCACTAGAATAATAAGCAAGAGCGTATCTATAGGGTTTTTGGACTTGGAGACCGAGTACTACTCAAAGCCTCTAAAAATTCGAAATTTTTTTTGTTTTCAATTTTGCAAATTTTTCGAATACTACTAATCTCAAAGAAGACAAACTTTTCATAGAGTATCCCCCTATCTTAGATTAAACATAGCATCGAATATTACCACAAGCGCGGGGCTACTTTGGTAACTTACTACAAGCCCAGTGTTTTAATATTATCAAACACAGGTACGTCCCAAGCTTATTACTCTGCTTTTGTTGGCTAGAAGATCAGAATACATCACTCGACAAATATCGACATTAGGTCCTCATAACCAATTATCTACACAATGTACACATACTTCTTTCAATTATAACGCGTGCGGTACTAAGCGATTCACATGTTGAGTAGTTGAACAATGCCTAACTACTTGCAATTCTTGGCATGAATATCCTTAAGTTTACTAACAATTTATCGCAAAAGTATAATATGACCACGTACTTACGCAACTTGGTTCCTTTCCTATCAATAAGAGCTTCACAAGTTTAAGGGTACGAGTTAAACAACTTGACATTTATCAATAAAAATTTTTAAATTTGGCTCAATATTGTCTCAATATTCCGTTCCCCTTGACTTTTTCAACATATAGCTAAGTCCCTTGCCCCCCACTTAAACATGGCATTGTCCTCAATGACAAAAATAAATAAGAGTTCAAGATGAAAGACTTAGCTCTGGGAACGGCTCCCAAGTAAAGGAACAATATCGGAGTAATCGTCGGCACAGCGTGGAGAGACAGACACATCCTGTATAAACAAACAAGCTCCACGAAATCGTCAAATACCATGTCTATGGAAGTTATAAAATAATGTGGCAGTAATTAGATATAGATATCTAAAAACAGTTTAAGCCACTTTACTTTATACTACCATGGACAAGACCAAAAGGGATTTAAACCTAGATAAAAACTCACATGACGGCTATCAAGGAAAAAACCTCATTTATTCCAAACTTAGACTCGGAACATGGCGAGATGAAAAAAACCGTGACAAGCGCATGCTACTTTATTAAAAAGAAAAACGAAAAAGATAGTTATAGGTAGTAGTTCTAAATTTATAGTCGCTAGCTCGACTCAGTTCAAGATGGTTTACTCATAGACAGGGTCATCGAGGTACAAAACCTCCTCCTCAGCATCAGGCGGAAGCCCTTGATAATGCTTCACACGATGTCCATTGACCACAAATCTGGACCCGTCTTTAAAATTGAATAGCTCCATCGCCCCAGAAGGAAAGACTTGTTGTACTTGAAATGGGCCACACCATCTTGATTTCAACTTACCCGGGAAGAGTCTTAAGCGCGAATTGTACAAGAGAACCAGATCACCCTCTTGAAAGGTCCTCTCCAGAATTTTCTTGTCATGGAACTTCTTCGTGCGCTCCTTGAAAATCTTGGCATTCTCGTATGCCTCTAAACGAAACTCCTCCAGGCGAGTTAATTCTAACATCCTCTTCTCACCGGCCAACGTTTCATCAAAATTTAGCATCCTTGTTGCCCACATGGCCCGGTGCTCCAGTTCCACAGGTAGATGACATGCCTTTCCAAAAACAATCCTATACGGTGACATTCCAATCGAGGTTTTATATGCAGTCGTATAAGCCCATAAAGCGTCGTCTAAACGTAACGACCAATCCTTCCTAGTCGTATTGACAGTTTTCTCCAGGATACGCTTTATCTCTAGATTGGTAACTTCTACCTGTCCACTAGTCTGGGGGTGATATGCGGTTGCTAGCTTATGTCGAACCCCAAACTTAATCATCTGCCTTTCAAAAGGTTTATTACAAAAATGATTACCATTGTCGCTTATAATCGCCCTAGGCGTCCCAAACCTTGTAAAAATATTCTTTTTCAAGAATCTAACCACAACCCTAGCATCGTTAGTAGGGGAAGCAATGGCCTCAACCCATTTGGATACATAATCAACAGCAACTAAGATATATCGGTTAGATAATGATGAAGTGAAGGGTCCAACGAAATCTATTCCCCAAACGTCAAAAAGTTCTACTTCTAAGATGCTCTTAAGTGGCATCTCATTCCTCCGTGAAATATTTACTGTCATTTGACAAGCATGACATGCTTTTGCATATTGGTGTGCATCCTTAAACAATGTCGGCCAATAAAAACCGCATTAGAGGACCTTAGCCGCAGTTTTATCTCCCCCGTAGTGTCCTCCAACTTCATAAGAATGACAATGCTTCAGGATATTATTATACTCTTCTTCTGGCACACAACTTCGAAAAACATTATCAGATCCTAGCTTAAACAAATAAGGCTCATCCCAATAATAGTTTCTAAGATCTTTAAAGAATTTTTTTCTTTCTTGGACAGTGAGATTTGGTGGTAAGTACTTTGCGGATAGATAATTAACAAACAAACTAAACCATGGTTGCTTCTTCTCCTTCACAACCTCTATTCGCGAAGAAACTGCAACACAGTCATCATGTCCCCCAATGGTGGTGATGGAGAAAAGTTGTTCATCAGGAAAAGATTCTCCTATCTCAGGTAACTCCTCACCATCCTCTAATTGTAAGCGCGATAGATGATCGGCCACCACGTTCTCACTTCCTTTCTTATCTCGGATTTCTACGTCAAATTCTTGCAAAGCAAGAGAATCCATCTCAACAATCTAGGCTTTGAATCTTGCTTTCCTAGGAGATACTTAAGAGTCGCATGGTCGGTCCACACGGTGACTTTAGATCCCACCAAGTAAGATCTAAACTTGTCAAAAGCAAAGATAACGGCCAAAAGCTCCTTCTCCGTTGTTGCGTAGTTTCTTTGGGCAGCGTTCAAAGTCCGACTTGCATAATAGATAGGTCTGAAGATCTTATCTTTTCTTTGATCCAAAGCGGCGCCAAAAACAGTATCACTTGCATCGCACATCAGTTCAAACGGAAGTTCCCAATCTGGTGCGACCAGAACGGGTGCAATAATCAGCCTACTTTTTCTTTCGTTGAAGGCTTTTATGCACTCATTAGAAAACACGAATGGCACATCCTTGGCCAATAATTTGGTAAGAGGTCTAGAGATTAAGGAAAAGTCCTTAATAAACCTACGATAAAATCCGGCGTGGCCTAAAAAACCTCGCAAAGTTTTAAGATTGGTAGGTGGGGGTAATTTCTCGATCACCTCAACTTTAGCTCTATCCACCTCTATTCCGTTCTTTGATATGCGGTGGCCTAGTACTATACCTTCCATAACCATTAAATGACATTTCTCCCAGTTAAGCACAAGATTCGTCTCTTCACATCTCTTCAACACTCGTGCTAGATGTGCGAGACATGAATCGAAATCATCTCCAAATACGGAGAAATCATCCATAAAGATTTCCAAGAAATCTTCCACCATATCCGCAAATAATGACATCATACATCGTTGAAATGTCGCGGGGGCGTTGCACAATCCAAATGGCATGCGATTATACGCAAATGTCCCATATAGGCATGTAAACGTTGTTTTCTCACGATCTTCGGGCGAGATGTGGATTTGATAGTATTCCGAATATCCATCAAGAAAACAATAGAAAGCATGCCCGCTCAGTCTCTCGAGCATTTGATCAATGAAGGGAAGAGGAAAGTGGTCCTTACGAGTCGCATCATTTAGTTTCCTAAAGTCTATGCATACTCGATGACCGGTGATTAGCCTCACAGGAATTAGCTCATTCAACTCATTGGCTTGCACCGTCAATCCTCCCTTTTTGGGAACTACATGGATAGGGCTTACCCATTCGCTATCAGCAATTGGAAATATAATTCCCATTTCTAGCATTTTTATAACCTCATCCCTAACCACTTCCTTTAATTGTGGGGTTAAACGCCTCTGAGGTTGTGCAACCGCTTTCTTTTCAGGGTCCACGGAGATCTTGTGCATACATACACTAGGACTAATGCCCTTAACCTCAGCTATGGTCCATCCAAATGCTCCGCGGTACTCTCTCAGAACTCTCATTAGTTTTTCCTCTTGTAAGTCCGTCAAGGAAGAAGATATTATTAGCGGCAAAGTCTCATCTTGAAGAAATACATATTTCAAATTTGCAGGAAGAGGTTTTAGAGTCAAATTTGTGGGAGGTTCTTCCAAAGAGGTCTTCAATTTTTGACCAGTGAGTTTGAGTTCGAAGTATTTATGCCACGTTGGTCTATGATAGAATCTTTCAATCTCCGCAGCACTTACTTCCTCTACAGGCCTCGGGGTCCCTCTACTACATCTTGGCCATATCATCTTCTCTTCCTCACTACTCACGTACTTGACTTCATCTTCTTCTTCTAAGACAGCATCCAAGAAATCCTTTATACTTTCATGTTGTTGAAATTCTTGAACGATCCTATCAATGGAATCCAACATGAAACATGCATCCTCTCCATCATCAGGTTGCTTCAAAGTGTCGAAAACATTGAATGCAACTCTCTCTTCGTTCACTCTTAATACTAACTCGCCTTTGTAAACATCAATTAGCGTTCTACTAGTGGCCATGAAAGGTCTTCCTAATATCAAGGGCACTTCGTAGTTAGCTTCCATATCTAAGACCACAAAGTCGACAGGGAATACAAACTTTTCAACCCTTACTAGCACATCCTCAACCACTCCGCACGGTTCTTTGACAGAACGGTCAGCTAATTGCAGTGTGATTGAGGTCTTCTTATGATCTTTCATGCCTAGCTTCCGAAAAATAGATAGTGGCATCAGGTTCACGCTAGCTCCTAGATCACACAAAGCTTTGTTTAGACATACGTTACCTATGGTGCAGGGAATAAGAAAGCTTCCCGGATCTTTGCATTTTGGGGGTAACTTATGTTGAAGAATGGCTGAGCACTCCTCATTAAGGCATATGGTTTCTAAATCTAGAAGTTTCCTTTTAGTTGAGACGGCGTCTTTTAAAAACTTGGTGTACTCAGGCATTTCAGCTAGTGCTTCAACTAGGGGTATATTGATTTGTAACTTACTAAACATATCCACGAACTTCTTATACCTCTTATTATCAAACTTAGGCTTCGGCTTTGGTGGAGGATAAGGTAGAGTTGAAGGATCGACATCAGTGAAAATTGGATACTTTTTATCGTAAAGTTCAACTCTAGGGCCAGCAGGTTCTTTATACGTTCTTTGCTCAGGCAAAGTCTCGGAAGTATTAGTCTTATTGCTTGGCTCACCATCCTTATTCTTTGTGACTTTCTCTTTCTCTTGCAACGATGGTGGAGTTACCTCTTTTCCACTTCTTGTCATGATCGCATTCAAATCCTTAGGATTCTTCTCAGTGTTGCTTGGCAACCCTCCAGGAGGTCTAGTTGAGACTTGCTCAGCTAGTTGTCCTATCTGGTGCGTGAGGTTTTGGACTAGAGCTTCTTGATTGGTCACCTTAGCTCGGTCTTCTGACAATATTGGCTAAAGTTAGTGGCTAAATCAGCCATAGATTTTGAAAGTTGTCCCATATTGTCGTGACGACATTACTCGGCTTTTTCTATCGCAGCCTTCCCAACCAAAAGTTTTAGTTTGCTATGGTACATAATTGGTAGGCGGTTTAGGCCTTTCTCCCGCATTAATGTCACTATATCGGAATCCGGGATGGTTATGATTAGGCCGTACCCTCCCCCGATATAATTGGCTTCTTCAAGTTCAAAGCATTCTCACTTTGAGGTGCTACCTCGATTCCGGCCCCTTTCTCTACTCTTGTCATCCTTTCTTGCATCCCATCTACCTTATTGTTGATAACGAAGAAAGTTGTTCTAAGATTTTGGTAGATGCACTATCATCAAATATGTCAGCCGCCATCTTCACAGTAGCTATGTCATTGCCTCCCCATTGGCTATTCATCGCTATTTGCTCCATCTTCCCTTGTGCCTCCTCAGGAGATAAAAGAACAAACGCTCCATTGCTGGAGGCGTCTACTCTAATTTTCTCAGTCTCTCTCAACCCATGGTAAAAGGTTTGCATTAGCAACCAAAGAGAAATGTCATGATGAGGACACTTCCTCATAGCTTCCTTAAAACGCTCCCAAGCTTGATCAAAACTCTCCCCAGGTTGTTGCTTAAATCCTAGGATGTCTTGGCATAACTTAAAGGTTTTTCTCAAGGGAAAATACTTATTCATGAATTTTTGCAACAATTGTTCCCAGGTAGTGATAGATCCAGCCTCTAAAGAGAGAAGCCATTGCTTAGCTTTATCTTTCAAAGTGAAAGGGAAAAGCTTAAGACGAATGTTCCCCTCCGGGATTAATTCTGGTTTCACTGTACTAACGATCTCCAAGAAGTTTGTTACGTGAACACCAGGATCCTCGTTCTGGACTCCATGAAAGGTGGAATAGTTGGTCACCATCTGAATTACATTAGGCCTAGGGTGATAGACTTCCGCAGCATCTTGCGGTGCTACGATAGCGGGAATGAATTGCTCAATAGTGGGCGTTGCATAACTTTGCAAAGTACGCCTTGCTCCTTGACTAGGGCTTGGTTCTCATTATTGGCATTTGCATTCACATTATTGGCATTATTGATAACAGGATTAATAACAGGATTAGGTACCTGGTTTGGATTGACTGGATTGCCTTCCATTTCGTTTCGATTCGGAATGTTCGAATGTTCGGTTGTATGTCCTTCTTCCACTCCTTGCTCGCTTTCCTCAAGATTTGGATCCTCTTCTCCTTGTTTAGCCAGTTCCTAGCTAACTTCCTATTCCTTCTCGCAAATTTCTCAATTTCAGGATTATAAGGCTCAAGCGGTTCCTTCGATTTCCGAGTAGCGTACTATAAAATAATAAACAACAATAAAACAATTAATCACTAGTAAAACTAACTAGATAAAACTAAAACAGACTCGTAATAAATTTGAGAAAAGAAAACGTAAATAGAACAGAAGCTGAATATCATAAAACTAATACAGAACAGACACAGAAAAGAAAATAAATTCTCGGTCGACCGAGAGCTGTGGTTCGGTCGACCGAACTCTTTCTTTTTTTTTTTTTTACGAGACTGTTTAATATACAGACTCTTATTCACAGAATATTTGCGAATCCAGTTCTAACAAAATAAGCCATATCTTAATATAATGACTCGAGTCCCCGGCAACGGCGCCAAAAACTTGATGGAGGTCAAGTTAAAATATTAACTTGATGCCTACTAACACACTAGCAAGAGAACTAGGTTCAATTGTAGTACAGCTAGATAGAGTCGAGGTCGATCCCACAGAGACTCGGCACAAATAAAACACAACTTTATCCTATTAAAACTGAATTGAAAGGGCGGTCTATGACCAACTAAATGCAGTAAATAAAATAGTGACAACCACAAGACACAAAAGCCCACAAAGACAGACTAAAGACTACTAAAACACGGATAATACGGTTGATATTATCTAAACAAATGGTATTGATTACGCTAGTAGATTATAACTCCCCCATGTGAATTAGGATGATAACGAGATAAAACAAACGTTAAGGATTGATTATTATGACTACGGGAGTCATCCCCAAGGTAGATTTAGCTCCGGTTAGGCCATCTAAATCATCGTGCCTCCATTACGTGACTTCGCTTTTTAATGCCTCCATCTCATATAACTTCGACACAATTACGAAACTAGGGATGCCGGTATAAACCGTAACCTCATCTAAGCAACATTCCTAGGGTAAGGCGTACTTCTTAGATGCCGATTCAATCTATATCCTAAGTAACAATCACTTTTTGGGTTTCATGTTAAATTATGATGACAAATAATTAAGTTGATCAGGTTTAATTACTCGTTTTAATTCCAATTCAGAGAATCTGACGTAGTCGAAGCCGATCATAATATTGCCCTACACATTACCACGCTCGGTCAACCGAACGACAGCACTCGGGCGACCGAATGACATGTCTCGGTCGACCGAACACAGTTCTGTGTTGGTACAATTTCATGATTACTTCTTAACGTTTTTAGCCTAAACACATGGGTTCGTAAATTAATCTACATCACGCAATCAATACAAGAAAAACTACTCCATAATAAAATACATCAGATCTACGAATAAAGATTGCATAATTGAATAGTCATACCCTCGAAGACGAGAGTGACTCCCACTCTTTAATGCGCTCCCCAACCGGAGAATCCGATGAATCCACAATGTACGAACATAAAGAAAAGAAAACTAAAACTTAAAAACTCAAATTGTATAAATTGTCTTGTGTTGTAATGGCGTGTCTTTCTCAGCATCGTGGATGCTGTTTATATAGGAGTTGTAGCCGACATAGGGAGAATCCAGAAGATTGACATGCATTTATCAAATTAGGCTCGGGTGACCGAACCTACACGCTCGGTCGACCGAATGGCTAGGCTCGGTCGACCGAGCCTTCCCTTGTTACGCGTTTTCACTCCGCTTTATCTGACTTGTTCCCCACTCCATGCTTTTGAATTGATCTCGATTAATCTTTTCTTCAATGCTCCGATTTTCTTCTCTTTTATCTTGAGATTTCTCGATTGCGTGATAATTATCTTCCCGATTCGTTATGATCTGCAAAAATCAGTATTTATCACACAATTAATTGCTCTTTTATAATAAAAATTGCTAAATACCACTTATCACATTAATAATCACTTATCAGTAAATAATAAATATAAACACGTGATTTAATATGAAATATATATAATTAACTCCGATTTAAGGTTATAATTGATGACATAAATAGGTATATTTTAACCGTCATCACAAACTTCTTCAGCAACTCCCTGGTATATTTTGTTTGATGAATGAAGATTCCATCTCTCATTTATTTGACTTGTAATCCCAAGAAGTAGTTCATTTCTCCCATCATACTCATTTGGAACTTGCTTTTCATGAGATTAGAAAACTTTTCACATAGCAATTCATTTTCAGAACCAAAAATTATGTCATCAACATAAATTTGTACCAGTAGGGTGATGTCCCCTTCATTGATTCTGAAAAGAGTCTTGTCAATGGTACCTTTCATAAAACCATTGTCCACCAAGAATTGAGATAGAGTTTCATACCATGCTCTTGGTGCCTGTGTCAAACCATTAAGTGCCTTGTTGAGTCTGTACACTTTATCTTCTTGATCTTTAACTTAAAAACCTGGAGGTTGCTGAACATAAACCTCTTCTTCCAGAATTCCATTCAAAAATGCACTTTTAACATCCATCTGGTATACTTTGAACTTTTTGTAAGCAGCATATGTCAAGAATAATCTTATGGCTTCCAATCTTGCAAATGGGCATATGTCTCATCAATATCTATTCATTCAGCTTGAAAGTATCCTTTTGCCACTAGTCTGGCCTTATTTCTTACATTGGTAGCAGATTCATCTAGTTTGTTTCTGTATACCCATTTAGTTCCAATTATATTTTCATGAGTAGGCCTTTCTACTAGTGTCCAAACTTGATTTCTTTCAAATTCATTCAATTTTTCTTTCATAGCAATTATCCAATCTGGATCAGATATTGCCTCTTCTACAACTTTAGGCTCCATTTGAGATAGAAAACAAGTAAACATTGCTTTCAATTGTCTTCTAGTCCTTACACCTTTTTGTATGTTTCCAATAACTTGCTCAGCAGGGTGATCCCTTAACCATTGTGGATTTTGGTTAGTTTGGTTCTCAGGAACCTCATCTTCAGTAGGGCCTGATGTTGCTTTAGCAGGGGGTTCAGCAGATCCTTGAACTGCTTCAGTTGTTGCATCAGAAGTGTTTTCAGCAGGTTCTTCAGCAGGGGCCGAGTCGAAACTTTTAAGTCATTTATCCTTTCCAAAACATCAACACATTCTGGATCAGTGACTTGGAGATTTTCAGCAGGTTTTGAAGCTTCATATTCCATTCCAGTGAACTTTGGTTCATCAAATACAACATGTATTGATTCTTCATGTTTCAATGTCCTTTTATTCAGAACCCTGAATGCCTTGCTGACAGAAGAATATCCCAAAAAGATTTCTTCATCTGATTTTGGTTGGAATGTCTTCAATTTCTCCTTATGATTCAAAATGAAACACTTGCTTCCAAATGGATGGAAATAAGATATATTTGGTTTTATTCCATTCCATATCTCATAAGGTGTCTTCAGCAGCTTCTTGTTCACTAAGGTCCTATTTTGTGTATAGCATGTTGTATTGATTGTTTCAGCCCAATATCTTTCAGGTAACAATGATTCACAAATCATAGTTCTTCCTGCTTCTTTCAAGGTCTTGTTTCTTCTCTCAGCAACCCCATTTTGCTGAGGTGTACCAGCAGCTGCTAATTGATGCAGCACACCATTTTGCTCACAATATTCTCTTATGACTTTATTGAGAAACTCAGTACCCTGTCTGATCTGATCTTCACTACTGTGAAACTTTTCTCATTTTGCAATCACTTCAAAAGTTCAGGCATCATTTGAAGTGTTTCACTTTTCTTGTTCATGAATACTACCCAAGTGTATCTTGAATAGTCATCCACAACTACCAGAGTGTACTTCTTTCCTGTCACACTTGTTGGTGTTACTGGTCCAAATAAATCCATGTGCATTAGCTCCAAAACTCTTTTTGTTGATTGCTTAGTTTTTGACTTGAAGCTTGACTTTGTTTGTTTACCTTGCTGACATGCATCACATATAGCATCCTTTTTGAATGTCATCTCAGGCAAGCCAATTACCAACTTCTTTTTCGCCAATTGATTGATATCATCAAAGTTAAGATGATTCAACTTCTTATGCCACAACCAATTCAGTTCTGACTTAGTATGCATAATCAGGCATGTCTCTGGAATAGCAGTAGACCAATCCACAACATAGATGTTTTGTTGTCTTCTTCTAGCCAACATAACTTGTTCACCTCTTTCTCTAATGACAACACATTAGCCTTTGTCAAAAGTGACCTTGTAACCCATGTCACAAAATTGTCCAGTGCTCAGTAGGTTGTAGTCCAGTCCTTCCACACATGCAACATTCCTGATAGTTAATCTATTCCTCACCAGTGTACCATATCCTCTTGTGTATCCTGGTGTATTCCTATTGCCAAAATTCACTCTTGGACCATCCTTTGCCACATAATTTGTCAAACAGTGCTTATTCTTTGTCATATGTCTGAAACATCCACTGTCAAAGTACTAGACACCCTACAAAACAAAGTTAATGTGTTTTAGGTACCCAAAACTGTTTGGGTCCATAGTGCTCAGTGGTAAGCATGACCCTTGGAAAATTTCCATAAAGTCTTCTTTGAAAAGTATTATACTTTTGTTCATACATGTATTCCACACTTCCATAAGGTCTAACATTTGGTTGTGTAGGATTCACATATGCTTTCTGGCCCTTTGGTACATAATGTTGTTTGAAGTGATTTCTATTGTTAGAAGCACTAGCACACCCATAGGTTTGCTGTCTGTTGGGAGCAGCCTTGTAATATGGAGTCTGCTGAGGTCCCTGCTGAGGTCTTATATAAGTCCTCTACTGAGTCCTCTACTGATTCCATTGCTGAGGTTTTACCCTAGCATTATGGTTATGTCTATTATTTCTATCAGTAGGGGCAGGAATATTCCAATCATCATCAGTAGGGAACAGTCTACCTTTCCACCTGAGATAAGTATCCCTAGAATGATTGATATTTTTAGGTTTATGATTCTTATCCTTGGAATAGTTCTGATTTTTGCCCTTTTGTGGCCCAGAACACTTTGTAGCAAGTCTGCTATCAGCAGGTCTAGATGGTCCAGCAGTCCTACTTTTGGATTTACCTTTTTTGTTAGGTACTGATGTCCTTTTTGACTTCTGATTTTGCCACTTTGAAGTATTCTCAGTAGGTTTCACTGCCTCAGCAACCTTTTTGGGAGTTGTATCTTGTGCAGGCACAAACTTAGGACCAATTCTGGTACTTGGTCAGTGACTTTACTGGATCCACTCTTAGTAGATTGTTGAGTTCCAAATCCAAGACATGTTCTATCACCATAAGGCTTTCCAGATTTGAATGCAGTGGAGGAACTAGATTGTTCAGCAGATTCAGCAGCTACTGAATGTACAGTAGAATTATGTTCATTTTGTCCAAACTCTTTTTCCTTTCCCATGAGAAATCTTAATTCAGCTTTTAACCTTTCAACTTCTTCTTGATGAGCTTCTTTTTTAGCCTTCATAATCTCAAAACCAGATTGTATTTTCCTCGGTTGATTAAGGATGGCATCCAAAGTTTCTTCATTGACAGAATTTTTAGGATTTGAACCACAAGTTCATTCACAATCACTTTCAGCAGGAGTATTTATAGATACAAAATTGTATACCTCCTCAGTCTCATCCATATTTGCCATTAAAGCATAATCATCCATATCAGCAACAAGTGCAGTATCATCAAATTCATTTCCTTTTTCTGATTCAGCCTCATAGCCTGATTCATCTTCAGCAACCATTGCTTTCTTGCCAGGTCTTCTTTGCTAATTCTTGTTCGTCAGTAGGTCTGGACAATCAGGTCTGAAATGTCCAGGCTTCTTGCAGTTGAAGCATAGATAATCAGGTTCCTTTTTCTGTTTTAGATCAGGACAGTCAGGTTTCAAGTGTCATGGTTTCTTGCATTGAAAACACAAATAATCATTGTCTTTCTTGGATTCTTCCTTCTTCTTTTCACTTGATTTCTTTGTGAAATTCCTTGGAGAACCCCTTCCTGTTTTTAATCATTCTGATTTTCTTGCTCAGTAGGGCAATTTGCTCTTGCATCTCATCCAGTAGATCATCTTGACCACCTGATGATTCTTCTTTATGTGCAGTAGCCAATGCAGTAGTCTTCGGTTCTTCCTTTTCAATCTCAGGTGCAAGTTTCTTACTAAATTCATAAGCCTTGATATCTGAAAATAACTTGAAGGTGTCCTCTTCATGTAGTCTTCTCATTTCTTCTATGGTAGTAACCTTCATTTCCCAAACTTCTTTTGCTGGTAGGGCTTCTAAGATTTTTGTATTGATTTTTTCTTTTGAGTAGACTACATTCAGTAGGGTGAGTTCATCCATGATAACATTGAATCTTGAATCCATTTGTTCAATAGTTTCATTTGGTTTCATTTTGAAATCTTGAACTTCTTTTTGGCTACACTGATCTTGTTTTTCTTGATAGCATCAATGCCTTCACAGATTAGTTGTAACTTATCCCACAGTTCCTTCTCAGTCTTGCAATCCTTCACTTTCATGTACATATTGCTATCCAAGGTTCTGTATATGATATCAATAGCAATGTTGTTGAGGGTTGCTCTTTTTCTATCTTCAGCATTCCACTCTCTTTTGAACATACTGAGTTTCACTTCCCACAGTTACCGACTTAGTGATCTCCATTGGTCCATCAGTTTGCACATCCATCATCTCATCATGTGTTGCAGCAAGAAAATACTGCATACAACGTTTATACTCATCAAAGCGATCTAAAGAACACATCAACATAGTTCTAGCATACTGTTTGTTATCCATGATGCAAAGCTTTGAAAATTAGAAACTTGAGAAAGTTTTCAAAGTATTTTCACAAGCACAAGCAGACTGTGTGTGGTGGATCTGGTGAAGAGGCAATTCAACCATTCAAGGACCATTAAGGCAATTGTAAAAGCAACAATTCTACCTGTTATCCAAAAGCATAGATTGTGAAGCTAAGGATTAGAGATGAACAATCATACAAAGACTGTTTGTAACCGTACATTAATGAGAACTAGTGGAACTCCACCTCAAACATCACAGGAAAAGAGTGAACTGACATGATTACACCACCTAAACTACTATAAAAACTATGTTTTTACTTATGGCATTTACTTTACGCAATTTTCTTTATTGAATTTTTTTTTTACTTTACAGTATTTCAAGCATCAAGCTGACATTTAGAAAAAATTGTCTGAATCACACCAAGCACTCAACTGAGTTCACCAAAATCAACACATCATACTTTAACAAAACAACAAGAACTTAAAAAGGCTTAATAATTAATTTGCTGCATTTAACTCAGTTGTAGAAATAGTCAGCAGACTAAATCTCAGCTAAGTTATCTTAACTACATAAAAAGTTATAAGTGACAAGTTTATTCAACCCCCCCCCCCCCCATCTCTAAATTTGTCCAAAACCTTTACAAGGGACCAACGCTAATCCACAAAAGCACAAGGCCAATCCTGATCTTCCGACAGTCCCGAACTTCAACTCTTACTAAGAATCCATTGGTGCCATAACTAAATGCATCAGAAGCTTATTCAAGGCTTGTTCATGCTCGTATAAGGTTATTAGATCAAGAAACAACAATTAAAACTTGATTCAGGGCCTTAGAAACCCAAAACCAAAAAATAGGAGTCTTAGCGCATGCTGAACACCTTTGGCACGCGTTGAAACCCAAACATAATCATATTATCATCGGTTTTAGTTTTGACGCGTGCTAAAACATTAACAGTTTTGTGCTTGCTTTCTGCTTCACTCTTACACGCGCTAAAGCCCTCAAACGTGCACTAAAACTCTCAGAACATTAAGCACTGATTGAGGTCAAGTTAAATTACTAACTCGATGCCTAAATAACCACTAGCAAGTGAACTAGGTTCAATCGCAGTATAGCTAGATAGAGTCGAGGTCGATCCCACAGAGAATCAATTTGTGGATCCTAACTTAAATAGTCCACCTACTTACTCCGTTTGACAAAAACGGTCTATGACCAACATAGGATACGAGAAAAAAAAAGACACACTCAAACATATAAACAAACAATATGGAAACAAATGACGTAATCAAGCGCCCAATTATAAGCGTAATCATTTGGATCTAGACAATTTATATAACAACAAGACTCATCAACTATTAATCCGCTCATATCCGTTTATATTGGCTACGGGAGTCATCCTCTAAAACTTGACGTAGCACCGGTAGGTCACTAAATCACTGTGGTATTGTTACGTGACTTCGCCTTTTAAGTGCCTCCATCTCATATAACTCACACGCTTACGACTCTAAGGATGCCGATATTAACCGTACACCTCGTCTAGGCAACATTCCTATTGTTAGGCGTACTTCCCAAACGATCACTGAAACTCTCGTCCAACTAACAATTACCAAGTCATAGTCTCATGCTAGTTTACGATCTACGTATAAACAGGTGCGTGCAATTCCCTAATATAAACCTACCCAGATAACGCTGAACGTCCGTGAAGATCAATTCATAAGCCCACCTAAGAGTTTTATATTGGTATTTCCTTTTTACACGTTTTAATTAAATTAAGCGAGTGACGTAGCCATAGCCATACCTACTGAGATAACATATTCAATTAAGCTAACCTAATCATAAAGACGTGACTGATTAACGGATGAAACAGGGTAAGAGCTCTCGGTCGACCGAATAGAGACACTCGGTCGACCGAGTGACACCTCTTGGTCACCCGAGTGCTTCACTCCCCAAATTACATCCCTGAATATATTTCTCAGCGTTTCTCATACGAATCGGATTATATAGTGAATCATCAGGACATTATATAAATTAATCTAAATACACGTAAATTAAACAAGTAGATTCATCCGTAAATCGTAGGAAGATGACGTAGGGTATGAGACCCTCATAGACAAGGCATCGCCACCGCCCTAACATCATAGCCTAGATCTACATCATCTAGATATGAATAACTACTCAAACAATCAAAGCATAATTGGGAAATTGATTACTAAAAGAAAACAAGAAGAAAAACTAGGGCTTACATGATTGCACCCCCAGCTCCTTCTCAAGCCTAATGAATCCTTATTTTCTTATTTGTAAATATGAATTGATATTGGTGTATATGTGTGTTCTAAAAAATACAAAGACTTGTGTTTATATAGAGCTACAGCCGACTTAAGAAAACCGACTTAAATGCCGACACTACTGAACCCTAACCGCCTCAAACAATGTGCCGGACTGCTGCTGGGCTTCAGGCCCACTCGGTCGACCGAATGCATAGGCTCGGTCGACCGAATGCATAGGCTCGGTCGACCGAGCCTTGTATCTTCCTGGGTTTCCTTTTTGTTCCGTCTTGGGCTTTCCTCATTTTATGCCCTGGGCTTCCTGAACTTGTCTGCAATCCATTAAAGCTTCTCCGAAATCCATCCCTTGCGCTCCCAAATGCGTTACTACAAATATAGCATAAAATACAGTCTGTAACATCAAAAAATATAATAAAACCTCCAAATACATAATAACGAATCATAACTCTCGGCATATGCAACTTAAGCTGTTGGACTTATTTCTTAGTTTTGATGATGAGTGCCATACTAGCTGTTATAGTGCAAAGGCAAAAAGATGTCTAGATAAAATGTATAGGTTTATTAGAGTTTGATTCATAAATAGGTTTGATCAAACAAGCACTGTAAATGGCTGCTGATTGTTTATCGACGGACCGATCTAGGTCGTAGGGTAGATAGGTCGCAGGGACCGGTCTAGAACCCGCCGAAGACCGAAGGCGAAGGCCGAGGGTTCAAACTCGGTGAATGAAGGCTAAGGGATCAAACTTAGTATTTAATGTCAAGGATATGGAATCGAATTTAGGCAAGTCCGTGATGACCTAAACCGATTACATATACCTTGTGTAGAAGGTCTAAGTTCCACAAGTTGGATGATGTTTGGAACTTGGTTATACTTTAAATGATGTAATCTAACTTCACATACAAAAGTTGGATAAAAAGATTCAAATTTGCATTATATTTTACGGACAAAAATATGATGTTCAAAGCAGATCGATTGGTTTTACGAAGATCGATAGACCGCCGATATATACCTCGATTAATTCAAGATTATTGGGAAGTTACATGGATAAGAACGACCAACTACTTCGACTTATCAAGCAAATCAAAGGTGAGATTAAAAAGACGTTGGGATGATCCATATTTTTATCCATTGGATACAAGTCAAAGGGTGTGAGATCGCATGCTTTGTCAAAAAGTAATCCGACGGTGTCGGCCCCATGAATAGTGACGAGAATGCGTGCGATGGGACAAATACAAGGAACGGTCACATTTGAATTTCAAATTCAAGTCACATGCATTCCTACCTATAAATAGAGGACTTTCAACTCAAGAAGAAGATGATGAATTTTGGGATAAACTTTAAGTGATAACACGAAATTTGAAAAACACCTGTGAACTTACCGAACTTAAAAATTTCTTGATCTAGCTATTTTCTTCAAGTGCATTCGTGTTCAAGCCGCATCAAGCATACACACTTGAAGACCGCAAGCCGTCGATTATATCATCCTAATCAAGCTGCCGCAACCGAATCATTTATTTGATTCATTCTTTATTTTATAAAGAATCTGCCGAAGACAATGAAGCATACGTTAGGTGTGAAAGGCTTGTTGGTTTGTGGTGGAGGTGGTGAAGAGGCAATTCTACCCTTCAAGGACCAAAGTGGAAGACTCGGGAGCAAAGCAATCCTACTGTTCTTAGTTTTCGGTTGTGAAGCCATAGTTATTGGTGAAGGACAAGCAACCTAGGATTCTTTGTAACGAGATAACTCAAAGATTACTAGTGAATTTCCTCCAACATCACGGGGAGAAGAGTGGACGTACGGGATTACATCACCTGGAACCACTATAAAAATCTCTCTACTTACTTACCGCATTTATTTTACGCACTTAGTCATTATTCTTATCAACCCGCCGAATCTAGCAAGCGAAATCACACACATACATTACCGAGTATCTAATACTTAGTAACACATTTAACAACAAGTAACAAGGCTTAATTTTGATATTATTCCATTTGCACAAATTCAGACAAAGGCCGTCGGTAGACTCGTTTATCGACGGAGCTATCGAGGTCTCGACGGACTATCGAAGTATCGCGAGCCGCCGAAGTTGCAGAATTTGTTAACTCCAAAGTTTTAATTGTTAAGTTTATTCCCCCCCCCCCCCTCTAAACTTAACTAAAGCCTTTTCAAGGGACCAACATAAGCGTATTACGACTTATTATTACTCTATTATAGCTCCTTTAAACTAGAATCGGGGATAAAGATCATAGAATAACGGGCACAAAATGACCGTTATCAACTACCCCCCACTTAGCCTTTGATCGTCCCGATCAAAATATCAATAAGTCATTCCCCATAAACTGCTTTCCCGTGGTCACAGTATACCGACACAAGAAACTCAAATCAACTCATACCCTCTATGCTCATCAGATATCCATTATCCACTATTCATCATGAATCGATGTGTTGTGTGCATGTGCATTGAGTTTTAAATATTCGTAGCAAGATTAGAGTTTATGCAAACTTTGCAGCCTTAACCTACCAACTTCAGTATTCCCACTTCTTAAGCCTTTTAATTGTTGAAGCACTAGAATAATAAGCAAGAGCGTATCTATAGGGTTTTTGGACTTGGAGACCGAGTACTACTCAAAGCCTCTTAAAGAGTTGAATATTCTTTTCACATCTTCATATTTTTCAGATACTATCAATCTCAAGAAGGAAAACTTTTTAGAGCATCCCCCTATCTTATATCAAACATAGCATCGAATATTACCACAAGCGCGAGGCTACTTTGGTAACATACTACAAGTCCAGTGTTTTAACATTATCAAACACAGGTACGTCTCAAGCCTATTACTCAGCTTTTTTGGCTAGGATTTTTAGGAACACATCAGACGATAAATTTGCCACTAGGTAAGCATAACCAATTATCTATGCAATGTACACATAACTCTTTCATTTTTATTATAAGCGTAGTGCAACTCGATTCATTTATCGAATAATTTAATAATAAACAACTACTCGCAACAGACAATATGAATATCATTATGTTTACTAATCAATAGATCGCAGAAGCACAAAGTGATCACGTACTCATGAAATATGGTTCATTTCTTCTTAGATATAATTATCAGGAACTCACAAAAGTAAATGTGATTCTAAGTTTAAAAGTTTTAATTTTTTACTCATTTTATTTATTATTTGATATATGGGAGTATATGGAAGCTTATTTGAGCTAAGTGACTTGTAACCCCCACTTAAACCATGCATTGTCCCCAATGTATGAAAACAGAAAGAACAAACTCAGAAAAGGAACTTAGCTCTGGATAAGCGTGGAAGTTGAACAAGTCTTGGGAAATCGGCAAAGTTTAACAGGCACAGGCATTGGCCGCAAGCAAGGTGGAAGAATAATCGTTGCAACATGCATCTTAAACAAAGCTCGAAATTCGTTACAGATTAGTCCAAACAGTAATAATCAGAAAAAGGGACCGTAAAAGGGATAACAAATTCCTTAAACATTTTCAAGTCCATAGATTAATGATTACATGTCAATATATTTCAGCAGGTCCAAAACATTACACGATTTCGAATTTAGGAAATAGTGAAGCCCACTCAATATAACACGACATACTAGTAGAAACCAGTCAAAATAAAAAAAAACGTTAATCAAAGGAAATGCAAATGCGGAAATAAAAATGCTTAATCCCAAAATCCTAGATTGAATGGTGCTAGTTGCAAATTGTTCGGGCCGGCCTCGTCAGCATCATCTTCGGGCTCCCCTTCATGTTCTTCATCGTGGCCGTGAACGATAGGTGGTGCGACAGAATTTAAAGATAAGATAGGCATTGGCTCCACATAGGAATCGCCGCCTAGCACTGGGCACTCGGCTCCCTCACAGAATGAAGTGATCAGTGAACCAAAAGGTAAGGTGTGCCGAGGCTTGAGAGCATTGTCTGTCATTTCCTTGCGTATCAATGCCCCCACATTCACAGGCCATCCCATGTATAACCAATATAGCAAAGTGGCATGGGCATAGTAGACCGTAAATACATGCTTGGCCGGAAAGATATTAGAACGGATAAGCCGATGAAGGCATTTATCCTCCCATCTCCTGAAATCGGGTTCCGCAAATGTGCGGGCAACCTCTCCTATAGTCCACTCCATCCCCAGATAGGCACCAACTTCCTCCAACCAAGCGTCGGACCCGTCAAACGTCACCGTATACTCTGGCCCGTCCTCCGAGATATCCAGACCAAAATAAGCATTAAACGTACCCGGAGAAATTACAATCGGTCGTCCACGAATAAGAACAATATTGGTATCGGGATGTACGCGTAAGTAAGCATAAAATTCCCTTACCCAATTGACGTTGACTTGGCCGGGGGGCGCTACGACATCTCGCCACTGATAATGTTCAACCAATCCCAAAAGCTCATTTCCACAATTGTCCAAATCCAGTCCTCGAGCTCGATGTACAGGGGCATTGACGAAATGATTAATAAATGAAGAATATACCTCCCAACTCGCGAATTGTGGTACCCCGTTTATTAGAGGTATGTCGCCTTCAACAGCCACAAATTGGGCGGCTCTGCGTCTTCTTGGTGGCATTCTGACAGGTAAGCGGCACAGCAGCGGATGGTGGCAGCTAGGTGGCTCTCGGTCGACCGAGAGCAATCACTCGGTTGACCGAGTGTTGATTTTTTGAATTTCTGGCTCTGTACCCTCCCAGTTGGCCGATCAGAAAAAATGCTGCGACAGGATTTTCAAAGTGAGTGAAAATGGTGAAATGGATGAGGATTTTCAAATCATTTCCATTTGATTTCTACAAGGATTTGGGGAAGAGGATGAAGAAAATGGAGAAGAGGATGAATGGGTTAAATAGAGAAGTTGGAAATTGAAAAGTGGAATGTGATTGGTGGATTAGAATGGTTGAGGATTGATGAGGTGTAAAGGTGGAATTTGAAAATTTAAATTGGAAGAATAAGGAAGTTGGGAAAAGGGAAAGGTGAATGGTTGGGAAGAGTGAAAGGTGAATGGGGATATGTAGAAATAAATGGTGTTGACCATTTAATTTTGGCACACCGGAAATTAACTACAACACATAACCATGCCAAAACTATTATTTCACCCCTTTTTTTTCAATTCCTACCGCATAAATTATCCCAACTGACAAGTTGTCTCAAGCACAAAAACAATCTCATTCTTTTCATAAATAAATCAAACAATCTGGCCTATAGCATTTGTAAAATAACGCATTCTTATTTCCTTAATCAACATTTTTTACAAAGACTTGGTCACTACACCCTACTTCACGTAAAAACGATTCGAATAAAAAAAATTATTTTGCACATCCTTAACTTAGCAGTTGTCGGAACACGGCAAAAAAAAAACTTCTTATCGTTTCACGCTACTTTTATTTTTTAAAATAAAATAACGAAGAATAGAAATAGTTCTACAGTTTAAGTCGGTAGCTCGACTTTCCAAAAATCATCACTTTCTACGAACTGCTCTTGGCTTGCCAGTTTTCACCCGGTTAGCCTTTACCGAAAATGTCTTGCTGTCCTTTTGCACGAGTGCCTTTCCGCGAGGCGTGAGTCCAACGAAAAGACAGTCGAACTGTCCATCCAAGCAAGCTCCGACTTTCGTGATTGTTTCAGAACTAGATGAGCTCTCTTTAGCTCGAAATCTATGAGTTCGTTTCTTTGCTTGCTTCCTTCTATTCTTGGGTCTGGAGAAAGGCAGGCCTTCAGGATTATGATTTTCTAAAACAGGGGCAGGCTCGACAGCTTTCTCACGACTCGTAACCTGTAAGGGTCTCATCTCTTTCTTTTATCTTGTCATCAACACTTTTTTCTAGGTCCGGAGTCGAATGCGGTTTCGAATTACCACCTCCTATAACATTTACGCTCACCGGAATAGGGAAATCTGAATTCCTTGTCCCATAGGTCTCAGAACCCTTAGCATCGAAAAATGTGATCTCACGCCTGGACATACGAATTAGGGCTCTAGAAGTATTGATAAAGGCTCTCCCTAAAATGATAGGGCAGTGAGGGTGCTCATCTATATCCATAACAACTATATCTATCTTAAACTTGAGATGTCCTATGCCAATGATCATATTATTCATATTTCCAGACATGATCGTTCTGGTCCTATCCGCAAACCTAACTTGTAACGGAGTATTTGTGGGGGTAAGGATTAGATTTCTCTCACAAAAACTTTTCGGGAAAATGTTCAGACTCGAGCCAGAATCTATCAAAGCCAACCCTAGGTATGTTCCTTCTAAGGTAACCTCTACCATAAATGCTCCTGGGTCATCTAGTTTCGGCTTCAACCGAGCTTCATTCTCAATATGCGCTGCATCTCTGGGATAGATGACTATAGGGAGATTTAGGTTTATGCTAACCTCAGAATCAGATTCTATATCTGACATGTGATGCATGTAGTCATATCCTGAATCTGAATCTGAAGAAATCTCTTCAGGATTTAACTTGGACATACCTCTGTATATGTAAGCATCTTTAGACTCTTTTGACTTCTTAGCTTCTTGAATTCTTGCCTTCATCTTCGCTATTCTCTCCTTGAGTTTAGGTGTCAACGGCTTTCTTGGTGTGGTTTTGGTTCTCAGCACCATGACTTCTTCTCCTCGAACCTCAGAAGGCTGATGTGATGACATTTTGCTAAACAGTTCGCTTGAGTGATGTCTGATTAGCTGTATCATAAAGAAAAACAACAAACGGTTATTGAACTAACAGGCAGTATGATTACTCATACTGCTGCTAGGCTTATAACCTACTAACACAATCACAGGGGAAAAACAACTATCAGAAAATATAAAACAAATAATGGGCTCGGTCGACCGAGTGATAACGTTCGGTCGACCGAACATACTCTCTCTTTTTTCTTTTTTTTTTTTTTTTAATTGGGGAAACAGATAAACGAAATAATTAAGTAGATTATTTAAGCAATTGGACCATTGATTCCCCGGCAACGGCGCCAAAAACTTGATTGAGGTCAAGTTAAATTACTAACTCGATGCCTAAATAACCACGAGCAAGTGAACTAGGTTCAATCGCAGTATAGCTAGATAGAGTCGAGGTCGATCCCACAGAGAATCAATTTGTGGATCCTAACTTAAATAGTCCACCTACTTACTCCGTTTGACAAAAACGGTCTATGACCAACATAGGATACGAGAAAAGAAAGACACACTCAAACATATAAACAAACAATATGGAAAAAAATGACGTAATCAACTGCCCAATTATAACCGTAATCATTTGGATCTAGACAATTTATATAACAACAAGACTCATCAACTATTAATCCGCTCATATCCGTTTATATTGGCTACGGGAGTCATCCTCTAAAACTTGACGTAGCACCGGTAGGTCACTAAATCATTGTGGTATTGTTACGTGACTTCGCCTTTTAAGTGCCTCCATCTCATATAACTCACACGCTTAGGACTCTAAGGATGCCGATATTAACCGTACACCTCGTCTAGGCAACATTCCTATTGTTAGGCGTACTTCCCAAACGATCACTGAAACTCTCGTCCAACTAACAATTACCAAGTCATAGTCTCATGCTAGTTTACGATCTACGTATAAACAAAAGTGCGTGCAATTCCCTAATATAAACCTACCCGGATAACGCCGAACGTCCGTGAAGATCAATTCATAAGCCCACCTAAGAGTTTTATATTGGTATTTCCTTTTTACACGTTTTAATTAAATTAAGCGAGTGACGTAGCCATAGCCATACCTACTGAGATAACAGATTCAATTAAGCTAACCTAATCATAAAGACGTGACTGATTAACGGATGAAACTAGGTAAGAGCTCTCGGTCGACCGAATAGAGACACTCGGTCGACCGAGTGACACCTCTCGGTCACCCGAGTGCTTCACTCCCCAGATTACATCCCTGAATATATTTCTCAGCATTTCTCATACGAATCGGATTATATAGTGAATCATCAGGACATTATATAAATTAATCTGAATACACGTAAATTAAACACGTAGATTCATCCGTAAATCGTAGGAAGAGGACGTAGGGTATGGGACCCTCATAGACAAGGCATCGCCACCGCCCTAACGTCATATCCTAGATCTACATCATCTAGATATGAATAACTACTCAAACAATCAAAGCATAATTGGGAAATTGATTACTAAAAGAAAACAAGAAGAAAAACTAGGGCTTACATGATTGTACCCCCAGCTCCTTCTCAAGCCTAATGAATCCTTATTTGCTTATTTGTAAATATGAATTGATATTGGTGTATATGTGTGTTCTAAAAAATACAAAGACTTGTGTTTATATAGAGCTACAGCCGACTTAAGAAAACCGACTTAAATGCCGACACTACTGAACCCTAACCGCCTCAAACAATGTGCCGGACTGCTGCTGGGCTTCAGGCCCACTCGGTCGACCGAATGCATAGGCTCGGTTGACCGAGCCTTGTATCTTCCAGGGTTTCCTTTTTGTTCCGTCTTGGGCTTTCCTCCTTTTATGCCCTGGGCTTCATGAACTTGTCTGCAATCCATTAAAGCTTCTCCGAAATCCATCCCTTGCGCTCCCAAATGCGTTACTACAAATATAGCATAAAATACAGTCTGTAACATCAAATAATATAAAAAAACCTCCAAATACATAATAACGAATCGTAACTCTCGGCATATGCAACTTAAGCGTATTACGACTTATTATTACTCTATTATAGCTCCTTTAAACTAGAATCGGGGATAAAGATCATAGAATAACGGGCACAAAATGACCGTTATCATGCACCCATTCTGTTTAACCTTTGGCACGGGCTGAACACTTTTTGGCGCATGCCAAAAGGCTAAATACTGCCTTAAACATGAATTTCCTGCACTTTACAATTTCCAACACAACTTTAAATAGTAAATATACATCAAAACAGCAGCAAAACAAGTTCCTAAATTATCATAGCATCTCATACTTCAACAACAACTTTGTTCCTTTATTTCCCTTTCAAATGCTCTCAAGTTAAAAAGTTCATGTTTTTTTTTTCCTGAAACTACACGTTTTGACAACTTCCCATTAATTAGGGAGTTTTATTTTTCCCAAAAATAAAACCTCCCACCGTTACTTATCATTATTATTACACATATTAGTGAATATTACATTCATGCCCTTAAGAGAAGTTTCGTCCTCAAAACTAAAGTATACCTGGTAAATTGAGAAGTGTGGGAATTCAAGGATCATATCATCCTCAATCTCCCATGTCGCCACGTTCGGTGAATGATTGCTCTGTTGCACCAAAACCAAAGGGATTAACCTTCTATTGATCATCTTCTCTTTTCTGTCTAACACCTTAATCGGTCTCTCACCGTAAACAAGGTTATCTTGATGTACTTCTGGATCAACTGTCGCTTCAACATCCATCATTGTCAATCGCTTCAACATCAATCATTTCTTCAACATTTCTTCCAATAGCTTGAGCTTATAGGCCAGCAGTCCAACATTCTCAAGAATCTCAAATGGCCCTATACACCTAGGACTTAGTTTTCCTTTTTGTCCAAAACGCCTTACTATGCTCATCGGTGAAGCTTGAAGGTAAACTGTTTCACCAACATCAAATTCCAATGGTCTTATTCGAACATCGGCCCAACTCTTCTGTCTATCTTGAGCCGCTTTTAGATTCTTCTTGATCAACACAACCCTTTCTTTTGCTTGTTCAACTATTTCCGGCCCGGTAACATACTTTTCTATGACTTCATCTCAAAACGACAACGTTCTACATCTTCTCCCATACAATTCTCCAAATAGTGGTATACCAAAACTGGCGTGATAACTGTTTGTTGAGTTATGATCCCCGATTGTACATGAGTTTGATTAATTTCCTAAATACCCGTAATATGTGAATTTACTATATTAGAAGGATGTAGGATCATTTAGATCTAAATTCATTGCACGAGTTAGATCTACGTTCGCGCAATCGGATGGATCACGATTCTATATATACCACAATACATAATTAAAGGACTTAAACTACTACAAGGGGGTTAAGAAATATACCAATATCGGGAAGAGAAGCTTTGATCTTAGGATGAGAAGCCTTGATCTTCCAATGTGTTCTCCAAACGGTGGTTGGTGGACACCCTTCTTGATATGAGAACCTCCTTGATATGAGAACCTCCTTGATATGCTTCCAAGAAAAACTCCAAGTTTTTCTCCAACCGGGGGGAGCTAAGGATCGAACTCCTTAGCCTTTTTTCTTTAGGAATTTCGTGGCTCTCTCTTCACCTAGGGCTCGGGGAGAACTCTCTTTTTATAGGCAAAATCCAAGAGAGAAAACATATACCCAATCGGTTTAACAAAATAAAAGAGATAATTCTAATTATTATTATCCAATAAAAATAAGAGATAATTACAATCTTATAATAAGAAAATATAATTATCCTTATAGTTAAGAGATAAATAATAAATAAATTATTTTCTTTTATTTATCCAATTAATTATTTAACAAATAAATAACTAATTACACAATATGTCATTATCCAAGAAAACTAATTTCTTGGAAAATCCAAGACATATTGGCGCCACACTAAGCCCACTGGGCCCACGAAAATGTCTTTTTCGTGTATTATATTATTTAGCCCAACTAAATAATATTCATGCATATCAATTAATTGGCCAACCAATTAATTATTTCTGAGGCCCAAATAAACAAGAATATTAGCCCGAATTATAGAAGCCACATTGGGGACTATGGACCTATAACCAGTAGCTCCAATAATTAAATATATTATTCATCGAACAGAATATATATATTAAATTATTAATTCCGGGATTACGCCACCATAAACCCGAAACTGAACTCTACCAATTATAGATATATACTTACACTCAACCCATAGAGTAGATAAGTGTCCATTGATATAATCACTACATACGGATTAACCCTCCATAGACTGTCCATTCTGAGTGGGAAGTCTCCGTGAACCCGACTCAGAATATCTTATCCTTATTTACCATTAACCCCCTGATGATCAATTAGTGCACATATCTGACTAGTAGCTAATTAGTCAAATGTGAACTCCCGGGATCGATCACTTTCTTAGGGCTAACAAATAAGGGGACTGTCTCTCTACTTCCCGCAGGAAGGAATGGATTCCATGTCTGTGAAAATCAGAACTACTCACTCATCAGGAGATAGTGCCAATGAGAAGTGGCTTGGAACACATATTTAAGTGGACCGTAACACACATCAAACACTACCCCGAGACAAGCAAAGCACCATGTGATCACCTCGGGATTAAGGTTGATCCATATATGATCATCTAATGATTTAATAAGATTCCTCGATTACGGAATTATATCGAGAAATTAGATTAAATCGGTCCAAATCTATATGAATGCCATCATATATAAATGCCCCACGTAGGTACCCTCTACCGAAAGTCCGGATAAGACTATCACACCCTAAGGTGTTCGGGCGCATTATTGGTGTTTTAATCAAGAGACCCTAAACTCGATTAAGTTCACCACGGACTAATGATTTAAGCATATCTCCACTAACTCAATCCTCACGTGTAATCCATACACCGAGTTAAGTGGTTACATACGATATACTTAGGGTTTGCGCGGTGTATTACTTACAAGCACAAAGCAAGTAATAAGGTGAGATAAATTTGTCATCCATTCACCAAAAACAATTACATAAATTGTCTTTCGGGCACTACACCTAACAATCTCCCACTTGAACGAAATGACAAGCAACGATTGTTTTTAGAGCACACCCTTTCTCATCTTATTCACAACACTCTCCCACTTGCTCTAAAAGCGAGATGAGACATATCCATCAATGCCGTACCCTCCAAGCACTCGACTTGGTACACTGATTAGTTAGGTTGTCGACTCGAGACGATCTTTAGGATTGAAACGTTGTCGGTCCTTCCAATCAAGCGGTACTCTCTCTCAATATGCTTTTGACTTCTTGTGACCGAGAAGATCCTTCTAAGCTATCTCTTCTTGTTTTCACAATGAAGTGATATCGGCTTATCGACACGGAATTACTCCCGAACAAAAAGGAAATTCTAAGCACTATGAGTAAACACCGAGCCCGAGATCAACTTAATGATCATCCTTAATCGACTACAAGTCGAATCGTGTAGTCAACCATATTCAAGTTTGCACTGAATATACAAGCATATGATTCCTCGTTCTCTAAAGATACTTGAGGACGTACTAAACCGCTATTCAATGCTCGAATCCGAGATTTGACTACTATTGACTTGTTATAACTCGACTTGCCGTTATCCAAGAGAGACTCTATCCCATTTTCTCTTTATCCGAAGATTTGGAGAATCATTCCTGAGAGGTAGGGTAGGACTACTCTCGATGAATGTTGCATACGTATATGCATGATCATCTTATTCAATAAGATGGATGGGATAGCCAATGACTCATTCTCGTGAATTTGACCGAATTAAATTCTTAGAATATAGTCCAATTCTCTCATCCAGAGAATCTTGGCCTGTCAGTTTCCGACTTCAGATAGCACACACATGTTGTTTCCAACCGTTTCAGTGTTATCATTCATGAACACTAATACTACTACTTTACCAATATTGATATCCAGTCTACGAAAGACTTATCAATATTCTGGTCAAGTCCCCATATTTTAAAAACATGTGACTTTAAATGACCGAGAGGTTCTCTTACATCCACAAAGGACATAAGTCCCGGCAGTCAACTTGCCATTTGTTCTAACCAAGACCCTTCTGTTCCGAATGAATCCAGACTCGTTTTTCGGCAAGAAAGTCTTAGGGAATCACCCCTATTTTCCGCTTTCTAACGAAATCTAGCAAGGCGAGTGGTGAGAGAGTTCAAGGTCCGGTTAACTCTCTACTTTTAGGGAATCACCCCTAGACCACTCACTTTGTCTTTGAAAGTTAAACTTTCCTATTCATTCGACTCTTTTCGGTGTAGATCCAATTGCTCCCACCGGGCCCGAGACACTCGGTGGTTCTACAAGAGGTCGAACGAAGCGGAGTATCAAAACTCCATTTACGGGGTTAAGGCTTTCAAACGAACTCTACGATCGAATCCTATATAGCCTACCAAGAGCCATAGGTTATCAATCACCCCTTGCAGATCGTAAAGTCCACAAAACCACAATGGGTCAACGGTTAAACCATACTCCCACCTTTGCGTTTTGGGTGGATTGACATTCGATCTAGTAGTATTTATCGGTGTAGTCACCAACAACCGATGTTGGACGTGGTGGTCGATTAAATCGATAGTAACTACCTTTGGGTAACCGTAATTCAAGGTTTAAGGCTGCTACTTATAGATTCTATCAGAAGCCTTGTGACATTTCAACCGTCACTTTCTGATTTCAAGAATCTTATAACCAACCTTCACTCGTCACATTAAGACATTTTACAAACATTCACAATCTGAACGTATGCGCAAAATCTCCAGTCCTACCTTCAAGCATTAAGTGCTAAATGCCTACATTTACGGAAGTGGTGTGAACCAAATTCACTCCTTATCCATAAATTCACTAGCATCTTCTAGGTAGACTTCTCGGTTTACATAATAATGTTAACCGTTATTTTGCAACCAATTATCTTAATCGAGTTTAGCAGTGTATTGTAGCACATCAATAACTATATAGGGCAAGTCTATGGTTTCTTCCTCAGTGAGAATCATTCCACTAGGAGGCAGGCCGAGCATCAGTCCCAAGACTATGCGATAGCCTATTTACGAGCATGGAATACTCTATTTCTCGCTAAAATCGAGACTCCTCCTCGTATTCTTTCGATAAACTAAACCGTGTTTCGAGTAGTTATCAGACAAAATGTCACCACTCAAAATCTCCCACTAGCTTGTATCTCTCACTAGACCCCGAAGGTTATGATGAACAAGCTATGTTACCCCTTCAAATCTATTACCCTTTCCCAATTGAAAGGAAGCTTAGTCATTGTTCCTTTAAGACAGTGTTCCGAGAGGCGGGAGATAGGAATCACCCTTAGCCGTCATTAGGTCTTATCTCTAGGATATATGCACTAATTAATAGATTTTGAAGAATCGTTTATCTTAATACGGAAACCATTCACCTATAATAGTTTAAGACGTGTTACATATACCTTTTCAGCATTTCTTAGTGGTTCTGACTTTATCAAACAAAAGTCCGAGTCTCGGATTCGTACTACAAATGTCATTTTCACTTTCTATGAGGCAACAATATTTCGAGTTGAAAGTGAATCCATTTGTTTCAACGAATCTGTAAACAGAAAAATAATTTATTTTTTTTGTGATATTCAAGGATAGAATCCGAAATTCATTTCCTTATATCACTCCCACTATTCTAGTTGAAATTACTGCCCATTGTTACTCTATTAATCGTTAATGCAAAGCTCTCTTGTTCTTCCAAAGAACTTAGCTCCCGAGTCGAGTTACTCAGTTAAGAAAGTTGCTAAGGATTCATTGGTTAGTGATCCGAAATCACTTTCCTTATCCTATACTTTCTTTACTTAATGTTTCGGTTTAGCCTCAAAACTTTAGTTAAGATGATTAACACTTATAGACATTCTTTCCCATTCTTAACTTTCCTTAAAAGGAAATAGTCTTGAACTAGCGAGTTCGTTTGAGTAGACACTACTCGTGAAGCGTGGGATGTCTAATGAAAGCGTTACCCGAGTGGGACTAATTTTCTAATAAATTAGAAAAACATAAGATAAAAGCTCCCACTAGTTTATCGGTTCCAAATACCGTCTAACTAGCGATACTTTAATTGATGATTCTCCAATTTTTCTATTAGAAAATTTCTCGTGTAGACACTACACAATTAAAATTCACTAGAAGAATTTTATCGTCCCAATCATCTTTCAAACTAACTATGGTTGTCTCTCGTTCAACACGAGTGACAGCAGTGACATACTTATTTACGTCACTTAAGTCTTGAAGGCTCAAGAGAAATATCTCTTCCGAAAAATTAATCGCATGTAAGATCAATAAGTACAATGTTCTAGTTACTTACCACTTTTCAACGAAGTCATTACTAGTCAATTTTACACTAGCGAGTCTAGCACCCTGAGAGAGATATATAAATAGTTGTAAATAAAATTGACAGAAAATAAATCCAAATCATACACTACTAATAAATTTTAGGAACTATAAACTAAGTACTTATAGTCTATCCTACCGTTCCAAGGATTTAATCTAATGCCTCAGTGCCGCCTTAGGGTAGGTCAAAGAGGTTTCGATTAATATTGAAGATCAAATTGAGAATCAAACATCTCATTTGTGATAGTCAATCACCTTTCCTTTTTCAGCCAAGGTACTACCAAAAATACCCTTTATTAGTGTGACCTACTGTCTCGGATTTTTAGGTAGACCCCGAGTGTGCCGCCTTAGGGTCGGTCAGTGACCCGACGAGTACCCAAAATCCTATCCTTTCGGAGACCAAGCCTTGAATTTTGATAGCGGTGAAGGCCTTCCTTAGGGAGGCCGGTCCCAGGCCGGCACGAGGCGTCACCATTCTCTCACGTTGCTTGTGTCAACAATAGAGGCCGTGGGGTCGGCTGTCGCCTCTCCCGCTCCCACTCAATATTTTGAAAAAGTGGTGGGTTTACTGATCACGTTTTTGGACTTGATGTTACATTAAGGAACAATAAATCATAGGCCCAAATGTTGTCGGTTATGTGGGCTAGCCCACCCGACCTATTCGTTGGAACATATGTGACCGTCGGACGGGTCAAGACCAGGGGAGCTCCGTTGAGCCGTAGTGGCTCTTCGGATGGCTCAGCCTTGCCGGACCCCCGTGCAAACGCCACACGTGGAGGGTGAAGTCGATCGAGCCGTAGCTACTGTTGACCACCCAACCGTGGTTAAACCACTTTCGAACCATGTTTGCCCGTGATTATCCAATCCTTAAACATCAAACTTTCACGTAGACACTACGGAACAAAAACGTAATCTCGTCTAGGTAAGGTGGAATTCACCGAGAATCCAACACCTTAACCACGAGGTTTCGGGATTTTACTCCTTATGCTTTCGCAGAGTGGGATTCACCGAGAATCCATCACCCAACCTCGACGATTGAAAAAACCCATGTTCCTCGGTTTTTACCCTAATTAGTTTCTAATTAATATCAAACAATTAATTAAAACTAATTGCGTGTTTTATACATGCCTAACTAATTCCTCGAATTAATTTCTACATGTATGCATATGGAGTGGAATTCATGATATGATGCATGTCATGGCAATTTTCCGGTTCTACACATACAATCTAAACATGTATACTAGTGCGGAAAATAAACACCGAGATGGACCGTTGGCACCCCCGTATCTAATCTATTAGAAAATAAATAACCAAAACCCTAACTAGGGTTTACTTCTTTCTAACATAATCTGCAGTTCAAAATCTTCGACGATCGGCAAACCAAACGAACTCGGATCGCGACGAAACTTTCCAGATCTGTTCTTCATTCCTCGGGCTTCAATATGGACGGTTGGATCGGAGCTTTGACTTGTCAATTTTCTCCAGTGAGCCGCCCAACTTGCTGCTGGATCTGACTTTTACAGCAGCGCATCAAAGACTTCCCGAGGCCGATCGGGAATCGAGATGAATCCCGATCGACCTGAAATTTTTATTCCACGTCAAAAACTCCATATTTATCGATCTGACCGGTTGGATTTGCGTTTCAACGGTCCAAACTCTCCCAGAAATTCGAGGAAGTCACAGGTAGGGTTTCTGTGAATCCTGCGTTTTTCTGTTACAGCAGCTTCTTTGCAGCAATGAACGGATATCAAAACGGACTCCGATCGACGCCAAATTTTGTGGAATTGTTCATCATCTTCCAATCTTGATTCTGACCGGAGGGATCGTCGTTTCAACGGCTCGATCAACGGGAAAAACGAAATAACTAAACAGCTACTAAACAGATCTATTTTCCGGAAATTAAAATTGCAATAAAAATAAATTACATAATTTCCTATACTCATATGAACGAATTTTCATCGTTTATATGAGTTTACAATAGATCTAACGGGTAAAAAGTGCCAACCCCCAATCCATCTCTTCAACCATAGCAATTAATCATTATCAAAGCATAAAACAATAAATAAAATTTACCTACATGCAATTCCACTCCTTTAAATCGTTTAATTATGATTATGACTATATAAATCGTGGAACCTTGCTCCGATACCACATGAAGGATGTAGGATCTTAGATCTAAACGAGTTAGATCTACGCGCAGCGGATGGATCACGACTTATATATCATAATACATAATTAAAGGACTTAAACTACTACAAGGGGTTAAGAAATCATACCAATAGTAGGAAGAGAAGCTTTGATCTTAGGATGAGAAGCCTTGATCTTCCAATGTGTTCTCCAAACGGTGGTTGGTGGACACCCTTCTTGATATGAGAACCTCCTTGATATGCTTCCAAGAAAAACTCCAAGTTTTTTTCCAACCGGGGGGAGCTAAGGATCGAACTCCTTAGCCTTTTTTCTTTAGGAATTTCGTGGCTCTCTCTTCACCTAGGGCTCGGGGAGAACTCTCTTTTTATAGGCAAAATCCAAGAGAGAAAACCTATACCCAATCGGTTTAACAAAATAAAAGAGATAATTCTAATTATTATTATCCAATAAAAATAAGAGATAATTATAATCTTATAATAAGAAAATATAATTATCCTTATAGTTAAGAGATAAATAATAAATAAATTATTTTCTTTTATTTATCCAATTAATTATTTAACAAATAAATAACTAATTACACAATATGCCATTATCCAAGAAAACTAATTTCTTGGAAAATCCAAGACATATTGGCGCCACACTAAGCCCACGGGCCCACGAAAAATGTCTTTTACGTGTATTATATTATTTAGCCCAACTAAATAATATTCATGCATATCAATTAATTAGCACAACCAATTAATTATTTACGAGGCCCAAATAAACAAGAATATAAGCCCGAATTATAGAAGCCACATTGGGGACCATGGACCTATAACCAGTAGCTCCAATAATTAAATATATTATTCATCGAACAGAATATATATATTAAATTATTAATTCCGGGATTACGCCACCATAAACCCGAAACTGAACTCTACCAATTATAGATATATACTTACACTCAACCCATAGAGTAGATAAGCGTCCATTGATATAATCACTACATACGGATTAACCCTCCATAGACTGTCCATTCTGAGTGGGAAGTCTCCGTGAACCCGACTCAGAATATCTTATCCTTATTTACCATTAACCCCCGATGATCAATTAGTGCACATATCGACTAGTAGCTAATTAGTCAAATGTGAACTCCCGGGATCGATCACTTTCTTAGGGCTAACAAATAAGGGGATCGTCTCTCTACTTCCCGCGGAAGGAATGGATTCCATGTCCGTGAAAATCGAACTACTCACTCATCGGAGATAGTGCCAATGAGAAGTGGCTTGGAACACATATTTAAGTGAACCGTAACTAACACATCAAACACTACCCCGAGACAAGCGACACCCGTGATCACCTCGGGATTAAGGTTGATCCATATATGATCATCTAATGATTTAATAAGATTCCTCGATTACGGAATTATATCGAGAAATTCGATTAAATCGGTCCGTCCTATATGAATGCCATCATATATAAATGCCCCACGTAGGTACCTCTACCGACAGTCCGGATAAGACTATCACACCCTAAGGTGTTCGGGCGCATTATTGGTGTTTTAATCAAGAGACCCTAAACTCGATTAAGTTCACCACGGACTAACGATTTAAGTATATCTCCACTAACTCAATCCTCACGTGTAATCCATACACCGAGTTAAGTGGTTACATACGATATACTTAGGGTTTGCGAGCGGTGTATTACTTACAAGCACAAAGCAAGTAATAAGGTGAGATAAATTATGTCATTCATTATCAAAAACAATTACACAAATTGTCTTTCGGGCACTACACCTAACAATCTCCCACTTGAACGAAATGACAAGCAACTATTGTTTTTAGAGCACACCCTTTCTCATCTTATTCACAATGGTTAGAATTCTATGTATAAATCTTTACTTAGAGTCCGACATGTTGTATAAGTTGAGTCGGACAAGTATTGTACTAGTTGGTAGGACGGCGAAGTGAAAACGAGATATTCGGCGAGTGAAGCCGACCAAGCACCGGCGAGAGATACGAGAGAAGGGATTATGATCTGACTTATAACCAAGGAAGTCTGTGATGACCTTGGTAAGTCTAAGTTATGTTTCAAGTGATGAAACTCAATATTCCAATATGGTGTACACTGATCTCACCCAAATCAAGGATCAGTGAAGTATAAAGATTCTCCTGAAACTAAAACAAAGAAGAAAGCAGTGAATCGGCTGAGTACACTGACTGTTGGCAAAGAGAAAACAAAACGGCGAAGAAAGAACTAACGGCTAAGTCAAAAGGCTCACTCCACCGTTCTACAGACGGTGAAGAGACACTTACAAGATCAGATTTAATATACATTGAAGATTCAGCAGATCATGCATTAAATGCACAATCATTAAAGGATCAATCAAGGACGGATTTTCTCGCTATACATTTGAAAGAAGAATCCGATCACGAAATCAAGGAGAATACAATTAAGGGGGAATCAAGAATAAAATCAAGGATTATTCCCTCATTAATATAGCCAACGGACGGAATTTCAAAATCAAGGCTATTCAAGGCTATAAATAGAAGGCATTGACGAGAAAAAGAAAATAACGATTAAGAAAAGAAAGAAAGCGAAACTCTGTCAATTAGAAAAGCCTTCTCTACGAACTTACAAGGATACATCTAGTGATCAACTCAAATATCGAACTACAAAGTCATATTCGAATTGAGATTGATCAAGCAAGTGCGTGAATCACATTCACATCAAACCGAAGCTGAAACAAGCGAATCGAGAGGCAATCCGAGAAGGAGTTGAAGCTGTGATAGTTGTTGAAGGATTTTGATCTCAAGGAGCAGCAAAAGGAAGGCGAATCACCGAAGCTCGTTGCGATCAAGGGTGATAGTCTTGTAGATTGTGAAGCTTGGGAAGCCAAGGACAATCATACTTGTTGTATCTGTGAAAACAATAGTGAATTCCTCCGATCATCACGGGAGAAGAGTGGATTAAGGGATTACACCACCCCGAACCACTATAAGCCTTGTGTCAATTTAATTTACGCAATTTACTTTACAAACACTTATTTAATTTGCCTACATCATAACACATATCCGTGATTGTCTAAACCGATTTGAAAACAACATAGTAAGAAGGGACTTATCCATTTGCCCAAAAGCTTTTAAAACACAAGAAAAGTTTTTGAAACTCCACTATAGTCATTCACCCCCCCCCCCCCCTCTCGACTATAGTTTCACCCTTCTCTACGGGACCAACAATTGGTATCGGAGCGGTGTTCTAGTATCGAACCTGTTCGGATCTAATTTACGGTAACAAGGAGATCACATATTTTCAAAGTAGTTTTCAAATCGAAGTTTTTCATTCACCGCCATTTTTATCTTCAATTGCACCGATGGATTCCTCAAACTTCTTGTCAAAAGTACTGTTTTCAATGTTAATAATTTTGATGAATATAAAATAAGAATGTTATCTCATCTTTAAAGCAACTCATGAGGAGATGCTTTGGATGTAATCAATGACGGCCCAATCATGATCACTACTGTGGTAGGCACAAGAGCAGATCAAGGAAAGGAGATAGACAAACCCAAGAAAGATTGGACCAAAGATGACAGGAGAAGAGCAAACCTAGACTTTGTAGCAAAAGATATGATCTTAAAGACTACTGAAGACGACAACATGTTCATGAGAATCAAAGAGCGCAAAACATCAAAGGAGATGTGGGACAAACTATCATTGATAAATGAAGGATCGAAGCGATCAAAGAAAACAAATTATCTGTTGCAAAAAGAAATTTGAGAACTTTAAAATGAAGACCGGTGAATCCATTGATCAAATGGACAATGATTCTCAAGCATCATCGATGAACGCAACGACTTGGACACACATATCCACAAAAAGAAGTATGCTTGAAGATCTTGAGAGGACTACCCGAAAGATGGAAGATCAAAACATCGTAATCGAGAGGAACAACAAATCTTGCAAGCACCGACACTCGACACCGATGTCTCAATTGAAAGCTCATGAATTCGAATTGAACGGTGAAGATGGTGGTCCGGAGAGACACACAAAATTATCGCATTAGCATTGCACCCTGACAAAGTAACTTTGCCGAATGCATCAACAAAGAGACACAAGAACTAAAAGAACAGGTAGCTTTATTAGTTAAACGTTTTGACGGAGTTTAAAAAGAAGCCATTCAAGGGAAATTCAACATCAAACAAAAAGTCAAGCTCAAACAGAGACATGAAGAAGAAAGATGATGAATACAGATGCTTCAACTGCAATAAGAGAGGTCACTTCAAGGCTGATTGTCCTGAAGAAAATGACAAAGATGGTGAAAAGAAGAAATTCAAAGCATCTGAAAAGAGAAAGGGCAAGAAGGCACTCAAGGCAGAATCCAGCAGTGAAAAGCATGAAGAATCATCTGACAAAGACTCAGATGATAGTGATGAAGAAGACAGCTCAGAAAATGAAAAGGCATGCCTATGCCTCATGACCAAAGAATTGGATGAAGACAAAAGTGATAGTTCGGACAACGAGGAAACAAGCCTATGTTTAATGGCTAAAGAATCGATGGCGAGGTAACATCTAGTTCCTGTTCTTCATCTAATGCATTCACATCTAACACCGCACAATCCTCTAGTCTTCCCATTAGATACAAGCGGAGACCTAGTCCAAAATCTCATGACTAAATTTGATGAAATTGAAAAGAATCATGAAATTCGGAAAAGGAATGCAAGGATCTAAGAAAAGAGAATAAGAGGTTAAAGAAAGAAGCTGGATAAAACAAAGCTGAATTAACTAGTAAGGAGAGACCTACTTAAATGATCAACAAAAAGCGAGATGACCATACATCCGTTACCATCGATCGATTAAGAAGAACTCCTCACCGATAAAGGTAATCAACACCGCACCACTAAAAGCACCGGCTTACAAACCCTCAAAAAGGTTTGGATCCCAGATACGGTCTTGGCTATAACGATCGGGATGAACGTAGGGATAATAGTCAACACAATTCTAAATTGAGGACCACTAATGGACCAAAATTTAGAAAGGGACGGAACCATGTCTCCAACGGATCATCTTGTTCCGGTGAAGTCAAAACCCACCGTAGTGAAACGACGAGACTAAATCCTCATTCCAATCATACAAAAACAACGACCATCCGAAAGGTAAAGGCGGACTTTTTCCCTCGAGAGGATGATTGGAATATCACACCTCCAAAATACAAGAGGAAACCATTCCACAAAATGCATCATGTGATTAAGAAAAATCAATCTAGCTATGTTCCTAGATACATGAAGCAAGAAAGGTTTCCTATTGCATATTGGAAAGTGAAGAAGGATATGAATGCACCAAAAGGTGGAAAAAAGTATCGAATACCTTACGTAAAAATATTAGAAGCTATTCGCCATGCCTTATACATATGAAGTTGATGACTTCAATTATCCAAAGAGAAGACCTTTTGGATACATACTTGGTATGGGAGGCATGTTTGCTAACAAGATATGGACCCAAACGGTGTTGGGTACCCAAACTTAATTAATCTGTTTTGTAGGATGTCCGGTACATAGACAGTGGATGTTCCGGACACATGACAGAAACAAGAAATGGATCACTGATTTTAAAGCTTTTGATGGACCCAAAGTCACATTTTGAGGAAAAGAAAACCATGGCAAGATTAAGGGGGAAGGCACAATACTCAAAAACAATCTAAAGATTCAAAATGTGGCATATTTCAAGGGACTTAACTTCAATCGATGAGCATCGAGTCAATTACGTGACAAAGGCTACAATGTGCACTTCAACAAAGAAGGATGCAAAGTGATTCACGATCAAACAAACACGGTAGTTCTTGCGGGTAGAAGACAAGACAACATGTATGTGGTGGGTGGAGAACGACCAAGGCGAGAAACATGTCTACTTGTCAAGAATAAACAATCAACAAAATTTGGATTTGGCACAGAAGATTAAATCACACGAATTTCAAGACCATCAACAAACTATCAAAAAGCAAGTTAGTTGAAGGCACGCCGAAGATCACATTCAAGAAAGAGAGTCTATGTGATGCTTGTCAGAAAGGGAAACAAATAAAAAGCTCATTCAAATCAAAGCCTCATCAATCTACAACAAGAGTTCTACATCTACCGCACATGGACCTGTTTGGACCAGTCACTCCAGTAAGTGTGAGTGGTAAGAAATATACTCTTGTAGTGGTGGATGACTTCTCAAAATACACCTGGACCATCTTCATGAACAAGAAGAAAGAAACACTCAAGAAGCTACCGGACTTGCTGAGAAGACTCCAGAATGAAAAAGAGCTAAAAATTATCAAAATCAGATCAGATAGAGGCACCGAATTTCTAAATGAAATTATCGAGAACCTATTGTGAAGAAAATGGAGTACTACATCAACTATACGCGGCGGGAACTCCACAACAAAATGGTGTAGCGAGAAAGAAGAAACGAGAACTCTCAAAGAAGCGATCAGAACAATGATTCTTTGAAGCATGCTTGCCAAAGAGATTTTGGGTGAAAGCGACAAACACAAGCATGCCATACACAAAACGAGATCAATCATCAACAAACATCATGGAAAAACTCCATATGAATTATGGAATGGTAGAAAACCCAATATCTCATATTTTCATATGTTTGGATCAAAATGTTTTGTCTTGAACAGAATCATCTGCATACCTTTGATGAGAAGGTGATGAAGCAATCTTCATGGGATACTCGGACACCGACAAAGCATTCGAGTACTAAATAAAAGAACATTGGTGATTGAAGAATCAATACATGTGGTTTTTGATGAACCATATACAAATGGTGAAGATCTTCAAGACCAAGAAGAGAAAGCGCACGAGAGGCAAATCTATACAAATGCAACCATACCAAACTACTATCCTGAATCATCTTTTTGAAAATCAAGAGGAGCCACATATCAATACAACGAGGAGAAGCACACGAAATTGAAGTTCATGCTCGGCATGAAGGTATGGAAGCACCAAGTGAAGATCAACTTCAACCGGACCTAAATTGGCTTAGAGACCATCCGAAGAACAAGTCATTGGAGATATTCACATCGGAGTCGAGAACAAGAAGACAAGCTGGAGCACATGCTAACTTGCTTTCTATCACAAGTGGAACCCAAGACCATAAATGATGCAATCCAAGATGCAGATTGGATCACGGCCATGCAAGAAGAACTAAATGAATTTGAAAGAAATGAAGTACGGGAACTTGTTGACGGACACGAAATGGCCAACATCATTGGTGCAAAATGGGTATTCGGGAACAAGATGGATGAGCAAGGAGCTGTTGTCGAAACAAAGCAAGGCTAGTTGCAAAAGGATATTCCCAAGTGAAGGAATAGATTATGATGAAACTTTGCTCCGGTAGCAAGATTGGAAGCAATAAGACTTTTTCTAGCATTTGCGCACACAAAGACTTCAAAGTCTATCAAATGGATGTCAAAAGTGCATTTCTAAACGGACTTTTGGAAGAAGAAGTTCATGTAGAACAACCTCCTGGATTTCAATCAAAGGAAAAGAAGACAAAGTATACAAACTCAAGAAGGCCCTCTATGGCCTCAAACAGGCACCTAGAGCCTGGTATGAAACACTTATCACAATTTCGATCAAGAATGGATTCAACAAAGGAACTATAGACAAAACTCTATTTAAACTAGAGGAAGGGGCAAGCACATTGCTAGTGCAAATCTATGTTGATGACATAATCTTTGGATCAGAAGATGAAAAGTTGTGTGAGAAATTTGCAAACCTAATGAAGAGCAAATTTCAGATGAGCATGATGGGAGAATTAAACTACTTCCTTGGCCTTCAAGTAAAGCAAATGAAGGATGGCATTTTCATTAGTCAAGCAAAATATACAAGAGATTTGATACACAAGTATGGGATGGATACAAGTGGCACAGCAGACACACCAATGTGTGCCAGAGTCATACTTGGAAAAGATGAAGGAGGAAAAGATGTTGATCAGAAAATGTATAGAGGAATTATTGGATCATTATTATACTTAAGCGCAAGCGAGACCCGATATTGCATTTGCGGTAGGAGTGTGTGCTAGATTTCAAGCTCAACCAAAAGAATCACATCTTCTAGCGGCTAAAAGGATAATCAAATACTTGAAACACACCATCAATGTTGGCATTTGGTACCCAAAAGATGGAGGATTTACACGATATCATATTCAGACTCTGACTATGCTGGATGCAAAATAGATAGAAAAAGCACCTCTGGAACATGCCAAATGCTAGGAACCAGACTAGTCTCTTGGTTCAGCAAAAAAGCAAAACTCTATATCTACATCAACAGCTGAAGCAGAATATATAGCAGCAGGTAGCTGTTGTGCACAAGTACTGTGGATAAGACAACAGCTAAGGGACTATGGAATCGAAGAAAAAACAATCCCAATCATGTGTGACAACACAAGTGCAATATCTATTACAGAAAATCCAGTATTGCATTCAAGAACAAAGCACATTGATGTAAGACATCATTTTATCAGAGACCATGTTGAAAAGGAGATGTCATCCTAAAATACATATCCACCGAAGACCAAGCGGCCGACATCTTCACTAAACCACTCAATTATGAAAGATTTAGTATGTTGAGAAGCGAGTTAGGGATGATTGAAATTGACTAAGTATCAACGAGCGGCTAAGCGGAGTAATCGGCTAAGTGACTTCATCAAGCGGTACAACCTTTGCCGTTACGGGAGATGTAGCATGTAAGGCACGGTATCCGCGAGAGGTAGCTTAAGCGATTGTTAGGAACGGTTCAATGAAGCGGCTCGGTGAAGAACTCATTGGACCGGTTAAGTGACCGGCGAAGGCACTTCACCGAAATAAAGACTTGGACAAATTCAAAGTGTGAACAAAATCAATTCTGAATACACGTGAAGAATAAGGAAATTATGGAGGATTATTCAGTACACACGTGGCGATCACTTTATGATCATGGAGGTAATTATATTATTTTTTGAATTATAAACTCCTCGATTCCCGGGCTCTATCATTACTTGCCTCAAACCACTCCCCTACTACGCTAGAATATCGCGTTTTTCATACACAAAATCACGCCATTATGTCACTAAATCCTTCCATATTCAAACCACGTTCACACTACCCAAATCACACTATATAAACAATACTTAGAGATGTTCAGAAATCTTTACATACTTCTGCAAATTACAAACCCTACTTTTTCTCAAAATATACTCCTCTAATCTTCCTCTACCTATCGATGGCTTCATCCTCCCAAATCACTGCTACTGAAAAATACTACGAAAAATCAATCATAACCGGCTCGTTTTTCAAGCCTGAATACTATCTCTCTTATTGTGACAACGATGCACAAGCACGACGTTTGGTCGATTCTTTTGTACAAATTTGGGGCGATGACCTTTCTAAACCCCCCAATAAGCGGTATCTGCTATGAGAATGCGATAGCATTTTGGAAAAACGCAAAGTTTATGCCCAACACGAAGAAGACTGAAGTTGATCGCATCACAAGCTCCATCTTTGGAAAGCACATAGTCATCACGCCCGATACACTCAATAGGTTTACGAACCTCCCCCAAATTGGTCCCGCAAATGTCAAGCTTGTGACGACGGACATCACGAAATTCGGGCCGAAATAGCCAAACGCCCCAAAGCCAAACGGCAAAACGTACAATCTACCTAGATCAACGCTCAAACTTCCGTTTGCTTTGAATTTGCACCGGTCATCACCAAAAATATTGAAGGGAGAAAGGGTCAACTTTGGAAAACCTAGCGAGGTCGGGATGAAACCGATGGCCATAATCTACGAACGAATAAAGTTTGATTGGGCAACCTTCGTATTCAATCGATTGAAGGATCGGATTCAAAAGGAGATTGACTTATCAATCACCGGACCAAACAAGGGTTTGCAAAAAAAGGGCGATTTCAGGGAAAAGAAATCATACGGGTTCCCTCTTCAACATCTGTTCAACGCCATGAAAGTACAACCCACAAATTTGCGGTCCCCACACAAGTCCAAAACAATGTTCACCTACATCAAGGCTTCCCGAAGCCGAAACCCATTCTTTGGTCAAAAGAGGAAACAACCCGAATCCGGCGGATCGGGAGTGGGACGAAGAACCGGGTCTCAAAAGGCACAAGTAGATACCCTTTGTGCCCAACACCAAGCAACTTAAATGAGCCTATGATATTAAGTGATGACACGAAATAGAAGAAGAAAAGCAACGGGAGGAAATTGTCTATCCGGGAAGAGGGTGAGGAAGAATATAGAATCACCTCATCTGAAGAGGAAGAGATAGACGAGGCAGAAGATGAGTCAGAAGATGAACACCTAGAAGGTAAAGCCCATGCAGCAAATCATGAAGATATGGGCATATCCGACGATGAACTGACCCTCCAGGAAGTGCTTTTCAAAAGCATTGGTACGGTTGACAAACAGCTCAGTGAGCCTACCGATAAAGCTCACTCGGTGAAGTTGCCAACGCCCCCACAATTGCACAAGGGGGAAAAGAAGCGGATGAAGAAGTTCAATACCAACAACCTCCTCAGATGAACTCGGTCCCTGCGAGGCGAGAACAAGAAAAGGCGGAAGAAAAAGAAGAGGTTCAAAATGAGGAGCGAGAGAAGGAAAAGAAAGAAAAAGAAGTTGAAGTGGAAGCGAGGAGCGACAAGGTGAAGATGCGAGAGTGAAAATGATGAGGATGAAGAGGAGGTCCATGTGGCACCCGAAGAAATTAATCCAGAGAGAGTCTTCAATGCGGACATTCAACCCCTTATTGTGGACATGGAAAGGCAATATTACGGCGAGGCAAAACCCGAAGCATGCCTTAAGGAGTGAAGCAACCTCCTTCAATCACAAGATTGAGGCTCTCATCACCACATCAAAATCCAAGATGAAGTCATGGAGAGACAAGGGAACTTAATTTGCAACTTACAACACCTCATCCCTCACCATGTCCAAACCAATCTTGAATTCCATGCCGAGACGGTTGACAACAATCTCAAGCCCTTGGTGGACACCCTCAATGCTCACACATCCAAAATTCAGCATCGGATGAGATCATGGAGCATTTCGGCAAGCAAGCTTGGACTTTCTCATCAAAGTTGGTGAGGCCAACAACAAATTACTTGGAGAAAAGATTTGGCCCTCTCCCCGAGTCCGATGCGGCAATTGCGGACAGACCTTGAGGCACATTTTGATGCTGCCACAAAGGGGGAAGATAACTCAAAGCTTGAAAGCTCCAGTGGAAAGAGACAGGGCAGCAAAGGCAAGGACAGCAAAGGCAAGGGCATCAGGTTTGAAGAAATGAAGAAGTAAACCAATTGCCTGTTGCTTAATTCAATTCAATTTATCTTATCATTTGTCTTTGTTCATTTAAAAGATGCAATATCTTATTGCCCTTGATGGATGAATAAAAGTGTTGAGTTTTTAATCTGTTGACAATTATGAAATTTTTTGATTACTTATGTTCAGGCTTATGAGGGTTTTGGCATCATCAAAAAGGGGGAAATTGTTAGGAACATTTTATTATGTTTTGATGATGGCCATACTATTTGTTATAGCAAGCCTCGAAATAAGTTAGAATTTCTCGTATAAATCTTTACTTAGAGTCGACATGTTGTATAAGTTGAGTCGGACAAGTATTGTACTAGTTGGTAGGACGGCGAAGTGAAAACGAGACATTCGGCGAGTGAAGCCGGCCAAGCACCAAAGCAGAGATACGAGAGAAGGGATTATGATCGACTTATAACCAAGGAAGTCCGTGATGACCTTGGATAAGTCTAAGTTATGTTTCAAGTGATGAAACTCAATATTCCAATATGGTGTACACCGATCTCACCCAAATCAAGGATCGGTGAAGTATAAAGATTCTCCCGAAACTAAAACAAAGAAGAAAACGATGAATCGGTGAGTACACCGACTTTTGTCGGCAAAGAGAAAACAAAACGGCGAAGAAAGAACTAACGGCTAAGTCAAAAGGCTCACTCCACCGTTCTACAGACGGTGAAGAGACACTTACAAGATCGATTTAATATACATTGAAGATTCGGAAGATCATGCATTAAATGCACAATCATTAAAGGATCAATCAAGGACGGATTTTACGCTATACATTTGAAAGAAGAATCCGATCACTGAAATCAAGGAGAATACAATTAAGGGGGAATCAAGAATAAAATCAAGGATTATTCCCTCATTAATATAGCCAACAGACGGAATTTCAAAATCAAGGCTATTCAAGGCTATAAATAGAAGGCATTGACAGAAAAAGAAAATAACGATTAAGAAAAGAAAGAAAGCAGAAACTATGTCAATTAGAAAAGCCTTCTCTCTGAACTTACAAGGATACATCTAGTGATCAACTCAAATATCAGAACTACAAAGTCATATTCGGAATTGAGATTGATCAAGCAAGTGCGTGAATCACATTCACATCAAAGGCGAAGCAAGCGAATCGAGAGGCAATCCGAGAAGGAGTTGAAGCTGTGATAGGTTGTTGAAGGATTTTGATCTCAAGGAGCAAAGCAAAAGGAAGACTAAATCACCGAAGGCGTTGCGGTCAAGGAGTGATAGTCTTGTAGATTGTGAAGCTTGGGAAGCCAAGGACAATCATACTTGTTGTATCGTGAAAACAATAGTGAATTCCTCCGATCATCACGGGAGAAGAGTGGATTAAGGGATTACACCACCCCGAACCACTATAAGCCTTGTGTCAATTTAATTTACGCAATTTACTTTACGACACTTATTTAATTTGCCTACATCATAACACATATACGTGATTGTCTAAAGGCGATTTGAAAACAACATAGTAAGAAGGGACTTATCCGCCGCCCAAAAGCTTTTAAAACACAAGAAAAGTTTTTGAAACTCCACTATAGTCATTCACCCCCCCCCCCTCGACTATAGTTTCACCCCTTCTACGGGACCAACACATTTGACTAAAGGCAACGGTTGAAGCATTTATTGCCCCGATTTTCACCGAATCGCAAATTAAAAGGTGATATTCTTCCAGTTAATGTCATATTTTTCAGTATTAATTCTGATTTGATCTTGATATTCTCTTCACTTTTTCTTTGGGCCTTGATTTGTAGATTATTTGTCATTGTAACACGTGCAAATCGTGAAGTTTAACCTCTGCGATCGTTTCTGGAAAGTAAAGACTGAATCTTGCATGAATTCTGTCCAGATACATTGAGAATCGAAGTGACATTGTTTTGATGCTCTTCTCAGCGTTTCTGTTTCTTCAAACTTGTTAATCTCTACTCAGTTTGCTCAGGTAAAATGGCTTGACCCTTCCTGGTGTATGGTTAGGTTATTTGAATGAGGGTTATAACATAGGAAGTCAAGGGTTGAGTTAAAGCTGAGGGTAGTGACCTAATGATGGCTAAAACTCAGTTAAGCCAAGTTTAGTTGGCATCTCTAGCTTCCTTTGGTTTAATTCTGAGTTAATCCTTGGTTCAATGAATGGTAATTTGTACATTCAGCATCGGGTGCCTTACAATACTCTATTAGAACATTATTTATAGAAATCAAATCATTATTATAGTGACTGTGTGGTTATCAAACCATATACATGGCTCATTGTCCTAACATACTTGGTTTATTGACCGTAAAACCCAAGTATTGCTTACCATGACAGGATAGTCACTTCGGTTAAAGATGATAGCTTGGTTAAACCAACCCATTGTGACGTTTACTGGTTAGTACTACTCCCTAAGAGAGTTTAAATATTTCATTGACTTAAAGTTAAAAATTATGGCTCTACTAAGGCTGGATAATCATCTCATTTATTGTTCCTAGGATTATCATGATTTCTCTGATTTGGTTCACACCAAGCCTTGAGGTTCAAATCATGTCTCTAAGGCTATAAATAGCCAGTAACACTAATAGGATTGATCGTTAGTTAAAACATATAGAAATCCCACATTTTCTCTTATTTCAAAAGTTCTCTCTATGTGAAAGTCTGAGTCTGTGTGGTAGTGTTTGAGTATCTTGAGAGCTATCTCAAACTGGGACTGATTTCTGAAGCCAATACTATTGAAAGGAAGGGCATTTCTAGTTCAATAGGAGCGTGATTCAGCAAATCAGTTGTGATCAAGTTCTAGTGTTCTTCCTCATAGTTTTAAGGTACACAAAATCTTATCACCTTTCTTTTTCTGCCTTATATTGTTTTCAAATATACTTTACTTGTTTAACTAAAAGTACTTGTGCATTTTTTAGTTTAGTGTCTGTTTGTGCACTAATCATTTCTTGTCTGAATTGGACTGATTTTTGTGTCAAGGATTTGAGAAATCAATCTCTAACAACTGAGAAACTCTCTTTCTAAAGAGGACCTGGTCAGTGGAAAACTGACTCCATGTTTTGCTAAATATTGATCGTTTACTCTTGGACACACCACTAGTTTGTGTAACTCGCTGGTTTTTCAGAAAAGGCTTGATTGAGTGTCTGGTTTGTGTAACATGCTGGTCTATGCCTGCTTCTGTCTGGTCTCTTTTCATTTGGTGTTGAGATCACAGAAAGAACTATGATACATAATCTGTGCTCAAGTGACTTGGCCTGAAGTACCAAGGTCACTGCCTTGTGAATATGATTTATAGACTCTGTATCTCCTCTTGATTGTGCCTGATCATCAAAGTGAAAAGTTTGGTTAAGCCTCCATTTAATCATCAGCTTGCCGCTGTGTCTTGGAGATTCATGATTTGCCTCTAGGTGTGACTGGATTGATATACCAGCACACTGCCTTATGTATATGGCTTGCAAACTTAATCTTATTGACTTGTGCAAGGCTATGCCCTTGAATCCAGGTTGAACTCATGTCTGTTTTATTCCCTCTAAACTACTAGAGGTCCAACCTGCATTTCCCTGAGATCTGCTTGTTGTACTTCGGCCCCAACACTACTTGTGCCCTTGTTGAATCCTGTCCTACCTTTTGTCCTCAAGTTTTCTATACTGAAGCTGAAGCCTTTGTTCTTTAGAGTGTAGTATTTAGGGCCGGCTGTAGAGTTAATCCTCTTGGACGGAGCTACTGACTTTTGTGATCAGTTTAATGTCTGATTTCTATTGTTCAGTTTAGGTTAAAATCTGAAAGAACAATAGTCTCAGAACACCCCTATTGGTCAATCTAGTTGTGGTTCTATCATTTGCTGTGTATTGTTCTTGAATATCTTGTAATAGTTGTAATTTAATTTTTGTTCAGAACTGAACAACATCTTTATAATAAGTTCAAAGTTGCCTTGTTGTTGTTTTGTGTTTCAAGACTTGAAGTATCTGTAATAGCATAAGTTTTTGTACTCTGTTCAGATCTAATTCCATGCATAATACTTATTTACTTCCTGATCCCTACTTGTTCAAGTCTGTCTAATTCATTAATATGTTGAACTTGTGTATCCTGCAATTTTGTTTGATTTTTTGCTGAATCTGATCCGTTTTATAATCATACTCAGAAGCCATCTTGATCATTTAGGTTCATACACAATCGAATAATTTTATTAATAAATTAGTAATTGTGTATTAATTTGCTCCAACTTGTTATATTTGATCAAATTGAAAAATTTGTATTAATTTACCTACACTATATTCAACCCCCCTTCTAGAGTGTTTACGCGCATTATCGATCCAACAATTGGCATCGGAGCTTGGTCACCTACTGATCATATTCTTGATATCTCTTTGTGGGATTAATAGTTCCTTTTTATTTCTTTGATATACCTTGGTCTTTTCTTAAGTGTGTTTTTGCAATGTTCATCACCAAGTAAATCAATTCGACAGCGTGCTATAACTCTTGACTCTCACACACTTATACTTATCATATTTTTAAAATCTTGCATTTTATTGCATCTCATTACTTGCATTGTAAATCATAAAATTTGACTTTTGTTGCATATCATAGTTTCCCATTTGGCTTCACTAAATAACACCACGAACCCGAGGGATGGCTTATATATGATAAGGCCTCCATACTTTGACGGTACTGGTTTGATTCAGTGGAAGCACTTGATGATGACTCACGTGGAACAAACGGATTACCAACTTTGGTAATTATAAATAAATGGCCATTTGTTCCCACGAAGTCTGTCACCGAGGCCGGAGTCACAACAAAGGTAAATAAGAATGAGGACCACTTTGACGCTGAAGAATTTAGAAAAATGTCCTTAAATGTCAAAGGCATCGCCATTCTCATCAATGCTTTAAGTTCCTCCGAGAACCGTGTTATTGTCGCATGCGAGACCGCCAAAGAAATTTGGGAGGCTCTTATCAAACGACACGAGGGCACCAGCAAGGTTAAACAATCATGCATAAATAAATCAACTCATGCATACGAGTCTTTTAAAGTCAAACCCAGTGAATCAATTACCGATATCGATAATCGATTCACCGACATCATCAACTCGTTAAACTCACTCGGTAAAGTCATCTCGACTGAGGAACAAAACATCAAGATACTTCGATGCCACCTCCCTAAATTGGAATCTATGCCTAACTCCATAGAGGAAGCGAAGGATCTTGACACCCTCTCGAAAGATGAACTTATCAGGAACCTGTAGGTTTATGAGCAACGATTGAATACACGTAGTTCTAAACATGTTGAGTCAAGCACTCCGGCATTCAAGGCTCAACAAGAACCTCAATCTGAAGATGAGCAAGCGGATGATGAAAGTGAAGACGATGAAGAAATCACAATGCGTTTCCGTAAATTTAGAAAGTTCTTACAGAGTGAAAGGAGAATCAAGTCAACCGGGAAAAACAAGTCCCAAAAGAAAAGTGGTCAGAAGTCTGACATGACTTCTTTTGAATGCAACTAGAAAGGTCACATCGCCAACAAGTGCCCTAACATGAAGAGTGGAAAGCCTAAGCCTACATTAAGTCAAAAGACGGAAAATGATCAAAGAGGCAAAGGCAAGAAAAATGGCAAGGCGATGGCTGCGACTTGGGATGCAAGCGATGAACCAGACAACGATGCTATATTCGAAACATCAGAAAAAGCAAACTTGTGTTCTATGGGTTCTCACAACCCATGAATTCGAGCGATATTGAGGTATCATACACGCCTTAACTAAAGATGAACTGCAGGAACTTTATGAATAGATAGTTAGGGACCTCATACTAAAGGGTAAAAACGAAGCACTAAATGAACTGAAGGCACAAAAAGATGATGAACTTGTCACCTTCATAAATGAACTAAGTTGATTGACTCTTAAGCACCAAGAAACTGAACTGGAAAACGAGTCTTCAAAGCTAAAGGTTGCAACATTTGAACAAGTCATTTCAGGAATTGAAGAACTACTAGAATTTTCTGTTTTTCCGACGAAGAATTCCTACAAAATAAGGTTGTCGGAACATTCCAATGAAATATTGACGAGGTTGCGACAAAAAATTGAATAAAAAAAAACACAATTGCGACAATTTTCCGACGAAATTATTTCATTGGAAAGATGCTCGTAGCTAATCTGTCGGAAAAAAGCCCGTGGAAATATCCCGCGTATTTTTAATACAGCATATTTGTGATATTAAATATCCCGCGTATTGTGTAATGAAATATCCGAATGTATTTCCTACGAAATTCCGACGAACAAACGTTTGTCGTAGCAAAATTTGTCGGAACTCCTTTAATCTTAAATTTCCGGTTATACATCAGCAAGTGATACCGATGAATGTCCGACGAACTATTAAGCTCGTCAGTAATCCGTAGGAATTGTCCACATATATCTACCACTCATATATACTATTCGTTGGAAATTTGTCACTACTCCATAAATTTCCATACAAATTTCCACTGAACGAATTCAAAGAGAAATTTAATACTTTTAATAAATTAGAAACACGTTGTCTCATTGCTAACGAAGCGCACATCAATTGATTATTAAATGAGTGGTAAAATATAAGATTTCGTGTGGTTTATTAAGATTTTCGTCGAAAGGTCGTTCAATGTTGTACCATGACGATGCCGCAAATCGTACGAGTCACTTATTTATATGATCGTACGATTGTAAAACTACTACAAACATTTAAATTTTTAATGGGATATTTTCCATGTTATTACGGATTATAAAACATGTTTTACCAAAAAGGGAAAGAAAATCATTAATAACATTAATTTTTTTTACTTTTCGTCAGAATTTGGTCGGAAAGTCTACTTAGTTCCTACGGTTTTATGACGAAGTAAGAAATCTCATCGGAAATTTGTCGAAAAATCCTTTGTAAATGTGATATTCATTCTTAATAAATGAACCACACGTCAATTCAATCAAAAATGAGGTGCTAGATTGCAATAATTCGCGTAGTTTATTATTTCATTCATCTAATATCGATATTGAATAAAATGTTACTTAGTGATAAATCATATTTATAATCATTATAACTTATATATACGTCACGAGTTGTACATATGCTATGATCCGGTATGTATCATCAGATATAACAAATACTTCATGGTGTAAATGCTAACATAATTTTTTCTTGGTACGCATACCTAGTTATAACAATTTAGAATTTATGTAAAAGACAGTCTTTTAGTTTGTTGAGGTATTTAGGATATTAATTATCTATCTGTCATTAGCTTAAAGTTTTGGGAGTGATGGTAATTCAACATGCTATGAAAGTCGAAAATAATGGGAACAAATGACCGAGCTTCTACTGCGCCTTTCTTCTCTCCTCCCCGTGCGTCCGTAGCTAAAGTTGTTGAGAAAAGCTCGAGATTGAAGAAGGTAACAATCTATAGTAATTCTCAATTGCATCGGATCAGTTAGGGCTGTAAGTGATCACTTGTGGTACTCTCGTAAGCAGTTTGGTAAAAGATTCGACTCGATCCGGGGTTTTTCAAGTTCGAGCTCGAGTCAAACTACTTAGTTACTTAGTGGAGTACGTCGAGCTTGATTTTTTTTTGAGGGCAAGCTTGATTTTTAAAAATTCCTTTTACAAGTAGCTTGTGAGCTTATCGACGTAAAACGGGTTATTCAAAAACTGAACTAACGTACTGTAGTAATTCATTGGTTCGGCTAATGACTACTCCTAGTTCGGTTTACTATCGGTTACAGTCATTGTTGTAAATTGACGTAACTGAAACGAATAAAAAACTAAACCGTTATCCGAACTAATATAACTAGGGCTGACAAAATTTTCCGTAAAAGATGACCTGCGTGCTCTTCATCATGTCCGGATTGTCTCCCGACCCGATTTGTGTGGTTTTTTCCGCCCTGATTATGTTCGAGACATATATCGAGTGCGAAACCCTAACCCGACCCATATATATATATATATATATATATATATATATATATATATATATATATATATATAATGATGATGATAATAATAATAATCATAACAATACAATAATAATATATATTGTTTGGCGTGTGTTTCGCGTCTCCGACGCCAATAGAAGATCTTACGCGCCGAGGTTGTTTGATGCGGGGATTGTTTGACCCTTTTATCCGAACTTCTCTTCGTTTCCTTTTTATTTATTGGACGTGCGGCGACGTCCCGCGCATCTTCTGCCTGTTTAACGTCTTTGTGGCGCTACTCTAAGACATCTTGGGGGCTCCTCACCCCCCTGGTTACGTTTTGACTGCTTAATTATTTGGCGGATATTAATTAATAAAATTTTGTTTTCTAACAAAAAAAAAAAAAAAAATTTATTATATATATATATATATATATATATATATATATATATATATATATATATATGATGTTCCAAATTAAAAAAAAAAATCCTCTTATTGACTTCACTGCATCGGTTTAGGGATTTTTCGTTGCACCTTCTTCTCCAGCCGCCACTTCCACCCTCCATGGCTATGACTTCCACCCTCTAGAGCCGCTTCTGATTTAGTTCACCCTTACTCCCCCTTCACCGATCAACAAGCGAATTAGCGGTTAGCAAGCTCTCCATTCCCGTTCTGCAAACAGGTACGAACGATTTCGTTCTGAGATTTTGATTGCTTTCTTTTCTTTGTACTTGAAGCACACATAAATAGATTACGGTGGTTAGTTTTAGAATTGATTATAGATTACGGTGGTTATGGGTTTTTGATTGCTTTCTTCTCTTTATTCAACTTTTAGTTTTAGAATTGATAAATAGATGACGTGAAATGGGTGTTTTTAGAAATTTCTTTTGAAATTGAAGGTGATTTTGTTGTAAAGGTCATTCCACTCATCAACAACGGAAAGGTCATTCAACTGATTATTTTTAGCTGATTCATGTTTTCGTAGAACTCCATCCCATGTAGTTAATCTTAAGACGTTTATGAAATTTGTGGTTTTAACTGTTCAACAGTTAATTGTACTGTTGATAGTTGATAGTTGTACTGTTGATAGTTGATACTGTTTATAGTTGTATTCATGTGAACGGCCGGACCACGTCTCCTACTCCAAATGCATTTTGACTTTCGAGGTTAACCATGGAAGCCAGAATCGTAATGGAGAGTCTGTTATCAGTGAGGTTGAGCACAATGAGTGGATATAATAACCCGATGTCAGCCGGAATTTTGCCAGAGAGTTGGTTTCCGGTGAGGTCAAGTATACCGAGATTCGGTAGAGAAAAAGGAATGATTCTGGAATAGGTCTAGAAACAGCCTTCTAATCGATGATAATGAGAGTGTTTGACTGTTGAAGCTGGCAAATTGAAGTAGAAATTGAACCAGACATATAGCCCGACCGACCCCTTTTTAGGTATTGATTATTATTTATGCTCAACTATGAAAGGTGCTAGATTTGTATCTCTTTTGCTAATTCAGATAGCTGTTTGAGATTGAGGAATCTTTGGATTTGTACTTTGGATGTGATGGGTTGGATACTTCATACATGGCTATGGTTTGTTCTGAGTTGTGGTGTTTGATTCATTGATATCTCTGGATTCTTAGTCAACGAAAGTTGAGTTAATGAAAGATGAATTTTGCTAACTGACCTAAGCTAGATTGTGTTTTTAATAATAATAACTAGATAGTTATATGCCCTTGTCTTCTCAACTACTTGATTCTTAGAGTTTGATTCCGAAATCCTGTTAACTGAAAGGTGTAATATTAGTCACTGGGAATCGACTAATCTTTTACTGGTTTTCTTTGTTAAGGCCCTACCCAAAACCTTATTGCTGCAAAATGTTCCATGCAACATGCTAATTGTTTTAAATCTGATTGTATAACGGAGTTAGATTTGAGAGCAATGATGCTATCTTAAGATCAATTGTTTTATTAATGTTTGTGTATTTCATTAACAATGAACTAGAATAGTTAAAAAAAAAGGCAATGGGTCGTCGTTTATTTGTACTGTTGATAGTTGATAACCATAGTTGATAGTTGTACTGTTGTAAAATTTTGTTTGCAAGCCTTTTATTTGTAAAATAAGGTTGGTATCTTATTTAACAGAAATTGCAATTCACAAGGTTATGGTTTCACTTTTGTTAATATATGCATTATGCTGGATTGGTTCTTATGGTTTTGGAGTATTTTGGCTTTAATACTATGTCTCATCATTATGATAATTTGCATATATATGATGAAAGCAATATGCATCTGATTATGCAAAGTGAGTTTTAATTTAGTTATTAATTTCCATGAATTGGTGCAATGTACAACTTACAAGTCCTCTGTTTTTGGTTGTCTGCAACTTGCAAGTTCCCTGTTTTTCATTCCTAATATTCTATAGTTTTCCATTAGCACACTCTTTGAATACTCTATGTTATCATTCATGTATGTGTGTTATGTTTTTTTGGTCATTGACCGTAACTGCTTAATTGGTAGTAATATTGGTAATAGCAAATAGCAGTAATATTGATGTTTCTTTACACACTTATTATAGTAAATAAGTAATACCGTAAAGTGGAATGTTGATGGAAGTTGATTATTTTTGCTTATATTAATATGGCAAACGGCATAAAATTCCCTAACAGATGAATGAGATGCGGTCATGGATGTATGATCAATGGCATCAACCACCGAAGTGTGGGTTGAAGTTAGAGTACATTAATGGTGTGGATGCTTTCTTGACATTTGCTTGTGAAAATACAGAGACACCGGATATGATCCGATGTCCATGTAGCAAGTGCAAGATCATGCATATCATAAATGTAGAAGATGTAAAACTTCATTTATTGAGATGGGGATTCATGCCGAGATATGATGTGTGGACTTCCCATGGTGAAGAAGAAGAAGAAGTTATTGAGCCTCAAAATGTCGGGGAGGAAACTTCAACTCATAACCAACTAGACAAGAATGTTAACTCTCTCATAGCCATGGTACATCATGCAGCCGGTCCATCTTCCAATTTACCAGGACCGGGAACGATGGACGAGGAACCAAACCCAAAAGCTAAAGAGTTCTTTAAATTATTGGAATCGGCTAAAAAGTCACTTTGGCCAGGAAGCGAGGATTCAATATTGTCCTTAACTGCCAAGCTAATCAATATTGTCCACACACAAGATTCCGACATGGATACCGGTTAAAGTGTTTGAAAAGTTGCTCGAGTATTGAGAAACTAAAGAATTTATAAGAGCTTCCAATGCAAATACATCAAATAGGAATCAAATTTCTGACGAGGGCTTTCCGGTGGGCAAGTACTCCAGAGGATCAAGATCATTCCATGATACAAAAGTGACTATGGTACTACATTGGACTTTCACTTTTATTGTTACATTGTTATTTTATTTCACTTGATTGTTACAAAGGTGAGTGTATGGTATGCGATACACATGCACCAAATACAGTCTTATCTATGCATGAGTCAGTCTTATCGATACGCTCACCTTGCAGTCCACATATCATCTCCATCCACATGCTCACATTTTACTATACAACCAGGGAAGATCAGGATATGTTAATTGTCATCTTATGTTTTATGCTTCCCAATGGTTGAGGTGTCTCGTTTAGACTGATTTGGAAACTAGCGGTACAATCTAATTCAGATATGCGTATATTTTATATTTAGAGAAAGTTTGTATCTTGAGTTCGGGTTAATACATCGAGCAAGATCTTGGAGGTTGGCTACTTAAGGCTGTTGTGTTTGTTGGATATGAATTTGACTTGACTTGGGCTTTGTAGAGAATTAGGTGTAGGAGGGGGTGGTGAAGTGGGGTGTTGTTATGTGCCATGGTTAAAACAGTAAATGTTTTTTTTCAAGAGGTGGTTTTCATCATGTAAAGTTAGACAGGTGCTATGAAGGCATAAGCTGTGCTGAGTCACTTGGAAAAATGCCTGCTTTTGGGTTTTCTTCCTTTCAATTAAGTAGCTTCTTTCATTACATTATATTATTTGTTTCTTACCATTATTATATTACATCTAATGAGTTTTTGACAGGTTCTTTTTAATACATGATATTGAAATGACAAAGAAAAAAATGACTTGTAGCTTATGATTTATAAAAGCTCATCTCAATTTCTCCTTAACAAAATAGAAGTTTATGTTCATGATAGGTGAGTAATTTATTTTGCATAACTTCATCTTTTCCTAAAAGTTTAGGAACTTCTAGATTTACTTTCACTAATTTTCATTTCCAACTTTTTCCTAGTTATTTTCATTGTTATCTACTTGGTGTGGGTTATAAACTTGTCATTTGTGGTTACAACTTTTCTTCTACTAGAAACCGATCATAAATTTTGAAAGAACTTCGTTGTAATGATGGGTTAAATGTTTTTTTTAGGAAACGGTGCTGAAGCGTCCTATTGCTATTGCGGAGGTGTTTATGTATACCCACTCAACCATGGATGATAAGGAGCCTATTGATGATAGTGCAACAGTTATTGAGGTAATAACTTGAATATATGTGTTTAAAATGTGAATTTTGTTATGTAATGTATGACATAACATATACATATAATTTCTTGCCTATAACTTGATTTTAAAAGGAGTTACTTATTTCTTGGTTTTAGTTTCTTTATTGCTAGTAATGCACTCGTAATGGGTACGTGACACAATATCTTCATATTGAATGAAAGATATTGACAAACATATTTTCTAAATCCTCGCAGGAACTTTTAAGGAAAAAATGTCAAACGTCATGCAATATTTTGGGCAGAAAGATAGAATTCCAGATGATTTGTTACATGAAGCAGATAAAGTGTTTCTGGAATGCGCTGGGGGTGCAAAGAATGGGCGTGTGAAAGGATTGGGTAATTTATCTTTAGAGTACACTAGTGGATCGATTTCGCATTCGATGCCAAATGAGGTGCTTTCGCAACAAGTGTCACAGCTTTCAGAGGAAAATTCAAGGTTGCGGGAAGACCTTTCTGCTGTACGTGAAAGTTTGACCGAGGAAAGACAGAGAGCTGCTGAGGAGCGAGAGAAGTTTGCAGCCACACAATCTGCCATGCAGGCGGAGATAGGAAGGATTGCACAGTTGGTCCAGGGCTTCTTTCATCCAGACGGTGCTCGACATTGAGGATTATGGATTTATTTAGATTTTAATATACATTAGATCTGCACTCTCCTATGTGGCATACTTTTATTTTGAAGGCCACATTTTCTATTGTATCTTACTCCTAATCTCTATGGAGCTTTTGTAGACTTGGTTGACGCATCAATTAAATATTATGTGTGCAGTTTTTGCGGATTGAGTAATTGGCAATGCGAATATATTGTGATATTATATTTCATTTGGATAGGTGGTATTAATACAATTTACAAAAACATGTTTTTTTTCAAAAATCACATTTGTGACGAAGTAGTGACAAATTTCGTCGGAAGTCTGTTGGAAACTTGCAGAAATAGTGATAGCTACCAACAAAATAGTGACAAAGTTCGTCGGAAAATTGTCATAACAATTAATAAAAGCCGGTCGGAAGTTTGTTGGAATACTGGTCCACAATTTTGTCGGAAATATCGTCACTCACTTCGTCGGAAATTTGTCAGAAACATTGGTAGGAACTTTGTCGGTATTATTTGTAGGAATTTTGTCACTAACATTGTCGGAGATTTTGTCACAACGCGATTCCTACGAGCATTTTTCCGACAGCGCATATTTCGTCGGAAACATGATTTTCTGACAAACTACCGACGAATTCTACTATAGGAAACATGGAAAATTCTAGTAGTGGACCAAATTACTCGGCTCAAAATGCAACCCTCAACTTCGTAGAACTCTAAGGGTAAGGCAGTTTGTGTAGACAATGATATCTTAGATGATTTATTTAAGATATGGTGTACTCTGGTTAAGTCAAAAGAAATCAGATGAATAGAGTACTAAGTTTTAAAGAAGTGTAAAAACTCAGTTAACGCTCTAAGTCAGTTGACAAACTGATAACTGACATACTCAGACTAAAACTGATTAAGATACTCAGTTATAGGGTCAGTCATCCAAAGAACTGAATAAACATATGAATGTTACAAATCAAGCAATGTTATTGGATGAAGCACTGACATGTCAGAACGGTCACTGACATCTGAAAATATATCCGTAGATAGAATTCAAAATTCAAGCAAGATGAAAGCTGGACCTCACACTATAAATAGAGGACTTGGCATCAAGGATCAAACACAACACAAGAATCGAATACAAGTTTGCAAGTATAATTGTGCTCAAGTCTTGTTCATCTGAATTGCTATCATTTTTGTGCTCAACAAGATCATATCTAGATTTCTTCTAGTGTTCAAGCTACAAAGACTCAATCAAGAATTCAACACTTAGAAGAACCATAAGCAAGAATCAATTTATTGATTCTCATCCCAATTTTGCTTTTATCAAAGGTTTAGACTGTCAAGCAATCCGGTCAAGGATTTGCCAAGGACATTTGTTGTATGTGCAGTCGGGTAGACTGTGTTTGTGGTGGAGTTGGTGAAGAGGCAATACAACCCTCTAAGGACCAGTGATTCAAGCAGTTGCAGAGCAGCAATCACACATGTTCTACAGTTGTTTAGATAGTGAAGCTAGGGATTAGTCAAGGACTATCAGTTTATGAATTTTTGTAACTGATTTACATCAAACAGTTCTAGTGGTATTTTCCTCCTACATCACAGGGGAAGAGTGGACTGACAGGATTACACCACCTGGAAACCACTATAACTCTTGCCTTACTTAATTTACACATTTTACTTATTGTCAATTTTATTATAGTTTGTGTTTCCATATAAGTTTTCATACAGCATAACTGAACAAACTGATTGCTATTCACTCACAGCTCACAAACTGACATTCACAAGAATTCAGTTCTACATACTCGTCAACTTTTTCTTAGAAACAACAAGATCAGTATAAAGGCTAAAACATATCCATTTTGCCGGTTAACTCGGTTCCCCCCCCCCCCCCCTCTAAAATTGTGTCGGCCTTTCCGAGGGACCAACAAGTAGTAAAAGGGAAAATACAAACACATTCGTTGCATACACATTCGCTAGCCATTAAATCCATAATTGTTATGCTCGGATCTTAAATGCATATGTTCTCATCAATTAGGACCTCATTGAGAGTACATGAATTAAGCAAGAAAAATTTTAAAATGGAAATTCATTGTATAAACACATGGGCAAAATGAGTATTTTTCATACACCCCAATTTTTCTTTCTATAAATTCTATACCCCGCCCTATAAAGCATGGTACGGTCCTATTTTACTGTCGACCGTGCAATTTTTAAGCCCATATCGTGCTATTTCTTCAACAATACCGTGCCACAGTCCCCTGCTATTTTTAACATGGTACCGTGTTATTTGAAAATTAGGGGAAACCGTAATTCAATGGTACCACTTTATGGTGAAACCGCAGGAGACCATAAGCTGCAACATTGGAGATACCCTCCAATGTACCTGGATGGTACATCACGTTTCTAGTCTAGTACATAATATGAATAACTATCTTCACAAAACAATTAATAACACATAAGTCAGGTTCATTGTTTATATCTTTCTATCCACCCAAGCGAGCATAGAGAAAGGCCAAAAACATAAACCACACAAACATTCGAAAACCTAATCTCCATCTACTGAATGTAAGAATGGAAAATAAATTGCATAAATTCCCAGAAAGTACATAATACTTGAAAAATATTTTGTATAGCACATGATACATAATGCTTTAGCACTATTGGAAAGACGCAAGACATAGCCCTAAACTAACAAGTTACATGCCAAAACTTGAAAACAATTTACTTTAGAACAATTGAAACAATAAAAACCAAGTCTTCTGGTATAACATCCTCAATACCTTTCTCAAAATACGAAACTACGAACCGAACTGCGACTACATCCTGAATCATGCGAATATACAAACCAAACACGAATCTAACATGAATACTAACCTAATTAAATCAAAGCCAAAAACTAGTATGAAAATATTAGACTTTACTATCAAAAGAAGATTCTGAACCTAAAGTGGCCTCTACAACTTGATCTGATTCGATTTCAACCGTCTGATCTGCAAACGAACACAAAACGAATCAAACCGAGAATCTGAGTGTTTGGCGGTTCTCTTTCCCAGGGGAGCTGTGGGGAAAAGTGTTGGAAATAAAATTTATGTTTTGATGATGATTCATCACTTATTTAGTCTTGATTCTAAACCCCATTGATGAAGTGTCATAACTAGCTGTTATAGTGTAAAGCAAAAAGATGTCTAGATGTCAATTTATAGGAATTAATAGAGTCTAATATTTGTATAGGTTAAATCAGACAAGTACTGTAATATTTCTAGGTCGTGAACTGAGATAACAAGAAACTAAGTGAACAAGAAACTGAGTTAGCAAGAAACTGGAAATCAGTTAAAGCAGAACACACCAACGTAAAACTGAAGAAGATAAGTTCGCTGAGGGACACAGACTCAGTTGGCTTATCTAGAAGACTGAAGAACTGAGGGTCACAAACTCAGTTACATGAGACTGAAGAACTGAGGGTTCAAACTTAGTTATGAAGATTACAAGTCGAGACTATGAAGTTAGACTTCTGGCAAGATTGTGGTGACATAAACTGACTTTATGGATCTTGTATGAAGACCTAAGAATCATAAGGACAATGAATTCTTAGAATATATTTGCTTATGGTGTACTCTGATTAAGTCAATTATAATCAGATGCAAACTGGAGTACTGATATTTGAAGAAGAGTAAAATCTCAGTTAATGCTCCAAGTCAGTCAAGAAACTGACAAGTGATAAACTCAATATAAAACTGATAAGGAAACTCAGTTTTATATGTCTATCATCCAACAAGCTGATAGTACAGTCGAACGTTATAGAGGAAGCGATTTTATTGGATGAACTACTGACATATCAGAACGGTCAGAAAATTTAGCCGTTACAATATTCAAGCAGGATGAACATTTGATAAACCCCTATAAATAGACTACTCCATCAACTCAACGAGAGGGGGTGTGCGGGAGGAATTAAACAGATTTAATTAAGAAAGATCTAATTAAGGGGGAAAGCCATTTGTTTAAGGTATATTTTACTATATTTTCGGGCTTAATCCCTAAACAATTTACCTTATTTTTAAGGGAAATAAATGAGAAAAGCGTGTTTTTAACCGTTGAATTCCTATAATGGTTATTGAGAGGTTATAATTTAATTATGAGGAAATATTGGGATTAAATGTTATTTTGTTACACATTTTATTATTATTATTATTCGATGACTTGGTGTAACAATAATTTTGCAGAAAATAAACAAATGCAAGGGGATATTATTTATTGAGAAGATTTATGTCATTCAATCAAGGATTTCAAAATAAAGAAGAAAATCGGATCAGCATTTGAAGGATAAATCAGATCAGAGCGAAAGAGTGGAGTGGGGAACACGTTTTACGAAGCTGGAGTGTGAATGCATACAAAAAGAGGCTCGGTCGACCGAGCCTTGCTATTCGGTCGACCGAGCCAAGAGGTTCGGTCTACCGAGGCTGCAGAAATTAATCCGACGCGTTTTCTAGATCCTTCCCTATGTCGGCCACAAACTCCTATATAAGCAGCATCTATTCGAGCAGAAACAGACATCCAGAAACATTAGAAAATCAGTATAGCAATTAGCAATAAATTATATTCATAGATAGTCTTTCTTTTATTTTTCTTTCAATTTCAATTCAGCAAATAAGGATGTTTTTGAAGAAGATGAGTGGCAAAAGGCCCGAGGCTAGAACCACCAATGTGAAGCCACCATCGCCGGAATAAACAAGGATTTTTGCATTTATTCGTTCTAGTAAGTTTCTTGTTCTTCCTTCATGTTTTGAATTGTTTATGTGCAATGTGTATGACTATACATGTGTTGCATGCTGATTGAATTTAGACATACGATCGTTGATAAATTCATAGATTGCCGTGAAGGAGAGTGATAATATTTCTTCTAACAAACGAAAGTTGAGGGAGAATATTGTTAGATTAGGATTTTATATCCATATCTTTGTTCCGTAAATTCGTTAGTTGCATCGAGAGGTGGACTAGTTAACGGTGTTAAATCGAGAGAGGAAACGCCTTTTTAGTAGATAATAATCCAAGGCTTGGAAACGAGAGTGCGTCTTTCTTGTTAATTTCGGTGGGGTGGTGGATCAACGGTGCTTCTAGTTGTTTAATTATAATTGTTACGGAAAGATTTGTTACGTGCTAGTTTTTATTTTCAATTTTCAAACTCTTTGTTTTATTGTTTTTTAATCAAAGATCGTAGTCATCAAGCTTACAAAAGAAATCGAAAGCAAAAACACTATTTTCGTACAAGTCCCTGCGGATACGACCCGGTTTCATCACTATAGCTGCGAACCTTCGCACTTGGGGTTGACACCGGTTTTATTTTATTTTATCACTGCTTTGCATAAAACTGCAAACAAGTTTTTGGCGCCGTTGCCGGGGACTTGACACGGAAAGTTTTCGTTTTTCAGTCTCTGTAATTTCTGGACGGTCACTAATTCCGGTGCGTACTAATCTTGCATAAAAAAAATTAAAAAAAAAATAAAAATCAGTTCGGTCGACCGAGAGTTATTTTATTTTATTTTCTTTTTTCTCTGTTCTGTGATAGTCTTACAGTATTCTGTTCTATTTTACTTGCGTTTTTTTTTCGAACCTGTTTCGAGTCTGTTTTAGTTTAGTTTTTAGTTGTTGAGTCTAATTAAAGGATTATACTTAATTTAAAAAAAATTAAAAAATAATTTTTTTTTTATTTTGACCCGAACATTTGGTTCGAACGTGGTTTATGCAAACTCGAACTCACGGGGGACCACTTTTATATAACCCGGAGCTAGAGCGAACCATCGTTCGACCGAATAGACGTTTGGCTCGACTCGCCGGATCGACAGACGAGACAAACGATCCTGAAGAATACGTTGAGGAAGAAGCCCAAGTTGAGAAAATGGCAGATCAAAGGACATTGGCAGACTATGCCATGCCGTCTACTGTGAAAGTAAATCCTGCCGTCGTGATTCCTGAAATCACGGCTGATAATTTTGAACTCAAAACTTCTTTAATCAACTTGGTGAGAGGTTCCACATTCCATGGCTTCTCCACTGAGGACCCACACGATCACATTCACTCATTTCTAGAATCGTGCGGGACTACTTTAATCAAAGGGGTCACTGAGGACGCCCTGAGGATGAAACTTTTTCCCTTCTCACTGAAGGGAGAAGCGAAAGAATGGTATAAATCTTTACCAGTCGACTCCATTACTTCGTGGGAGGAGTTGGAGAAAGAATTTCTGAGCCAGTACTTTCCACCTGCAAAGACGGCTCATCTTCTGAATCAAATATTCACTTTTGTGCAAACCGAGAGGGAATCGTTTTGCGATGCATGGAAACAATTTAAGTCTCTCTTGAGAAATTGCCCCCACCATGGGCTGGATAAACAAAGATTGGTCAACACTTTCTATAGTGGTTTGACTGAATTGACTAAGGGAATGGTGAATAGTTCTCGCACGGAGGTGCATTTCGAGAAAGACACCGAAGAGGGATGGACGTTGTTTGAAGATATTGCAAAGTATAATTATGCCCCTACCTATAAGGGTGCATCCAGTCAGAAGAGCTCGACTCCAGGGAAGTATGAGGTAGATGAGACCACACTTCTAAAGGCCCAGTTAGCCGCACTACAGAAGCAAGTGGCGGCAATGAATGTTCAAAGTCTTGTATGTGACAACCGCCATGGCCAAGGCCATCGCGATCGGTGCGCTTGACCCGATCTCTCAGGTCAAAGCTGTGCAAAACAATGTTGTTTGCCAAAATTGCGATACTATTGGGCACACATTCCATCAATGTCATCTATTGCTGCATTCAGAGGAGGTGAATGCATTCAGTTCTCAAAATTATCGACCTTTGGGTCAGAATCAGAACACTCAAGGGTTTAATTACTGGAGTGACCCTTCTAGGGTAGCAAATCCCCATCAGTTTCAGGCCCCTAGGCCTAATCTGAGCAATTTTCAATCCAACTCTCGACCGGCATGGAACAATAATCCACCGGTCAATCAAAATCAAAATCAGAATCAATCATTTCAGATCTTAGAACAAAAGTTGAGTGAGCAAGTCACGGCCAACACTCGTTGGCAAATGCATTGAGTACTTTGACCAGTACAGTGAGGAATTTAGAGGTGCAAATGGGACAGATTTCGGGGCAGCAAGCAAATCGACCTCAAGGTCAGCTGCCGAGTTTTACTGAGAAGAACCCCCGAGGGGTTAACGTGGTCGAGAATGACCAGAATACTTGCACCGATCTGGCTGCACCATGGAACTATGGTCAAGACGAGTTGAATGTCGTAAATGCGAGGAGTGGGAAAGCGGTTGGCGGTCGGGCCAACCGGGGAACCGAATAGCCCCTCCCCGCGAGCGAGAGGCGGGGAGGGGAAGATCTTCTTTCTCCTCGAAGGATGCCGGGACGGCTGTTGAGACAAGTGAAAAAGTAAATTCTGAAAGAAATGTGAGAGTTGAGAATACCTGTGAAAAGAAGTCGGATTCTAAGTTGAGTTCTGGGAAGCATGTGAGGTGGAAAGATAGGGAAGACAAAGCAATCAATCATAAGACAGCAAAGAAGAACTTCACTGAGGAGGACTATGCTGATCTCCCTTACCCACCTAGCAAGAACAAGTTGTCATTAACGATCGATAAGGAGAATAAGAAGGTTATCGATTTGCTCAAGAATACCGAGGCAAACATTCCATTAGTTGATCTTTTGGTAGGGATGCCAAAGTATACAAAGTTTATAAAGGACGCGAGTGAGTTCGAAGAAGAAGCTTCAAGAGCTCGAGCACATAGTGTTGAATGAAGAATGCTCCGCAATCGGCCGGACTAAACTTCCGTGAAGTGTCCCGACCTCGGTAAATTCACGATTTCGTGTACTATCGGGAACAGGGATTTCCACAATGTTTTATGCGATTCGGGAGCATCAGTCAATCTGATGTCTACTTCAATCTTCCAATCTCTTGGATCAGATCAATCTATTACTCTTAGACCTATTTCTCTTCAACTTGCAGATAGAAGTGTGGAGTATGCAAGGAAATTGTAGAAGATGTGTTGGTCAAGGTTGAGAACTTCATATACCCAGCTGATTGGGTAATCATGGACATGACCAATGATGAGAAAACCCCCTTGATCCTTGGAAGACCTTTTCTTGCAACTGCCCGTGCCTTACTAGATTCCTACAGTGGCGAGATAACCCTACATTTGGAGGATGAGAGTGTAAAGTTCAATGTGGGCAATGCAGTGAAGCACGCATCCAGTGACACTTGTTTAGCTATTGAGGACGATTTCATTGATGAGTATGATGAACAAGTGTTCATGGGTAGTTGGGATGAGGAAGAATTCAATAAACAATCTGCAACTTGGACTGATGAGGAGTGAAAGAAATTTTTAGAAGAGATTGAGAAGGAGGAAAAGGAAAGTTCTGATTACCAGGAGACGGTAAGAAAGAAAATGAGGAAGAGGCATGGTGACATGGCCGTATTTGCAAAAGGGGATGAAACCCCTGTCTGCTGGGAGACCATGATGCTTCAGAGCCCTTATGATAAGCTTGGAGATCTAGAGCTTAAGGGCGATAAATTAAGACCAAGTGTGGAGGAGCCACCGTCAGATTTAGTGTTGAAACCCTTGCCTCAACACTTGAAATACATTTTTCTGAGGGACGGTGATAAGCTCCATTTGATCATTTCATCTAAGTTAGAACCAAAGGAGGAAGAAAAGCTTATCAAAGTGCTGCAAGATAATATCCTCGCCTTTGGTTGGCAAGTGGGAGATATCAAGGGGATAAGCCCTGATATCTGTATGCATAAGATCGGGGATGTTGAGGGAGCGAAGAAGGTGCGACGACCTCGAGAAGGCTAAACCCTCACATGCGGGAGGTCGTTAAGAAGGAAATCATCAAATTGCTTGACATGGGTATCATCTACCCAATAGCCGATAGTGAATGGGTGAGCCCCACTCAGGTGGTGCCAAAGAAATGAGGGATTACTATCGAGAAGAATGAAAAGGGGGAAGAGATTGCCCTATGGCAAGTCACTGGGTACAGAGTTTGCATCGACTACAGAAGACTAAATGAGGTAACTCTAAAAGACCACTTCCCCTTGCCATTCATTGACCGGCTCCTTGAGAGGCTTAGTGGCAAGCAATTTTATTGTTTTACGGATGGCTATTCGGGATACTTTCGAGATAGCTATCGACCCCACCGATCAAGAAAAGACTACCTTCACCTGTCCCTCCGGCACTTTCGCTTACCGAAGAATGCCATTTGGTCTCTGCAACGCACCGGCTACATTTCAAAGATGTATGATGGCTATCTTTGATGGTTTAGTGGAGAAGGTGATGGAGATTTTTATGGATGACTTCTCTGTGCTCGGGGACAGTTTCGACCACTGTTTACACAATCTTGATAAAGTTTTGTCCAGGTGCATAGAGAAGGACTTAGTCTTAAATTGGGAGAAGTGCCACCTGATGGTGGAAGAGGGAATTGTTCGGGACACAAGGTGTCCAAAGAAGGTATTGAGGTCGACAAAGCGAAGGTAGAAGCTATTGAAAAAATGACATACCCCAAAAATGCAAGAGAAGTAAGAGGATTCTTGGGTCATGTCGGCTTCTATAGGCGATTCATCAAAGCCTTTTCTAAAATAGCCAAGCCTTTGTCATCTCTCTTAACAGAAGATGTGAAGTTTATTTTCACCCATGAGTGTGAAAGAGCGTTTAAAGAATTAAAAGACAAGTTGGTTACCTCGCCAATTCTCATAGCACCCGACTGGAAAGCTCCCTTAGAGCTTATGTGTGATGCTTCTAATTATGCAGTCGGCGCGGTGCTAGGTCAGAGAGTGGACGGAAGGTTCCGACCCATCTACTACGCTAGTCACACTTTAAACCCGGCGCAAGTAAATTATGCAACAAGGCGAGAAGGAGTTGTTGGCGTAGTTTTTGCCATGGATAAATTTAGAAGCTACTTGCTTGGGTCGGAGGTCACGGTCCGGAGAGACCATTACGCATTGAAGTATCCGTTGAACAAGGCGATGCCAAGCCTCGTTTGTTGAGATGGATCTTGATTTTACAAGAGTTTGATGTTCATATCCGGGACAAGAAGGGTAGCGAGAATGTGGTAGGCCGACCACATGTCTCGGCGACCGACGATCCTCGAGTAGAGTCGGATGAGATTGGAATTGATTTTCCAACCGAGCAACTCATGACCATTGATGTGTGCGAGGTTGCTCCTGCCCGTGCTGGAAAAGGTTCTCCTTGGTTTGCACCTTTTGCAAACTTCTTGAGTGGCAGATATCTGGACCCTAACCTGACATATCAGCAAAAGAAGAAATTCTTTTCGGATTTGAACTATTATGTGTGGGACGATCCCATTCTCTTCAAGCGTTGCAAGGATGGATTTCTCCGTAGGTGTGTCCCTGAGTTCGAGCGAGAGGGACATTATGGAGCAATGCCATGGTCGACCCGTGGGAGGTCATTATGGAGTTTGGGAAGACCGCTGCGAAGATTTTTCGATCCGGTTTCTACCGGCCAACAATTTTTAAGGATACGAGAGAACTTTGTAAAAGGGTGTGACCGGTGCCAACGCACCGGTAAACTTTCTCGGCGAATGGACATGCCCCTCCACCCCATCCAAGAATGCGAGGTTTTTGACGTATGGGGTATTGATTTCATGGGACCGTTTCCATCCTCGTATGGGAACAAGTACATTCGTCCGCGTCGACTACGTGTCAAAGTGGGTAGAGGCGATAGCAACACCGCGGAACGACCACAAGGTGGTCAAGAACTTCCTGAAGAAAAATATTTTCACGCGGTTTGGCTGTCCACGAGCCCTCATCAGTGACGAGGGAACTCACTTCTACAATACACCACTAGAAAAGATCTTAGAACGATATGGGGTAAAACACAAAACTGCTACCCCCTATCACCCTCAGACGAGTGGACAAGTTGAAGTGAGTAACCGAAGCCTGAAGAACATTCTTGAGAAGGCGGTGAATTCTAATAGGACGGATTGGAGTCGAAAGCGGATGATGTGCTCGGGCCTACGGGACGGCTTTCAAGACTCCTATTGGCACATCTCCGTTTCGGATGGTTTATGGCAAGGCTCGCCACACCGCCAATCGAGCTTGAGCACGGAGCGTTCGGGCTATTAAATTCTTGAATTTCGATAGCCGATTATGCGAGAAAAGCGATTATTGCGGTTGCGGGAGCTTGATGAGTTCGACTCCGGGCCTACGAGAGCTCGAGAATCGTAAGGAAAGGACTAAACCGCTTCACGACAAGAAAATCAAGATTAGGGAATTCAAAGCGGGCGAGTGGGTTTCTTGTATAATACCAGGTTACATCCGTTTCACGGTAAGCTACGTGACCGTTGGTCCGGCCCCTTTGAAATCTTTCGGGTATTCCCTAGTGGAGCGATCGATCCGAAAGATAAGCGAGGAGGGTTGTTCGAGTAAATGGTCATCGGTTAAAACACTATATTGGTCAACAAAAGGAACGACCGGTGGTTTTCTATCCGAACGACGTCCCTAGTCAAACGGCTCCGATCCTTCGGCACCCGATGATTTACATCTCTCGTGAGTTCTTTGATGATGTTGTGCTCCCCGATGTTGCACCTCGGCTTGTGAAACAGAAACCTAAAAAGAAGAAGAGAAGAATCATAGGTACGAAGTGGATACAGAAGTTTGATGATATGGCCAAGACGTTGGCGAGACTTTGTTCCTGTGGATTCCAGCCTGTTGACCCCGAGAAGGTCGAGAATAATTCCGGGATGAGGCTTCACCGGCCTGACCCCGGTTGAGTTTTTATTGGTTAGTCGAGCTCCCGACTATAATTAAGCCCTACTAGGACGGTAACCTAGATATCTTTTTCTTTTTGTTTGTAGTTTATTTTTGCTTTGTTTCTCTTGTTGGTTGCTAATGTTTTCCACCTAGCAGTTTCTGACTATGGATCCGTACTTGGACGATTGCCCACATCATGACCCCCTGTTTGTTTCTTTTTATTTCCTCATGTACCCCAGTATCTCTCGATATTACATTTGTGCACCACATTTCACATAGATTCGGTTATTATCAATTTTTGCATTGCTTCTGCTTTGTTCCATGATATTGCCTTGTCTATCATCTTTTGTGCCCCTATCCCCGAGGTACGTCTTGTTTCCCCATGTGTGCAGGATATTTGCGATAGCGATTGTGAGCTTTCAAATGATATCAGTTTACCGGTGGATGGTCCACAGTCTACCGATTTCTTCAAGCATTTATGGATCTGCCTCGCGACCACTTCCAGAATTGCAACTTTCGAATTACAACCAGCTAAGTTTTTCTTATTTTGCACATGCTGAGGACATCATGTAACTTAAGTGTGGGGGAGGGTTTATTGGTTTGTTTTACTGGTTTGTTTTACATGTTATCTAGTTTTGCTCCTTTGAAAAATTTGATAAAATTTTTGAAAATTTGTGAGTCTAGAGTAACTTCAATGACATGCTAGTTTTGTAATTTGGCACCTTTAATTGTTATCAGTAGTCATATCATGTTCTAAGAATAGGTTTGGTAGATCAGATACTCACTTGAACCTTAGTACACGAACCTGTTAGATGAGGAACCAAAAATATAAAATAGTCTCCGGTTAGTTAAGGGATAGCCAATTCTCGCATTGAGATAACCACTTACTTAGTGCTGATGAAAGTTGGGAACTCGTACTCTACTCACAGTTAGAATCTAAGTACCTTAGTGTTCTTGAGAACCTTAAAAGTCTTGAATGTGTTAGAAATGATACCTGACCGGGAGTTTCCAAAGAGTTTGAAAAAAAGAAGAAAAATTTTGAAAAATTAAATTGCGGAAGTTGTTTGCGACTATCACCTCGAGTCCATTTGGATACTGCCCCAATTGGGGAGTGTGGTTTACCTTGGACAGTATAGGTTTGAGTGATCTCAGGGTGACTGCCTCTAAAGTTTAGGGGAGAGTGTTATACTTTTGAGACGCGACGATATAGAAAACAATTATATGCTTTTTGGAACTCTAAGTCAAGTTGATCTAAACCCAGTAGAGACCTGAAAGGTATTTTCTTGGCACCAAGTAAAGGAATTTAAATGTGAGTTGGTTACTTTGTTCTTGATAAATAGTTTTTGTAGGGTAAGTTGTAGACAGAACGAACTTCGTTTATTTAACCGGATGACTGTTAGTGCTTGATTTAATACATCAAGAGAGGATCGGTGGAAGTTTAGCGGGTTCAGCACACACAAGCACTGAGTGAGTTCGATTTGCTAGATACTAGCTTGACGCGAGCATGACTACATTTCGTGTCAAATTATGTGGATTTTGATAGTTTATCGTTGTTTGTTTTGCTCGGGACAAGCAAAAAGCTAAGTGTGGGGGAGTTGTTTAGGGTATATTTTACTATATTTTCGGGCTTAATCCCTAAACAATTTACCTTATTTTTAAGGGAAATAAATGAGAAAAGCGTGTTTTTAACCGTTGAATTCCTATAATGGTTATTGAGAGGTTATAATTTAATTATGAGGAAATATTGGGATTAAATGTTATTTTGTTACACATTTTATTATTATTATTATTATTCGATGACTTGGTGTAACAATAATTTTGCAGAAAATAAAGAAACACAAGGGGATATTATTTATTGAGAAGATTTATGTCATTCAATCAAGGATTTCAAAATAAAGAAGAAAATCGGATCAGCATTTGAAGGATAAATCAGATCAGAGTGAAAGAGTGGAGTGGGGAACACGTTTTACGAAGCTGGAGTGTGAATGCATACAAAAAGAGGCTCGGTCGACCGAGCCTTGCTATTCGGTCGACCGAGCCAAGAGGTTCGGTCTACCGAGGTTGCAGAAATTAATCCGACGCGTTTTCTAGATCCTTCCCTATGTCGGCCACAAACTCATATATAAGCAGCATCCATTCGAGCAAGAAACGGACATCCGAAACATCAGAAAATCAGTATAGCAATTAGCAATAAATTAGATTCATAGATAGTCTTTCTTTTATTTTTCTTTCAATTTCAATTCAGCAAATAAGGATGTTTTTGAAGAAGATGAGTGGCTAAAGGCCCGAGGCTAGAACCACCAATGTGAAGCCACCATCGCCGGAATAAACATGGATTTTTGCATTTATTCGTTCTAGTAAGTTTCTTGTTCTTCCTTCATGTTTTGAATTGTTTATGTGCAATGTGTATGACTATACTTGTGTTGCATGCTGATTGAATTTAGACATACGATAGTTGATAAATTCATAGATTGCCGTGAAGGAGAGTGATAATATTTCTTCTAACAAATGAAAGTTGAGGGAGAATATTGTTAGATTAGGATTTTATATCCATATCTTTGTTCCGTAAATTCGTTAGTTGCATCGAGAGGTGGACTAGTTAACGGTGTTAAATCGAGAGAGGAAACGCCTTTTTAGTAGATAATAATCCAAGGCTTGCAAACGAATGTGCGTCTTTATTGTTAATTTCGGTGGGGTGGTGGATCAACGGTGCTTCTAGTTGTTTAATTATAATTGTTACGGAAAGATTTGTTACGTGCTAGTTTTTATTTTCAATTTTCAAACTCTTTGTTTTATTGTTTTTAATCCAAGATCGTAGTCATCAAGCTTACAAAAGAAATTGAAAGCAAAAACACTATTTTCGTACAAGTCCCTGCGGATACGACCCGATTTCATCACTATAGCTGCGAATCTTCGCACTTGGGGTTGACACCGGTTTTATTTTATTTTATCACTGCTTTGCATAAAACCGCAAACACAATTTTCAAAAGAATTCCTGCTAAGTACTTTATTGCAAGATCAAGAAATTTCTTCAAGTGATTCTTAAGCATTCAAGGAAAATCAAGATCACTCATTTGAAGAAGTACAGAGCCGAGCATAATTTACTCATCTAGAAGAAAAGCTCAAATCACAATTGAATCATAGTTATTGATTCAAGTCTCAACTTTGATTTTATCAAAGGTTTAGACTGTGAAACACCAAGAAGGTGTGAAGGACAGTTGAGTGCAGTCAGGAAGATTGTGGTTGTTATGAGCTGGTGAATAGGCAATTCAACCCTCCAAGGACCAGTGTTTCAAACAATTGAAGAACAGCAATTCTACCTGTTCTACAAGTGTTTAGATAGTGAAGCTAGGGATTAGTCAAGGACTATCGGTTTAGGACTCTTTGTAACCGGGCCATCTCAAAGAAGTTCTAGTGGAATTTTCCTCCGCATCACAGGGGAAGAGAGGACGTACAGGATTACACCACCTGGAACCTCTATAATACTTGTCTTATTTACTTTACGCATTTATTTACTTACTCAGCACTTATCTACAGCATTTTGATAATTGATTGTTATACACTTCACGAGTTTACAACCGACATTCTTCGAATTCGGTTTAACACACTCAAACTTTCACATAGAATAACAAGATCAAGAAAAAGGCTAGAATTATATCCGCTGCCGGTTGACTCGGTTGTTGCTTAAGTCGATTGACTTAAACTCAGCTTAATTAGTCAGCTTAACTCCACACAAGTTTTAACTGAACCTTAATTTGTTTTAAATCCAGTTTTTTAGGGACAAGTTTATTCACCCTCCCCTACCCCCACCCCCCCACCTCCTCTAAACTTGTGTTAGCCTTTCCAAGGGACCAACAAAAAGAGACTTTTTTTGTAGAAAAACTCGAAAACACGAAACGTATGAAGTTTAGAGCTTCCTAGAGCCTTTATATACACTTTTATGAGACTTAAGTTGGTTTTGAGCAACTTGCAGCTCATGAAAAGATAAAATGAAAAAAGAAATTCAAAAAGACGAAAATACATTTATTACGTGGGAGAGTTTTACAAAACACTTCAATGTTTAAAAGAATTATATCAAGTCAAATTTAGTACAATATTACAAGTGCATGTATTCCAAATACACATATATACTGTGATTATGTAATTCAAACAATAATAATAATTATTGTTATATTGTATATTTAGCTTTCTGTTGAATCAATGATCAACCAAAAGAGTGCTGCAACTAAACCCCAGAAATACGCAAATCTTTGTACCACTGTATTTGCATTTTCCTTAAAATAAGCCCCAAACCACTCTGCGTTGTTGACAAAAACAGGACGGATTAAATTGTTCTTATTAATTTTGATCTATAAAAGTCAGATAAAATGAAATGCGTTTACTTTAGCTCAAACTTCCTCTTGAATTGCGACATCAAATCTAGAAATATTTAGTAATGGAGTTGCCGGAAGGTTTGAAAGCAGAACTGATGCCGAAACATGTTGCGATGATATTAGATGGAAACAGAAGATGGGCTAGGGAGAGAGGCATGCCCCCACAATATGGGCATCAAGTTCTTCGAGTAAAATTGAGAAAGATTTCTGGTGTCTGTAGCGATTATGGTATCCAAGTTCTATCTGTCTTTCTCTTCTCCAACGAAAACTGGAACCGCTCCAAGGTTAGCATATCATATCTATCTTACCATGCTTGATTAAATTTCCATTTGCTATGTCTTTTTAATAAATATCTTATCACAAAGAGGCATTTATTTGCACCCCAAAAATTCTAAAGGCATGTTCATCACTATAGAATCGATGTTCTGGAAGTCGATTTTAGAGCCAAAAACCGACTTCCTGCAGAGTCGCCTTTGGGAAAGTCGTTTTTTGACTTTAAAATCGACGTTGACAAGGTTGATTGTGTGAGAACAGCATGGTGTACTGATAGGTGAGGTGAATTGATAGAACGGCTCTGGTACAAATAATAGTCCGCAATCAAAACACCAGATTTGCTTAAATACACCGCAAACAGTACTATTCTTTGAAGGCCAGACGTGATCATAGGAAGGAAAAGTCACTTCTCGATTTTAAAATTGATATTTATATGGTTGATTGTAACAATTGAAAAGTTGATTATCAATTTCAAAATAAACCTAAATAAAATCGATTGTTGCTATGATACCACAAGTAAATTTGCAGCGACGAAAGTAAAGGCATCAATATTTAATTTTCCAAAACAATGTGAAAACTAACTGTGTAAAAATATTATAAGTACAAGTTTAACGTATTGCGAAAAGATAAATAAAATGTGATAAAAACACACATAGATTTTACGTAGTTCCCCAACTTCGTGTTAGCTACGTCCACAGGCACAAAAAGGAAGAATTTCAGTAACACCAAGTTGTTACAGATTGATATGTCAAGTAACCGCAAACAAGTTTATATAACATTCCATACAATCCCTAATTGGGCCCAAAACAGAAAATCTAAATAGATACCGAAACCAAAATAGAAACATATACGGATCAAGTCACCTGGGGAATCTCCACCTTGACTTAAATCCTCATGCAGAATATATGTATCCACCCATCTGCCTCAGATTTTCCCCAACGGGCAGTTGTGATATTTAGCAGGTCTAGATAGTGTTGAAACTTGTTAGTTTTAAATGTCCCGAAACATTTCCATGACTTCCCAGAACTGGATTATGGATTCACCCGGTGCACTTACCGAGAGAACCTCTGATTCAGCGGCCGGGCAAAATCCTGGGACTCCAGAAAATGATTTATGGTGTGTTCCGGGCACTGATCACATGATAAATGCACAAGAAACATACACAGCTCGAAATCTAGAATAACAACTCTTATTCATCAAATACTAAACATCTGACTCAAAGAGGGTTTAGTAAATAAACCAACACTTGATATAGAAAATGACGAGAGAGTAGAATTCAGGATCTTACGACATGATCTTCAGTACACTTGGTGGTGATCCCAAATCCAAAGTCACTCGCAGAATCCAAGATGTTTTACCAAGAGAAGATCCAATGTTTTCTTTTTGATGAGGAATATTCGAAGTATCTAATAAAGAAGGCAAGAACCCTAATATGGCTCTTGAAAATGGCACCCCGTTTTTGCCTGAGATGGATTAGATTTCATCTTATTAAAGTTTCCTTAAATAAATAAAAAAAATAGGGCATAAGTTAGGGCACTTGGTGATGTAAATTTACCAAAAAGGGTTTAATGATATGATGGGCTTAAACCCCTTTAAGAAATCCATACAACTTATGTTAAACCCAATAAATTAGTTTTTCATTTAATCTAATTAAATCATAAGCCCCAATCTTATATCTATTTAATTTATTAGTTAGCCACTTTAATAGTATATTAAATTATATGAATCATATTCTTTCAATTTAATTTATTATTTATTATATAAATAATCTTTACTATTTACTGTCATGTAGAAAACAATTTTCTACATAAACTGTAAAATACTTATTCTTTAAGTAAAAAACAAGTTTTTCATTTATTCGATGAGTTCTTACAAACATGAATTACGCCAGACAGGACGGGGACCAATGGCCCATTGATTTGAGTGATCGAATAAACAATTTAGTTGAATCACATTGTTTCATTAATCTCGACCTCGTATCACCATGGAACTAATATTGCACTCTTCCGGAATATAGATCATCTTTACTCTACTTACTCATAGTAGTAACTGAGTGCCCACTGAAATAACCATTTCCTATAGATTACCCTTCACTGACAGTTTGTATATGATGCAAGGTACCATTTGTAAGACCTCTCTATAACTTCTTATCCTCGAACTATCATTGACATACTAGAGACCGATATCCATTTGATCATTTCAAAAGGTGTATTGAATCGGTCAATTCTAAGTTGAACACCCGATGGATTGTGTATATTATAGTTTTACTAGACGTTTATAGTTGTAATTGAATTTAACCACTTTGCAACTAACTTGGGAGGAGTATCATCTTTAAATACTCCACCATCAACGTCATGTAACTTAACTTGAACATGTTTACTGTTTAATGAGAATTCTGAATTTCTTTTTTCTTCAATCTTCAACAATTGTCTATCTAATTCCCCTTACGAAGAAGGAGTGGGCTCCATCTTTGTGACTTACATTCCCAATTACCGAGCCCTGGGTGATGCAGAGATGGTCGACATCAAAGAAGGCGCTACTTGGCCAACCATAACGCCATGTCAAACGTCACCCTTTAAAAGGCATGTGTCTATAATCACAACATATTAAGACTGATCTATAAATGATCATATTGTGATTCAATTACAATATCTTATTATGGATTTTAGTAAGAGATCATCATATCAAATCAATTCAGTCCTACATTAACCCTTTCATTTATAGTGCAGTCACTAAGGTGTCTCACACTTACAGTCCGAATATCGCCTTGTTTTGTGACATCGGAGGAACTTAGAAAGGCAATTTTCGTTGCATACATGGGTCTAAAACACAAAACCTAAATAGAAACGGATATGGAAACCAGAACAAAAATGGATACGGATCAAGTCACCCGACAGTCCAGTTATTAATGTCGCAATTCATGACATGTAATACATGGGAGAGGCGAGTAAAAATTTCCTCATAGAGTAATTGTGTGCCCAAGATCTTTCAAATTTGAGAAATTTTATGGTTTAAGGGTGGTATGATTGTTGTTTTAAGTAACATACATTGGAATATTATGTCATTTTTATTCTCTTTTACATACTACTCCCTCCGTCTCAATTTGTTTGGGACTTTTTTCCTTTTTTGGCGGTCCCAAATAAGTCTCATAACTCTAAATAGACTTCAATTTTTTGCTTTAATTACCTAAATTTCTCTCATTAATTGATGTCCCCTTAAATATTTTGAAAATAATGATACATATAAAAAGGATACAAGGGTAAATTAGTCAAGTTTTAAATGAGCAGACAACTTATTAATTGATGTCTACTTAAATCTTGTGAGTTCCAAAACGTCCCAAACAAATTGGGACGGAGGGAGCACAATTTTATTTGCGTGCAAGGGATTAGAATTAATTTTTTTTAATATATTTCATTTGATATATATGATACAAGCTTTATACGACTTTTATATAAAAGTTGTATTCTAAATTTTTTTGCTTCAAATTTTTGGAATCGCTTAATTTACTTCGAAAACAATCAAGCGTTCCAGCTGGAATATTACGTGCAAGTTGTCAATAAACATTACTGAATTGATCAGGAGGAAGTTGATTTTCTCATGCGATTGTTCGAGGAGATATTAAAAGAAGATCTTGAAGAATACTCTAGGTAATATTTTATTTCTCTTTTTATAGATCTCTTTCCATTTTTTCCAAATATTTTTACATTCTTTGCAGTTGTTAACCTCGTTTTAGCATGACGACCATTAAACAAGAACCTGCTTTACGTTTTACGTATCATTGTGTCATGTTATTTTATTATTTATTTATTATTTTTCTATTGTTGACCGTTAATTGGTAGTTCCATATAACCAATTGAATTGTGACGATCACGATCAGGATACCGAAAGTCCTTAATAGGAAAAGAAACGTCGACACGTATATAATTAAAATAAATCAATTATATACGTAAGCCTGACATCATCAATAACAAAGAACAAGCAGAAAGCGAAAACAAAGACTCGTGAACTCTAAAAGAACACTACAACAATCGACAAGTAACACGGGGCTGCAACTAAAACCAACATACCAAGAAAAATACACAAGGTAGAATATTCATTCAAAAGGGTAGAAGCACCAAATCTACACATGCTAGGTCACAAGTATTATTGTTAATAATAATAATAATATCACAGGGCTAGTCAAACAAACATAATAACACATATGTTTCTCTCGCTCACAACACTCTACTAGTCTTACTAGTAGACACAACCAAGCAAGTTATTTATTACATACTAATCCAAGGACACTTTGCATGGTAAAGACTGCCCCACGACACATTCAGCACCTTATATGGCACAAGTATCTAAAAGTGTGGAATATTACACGAGTCCGACACAAGTATCTAAAAGTGTGGTGGTGCAATAATTCCATGCTGCGATAAGAAAACGTGTATGTCTCACTAAGGATTAACATGTTTTAGGTTTTAGAGTCGTCAAGTATGCATTTAAGCGATTAATCTAACCACCTGAGTTTATTGCACATAAAAAGGCTTCTTAAGGACTACTAAACCTTAGACGGACTCTACATTACACTACCCAGCACATTGCACAGAAATATCGAAATCTAATCCAATCCTATACCCACGAGGCTAAGGAATAAGGCTTCCGGTGATCCCGAGTATCTCCCCGCAGAGGTTCTCTATAAGGTGCTGAGCCGAATACACCAGAAACCGAACTCCTAACTTCGTCATATTACAAGTAAGATATTGAACTCAAATCAACATCACGTAAGGCCAAATGTAGAGTGTTCCAATGCTCCAGTAAGACATGGTGTGGAGCCAAAGCTACTAGAATACGTACACTTGACTTTACAACATTCCACATAACTCTCTATTCCATTTTTGCTTAGAAAATCAGCCAACAATCTATTGATAGAATTCCATGTTTTCTTCACCATTTTAAACCCTAATTCTATATAAAAGTAATACAAAACTTATTCTACAACATGCTTGTAACATTTTACTAGATCTAAACAGTAATATAACATGAAATCCAAGGCAAATTGATATGAAATTACTCTAAAAGATACTTGAAGTAAAAAGGCTACATCAAAACACAAAAATAACACATTTAGATTTGGTTGAACACCCATTTACGTATGATTTCACCAAAAAGATCTAAGAACACTCCAAGAAGATTTAGATCCACAAGAAAAATCCAAGAACTAAGCAACCCACTTTGAATCTACCACCAAAATGATGTTCTATGATTACTACAGCCTTTAAAACATTATTTAGCTAAGAAAAGCTCAAGAACACATCTTGATCTAGAAAATTGGTTTTCGAAACTCTTACCTGATCGTAGTGAAACTTGTATCAAAATTAAGCTCTCTTCATTGTGAATATTTTGGTGTAATTGGTTTGTGATTTCGACGGCCGGATTTATCGAAACGGGAAAATCCATTTTCTTCTCTCCTTTCTTTTCTCCTCGTTTTCTCTCTTTTCTTCACACTCTTTCCTCTCAAAGTTGTGCTGGATTTTTGGGATAAAAAATGAAATGGGTTTTGGGGTGAAATCGGGTTTAAATAGGGGTTGGTATATTTACCTTTTTGCACTTACTAAAAATTACACCTTTAGAATGCCGTAAATACCCTTTAACATTTATCTTGACTCTATTTATTTAATTTAAACATAACTCATTAAAAATATCTAGGTACACATACAAATCGTAAAAAGCTATTTATACCCTTTACGGAGATACGGGGTATCACATTCTTCCCCCCTTACATGAGTTTCGTCCTCGAAACTCGCCGAGCTTGCCCGCTAACCCTAACACTTCAAACCAACAAGCATTTTAAATCTTAAGCTATCCACTACAAAGCTTTTCCATGGTCTATCTCTAAGGTCCCACTCACATCCAAACTTAGATACTCCTCAACCTTCCTTGAAAACATTCCAGGCTGAACGCTACACTCTTTCCTCTCCAAAAGGTTCTAAGATCCAGATTAAGAATTTCCTCAGCAAACACCCTTTCTTACCTGATGGTATATCCATAAGACAACATGACAGTTCAACTTAGCTTGCACTATCCCTTACAAAACACTTACAGTTTAGTCCTTTTGCACTTCACATAATATTCCAACCTCCTTAAAAGAACAACTCCAAAGAAAAACAACACACAAGAAGGATTGATTGAAGCTAAAATTCACCCTTCAAAAACAATTTATAAAGACTCGAAACCGTGGGCAAACTAACTCTCTAACCGGCAGTGTACCGGGTCGATTGCTAGAATAGCTACAAGAGTACGAGGTCGAACCCAAGGGAAAAGTGTTTGTGAGTACCAAAGCAAACGTGTTACTTAGTCTAGGTGATCAATGTTTTTAAAGTGCTTGTTTACTACAACGACACTAAAGTGATTCTTACTAATGAGTCTAAAGATAGAAAAGAAAGAAAGAAGATTAAACTACTAGGTTTTAAAGATAGATTAAGGGACATAGCCGAACCATGATAAAAATAACTAGTTTCAACCCCAAGGATAGACAAAACCGGGAGTGTGCATTATAACAAACGAACTCTCGCATTCAATTTCACGGGTGCAAACTCCTAATCCCGGTGCTAAGGTCTGAACAACTCTCTTCTAACACCTTATGCCATGTTATCTACCCTTCCCTAAAGAAGATTCACTAACAAAACATGCTATGCACTAGAGCCGCTTAAACGTTAAAACGAGTAACCTCACTTTGGTCCCGGGCTTAACAACTAAGCCGGGTCTACGCCGCGATCCTACAACTTTAGATTGATGTGTGTGACTTTGACCTAGGTAGCTAATCTATCCCAAATCCCTTATAACAAGTTCTAAGACGTGAAATATGCAAGATACAACAATAAAAAGCACTACCCACTCCCAATTTCATCACCCAAAGGGTGATTTCACCAAATTTCACATGATTCGACTATGTTAAGTTTAGCTAAACATTATAAAGCATGAAATAACAATCAAGGAAGAGACTAAAGCCATAAAACAAGAAAATAAGTGAAATTGATTACCGAGAACGTAGAAATTCGAGTTTACATCAAGCTCCTTCCACACCTACATGTCACTTGGGAAGAAGAAGATGAACCAAAAGCTATACAAAATCCAAGATTCTTCAACTAAAACTAAGCTAGACTATCATTAAACTAAGTGAATTTGAAGTAGAAATGAGTCTAAAGAGCCAAAAGGGAAGATTTCGTGCTAAGCTAAGAGTTAGGGTTCTTCGAGAGGAGACTCCCCTCGAAAAAACTGTGTGGAAATGTATATATAGGTGGGGGAAATCGGCAGAAAATGACCCCAAACGCGTGTTTGGAGGTCTCCAAACGCGCGTTTCCGCCCCTAACTCTCTGTACAAAAAAAACAGTTTGAAACGCGCGTTTGAAATGTTCAAACGCGCGTTTGAGACGTTGCTGTTTTCTTGCTGCAGTAAAACCATGATATCTTCGCGTGTTGAACTCATATTTGAGTGATTCAAAATGCGTTGGAAATATATTTCAATTATCTACAACTTTCATGAAGAGACCATCACCAGAAAATGTCTCCATCATAGGTCAAATTACTTATGAACCGAACGTAGCGTGAAGATACCAACTATTTTTCTTCCTTTTCTTCATTTTTCTTCTTCCTTGGCTCATTCTTGCACCTTGATCATACTTCTCATCATAAATCTTCTCCTTCCGAGTTCTCGTGACACCTAGACCCTACAATCTCATGAACGAACAAGACACACAAACGATTCCGGAGGGTAAAAGTGCTCGGGAATGGGTTAATATCACTAAAAAGAGGTAGTAAACCATCAAAGCGACGGATTTACTCCCCGTGCTATAAACTCACGATATTACCCGAAAACGGTCTAAAAACACCGAGAATGTGCTAAAAGTGGGATAAACGGGGGTGGAAAATGCACCGGAATCACGTAAAGTTGACTCCCATCAAGGATCGGCTTTCGAGCCTACTAGGGTTTTCCTCAACCTAGTCCATCATCAAGAAATTTCCATACATAAGACCAACTCACCTTAGTCCTATACATTTCACCTTATACTCCAAGAGATACTTCCTGATTCAAAAACACTTGACCATAACAAACTCTACAAAATCACCAAAACTCGTTATATCATTAAAACCACGTCCCGGTCCAAACCTTTGATGAAACCATTCATCTTTTATTCTATGGTTAACGATTAAGCAGGTCTTCCAGGAACTATTCCAAAAACCAATTACTTCCTACCACTGTTACTCATCTAACCAGGTAAAACAACACTTACAACAGACTTAAAAGGTCTCATGTGAAACTAAAGGCAACTTCAGGTAGGGAGTCCAAACTCCAAGGGAAGAACAAAACACATTCGTATCAAAACTAAAGCGTAAAGTATTAAAAAGGTATCCTTGAACAAAACTTGATATTAAGCGTAGGCGTGAAAATCCTCAAAGATCTAATAACAACATTTGATTCCTTCAACTATAACATAGAGCTTCAAAAGGAATTACTTCAAAAGCACAAAAGACATGGTGAGGTACTTTATGAAAAAAAATCTTTTATCGATTTTAAAGGAAGGAACAACATCCACACACCGTTTGAAGTAGGAACCTCAAAAGATAACGTACTTCACGAGTTTGGAAGATTTCATAACCAAAAAAAGAATGATACTTGATTTGATCCAGAGTCAACACCGAAACAAACTTTTGATAAATCGGGTTTAAGATAACAAATTCTGAGGGGATTAACATCAAGGATTCTTTGACCACAAAAAAAGAAATTGAAAGGTGAAAAGTCATGTACTAGGGAAGCTAAAAAAAAAGAGTATAAAACTCTTACAAGAATTAGTGCAACTGAGTTGACACCAAGAAAAGGTGGATCAAGAGCAAGGTGTATGACGCCACTGAACGCCAAACAAAAGGTTCCTAGATTGGGTAAATTTTCCTTACTCTAAGAGAGTTAGGTGATTGATTGGCACATCAACAGGAGCTTGTTCAATTAGAACTTGGGAAGAGAAGGGTTTCAAAGTTCATTCAAAAGTGAAAGTTGCGTATTGAATAAAAAAATGCTAAGAATAAGTATCAAAAATTAGAAAACACCTTGAATATGATTCTTTAAAATAAGAGGCTTTTTGTAAAACAAGGTGGTTAAGGAAGAACTCTTGTTGGCTTGAAAAGAAAGTACATTTACAAGAGTGTCAGGGATTAAAACCAAAACAGAATATGTCAAGAACCAGACTTAAGAACATCCAAATCAGAGAAAGAGATCATTTGGACTTGAAATGATAAGTTTGAAACATTAGTTATTGATTAGATTGTCAAAAAAGTCTCAATCCATGAGAATCCGGAATAAGATTGCTTAACAACAAAGGTTGGAAAAACAAAGTTGAGCACCCAAAAAGGTATAACAACTTGAGGGAAACAAAAGGAAAGGATAAGAGTATTTACTATGAAAATGCTCTTTGGATTAAAATCAAGAATACAATTAGTCTTGAGGTGATACGAAATAAATTGCTGAAAATCATCACGCGGATACGAAATGCCAAGAACTTGAGAGTGCCAACTTGATAGAAGTGGAGATCAACCGAAGCTGTTTAGAACACAACTCGGTAAACAACTATCTTTTCTTGAAACAAGAATTTAAAAGTTCATACTAGGCAGGTTGTGGATTTACCCAAAAAAAGAGATAGTTACAAAAATATTACAGATCTGACCAAACACAGAGATACGCATACTTAAAAGATTACATTATTGAGGACGAAATGTTAACCATAACAAAACATATTTAAAAGAAAGTATTTAAGTGTAAACACAAGTAAGCAAAAAGGTTTGTCAGACATGACGCAAGAAGGAAGTTGAAAATTTAATATAACAAATACAAATCTAGAAAGAAGCCTGTTTTCTCAAATACGAAATAGTAAAACATTGAGAACCTCTTTTTTAGAAGAAAACGTAAGGTAAAATACTTTTAAGACACATCAAGGCAAAAGGCGGTAAGGTTTAATTGGGGTACAAATTATTCAGAAGGAAACTTGGTTGGTGAAATCAAAATGAAGCAAAAACGTATGTGGCGTGATGGAAGGTAACTGCTTGTTTACTCATGATCGGAAAGCGTTAAAACTACAACCCACGCAAACTCCCTACCAGACTACTAAGCCTAAGAAGAATTTAACTTAGAGAAACAACTCCTCAAAACTATTCCCCCGAGCACAACAAAAACCTATGCCAAAACCCTACAACCAAAGGGTGGGGATTACCATTTCAGCTTATGTAGATTAGAAGTTCAAATTACTTCGTGCAAATTCATTAAAAATTAATGACATGAATAACTCAAATGAAATTGATTTTGAGAAAGAAGAAATATGAGTGTTTTATATTTTGGAGTTCATTAAGTGATAACCAAAAATCGAAATGTCTTTGAGCATGAATGGGTCAGTTAAAAAAAACAACAATTTATGTTCCAATGAAAATTTTATAAAATTATTTTCCAAGTAAGTGAACGCCGACTTAGGTTATGAACTGTGATCAAAGCTAGAATGAATTGTACTTGGATTAAAAGAGAGAATAAAGATCCTAGTGTTGGTCATGACATATCCATAGATCAAGTCATCTGAACATGTATGAATTATTAAAAACATATTAGGAAAATATGATTAACACCATGTCTTGTTTAAGTATGAAATCAAACATTGTCTTGATTTTTAGTAGTGTAATCCTTTTGAAAAGTTAAGTAAACGCAAAAGAATAACTCGTAGAAAAGAAAACCTTTCTTGAGTGGGAAAACATTCAAATTTTAAGGGATATGGAAAACGGTTGTACACCGAAAATCAATCATGCAAATCAAACCATGCGAATGTGATGTTTAGAGCGAAGTTACAAAAAGATGAAGAAACTTTATGCTAGAGGTAAGAAAGCATCTAACAATGAATATTTTTAATTAAGGGGTTGCACCATGAATGAAGAAGCTCGAAAGATTCATGTGCAAATGATAATACAACAACATTACCATTATGAAAAGTTTGAATAATTAGAAGTAAGCCGGAACACTAAAAAATGATGATTCAAACAAAGAAAACATCAAAGAAAAGAAGGATTCATGAGATTCAAAGAAAACTAAAAGGTTCCATTAAGGCATTTAACGAAACCCGACTCGACGGTTCACCACGTTAAGACGTAGGCCTAAAAATTCAACTTTAAAGGTTCACTTAAAGGAACTCACACTTCGCCTAAGGTCACACTACCCAAGCTAAGGGATTTGGCGTGAACCGGGAATGATTAACACGACTTTAATAAATAGGATCGATGATTGAAGGTAAGATAGAAGAATAAAAGGATATATAATCGAGCACCTTGACCTCTAAGTAACTCGTACTTAGCAATCTTGGTATAACTTTTACCCTAAGATAACTTGTATCTAAGACCTCTGGTATAGAACGCTCAAGACCTGCTCGGGATCTTGATAAGTTCGGGGATCGAATTCTCTACTCAAGAACTCTCGTCACACTTAACAAGTGATAAATATAATTTCTTATAATTTCCAATCTGAATTGCATTTACAATAGAAGGCCCTATTTATAGTATTAGAATACATTGATAAGATAAAAGCCGTCCTAAAAGTAATTAAAATGGCGTGTTCCAAGGAGGCTTTTGTATCTTCAATGCATCTTCAAAACCAAGGAGACTTTCTAGGTTTAATGTACTTAGTTTATCAAAGTCTTGAAATCTCCAAGAAAGGGGGCCGCACCTATTTTCGGATTTTCAGCCAATATTTTATAATTTAATAAGTTAAATAAGATATAATATATATATATATATATATATATATATTATATTAGAAAATATTATCCCAAAGCGACACTTCATTTGAGTTTAGGCCGAATGGGGTCACATCGGGATTCTAATCTTACATGATCTAATGCTTAGAAGATCTAACTTAGGAGGTTAACACTTGAAAAGTCCAACCTAAAAATCCAAAACATAAAGGTATAAGCTTGACAAGATCACTTCTTAAGACGACTAAACTTATGCAGCGGTGTTACTTCATTCTCTGATACCAACTGTGGCGACCCTGATCCAGATACCGAATCTTTAACCGGAAAAGGACGCCCGGCACGTACATAATTAAAATAAATCAACTATATACGTAAACCTGACATCATCAATAACAGAGAACAAGCGGAAATGAAAACACAGACTCGGGAAAAACTCTAAAAGATCACTACGACGATCGACAAGTAACACGGGGCTGCAACTAAAACCAAAATCCCATAAAAATACACAAGGTTGAATATCCATTAAACTATTACAAACAATTCTTTACAAACCAAAGGTACAATTGTCTTAATCTAATATAAAAGAAAAGAAAGATTCTATACCATTATTACAACAGAAAAGAAACATAGACTTCAATAGCTGAAACTCCGGAACCCCCTCTTAAGCGAGAACTCAACCTACAACAAAGCCACCTTCTCGGGGTAGGGAAAACAACATATTAAAGGGTAAGTACAAACATACTTAATAAAGGGTAGAAGCACCGAATCTACACATGCTAGGTCGCAAGGATTATTGTTAAGAAAAATAATAATATCACAGGGCTAGTCAAACAAGCATAATAACACATATGTTTCACTTGCTCACAAAACTCTACTAGTCTTACTAGTAGACACAACCAAGCAAGTTATTTGTTACATACTAATCCAAGGACACTTTGCATGGTGAAGACTGCACCACGACACATTCAGTGTTAGGAAATCTACGCGGGAACGCAGCGGAATTCAAAATTTTATTTCCTTTTACCAGGATCGACTTCGTTTAAGCAACAAGCATAAAAGAAGTAGAGGGTGGGTACCTTGCCTGATATAAAAGATCGATGCTTTGACCGTCTAAGGAGAGTAGTGGTGCACGGACCCGCCCAAGTGTTCGGCCTCTACCGCTAGTCACACGAACAACCCGCCGGAATCCACCATTGGATTGCTACTAGAAAAACTCGATTTCTAGACCGACCTTTTCTCTCTCACAAATCTCTCTCTAAGAAGCTCTCTATTTTTCACAAGAATCTATTAGTCTCTTGGAATTGTGATGTACGAAAGAGGTAGCCAACTCCTTTCTTATATAGGTGTTGGGCCGCCCCTCATGTCTCCCAATCTGATTGGGATTAGCATCCTAGTAGATTGAAGTGAAAGAAAACATTTTCCTAATAAAATAAGGAAAATCTCCTAGATTGAGTTATCTCATTTAATTTAATATCTTATATTAAATAATTCCAAGATATTGTCAATACCTAGTATTGATTATCTTTATCTTATTACCATAAATCAATTTACATGTGTATATCACATATATATATATATATGCAAATATATATATATATATATATATATATATATATATATATATATATATATATATATATATATATATATATATATATATATATATATATATATATATATTACTACAAGATGTGCACATGCATATCATATGTGCAAGTCACGCATGAATGTATATATATAAATATTAATATCTAATATTAATATATGGTTATACCATTAATTGAATTGCACAATTTAAGTGTATCTTAATACACTACGATACCGTGCCCCTTTAGCCAATAAATTGGCTTCCGGAATATTCTTTAATTGATCAATATAATTAATAACTTGTATTATATTTATTCATAATAAATAAATATCACCATATTAATTTACCACTATAACCGTTATAGTATGAGATAAATCATTTCCTTATTTGGTTTTCGCTATAACCGCATTTTAATCCGGCTAGATGTTCTTATGTGTACAAACATGTTAAAAGAAAACCCATTTTTCTCCCACAGTGTGGTTCTTGAAGCCATAGCTGATACTCCGTACAAGTGTACAACTTCTCTTCTTTTTATTTTTTTATTGATTTTTTTGTTTTTACTCCTTCGTACAAGCAAAATTGAAAATTAAATGTAATAAACAAGAATCGAAACCATGACCAAAATAATTTGTTAACAAATATTTGTTATAAAAGTTGATACATCTAGAATGTATATTCAAAAACAAGGGAGCTTAACTTTATCCTCTGTTGCATTTTAATGATTTCAATCGAATTCAATCGTATATCAATATCATTACACAGTGTAATAAACACAATTATACATTATATTAATTTATATTAATAATCAACACATATGATAATTGTCAAACATCATAAATAAAACCAAGTAAACATTATATCCACCAAATTCAACCCTCAACTTATAAACATTATGTTTTCGTTAAGATGTAATCAATATTAAACACCATAATAAAGTAAAATAAACATCAAATTTATATAAATTTCTTATAATCATCATCAAAAGTCGTAATTCACTATAATAAATATCATATTGATATTCAATTAGTTATAAGAATCGTTAAACGCTATATACAATTTTAAATGAACATTAATTAATTATTCAACCTTATCATCAAACACTTGATTGATTACAAATAAACATCATATTGTTTGAAACATCTAATTGATCTTCAAACACTCTCCGCCATCATTGAGAGTTGCAATAAGCTTCAATGAAAATCAAATTGATCTTCAATAGTTAATAAACATCGCCAAACACTATAATTTGCTTAAATATACATCATATCGATATTTAATTGCCTAAGAACATCATTAAACTATATAATTAACATACATAGACATCAGATTGATATTCAATCGCTTAAAATCATTATTAAAAAAACTATAATGCACTTAAACGAACATCAAATTGATGTTCAACAACTTATAATCATGAAACACTATAAATAATTAAATAAACCTCATAATGATCTTTTATTAATTATAATCATTGTCAAATACTATAACACAATTAACAACGAATTTGATGGACAATCTTCTATATTCATCATTAAACTCTAGAATAAACTTAGGTTAAAATATGGTTAGTGTACAATCACTTATAATGATCATCAAACCCAATCAATATAAGTATAAGCATCACATTGATGTTTAAACATCAAATATGATGTCCATACAGTTATAATCATCAATAAGCATAATAACAAGTTCAAACATTTATAATGATCATCAAACACCAAGATTAACTTAAATAAACATTATATTAATGTTCAAACATAAAGTTGATGTTCATGAACTTATAATCGTCATCAAATACCTTAATAAACTTAAATAAAGATCGATCAAAATGATGTTCAATTAATCACAATCATCATCAAAATCCATAAATAACTTAAACAACCATCAAATTTATGTCCATACACTTGTAATATTAAACTTTTGGATTCATATTTCAAAGATATAAACATCAAGTGTGCTTTAATTTAAGTACATTACAGTTTATACTAGCATAAGTGATATCAAGCATCATAGATGTAGTATATTAGACATCTATATCATTCAAATATTAATAAAACATATCATTAAATCCTTTACCCCATTGTAACATCTTATTAAAATAGTAATTGAGTTTATATCACTTGTATAGTTATATATGAGCAATACATTATAATTAATATACTAAAATCAATGTATTTTTTTTATATTTATATCACTTCAAAACCAATAATATAATCTCTTCACCCAATTTGACTCTTTCATGTCTATAGTTTATACATACATAATTATATACATAAATGATACATGGACAACTTAATTTCAAATTTTCATAAACTTTGAATTCGGCTCTACCAATATACAACATAAAAACGTATACAACTAATTTTCATACATGAATTTGCATCCATTACACAATTCCTTCTTAAACCATAATGAACTGTGAGTGAGCGAATGGCGAATTGCACAAAAAAAGCCATAGTGAGGATTCGGTCGGACATCCACTTGTATGCGGACCACCAGCAGCGGTTCGATTTCTTGAGCCTGAAGCAGCTGCTTGAGAGACCCATTCTCCTGGATTGCGGCATGAAAACTCTTACTGAGCTGCTCACGCTCAGCAGATCCCTTCTCCAGGTCGGCAATCATTTTCCTTAAGCCTTCTATGCAGGAAGCAGTTGCAGCCAATCTTTTAAATGTCTCTTGTCCAACACGAGACCCTTGCAAGGAATAAAAGTAAACCTTAGAAGAGGCAAAACCCAAGCATAAAACCACGAAAGAGGGTTAAAAGTACTTACATATTCGATGGTGCTAATCCCTTCATTGGCCAACTGTTGGTTGGTCATCTCCAGCAAGGGATCCGGTCTAATCTCTTCTTCTTCTCCTTCCTCACCCCTCTCTTCTTCATGCCTGGTTAGCTCGGGCGTCTAATCTAGGAAGGCATCTGATCTTCTTCTCATCCAGCTCATGCGTATAAGGGGAGTTTCATCATCATCGTGTTAGGAAATCTATGCGGGAACGCAATGAAATTCAAAAACTTATTTTTTTTTAAGCAGGATCGACTTTGTTTAATCAATAAACAAATAAGCAGTGAACAGCGGTTACCTTGCTTGATCTAAAAGATCAATGATTTGACCGTCTAAGGATAGTAGCAATGCACGGAGCCGCCCAAGCGTTCGGCCTCTACCGGTGATCCACACGAACAGCCCGCCGGAATCCCTTCATGGATTGCTACCAAAAAAACTTGGTTGCTAGACCGACTTTTGCGCTCTCTCAAAACTCTCCCTAAGAAGCTATCTATTTTTCATAAGAAGCTATTAGTCTCTTGGAATTGTGATGTTCAAAAGAGCTAGTCAACCCCTTTCTTATATAGGTGTTGGGCGCCCCTCATGTCTCCCAATCTGATTGGGATTAGCTTCCTAGTAGATTGAGGAGAAAGAAAACATTTTTCCTAATAAAATAAGGAAAATCTATTGGATTGATTTATCTCATTAATATTCAATATCTTATATTAAATATATTTCTAAGATATATATTGCCATTATCCAATATTTAATATATCTTTTATTATATTACCATAAATTCATTTACACATGTGTATATATCATATATATATATATATATCCAATATTAATACACAATAATATAATACTATGATTAATTAATTTGCAAAATCCATGTGTATCACATACATCATGACATGCACCCCACATGTATCAAAATACAAATATTTAATTAATCAACATAATTAATATCTTGTATTATATTTATTCATAATAAATAAATATCACCATATTAATTTACCACTATAACCTTTTATAATCGAGATAAACTTTCCTTATTTAGGTATCACTATAACAAAGACATTTTAATCCGGGTAGATGTTCTTATGTGTGTGACCCGATACGCTTCCGAATATGTTGTTACCGTAGGCACAAAGTGCAAATTATGAAAATGCCTTTTATACCTAACGATCACGGGATAGCGTCCGGCAACACACCGTGACCCCCAATCATCGGAAGAGTCAAATGCAATGACTACTACCTTTCATGTGAAACAGTTACTATGTAAATAGAATCCTATCGCTGTAATAATATCTGTACGGTCGTATGTCGAGTGTCAAACATCAACAACCGTATCTTATAATTTGGATATCCTATTCTCTCGAATTAACTCATTTACTTCCACTTTGCAAAGATTCATGAGAGTAAGACATTCTTTATAAGAATGCCCTTTTCAGATATTCACTCCTACTGATAGGGTACGCGATTCCCGGACAAGCAAACATGTATACTCCGCATGCTTCAGTATCACACCCAATCACTACTTCATTATCGCCTCATGGCTAGGGGAAACCTCAATAGTGTCAAAGCATGAGAATCCACACCGTGATGCCATGAAGTCTCCGGTCCTAAGGATAATTACACACCCATCACATAGTGTGACACTTAACAGTGTAAGTGGGTCGATCTAACATACGCATTCTCTCGATACACGTCACGTAGAGTCCAAGTATCTCACACTTCGATAGACGAGATCTATCCCCGCCCTACTTAAAGACGAGAAGACATCTAATACGTGATAGCATGTTTGTACTATCAATGCCCCTGTTTAATAGTATATAAGCCTAGAGTCATTTAAGTATCAAACTTATTAAAGTGATTCGAGATCTCATCAACCATAATCACCAATCATTGTTTCTCTATCACAGTTTAATACTAAGAATCTCCAAAGTGATTTCTAGCTAAGACATTTCCAGCCACTTGTCTCCCTTAGTCAAAGTGATCGAAAACCCAGACCATAGCTCCCACTATCTTCATAAGATTTAGGGTCCATGTTTGTATATCTACGTTTATTCGATTCCAGGTTTCAATAAACCAAGAACCCATCTTTAACACTGATCGTGTGTAAGTCACTAACGTCGATATTACTAGCAAGAATACTAGGTACATCGCAGTATAGTAAATGCGAGTCAAGGTCGATCCCATAGAGACAATGCAACTTATACATATAAACGATTCTAACCGATCAAGAAGCAACATATAGGTGGTCATTGACCAACAATAACATAAAAGAAAACAAACATTGTATACCTCTCCCTCTCCTCACCAAACTACTAACATGGATTAGTTAATCGTTATGTTTACTTCCCCACATAATTTCCTTAGATTAATCGCTAGCTTTTAATGATTATTATCTTATTTATCAGCTACGGGTGCAATTCCTACTCCTATCTACTCCGACAATGTCGGTAGACAATCTATACGCAAACTACCCTCCTTAATTGGTCCGTAATAGCCCATATGCATAAAAAACTAGAACTGCCGATATTGAGCGTTACCTCATACCGCTAACCCGCCTAGACAACTGTCGACATTGACTAGCACGTTCCTATGGTCCATCAAGACTATATCATAATTAACATTTCACTTGCAGTCCTTCATGTTAATTTACGAATTACGAATACTAGATTGGCCAGACCTATTACTCGTTTTAATTATTTCTGCCGATCAACGTAGCTGTAGTGAAGCCCAGTTAGGTTTTCTAAAATATGCCTCGGTAAACCGGTATAGACCACCGGTTTACCGGGGGCGGCTTTTCTTAATTTTTGGATCTACATTGCTCGGTACGATTAAAATAAGTAAATTAAGGGGTTGTTAAACATGCAGATTAACTAAAACACATAAATACGAACAGATCTACCATATTGAAGACAATAAAGGAACGTTCAAAGCTTCATACCTTCAACAATGGAGATCTAGCTCGATCTACTCAAGCTAGAGATGATGGAAGAAGGGAAGAAACCGAAAACAATTCTCCAAAGCTCAAGAAAACTTTATTGCATAATAATAAATGTAATGTAATATATAAATTTGAAGATTGTATCAAGCATATGAAAACTCCCAGTATGTAGAAACAATAGCCGACTTAAGACTCTCTAAAACCTTAACCGACTTAGACAATGCGGCAGAATGAATTTCGTGTTGAATAGGTCACCGGTTTACCAAAGGTGCGGCAGTAAAGGAGAAAATAAATAACTCCAAAACAATTTAAGCCGACAAAATCAATATATTAATATTATTCTGCTACATTAACTAAGTAGGAAAAGAAAAATAAAAGAAAAACAAGAAAATGGAAAACAACAATAGAAAGAAATAAAAGCTAGTCCTCATCAGAATCACCCTCCTAGTTGACTCTATGCTCAAAACCGGGAGGTGGTGCAGAACTCGAGGCGGTGGCGGTGGAAGATGATGCTCTATGACGTGGGGCGGTCTTAGGTGGCGGGGTAGCAGGCGGAACTCCTAGAAAGTCAATAATCATATCCATCTTGCGATGCAGACTCGCAATCTCTCGCGAGTGCTCCTCAAGCAAGGCTCTATGATTTCTCGGTGCACCATGCACCGGAGTACGCTCCCTCTCTACTCTAACCCTCTCTGAACTCTCGAGATTGACTACGAACTGAGTTGTGGCTCAGGATCTTCCCAATCATCACTGACAAGCATCTTCACCTCGCCCTCTAGAGCAAACATATCAATCATCGGCCCTTAAGGTAGCAGCTCTCGCTCTGAAGTGGTGGCAAGCTCGTGGATACGGCTATGCATCAACAGACCGATGTTGATGGGGGCACCCGTCTCTAGGTAAAATATCATCTCTGCCCTCGAAGTGGTGATAGAAACAGTGTGCTTAGTCAGAAGAAGGCGTGCACACATGAATCTATTGACCATCTTCCGGTCCCAAGATAAACCGTTCTCTAGGAAGATGGTGGGGACTCCAGCATAGTTACGCTTCCATTGCACCCCTCAGAATTCAGCAACCATATCCATCATCTCAAAATCGGCAATGTTGCTCGAGGATATTTCCGGTGGATTTCTAACCCCAAAATGCTCGTTGATCCTCTCAATAGAAAAATCAACCTTAACTCTTCAGACCATAGCAAATGTGGCTCCGGGGTTATACGAAACGTAAGCATAAAATTCCCTTACCACCGTGGTGTTGAATCTTGCAGGTGCCTCAGCCATGTCCAGTAAATCTTGTGCTTGTAGGGCCTCCGGAAATATCATCCCGCATTCGTCCAAATCTACCCCTCATTCTTGAGCCACTGGTATTGCGTTCCAATGGCCTCGGAACGACTCGTAAATACCTAGAGAATGGGGCCGTGCAACCCCGTCTATCAGCGGATTGGCATCTCCATAGACAGTCTGATAACCATTTGGACGAACAGATGACCTTTGACGCTTAGGACCCATCCTGAATGAGTACAGAAACTGATACAGAAGTTGTTTCTGAAAAAGAGACATCGGTAAACTGGTGGTAAGGTACGGTTTACCGGCCTGAATTTTTTGGATTTCTTTCTGGACTGTGCTTCTGATGGTGGAGGAAGGAGAATGGCATCACCTCACTGTAGCAGCAGCAATACAACTCAGCAACAGTGTTAGGAAATGGTGTTTAGGGTTTGGAAATTGGTTTGGTTATGGTGCCTTTTTGGTTGTGATATGGTGGTGATGGTGGCCGGATTTGAGAAACGAAGAAGAAATGGAAGAAGTTTGGTGAATGAAAGAGATGAAAATGAAAAGAATGATGATATTGGTGATGGAGGGGTGATTTAAATAGGAAGAATGGAATGAATGTGGATGTTTTAGTGGGATAATAGGTAGAGAAGTTATTAGGGTGAGGGATTTATTTATTTATTAATATCCAATATTAATACACAATAATATAATACTATGGTTAATTAGTTTGTAAAATCCATGTGTATCATATACATCATGACATGCACCCCACATGTATCAAAATACATATATTTAATTAATCAACATAATTAATATCTTGTATTATATTTATTCATACTAAATAAATTCCACCATATTAATTTACCAATATAACCCTTTATAGTCGAGATAAACTTTCCTTATTTGGTTACACTATAGGCTTCCGAATATGTTGGCCGATAGGCACAAAGCGCAAATTATGTAAATGCCCTTCATACCTAACAATCACGGGATAGCTTCTAGCAACACACCGTGACCCCCAATCATCGGAAGAGTAAAATGCAATAACTACTTCCTTTCATGTGAAACAGTTACCGTGTAAATAGAATCCTATCGCTGTAGTAATATCCATACGGTCGTACGTCGAGTGTCAAACATCAACGACCGTATCTTATAATTTGGATATCCTATTCTCTCAAAGTAACTCATTTACTTCCACTTTGCAAAGATTCAAGAGAGTAAGACATTCCTTATAAGAAGGCTCTTTTTGGATATTCACTCCTACTGATAGGGTACGCGATTCCCGGACGAACAAACATGTATACTCCGCATGCTTCACTATCACACCCAATCACTACCTCAATATCGCCCTATGGCTAGGGGAAACCTCAATAGTGTCAAAGCATGACAATCCACACCGTAATGCCATGAAGACTCCGGTCCTAAGGATAATTACACAACCGTCACATAATGTGACACATAACAGTGTAAGTGGGTCAGTCTAACATACACATTCTCTAATACACGTCCACATACACTCCAAGTGCCTCTACAATTCGATAGACGAGATCTATCCCTGCCCTTAAAGATAGAAGACATCTAATACGTGCTAGCCTATTTGTAATATCAATGTCTTGTTTAATAGTACATAAGCCTAAAGACATTTAAGTATCAAACTTATTAAAGTGATTGGAGATCTCATCAACCATAATCGCCTATCATGGTTTCTCTATCACAGTTTAATACTAAGGACATTATCATATAACAATTCATAATTGGTTCTTTAAAAGAACAAAAATATGACAACAGAAAAGCCATTTAATATATGTATAAAGATAAAGAAATAATAGAAATGATCCGACCCGGTCGGATCCGGTCCAACCCGATTGGGTTTAGGACACTATTTCAACAAATTACCTCCTCGTCTGGGAAGGGGAGTAGGATTCTGCCAAGGGATAGATGAGCTTGGAGTAGCGTCTCCCTGGCGTTCCGGTTGTGGGGGGAAAATGCTTACGGGCACTGCATTAACTGGTACACCGACGGGAAGATGTTCCTCAGTGCGCGTCTGTTCGAGGAAATGCTCTCATCAACCTATTCTCTTCCGGTAGTGCCTAGATGACCAGCCAATGTTGCCACTGCAGAAGAAGAAAGAAAAAGAGAGAGAGAGTTAGTGACATAGAAATTTAAGATAAAGCAAAAGTTGTGAAAAAGGAAGCCCTACACGTGGGTTGCTCCTCAACACTAAGAGGTATATACAGATCAGGCCCAGCCTTCTCAAGCCGAGAAGCCTCAATTAGCTGAGACGACAACTCATTGGTGAGTATAAAGACACCGGAGTCCAGAAGGTCCCGGACTTCAGTAAAGTCAACAATGTTGGACGTAGCATCCTTATTTACATCATTTGACCTCCACCGGATTAGCTCGGCATGGCCCCCATTCCGAGCAAAGGAGAACAGTGAATGCCAACCCGCGGGCGGTGAGGGACTCGTTAACTATGTATGCCGAACACTAGATCGGTGAGGAAATTGATACCACCCACAGTCCCGATTTTTCCTAATGCGGTGAAAATTCCTAAAGAGGTTTACGTAAAAGCGAACCTCGGCCCATCCAACACGGGACAACAAACCCAATAATGCTCCTAATAGGATTAGGGGCTACATGGGCAGCACAAATGCCATAGTGCCTTAAAACCTCTATGAAGGAAGGGCACCAAGGTAAACACAACCCGCCTTTTAACTGGCCTTTGAAAACCGTACAGAAACCATCCAGAGGCCGGTAGGCATAATGACGAGGGTCATTGGGGAGAATAGGGGCAAATATTTCCCTACCTATCCTATAGTCATGGCAGATATAGTCCAAACTACTCTCGAAAAGGACAGATTCTATTCCATATCTTCCTATCATTCTATAACTCTCAGTACAAATTTTATGCCGGAATGCATGATCAAAAGTCCTAGAGGGCACCAAGCTCGGATTGATTAGGGACCTTTCATCGTCAGAATCTGATCGAAGGCAAACAGTTCTTCTACGGATGAGTTGGAATAAGTCAAAGCTCTCATTAGCAAAAGGAAGAGAGGAAGATAAAATCTAGAGTAGAAAAGCACCAAGAGAGACTCAAAAACGGTCAGGATAATGAAGAGCTTTCCGCCTTTATGTTTACCTGAAATACGTGAAAGACGCTTGACATGACATGAGACTATAAGCCTTAACTTGTTCTCGAAAACCAATTTTTGTAGTGGGCGGGAAACGCCTCGACATTCTAAAGACATTATGACAGAAGTTACGACAAGATACTGCCACCTGGCACAGTGGATTATCTCAAATTTATTGAACACAGGGGCCGAGCTCCATAATGACGGAGCCAAACATGCACAAAGAACGATCAACACAGATCTGACCTGACCTCAAGAGCTCATCTAGATCTGGGGGGCTTATGACGAAGATGGATTTAACCATGCCACATGTCACACACACAATCCCTAAGTAATACGGCAAACAGACTTGAGATCCTAACTTTAAGGGCTAGGAGGCCAATATAAGCCTATGGGCCGATCTTCGCCCCTAAGAGGAAAGCTGACTAGGTCGATCCTCAGTCTACCACAGGTCGGTCAGGACAAAGTAGAGGCCGACCTGCGCAGCTCGGTAACCTTGACCTCGGCTGCTCGCCGCAGGTCGGCTAGTGCATATGATGATAAATATATGTATATCATGATAATTATGGAAAGAATTATGAGCCATTAAGGCTCTAATCTTTATCATTTAAATACCGTGATTATCCCTTAAAATCATGGGATAAGCACATAATAATAATAATACTTGTGAGACACGAAAATAGAGTCCATAATGGACACGGCCCATACAGGTCTAGGGCACAAGTGTTCCGTTTATACACGTTCATAAGAACTACGGCAGACTTGATTCCAACAGAGACTTTGGATACGTAGGCAACTTGGGAAAAATTGCAGGCCCAGTCTAAATCACCCCATTAAAATTTTCTCCCTGTTCTTTGTTTTCTACTTGTTTTTTTTACCTTGATTGAATTATCATTAGATAAAAGTCATAGGTTAACACCCGACGAGATTTTGCTTCATCAACCACCAATATAAAATTTGTGAATATAAGGTATTGCCAAGTAATTCTCAATGGTAACTCTTAATTTAGGTAGTTTCCTTATTTGAACACATTACTCAATACTCCCTCCGTCCCGTAATATATAGTTTTCTTAAACTTTTTTGAGGTGTCAACAAATATAAGTCATTCTCACATTTCAATTCTCATATTTTAATTTAATATTAAATGCATAGTTTTCATTTTCACACTAAACAATGTAATATTATTTGTCTGTCCGAGAAAACAATACAATATTTTCTCTTGAAATATTAAAAGGTAACTCATTTATGATGTTTTTTAAATTGTGTGAAATGGCCAAAAGGCCTTATATATTGGGACGGAGGGAGTATTTTTTTTCCGGTGATAACAATTCATAAATACTGTATTCGGTCCAAAATATAAGCCATCTTAGGAGTTTTCACGCTGATAAAGAAAGTGGTTGAATGCTATAAGTTTGAAGGTTTTTTTAGGGGAAAAGAACTTTAGTCATTCACCAAATCATGTCAAACATGAAGAGCGAGACATCTTAAGGGGTTGGGTTCTCCAAGCGAGTTACACCCCGACTAATTAAACCATGTCTAGCAAGTAAATATGCCGGGACATTCCGTGTGTGCCTGACAAATTAAAAATGTAAAGGAACAAAGTGAGAGCCCGCCTCAAGGAAGTCCTGCCTCAAGCAACCAATGGGAGACATGTCCTCCTTAGTATGATTCAACATCTGCACAAATGCCATACAATCACTCTCGACCGCCGAACTCTCTAATACAAAGCGATGTCCCTCCACCGGGGATAGCGAAATGACCCGCATGTCTAACATCGCCACGTCAATACCTAGGTCTAGATGAAAAGAAAGTGGTTGAATGTTATAGCTTTGAAGGTTAAGAGTCTAAAATAACTTTGACTATCATTAATACAATAGTTGCATATATAGTAATGAAAGTAGTTGGATTGGTAATAAATCAATGGTAAGTTATGAAAAAGAGTAATATCTCCGTCTCAAAATGTAAGTCTGGTTAAGTGTCAATAATTTCAATGGTAAAAGTGTATAATACCCTTTGAATCTCATTAAGGTAATAGTTTGTAAAGTTGATGAATGTATAATAAATTATGGGTAAGAGGAAGAAACATGTAATAAATTCTCCTTTGATATTCTAAATAGACTTATATTATGGGACAAATTTAGAAAGTTAAACGGATTTACATTTTAGGATAGAGGTAGTAAATAACTTTTGTATTGGTAATGTAGAATAACGTGGGCCAAATAAAAAAACTGTAGGATGCCCTATTATTATCGGATGGGTCGTTCATGTGTAATCGGAGGCCCTAGGCCAAAAAAATCCAGGGCCTTTGACTTTTTGAAATAAAAAAATATATATCACCACTATTTTTTAGGTATACTATGTTGATGAGCATTATAATAAATGTTACGGAATTTGATTAGACTTTTTTCACTGAATTCGGCTATAAATTTAGGTCTTACTGGTTTTTTAGTTTGAGTTAAAAAAAATTGACCTAAAAGACACTTCTGCTATATGAAAACTGGGCCCTAAATGGCTAATTCGAGCGGGGGACCTAGGCCGCCTGCCCCAGGGACGGCCCTGGGTGGTAGTATTCAACATGAGCAAAATCCAAATAATTAAATTTAAGGGTAATATAATAATGTTTCTTTAGCATGTAACTATTTCTTCAAGTCCAGCCTTCAAGCTATACCTACATTCATTATGCAATGTTTTAAGGTCCCAACCACGCTAGTTCATGAGATTGAGAAATGTATTAGTGGCTTCTTCTCGGGGGACACTGAGACCAAACGGAAGATGCGTTGGAGGAACTAGGACACTTGCTGCCTGCCCAAAAATCTTGAGGGTCTTGGATTTCGCAATTTGGAGTGTTTTAATTTAGCCTTGCTCGCTAAGCAAGCGGGGCAATTCCTTACTTGTCCTGCCGCCCTTACGAGTCGTGTTCTGAATGCGAAGTACCACCCGGTACTACTATTATGGCAGCAGGGTTAGGAAGTAGACCTTCTATCCTGTGGAGGAGCTTGTTGGAAGGTAGAGATATGTTAATGCTAGGATTGCGATGAAGAATAGGAAATGGGAGTACTGTCTCTGTCTTCCATGATGCCTGGGTCTTTAGGCCACCAACATTTTGGCTAGCTCATTCATCGCATTCTTTGCCCACGGATAGCAAGGTTCACGACTTGCTTTTGCCGGGTACTAGACAGTGGAACTTGCCGTTTCTCAGGCAAGAGTTCCACACATGGGAGGTGGATGCCATCCTTCAGACTCCAATTATAGGTGGTTCGCACCCGGACAAGCTGATTTGGCATTATGACCGCCGGGGTATGTATACAGTAAAGTCAGGTTATTTTCTTGCCTTGAGCTTGTATGGTGGATTGGCTGAGTCGGCACAAGCGGCATCATCCTCAGGACTAGACAGAGTATGGCGGGATATTTGGAAAGCCACGGTACCGCCGCGTGTTCACCATTTCATATGGCGGTGCCTACAGGACTGTTTGCCGATAGGAGAGCAGCTGGCCAAGCGTAATATGGGCTCGGGTCTTTGTTTTGCATGTGGCAGAGAGATGGAGTCCCTACGCCATGTTCTTTTTGATTATGATTATGCCAGGGAGATATGGGCAGCCTCGCCTTTTGGCAGTCAGCGTATGCAGCATGGATCGAATTTCAGGGAGTTTTTTTGTATGTTGGTAGTGCGCTACACCCCGGGTGAGGTTTCCACTTTCTGTATGCTTCTCTGGAACCTCTGGAAAGCCCGGTGTAGTGCGGTTATTGATGATGTGCCTATTTATGTATCCCGCGTGGTTTCGGCATCCTTAGCAGGGCATTGGAGTATCGAATGGCATGTCCGTAATTCTCACACGGAGCCCCGGAGAGTCCGTTCACCCGATCGTATGGAATGCTCCTCCCGTGGGCGGTTGGAAATGCAATTGCAATGCTTCGTCACGGACTCGGGATCCGGTGTAGCCCGATCTTCGAGATGCGCTTGGCTCGATTCTCGCCGCCTTTTCGTTCCACCTCGATCCTGGTATAAGTCCCGAGACTCGGAGATGCGGCGATCCTAATGGCAATGCGAGAGGCTATACGCTTAGGACTAATCGTAGTTACCGTCGAGACCGACCGTCCGCCATGTGTTCAAGCTTTGCCGCGACCGGCCGATGATTTGTCCGTCGATCTCCAGTTTGTTTAGCGCGTGTTGTCTTGCGCTCCGTCGTCCTTCGTTTCCTCTTCTTTTACGTTTGTTACGCGCACTGGTAATTTCCCGACGCATTTGTTGGCTAGGCGTGGGTTAGGTCATATTGATCGTATTGATTGGGGAGTTTCCCCATCATGATATAATTTCCGCTGCAATTGCGGATTTGGCTTAATAAAAATCCTTTTTCCTTCAAAAAAAAAAAAAAAAAAAAAAAAAAAACTATTTCTTCCATATTAAATCCCTTTAAGAAATAAAAAATCTGACATTTTGAGTATCATCATTTTCTTTTTCTTTTTTTTTTAAAGTACCATCATTTTCCTTTTAAACGAAGTATCGTCTCCCTAAAAAAAAAAAGAGAAAAAAAAAACAAAGTGTTGACATTTATTAACTTATAATATAATATTGTGAAACGTATAAAATCGTAAAATGCGCTGAAATGAAATTTAATTTTTTTAATAAATGCAGAGAAAATGCAAAAGTGTAACATTGTTGCAAAAAATCTTAAAATTAATGACTACAGAGGACAACAATCTCTTTATCTTTTTTATTACAACTAAGTCCACGTCCTTCGTATTCATATCTTAATAATGTGTAATTAAAATGACATATACAGGAAAGGTACAAGAATATCCATTGTTGGAGAAACTGTGAAGCTTCCAGAGCCTTTACAAGAGTCTATTACAAAAGCTGAAGAAACAACGAAAGACAACACAAAACTACATCTTGTGATGGCAATAAATTATGGGGGTAGACAAGACATAATACAGGCAACAAAAAGAATCAATAGAAAGATTGAAGATGGTATGATAACACTAGATGACATTGATGAGAAATTATTCGATGACGAGCTCCTAACGAATCGCACCGATTATCCATACCCTGATTTACTAATAAGAACAAGTGGGGAGCAAAGACTTAGCAACTTCATGATATGGCAATTGGCTTACTCAGAATTTTTCTTTTCCCCTAAAATGTTTCCGGAGTTTGAAGAGGAAGATTTAATAGAGGCACTCAAGTCATTCCAAGGAAGACAACGACGTTATGGAGGGAAGTGATGAGAAGAAATAGTGACTACAACGAATACATCAAAAGAAAATTGTGTTTAAAATTTTTTTTTTTTTTTGAAGAATTTAAATGTGTGTATTGATGAACTATATTATAACTGAATGGAAACGTTATGTTCAACAATAATAAGCACGCGTTATTTATGTTTGTTTTGAGTAATTTAGCCATTTCAAATTTCAAAATACCCGGATGTGCTCCTAAAATAAAATATAAAATATAAAAAAAAAACCGGATGTGGTTGTGTACTTCACTACCTTTGAATTTGAAATGAATATATCATTTTCAGAGTAGTTGTTGCTCTTAGTTATTTATTTTTAAAGGTATTTGTTTATAAGTTTGAGTACTTAATTAGGCAGTTAGGATACACTTAAATTTAATTAGTTATAAGGAAATAAAATTAGTACATAGACCAAACTATCTATAATAAGTTTTATTTTTCTTTTCTGGACGCAAAAGAGACACCGCGATGAAGTGACACCGCGATGCATCGGGGGTGGTCAATGCATCGTGGTGTCATTGCATCGCGGTTGGTAGTGCATCGCGGTGTCTCTGCATCGGGGGTGGTCATTGCATCGAGGTGCCCACGGCATCGCGGTGGTCAATGGATCGGGGGTGGTCAATGCATCGTAGTGGTCACAGCATTGGAGGTGGTCACTGCATCGGGATGGTCACTGCATCGCGGTGTCACTTCATCCCGATGTCTCTGCATCGCGGTGTCACTTCATCCCGATGTCTCTGCATCGCGGTGTCTCTACATCGGGGGTGGTCACTACATCGTTATTCTCATTTCATCCAGTGTCTCCGTATTACGGTGTCTCGGCATCTCGGTGTCTCTGCATCGTGGGTGGCCACTGCATCAGTGTGGCTACTGCATCGCGGTGGTCAATGGATCGGGGGTGGTCAATGAATCACTGTGGTCAATGCATCGCGATGGTCACTGCATCAGAGGTGGTCACTGCATCGGGATGGTCATTGTATCGCAGTGTCACTTCATCCCAGTGTCTCTGCATCGCGGTGTCTTTGCATTCGGGGTGGTGGTCACTGCATCGCGGTGTCTTTGCATCGGGGTGGCCATTGCATCGCGTTGGTCAATGGATCGGGGTGGTCAATGCATCGCGGTGGTCAATGCATCGCGATGGTCACTGCATCGGAGGTGGTCACTACATCGGGATGGTCACTGCATCGCGGTTGTCAGTGCATGGTGTCACTGCATCGCGGTTGTTAGTGCATCGCGGTGTCACTTCATCGAGGTGTCTTTGCATCGCGGCGTCTCTGCATTGCGGTGTCTCTATATCAGGGGTGGTCACTGCATCGGGGATGGTCACTGAAAAAAAAAAAAAAAAAAAACTTTTTTAGCGTCCAGGAAAAAAACACAAAAAAAAAAAACTTTGTTTGTCGAGGAAAAATAAATTGCGTCCTAGAAAGAAAAAAAATAGGTAGTTTAGTCTATGTACTAATTTTATGTCCTTATAACCAATTAAGATTTAAGTATGTCCTATTTGCCTAATTAGGTCTAATATGTGTCATTTTAGACAATTGCCCCTTATTTTTATTACTGAACTACGTGGTGATGGACATGTTAAAATTTTCACATAAAACATGGTAATTTTTTTTTATATTTCTTAACGAAGCAAACCTTTTATTAAAAAAAAAATACAAAAACATGGTTATGTATTTTCAATTTTGAACTCCTTGGTGATAAACTCATTTAAAACATTTACTAAAACATATTTATTTTTAAGAGACACTACAGGAAAAATAGGGCTTAGTGGAATCAAAAAATGCCTCTAAAATACGATACAGAGCCTTTGTGTGAATTCTCACATCGGTAAAGTAACGTCCTGCTCACCCCCATATAAGTGTGAGACGTAAAGGTCTTGTCAACTCGGGTTATCTCTTTTAGACCAAGCGAGGACGGCTTTCTAAGCAGTTGACCGGACCATTTATAACGAATTTAGCGCGACCAGGTCCAAGGCCTGGGGGCGTTACAGTTTGAGTCCAGTTATGGCGTTTGAGTCTGATGCCTTGCTCGAAAGCGCCTCTACAACCCCCGAAATCCAAGACAACCCAATGGTTTAATCACACCCAAAGAAATCAATTACAAAAGGATAACATACTTAGCAAACAACAATTAATCAATGCTCAAAACCGAATCAATGCAAAATAGATTCTAAGGTATTTAGAGCACATTAGAAAGAATACTTAGTACAACTTATCCAAGAGGCTTCTCCCTGCTGCTAGTTCTGGTCGTTGTTAGCATCTGATTCCGTCACATGATTGGCGTTGCTTTGGCGGCTTGTTGTCGTGTGGTCACCTTGTTGTCTCCGAAGCTTTCCTGAGATTATCAAACAAAGAGACCCTCCTTCTAGTGCCAATTGACGATCCAAAAACTCGTCTGTATAATTTTAGGCCTCTTCCTCTTGATGATAACCTAAGGGTAAATTGACGATCCAAAAACTCGTCTGTATAATTTTAAGGCTCTTCCTCTTGATGATAACCTAAGGGTGCTCCTTGAATACAGAAAATAGTAAAAAGTGGGGTGTTTCGGGAGTGATTTAGACTGCAGATAGTGATCAAGCTGCCTACGTATCCAATGCTGGGATTGGAATCAAGTCTCTGTAGCTCCTTAGGATTGTTTATATAGAGGGGCTTATGCCATAGAGTTAGCGTGTGGCGTGTCTATGGTGGACACTGATTGGCGTATTCCTTAAGGAAAAGGATTACGTTTAACTAAGCTCCTTGATTTTTAGGAGATAATTATAGTATTCAAATATTTATATTAAGTGATAAAGATTGGAGCCTTTATGACTCAGGATTCTTTCCATAGTTACCCATTTATTATCACGTGGGGAAAACTATAGACATTTTATTAAAATTTGATACTAATCAAAAATGCCAAGTGTGTGTTGAGGCCAAATTGGCTAAAGCACCGTTTCCAATTATAGAAAGGAACACAGAACCTCTAGACTTAATTCACACTGATTTATGTGACTTGAAGTTTGTACAAACAATAGGCAGTAAAAAGTATTTTGTAACTTTTATCGACGACAGCACTAGATACTGTTATATATATATGTTAAGAAGAAAAGATGAGGCTCTTGATGCATTTAAGGATTATAAGAATGAAGTTGAAAATCAACTAAGCAAACGAATCAAATGTGTTCGTAGTGATCGTGGTGGAGAGTATGATGCACCGTTTATTGACTTTTGCTCAGGGGCCGGCATCATTCATCAAACGACCGCACCATACACACCTCAATCGAACGGAATTGCTGAACGCAAAAACAAAAATCTTAAAGAGATGATGAATGCTATGTTGATAGGTTCGGGTTTACCTCAGAACTTGTGGGGGAAGCTATCCTCTCAGCAAATTTCATTCTGAATAAAATTCCTTCAAAGAAAAGAGATAACACCCCACATGAATTGTGGAAAGGCCACAAGCCTAGCTACAAATTCATGAAAGTGTGGGGGTGCTTGGGCGAGGATGAAATACCTAAGCCGAAACAAGTAAAGATAAGACCTAAAACGGTTGATTGTATATTCATAGGATATGATCTTAATAGTAGTGCTTATCGGTTTCTAGTGCATAAATCAAACATCCCCGATGTACGTGAAAATGTCATCATTGAGTCTAGAAATGCTGTGTTCTTTGAGGACATCATTCCTTGCAAAGGAAATGATAAAGAAGAAGCAGGACCAAGTAAGAGGGCATATGAGTCTGTCGAAGAAGACAACACTCAAGAAATTGAGGAGTTGCGTAGTACCAAATGGGCCAAGACCTCAACGTCATTTGGTCCGGATTTTCTAACATATATGGTAGAAAATGAACCGAAGACATATGCTGAGGCAATGTCGACTCCAAAAGCTCCATTTTGGAAAGAAGCCATCAACAGCGAGATAGAATCCATAATGCAGAATCACACTACTTGGGAGTTGGTTGACGTTCCACCTGGATATAAACCACTCGGATGCAAGTGGATCTTTAAGAAGACACTTAAAGCAGATGGATCAATCGATAAGTACAAGGCCATATTAGTGGCCAAGGGCTATCGACAAAAGAAAGTGCTTGACTATTTTGACACATACTCACCAGTTACGAGGATTACATCGATAACAATTTTGGTTGCAATCGCTGCAGTCTATGGCCTGGAAATCCATCAAATGGATGTTAAGACTGCTTTTTTGAATGGTGAGTTGGAAGAAGAAAATTACATGGAACAACCCGAGGGTTTTATAGTTCCAGGGAAAGAAACAAAGGTGTGTCGACTCGTGAAGTCTTTACATGGGTTGAAACAAGCATCAAAGCAATGGCATCTGAAATTTGACAAAATTATGTTGTGAAATGGGTTTAAGATTAATGAGTGTGATAAGTGCGTTTACATAAAAAAAACACACCCCACGCATATGTAATTGTATGCCTTTATGTTAACGATATGCTAATCAAGGGAAGCACTCATGATATTATTATGAATACGAAAAAGATGCTGACAAGGAACTTTGCCATGAAGGACCTGGGAGTTGCAGACGTAATTTTAGGGATTAAGATCTCGAAAATGTCTGATGGACTTGTGTTGTCACAGTCTCATTACATTGAGTCTGTCTTAAAAATATTTTAATGTCTTTGACGAAAGTCTAGTAAAAACCCCAATTGACTTAAGTCAACACTTAAGCAAGAACCGTGGTGAACCAATGGATCAATTAAAGTACTCACAAGTGATTGGAAGTCTAATGTACATAACCAACTGTACACGACCAGACTTAGCATGTGCAGTAAATAAACTAAGTAGGTTCACAAGTAAACCAGACCATAATCTTTGGAAAGCCTTAAATAGGTTGTTGAGGTACATGAAGTACACTATAAGTTCTGGATTACGATATACAAGATATCCAGCAGTATTAGAAGGATACTATGATGCCAAATGGATATCAGATACAAAAGATTCGAAGTCCACCAGTGGATACTTTTTCATAATTGGTGGTGCTGTTGTGTCCTAGAAATCTACAAGACAAACATGCATAGCTCGTTCCACGATGGAAGCTGAGTTTATAGCATTGGATAAGGCTGGAGAAGAAGCCGAATGGCTTAGGAATTTCCTTGAGGATATTCCAGGTTGGCCAAAGCCAGTGGCTGCTATCAGCATACACTGTGATAGTCAGTCAGCTATAGGTAGGGCACAAAGTAGTATGTATAATGGTAAGTCTGACACATACGCCGTAGACATAATACTATTAAGCAGTTGATCTCTAATGGTGTGATATCCATCGATTATGTAAGATCGAAAGAGAACCTTGCGGATCCGCGTACAAAAGGTTTAGCTAGAGATCAGATGTCAAAATTGACAAACGGAATGGGGTTAAAGCCTATTACGCATTAACCCTTGTAATGGGAACCCAACCACGTTGACTGGAGATCCCAAGATCATGGTTCAAAAGAGACAACTAAATTATGAGGAACAACCTAGCACTTACTTATTCTGTTAGAACAAAAAGTGTTGTCTGCTAAGAGTTTGAGGTTAAGCGAAAGCTTTTAATGATTCTTATATCTTGGGTGACCCAAGTGGGGTCTAGCAGAATACTCTTGATAGGATTTCACCTATGTAAGTGTGAAGTGGGGCCGCTTATGTGAGAATTTATAGGCTTGAATTCTCTAAAGCACTTTCTGAAACCAAGTGTTGTTCAGGGCCAAAATGAGCACAACCATGAGAACCAAAACGGTGATAGAAGAAATATTGTGTGAATGCTATTGTCTTGGTTTACATTAAAGGCTGAACAGTTCAAGACATAGTTCACTGATTAGCCGAGTAAATCCAATGGCATTTCACTAAGGCAGGTTCAAAGCCAAAAGCTAATAGTTTTTCGTTTGTATTCTCTATAGAGTCTGCATATGCATTTGCATTAATTTCCATTCATGTGGGGGATTGTTGGATATTATGGGTCAAAAAATTTATATATATATATATATATAGTGAATGATAAACAGCCAACTCCGGAGCTAATTTCGGTAATGTTTCGGTTTGAATAACCGAGAACTCTTGATATCATTAGAAACTATAAGACGTAGGTAATGATAGGATTTTGAATCACTCCATTCGGATATCGGGTAGGTAATGATAGGATTTTGAATCACTCTATTCGGATATCGGGTGAATGTGAAATTAATGCTCGAAGTCGGAGTGGCGAACCTCTCGCCGTAATGTTGCCGTAACGTATTTCCACCTTTACTTCACGTGGAATGTGACCCAGAAATAAATTTGCAGCAGTTATTTTCTTAGTGCTCGGCTTGGCTGTAGAATAGGCAATAAAAATTGGCTGCAATCATGGAGATTGGTCTCCTATCTATGACTATATAATCCCACTTGAATGGAAACAAAAGGATGATCAGAAAACACACAACACTCTTATACTAAACACTTTCACTTGCATTTTGAGTCAAGAAAGAGAATACGAGTCACTAAAAGGTTCGTTGCTTCGAATCAATTGGAGTGCTACTTTGATCGAAGGTACGACTGTTGTATCCTGGGAAACGATTGCGGTTACCGTGAGCACCGTAGCAGCGCAATATCATTTTAAGGATAGAGTGGTTCACTCGCCTCAGTCATTTTCGGTTTGCTAATCTTTGATTTATCTGTTGAGTTTGCTTTTGTTGTTCTTCTAGTCAATGGTTTATTTATCTATTTTACTCATTTGATCCTACAATTTTATCACACATCTAGCCATGGTTGGCTTAAAAACGTGTGATGCATTCTGTAGGGATGCTATGTGTAGTGGTGTGTTGAATCTTAAAATATTGTACTCTCCGGCAGTTACTTAAACTTCTACATTTGCAAGGTGTGTTGAGTTATACGGTAGTGGCGTCTCTAATAGTTGAATGTTACAACTTATACTTTTGTAGAAAGTTCCATTTACTAACCATATTGAAAGAACGATTTGCAGGTGACCGGTCGTGAGCTTCTAGAAGTATTTTGACAAAACCTTTTCGGGTTAAAAGTAACTACAAATTCCTGAATCTGTAAAATCTCGTAACAAAAGAAAAAAAAACCAGCTCAGAACTCCAAATTTCAATGTGTGCATTGAAAAAACCTAATAGGAGGACATCAACTCTTCAGTCTTTACAACAAACAGCTCCTTCTATGAGTTCTACCACTAATCTCAATGAGCCCTTGCTTTGCACATGGTATGTACTTTAATTGCAATAGCTTATACAGACAGGCATGTAAGTGCTCTCTTTATTATCTTCTCAACGGATGAAGCAGATTCAATCTTGAGCCATTAAGATTATCCCAGTTGAATGATGAGTGTACTATGGTTTTTTTTTTTTTTTTTTTTTTTTTTTTTTTTACAGTCATGAAAGTGTCTTCTCTCATATTCCCTTTTAGTATGGAATGTTTTTTTTGTTTATATTTTTGTTATACTAATTCAAGCTTTGAACGTTTTGATATTTAAAGAAATTTTTTATGGTCTGATGGATTTTTGTAGCTGAGCTTCCCCTTTTGGGATGCAGTTTTTGGTTACTTAAATGCATTGTAAGATAATTGTTGTGTTCTATTTCCATTAGTGGATATACCCCCTTCTTGTAGTTCTAAAATAATTTTAAGAGCTCTGTTTTCTTTTGATGTGTAATTGGTGAACTCAATTAAACTATTGTATGTGTATTGTTTAATTGTGTTTATAGGTGCAATATATTGACCCTATGTGTTTATATTGTCTTTCGGTATATGTATATGTTATGGTTTTGTTGTTTCAGGAACAATCCCAATGCAGGATATCGGCAATGCTTTACTTGGTCAGGAGTCTGAGAACTCTCAAGAAGCATTACTAGAGTCAAGACGCTCACCAAACAAAGTAACGTCCACATTATCGAACAAATGGAGTTGGAATCTACCAATGCGGAAACTATGTGAAAACTCATGAAAAAACTGTTGGAAGTAGCGCCCGAAAGACAATTTATATAATTGTTTTTATAATTAAAAAATGACAGATTTATTCTCATCTTATTATTTGCTTCGTGCTTATATATTATACACTGTTGAAAACCCCAAGTCGTATCATATGTAGCCATATAACTTAGTGTGTGTCACGCATGAGGATTAAGTTTATGGTGATACACTTGAAATGTTAGTCCGTGGTGATGTTAATCAAAGTATGGGGTCTATTGATTAAACCACCATTAATGCGCCCAGAACACTTTATGGTGTAACCGTCTTATCCGGACCGTCGACATTGGTTGTATAAGTGGGGCATTTATATATGATGTAGTCATATATATAAGACTGGACCGATTTAATCTGCATTTCCCATATAATTCCATGATTGAGAAATCTTATTAAATCACAAGATGATCATATATGGATTAACCTTAATCCTGAAGTGATTACAGACTCCTACTTGTTTCAGGATAGGGTTTGATGTGTTCGTTACGTACGGATCGCTAAGAGGCACGGTCTGAATCATTTTCACTTTGGCACTATTCTAGAATGAGTGAGAAGCGTGTGTCTCACAGATATGGAATCCATTCCTTCCTGCGGGAAGTAGAAAGACAATCCCTTTATTTGTTAATCCTAGAAACAGATCGATCCGCAGAGTTCGTATTGGTTATGAACTAATTGATCACTAGTGGGTTAATGGTAAATAAGGATAAGATGTATTGAAGAAGGTTTACGGAAATAATCCCGCTTCATTTCGGATAGTCTATGGAGGGTTAGTCTATATGTAATGATTATATCAATGGACAATTATCGACTCGTCGTTTTGAGAATAAGTTATATCTATAATCGATAGAGTTCAGTTTCGGATTTATGGTGGCGTAATTCCAGAATTAATACGTTGAGTAGAAATATTCTGTTCCATGAATATTTTATTCATTTTATTGTAGCTACTGGTTATAGGTCCATGGTCCCCGGGTTGGCTCCTAACACGCGAGTGTTTTCACGTTTTATGGAACCTCGAAAATAAATTAAATAGTTGGTCTATTTAATGAATATGCGATATTTTTATTTGGTGAATAATATGTAAAATAGAAAATACATTTTCTATTAAAAAATGACAAAAAGTGGCGCCCCTGTGTGTGGATAAATTAGGAAAAGAAATTTTTCTAGATTATGTCATATGTGTAATTAGTTAATTATTTATTTGTTAAATAATTAATGGATAAATTAAGAGATTGATTTTTTGAGAATTATCTCTTATTTTTATGGCAAATATCTTTTACTTATGGGAATAGGTAATTGTGGTATGAAAATGATAACTCTCTCTTGACTAGTTATTTTCCAATATAAAAAGAGTTCATCCTAACACAATTTACACAAAGAAATTTGCGCCACACATCAATTAAAAGGAAGAAAAATTGGTTTCTTGCCTTAGTCATTAAGAGAAGAAAAACTTACGGTTTTTCTTGTGCATATTCGAGGAGGTTCTACGGCGAGGATCGACGACTACCAGTCGTCGCTTGGAGATACAATCCGGAAGATCACGGCTTCTCCATCTCTGTCGATTTACTATCCCTCTCCGTTTAAGTAAATCTTACATTCTTATAGTTATATTAATTATTTATGCTAATCAAATCGTGGTAAAATCGCATGCGAAGTTATTCGTAGCTTCCGTTGTGCAAGATCCAGTGTCTCGATCGGTGATGAGAATCAGATATGACGATCCAATTATGGATCGGATCCGGATTCGGGTTTCTGTATATCCAGCAAAAGCTCACGCAGCTATAAGCCCATGAAAAAGCTCAAACTGAAGACAAGCTAAAGCTTTTTATTGGTGAAGAATATGTTTTTTGTGAAGGTAAGAACATTATGAATTCAAGATTTTCAGGTAGCATTTCGACTAATGATTCTCCGAAATTTCTTATTGGTTTTCGTCTACATTTGCTTTGGGGGTAAGCTCATACGTATTGTCGTCATTTTTATTTTCAGTATTTATGATGTAAGTAGTCTTATCATATGGAATCAAACGTTCACCTGCATTAAGGGTATTTGGATCTAGAGGCTGTTAGATTGACCCAAATTGTTTTGAACTCATATTTATTCTAACGTACACACATTATACTAACAAAAATATATATAGATAGGTTTCTTTAGTTTTTATATGGAGGTGCCTACAGTTCTTACGATATTGCTCCGTATGATTTGAATTTCACGTGCTTTTGACAGGCTTCAGTAGGCTATTTGTTAAGCGATATTGCTATGATCTTCTGGTTTTATCATTCTCTTGGTGGGATGGAGTTTGTAAGTACACGTTTTGGATATACTTATTTTCATATTTTACCCTTATAGAGGTACAATGATAGTTCATCCGTTTTCCTGAAAAGACGTATTTGGCCTATGCTATTTCAGGTTAGTCATCACCTTCTTGCTACGGTACCTTTGATGTATGCAATACTGACCGGTGAAGGGCAATTTTACACCATCATTGTCTTGATATATGAAACTACTATCCCTTCTTCCAGTTTGAGATGGTACAGTGGTATTCAGCCCTTTAAATTATGTGTCAAGTCAACTTACATGTTTACGTCTCTCTCTGTCTCTCTTGTTTTAATCTTTTCTGTAATTTGGTTCTTTGACCTATGGATTAAGTAGGTAAGTTCATTGGTGGAATGTACTTTCCAAAATTGTTGATGGTTGTCGCTATTAAATTCGGATTGTTCTTATCCGTGCACCTAGATTTTACGATCATTTTATTTATTTTGATATGCATGTGGTTATTTGCATATCGACAAATCAATGGTTTGCTAAAATTATAGTTTAATTTGGATTGAAAATGAGTTTTTCCATGCAGTAACCTGCCGGCTTAGTATCCGCAAATACAACTCAAGGACTCCACTAGAGCTCTGACTAGATTACATTCTACAACGACCATCAACGGCAGCCTTTTTTGAAGAATCGGTGGGTTTCGTTGTGTTGGATGGATACCATCATTTTATTGTGGTCTGTATGAAACGGTTAGTGGGTAGTAGGAAAAGGTGGGATGGTGGGGTTTTTCCTTTTTTTTTTTTGCATGAAAAGGTCAACTGAGATTGCTGCTGATGTGTTTATTTTTACCATTTGTGAGTGAAGAGGTTGATAAAGTTTGTGTCCTGGTTTAAGTCAGATCCATTTATTAATACATGCCTTCTATTGTCTGCTAAAGGTTTGTGAGACAAGTGGTTATTGTGTTGATGCTCATGCTACGGAGGATGGGTTTTAACGGGTTAGCCACAAAAGCTGGGAACTCTTCTTTGGAATGGGATCATATGGAGGCAAGTTTGTTGGTTTGCTTAATTTCCAGCTTTGCTGTTATGTTATGTATTTGTAGCTTTTGCAGAAACGGTTTATGTATCTTTTTTTTTATGCATTATGAATCAAGGCTTTCCTACCGTAATTAATATCCATTTACATGTTTGTTTGCATCTTCTGTTTTAATATTCCACACAACACTACAGTTATTAAAACCAAATAAATACCAAATAAGAATTTAAGAACTTTTAGTTTAAATATTAGTTATGGGACATATTTTAGGACATCTATAAAATGAATAAGTCTCAAAAAATTTGGGACGGAGGGAGTATTTATTTTATGCTAAAATCATCATAATAAAATAAAAAAGAAAAACTACAATTTATTAAAAGACTTTTATACCCTAATAAGAGTAATATCGGTCTTTCCATGATCATCCTAATTTGTACAATCACCATCAGTCACATCCCTCTGGATTTCAGAAGTTATCTAGGAGCATGGATGAGGGTAACTCCAGGGGATATGCAAATTCAGAATCTGGAAATGGAGAAGGAGGTGGAGTATCACCAAGGCGTCTGATGATGGAGTCGATAGAGAATTGTGTGTGATCAATACGGAGCCGCGTACCTTCCATCCATTCACGAATGTATGTGAATGCCATGTATATGTCCTTCCAAAATAATTCTTCCGGGGAGAGCGAGGAACTGCTAGCAGCTGGGACAAGAGACTCATCTACTATCGAAACCTTCTGTTTTTTCATCCGGAAGAAGTGTATCAAATAGATACAATCAAAAACGCAATATTTTTCAAAATGATCCCAACTTACATTAAAGATACCATAATAATAATAATAATAATAATAATAATAATGATGATAAACAACTTAAAAGAAAATTCAGAAAATAACAGTTAACCTAGCTAATAATCAAACCTTTATCTTCCGCATAACAGACCGTAACGCCACTCTGGCAGCAGCGTCCTGCTCCGCTGCTTTACGGGTTAAGAAGATTTTTGAGGAATGATACGGTTCTCTACCCACCAATACTGTAGCTCTAAACATGGGTGAATGTGGAGGCCCCTCCATATATGCTTCGTGACGGAGCGCAGGTAGGCATGCCTTATGGGCATACTCTTGAAGTTCGTTTTTACACTCATAATAATCTGTAGCTGCATATATATATAATAATTATGGACAAAATGAAACTAATAAAACAAATTTTAAATTTAAAACAAAAATAAAATAAAAGAAAATAAAATTTGAGCCCTTGTCTACCTTTTGCCTTCTTTTTCAGTAAGAAGATTAAATTATATATGTATTGATTTTAATGATTTTATTAGATATCCAATTATGTTCAAAAGAAAATGGTATCTCTTATCTTTTACGACATTGTTAAATTATTTTACTATTTGTGCGATGGATGCTGTCATTCCAAATGTGTCTCTGGTACAAGAAGGCGAAAGTAAACGAATGAAATAATAATTTTGAGGCTGTACACCCGGGATTGTAGTTCAATTGGTCAGAGCACCGCCCTGTCAAGGCGGAAGCTGCGGGTTCGAGCCCCGTCGGTCCCGACGGATTGTAAAAATACGTAAAAGAATCTCTCCATTTTTTGTGAGGGGGGGGGGGGGGGGCAGTTCGTTTTTACACTCATAATAATCTGTAGCTGCATATATATATAATAATTATGGACAAAATGAAACTAATAAAACAAATTTTAAATTTAAAACAAAAATAAAATAAAAGAAAATAAAATTTGAGCCCTTGTCTACCTTTTGCCTTCTTTTTCAGTAAGAATATTAAATTATATATGTATTGATTTTAATGATTTTATTAGATATCCAATTATGTTCAAAAGAAAATGGTATCTCTTATCTTTTACGACATTGTTAAATTATTTTACTATTTGTGCGATGGATGCTGTCCAAATGTGTTAACGGAAAAATCTTCTATAAACAAGAAAACACATGGAGGGATAGTGTTACCATAAAATATTTTATAAATCTTACATAGGTTTCATTTGTGAAGTTGTATCATAATAAAATGAATAAGTCTCAAAAAATTTGGGATGGAGGGAGTATTTATTTTATGCTAAAATCATCATAATAAAATAAAAAAGAAAAACTACAATTTATTAAAAGACTTTTATACCCTAATAAGAGTAATATCGATCTTTTCATGATAATCCTAATTCGTACAATCACCATCAGTCACATCCCTCTGGATTTCAGAAGTTATCTTGGAGCATGAGGGTAACTCCAGGGGGATATGCAAATTCAGAATCTGGAAATGGAGGAGGTGGAGTATCACCAAGGCGTCTGATGATGGAGTCGATAGAGAATTGTGTGTGATCAATACGGAGCCGCATACCTTCCATCCATTCACGAATGTATGTAAATGCCATGTATATGCCCTTCCAAAATAATTCTTCCGGGGAGAGCGAGGAACTGCTAGCAGCTGGGACAAGAGACTCATCTACTATCGAAACCTTCTGTTTTTTTCATCCGGAAGAAGTGTATCAAATAGATACAATCAAAAACGCAATATTTTTCAAAATGATCCCAACTTACATTAAAGATACCATAATAATAATAATAATAATAATAATAATAATAATAATAATAATAATAATAATAATAATAATAATAATAATAAGAAGAAGACAAAACAACTTAAATGCAAATTCAGAAAATAACAGTAAACCTAGCTAATAACCTTTATCTTCTGCATAACAGATCGTAACGTCACTCTGGCAGAAGCGTCATGCTCCGCTGCTTTACGAGTTAAGAAGATTTTTGAGGAATGATACGGTTCTCTACCCACCAATACTGTGGCTCTAAACATGGGTGAATGTGGAGGCCTCTCCTTATATGCTTCGTGACGGGGCGCAGGTAGGCATGCCTTACGGGCATACTCTTGAAGTTCGTTTTTACACCCATAATAATCTGTAGCTGCATATATATAATAATTCGACACAAAATGAAACTAATAAAACAAATTTTAAATTTAAAACACAAAAAAAATAAAAATAAAATAATATTTGATCCCTTGTGTACTTTTTCCCTTCTTTTTCAGTTAGATATCCATTTATGTTAAAAAGAAAATGGTATCTCTTATCTTTTACGACATTGTTAAATTATTTTACTATTTGTGCGATGGATGGGGTCATTCCAAACGTGTTAACGGAAAAATCTTCTATAAACAAGAAAACACATGGAGGGATAGTATTACCATAAAATATTTTATAAATCTTACATAGGTTTCATTTGTGAAGTTGTATCATGTGGATAAATCATGACCAAAGATTGAATTCAAGTTGAAACTGTATGATCCAGATTTATCTACATGATTTAACTCAAAAAATAAAGTGATTAGGAAAGAATTGTAAAGCTAGCTTACCCTTTGTAGCTTCGGACATTTTGCCGTTCGTGCAAGAAATCAAGAACAATACAAAAGTTGGCACAAAAAATGAATATGAGTTTATGAATTTATAGAAATTCTTAAGAAAGAAGTAGTGTGTGAGGCTCCTAACTTTAACTTGAGAAAGGCAGGTAGGTTGATCATATTTTTGTTTTGTTTCGTTGGGAACAGGTTCATCATTCAAAAAACCCATTTGAGGTACACTCCCTGTATTTATTTATTTATTTATTTTTGACAAAATATAAGTGAACATCCAATAACCTGTGAACAAAAGATACACACCTTTTTTTTCCCGATCTAAGCGGGACTTTATAACCTAGTGTGTTAACCAGTAGACCAATACCTTTTTGGTCAATAATACCCTTTGTTTTAAAAAATGTTTTTGATGTAAATCAACTAGATGATACATTTTACGATGTTGTATCACAATTTCCTATGCGTTTATTAGCATTTTCGTACCATTTCGAGCAATTCTTGTGATAAATTGGAACACCTCGAGTAAATAGTAAATGGTATAAAAATCATTGTTTTGTGGATTATCTAGGCTCTAACGGCCTAGTTTTGTTATTGGATTTTAAACGTGGTAGTCTTGTGTTTTCAACGGACTAAGGGCATCTCCAATAGACCACCAATCCTATCCTCTAAAGACTTCTCTCAATCTTCTCTCCCCTCCTCCTTTTCATCCCACAATTTATTTTCAACAAATTTACCCTTCAACTTCTCTGTTCTCTGCAATGATTTTCTTTCCCTTATCTTCAACTTCTTCAATGAAGGCCAAAGTGCACATATAATAAATAAAAGAAATCCTTTCCAACTACTGAAAATATGAATGAGAACACTTCTCTTGTGGTGAGTGGATAAAAAAAATACACTTACCTCATTTTGACATTTCTTCTTTCAATTTTTCATTCATTTTGTTGCTAATGGATTTTTGTTCAACTCCCCGTTCCGAATCTTTTGCGCAATCTTATCTGGAAAAAAAAATGGGTTCCAAAATGGAAAATGGCTGTGATTTTTTTCCATGCCCACATATGGAGTGTAAATATTTTCAAGTGTTAAAAAAAATGTAAGTAAAACGGAAAACGATGTGTTTGGAGTAATTGGGGTAGCTTATTGTCTGATATGAAACTTGGCACATGGCATGAGTCTTCATGGCATGATATTTGACACATGAAGGCCCACAGCCACAAAGGGCATAGCTTTTCTTTACGGGAGGCAAGGCATAATGCCTTCGAAACAAATGCCCTGCTGGCCGAGAGGATTGGTACTTGGTCTCCCTCCCAGGGGCGCACGCAGGGCGGGGGGGGCGCGCGTGGCGCCCCCCCCCCCCCCCCCCCCCCCCCCCGAAAATCAATAATTTAAAGGCCCCACAAAATTTCGACCTAATATAATATATATATTGTATTTATATGAACAAGGAATGTATTACCTTAATGGTTAGCACTCTAACATACTACACATGAGACTCGGTTTCGAACCTTGCTAGCTACAATAATATTTGTTTTTTTAAACTAGGACTAGAGTCGAATAAGTATGTTTTTTTTCTTCCAAACACATGACTATCTCTTGCAGCATTTTTGTTTTATTTTTTTATATATATTTTGGTTACTGTTTTTTTTCGAAGGGCCCCTAATTTTTTTGACCCCGAGCCTAAATTTGGACATGAACGCCCTTGCTCCCTCCTTCACTCTATATGTGGGCATGCAAAAACTTCCTTGCATGGACATTTTGTGGTCGCAAAAAGTCAAATGTCGTCGTAATTGCTATATTTGTGTCGACAAGTTGTCGCAACTGTGTCATTGCAAATACTTCGTGCCAAAAAAACCAAACGTGTCGACCCAATCACCGTAAATACATATGCGTCGACTTGTCGTCGCATATACTAGTTCTTAGTTTTTGCGTCACGTCACCGCCAAAAATTATCCACATGGCAGCTAACATGGCAAACTATTCACGACAACATGTTGACGCAAAAATGTCCATGTGGTAGATGACTAGGCAGGATGTATATTATATCAGTTCACAAAATATTTTCACATTAATGCATAACTTCCATCATTCAGAGATTGACATGCATATCATATCAGTTCACTTTTCATGTTCATGTCATACTTCATGCATTTTACGTTGCATATAATGTCCATTCATATATCTCGTTGCAAATACATATAGCAGATGCATATCAGACAACATATATAGGCACACCCATCTAGGTAAGCTGTCCTGAGGTCTAACACAGACCATGACAAACTTCAAGCAAAAGGACTGATGCAAGAACATTAGACAACCTGAAACAAGATCTAGACACTCAGGCAGACTGTTCTAAAGACTTAGGCAGACCTAGCAGCAAAAAAAACTTTACAAACCAGACTAAACAAAGAACAGACTCAGCTGAACATGATGCCCAACAAGGACCTGGACTTAGCAAGCATGCAGACAGATCTGATGGTACACTAAGAAGGATATTAGCTGGACTTTACCAAATTGGCTTGAACAAAGACTCAGGAACAAGACAAAGATACTGAGACTAAGACTTAAGCTAGAACAGACTTCAAGACATAGTAAGCAAGACTAAAACAAGAACTCAGCTGCCCGAACAGATCAACATATGGCTAGGACATCAGAGCAGACTTAGACAACATCAAACCAGTACTTGGAACAAATGCAAGACTAAGAATCTGATTATGCAGACCAGACAACAGAAGCTACTGTAGACTCAAAACAAGAACAAAACCATCAACTCAACAGAAGCCCTGTATATTCAAGAGCCTTGACCTGCAAATAAACATCAGAATATTATACAATACGGAGTTATCGATAGGGATTCTACATGTACGCAAAAAAAGCAGAAGAAATCGGAGAGTGTTTGTTTTACCATGTTTTTTGTGAGGAAGCGTCCAACTGCTGTTAGTCGGAAGCTGCTCAATGAAAAGTGACTCTTATCCAAAGGCAAGTAAAACGGAATAGGAGAGAAAGTTGTTAAATCTTTCCTAGATAACCTTTTATGTACAAATGAAAGGTTATTAGAGACCACGGAAGTTCAAAAAAAGCCTTCTTTTTAACTCACCTCAAAACCGGCTTTCTTTAAAGCATCAATGCATTGGCCTGTCAACCTTATTTCAGGGAGACCATTGCCGATCTCGATGTCTGCCTACATCCAGTAAACGTTTACAATAGACAGTTGCACGCAAATAATAATAATAATAATAATGACTGGGTTATTGCCAATATTACGATATAGATCCAGTTACCTTGATCTTTTGATGTTGGTTATATGGGTCAAAAGGTTCCGTCATACACCATTCATATACAGCAAAACTCTGGCCAGGTTTAAGCACACTATAAATCTCTTTATAGCAGCCAACCTACACAATAATCCAAACGAAGTAAATATCAATTATCAAAGACTAGAAATTTACTATAAAAAATAAGGAAAAAAAAGTGAACAAGACAAGAATGTTTTTTTTAAGGTTAAGAAAAAGCCAAGAATGTTAAAACATGAAATCGGGATTGATAGTTTTGGTACCTACCGCATCTGGAGCATGACAGGTAACTTCTATTGCATAAACTGCATCAAAATAATTATCAGGAAATGGCATCTTCATGAAATCCGCCTGCATCGTCACAAAGCATTACTTAGATATAACTCACTAAAAAAGTATAAAAAAGACTTTGGACTCTGTTTTCTTCACTTACCTTAACAAAGTCACAAGTCTTGTCAACTCCTGCGACACGATTCAGTACCTGCATAGTAATTGGTGAATAAGAGGAGTCTTAAGACGATATAGTCTCATCCAGAAGAAGGTAAATAATGCCAACACAAAAAATATCTTGATCTCTGACCTTTACTTTTTCATAGACAAAGTTAAATTAAATCACAAGAACTGCACAAAATATGCTAGAAGCAAAAAGAATTATCGTAGATATGTATAAAGCATGTACCTTTCCTCTTGCTATTTGATACTCATTGTTATGACGTCAAACTGCCAGATTTCAAAAGTCCAATCAGAGTATATAATCAAAGGGACAAAGGGATCCAATATATTCCAGCAAAAAGGAGTTTCAAGAAGAACCAAGAGAAGTGAAAAAAAATATCACAATCCAAGACAATCATATAATTTATAAGTCTCGCTTTAACCTGAATTGGGCAATCTTTCTCAAAGGGCCACCAATTCCACATCCCACGTCTAAGACCTGCAATGACAGGTTAGAACAAACCAGCATTAGCAGGGTATGGCCCCTTTTAATTGGCGCCCTTTAATGCGTAAATAATAAACCAACCGTGTGTCCTGGTTGCAAGCCTAGTTGTAATGCCAGGAAATGTTCATGCCGCTTGATGCTCTCCTTAAGGGATTCTCCTTTCCATCTGTCAGGAAGATATATACCACACCGAGCAATAGTTGGCAGCAGCGAGAGAGCAAACATTTCTGATATCTAATGTGAAAGTTCAAAATGACAAAAAAAATATATATATATATATATATATATATATATATATATATATATATATATATATATATATATTTGTGTTTGTAAGTATGTGTATATATATGTGTGTGTTTGAAAAGAGATCAGAGTTCAACCTTGGTGCAAAATGGAGCGACTCCCCCGGTCCCCCCAAGCCATATTCGTAGAAGCTGGTGACAAGATCATAGTATTTATTGACCTGAAAACCATAATTTCCATTGTCAATCTTTTTAATGAATTAATCACCCAAACAAACAGAATACTCTAAGGAACACATTGGCAAAGAGCAGTAGCAGGAATATAATTTACACTGCATAAATCCATAGAAATTTATCCATTATGTTTCACTTTATTAACTGATTATGAAAATTTCTATTCAGATATCCTAAAGTCCAAAAAAATGTAATGGAAATTTTGAAAACAGGAAAAGAAAAATAGCTAACAAAACTACGGAGAAACAAAGCAATCTTTTTGTCTCATTGATGGTGATAGAACTACATTGGATGGCTGTCCATTTTTTGACTACTAGTTTGCACGGACACGGATACGGGGACACGAATACGCGGACACGGGAGTTTTGAAAAAAAAAATAGGACACAGGTGCGGGGTCAAAATGTAAATGTTAAAAATTTAGGGACTAAAATGTAAATATTATAAGTATAAGGATGAAAATGTAATTTACTAAAAAATTAAGCACCAAATGAGGACCACTAAATTTTTTTCCTTGAACAGGATGTGATTTGGTCCAAACTAGGACCACATCCAACTTTAATGGGAAAGAATGGATTTTTTTTAAATGAAACTACGTCGTTTTGGGTAGAAAAATGTCCAAAATCTAGTAAAAGTGTCCATTTTTCCAGACACGTGTATCCATTTTTTTTGAAAATTACGATTCGGCCCGATGGAGTGTGAGCGTTACCGATTTTTTTGAAAATTTTCCAATTCGGCCCGATGGCGTGTCCGACAAGTGACACACCGGCTGTACGGAGTGTCCGTGCAACATAGCTTATATATATAAAATCTCTCATATACGGAAAAATAAGACTTTATAGGAGCCACTGAATTGAATAAAGAACAAGAACAATTACTAAGACGGTAGAGCAAAACAAAATATTGGCTCCATAAAAGACATGAGCATGTTGATATAGCCAATTAGCCAAAGCTCCATTTACCCCACATCGGTCAGAAAATAAAGTTTGCAGTGTATCAACAAGATGAAATACACATTCAATGTTTCACTTCAAATCATATATCAATCACTTTTTTATGCGCAACAAGGAAAGTAAAATACACTCGATGTTACATAAAAATGCCACAAATATCAAAAACATCGCAAGACGAACAATAATATCAATACGAGTCAAATTTCTTAAGTTCCCACTGAGTACTTCTTAAATAGTTCTCATGTTTTAGGACTGGTCAAAAGCAAGTCTACACGAAAAAGGTAGCAAAATCAATAGAATGTCACCGGTTTTACAAGTAGATAACAGAATCAGAAGCTCACTAACCATGTCTGAATAGTTTGCCTTTCTGTCGTCCTCTTCACCACCATAGCAAACATGATATTTCTCATACATGATTCATGAAACATCAGGACAAATGGGGAAAAGGTGTTCAAGAAGAAACTAATCACCACAAGCTATAACCAAAGGCCAAATTGAGAGAACGACTTAGTTCTTGAAAAATTTAGTGACAACAGAACTTGGAAGTGAAACTTGATTTCATTTTTTGTTTTTGTTTTTCCCTGCATTAATCCTGTTTATTAGTTGTTTTGTTTGACTATCCAACCATTTGGAGCCTAACTGATGGATTGGCAACAGAAAACAAAAGTTCCAGAACATTGTTTTTTGTATCTTGCTGCCGTCGCCTTCACGAGAGCTGTATTTCTGGTGTAATTTGGCTTATAGTATATGCATGCAATAGTCCTTTAAACTCCTCAGAGCTCAGACACATGATTCTCTTTGACCTACTGACAAACAAAGTATGAGGAGGTAGCTGTGCGCCATATGCAAATTTCCCAGAAACGTGGGCGCATCATCCGCCCTTAATTAATACTGTAATCCCCTTCTAAGCAACTTTATATTCACGCAATCATCTCGATTTTAATAATTAATAAGAATAGAACAGATCCAGGCAATTGGTCCACCATTTCTGGCAAAGTGAGGACAATGCCGGAAAAGATGGCATTCACTATTTTCAGACCCATGGTTATTGTAGCTAGCCTAGAACACACTTCCAAGTTCTGTTGCGGTACATACGATTATCAAGCACCCAAGGCAGGTGGATATATAGCAGCAATAATTGGTTCAAATGCAAGCTATATTATCCTTAAAAGCAAACTACAACACATGAATTAGCCAAACTACAACACATGAATTAGCCCATAAAAACATCTCAACAATTGTAAACTACATTTTTACCCAGTTCAGCCCTAATTAAGAGAAAACAAAACCAAAAAAAAAAAAAAAAAACCAAAATGGTTGCAGGTCTATATCACAGAAAGCATCCGACTCTTAACAGACCTAAACTAAACAGATTAGCAAGACAAAACATCGCAGGCAGGTCAGATAAACAAGCTCAGCCCGTAACCTCCCCCTAACCACACACAGTCACTAATCTAATTTAACCATTCCAATAGACATTAAAACCATGATCTCTGCAAAAGGAAACAACAATTGAAATACGATATGAGCAAGATATAAAAATCGATACTTACAAATCGCCGGAGAGCTCTTCCGAAATCGCCGGAGCCTCTCTCAAAATATAAAAATTGATTTTGTTGAAATCGCGGGAGCCTCCCTTCCATAATCGCCGGAGAGCTCGATAAAGAGAAAGTGAATATTGCTGCTCCTATTTTCCTGATTTGCTTTTACGTATTTCGCTTCTTTGCTTTTAAGGGTCTGTTTGGTAAACGAATTAAGTGCTTATTCTGAAGAAATTAAGAGGTGGTTACAATCAGAGGTGTTTGATAATATTTTTGACACATCTTATATAATTAAGTGTCACTTAATTCTACATGTTAAAAGTTAAATATTTTTCAGCGGTACATATACTGCTTATATCTGAATGAAAGTGCCGGCTCTTCCCTCGTCCACCTCCCACGTGCATCCTTCGTAATAGGATCCGTTATTCATTCATTTCTTTGCTTTACTTTTTTTTTGTTTGTTTTAATATGCTTTTTTTTTCAGGAAAATATGCTTTTCTTATATTATTAAAATATTTTTATCATAGTCTAGAAAAAAATTAAAAATATAGCATAAAAAATATAGCTTTTGTTATATATATACAAAAAATGTGTATACATAAAATATTAAAAATAAAACATTTAATGTTTTCAGATTTATAGTGTTATCAAACAGTCTAATCAATTTCAGCACTTAAATTATTCAGTTAATTAATGTAATCAGACTTCAGACTTCAGATTTCAGACTTCAGACTTCAGACTTGATTTAACAAAAATAAATGGGATGGAAAAAGGAAAAAAATCATTTGAATTTTCTATTTATGAAATGATCAAATGAAAAAAATCAAATAAAAAAAGGAAAATTTAGGTAAATCCATGTTCGGAGTACTTATTAAATTTTAATCCATGCTTATTTTTTTGGTTGCAATAAAGATAAAATAATTTGATTGAGACGAGTATACCCATGTTCCTGCGTCGCTTAAATCCAGCTACCATATTCACCTCATCTACCAATCCGATGCAACATCCAAGCTAATTCAATTCTACACTAAATTCACAACTTCAGTTCAAGATCAATTGTGATATTCCGATTTTCGGGAAATGGCAGACGTGTCATTTTACGAAAACGAAATATTATTATTTCTTTTCTTTTATGAGAGTTAAGTATTTAATAGAGTATGTATATATATTTTCGAATTATATATATATATTTAAGGGATTATTCTGATTTTGGTAATTAAAGGACAATTAAGGAAAAAGGGATTTATGGAAAATTGGTATTTAAGGAAAATTACACACAATAATCCCATAACCTAGACACAAATTCGAAATCAGTTTTTCATCTCATTCTCTCGCGCAATTTTGAGAAGAGAAAAAGGTTAGGAGAGTTTTCACAAAACCGAGGCGCTTCTTGACCGTTTTCGATCGACGAGAGATTTGGGATCGTTGTGAGAAGGGCTTGGGGATCAAATTGTTGAGAAGTGTTGCGCATTTTCGTGGTCGTTTAATCCGGTTTTTTTTGTCGCAATTAGGTAAGAAACTCTTGCTATGATCTCGGTTATGATTCGTAAAGTTTAGATTATGTTTTTGAGACGTGTAGATGCTAGTAAAAGATGTGTTTTTCGTTGATCAAGGATCCTAGGTAAATCTTGGGATGATTAGATATGTTTTCTACGTTTTACTGTGCTGAAAACGATGTTAATTAGGTTAGAAAAAAACTCAGAAATCGAGCCACGAAGATTTAGCGTTTTGGGAAAAACCCAAAGCGGACGGGCGTCCGAATTAGGCGGACGGGCGTCCGAGACCCCAAGAGCCCGGACGGGCGTTTGCAATAGGCGACGGGCGTCCGAGGTTAGATTTTTGATTCGGGATGTAGCCGGTTTTGGCGGACGGGCGTTTGGGGTTTAGTGGACGGGCGTCGATTTCGGACGGGTGTCCATAGGAGGTCAAACGTGCGTCTGGCCTGTTTTGCCTTGTTTTTACGGTTTTATCATTCTAGTTTGGTTTCGGGTTTTATAATCACATTATTATTGTTTTCATCCCTTGTTTATGATATGATATCATTGTTTAAACTTAAACAAGCCCGAATTGAGCTTCTGATTCGTTCAGTTAAAACACCGAATGCACTCTTAAAGGGAGTTGAAGTTCGGATCCGTCGGAAGAGCATGATAGGCTTGTGCTTTGATGAATTAGCATTCATCAATGTCTGTGTAATTGCTAGGCCGTGTCCGTGTCTAGTGGTCCAGGGAGAGAGTAGTATTTGTGAGGGAGATTAATTGAAAACTCTTAGGTGGTTAGTTAATCATTCTAATAAAACACGTACTTGACAAGTAAAAGATTAAACAACATGTCTCTCTTGGATAGGGACCAGTCTATATCGCGATGTGTGTGCTACCTTTGAAGGTGGAAGAACTCCGTAGGTCAAAAAAACCCTAAGTACGGAGGGACTTCACTGAGGTGTGCGTACTATCGGAGCCTACATATTCTAGCCTCCGTGGATATTGGTGTGATCCACTAATATGTTGCCAAGAGTGTCCCAAAAGTGGATACGCGTAGTGCCCTTGAGTGCGGTTGTAACATAGATAAGTTAAGTAGAAACGTTTAGTCAATTCATGTTGATGGACATGAGATGAACCTTAGATTGAGTCGGTCAAATATAAACAACTAAACCTTTAAATATCTTTTCTTTATAAATTGTAACTGTTATCATAGCTTCTCTTTCTTATTAAGTACGTTGTACTTACCTCAAATGCATGTTTTCTATGTGTTTGAGGATGAGAAAACGAACAGGTAGATATTGTTTACGATGAGGAGTTCGATGATGACGTTTGAAGACGCCTCATTGAAGACTTTACATTATTCATTTTGTTATTCATTTATTAGACTGTTTAGATTTTTGGTCTTTCGAGACTTGTAGTATCGTTACATTTCTTTTGAGATTATCGTACATTTCGTTAGGATTTCGTATTTTTCCTTGAATGTAATAAGTTACATTTCCACCTTTAGATGTTGTTTCTATTCTTGGATGTTTGGAAATTTTATACCCGAGTCTCTTGCTTCTGTTTCCTTATTTTTGATACGACGTAGTAGAGGCTTACGTATAAAGTGAATTTATTTTTATTTTATACGTGCCGAACGTTCCTTTTCCGGATAAGGACTCGGTGTCCGGGAACGGTGCGTTACGGTTGGTATCGACGAGAGAAGCGTCTTTTAGGCTTCCTTTCTAATAAGATAAGTTTTCTCTAGACCTTTTAGTAACGTTCGGTTTTCTTTGATCATCGGGATGGTGTTCACGAGAACTCGGAGCGGGTGCGAGACTTTCGAGTTCGACGGGAAAGTCCGACACCGGTAGTAGGGGCGGAGTTGCGAGGCGATTCCTCCACCTCGCCGGAGTTTATCACCACCACCTCGCACTGCGACACCCACCCCAAGGTCTCAACAGGGTTTGTCACCGAGAACTCATCAGGAGCAACCCCCACGATGGCACGTGGGAAGTTTAGCTCAGTTCTCATTGGTAAGCGATATTCCAGTAGGATTTGTACCACCACCGGTAAGGTACCACCCACATCAGCAAACCATTTATCCTCCACCAGTTAGCGTTTAACCTCCACCAGTGAGCCACCCCTCACCATTAGTGTTTCACCAACAACCGCAGACTTTCTACCCACCTCTTGCAGGTCATACCCCTCGAACTACCGTACCACTTTCACCGCGGTTCGACCATCAGCACGGTTTTGGTTACCCACCCTTTGGTCTCCAAAGAACCTCAACCAACTCTTCAAAGAACATCGAATTACCACCAAGGATACTACCCTTTTCGGCCTGAACCTCAAGCGAATCCAAACTTACCTCAAGAAACAAGCCAGCATTCGAAGAAGCAAGTACCTTTCGGCTATCCTCCGATTTACCCACCCGTGAGACCGGCATTTGAGCAAGCACCAGCTGTGGATTGGTATACAAGATTGAGAAGGAATCGGGTTGAGAATTTATATGGAAACGTTGAACATTCAAAGGCCGAGGAATGGATAAGGAGCTTCGAGAAGGCATGCAGGAACATTCGTGTGCCTGAGACCGAGATGGCACAGCTGGCAGTTAGTTTTCTTTTGGGCGCATCAGAAGCTTGGATAGATATTATACAGAGTAGCAATGGCAAAGTAATAGACTGGGAAGCTTTCAAAGCTATGTTCTTCAACGAGTACTTCCCGGCAACAGTACAAGCGGACAAGGCGAGTCAGTTTTTGAAACTCAAGCAGGGTAACCATTTGACGGTATCTCAGTATACCAATAGGTTTAACGAGTTGGGATGGTTGTATCCCGAGCTTATGAAAGTGGAAGAAAAAAAATGGCCCTTTACAAAGAAGGATTGGCTTATGAGATTCAGTCTGGCATGTTGGGATTTACAGCAAGGAACATGGCGGAATTACTGAACAAAGCCTTGGAGGTTGAGACCTTCAGGAAGAAGGCCACGGTTGTCATTGGAAACAAGCGGAACTTTGGGACTAGTCGTGGAAATTATCGGGGAGCGCCGCAGCAGAACGTCAAGAAGACCAGAGCTCCCACGGCAGCTAAGGCCCCAAACAGTGCACCCCTGTGTCCTAAGTGCAACAGAAATCATTTGGGGGAGTGCAAGCAAAATACTAATGGTTGCTACGTTTGCGGAGAACCATGGCACTTTTCTAGAGCGTGTCCAAACAGAGAAAACAAGGGCAATTTGGGCCAGGGAAACGGTAGAAGCGGCCCATGCCGACCAGTCCGAGTTTTTGCAGCTGATGCTAGGGACGCAGACCCAGAGGACGATGTTATCTAAGGTACCTCGTTGCTATTTTATTTTATTAAGATATTTTTATAGCACATTTATTCATACCGTAGCTTTATTTAAACGAATGAATATGCATCCTAGGTGCGATAATGTTAGATAATCTAAAGTGGTCGAGCCTTGTTGATACGGGTGCGTCTAACACTTTTATGTCGACCAAGGTAGCTAAGCAGTTGAGTTTACCTTCGGAACCTTTGAGAAACACTTTGGAAATAACTACACCGTTAGGGAAGTTAACAAAGGTAACTAGGATGATACCTCAAGTGGAAGTTCGAGTTGGATCTTATCGATGCAAGAGCAACTTCACTGTTTTAGACTTTTCAGATTTTGATGTAATCCTTGGGATAGATTGGCTATCCGAGAATTTTGTTCATCTAGATTGCCGAGAGAAGAAAGTGACTTTTAAGATACCCGGGAAATCAGACAAGACTTATCAGGGTAATGTGTACAAGCCGAGTAAGAAGCGACATCCGATAATTTCAGCGGTCAAGGCAATCGAGCTTGTCGAAGGGTTGTGAAGGCTACTTGTTGTATGCAGTGGATGTGGAACAAGTGAAGCCCAAGCTTGAAGAAACTCCTATAGTGAGAGAGTACCCTGAGGTATTTCTGAAAGAGTTACCGGGAAACATGCCGGATAGGGAGATCGAATTTGAGATCAAGTTGATACCGGGAGCGGCACCGATTGCTAAGGCACCCTATAGAGCTAAATTAAAGGAGTTGAGGGCTCAACTTAAGGATATGCTTGAGAGGAACATAATTCAGCCTAGTACTTCGCCTTGGGAGCCCCTCGTTTTGTTCGTGAAGAAGAAAGATGGTAGCATGAGGATGTGCATCGATTATAGAGCATTGAATTACCTTACCATCAAGAATAAGTATCCCTTGCCAAGGATAGATGATCTGTTCAATCGTTGCAAGGCAAGAAAGTGTACTCTAAGATTGACCTTAGGTCCGTTATCATCGGTTGAAGATCAAGGTGGCGTATATACCGAAGAGGGCTTTTAGTACGAGGTATGGACATTATGAGTTCTTGGTTATGCCTTTTGGACTCACTAATGCTCCATCCGCATTTATGGATTTGATGCAGCGAGTCTTCATGCCATACTTGGATAAGTTTGTGATAGTGTTCATAGACGACATCCTAGTGTACTCGAAGGATGAGAAGGAACATGAGGAACACTTAAGAGTATCTCTAAGTGTGATTTTTGGTTGAAACAAGTCAGTTTCTTGGGTCATGTCATTTCTGGAGATGGTATACAAGTTGATCCAGCAAAGATTGAGGAAGTCGAGAATTGGCCCAAACCTACTACAGTTTCAGAAGTAAGGAGCTTTCTTGGTTTGGCTGGCTACTATAGGAAGTTTTTGCAAGACTTTTCGAAGATATCTACTCCACTCACTAAGCTTACGCAGAAGAATGTGAAGTTCGAATGGACTAGCGAGTGTGATACAACTTTTCATACCTTGAAGGATAGGTTGACTACGGCCCCGTGTTGGCAGTTCCGGAGATTTTTTATAACTACGATGTCTACACAGATGCTTCGGGACATGGTTTAGGTTGTGTGTTGATGCAAGGGGGGGAAAGTGATTGCTTATGCATCTAGGCAAAGTTGAAGGTGCATGAGAAGAACTACCCGACACATGACTTAGAATTTGCAGCAGTAGTGTTTGCATTAAAGACTTGGAGGCACTACTTGTATGGAGTCAAAGCGAGGATCTTCACCGACCACAAAAGTTTAAAGTATTTCTTCACTCAAGAGAATCTGAACATGAGACAACGGAGATGGCTAGAGTTCGTGAAGGACTATGATTTGGATATCTACTACATCCAAGCAAAGCTAATGTAGTGGCAGATGCTCTAAGTAGGAAACCAGTGTTTGCAGTTTCAAGCGTCGAAGTTGTGGCAGAAAGGTTAGATGGGCTGGAAATCAACAGGTTTGACCAGATTGAGGATCGACAGTTTGTGGCACCGATGTTAGCAAGATCTGAGTTGATGGATGATATTCGGGAGAAGCAAGATGAAGACCCAACTTTGGTTGATTTGAAGCGATTTGCTAGAGAGAAGCCTACAGTGGGTTATGTCCTGGATAAGAATGGAAACCTTTGGTACCAGGATCGTCTGTGTGTGCCTAATGTTGGCGACTTGAGAGAGAGTTATGGAAGAGGCACATAGGATTGCTTTTGCAGCTCATCCAGGTGCTACCAAGATGTATCGGGACTTGAAGGAGAAGTTTTGGTGGCCTCCGATGAAATTGGAAATAGCCAAGTTCGTAGCAGAGTGTGACATTTGTCAGAAAGTGAAGGCAGAGCATAGAAGACCAGGAGGAATGCTTAAGCCCTTGGATATCCCTGAATGGAAATAGGATAAGATTACGATGGACTTCATCACCGGTTTGCCAAGGACAAAAGGAGGACATGATGCGATTTGGGTAATTGTGGATAGATTGACCAAATCTGCCCATTTCTTACCGTATAAGGTTGATATGCCTTTGAAGAAGATGAAGACACTATACTTGGATAATATAGTGAAGTTACACGGAGTTCCTATCTGTATAGTCTTGGATCGAGATAGTCGATTCGTCAGTCGGTTTTGAAAGAGTTTACAAGAAGCTTTTGGAACCAAGTTAGATTTGAGTACGGTGTTTCATCCTCGTACGGATGGACAATGCGAGAGGACCATCCAAACACTCGAAGACATGCTAAGAGCTTGTGTTTTGGAAGTAGGTGGATCATGGGATGATTATCTACCGGTAGCAGAGTTTGCTTACAATAATAGTTATCATGCAAGTATAGGCATGCCGCCGTTTGAAGCATTGTATGGAATAAGATGTAGAATGCCGCTGTTTTGGGATGAAGTTGGGGAGAGACAGATCACAGGACCGGAAATGGTTGAACCAGCTAAGGAAAGGGTTCAGTTGGTTAAGAAGAATCTGAAGGCAGCACAAGACAGGCAGAAAAGTTGGGCAGACGTTAGAAGAAGACCGCTTGAGTTCAAAGTCGGTGATAGAGTGTATCTGCGAGCTTCACCGATGAAGGGAGTGAAACGCTTTCGACAAAAGGGAAAGCTAAGTCCAAGGTATGTTGGACCTTTTGAAATTCTAGAAAGGGTTGGACCGTTGTCTTACAAGCTTAAGTTGCCAGAATCGATGTCAAGGGTCCATAGTGTGTTTCACGTTTCGATGTTGAAGAAGTGTCTGACGAAGAATGATGTTGAAACTACAATTGATCCGGAGATTCTACAAGACAATCTTGCTTATGAGGAGAGACCGATCAAGATCTTGGACAGGAAGGAAAAGATGATTAAGAGACGGATGATCCCATTGGTTCTGGTTCAGTGGAGGAATCATTCACCCGAGGAGGCAACTTGGGAAGTTGAGGATGATATGATCGTGAATTCCAAGAGTTCGTGGATCTACCAGTGTATGTTCTAATTTCGAGGACGAAACTCCTTTTAAGGGGGATGAATGTAATATTCCGATTTTCGGGAAAGGGCGGACGTGTCATTTTGCGGAAACGAAATATTATTATTTCTTTTCTTTTATGGGAGTTAAGTATTTAATAGAGTATGTATATATATTTTCGAATTATATATATATATATATATATATATATATATATATATATATATATATATATTTAAGGGATTATTCGATTTTGGTAATTAAAGGACAATTAAGGAAAAAGGGATTTATGGGAAATTGGTATTTAAGGAAAATTACACACAATAATCCCATAACGTAGACACAATTTCAGAAATCAGTTTTTCATCTCCTTCTCTGCACAATTTTGAGAAGAGAAAAAGGTTAGGAGAGTTTTCACAATAACTGAGGCAGTTCTTGACCGTTTTCAGATCAGACGAGAGATTTGGGATCGTGTGAGAAGGGCAACGCTTGGGGATCAAATTGTTGAGAAGTGTTGCAGATTTTCGTGGCTGTTTAATCTGGTTTTTTTGGCTGCAATTAGGTAAGAAACTCTTCCTATGATCTAGGTTATGATTCGTAAAGTTTAGATTATGTTTTTGAGACGTTTAGATGCTAGTAAAATATGTGTTTTTCGTTGATCAAGGATCCTAGGTAAATCTTGGGATGATTAGATATGTTTTCTACGTTTCGTGTCGAAAACGATGTTAATTAGGTTAGAAACGACTCGAAATCGAGCCGTAAAGATTTAGCGTTTTGGGAAAAACCCGGGCGGACGGGCGTCCGAATTAGGCGACGGGCGTCCGAGACCCTAAGTAGCCCGGACGGGCGTTTGCAATAGGCGACGGGCGTCCGAGGTTAGATTTTTGATTCAGATGTAGCCGTTTTTGCGTACGGGCGTTTGGGGTTTAGTGGACGGGTGTCCGATTTCGGACGGGCGTCCATAGGAGGTCAAACGGGCGTCCGGCCCGTTTTGCCTTGTTTTTACGGTTTTATCATTCGTTTAGTCAATTCATGTTCTAAAACTCGCTAGGCGACGACGGTGCGCTCCGGTGTTCTAAAACTCGGCGCCTAGCGGCGCCGTGCGCGATTTTTTTTTTTTTTTTTTTTTTTTTTTTAAATTTGAAAAATTAATACTTATCTTATTTAAATTTTACATCCTATGATCATAAAACATAAAAATCAAGTAAAAACTTGTAAATTGTGTCAAAAGATCAATGAAACGTAGTAGCCAAAACCCAAAGTACGAAATCAATGTCATGCTCAACAGTCAACACTCAACTCAACACTCAATAGTCAATACTCTCAAGTCTCAACTCTCAAGTTCAATCCTCAATCTCATCATCATTATTCCCCAAGTCTCCAACTCCAACAATATCACGCTCTTTGTCCGACTCCAATTCAAAGTCCATATCTTCATGATCATCGGTATCATCCTCCGTGGCATCGGACACAAAATCATCTTCATCAAGCTCTCTTACTTCTCCCGTATTGCGGGCACTCCTTCTTGGTTGCAATTCTTCATTTGCTCCGGATGCTTCACTCACCATTTCCCATGTAAGGCCCGAGCCGGGTGTGACCTCCTCATCAATGTCATCATCATCTACTCCATCAACTATCCAAGATTGTGCATTTTCCGCACTTGATGCTAGAAGCACATCAACTTTGTCCTTCCTCTTCTTCTTCTTAAGAGACAATCTTGAATTGAATTGAACATAGACTAGCTTGTTCATTCGGTTGGTATCTAGTCTATTTCTCTTCTTTGTGTGTATCTACAAAAATTAAATTAACCACTAAAAAATCAATATCACACTATCACATAACTACATAAGATAAATTATTAGAATACTTTTACCCCTTCAAAGACACTCCAATTTCTTTCACAACCGGAAGAGCTTGATGTCAACGAAAGAATCCTCATTGCAACCTTTTGGAGTTCCGGTGTATGGTTGCCATAGTTAGACCACCATCCAACTAAAATTCAAAATGACAAAAAGTAACAAACACGTTATTGAACTATATATATCAACTATTAATAGTTAATACTTAAATACTTAATAATAAAATAATACTTCATAAAGATTAAAGAGAGAGTTCATAATCATACCCGGATCAAATGTATATTGTTCACATCCTTTCAAAGCCATAGGTCTACCAAATGAACCTTCTTTGTTCTTGTAAATCACCAATTGAGTGTTCGTCACAATGTTTTGCATGTCTACATCCTCAAATAACCGCTCCACACATCCAAAGACCGCGTCATGGATAGTGATAAGTTCATCGGAGGACAATGAAGAAGCATCTTTGTAGTAATAGTATGGATTCAACAAGTAAGCCATCAAATGAAGTGGAGTGTCAACACGCCCCTTTCCTTTACTCTCCACTATATCAAGTATAGGCTTATAACTCTCCACTCTATTTTTCATAACTTCTTTTATCTCATTCTTGGCTTTTTTGAGTTCACCATAAACAAAGCCCATAGCCGGCTTCACATCGCCATCCACAAGTCTAAGGACTTTTACCAACGGCTCAAATACTTTCAATGTACGAGCAACCCCACTCCAAAAGGTTTGTTGTACAATGATAGAATAAGCCGTTTTTCCTTTCTTGCTCCTAGACCATTTTGTGGCTTCCCATTCATTTGAATTCACCATTTGCCTCAAAGCCTCTTTCTTCTCCAATAGACTTTGCAATGTTAAAAAAGAAGTGGCAAATCTAGTCACTCCGGGTCTTATAATCTCTCTTCTTGTACACTTTCTCATCATTTGCAAAGTCTTGTGATGGGAGTAGATAAATATGGTAAAACTTTTGGCTTTGTTGATTATGGTCTTGAAAGTAGGGAGCTTACCAATGCCTTCAAGCATAAGATTGATGGAGTGAGTGGCACATGGAGTCCAAAAGATACGTGGTCTTATTGCCTTCAACATATCCGAGGCCGCAATATTGTTTGAAGCATTGTCGGTCACCACTTGGACCACTTTTTCTTCTCCAATGCTTTGAATACAATCATTCACATAATTAAATATGTATTCACCGGTATGTGCATCACCGGAAGCCTCTTTTGAAGAAAGGAAAGCCGTCCCAATTCTTGAATTCACACATAAATTCATGATGCTTCTTCTCTTTCTATCACTCCAAGCATCGGTCATGATTGAACAACCATTTCTCTCCCATTCCTCTTCATGACTCTTGAGAGCCTCTTTTGTTTTCTCCACTTCCTTGTTCAAGAGTGGCTCTCTAAGTTGGTATTGTGTTGGAGGTTGGTAACCCGGACCAAATTGTCCAATAGCCTCACACATTTGTCTAAAAGCCTCATTGTCAATAGCATTAAAAGCAATGCCGCTACCATACACCCATTTAGCCACATATTGATGCACACTTTGAGTTCTTTCTTTAAAAAGTGCATCATTAATGTTTTGTTGCCTCGTTCTAGTAGGAAAAGTGTCATCCGAGACGGATTCCGGGTTGATTTGTGAGGCATATCTATCCATTGGTCCAAGAGGCCTCGGTCTTTTATTGCTTCCTCCACTTTCAATGACTTCGATTTCATCCAACTCTTTATTAATATCAACTTCTTGCCTAGCCCTTTCACGTTCTTCATTCCCGGTTTGCTTCTTAGACACATTTGAAATAAGTGCTTCTTTACAACGTCTCTTATCCTCCTCGGACGCCTTAGGACAAGCTTTCACATTCTTCCTTTTTCCGGTATGGAATCCGGAGATGTGTTCCTTAATTCGATATGCTCCTCCACTATATTTATTTCCGCATTTTAAACATATCCACTTATCAGTATTGCTTGGTTCATACAATGCTCCAAACTCCCACCCAATATCATCACTTTGTTTCTTCAATGGATTCCGGCTAGAAGAAGAAGCATTAGAAGAACCAATATTTGCATTCCCACCTTGTTCTTCTTGAGCCATTGTTTATCTAAAAATAAATAAGTCTAAGTGTCAAACAAAAAAATCAAACAAAGTTACAAAACTAGTTACTACTTAGTTAGTTACTTAGTTACTTTACTTAGTTAGTTCTACTTTAGCTATGAACTAATGAACTAAGTTTAAGTTAGAAACAATCAAACAAATTAAACCCAAAAAATCCACAATCAACTTAACAACTTTCATTAAGGCTTGAACAAATCAAGTTAATCAACAAAATGTCAAAATCCAAAAAGAAAAAAAAAACTACTCATTGAGTCATTTCATTGTTTGTTTACTACCATTGAATCATTGATTAACACAACTACACAAGTAAATAACTTACAAATTGATAACACATTTCATTTGGATTAAAATAAAAAAATAAAAAAAACAAAAAAAAAACCAAAAGATGCTCACCTGCGGCGGTTCAGGCTGCTTGAAGGTCCGGTGGAGGTCGTCAGTGGATGGCGGCGTGAAGGGGAGTAGGGGAGGGGATACCGAAGTGAGAAGAAGAAGAAGAGGGGGGGCGGCGGGCGGCGGGCGGCAGGCGGCAGGGGGACGGGTGGTGAGGAAGAGACTAACAGAGAATGAGAGGGAGAAAGGAGAGGCGGGTTGCTCTGTTTTTTTCCTAGGTCAAGTGTATTTTTTTTTGTTTGTAATATGATCATGTATCTAAGAAATAAAAAAAATAAAAAAATAAAAAAACAATTCGCATTTCACAGCGCCCAGGTTGCCTAGGTGGCGCACAGGTCGCCTAGGCGGCGCCCAGAAGCGCCTAGAAGATTCAGCCGCCTAGCAACTGTCGCCTAGAGCCTAGTCGGGACGCCGGAGGTGCGCCTAGCGCCCAGGCGGCGCCTAGGCGGCCGACTTTTGCGATTTTTAGAACACCGTTAAATTCGGATTGTTCTTATCCGTGCACCTAGATTTTACGATCATTTTATTTATTTTGATATGCGTGTGGTTATTTGCATATCGACAAATCAATGGTTTGCTAAAATTATAGTTTAATTTGGATTGAAAATGAGTTTTTCCATGCAGTAACCGGCCGGCTTAGTATCCGCAAATACAACTCAAGGACTCCACTAGAGCTCTGACTAGATTACATTGTACAGCGACCATCGACGGCAGCCTTTTTTGAAAAATTGTGTTGGATGGATACCATCACTTTATTGTGGTCTGTATGAAACGGTTAGTGGGTAGTAGGAAAAGGTGGGATGGTGGGCTTTTTCCTTTTTTTTTGCATGAAAAGGTCAACTGAGATTGCCGCTGATGTGTTTTTTTTTTTACCATTTGTGAGTGAAGAGGTTGATAAAGTTTGTGTCATTGTTTAAGTCTGATCCAGTTATTAATACATGTCTTCTATTGTCTGCTAAAGGTTTGTGAGACAAGTGGTTATTGTGTTGATGCTCATGCTACGGAGGATGGGTTTTAACGGGTTAGCCACAAAAGCTGGGAACACTTCTTTGGAATGGGATCATATGGAGGCAAGTTTGTTGGTTTGCTTAATTTCCAGCTTTGCTGTTATGTTATGTATTTCTAGCTTTTGCAGAAACGGTTTCTGTATTTTTTTTTTTTTTATGCATTATGAATCAAGGCTTTCCTACCGTAATATCCATTTACATGTTTGTTTGCATCTTATGTTTTAATATTCCACACAACACTACAGTTATTAAAACCAAATAAAAACGAGTGGGCCCCGTGCATCGCATGGGTGCATCCACTAGTCATTATTGAAAGATGACAATTATATATATGTAATATATTCAGGCAAGTGATCGTAACTACTGATACAAGAGTAGAGACCATATATATCAAACCCAAAGCATGTTCTAGATAATACAAAGATCACAGTATCACACTGCATAGGTGCTTTATACTTTTCCAAAAACATGTATGTGTAATAATTAATTCTGACACTACTTCGTTCACTAACTTTAGATCAAGTGTCATATATATATATACTAGATGGGAAGGCGCACAACGCGCGCATGCTGTACACACTCGTTGGATATGAAACGGGATACATAAAAAAAAATTTAAAAAAAAAAAAAAAAACACTTTTTTCTCGGGCCGCCGCCCAACGAACAAGTAAAAAAAAAGAAGAAAAAAAACACGTGGAGTGCTTCTTTGACATTTCCCAAATGTAATTAAATCGGAATCGGATACATCTTAAGACAACACATATAATAAGATTAAGAATAAATTAAAGCTAATGTGTAGATTAATAATACAATTGAGTCTCTAAAATGAAACAATTTAACTCAAACCCTTCACAAAAAAAAAAAAACACTTTTTTTACCTGGCCGCACAACGAACGGTAAAAAAAAAAAAAAAAAAAAAACCTTTTTTTTTACTGGGCCGCACTTATGATGAACATAAAAAAAAAAAAAAAAAATACGCGTGGACAGTTTGGTTGGAGTTTCCCAACCAAACATTATAAATAGGTATACATATATATATATATATATATATATATATATATATATATATATAAAATCACTCAGAGGCAACGTTAAAATGAACTTAACAATATTTTACTACTGCAAAAAACACACGATGTGGACGATACCGATAGGGTAGGTAAACAATGTAACTAGGACAACCTACTCCATGCGAGTAGCAAGGAATTATCCCTTATATGACTGAATATAGAAATAATGAGAATATTTATATATTTATTTTATTCTAAAATCATCATAATAAAATAAAAAATAAAAACTACGATTTATTAGTTTGTCTAGTCATTAAAAACATGACTACTTTGCAAATATATCCTTATTTTATTGTCCTTAATATTTTTAATAAATGTGGTTATGTGTGTATTTCAAGAATTTCAGAAGAACTTTTTAGTTTAAATATTACTTATGGGACAGATTTTAGGACATCTATAAAATGAATAAGTCCCAAAAATGAATTAGTTTAAATATTACTTATGGGACAGATTTTAGGACAGATTTTACCCAAATTACAATTATCCGACCCATTTGGAGAAGATGGGTTTCTGGATTTAGGGTAGTGCTTGAGTTTTGGGGTGAGAGTATGGCGGCAGAAGTAGAAATCCGGAATCGGGTTGATGATAGGGTTCAGGTTGTAGGCTGAGAGATGAAGAAGAAGAAGATTGTTTGAGCCGATCTTGATCTTTTTTGTGAACATTCATGTGACCACCAAGAGCTTGAGCAGACATAAATTCTCTTCTGTAAAGAGAACAAGAATAAGATCTTGTTGGCCATATGAATCCACCAAGTGGATTTGCTGCATCCTCTGCAAAATGCTTGTTCTTCCCATGAGTTGTTTTTGATTGATGATTGAAACTTGTTCTTGAACATAAGATGTTTGTTTTTATGCCACATCAAGTATTGCATGTATTGTTGCTCCATTTTTTCCTTATTTTTTAAGAGAGAGAAAAAGTGAGTGATAATGAATGTAAAGTGGAGAAGAAGCATTGTGTGTTTGCTTGGTGGCCGTGATACTGTACAAGCTGCTGTTGATAAGCTTGTGGAGAAGTATAAGCAGTAGATTCAAAATGATAAGAATGATCGTAATCGTTGAAGATTTGAATCTTACACGAACCAACATTTAATACTGTAAGCTGCCTATTTTAATTGCCATTTCCTCTTCGTTTGTATTGATCTTTTTCAATCATATTCTGCATCTTTACTGGAGTAATAAGCTTGTTTAATTTTGTATTTGATACGAATGCAAACCCAAATTCTATACAGAATGGTGTATTATTGTTAGAGAATCCATGTTGATTAAGATTTATGCTCTATATTCTGCGCAATTGTTGGAGAGGGTAAACACTCTACCGTGAATTTGTGGTAGTGATTAGCCCATTGTAGGGATCATTGCGTCAAATTCACCGTAGAGGATTCAGATTTCTGATCCATGAAGGATAACTAACTCTATAAGAGGTGTTACTTTAAACTTAAAGTTAATCAATTTTATTGTGTAATTCTTCTTTCTTAATGTTACACAAATACTACTTGAAATAAATGAAAATTCATACTTCCAACTCTCATCTTTTGTGCTTATCATTTTCTTTCTTTTCTGAGTTATCTAGTTTATTCAGTGGCATAATGAAGGTAAGGGTGTAAACTAGAGAATTTAAAATTCAAGAAAAGAAAACAATTTCATTAACGAGTTTAGATTTTAGGTATGTTTAGACTGTACGCCTTATTTTGGATCATATCTGCTAGTGCCATTTAAGTTGATCTGATACTCACAAATTCATGTTATTATGAATGAGCACTACAACCTTGGATAGTGTTGGCACATTTGTTTGAATATCACTTGTAATTGTTGAATTGTTCATTTAAAAAACTTTCACTATTACTGTGATACTGTTAATGTGTTACTGTTACTGTGATTGCATTTATGTTACTGTGTTACTATGTGATGATGTCGAAATTATCATATTGTTTTAGCGGTGGATTTGTGGTGGATATCTAACAGTAAAAGTAACGTTCATGTGGCGGCATGTGGTGGTGCTGTGGAATTTATGGTGGTGCAAGTAGTGGTGCTCAAGAACAAAGATGAAGATCTTTGAAAGCAAGATGAGAGGAGTATTTTGTGCTTATGATTACGAGCCGAGCCTTAAGAGGCTACCTACGTACCCTTTGTAAGGGATCAAGCCATGCGTAGTTCTGGAAGTGAGGACTCCTCCTCCTCTTTGTGATGGAGGTGATGTGGGTATTTATAGAGGTTTGGAGCTAGCCAGTTGGTGAGAGCATGAAAACTGGCGGGTGCGGGCAGGTCGTAAGTTTGGAGGGCCTAGCGGCCTAAAGGCCTTTGGCGAGCTGAAAACCTAGCGGCCTGAGGGCCTCGTGGCTTTATGGCCTTGTGGCCTGGTGGTCGTTGTTGTGAATAAGATGAGAATGGGTGTGCTCTAAAAACAATCGTTGCTTGTCATTTCGTGCAAGTGGGAGATTGTTAGGTGTAGTGCCCGAAAGACAATTTGTGTAATTGTTTTTAATAATGGATGACAGAATTTATCTCACCTTATTACTTGCTTTGTGCTTGTAAAGTAATTCACTGCTGCAAACCCTTAGTATATCAGTATGTAACCGCTTAACTCAGTGTATGGATTACACGTGAGGATTGAGTTAGTGGTGATATACTTAAACCGTTAGTCCGTGGTGAACTTAATCGAGTTTAGTGGTCTCTTGATTAAAACACCAATAATGCGCCCGTAACATCTTAGGGTGTGATAGTCTTATCCGGACCGTTGTCGGTACGGGGTACCTACGTGGGGCATTTATATATGATGGCATTCATATAGATTCGGACCGATTTAATATGTATTTCTCGGTATAATTCCGTAATCGAGGAATCTTATTCAATCATTAGATGATCATATATGGATCAACCTTAATCCTGAGGTGATCACAGGGTGCCGCTTGTCTCGGGGTAGTGTTTGATGTGTTAGTTACGGTTCACTTAGATATGTGTTCCAAGCCACTTCTCATTGGCACTATCTCCCGATGAGTGAGTAGTTCGATTTTCACGAGACATGGAATCCATTCCTTCCCGCGGGAAGTAGAGAGACATCCCCTTATTTGTTAGCCCTAAGAAAGTGATCGATCCCGGGAGTTCACATTTGACTAATTAGCTACTAGTCGATATGTGTACTAATTGATCATCGGGGGGTTAATGGTAAATAAGGATAAGATATTCGAGTCGGGTTCACGGAGACCTCCCACTCGAATGGACGATCTATGGAGGGTTAATCCGTATGTAGTGATTATATCAATGGACGCTTATTCACTCTACGGGTTGAGTATAAGTATACATCTATAATCGGTAGAGTTCGGTTTCGGGTTTATGGTGGCGTAATCCCGGAATTAATAATTAATGTACTTATTTCGTTCGATGAATAATTAATTATTGGAGCTACTGGTTATAGGTCCATGGTCCCCGATGTGGCTTCTGTAATTCAGACTAATAATCTTGTTATTTGGGCCTCAGTGATAATTAATTGGCTGGGCTAATTAGTTGATATGCATGAATATTATTTAGTTGGGCTAAATAATAAAATACACATGAAAGACATTTTATGTGGGCTTCTAAACCCTAAAAGTGGCGCCTAAGGTCTCTAATTAGCACAAGAATTAATTTTCTTGTGTTATGGAAAATAAAAGATATTCTTGTTATATGATTGGTTGGATGACTTGTTATTTGATTTCCTATTGGTCAATACATGTCACAATTAGTCATTAAGGAAAATATTCTTTTATTTTGTTTAATTAATTATTTGTTTAATTAATTAAACTTGGAGACCAAGGATTTACTCTCCTATAAAAGGAGAGTTATTCCAAGGGAAATTGCAAGGCAAATTTCGACCACTATGATAAAAAGGGAGAGGAAAATTAGTTTTTCTTGCCTAGGGTTTTTGAAAGAAGAAAAACTTTGAGTTTTTCTTGGTGTTGCATATCAAGGAGGTTCGTGTATCAAGAAGGGTGTCCACCAACCGCCGTTTGGAGAACACATCGGAAGATCAAGGCTTCTCTTCCCGTTATTGGTAACATGATCTTAAACCCCCTTGTAGTTGTTTACGTCCTTTAATTATGAATTGTGTCATATAAGTCGTGATCCATCCGCTGCGCATATATCTAACTCGTTTAGATCTAAGAACCTGCATCCTTCATGTGGTATCGGAGCAAGGTTCCACGATTTATATAGTCATAATCATAATTAAACGATTTAAAGGAGTGGAATTGCATGTAGGTAAATTTTATTTATTGTTTTATGCATTGATAATGATTGGTTGTTGTGGTTGAAGAGATGGATTGGGGGTTGACACTGTTTACCCGTTAGATCTATTGTAAACTCATATAAACGATGAAAATTCGTTCATATGAGTATAGGAAATTATGTAATTTATTTTTATTGCAATTTTTAATTTTCAAAAAATAGATCTGTTTAGTAGCTGTTTAGTTATTTCGTTTTTCCTGTTTATTGAGCCGTTGAAACGACGATCCCTCCGGTCAGAATCAATATTGGAAGATGATGAACAATTCCAAAAAATTTGGGGTCGATCGGAGTCCGTCTCCATATCCATTCGTTTCTAGAAAGAAGCTGCTGTAACAAAAAAATGCAGGATTCACAGAAACCCTACCTGTGACTTCCTCGAATTTCTGGGAGAGTTTAGACCGTTGAAACGCAAATCCAACCGGTCAAATCGATGAATACGGAGTTTTTGACGTGGGATAAAAATTTCAGGTCGATCGGGATTCATCTCGATTCCCAATCGGCCTCAGGAAGTCATTGATGCGCTGCTGTAAAAGTCAGATCCAGCAGCAAGTTGGGCGGCTCACTGGAGAAAATTGACAAGTCAAAACTCCGATCCAACCGTCCATAATGAAGCCCAAGGAGTGAGGAACAGATCTGGAAAGTTTCGTTGCGATCCGAGTTCGATTGGTTTGTCGATCGTCGAAGATTTTGAATAGCTGCAGATTATGTTAGAAAGTAGTAAACCCTAGTTAGGGTTTTGGTTATTTATTTTCTAATAGATTAGTTACGGGGGTGCCAACGGTCCATCTCAGTGTTTATTTTTCGCACTAGTATACATGTTTAGATTGCATGTGTAGAACCGGAAAATTGCCATGACATGCATCATATCATGAATTCCACTCCATATGCATACATGTAGAAATTAATTCGAGGAATTAGTTAGGCATGTATAAAACACGCAATTAGTTTTAATTAATTTTTTGATATTAATTAGAAACTAATTAGGGTAAAAACCGAGGAACACGGGTTTTTTCAATCGTCGAGGTTGGGTGATGGATTCTCGGTGAATCCCACTCTGCGAAAGCATAAGGATTGTCGGTGAAGTCCACCTTACCTAAGACGAGATTACGTTTTTGTTCCGTAGTGTCTACGTGAATGTTTGATGTTTAAGGATTGGATAATCACGGGCAAACAGGTTCGAAAGTGGTTTAACCACGGTTGGGTGGTCAACAGTAGCTACGGCTCAATCGACTTCACCCTCCACGTGTGGCGTTTGCACGGGGGTCTGGCAATACTGAGCCATCCGAAGAGCCACTACGGCTCAACGGAGCTCTCCTAGCCTTGACCCGTCCGACGGCCACATATGTTCTAACGAATAGGTCGGGTGGGCTAGCCCACATAACCGACAACATTCAGGCCTATGATTTATTGTTCCTTAATGTAACATCAAGTCCAAAAACGTGATCAGTAAACCCACCACTTTTTCAAAATATTGAGTGGGAGCGGGAGAGGCGACAGCCGACCCCACGGCCTCTACTATTGACACAAGCAACGTGAGAGAATGGTGACGCCTCGTGCCGGCTTTGATTTCGGCCCCTAAGGAAGGCCTTCACCGCTATCAAAATTCAAGGCTTGGTCTCCGAAAGGATAGGATTTTGGGTACTCGCCGGGTCACCGACCGACCCTAAGGCGGCACACTCGGGGTCTACCTAAAAATGCGAGACAAGTAGGTCACACTCATAAAGGGTATTTTTGGTAGTACCTTGGGCGATAAAGGAAAGGTGATTGACGATCACAAATGAGATGTTCGATTCTCAATCGATCTTCAATATTAATCGAAACCTCTTTGACCTACCCTAAGGCGGCACCGAGGCATTAGATTAAATCCTTGGAACGGTAGGATAGACTATAAGTACTTAGTTTATGTTCCTAAAATTTATTAGTAGTGTGTGATTTGGATTTATTTTTCGTCAATTTTATTTACAACTATTTATATATCTCTCTAGTGGTGCTAGATCGCTAGTGTAAAATTGACTAGTAATGACTTCGTTAAAAAGTGGCAAGTAACTAGAACGTTGTACTTATTAATCTTACATGCGATTAATTTTTCGGAAGATATATTTCTCTTGAGCCTTCAAGACTTAAGTGACGTAAATAAGTATGTCACTGCTGTCACTCGTGTTGAACGAGAGACAACCATAGTTAGTTTGAAAGATGATTGGGACGATAAAATTCTTCTAGTGAATTTTAATTGTGTAGTGTCTACATGAGAAATTTTCTAATAGAAAAATTAGAGAATCATAAATTAAAGTGTCGCTAGTTAGACGGTATTTGGAACCGATAAACTAGTGGGAGCTTTTGTCGTATGTTTTTTTTTAATTTATTAGAAAATTAGTCCCACTGGGTAACGCTTTCATTAGACATCCCACAGTTCACGAGTAGTGTCTACTCATACGAACTGCTAGTTCAAAACTATTTCCTTTTAAGGAAAGTTAAGAATTGGAAAGAATGTCTATAAGTGTTAATCATCTTAACTGATGTTTTGAGGCTAAACCGAAACATTAAATAAAGAAAGTATAGGATAAGGAAAGTGATTTCGGATCACTAACCAATGAATCCTTAGCGACTTTCTTAACCGAGTAACTCGACTCGGCAGCTAAGTTCTTTGGAAGAACAAGAGAGCTTTGCATTAACGATTAATAGAGTAACAATGGACAGTAATTTTAGCTAGAATAGTGGGAGTGATATAAGGAAATGAATTTCGGATCCTATCCTTGAACATCACAGAAAAATTTATTTTTCTGTTTACAGATTCGTTGAAACAAATGGATTCACTTTCAACTCGATATATTGTTACCTCATAGAAAGTGAAAATGACATTTGTAGTACGAATCCGAGACTCGGACTTTTGTTTGATAAAGTCAGAACCACTAAAAAATGCTGAAAAGGTATATGTAACACGTCTTAAACTATTATAGGCGAATGGTTTCCGTATTAAGATAAACGACCCTTCAATATCTATTAATTAGTGCATATATCCTAGAGATAAGACCTGACGACTGGGTAAGGGTGATTCCTATCTCCCAGTCTAGGAACACTATCTCAAAAGAACAATGACTAAGTTTCCTTTCAATCGGGAGAGGGTAATAGATTTGAAGGGGTAACATAGCTTATTCATCATGACCTTCGTGGTCTAGTGAGAGATACAAGCTAGTGGGAGTTTTTGAGTGGTGACATTTTGTCTGATAACTACTCGAAATGCGATTTAGTTTATCAAAAGAATACGAGGATGAGTCTCTGATTTTAGCAGAGAATTGAGTATTCCATGCTCAGAAATAGGCTATAGCATAGTCTTGGGACTGATGCTCAGCCTGCCTCCTAGTGGAATGTTTCTCACTGAGAAAGAAACCATAGACTTGCCCTATATAGTTATTGATGTACTACAATACACTGCTAAACTCGATTAACATAATTGGTTGTAAAATAACGGTTAACAATTATTATGTAAACCGAGAAGTCTACCTAGAAGATGCTAGTGAATTTATGGATAAGGAGTGACTTCGGTTCACACCACTTCCGTAAATGTAGGCATTTAGCATTTAATGCTTGACGGTAGGACTGGAGATTTTGCGCATACATTCAGATTTTGACTGTTCGTGAAATGCCTTAATGAGACGAGTGAAGGTTGGTTATAAGATTCTTGAGATCAGAATGTGACAGTTCAACTGTCACAAGGCTTCTGATAGAATCTATAAGTAACAGCCTTAAACCTTGGAGTACGGTTACCCAAAGGTAGTTACTATCTGATTTAATCAGACCACGTCCAACATTGGTTGTTGGTGATTAGACTGATAAATACTACTAGATCAGAATGTCAATCCACCCAAAACACAGTGGGAGTATGGTTTAATCGTTGACCCATTGTGGTTTTGTGGTTTTGTGGACTTTACAATCGCCGGGGTGATTGATAACCTATGGCTCTTGGTGGGTCAGTATAGGATTCGATCATAGAGGTTGGTTCGAAAACCTTATCCCCGTAAATGGAGTTTTAGTACTCCCAGCTTCTGTTTCACCTCTTGTAGAACCACCCGAGTGTCTCGGGCCCGGTGGGAGTAATTGGATCTACGCCGAAAAGAGTCGAATGAATAGGAAAGTTTAACTTTCAAGACAAAGCCGAGTGGTCTATGGGTGATTCCCTAAAAAGTAGAGAGTTAACCAGACCTAGAACTCTCTCACCACTCAGTCTTGCTGATTTCGTTAGAAAGCAAGAAAATAGGGGTGATTCCCTGAGACTTTCTTGCCGTAAAACGGAGTCTGGATTCATTCGGAACAGAAGGGTCTTGGTTAGAACAAATGGCAGATTGACTGCCGGGACTTATGTCCTTTGTGGATTTAAGAGAACCTCTCGATCATTTAAAGTCGCATGTTTTAAAATACGTGTACTTGATATGTGGACTTGACCAGAATATTGATAAGTCTTTCGTAGACTGGATATCAATACTGGTAAAGTAGTAGTATTAGTGTTCATGAATGATAACACTGAAACGGTTGGAAACAACATGGGTGTGCTATCCGAAGTCGGAAAGCGACAGCCAAGATTCTCTGGATGAGAGAATTGGACTATATTCTAAGAATTTAATTCGGTCAAATTCACAGGAATGAGTCATTGGCTATCCCATCCATCTTATTGAATGAGATGATCATGCATATACGTATGCAACAATCATCGAGAGTAGTCCTACCCTACCTCTCAGGAATGATTCTCCAAATCTTCGGATAAAGAGAAAATGGGATAGAGTCTCTCTTGGATAACGGCAAGTCATGATATAACAAGTCAATAGTAGTCGAATCTCGTATTCGAGCATTGAATAGCGGTTTAGTACGTCCTCAAGTATCTTTAGAGAACGAGGAATCATATGCTTGTATATTCAGGTGCAAACTTGAATATGGTTGACTACACTGATTCTGACTTGTAGTCAGATTAAGGATGATCATTATGTTGATCTCGGGCTCAGTGTTTACTCATAGTTCTTAGAATTTCCTTTTCGTTCTGAGAGTAATTCCAGGTCTGGTGAGCCGATATCACTTCATTGTGAAAACAATGAAGAGATAGCTTAAAAGGATCTTCTCAGTCACTAGAGGTCAAAAGCATATTGAGAGAGAGTACCGCCTGATTAGATGGACCGGCGACGTTTCGATCCTAAAGATCGTCTCGATCCGACAACCTAACTGATCAGTGTTCCAAGTCGAGTGCTTGGAGGGTACGGCATTGATGGATATGTCTCATATGCTTTTAGAGCAAGTGGGAGAGTGTTGTGAATAAGATGAGAATGGGTGTGCTCTAAAAACAATCGTTGCTTGTCATTTCGTGCAAGTGGGAGATTGTTAGGTGTAGTGCCCGAAAGACAATTTGTGTAATTGTTTTTAATAATGGATGACAGAATTTATCTCACATTATTACTTGCTTTGTGCTTGTAAAGTAATACACTGCTGCAAACCCTTAGTATATCGTATGTAACCGCTTAACTCGGTGTATGGATTACACGTGAGGATTGAGTTAGTGGTGATATACTTAAATCGTTAGTCCGTGGTGAACTTAATCGAGTTTAGGGTCTCTTGATTAAAACACCAATAATGCGCCCGAACACCTTAGGGTGTGATAGTCTTATCCGGATTTGTCGGTAGAGGGTACCTACGTGGGGCATTTATATATGATGGCATTCATATAGATCGGACCGATTTAATCTGTATTTCTCGGTATAATTCCGTAATCGAGGAATCTTATTAAATCATTAGATGATCATATATGGATCAACCTTAATCCCGAGGTGATCACAGTGGCCGCTTGTCTCGGGTAGTGTTTGATGTGTTAGTTACGGTTCACTTAGATATGTGTTCCAAGCCACTTCTCATTGGCACTATCTCCGATGAGTGAGTAGTTCGATTTTCAGACATGGAATCCATTCCTTCCCCGCGGGAAGTAGAGAGACGAGTCCCCTTATTTGTTGGCCCTCGAAAGTGATCGATCCCGGGAGTTCACATTTGACTAATTAGCTATTAGTCGATATGTGTACTAATTGATCATCGGGGGTTAATGGTAAATAAGGATAAGATATTCTGAGTCGGGTTCACGGAGACCTCCCACTCAGAATGGACAGTCTATGGAGGGTTAATCCGTATGTAGTGATTATATCAATGGACGCTTATTCATTCTATGGGTTGAGTATAAGTATACATCTATAATCGGTAGAGTTCAGTTTCGGGTTTATGGTGGCGTAATCCCGGAATTAATAATTAATGTACTTATTCTGTTCGATGAATAATTAATTATTGGAGCTACTAGTTGTAGGTCCATGGTCCCCGATGTGGCTTCTGTAATTCGGACTAATAATCTTGTTATTTGGGCCTCAGTGATAATTAATTGGCTGGGCTAATTAATTGATATGCGTGAATATTATTTAGTTGGGCTAAATAATAAAATACACATGAAAGACATTTTATGTGGGCTTCTAAACCCTAAAAGTGGCGCCTAAGGTCTCTAATTAGCACAAGAATTAATTTTCTTGTGTTATGGAAAATAAAAGATATTCTTGTTATATGATTGGTTGGATGACTTGTTATTTGATTTCCTATTGGTCAATACATGTCACAATTAGTCATTAAGGAAAATATTCTTTTATTTTGTTTAATTAATTAAACTTGGAGACCAAGGATTTACTCTCCTATAAAAGGAGAGTTATTCCAAGGGAAATTGCAAGGCAAATTTCGACCACTATGATAAAAAGGGAGAGGAAAATTAGTTTTTCTTGCCTAGGGTTTTTGGAAGAAGAAAAACTTTGAGTTTTTCTTGGTGTTGCATATCAAGGAGGTTCGTGTATCAAAAAGGGTGTCCACCAACCGTCGTTTGGAGAACACATCGGAAGATCAAGGCTTCTCTTCCCGTTATTGGTAACATGATCTTAAACCCCCTTGTAGTTGTTTACGTCCTTTAATTATGAATTGTGTCATATAAGTCGTGATCCATCCGCTGCGCATATATCTAACTCGTTTAGATCTAAGAACCTGCATCCTTCAGTCGTAGCATTTCTTATCTTTATGTTGGCGGCTCTGGTTTCTGGCGGACCTAATGACCTAGGGTTCGCGGGCCGGCCCCCCCAGACTGATAGCGTCACACAAGACCAAGGGCTTAAAGCGGGGCCGACGCCTTGCGAGTTCACGGATTGTGGTGGCTGATGTCTTTATCCACTATTTTAGGGGTCGGATGGACCCGAATAAGGATCCATGGGCTGAATTACGATTTAGGCATATCAATGGCCCCTACTTCGCGCCTTAAGCATTTTCTTGAAATGTTAGACGGGGAGTAAAGTCTATTCACGGATCCGTTTCTGTGAAGTACTGTGACGGCTTGCTATTGTGGCGGATCACATGTTGGCATTGCCTAAATGCCATACTCAGAGTAGGTCTTTTCGTGGCTTGTGCGTCATTGATCGACTTCGCCTCTTGTGGCTTATGCCATGATTTGACTTTGCTTTGTGTGGCTTTTGCGTCGTGAATCGACTTAGCCTTTGGTGGTCTTGAAAGCCTTTGGTCTTATAAAAAGGCTCGCTCGAAAGCGAGTTCCAAATATGATGCCGAGCTGAAGTCGGTCTTACAGAAGGCTCGCTCGAAGGAGAGTTCCAAATATGATGCCGAGCTGAAGTCGGTCTTATGGTGGCTTTAAGTGGACATTGACCTTGGCTTTTTTGGTAGCTTTAGTCATGGATCAATTTATTCCTTTGGTGGCTTTATGCGGCAAACCGCTTTAGCCTCTCGGTTTATGTGGTGGATTGCCTGTACCTTTTGGGTAGCTTTATGTGGCCAATCGCCTTAGCCCTTTTTGCGATTTTTATGTGGCGGACCGCCTAAATTTTTTGATGGCTATAAGTGGCGGATAGCCTTAGCCTTTTGGTGGTCGTATGTGGTGGATAGCCTTGACCTTTTGATGGCTATAAGTGGCGGATAGCCTTAGCCTTTTGGTGGTAGTATGTGGCGGATAACTTTGACCTTTTGATTGCTATAAGTGGTGGATAACATTAGCCTTTTGGTGGTCATATGTTGTGGATAGCCTTGACCTATTGATGGCTCTAGGTGGCGGATAGCCTTAGTCTTTTGGTGGTCGTATGTGGCGGATAGCCTTTACCTTTTGATGGCTCTAAGTGGCGGATAGCCTTAGCCTTTTGGTGGTCGTATATGGCGGATAGCCTTGACCTTTTGATGGCTATAAGTGGCGGATAGCCTTAGCCTTTTTTGGGTGGCTTTAGGTGGTATAATGCCTCTTTGTGAGCGCTATTAAGCGGACGGACTTGTCGTTGGTGAAGAGAAAACCCATTTTGACGACGAATTGATCTTTGGAGAGTTTCAAAAATAAGAAGGCTCATCCCGTCACTTTTGGACGGGAGAGTTCCAAAAAATAAGATAGCTCGTCCCGCCACTTTAGGATGGGAGATTTCCAAAAATAAGATAGCTCGTCCCACCACTTTAGAACGGGAGAGTTCCAAAGATAAGATAGCTCGTCCTGCCACTTTAGGACTGGAGAGTTCCAATGAATAAGAAGTGTGATCATTTAAGTTGTAAGAATAAAACCCGATGAGAGCTTGTATCTTGAGGGCTCGTAACTCGGAGAGCTTGAAGGCTCATTGTTCGGAGAGCTTGAGAGCTCGTTGTTCGGAGAGCTTGATAGCTCGTACTTCGGAGAGCTTGAGAGCTCGTACTTCGGAGAGCTTGAGAGCTCGTTGTTCGGAGAGCTTGAGAGATCATACATTTTGGGGTGCTTATTTCGGCGGCCACATTTTATACCTGGTGAATCACTAGTGAACATGGTGGTCATGACGGAGACCTTTACTCTTCTGTGGAGAACTTTAACTTGTGGCCGCTCTTCGGCCTTTGAATGCATATTTGCTTTGTTTCTTGCAATGATTTTTCCAAGTGTTTTTGAGTTTGTATCTTTATTTTTGCTCGAAATATTCCCATCTTTCGAGTGCGTAGTTTGGGTCCGCTAGCCAGTATATGTAGGCATACAACCCCTTTGTTTTTGGAGAGGTTGAGAGCGCTGAGTTCGAGCTCGCTAAAAATATCTGAATCATAAAAATCAGACTTATTGTTGTCAAATCTTCTATCTGAATTGAAAATTTCCATCCGTGGCCCCCTTGTTTCAAGCAAGATTGAGGGCGAACTTGGTTGAAATAAGTGTTGAGTCTGCGCAATCATATGCCTATTTGAAAATTTCCACTCTCGCCCCCTTGTTTTGGACAAGATTGGGATCGCGAGTAACTTGTCTGGAGAGATTGTAAATAGAGAGCTCGTTTGTTGGAGAGCTCGTAATAATAGAGCTCGTTGATAGAGAGCTTATAATAAGAGAGCTCGTTGATAGAGAGCTTATAATAAAAGAGCTCGTTGATAGAGAACTTATAATAAGAGAACTCGTTGATAGAGAGCTTATAATAATAGGGCTCATGTCTGGCGGCCTCACATCTGGCGGCATCATATCTGGTGAGCTCGTGTTGGGAGAGCTTGAGGGCTCGTGCTTGGAGAGCTCATAATTGGAGGGCTCGTAATCTTATCAACTCTTCTGGCCTTGGCCTTTTTCAAATCTCCCTCTGTTTGTAATAATCTTTATTTTTCCGCACCTACCCTGTGGCCACTGATTTGGGCTTTGAATTCATGTTTACTTCATTTTTTGTAATGATTTTGCCCAAGTATTTTTGAGCTTGCACCTTTATTTTGCTCCGATTTTACATTTTTCCTTTGCTCGAAATATTCCATCTTTTTCGAGTCCGCTATATGGGCCCGATGTATCTGTGTACATATATATATATATATATATATATATATATGGCCCCCTTGTTTTTGGTGAGATCGAGGATGTTAAAGTATCGAACTTGCTAAAAATAATTGAACTGAAAGTCCTACTTGTTTCTGTTGAGCTCGACGACTGAATCAGAAAATCCGATGTGTGCCCCCCTTGTTTTTGCTGAGATTGAGGCGCTAAAAAACTAAGCTCGCTGAAAATACTTGGGGTGAATAATCCTACTTGCTTCAAATCGTACATGTTTTGTTGCACTTGTTGATTTGATCCCAAAAATCCGACATGTGGTCCCCTTGTTTCAAATAAGGTCGTTGGCGTTTCGCAGCGAGCTTGATTGAGATAGATGCCGGTGCGAAAAGGAACTTGGTGCGTTTTAATATTTCCATTGTGGCCCTCTTGTTCTAGATGAGGTTGACGTCGCATAATACAGCAAGTGTCGAGGTTGGTATTTGTAACAATAATATTTGAATACCAATGGACGATAAAATTCCAAATAAAAGTGGTAATCATGAAAACCAGACATTAAATAGCCCCAGTCCGCTTCAGTGGGCGAATCGGGTACTTGCACAAATCATAAGCATAATTGTTGATGTTGATTCAACTAGAAACATGCTAAAAAAGTACAAAAGATAGCTCTAGCCTTGACTTATAGTGAGGTGAGTTTCCGAAATAAAGAAAGCGTGGTCACTCCGAGTTTGAATAAACGGGAGTGGTCTCCATAACCTGGTGACGATTTACATGAATTGCCTCTCTAGATAAGGTGATTATTGTTGGGTAAGTATCTCTTGGATCTCCCTTTATATTGGTGTGGTGTGTGTGTCTCAACCTGTCGGCCCATATTAGAGATGATCATGAAGCGGATGTTATGGCTGATTGCTTGAGTGAATTTGGAGCAAGTCATTATGTAAAATTTCCGATTTTGGAGCAGCCATTATTCCCATGGCTTTCGATGTCTAAGGAACCGTTCTTCCAAGGTATACCTAAATTCGATTCCCCGAAATACCACCATTTTTGCTTGTAAGAACCGGAGTCATTGCATTAGATTGACAACACACCGAAGAAAATCCACACGAAGTTGTTGCCGTGTTACATGGACATTGACCCGGATGTCATCATTATCCATATGGAGGAATTCAAGTACTGCTCCATCAATTTTTTTAAAAAATTGGTGTAATATTCCGATTATCGGGAAAGGGCAGACGTGTCATTTTGCGAAAATGAAATATTGGGTTCAGTTCCTTTTATTCGGAGTTTAATTATTTTTTTGGTAATTATATATGTATATTCGAGATATATATATATTTAAGGGAAAGAAAATCTGATTTATTAAGGGTGATTAAGGAAAATCTTGAAAATTAGGTAATTTTGGGATTTTTCCTATTTAAGGGAAAATCAACCTAATCAGCCCCTTAAACTTTTAATCAGAGATTTTCCACCTCCAAATTGTATTCTGCGTGTGTGAGAGAGCAAGTTAGGGCTGAGGGATTTTTTTCATCGATTGCTAAGTCAAATCATAACGGTTTTCAGATCAGAGTCGAGCACCGGAATCGTTGTGAAGAAGGCCTCGTTTTGAAATCAGAAAGTTGGAGTTTTATTGAGGTATGTTTAAGCCCTAATTCATGTTCTTCTTCGAGTTTGATGGATTCAAACTCATCAATTCATAGTTTTTATCATTTAGAAGCGTGTGATCGAATCTTATCTAAGTTTGGATTTATCACACATGTCTTTCTGCAGAAAAGATCAGTTTTAGCTGCTGTTTTTCTGAGTTTTGTTGTTGGAATAAGCTTGCTAAAGGTAAGAAGCTCTTCCTACAATCTAATTGAGGTTTAGAGTAGATTAGATCATGTTTTGATGCTTATTGTATCAAGTTTTAAGCTTAGATGATGTTTGAAGATTAAGGATGGTTTAGGATCTTTAAAATTATTTTTTTTTCTGCTGTTTTTCTGCTATATTTAGTATACAAGATGTTTGGAATCGAGTAGAGATCGTTAAGAGATGGAAATCAGAGTTTAGGGCTTTTCTGCGTAGGATGCGTACGCATTGCCCAGCAATGCGCACGCATTCCTGTTACAGGATTGCTTAGGATAGTAGCAGCAGGTTCAATGCGTACGCATTCAAAGGAATGCACACGCATTCAAGGGAATGCACACGCATTGTTGTTTCAGAGTAGTACAAGATGCTTTCTGGCTGAGAGATGTGTATGCATTCATAAGAATGCGCACGCATTGATCAAACAGAAAGTTTAGAATAGTTTCTGGTCTTGGGTAGGGCTGTAAACGAGCCGAATAATACCGAAACCTGGCAGGGTTCGGCTCGGCTCAAAAATTTTGTACCTCAAGGCTCTGCTCGGCTCGGCTCGGGCGAACCTGATTTTTCAGGGTTCGGCTCGGGTTCGAAGCTTAAAAAATAAAAAAATATTCGGCTCGGCTCGGTCCGAACGAGCCGAACGGTCCGAAAAGGTTGGATCCGAAAAAAAAAGCAGGTTCGATACAGTTCAATTAGGTTTTCCCTTTCCCTTTCAGTATAAAGTATAAACCAAAAACATTTAATTAATTTATTATTATAAAAATAATTAATAAATATAATATAATAATAATTTAATATTTTAAACGCGCCGAACCTGTTCGATACAATTTGGCTCGTAGGACGAATATATGATTTTTAAGGCTCGGTTCGGGTTCGAAAATTCGAACCGGATCACGAATTGAGCTTTTTCGGACCGAATATACCGAACCGTATCGAATACTTACGTTCATTTACAGCCCTAGTCTTGGGATGCGTACGCATTGGGCACAATACGCACGCATTGTTTGAACAGAGAGTTTTCAGCAGGTTTTTAAGCAATTCGCGTACGCATTCCATAGGGATGCGCACGCATTACCCCAGAATCCTATATACTGATGTTTTAAGTTATGTTTTGAATTTTAAACCTTGATACATGATCAAATAACATTAATTGAATATGAACAAGCCCCGATTGAGTTTCTGATTCGTTCAGTTAAAACACCGAATGTACTCTTAAAGGGAGTTGAAGTTCGGATCCGTCGGAAGGGCATGAAAGGGCTTGTGCTTTGATGAACTAGAATTCATCAATGTCTGTGTAATTGTTAGGGTGTGATGTCTAGATGTCTAAGTGAGGGAGTAGAGTTGATAAGGTGAGTTTTATTCAGAAAATACTTAGGTGGCTAGTCAATTCACAATAATAATTACATAAGTGTAGTAAAAGCTAAAACGTCATTTATTCTCGGTTAGGCACTCTTTCATATCGGCGATGCGATACGTTCATAAAAGGTGAACAACGCTAATGGCCTTAAACGGCTGAAGGGTAGTGGAGGAAATTCATCGGACGTATACGCATACCGGGGAGACCCCGGAGCTAATCGGTGCTAATCACCGTTAGTTAGCAAGTATATCTTCAGGCTGATGAACGCCATGCGCAGTGTCCTTGAGTAGTGATGTAACACAGATAAGCTAGGTTAGAAACGTTTAGTCATGACGTGTCGATGGGCATGGAATGAACCTTAAATTGAGTCGGTCTCACTAAGATAATTAATTAATAATAAACCCTAATTATATTGTAGCTTCTACTTCTTACTTTGTACATTGTACTTACCTCAAATGCATGTTTATTTATGTGTTTTGGGGAGAGAAGACGAAAAGGTAAATGAAGAGTTCGAGGAGGACTTTGATGACGACGTTTGAGGACGCCAGACTTGAAGACCTTATTTATTATTCATTTATTTACATTTATTTCATAGATTTGGATTATTGGAGCTAGTAGTTTACTTTAAGTACTTTGGAATTTGTACATTTTAGATTCGTTGGTTTTCATTTTCCAATGTATTAATATTACATTTCCTCTTTAGTTCTTGATTTCTATTCTTGGTTGTTTGAAAAAAATTACCCGAGTCTTTTGCTTCCGTTTGCTTTTATTTGATACGACGGAGTAGAGGCTTACGTGTAATATTATTTATTTAATATTATGCATGCCGAACGTTTCGATTTCCGGATAAGGACTCGGTGTCCGGGAACGGGGCGTTATAGTTGGTATCAGTGCGAAGCGTCTTTTAGGCTTCCCTTCTTTAAGATAAGTTTTCTTTAGACCTCTTAGTAACAGTTTGGTTTTCTTTGACCATCAGGATGGTGTTCACTAGAACCGGAGCGGGTGCAGAAGCGTCAGGATTACGTCGTGAGAGTTCGACACCAGTCGTAAGAGGCGGTTTTGTGAGGCAGAATCCTTCACCTCATCCGAGCCCCACTCCACCCCCTCATACTGCGACCTCTACACCAGATTCTAAGAGGAACTTGTCGCCTCGACCAATTCGGAACACTACACCACGATTTCAGCCAAGGTAAAACTATATCTATGGAGAACCTGGAGAAGCACCTATACGAGTCACTGTAGTAGGAGACATTCCACCAGTCAGTGTACCCCCGGAAACTAGTATATATCCACCACCAGTGAGCTACCCTCCCCCACCAGTGTTTTCTCATCAGCAGCATCAGACCTTTTACCCTCCTCCAGTGGGTCACACTCCTCGACCTACTGTACCCCCTTCACCCCGTTTTGATCACCAACAAGGTTTTGGTTACCCACCCTAAGGTTTCCACCCGCACCAGTTTCAACAGCAAGAGATACCCTATGGATACCCTCCAGTTTATCCACAAGCCCCACCAGTTAGGCCGGCACTGAAGCAAGCACCACCGATTGACTGGTATACGAGGCTGAGAAGAAACAGAGTTCAAGACTTCTTTGGGAATGTCGAGCATACAAAGGCTGAGGAATGGTTGAGAAGCTTCGAGAAAGCTTGTAGGAACATCAATGTTCCCGAGACTGAGATGGCACAGTTGGCAGTTGGATTTCTTATGGGTGCAGCTGAAGCTTGGATTGACGCTATACATAGTAGAAATGGGAAAGTGACGGACTGGGAAGGCTTTAAGGCCATGTTCTATAACGAGTACTTTCCGACAACAGTGCAGGCAGACATGGCAAGTCAGTTCTTGAAGCTTAAACAATGTAATTATATGACGGTATCTCAGTATACCAACAAGTTTAATGAGTTGGGAAGATTCTACCCTGAGTTGATGAAGGTTGAAGAGAGAAAGATGGCACTTTACAAGGAAGGCTTAGCCTATCAGATACAGTCTGGTATGCTAGGATTCACAGCCAAGAATATGGCTGAATTGTTGAATAAGGCCTTAGAGGTTGAGACCTTCAAGAAGAAGGCCACAGTTGTTATTTGGAACAAGAGGAATTTTGGAACAAGCAAGGGTAATAACAGGGGAGCACCGCAACAGAATTTTAAGAAGACAACAGCCCCTGCAGCGAGTAAACCTCCAACCGAAGCACCACTTTGCCCTAAGTGCAACAGGAATCACTCGGGTGAGTGCCGAGTTCATACAAACGGTTGCTATCTTTGTGGAGAGACATGAAATTTTTCTAAGAACTATCCAACAAAGGGTCCTACGAGTAATCAGAGGCAAGGGAATGGGAAAGGCGGCCCAAGTCGCCCAGTTTGAGTGTTTGCAGTGGATGCTGAGATGACTGAACCAGACGATAATGTTATTTCAGGTACCTTTTGTTTAATTTAATTTATTAGAGTACTTTTATAGCATGATTTAAATCATGTTGTAATTGTATTTAAATAAATGAATTCACATCCTAGGTACAATAATGTTAGACAATTTAGTGGTCACGGCATTGTTTGATACGGGAGCGTCTAATACTTTTGTGTCAACTAAGATAGCTAAGAAGCTTAATCTACCAATGGAACCTTTAAGGAACACTTTGGAGATAACAACACCTTTAGGAAGAGTGATTAAGGTAACCACGTTGATGCCTCAAGTAGATGTTCGAGTTGGAACGTATCGTTGCAAGAGTGACTTTACGGTTTTGGACTTTTCAGATTTTGATGTGATTCTTGGAATATATTGGCTATCCGAGAATTTTGTTCACTTGGATTGTAGAGAAAAGAGAGTGACCTTTAAGGTACCAGGGAAATCAGATAAGACTTATCAAGGTAATGTCTACAAACCGAGTAAGAAGCGTCACCCTATAATTTCAGCAGTTAAGGCTATAAGAGCTTGTCGGAAAGGTTGTGAAGGCTACTTGTTGTACGCAGTGGATGTGGAGCAAGTAAAGCCTGAATTAGAAGAGACCCCTATAGTAAAGGAATACCCTGAAGTGTTTCCAGAGGAGTTACCGGGAAACATGCCGGATAGGGAGATCGAGTTTGAGATCAAGTTGATACCAAGAGCGGCACCAGTTGCTAAGGCACCCTATAGAATGGCACCGGCTGAATTAAAGGAGTTGAAAGCTCAACTTAAGGATATGCTTGAGAGGAATATAATTCAGCCAAGTACTTCGCCATGGGGAGCCCCAGTGTTGTTTGTCAAGAAGAAAGATGGTAGCGTGAGGATGTGCATAGATTACAGAGCGTTGAACAATCTTACTATCAAGAATAAGTGCCCTTTGCCAAGGATTGATGATTTGTTTAATCAGTTGCAAGGCAAGAAAGTGTTCTCTAAGATTGATCTTAGGTCCGGATATCATCAGTTGAAGATCAAGGTAGCAGATATACCGAACACGGCTTTTAGTACGAGGTATGGACATTATGAGTTCTTAGTCATGCCTTTTGGACTCACTAAGCTCCATCTACATTTATGGATTTAATACAGCGTGTTTTCATGCCATACTTGGATAAGTTTGTGATAGTGTTCATAGATGATATTCTAGTGTACTCTAAGGATTAGAAAGAACATGAAGAACACTTAAGAATAGTGTTGGATACTTTGAAGAAGAACCAGTTGTATGCTAAGTTCTCAAAGTGCGACTTTTGGTGGGATCAAGTGAGTTTCTTGGGTCATGTCATTTCTGGAGATGGCATTAAGGTAGATCCCGTGAAGATTGAAGCAGTTGAGAAGTGGTCCAGACCGACTACCGTTTTAGAGGTTAGAAGTTTTCTCGGTTTGGCTGGCTATTATAGGAAGTTTGTACAAGACTTCTCAAAGATAGCTACACCACTTACCCGGCTCACTCAAAAGAATGTAAAGTTCGAGTGGACCAGTGAGTGTGAAGAGGCTTTTCAGACGCTGAAGAAGAAGTTGACTACAGCCCCAGTTCTGGCAGTTCCGGAGATCTTTGATAATTATGACGTTACACGGATGCTTCAGGACAAGGTTTGGGTTGTGTGTTGATGCAAGGAGGGAAAGTGATTGCTTATGCATCTAGGCAGTTGAAAGTGCATGAGAAGAATTACCCAACACATGATCTAGAGTTGGCAACAGTAGTGTTTGCCCTAAAGACTTAGAGGCACTATTTGTATGGAGTTAAGGCCGGGATCTACACCGATCACAAGAGTTTGAAGTATTTCTTTACCCAAGAGAATCCGAATATGAGACAAAGGAGATGGTTAGAGTTTGTTAAGGATTATGACTTAGACATTCGAATACCATCCGGGTAAGGCAAATATAGTAGCCGATGCTCTGAGTAGGAAACCAGTGTTTGCGGTTTCAAGTGTTGAAGTGGTTGCGGAAAGGATAGATGGGCTACAGATTCTATGTTTTGATCAGATTGAAGACCGACAGTTTGTGGCACCGTTGTTAGCGAGGTCCGAGCTGATGGATGACATTCGGGAAAAGCAAGACGAAGACCCAGTTTTGGTTGACTTAAAGTGAGTTGCAAGAGAAAAGCCTACAGTGGGATATGTGTTAGATAAGAATAGGAATCTTTGGTACCAGGATCGTTTGTGTGTGCCTAATGTGGGTGATTTAAGACAGAAAGTCATGGAAGAGGCACATAGGATTGCTTTTGCAGTTCATCCGGGAGCAACTAAAATGTACAGAGACTTGAAGGAAAGGTTTTGGTGGCCCTCGATGAATCTGGAGATTTCCAAGTTCGTATCAGAGTGTGATACTTGCCAGAAGGTTAAAGCAGAACATAGAAGACCAGGAGGAATGCTTAAGCCATTGGATATCCCGGAATGGAAATGGGATAAGATCACGATGGATTTCATCACCGGTTTACCTAAGACGAGAGGCGGTAATGATGCGATTTGGGTGATCGTGGACCGATTGACCAAGTCCGCTCATTTCTTACCGTATAAGGTTGATATGCCCTTGAAGAAGATGACGACACTATACTTGGATAATATAGTGAAATTACACGGAGTACCTATCTCGATAGTTTCGGATCGTGATTCGAGGTTCATCAGTCGGTTTTGGAAAAGTTTACAAGTGGCTTTTGGAACCAAGTTGGATTTGAGTACGGCCTTTCATCCTCGACGGATGGACAACCGAGAGAACCATCCAAACACTTGAAGATATGTTGAGAGCTTGTGTTTGGAAGTAGGTGGATCATGTGATGATTACCTACCGGTAGCGGAGTTTGCTTACAACAAAGTTACCATGCAAGTATAGTGCATGCCACCGTTTGAAGCGTTGTATGGAAGAAGATGTAGAACGCCGCTGTTTTGGGATGAAGTCGGGGAAAGACAAATCACCGGGCCGGATTGGTTGAGCAAGCTAAGGAAAGGGTTTAGTTGATCAAGAAGAATCTGAAGGCGGCTCAAGATAGACAGAAGAGTTGGGCAGATGTTAGAAGGAGACCTCTTGAGTTTGAAATTGGTGAAAGAGTTTACCTACGAGCTTCAACAATGAAGGGAGTGAAACGTTTTGGACAAAGGGAAAGTTAAGCCCGAGGTATGTTGGACCTTTTGAGATTCTGGAAAAAATTGGACCGTTGGCTTACAAGCTTAAGTTACCGGAATCCATGTCAAGAGTCCACAACGTGTTCCACGTTTCGATGTTGAAGAAGTGTTTGACCAAGACGGATGTTGAGACTACTATTGATCCAGAGATTCTTCAAGACAATCATTCGTATGATGAGACACCGATCAGAATTTTTGACCGAAAAGAAAAGATGATTAAGAGACAGTTGATCCCTTTGGTTCTGGTGCAATGGAGCAATCATTCACCGGATGAAGCTACTTGGGAAGTTGAGGACGACATGATCAGCGAGTTCCTAGATTTTATGGACTTACCAGGTAAGTTCTAGTTTCGAGGACGAAACTCCTTTAAGGGGGGAAGAATGTAATATTCCGATTATCGGGAAAGGCGTACGTGTCATTTTGCGAAAACGAAATATTGGGTTCGGTTCCTTTTATTCGCAGTTTAATTATTTTTTTGGTAATTATATATGTATATTCGAGATATATATATATATATATATATATATATATATATATATATATATATATATATATTTAAGGGAAAGAAAATCGATTTATTAAGGGTGATTAAGGAAAATCATGAAAATTAGGTAATTTTGGGATTTTTCCTATTTAAGGGAAAATCAACCTAATCAGCCCCTTAAACTTTTAATCAGATTTTCCACCTCCAAATTGTATTCTGCGTGTTTGAGAGAGCAAGTTAGGGCTGAGGGATTTTTTCATCGATTGCTAAGTCAAATCATAACGGTTTTCAGATCAGAGTCGAGCACCGGAATTGTTGTGAAGAAGGCCTCGTTTTGAAATCAGAAAGTTGGAGTTTTATTGAGGTATGTTTAAGCCCTAATTCATGTTCTTCTTCGAGTTTGATGGATTCAAACTCATCAAATCGTAGTTTTTATCGTTTTGAAGCGTGTGATCGAATCTAATCTAAGTTTGGATTTATCACACATGTCTTTCTGCAGAAAAGATCAGTTTTAGCTGCTGTTTTTCTGAGTTTTGCTGTTGGAATAAGCTTGCTAAAAGTAAGAAGCTCTTCCTACAATCTAATTGAGCTTTAGAGTAGATTAGATCATGTTTTGATGCTTATTGTATCAAGTTTTAAGCTTAGATGATGTTTGAAGATTAAGGATGGATTAGGATCTTTAAAATTATTTTTTTTCTACTGTTTTTCTGCTATATTTAGTATACAAGATGTTTGGAATCGAGTAGAGATCGTTAAGAGATGGAAATCATAGTTTAGGGCTTTTCTGCGTAGGATGCGTACGCATTGCCCATCAATGTGCACGCATTCCTTTTACAGGATTTCTTAGGATAGTAGCAGCAGGTTCAATGCGTACGCATTCAAGGGAATGCACATGCATTGTTGTTTCAGAGTAGTACATGATGCTTTCTGGCTGAGGGATGCGTACACATTCATAAGAATGCGCACGCATTGATCAAACAGAAAGTTTAGAATAGTTTCTGGTCTTGGGATGCGTACGCATTAGGCACAATGCACACGCATTGTTTGAACAGAGAGTTTTCAACATGTTTTTAAGCATGGAATGCGTACGTATTCCATAGGGATGCGCACGCATTACCCCAGAATCCTGTATACCGATGTTTTAAGTTATGTTTTGAATTTTAAACCTTGATACATGATCAAATAACATTAATTGAATATGAACAAGCCCCGATTGATTTTCTGATTCATTCAGTTAAAACACCGAATGTACTCTTAAAAGGAGTTGAAGTTCGGATCCGTCGGAAGGGCATGAAAGGGCTTGTGCTTTGATGAAATATAGTTCATCAATGTTTGTGTAATTGTTAGGGTGTGATGTTTAGATGTCTAAGTGAGGGAGTAAAGTTGATAAGATGAGTTTTATTCTGAAAATACTTAGGTGGCTAGTCAATTCACAATAATAATTACATAAGTGTAGTAAAAGCTAAAACGTCATTTATTCTCGGTTAGGCACTCTTTCATATCGGCGATGTGATACGTTCATAAAAGGTGAACAACGCTACTGGCCTTAAACGGCTGAATGGTAGTGGAGGAAATTCATCTGACGTTACGCATACCGGGGAGACCCCGGAGCTAATCGGTGCTAATCACCGTTAGTTAGCAAGTATATCTTCAGGCTGATGAACGCCATGCGCAGTGTCCTTGAGTAGTGATGTAACACAGATAAGCTAGGTTAGAAACGTTTAGTCATGACGTGTCGATGGGCATGGAATGAACCTTAAATTGAGTCGGTCTCACTAAGATAATTAATTAATAATAAATCCTAATTATATTGTAGCTTCTACTTCTTACTTTGTACATTGTACTTTCCTCAAATGCAAGTTTATTTATGCGTTTGGGGGATAGAAGGGGAACATGTAAATGAAGAGTTCGAGGAGGACTTTGATGACGACGTTTGAGGACGCCGGATTTGAAGACCTTGTTTATTATTCGTTTATTTACATTTATTTCATAGATTTGAATTATTGGAGCTAGTAGTTTACTTTAAGTACTTTGGAATTCGTACATTTTAGATTCGTTGGTTTTCATTTTCCAATGTAATAATATTACATTTCCTCTTTAGTTCTTGATTTCTATTCTTGGTTGTTTGAAAAAAATTCCCCGAGTCTTTTGCTTCCGTTTGCTTTTATTTGATACGACGTAGTAGAGGCTTACGTGTAATATTATTTATTTAATATTATGCGTGCCGAACGTTTCGATTTCCGGATAAGGACTATGTATGAACGGTATAGAGGGTTTGTAATTCGGCAGAGATTTGCCTTGTTTTTGATTAATTGTTTCCATTAATGAGGTTACATAGAGCCCCTTTTATAGGAAGGAGGAGAAACTAGGGTTTTAGCTACAGACAAACAAGTATGATATTCTCGTGGTGCGGCGCCAAGTCTATATTAGGTCGCCAAGGGCGTGATCACGTGTCGTCTTTCTTGTCTCCTGGCTGAATCCTTGCTTACTCCTGCATAGGTTCTTGTGGTCTCTGAGGACCTCGCTATTTCTGGGTCGCAGACCGGACCCCTGGCCTTCTAGTGACCTCGCAGGGTCGAGGCTTTTGGCAGGGACCTTTGACTGGCGATCCCAAATTGAGCTATATTGTGGTGGACGCTGTGGCCGCGGGCCTTGTTTCCTAGCCTGGTGGCTGGGAAGGTTTGGACCAGGGTCCCACAGTTTCTTTTGAACTAGGCACCTTGGAAGCGATAGAAAAGGGCCTGAGATTTGACTTCACAGCATCAAATAATCAAGCAGAGTATGTGGCAATCGTAGCAGGGCTTGAGCTCGCAAAAGTCCTGAAAGTCGAGATTAATGTGGAGGTATTTTGCGACTCGCAGTTGGTTGTCAATCAAGTTACAAGTTCATATGGGATTCATTGCGAGATCTTGCAGAAGTACATCACTCTCGTAAAAAATTTAAAGAAAAGCTTCAACAATTGCAAGTTCGTCAACATTCTACGAGATGATAATGAACGAGTCGACTATCTATCAAAATTAACCAACGAGGATAAGATAAGCAATCTGGCTATTATGGTACAATTTCTTTCCGAGCCCGCCATCAACCGAACCGAGATTATGGATTTCCACCCCACCAACCCATGTTGGATCGATGAGATAAAGGCATTTATCGAATCAGGGACGCTCCCAGCTAATCCTAAAGAGGCCAGAGCCTTGACAAGAAGTGCAGCCAGGTATACAATGTTGAATGATGTCTTATACCGGAAATCATTCTCCAAGCCATTGTCACGATGTGTGCGACCCGAGGAGGTCAAAAGAGTGCTGAGGGAGCTTCACGAGGGAGTGTCCGGTGGTCATCCTTCCATTCGCACCCTCGCTCAAAGAATATTATTAGCCGGATATTATTGGCCGCAACTTGCAGTCGATGCTCAGGAATATGCAAGAAAATGTGATAAATGTCAAAGGTTCACCAACATCCCTAGTCTACCTTCAGTCGAGTAGAGCATAGTCATCGCCGCATGGCCGTTCGATAGTGGGCAATCGATCTCATCGGCCCACTCTATAAAGGACGGTCAGGCTGTAAGTACGTAGTCGTCACTGTCGACTACTTTACAAAATGGGTCGAGGCCAAAGCCTTGGTGAAGACAAAATACAAAGATATCATCTACTTTTTACTCGATCAAGTCTGGACCAGGTTCGGAGTCCCAATGGTGATAGTCTTTGACCATGGGCCGCAATTCAGAGATGAGTTTACATAGTTCTGCACAGAGCATAACGTAAAACACTGGCAGTCATCGGTATGCTATCCGCAGGGAAATGGTCAAGCCAAAAACGCCAACAAGCAGGTACTTGGTGTGTTGAAAAAGAGCCTGGACGAGAGGGCTAGGGAATGGGTAGATCACCTGCCGGCGGCTTTATGGGCACTCAGAACCTCAAGGAAAACAGCGATTGGCGAAACCCCATTTGCATTGACTTACAGATTGGAGGCTATGGCTCCAGTGGAAATAGCCCTGCCGAGTCTAAGAGTTTCACATTTCAGCGAGATTGAAAATTGTAAGGAACATATTATTATGTTTTGGTGATGGCCATCTAGCTGTAATAGCAAGCCTAAAATAAGTTAGAAATCTCTAGATAAGTCTTTACTTAGAGTCTGACCTGTTGTATAAGTTGAGTCAGACAAGTATTGTACTAGTTGGTTGGATGGCTAAGTAAAACAGTAATCCGGCAGAGTTAAAGTAGCCAAGAACCAGCAGAGAAGCATGAAGACACATGGTCTGACTTATAACCAGGGAAGTCTGTGATGACCTTGAATAAGTCTAAGTTATATTTCAAGTGATGAAATTCATTGTTAAATATGGTGTACACTGATCTCACCCAAATCAAGGATCAGTGAAGTACAAGGAATCTTGTAAACTCAAAGAAATGAAGAAAGCAGTGAACCGGAAAAGTGAACTGACTATCGGCTGAGTAAAGACAAAGCAGTGAAGGAACTAAACAGCTAAGTCAGCAGAAACTCTCAACCGTTCTAGCAGCAGTCAAGTAAAGGAATAGCTGAGTAAGGTATATCATTTATACTCAGTCAAAACGTGAGATAATGAGGAAGATTCAGAGGATCAAGCATTAAATGCACAATCAATCAAGAATCAATCAAGGACAGATTTTTTGATAGACGTTTGAAGAAAAATCCGGATCACTGAAATCAAAGAGAATATGACTAAGGGGGAATCAAGAATTAAATCAAGGATTGTTCCCCCACATTAAATAGCCAACGGACGAAAATTCAAATCAATGATTATCATGGCTATAAATAGAAGGCATTGACAGATAGGAAATACAATGATTGAATTACATAAGAACAAGCAGAAACTCTGTCAATTTGAAAAGCCTTCTATCTGAACTTAAAGTACACATCTAGGGATCAACTCAGCAATCAGAGCTAAAATTCCACATCAAGCACTGAGATTGATCAACAGAATCTGTGAATCAAATTCACACCAGTCAAGCAACTGAATCAGATCCATCTGAGAAGGAGTTGTGTTTGTGATAGCTGCTGAAAGATTTGTTCCCAAGGAGCAGGGTTGAAAACTGAGTCACTGAAGCTTTTGAAGCCAAAGAGTGATAGTCTTGAAGATTGTGAATCTTGTGTAGCCAAGGAAAATCTAACTATTGTATCAGTAAAAACAATAGTGAATTCCTCCAATAATCACAGGAGAAGAGTGGATTAAGGGATTACACCACCCTGAACCACTATAAACCTTTGTGTTTATTTACTTTCAGCAATTGACTTTACTGCACTTACTTTATTGCATATTATATCCGTGATTGAATTTCCTCCTATTAACATTTTAAGAAGGGACTTATCCACTGCCCAAAATCTTTTATATTATGAAAAGGTTTTGAAACTCCACTATAGTCATTCACCCCCCTTTGACTATAGTTTCACCCTTCTCTGGGACCAACAATTGGTATCAGTGCCGTGTTCCTAGTTCAGAACCTGTTCAGATCTGATTTTTGGTAACAAGAAGATCGTATATTTTCAAAGTAGTTTTCAAATCTGTGCTTTCTAAATATATCTCTTATTAGTACTTATGGATTCCTCTAGATTCATGTCTAAAGTACCTGTATTCAATGTAAATAATTTTGATGAATATAAAATAAGAATGTTGTCTCATTTTTCAGCAACTCATGAGGGGACGCTGGATGTAATCAATGATGGTCCAATCAAGATCATGACTGTGATAGCCACATGAGTAGATCAAGGGAAAGAAATAGACAAACCCAAGAAAGATTGGACAAATGATGATAGAAGAAGAACATATCTCGACTTTGTTGCAAAAGATATGATCTTAAAGACTCTAGACAGTAATATGTTCATGAGGATCAAAGACTGCAAAACAACAAAGGAGATGTGGGATAAATTAGCACTGATCAATGAAGGATCAGAAGTAGTCAAAGAAAACAAATTGTCTGTTGCGAAACATAAATTAGGAAACATCAAAATGAAGACATGTGAATCCATTGATCAAATGGATAACAGATTATCAAACATCATCAGTGAACCTCAACAACTTGGACACACATACCCACATAAGGAAGCTTGTCTGAAAATCTCGAGAGGTCTACCTGAAAGATGGAAGATCATCACACCGGTACTCAGAGGAACAATAAATCTTGCAAATACTGATACCTTAACTCTGATGTCTCAATTAAAGGCTCATGAATTTGAGTTGAACGGTGAAGACAGTGCACCAGCAGAGGCACATAAGGCCAATGCACTAGTTGCACCCCAGCAAAGCAAATCAGCTGATACAAGCAGCACAGAGACACAAGATCTAAAAGAACAGATTGCTTTACTGATTAAACGTTTTGACAGGTTTAGTAAGAAGAAGCAATTCAAGGGAAGTTCATCATCAAACAAGAAGTCAAGCTCAAGCAAAGACATGAAGAAAAAAGATGATGAATACAGATGTTTCAACTGCCGGAAGAAAGGTCACTTCAAGGCATATTGCCCTGAAGAAAAATACAAAAATGAGAAAAAGAAGAAGTACAAATCAACTGAAAAGAGAAAGAGCAAGAAGGCACTCAAAGCTGAAACCAGCAGTGAAAATAATGGAGAATCATCTGATAATGATGATGATGAATCTAACAGCTCAGACAATGACAAAGCTTATCTATGTCTTATGGCTAAGAAAGATGATAATACAGAGGTAATATTTAGTTCATACTCATCATCTAGTGCATCCACACCTGACACTGCACAATCTTCTACTCTCTCTTTGGATTCTGCAAGCCTAATTCAAAATCTCATCAGTAAATTTGAAAAGATTCAAACAAATCATGAAATTCTGGAACAAAAATGTGAGAATCTAAGAGAAAAGAATAAATGATTAAAGAAAGAACTGGATGGACTGAAAGTTGAACCAACTAGTAAGGAAGTTCACTCAACTGATCAACAAGCAGCAGATGATCACTCATCCAGTGTTGAAAGACCATTTGAGAAAATCTCCCTGCCAGTTAAGAGCACCGCTACACCACTCAATGCACCAGCTTACAAACCCCTAAAAAGGTTTGGATCCAGATCTGGTCTTGGCTACAACGATCAAGATGAGAAAGGAAACAATGGACAACACAATTCGAATCAAGGACCAAAAAGCGGACCTAAATTCAGAAAAGGACAAACCATGGTTTCAACTACTCATCTTGCACCGGTGAAGCCAAAACCAAGTGCAGTGAAACAGAAGAGTAAATCATCAAACCAGGCAATCAAAGGCAAAGGCTTCTGAAAGGGTAGTGAAGACTTTACCCTTCAGAAGAAGATTGGAATGTTGCACCTCCAAAATACAAGCAGAAACCATTTCATGCTATACAACATGTGTTTAGAAAAAGCCAACCAAGGCATGTTCTTGGACAAAAGAAGAAACATGAAAAATAAGTTTCCTCTTGCATATTGGAAGTGAGAAAGGATGCAAATGCACCAAAAAGTAGAGAAAAGTATCAGAATACCTTTAGTAGAAATATTAGAAGTTATTCTGCCATGCCTTATATATATGATGTTGTTGACTTCAATTATCCAAGAAGAAAATCTTTTGGATATGCACTTGGATTAGGAGGCGTGACTGCTAACAGGTATGGACCCAAACAATGTTGGGTACCTAAACATACTTAATTTGTTTTGTAGGATGTCTGGTACATGGAAAGTGGATGTTCTAGACACATGACAGGGAATATAGAATGGCTGACCAACTTTAAAGCTTTTGATGGACCCAAAGTTACATTTGGAGGCAAAGAAAACCCCGAAAAATTAAGGGGAAGGCACAATGTTCAAGAACAACCCGAAGATTTAGAATGTGGCTTATGTTAAAGGACTCAATTTCAATCTTCTAAGCATTAGTCAATTATGTGACAAAGGCTACAATATGCTCTTCAGCAAAGAAGGATGCAAAGTGATTCACAATCAAACCAGTACAGTTGTACTTGCAAGAAAAAGAGAAGACAACATGTATGTGGTAGATTGGAAGATAGCAAAAGCAGAAACATGTCTGCTAGCTAAAAATAAGCAATCAACCAGCTGGATTTGGAATAGAAGACTTAACCATCTCAACATCAAGACCATCAACAAATTGTCAAAGAACAAGCTAGTTGAAGGCCTTCCAGAGATCACATTCAAAAAGAAAAGTCTTTGTGATGCATGTCAAATAGGGAAGCAGATCAAAAGCTCCTTCAAGTCAATGCCCTATCAATCTACAACAAGGATCTGACACCTATTGTTTGGACCAGTCACACCAGTAAGTGGAAGTGGAAAGAAGTACACTCTAGTGTTTGTGGATGACTTTTCCAAATTCACTTGGACCATATTCGTGAAAAAGAAAAGAGAGACACTCAAAAAGCTACCAGACTTGCTAAGAAGAATACAAAATGAAAAGGAATTGAAGATCGATAAGATCAAATAGAGGCACAAAGTTCCTAAATGAAATCATCAGAACCTACTGTGAAGAGAATTGAGTACTACATCAACTATCAGCAGCAGGGACTTCACAACAAAATGGTGTAGCAGAAAGAAACACTCAAAGAAGCAGTCAGAACAATGATTGAAGAAGCACGCTTACCAAAGAGATTTTGGTCTGAAGCAGCAAATACAACATGCTATACTCAAAACAGATCAATCATCAACAAACATCATGGAAAAACACCATATGAAAACTGGAATGGAAGAAAACCTAATATTTCACATCTACATATGTTTGGATCTAAATGTGTTGTTTTGAACAGGAATCAACTGCATACTTTTGATGAAAAAGCCGATGAAGCAATCTTTATGGGATACTCAGACACAAGCAAAGCCTTCAGAGTACTCAACAAAAGAACTTTGGTGATTGAAGAGTCAATTCATGTAGTTTTTTATGAACCAAACACTAATGGCGAAAGTCTACAAGATCTTGATGAAGAAGCTGCACAAAAACAAGCCTATATGAACACAACAGTACCACCCACTATTCTGGATCACACCTTTGACAATCAAGATAAAGCACCAGCCAATACAACACAAGGGGCACCAACACAAAAACATGAAGTTGATGCACAACCTTTGATAGGAACATTTTATTATGTTTTGATGATGGCCATACTAGCTGTAATAGACAGCCTGAAATAAGTTAGAAATCTTTGTATAAGTCTTTACTTAGATTCTGACCCGTTGTATAAGTGGAGTCAGATAAGTATTATACTAGTTGGTAGGATGGCTAATAAAACAGAAATCCGGCAGAGTAAAAGCAGCCAAGTACTAGCTGAGAAGAAAGAAGACACATGGTCTGACTTATAACCAGGGAAGTCTGTGATGACCTTGGATAAGTCTAAGTTATATTTCAAGTGATGAAATTCATTGTTAAAAATAGTGTACACCGATCTCACCCAAATCAAAGATTAGTGAAGTACAAGGAATCTTGTAAACTCAAAGAAATCAAGAAAGCAATGAACCTGCAAAGTGAACCGACTATCGGCTGAGTAAAGACAAAGAAGTGAAGGAACTAAACAGCTAAGTCAGTAGAAACACTTAACCGTTCTAGCAGCAGTCAAGTAAAGGAACAACTGAGTAAGGTATATCATTTGTACCTAGTCAGAACGTGAGATAATAAGGAAGATTCAGAGGGTCAAGCACTAAATGCACAATCAATCAAGAATCAATCAAGGATGGATTTTTAGATAGACGTTTGAAGAAAAATCCGGATCACTGAAATCAAGGAGAATATGACAAGGGGGAATCAAGAATTAAATCAAGGATTGTTCCCAACATTAAAAAGCCAACAGACAAAAATTCAAATCAAGGATTATCAAGGCTATAAATAGAAGGCATTGACAGACTGAAAATACAACGATTGAATTACATAAGAACAAGCAGAAACTCTATCAATTTGAAAAGCCTTCTATCTGAACTTAAAGTACACATCTAGAGATCAACTCTGCAATCAGAGCTAAAATTCCACATCAAGCACTGAGATTGATCAACATAATCTGTGAATCAAATTCACACCAGTCAAGCAACTGAATCAGATCCATCTGAGAAGGAGTTGTGTTTGTGATAGCTGCTGAAAGATTTGTTCCCAATGAGCAGTGTTGAAGACTGAGTCACTGAAACTTTTGAAGCCAATGAGTGATAGTCCTGAAGATTGTGAAGCTTGTGTAGCCAAGGACAATCTAACTATTGTATCAGTAAAAACAATAGTGAAATCCTCTAATCATCAAATGAGAAGAGTGGATTAAGGGATTACACCACCCTGAACCACTATAAACCTTTGTGTCTATATACTTTCAGCAATTTACTTTACCGCACTTACTTTATTGCATATTATATCTGTGATAGCATATCCTACTTTGAATTAACATTTTAAGAAGGGACTTATTAGCTGACCAAAAGCTTTTATATTGAGAAATTTTTTTGAAACTCCACTATAGTCATTCACCCACCCTCTGACTATAGTTTCACCCTTCTCAGGGACCAACAAAAATCCACTACCAAGGCAGCTTGATCTTGACTTGCTGGAAGAAAAGCGGATCAACTCTTATGGCCGCCAAATCAACTGCAAACAAGCGGCCAAAAGACTCCATGATAAGCGTATCCACGATCATCATTTCACGGTGGGGGTCTATGTTCTGAGGAAAAGACAACCTACCAGGCACGTGGCAGAGAAAGGAAAGTTGTCTGAAAATTGGGATTGTCCGTTCCAATTTGCGAGTATAGTGAAGAAAGGCACTTATGTCCTGAAGGATAAGCAAGGCCGCGAATACAACAGGGCTTGGCATGCCAACAACTTGAAAAGGTACTACGTGTAAGAGCAACACCCTCTATTTTTTGTAAGAACAAAAGCATATTTTGTAAAAGGGCCTCATGCCCCATCTTTTGGAAGCCAATTTGAATGAAAAAGCTCGTTTTGACAACTATAAGTTGATCTCTAGGGAAAAGCGTACCCAGCCACATTGTTTTCAATGAGCTCGCGTGCCAAATGCCCTAGGCTGATCCAAAACAAGGGGGCCCGGATGAAAATATTATCAGACCAACAAGATCACTTTATTTTAATCACTGTTTTGATCTCGCCGTGAAGACCAACTCAACCCTGCTCAAAATAGGGGGCCGCATACAAAGATTTTTTATTCAATAAATACACGTCTACAACGAGCACAAAGCGACAACTAGAGTTTCGAAAGTTAATTCTGGTTGTATATAAGGCACATCATGGCGAACTCATAGAAACAATCTAGAACAAATAAGGTAACCGAGCAAAATGTGGATTTCATTCAATACGTCAAGACAAAATAATGCACCTCCTTCAAAATCAAATAATCATATATTTATCTATTGGGCAAATCGGCATCCCCGAAGTGCTAACACAAGGATGAGAAATCATCCCACCAAAAGGGATGCGATGACTAGCCCCCTGGCCGCGGAAAACTTGATGGCTTCACGATGAATCAGTATGCCCTAATCGATATTCACACGAGGAACAACAAGAGAATGAAAGAAAAGAGCTTCATCCTCTGTAACCTCATCCGGATCCTCAGTCAATATAGCGCTGCTATTGATAAACCACTTCCATGCCCGATTACTTTGCGACAGTTCAGAGGTAGCACCCAGAGGTAAGGGATCCCCCCCGCCGGGGAAAGAGACAACGGAAAGAAAGGATCACACAATCCCGTTTGCTAACATTATCACCAAGATCCCAAGCCACCTTATAATGAGTGGCCGGATCAAATGCAGGAATGCGAAAACCGATTGATAACCTCCGGAGTGAAAGCAACAGGAACACTCCAGAGAGAGACCGAGTCAATATCTTCACCAGAAGGAACCTCTGCTAGAATAGAACAGAACTCATAAACCACATTGACGTTATATCATGTCCCTGAAGGATCCGCAATAAAGTCCCACCACCCGGGGATTTGAACACGGAGCAAGGTACCTACCCGTTCAACCTTGTCCATATTCAATCTCCTCTCCCTCATCATCTTCAAAGGATAAAAGCACCTCCAGTAATTGCCACGAGCATCACGAAAAGCCTTATAGAAAAAAAGGGAAACACGATCAGCAGGTGAGGACGTCATAAGAAAAGAAAAGAAAATCGAAGAAAAGATGAAAGCTCAGAATTTTGCAAGTGCAAAGAAAGAGCCAGTGAAACCCCTACTTTTATAGAAGGAAAAGAATGGGGAGAACGGCCAGGATCGAAAGAATCAAGCGGTTAGGATTCACATGGTTTTTCTAAATTTTGAATTTCAAAAGCCATCTTTAACACCTGGAAATTATCGAAGAAATACTTAGCGCGATATGGAATGCACCGTCATCGAAAAGACCGAAAAGCTGCTGGTAAAGCGTCTAATTAAGCCAGAGTTTTTTTGCCTTCCACTGTAACGTCTGACACATTGTGCAGAGGGAAAACGTAGCTCGGATAACAAGATTGTTATTACCAAGGTTTTTTTAAACCCAGCCCGCCAACTACCCTGCTCGAGACAAAAAGGGCCGTGTCGCAGAATTTACAAAACAAATTTTCAAGATCACCGCCTGTTTCAACCAAGCTCGCCAGGAAGCAACCTCTTACTTGAAACAAGGGGGCTGCATATTGGAATTTTCAAGTAAATTATCAAATCCAAAGGCGAGCTTTGTTATTATTTGCGGCGACCTCAATGCCTAGCGCCTTCGACCTCATCCGGAAACAAGGGGCCACATATTGGAATTTTCAATTCAACGTAGAAAGGCTAACACAAGTTTAGAGGGGGAGGGTGAATAAACTTGTCCCTAAAATTGGATTTAAAACAAATTAAGGTTCGGTTAAAACTTGTGTGGAGTTAAGCTAACTCAACTGAGTATAAGTCAATACTGACTTATTCTTAGTTTAGCTAACTGGCATCGGATTGATTTAGCCTTTAAGATATATAAATTATCAGATAATTTGTTGAGTCGGTTTCTTGAAATTGCCGTAAATAAGAACTGAATAATTAAGACTGTAATGAAGTAAGTAAAAGTGTAAAGTAAATAAACAAGAATTATAGAGGTTCCAGGTGATGTAATCCTGTCAGTCCTCTCTTCCCCTGTGATGCGGAGGAAAATTCCACTAGAACTTCTTTGAGATGACCCGGTTACAAAAAGTTCTAAGCGATAGTCCTTGACTAATCCCTAGCTTCACTATCTAAACACTTGTAGAACAGGTAGAATTGCTGCTCTTCAATTGTTTGAAACACTGGTCCTTGGAGGGTTGGATTACCTCTTCACCAGCTCATCACAACCACAGTCTTCCTGACAGCACTCAACTGTCCTTCACACCTTCTTGGTGTTTAACAGTCTAAACCTTTGATAGAATCAAAGTTGAGACTTGAATCAATAACTATGATTCAATTGTGATTTGAGCTTTTCTTCTAGATGTATAAGTTATGCACAGCTCTGGATTTCTTCAAATGAGTGATCTTGATCTTTCTTTGAATGCTAATGAACACTTGAAGAAATTTCTTGATTTTGCAATTAAGTATTTAGTAGGAATTCTTTTAAATTGGCTTTTCCCCCTTAATTTGAACTTTCTTGACTAGATTAATTCTTTTAATTCCTCCTGCTCTCCCCCTCCGTTTCTTCTTGAAATAAGTAGTCTATCTATAGGGGTTTATCTAACGGTCAAGTTCCTTTGAGTTCAAATCCTTGTAGCCGTTAGTGGTCCTACTTTCTTGCTCGTACGTTTATGTCAGAACGGATAGATTATCCTCCAATCATAATTCTTGAATTGCAACGGTTGGATTTTTCTTCAGTTTGGTTAAACCATAGTTTCAAAATTGATTTACTGAGATCATTATCAGTTCTCAGTTTGTAAGAGCTTTAACTGAGTGTTTACTCTTCTTCAACAATCAGTACTCCAGCTTTCATCTTATTATAATTGACTTAATCAGAGTACATCATAAACAATTATCTTCTAAGAATTCATTGTCCTTATGATTCTTAGATCTCCATACAAGATCTATAAAGTTAGTTCAGTTCATCACAATCTTGTTTGAAGTCTAGTCTTTACAGTCTCGACGTAGTCTTCATAACTGAGTTTGAACCCTCAGTTGCTTAGTCTTCAATAACTAAGTCTGTGACCCTCAGTTCTTCATCAACTGAGTTTGAGCCCTCAGTTCTTCAATCTTCTTAGATAAGCCAACCGAGTTTGTGTCCCTCAGCGAACTTATCTTCTTCAGTTCCATATTGGTGTAGTCTGAGTCGGTTTGACTAAATTTCAGTTTCTTGCTATCCCAGTTTCTAGTTATCTCAGTTCACAATCTATAAATATTACAGTGCTTTTCTGATTTAACTTATACAAATATCAGACTCTATTAAATCCTATACATTGATATCTAGACATCCTTTTTCTTTGCACTATAACAGCTAGTTATGACACTTCATCAATGGGGTTAAGAACAATGACTGAATAAGTGATGAATCATCATCAAAACATAAATTTTATTTCCAACAATTTCCCCTTTTTGATGATGTCAATACCCTCCTTAAAAGCAATGCAAAAAGATAAAACAAGATACAGAAAATAACACAGTGAACTGAGAATTGAGAATTTATTGATAACAGAGTTACAAAGTAAGGTAATAAAATACAACATGATAAAAAGAGCTAAAAGGGCAGCTTCTTTTTACTTAATAGTTAAACTCAATCGATTGTCATAAGCTTCAGCAACATTCCTCATAGCATCATTTGTTGTTGTGCTTTCGATTCCATGGATGCTTGCCCATATGTTCCATGATTCAGATAAATTATGCTTACCGAAAAATTTGCTTTTGAAAAGAATAGCGAAAGTAAAGACAGATGTCCTAAGCCTTTCAGTGGTGGCTGTTTTCAGTAGACTTTGAACAAATTCAGGTTCAGCCTTTTCGATCTTATCTAATTCTTTATCTAGAGTACCATTCTTTTCCCATTTCTTAAGTTTGTTCTAGTAATGCATGAAAATCTTCTGCATATGTAGGAATGTTTCTAGAGATTCTTCTCTTGATTCTCCTTCTCTGGCTGGTAGATTTTTGAATAAACTGTAGAGGCGAGAATCCAAGCCAATTCTTTTATCAGTTGGCTCTGAGAATTTAGCAATCGGCTCCATTTCCTCATCAGTGAATTCTCCTCTAGCTTTCTTCAGTTCAGTCAGTTTATCATCAATGTTTGCAAGGACTTGTGGCATCTCAGTTGCATGGACTTTTAAGATGTCCAAACTTTCCCCCTTATTGACATCATCTTTATCAATCAGGCTTTTGATGTAATTGTTTAGATTCTGATGAGTTGATGCCAAAATGGTTTGAGCTACAACTGAGTCCTTTATGCCTTGTTCCATTAGAATCATTCTGTCAACCAGATTATTGAGAATACCTTCCATCTATCTTGGGTTTCATCTCTTCTTGCATCATTTTCAATGGTTTTGGATTTCGAAGCTCAATTAGAGTGTCTTAACAGTTACTAGTGACGATATCCATCTTCTTTTCAAGTTCGCTTCTTTCATTTTTGCTAGCTTCTAAGGACTTTAGAACTTTTCCAAACAAACTCGTTATAATTCGATTATCTCATTATGATAAAATTTAATGAGATTCAACCGAGTTGGTATGTCTTTTGAGCTTCCGGCTTGTTGTTCATTGGCTTTGCTTGTCTCAGCCGCAGTTGATTTAGCTTGCTTCAGCGGTGAGAGAACAAATTGTTTCAGTTTTTCTTTGTATTCTGCTGATCTTCTCCTTTCTTCAGATTGTTTTCTAATTTCTTCCAGATTTGATTGAACATTTTTTACAGGTGATAAATGTATGTTAAATTCATCATCAGATTCTTCCTCAGCCATGTTTGTTATAGTTCTTGCTATTTCTAGCATTGACTTATCAGTAGGAGATTGATAACCTCTTTCTTCTTCTTGTTGTGCATCAGATACAGGTTTAGAACTGGAACTTCCACTGCTTTCTTCCGAGTTACTAGAATCATTATCAGTGTTCTGATCAGTTTTAGTCTTCTTTTCTTGTAAATAGGCAATAATCCCTTTTTGCAAATTGGGATCTTCTTGGGAATCATCATCATCACCCTTTTTGGAACTTCCACCAGCTGTGGCTTCCTTTAAATAACTATTTCTGATCAGCGCATATCCTTGATTCAAGAATTCATCGGTATTGATCATTTCTGATAGATTTGTAATGTTGTAGAGATCAAATACCCATGTTTCAGTAACTTCCATTTCTGCTAGCTGACTCCTTTGAATGGTAATATAACTGAATTTCCAGATTTGATAATTTCGCAATCACTCATAATCAGCTGTCATTAGTTCTCTATGATCGGTTGAGGACTCAGATTGAGTGACAATCTCCTCAGATTCTCTTATGATTTCCTGGTCATTCTTCAGAATAACGTCTTCAGTTTGCATAGGGTCAGTTTTGATGGTTCCTCCCTCAGCAGTGACTGGGATGACTGATGTACCTTTTTCAATGGTTGAAACTGAGATTATCGGCTCAGTTTCGAAATTATTGTCACTAACAAGTTCTTCAGCAACTTGTTCTCCAACAGGCTTAAGTTCCAATTCAGTAACTAGAACTTATTTCATCATGGATTCAATGAATTCTTCTTCATGGACCAGCTCATCCAGATGAATAACTCAAGTCGATCTTGATTCTACTTCAGCTCCTTTATCTTCAGAGTAAAAAGCTGAAAATTCTTTGACTGATTCCTCAAAATCTAATCTGGAAGCAGATTTTTGTGGTGTGGATCTAGATTTTGTAAGTAACAAAAGCATGTCCATAGTTGCTTTGTCAATCAATCTTTCTTCACTATCAGATCCTTCATCATCATGTTCAACTCTCAGGGTCTGTTCCCCTTGAGTGTCAGCTTCCTTCTGTGATCAGCTTCAACATTCTGTTCTCTGTTGACAACTTCAGTTTCCTTTGTCATTTCAATTTCTTGTGTATGTGTAACTGGCTCTTGAATTGGTAAAGCTTCAGTTGCAGATGTTGGAACATATTCGGTAAGTGTAGCTTTAGTTCTTACTATTTGTGCAGATCCTTCAGCAATTGAAGTAGTGACTTTTGTTGGTGAACCAAGATCAGATTTGTCTTTCTCTGAATCTTCAAATTGTTTCCTTCTTTTCCTTAATTCTTCAACTTGTTCCAAGGCTTCATCTCCGGTTACAATTTTCTTCAACTTTCTGCTTTTCTTCTTTTTAGGTTCACTTACACAACCTTCAGCTTTTCTTTTTCCAGGTTTTTCTTCTTTAATAACAATCTTCCCATCGGCAATCGGTGTTTCTTTCATCTTTGCGATTCCAAAATGATCGAGTATAATTTGGACCACCAGTGCAAGAGTCTTCTTGTGATAGAATCGACCTTTCTTGACATCAGTCTTCTTTTTTGGTGTGTCAATTGATTGTGCCACTAATTAATCAAATAGATATCTTTGCCAATTGATATTACCTCCAAACCAAATTACATATAGTAAATCCAATTTCACTCCAGAGAGATTGCTAAAGTTTCCTGCATTTTCAATTATGCAATTTGCTAACATCTTGGTGAGAACTCTGGTTTGAGTAAGCTTGTGCTCCCGGTCTGTGCAACTGTGGAGTCTGCATCAATTGCTATATCTTTCTATAATTTTTCCTTCTGTTCTTTAGTCAATTTGATGGCTGCCGTTCCTCTAGATTTATCGAACCCAAAAATCTCTGTAATTAGGTCTTCAGTAACTTTGATCTGCTTACCATTGACAGTTGTGGTAAAAGTGTGTGTGCCCTCTCCTTCTAGAGCTATACTTCCAAATTCATAGAAGTCTCCGATGCTTTCCAGACATACACTCTTCAGATTGATGTTGAATACATCATCCAATCCTTTGATTTTTTGTATTTTTGCTGCAATAACTTTGGCCAGAGTTTGATCAGTATATTTTGCAATAAACTGATCAAAAGAAATGATCATTCCAGGTTCAACATGAGTAGAAGCCATTGTTTTCTGGATTTGATTAAAAATTTGAAAATTCGGAGATTTAGAGAATAGATTCAAAATTCTAGTGAGAAGACTTAGAAAAGAAAATTCTGGGTTATTTATAATTTGTAGCATGGGTAGTTAAGAATTGAGTGGGACTCAAAACGTCTTATCATAAATGTTTTGAGATTGTGAAAATGAGGATGAGTGGTAAAGATGGACAGTTGAGATTGAAAATGATTATGTCTTTTCTTGACATCAGTAGTAAGTAGTGTAGATGCGGTGTACTTCCAGCTGTACGCGTTCAGTCTTGTACTTATACTGAATTCAAAAACTCAGTTGTGAATACAACTCAGTTTTGTGAATCACACCTCTTCAGTTCTCAGTTAGCGATATTTTCCTGCAAAACTGAATGAGAGATTTTTGGTACCCATATCTGTTTGGGTCCTAACTGATTAGTTTTAGATGATATAATTTTATTTTTGACTTTATACCTCTCTTGATATTTTGACTGAGTAAAGTCAGTTTTCACAAATTCTTGCCATTTTGTCCTAATGGTTTTTCGTTTGTTCAGTTTGTGGAACTGATGTGATGGTTTATTCCAGTCTTCATCAGTGGGAAATAGTCTTCCTTTCCCCCTGAGTCTATTATTCCATGAATAATCTTCATTCTTAGGTGGATGAGAATTGAAGATTTTTCTCACTGATCTCTAATCAGTTTTACCTTTTCAGCCTTCTGAGCCTTCCAGAAAAATCTGTTGGTTTGGTGCTTTTTACCAACTGATTTTTCAGTTCTGTCAGTTTGTCTATTTGGCTGTGCTGAGTTTTTGTCAGTTCTAATAATTTTATCAGTTTTTTGAGTTCTTGACTGTTGTGCAGTCACAAATTTCATTGCAACTGAACTTGGTCTGAACTTAGAATTATGTTGATTAACCAACCCTAAACCAGATCTGTCTCCAAATGGTTTTCCAGGTTTGAACTGAACACTGGAGATTGGATCAACTGATGATTCTGTGATGTTTATTACTTCTGTCAGTTCATCAGTTGGTCGAATTACCTTGGTTCCATTATTAACCTTGATTAAATTGATCTCAGCACTGAATCTCAAAACTTCAGCTTTCAATAACTTTTTCTCCTTTTTGACATCCTCATAATTCTTTTGAATTACCTCTAATTACTTCATATGTCCAAGGTTTTATTGAAGCCTTCATTTCTATGATTGTTCATGGTAGTGTGAGTGCTGGATGTAAATGCAATTACCTCCTGGTGTTTGATAGGTAAGCTTCTTGTTGAGGAATCATCATCATTTAAGACTTGCTTGCCTTTATCATTGGTACTTGCCTGTGCTGCTCCTAACAGTATGATTTCCTCATCACTTTCACCTCCATGGCTCATGGGTAGAATCTTATCAATATCCTTGGCTTTTGCGATGGATGGATCTTCAATAATGTTTTCAGTCAATTTTTCTTCTATGTAATCAGCTATTCATAGCAACTCCTTTTCTGCTTCTTCTGATAGATCACTTAGTGATGTGAATCCTCTGGATTCATCATCATGCACGTTAAAGTCAATATCCACATCATTACTGAAATAAGGTTCTGGATTTGTATGTGAGCTTGTAGTGCTGAATCTGATAATATGTTGAGTCAGTTTCTTGAAATTGCCGTAAATAAGAACTGAATAATTATGACTGTAATGAAGTAAGTAAAAGCGTAAAGTAAATAAACAAGAATTATAGAGGTTCCAGGTGATGTAATCCTGTCAATCCTCTCTTCCCCTGTGATGCGGAGGAAAATTCCACTAGAACTTCTTTGAGATGGCCCAGTTACAAAAAGTTCTAAACTGATAGTCTTTGACTAATCCCTACCTTCACTATCTAAACACTTGTAGAACAGGTAGAATTGCTGCTCTTCAATTGTTTGAAACACTGGTCCTTGGAGGGTTGGATTGCCTCTTCAACAGCTCATCACAACCACAGTCTTTCTGACTGCACTCAACTGTCCTTCACACCTTCTTGGTGTTTCACAGTCTAAACCTTTGATAGAATCAAAGTTGAGACTTGAATCAATAACTATGATTCAATTGTGAATTGAGCTTTTCTTCTAGGTGTTTAAGTTATGCACAGCTCTGGATTTCTTCAAATGAGTGATCTTGATCTTTCTTTGAATGCTAATGAACACTTGAAGAAATTTCTTGATTTTGCAATTAAGTATTTAGTAGGAATTCTTTTAAATTGGATTTTCCCCCTTAATTTGATCTTTCTTGACTAGATTAATTCTTTTAATTCCTCCTGCTTTCCCCCCCGTTTCTTTTTGAAAGAAGTAGTCTATTTATAGGGGTTTATCTAACGGTCAATTTCCTTTGAGTTCAAATCCTTGTAGCCGTTAGTGGTCCTGCTTTCTTGCTCGTACGTTTATGTCAGAACGGATAGATTATCCTCCAATCATAATTCTTGAATTGCAACGGTTGGATTTTTCTTCAGTTTGGTTAAACCTTAGTTTCAAAATTGATTTACTGAGATCATTATCAATTCTCAGTTTGTAAGAGCTTTAACTGAGTGTTTACTCTTCTTCAACAATCAGTACTCCAGCTTTCATCTGATTATAATTGACTTAATCAGAGTGCATCATAAACAATTATCTTCTAAGAATTCATTGTCCTTATGATTCTTAGATCTCCATATACGATCTATAAAGTTAGTTAAGGTCATCACAATCTTGCCTGAAGTCTAGCTTTACAGTTTCGACGTAGTCTTCATAACTGAGTTTGAACCATCAGTTCTTCAGTCTTCAATAACTGAGTCTGTGGCCCTCAGTTCTTCATCAATTGAGTTTGAACCCTCGGTTCTTCAATCTTCTAGATAAGCCAACCGAGTTTGTGTCCCTCAGCAAACTTATCTTCTGCAGTTTCATATTGGTGTAGTCTGAGTCAGTTTGACTAAATTCCAGTTTCTTGTTATATCAGTTTCTAGTTATCTCAGTTCACAATCTAGAAATATTACAGTGCTTGTCTGATTTAACTTATACAAATATCAGACTCTATTAAATCTTATACATTGATATCTAAACATCCTTTTGCTTTGCACTATACAGCTAGTTATGACACTTCATCAATGGGGTTAAGAACAATGACTGAATAAGTGATGAATTATCATTAAAACATAAATTTTATTTCCTACAAATTCCCATTTTTTAATGATGTCAATACCCTCCTTAAAAGCAATGCAAAAAGATAAAACAAGATACAGTAAATAACACAGTGAACTGAGAAACTGAGAATTTATTGATAACCGAGTTACAAAGTAAGGTAATAAAATTAAACATGATAAAAAGAGCTAAAAGGGCAACTTCTTTTTACTTAACAGTTAAATTCAATCGATTGTCATAAGCTTCATCATCATTCCTCAAAGGATCATTTGTTGTTGTGCTTTCGATTCCATGGATGCTTGCCCATATGTTCCATGATTCAGATAACCACTACTCTCTGTTATATATACAGACGTATACACAGAATCACAATTATCAAGCCTACTGAGGATGTAGAGGTTGTTATTGAGCAACCTTCTAGAGAATCACAACAGACTACTAACCCTGAGCCTGTTGTAGAAGCTACTAAATCCTCCCCTGCAAAAGCTGCTGAGCCTACTGAAACTGCACAAGTTGTTGTTGAGGAACTTGGTGAAGAACCACAACAGACTACTGAGTCTGCAACTTCTATGGAAATTGAGACACTGGTACAATACCCTGCAAATTCGGCAATAGTTCATGGGGAAGAGCAGTCTGGTGCTAACCCTGCTGATGAGCATATAAGTTAGGGGAACCCATTATTGAACAGATAGAGGTAGTAGGCACTAATGTACAATCTGAGCAACCTACTGACCTAGAAGCATCTGTTGAAGAGACTCTTAACTTGCTTGTTGAGACCTTTGGAGGTCAGCAAGCTACTCAAACTGCTCCCAGAAAGCCAACCATGCCATTTGAAAGGAAGGAGAAGAAGAAAAAGGAAGGATATGTTGATCCTAAACTTCTACTGGTTGCAAACTACTTTCAATGGAAATTTGGGTTCTATAAGAGACAAAAGCCACGAGAACCAATGATGATTTTGAAGAATGGGCTTTTGAGAAGTTGGGAGTGGAAAGTTCATTGGATTTAGTTGATACCTCTCTGTTGGAATCATGATTGATGGATCTTTTTGCTCAACAAAAGAAGGAAGAGGGTATCAAGTTCAGAGATCCCAGAGATAAATCAGACAGTGATGATTCATCATCTGATTCTGGTGATGATCACCCCTCTGGTCCAGGAAGAGTCAGTGGGACTGCAATGATCATTGAACCAAGGATAGAACAGTCCACTGATACTGGTAGGTCTGCTGAGGGCCAGCAAACTGAATAAGTGAATGAGGATCTGGAGGATCTCACCATGGATGATCTAGAGGCACAAATCAATGAGGGAATAGCTATTGGTGCAAACATGATGGTTAGTGAGATAGACACTTTATTTGTTGAAGAACTTGCCGAGCCTGCGATGATCGAGCAGACCGAGGACTTGGATGATGAAAGAGTTTGCGATCACAGTGAACCTGATATCAGTTCAGTGGATTCAACTCAATATCAAGACTGGATTGATACTCAGGACACTCTATCCAAGACTACCAATTTTGTACGAAGGATTTCTGATATTAGGGAATTTCAAAAAGAGAATATGAATGTATTCCCTGTACAGGTTGTTGTGGCACAAACAGCACCTGAACAAAGGTTGGAACAGGAGGTACATGTTGCTGAGGCACAAACAGCACCTGAACAAAGGTTGGAACAGGAGGTACATGTTGCTGAGGTACAAACAGCACCTAGACAAAGGTTGGAACTATCTTTGGGTTTGGAGGAAACCCCTGCAGTTGTTGTTGAACAGGCTGCTGTAGTGGAGCCTCGGAGACAAGACCACCGTAGGGAAAGATGGTCGACAGGCCGTTATTGATGAGGATGAGCGACTCTTTGGACTATGATAACAGTGATGAAGAGTTTCAAGTGCCTGAGGAAGAACCTATTAATGATGAACCTCAAAAGGCATTTGTACCAGTTTTTGAAGAGCCTGCTCTTGATCATATTCTGGAGGAATTCCAAGGATCTAACCCTGCTGGAAGGGATATGAGTTTTGACATGGTTGCAGCAGACAAAGGGCACAATACAATGTAGAAGAGCTTACTGATGAAGCTACTGGACATATGGCTGGTGGAGTACCAGCAGAGGTTTTGAATGAGTTGAGGACTGTCAGAAATGACATTGCAAATTTAAGAGCTCAACTTGACTGGCAAGAGCAGAGATTTGAAAACTTAATGAATTTAGTGGAGAATAGAGGAAGAACTACTGAAACTGTTGCTTCCAATATTACCTCCACCCAATATACTCTTGCTGAATTTCTCAAGATGTGAAGGGGATCAAGCAAGGAAATACACTGAAGGACAAGTTTCTGAAAGAACAATTTACATCCATTCACCAGAAACTTGATAAGCTTGCTGAGACACCTATGCCTGTTGTGGCTGAATCTGCCGGAACAACGCAACCCTTTGTCTTGGATCCTAAAATTACTAAGAGGATAACTCTACTGGAGCAAACAATGCAAGGAAGGATCACAGCTGTTGACACTAGGACTGAAATTATGGTGGGTCAACTGAACAACCTAGTGCTCACACAAGAAAGTGTACATGGCCTGCTGTCCCGGTTTGTTGATGATGTCAATAAAGGGAAGAGAGCCAAACATCAGTAGCAAAAGAGGCTGCCAGAATCTTTGCTAAGAAAAGATGGGAGGATGACACCAATGCTTTTAGAGAGCCTGCACCTGGCTGACTTCCACTTACTGATGATCTTCTCAGAGAGTACAAGAAGGTCTACAACAGCAAAAGAAGACCTTACCATGATAAAGGTTTCCATGAAGGACTCAATTCCTTTCTTGGACTCAAGTTTTGGGAAGCAAGGGTTAAAGCCATGAGGGCTGCACACAGAGGTGAAAGAGGTGGAAGAGGTCGTAGAGGTGGAAGGAGTCTACCTACCACCAATGCAAAGGAGTCACTTAATGAATTCAAGGAAGTATACATGCGGTTAGGCTTCAGAGTACATCAGATAAATCTCACTCTGCCTGAAGCATGGAAACGGTGGAAAGAAGTGAATCATCACATTGATTTCTCTCTTATTGAAAATGAATGGATGAGAGAAATGACCAGAGAGATAAGAGTTTATCAAGAGCAAGTGGAGAAAGCAAGGGAAGAAAGAGAAAGAAGACAGTAGATCAGCATACTTTATCTGTCTTATATTTTTGCTGATTCTAGACTGTAATACTCTTGAACAACTGATTATAATGAGATATGACTAAGTTTCTTCTGTTTTTGCTTTTAACCTTTTTGCTTTTCTATAAAGAGGGTATTGGCATCATCACCAAAAAGGGGGAAATTGTTGGACTTATTTTTAAGTTTTAGTGATGAGTGCCAGACTAGCTGTAATAGAGCAAAGGAAAAAAAGATGTCTAGATCAAATGTATAAGTTTATTAGAGTTTGATCTTGTATAGTTTTGATCAAACAAGCACTGTAAAAGGTAAGCTGACTTACATCAGCAGACTAGTCTAGATCAGTAGGGTAGCTGAGTCAGTAGACTAATCAGGAACCTGCTGAAGACAGAAGGGTGAGTGCTCAAACTCCGTTATTGAAGGCTAAGAAACCAAACTTAGTATTTGAAGTCAAGGATATGGAATCAGAATTTAGGGAAGTCTGTGATGACCTAAACTGATTACATATACCTTGTGTACAAGGTCAAAGTTCCACAAGTAAAGTGGTGATTGGAACTTAGTTATATGCAAAAAGGTGTAATCTAACTTCATAAACAAAAGTTAGATAAAAGACAGTTAGCTGAAGTGTTTTTAAACACAGCAAATTATGGATCAGCTTACTGATGTGTATATCAACAGGCTTATGTTCTCAGGAATCTGCTGGACACATATTTCGATTATTCAAAGGCTACATTGGAAGATTACAAAGAAATGGACAACTAACAACCTATGATTTATCAAACAAATCAATGGTTATGATTAAAGGGACATTGGAAAGATTCAGACCTTTATCCAATGGATACAAGTCAAAGGGTGGACAGACTGAAAACTGTCAAAAAGGAGTCTGACAGTGTCAGTCCTAGGAATAGTCAGAAAAAGCAAGTCAAGATGGAGACAAATCCAAAACGGCTATGTTTGAATTTCAAACATAAGTCACAAGGATTTCTACCTATAAATAGAGGACTCCTAACTCAGATACAAGTGATGATTTCAGAAGAAAAATAAGGATCCATCTTAAGCAATCAGAATTAAATCGATCAAACACCCTGCTGACCATACTGAGCATAAGGCTACTGATCCAGTACAATTCTTCAAGTGTAATCTGCATTCAAGCTACATCAAGTTTACACACTTGAAGACCTCAAGCTGCTGATCATATCATCCGATCAAGTCTTTGAAATTTGAATCACTTACTTGATTCAATCTTTCTTTTACAAGAAATCTGCGAAGACAGTGAAGCATCTTTGGGTGTGAAAGATTGTTGTTTGTGGTGGGAGTGGTGAAGAGGCAATCCTACCCTTCAAGGAACGGTGGAAGACTTTGGAGCGACAATCTACTGTTCCAAGTGTTCGGTTTGTGATGCCATAGTTATTGGTGAAGGACAAGCAACTTAGGGATTTTTGTAACGACTACCTCAAGAATCTCTAGTGAATTACCTCCAACATCACAGGAGAAGAGTGGACGACAAGATTACACCACCCTGGAACCACTATAAAATCTGCCTACTTACTTTTTGCATTTATATTCTGCATTTAGTTTATCTAGCACATCAATCTACTGAATCTAGCAACTGAATCACACACACACTACTGAGTATCTAATACTTGGTATCATATTTAACAACAAGTAATATGGCTTAATTTTTGATATATTTCCATTTGCACAAATTCGGTAAACTCAACGGTCGACGGACTATCGTGTAATGCACGGACTACGAAGTATCGACAGAAATTTCTTGAAGTTCTTGAGTTTGTTAACTCCAAATTTTTAAGAGTTAAGTTTATTCACCCCCCCACTCTAAACTTAACCAAAGCCTTTTCAAGGGACCAACAATTATCTACTTTCTTCACCATTCATCAAGAGATGAATGAGAAGTCACCCAGCCAAGAGCCACATTTTTCAAACCATTCTGATGACAGTGATGATAGTGATGATGATGATGATGGCAATGAAGGAGATACTGGAAGGTATGAAGCAGAGAAAGATGATCAGCTTGCTCAAAATACGGACCCTATTACAGATACTGAGGTCCTTGAAGGGACTGAGCCAGGTGAGAAAATGAACCAGCAAGACACAAGCGTAGGAGGAAGAGGAGTCAGTCCCTCACTCAACAGATCACAAATGTCCGAGTCTAATGGACTTCATGCGAGACATTCAGTATGATGTGTATTGCATCCACACCCATCTTCAATTTAGACAATATCTGGATGTAAGAGCCTTTGGAACTTGACGAGTCAATTCAATGATTTGAGAATTGAAAGTTCAAGCCTTAGGAATGAAGTCTCAAATGTAGCAACCAACACAAGGTTTACACTAGAACAAGTGGTTGTCAACTCCGGATAAAATCATCAACAGCCTACAAGGAAGGGAATTGGTGATTACGTCAGCAGATATTAGTAGCTTTCTCAAATTATCATCTATTGGCCTAGCCAAAGTTGAAGACATAGTTGTGGACATTGATGCATTTTGGTTTGAGATTGGGAAGAATGCTACACCGGAGAACAAAAAGTTCAACTGGAACAGATCAGCACTCAAAAAGCCCTTTGAAGAATTTGGCTTGTTAATAATCAAATGCATAGAAGGAAATCTTGGATCCTTCCATGGCATAACTGAAGTTAGGACTAAACTGATGGCCATAATCTATCTAGGCCTGGATTTTGTGGGCAACATGCACATTCATTAGAATAAAGTAGCAAATAGAGGGAGAAATTGATGCTACAACCAAAGGTGAGGAAAAGGGTTTGGTAAAACATGGTATTTTTACGGAAGAAAAAGTCCTATAGGATTCCTCTTCACTACCTACTAGACCGTATAAGGTAAAACCTATTCACTTGCACAACTTTGAAGTATTGTTCACTTATGTGAATCCATCTAAAGGATTACAAACTAGATCAGGACAGAAAAGAAACCTGAAGGAAGCAGTCCTGGGTACAGGAGGAGGACAAAATCTCAAACAAGGGAATCCTAGCAGAGAAATCTGCAAAGTCATGATGAAACTCCTCTGGTAATCGGTGATGATAAAGAAGAACAAGGAGAGCTGGAGGAGGAGATAAAGCTGAAGAAAAATTGGAAGAGATCCCTGAAAGGGATATAAATGAAAGGATTTCAGAGTACATGGCTTGGAAATTAGGTGATGCACAAGTCCAATTATCCAACCTTTATAGAATGATTGAAGAAGAGCGGTGGTTCCTCTCATTTTTTGGAATCACCAAATCAGTTGGCCTAATCGACAACATGAAGCTAAGGCAGTTAATTGCATATGCAAAAGCCAAATTAAGGCACTCTGGGGATGGAGAAGGATATGATGACGATCATCAAGATGATGATGATGATGATGGTGAAGACAGTATGACCATTCTTGAGGCTGTACATCAGAGTACAGCAGGTAAGCAAAGACAACTTAGTGGACCAGCTGACGACACTCAGCAGGAAAATGAGGAAACCGCCGACCCTTAGCGAAGGCTAACACTGAAAACTTAGCTCATGAACACACATCAGAAGCAGATCCAGCCCAACCACAAACTCCTGTTGATGTTTATTCAATGTTAGATGAGATGGAGAAGCAGACATTTTGTCTTAGAAATCTACAAGGCACAATCAAGGACAAAAGTTTGTCACTGGAGAATAGAGTTGAGGCAGTCTCTACATATATTGAGATGCAAACTAACGTCATTCAACAGCAAATAGATCTAATCAAACAACATGCTCAAGAGGCTGGAAACATGCTCAATCCCATGGCAGCAATAATGGATGAACGTGATGAGAGAATGAACCTGATCGAAAACAATGCGGGCAATGCCTGTGAGACCATAGATTGCGTACTATCAATATCTGTAGCCACAAACAACATCTTGGGAAAACAATCTATTGCCGCCAAAAAAGGGGAAAGCAGTAAGCCTGAAAGCTCAAGGCAGTCTAGAAGTGCAAGAGGCACAAGAAGTGGCTGAACAACCTTGTAATAAGAAGTTATTTGTCTGTTTGAATTATGCCGTTCATGGATCAATAAAATTTCCGAATTTTTTATCTTTTATTCTATGAAAATGTGTTTACTTATATTCACGCTAATGAGGGTTTTGGCATCATCAAAAAGGGGGGAATTGTTTGGAACATTTTATTGTTTTGATAATGGTCATACTAGCGGTTATAACAAGCCTGAAATAAGTTAGAAATGTTTGTATAGGATTTACTTAGATGTTTCAAATTTGTATAAGTTTGCTCAGACAAGCACATTAATAGTCTGGTTGGCCGGCTCAGTAAAAATGGAAGACCAGCAGAGTAAAAACAACCAAGGCACCAGCAAAGTGAAGTGAAGACCTATGGACTGACTTACAATCAGGGAAGTCTATGATGGCCTTGGGTAAGTCTAAGATAAGATTACAAGTGATGAAACTCAATTTTTCTATAATATGGAGTACAGTTATCTCTAATAAACTAAGGATCAGTGAAGTAAATGGTTATCGGCTGATGAACAACAACATAGAAGGAACAGCTAAGTAAAGATGAAGCAGCCAAGTAAAAGCAGTCTCTTGACTGGTGAAGTAACCAAGAAAGCAGTCAAGTGAAAGGAACACTGGACTATCAAAGTAAAAGATGAGCATCTCTTGGACTTATTTTTAAGTTTTAGTGATGAGTGCCAGACTAGCTGTTATAGAACAAAGGCAAAAAGATGTCTAGATCAAATGTATAAGTTTATTAGAGTTTGATCTTGTATAGGTTTGATCAAACAAGCACCGTAAAAGGTCAGCTGAATTACATCAGCAGACTAGTCTAGATTAGTAAGGTAGCTGAGTCAGTAGACTAATCGGGAACCTGCTGAAGACTGAAGGCTGAGGGCTCAAACTCAGTTATTGAAGGCTAAGGGATCAAACTTAGTATTTAAAGTCAAGGATATGGAATCGAATTTAGGGAAGTACGTGATGACCTAAAGCGATTACATATACCTTGTGTACAAGGTCTAAGTTCCACAAGTAAAGTGGTGATTGGAACTTAGTTATGTGCAAAAAGGTGTAATCTAACTTCATAAATAAAAGTTAGATAAAATACAGTTAGCTGAAGTGTTTTTAAACACAGCAAATTATGAATCAACTTACTGATGTGTATATCAGCAGACTTATGTTCTCAGGAACCTACTGGACACATATTTCGATTTAATCAAAGGCTACATTGGAAGATTACAAAGAAAGGGACAACTAACAACCTCTGATTTATCAAACAAATCAATGGTTAAGATTAAAGGGACGTTGGAAAGATTCAGACCTTTATCCAATAGATACAAGTCAAAGGGTGGACAGACTGTAAACTGTCAAAAAGGAGTCTGACAGTGTCAGTCCTAGGAACAGTCAGAAAAAGCAAGTCAAGATAGAGACAAATCCAAAACGGCTAAGTTTGAATTTCAAACATAAGTCACAAGGATTTCTACCTATAAATAGAGGACTCCTAACTCAGATAGAGGTGATGATTTTTGATGAAAAATAAGGATCCATCTTGAGCTATCATAATTAAATCGATCAAACACCCTACTGACCCTACTGAGCATAAGGCTACTGATCCAGTAAATTTCTTCAAGTGTAATCTGCATTCAAGCTACATCAAGTTTACACACTTGAAGACCTCAAGCCGCCTTCTTGATCATATCATCCTGATCAAGCTGCTGAAAGCTGAATCACTTACTTGATTCAAACTTTCTTTTACAAGGAATCTACTGAGGACAGTGAAGCACAGTTGTGTCATGGACTGTTGATTGTGGTGGAGCTGGTGAAGAGGCATCCTACCCTTCAAGGTCCAGAGGAAGGCTTTGGAGCAGCAATCCTACCTGTTCCAAGTGTGCAGTTTGTGAAGCCATAGTTATTGGTGAAGGACAAGCAACTTAGGGATTTTTGTAACAGTTACCTCAAGAATCTCTAGTGAATTACCTCCAACATCATAGGAGAAGAGTGGACTGATAGGATTACACCACCTGGAACCACTATAAAATCTGCCTATTTACTTTCTGCATTTAGTTTATCTAGCACATCAATGTACTGAATCTAGCAACAGAATCACACACATACACTACTGAGTATCTAATACATGGTATCATATTTAACAACAAGTTATAAGGCTTAATTTTTGATATTTCCCTGCACAAATTCAGTAAACTCAATAGACAGCAGACTACCGAGTATCAGCAGACTCCTGACCAGTCAGCAGGCTGTTGAAGTTGCTGAGTTTGGTAACTCCAAAAGTTTTAAGTGTTAAGTTTATTCACCCCCTCTAAACTTAACCAAAGCCTTTTCAAGGGACCAACAATTGGTATCGGAGCCGTGGTTCTGTTCTGAAGTGATCCTACTTGTTGTGCTTGTGAAAATACTTTGAAAACTTTTTCAAGTTTCTGATTTTCAAAGCTTTGCATCATGGATAACAACCAGTATGCTAGAACAATGTTGATGTGTTATTTAGATCGTTTTGATGAGTATAAATGTCGTATGCAGGCTTATCTAGCAGCAACACATGATGAGATGATGGATGTGCTGCTAGATGGACCACTGGAGATTACCAAGTCAGTAATAGTGGGAGATGAGACACAGTACATTCCAAAACCAAAAAGGGAATGGACTGCTGAAGATAGAAAAAGAGCAAATCTCAACAATATTGCTACTGATATCATATACAGAACTTTGGATAGCAATATGTATATGAAGGTGAAAGATTGTAAGACTGCAAAAGAACTTTGGGATAAGTTGCAATTAATCTGTGAAGGCACTGATGCAATCAAAATGAACAAGATCAGTGTGGCAAAGTAGAAGTTCTAGGAGTTCAAAATGAAACCAAATGAGACCATTGAACAAATGGAATCAAGATTCAAAGCAATCATGGATGAACTCACCCTACTGAGTGTGAAGTACTCACAGGAAGAAATCAACTCAAAAATCTTGGAAGCATTACCTGCAAAAGAAGTTTGGGAGATGAAGGTGACTGCTATAGAAGAAATGAGGAGTTTACATGAAGAAGACACCTTCCAATTGTTTTCAGATCTTAAGGCCTATGAATTCAGCAAAAATCTTGTGTCTGAGACTAAAAAAGAAAAGCCAAAGACCACTGCATTGGCTGCTTCACTTCAAGAAGAGACATCAGGAGCTCAAGATGATCTACTGGATGAGATGTAAAAGCAGATTGCCCTACTGAGCAAGAAAATCAGAATGATGAAAACAGGAAAGGGTTCTCCAAGGAATTTCACAAAGAAATTTAGTGAAAAGAAAAAGGAAGAATCCAAGAAAGATAATGATTACTTATGCTATAATTGCAAGAAACCATGACACTTCAAACCTGGCTGTCCTGAACTAAAATAGAAAAAGGAACCTGATTATCTTTGTATTAATTGCAAGAAGCCTGGACATTTCAGACCTGATTGTCCAGACCTACTGAAGACCAAGAGCCAACAAAGAAGATCTGGCAAGAAAGCTATGGTTGCTGAAGATGAATCAGGATATGAAGTAGAATCAGAAATGGGAAATGAATCTGATGATACCGCACTTGTTGCTGAGATGGAAGATTATGCTTTAATGGCAAATATGAATGAAACAAAGGAGGTATACGATTCTGTATCTATTAACACTCCTGCTGGAAGTGATTGTGAATCAACTTGTGGTTCAAATCCAAAAAATTTCTGACAATGAAGAAACTTTGGATGCCATCCTTAATCAACTGAGGATAATAAAATCTGGTTATGAGATTGTGAAGGCTGAAAAAGAAGCTCTTCAATCAGAAGTTGAAAGATTAAATGCTGAATTAAGAGTTCTCAAAGGAAAGGAAGAAGAAGTTAGATAGAATCAGCATAAGCCCGCTGTACATTCAATAGCTGCTGAGTCTGCTGAACCATCTTGTTCCTTCACTGCATTCAAATCGGGAAAGCCTTATGGTGATAGAATAGGGCTTGGATTTGGAACTCAACAATCCAATAAGAATGGATCCAGTAAGGTCACTGATCCTAGTTCCATAATTGGTCCTAAATTTGTGCCTGCACAAGATCCAACTCCCAAAAGGGTTGCTGAGGCAGTAACGCCTACCGAGAAAGCTTCAAGGAAGCAAAATCAGAAGTCAAGGAAGTCAAAAACTCCTAATAAAAAGAATAAATCTAAAAATAGGACTGCTGTGCCTTGTAGACCCGCTGATAGAAGACCTGCTACCAAGTCTGCTGGACCACAAAAAGGGAAAAACTAAGTCACTTTCGGCTCGAGTGTCCGTTTGGCGCGCAGGACCCCAATTCGGAAAGCTCGTTCCGACGCCGACGACGTGATGAAGGCCATAGGCCGTTCAACACCGTTTTCAAGGTCAAAATCTACTGTTTTCCCTTCCAGTTAGCCCTAGAAGATTTCAACACGTTTTTTTTCACCGTCTTAGTGTTTTTCCTGTTTTAAATTTTTCGTAGGTAGGTTACTTTTCTTGTTTCTGTTTTCAATCTTCTCTTCATTCGTCCTCATCAACCCTAAGGTTTATTTATTTCCATTCTGCTCTTCTGGTTTATGCAAACCAGGAGTAAGAAGGGACCTCTTATCTTTAATCCCGAGCCTGAGCGATCTATTCTCAAGAGAAAGCTCTTCCCTGATCCAGACATTATGGCTAACGAAGTTCAAAATCCAGATCCTCAAGCCCAAATGAATCTGATCCTTCAACAGATGCAGGCAATACAGCAACAACAGAATCAACAAGATGGCATAAATAATCAGTTTCAACAATTCCGTCAAAACCAGCTAAACCAGTTAAACCAAGACCCCTACGCTCCCTATCTTGACCAAGGCTTTCTGGAAGGGCATAGACCAATTCGCCCTCCAGACATGGGGCAAGCAAACTTCGATCTGAAAAATGGAGTGGTAGGACTGGTCCAGAATAGTTCTTTTCATGGCACTGCTGACGAAGATCCTCATGACTTCTTGTCCACCTTCGTTCAAATCTACGAAGCGGGCCATTATCCGGGTGTTGATTCTGAGATTGTCAAGTTAAAACTCTTCCCCTTTGCTCTAAAGGGTGAAGCAAACCGTTGGTTCAAATCTTTAGCCCATCATTCTCTCCGTACCTGGAATGATGTCAAAAGAGCCTTTGCTCTGAAGTTTGTCTCACCAGGGACAATCGTGGACATGAAAAGGGAGATAGCCACATTTGAACAACTTGATGGTGAGAGTGTGGGGAAAGCATGAGAGAGACTAAATCTGTTGATGAGGAAGTGCCCCAACCATGGATACAGTAGACATGAGCTACTAGAGTTATTCTACAGAGGTGTCTCTCAACCAAATAGAGACTTTCTTGATTCAACTGCTCATGGATAATTCCTAGGGGGAGGTGATGACGCTGCTTACAGGGTAGCTGAAACTATAGCCAAGAATAACATGTGGTCAAGTCCTAGGAAGACCAATGTTAGTGGGAATAAGAAGGAATCTGCAGCGAGCAATTCTGAGACAAAGGTGTTAGTTGCTCAAATGGAAGTAATTAGCAAGCAGCTAGCCGATTTACAAATGCAGCAGCAACAAGGGCAGCCAGATGTGAATTACCTGGGAACCATACCAACTACTATCCTGAATCATCATTTTGAAGATCAAGAGGAGTCACATACCAATACACCAGATGAAGCACCAAGTGAAGATCAACTTCAACCAGACCTAAATTGGCTACGAGACCATCCTGAAGAACAAGTCATTGGAGATATTCACACAGGAGTCAGAACCGAGAAGACAACTAGAGCACATGCTAACTTGCTTTCTATCACAAGTGGAACCCAAGACCATAGATGATGCAATCCAAGATGCAGATTGGATCACGGACCATGCAAGAAGAACTAAATGAATTTGAAAGAAATGAAGTACGGGAACTAGTTGACAGACTGACGAAATGGCCAACATCATTGGTGCAAAATGGGTATTCAGGAACAAGATGGATGAGCAAGGAACTGTTGTCAGAAACAAAGCAAGGCTAGTTGCAAAAGGCTATTCCCAAGCTGAAGGAATAGATTATGATGAAACATTTGCTCCAGTAGCAAGATTGGAAGCAATCGACTTTTTCTAGCATTTGCGCACACAAAGACTTCAAAGTCTATCAAATGGATGTAAAGAGTGCATTCCTAAATGGACTTTTGGAAGAAGAAGTTTATGTAGAACAACCTCCTGGATTTCAAATTAAAGGAAAAGAAGACAAAGTATACAAACTCAAGAAGGCCCTCTATGGCCTCAAACAGCACCTAGAGCCTGGTATGAAACACTTGTCACGTTTCGATCAAGAATGGATTCAACAAAGGAACTATTGACAAGACTCTATTCAAAGCTGGAGGAAGGAGCAAGCACATTGCTAGTACAAATCTATGTTGATGATATAATCTTTGGATCGAGAGGATGAAAAAGCGTGTGAGAAATTTGCAAAACGATGAAGAGCAAATTTCGGATGAGCATGATGGGAGAATTAAACTACTTCCTTGGCCTTCAAGTAAAGCAAATGAAGGATGGCATTTTCATTAGTCAAGCAAAGTATACAAGAGATTTGATACACAAGTATAGGATGGATACAAGTGGCACAGCAGACACACCAATGTGTGCCAGAGTCATACTTGGAAAAGATGATGGAGGAAAAGATATTGATCAGAAAATGTATAGAGGAATTATTGGATCATTATTATACTTAACTGCAAGCAGACCTGACATAGCATTTTCAGTAGGAGTGTGTGCAATATTTCAAGCTCAACCAAAAGAATCACATCTTCTAGCAAACTAAAAGGATAATCAAATACTTGAAAAACACTATAAATGTTGGTATTTGGTATCCAAAAGATGGAGGATTTACATTGATATCATATTCGGACTCGACTATCTTTGGATGCAAAATAGATAGAAAAAGCACCTCCGGAACTTGCCAAATGCTAGGAACCGGACTAGTCTCTTGGTTCGGTAAAAAGCAAAACTCCATATCTACATCAACAACGGTGAAGCGAGAATATATAGCGACGGGTAGTTGTTGTGCACAAGTCGTGGATAAGACAACGGCTAAGGGACTATGGAGTAGAAGAGAAAACAATTCCAATCATGTGTGATAACACAAGTGCAATATCTATTACGAGAAAATCCAAAGTATTGCACTCAAGAACAAAACATATTGATGTAAGACATCATTTTATCGAGACCATGTTGAAAAGGGGATGTCATCCTAAAACACATAACCACTGAAGATCAATTGGCGACATCTTCACTAAACCACTCAGTTATGAAAGATTCAGTAAGCTAAGAACTGAGTTAGGAATGATTGAAATTGAATAAGTATCAAACAACGGCTAACTGGAGTAATCGGCTAAGTGACTTCATTAACTGGTACGACCTTTGCCGTTACAGGAGATGCTACAAGTAAGGCACTGGTATCTAGCGAAGGTAACTTAACTGATTGTTAGGAATAGTCAAATGGCGCAGCTAAGTGAAGAACCTATTGGGACGGCTAAGTGACCAGCGAAGGCACTTCACCGAAATAAAGACTCGGGCAAATTAAAAGTGTGAACAAAATCAATTCTGATTACACGTGGAGAATAAGGAAATTATGGAGGATTATTTTGTACACACGTGGCGATCAACTTATGATCATGGAGGTAATTATATTATTTTTCGAATTATAAACTCCTCGATTCCCGGGCTCTATCATTACTTGCCTCAAACCACACCCCCATTCCACTCGAATATCGCGATTTTCATACACAAAATCACGCCATTATGCCACAAAATCCTTCCATATTCAAAACCACGTTCACACTACCCAAATCACACTATAAAAACAAGACTTAGAGATTTTCAGAAATCTTTACGCTTTCTTGTCAATTACAAACCCTACTCTTGTTTCTTTCTATTGCAAACTCAAATCCATTTTCAAAACTTCTCTACTTTTCAAAAATGGCATCATCCTCTACAAACACCCAAGCTGGATATGAAAAATCGATTGCCACGGGATCCTTCTTTCAAGAAGAACACTACTTGAAACTGTGTGGAAATGACGAAGATGCCAAACGATTAGCAGCAGGTTGCAAAATCCTAAAACTATCAACCTTTCTCAATCCTCCTATAACCGAAGTTTGCTATTAAAGTCTGATTTCCTTCTGGAAATCTGCTCAATACGTGCCTGGGCTCCCTGCTGAAGAAGGTGACGAATGGGAAGAAGACAAGATTGTAGCATCTGTCAACGGAAAGGAAGTGGCGATTACAGAAAAGGATGAGGCTGATGGGAATCATCTACAATAATCTGCAATTCAACTGGGCAAAATACTTCTTTATAAGACTCAAAGAGCAAATCTAGGGTGAAGTAAAAGCAGCAAACAAGGGGACAAAAGAAGGAAAGACTAAGAAAGGACAATTCTGGGTGAAAAAGTCATATGGCATTCAGTTACACTACTTGTTGCAGTGTCTTAAAGTCCCCACAGTACAACTCCACAAACTGCATGAATCCAAAGTCATGTTTACTTATGTTAAACAAAAACAGAAGGTAGGAGAAGGGAAGAGGAAGAAATCCACACGCAGCACCACCGGTCAAAGAAAGAAACAAAAGATTCGGTGAAGTGGAAACGACGGACTTTGGACAATTGATTGATGAAGAAGAAGAGGAAGAAGGTTCTGACACTGAAGCAGAATAGCAAGAAGAAGAAATCAGTGGGGATGAACAGCACCCTAATAAAGAAAACACTGGAGAGGATAAGGAATCATCTCCAGAAGAAGCTGTACAATTGTCTGCAAACGATATAGATGATCGAATTGCAGAATATCTTGAGTGGAAGGAAGGCAATTCCAAACAACGGCTTCAAGACTCGGATCACATGCTTCTTTGAAGAAGCATGGCTATTTGATTTTCTGGGAATCACAACTCTGGTAGTGTACTTGATGAATCACCTCTATGGGAAATGGTTGATGCAGCCAAGGCAAAACCGCCCCAGATCTCCGGGAGACAAAGTGATGACTCAGAAGATGATGGAGATGATCATGATCAGGATGATGGTGATGATCATGATGACAATGATGATAATGATCATGATCAAGATGATGATGATGATCTTGGTCAAAATAAAGAAGAGAACTCTCCTGCACCAGATGCAATTGATGACACTACTCTTCTCCGTACATTTTTGAAACCACAAGGCTCCGGCAAGTCTACAACTCCAGCAAAGACATCCACTCAACCATTGTCTATCAACGTTCCAGCTAACAGCAGTAACATTATGGACACTGGCTCAGCTGCTGCCACTCCAGTCAAGACAACCCCCGGCATAGAGATAGGGGGAACAAGCAGCTCAAGCCACACCAGCATACACATCTACCCAAATACTTGAAGATCTAGATGTACATGCATATGTCACTCAACATCAAGACAAGGGACAAGACAAACGGATCCGAACCAAATTTGAAACAAGGCGAAACTCTCTCGGTGAACACCGGTATTACACATGAAACTTTTGAGAAGGCGGCGGACTTGTCGGGCCGAGAATTGGAACATCAAGCAATGTATCTCGGATCCATGACTTCGACTTTTAATGACAAAAGCTCCTCCATTGAAAACAAGTTTCAAGCCATTGCGAGAATACATTGATGCACAAAATATTGTTGTTCAACAACAAGGAGAGCGATGAAGCAACTCAACATCAATATCACTAACGATCTTGCGAGGCCTCGGGCAACACATTTCCCAAGAAAATGAATCACGCGTAGCTTTTGGGACTAGACTTCGGAATGTCAATGAGAAATTGAATGATCACAACAAAAGGTTCACTTCCATTGAATCAAAACTTGACTCTACGATTGGAACGGCGAAGCCACCAATAGCATCCTACTCAAAGCAAAGGGATGATGCGCCAAAAAGGGGAAAACCAGGATAAGCCTGAAGGATCAACAATCAGACCCCCAAACTTCACTGAAGAACAACTGAGGGCAAGAGACAGAGAAATAAGAATCAGAAATGAAGCAGAAGAACAGCAAAGAAGGGTCAGAGAAGAAAGGGAAAAGGCCTTAAAGGAACCCTGCATTGGATTTCCCCACCCTATGCAAAGAAGAGATGATGATAGAGACAGGTCCGGCAGACAGCAAAGGCCTGGATCTAGTCAGCAAAGAGGATCAGCCAGTCAACACAGACTCAGCACCAGAGGAAAAACCAGCAGAGGTAGCAGCAACTCCAGATATACTGAGGAGCACAGGACATACACTGGTCACCAAAGCAAAGCAGAATATGATGCGGATGTCTTGGACCATGTAAGAGAATTTTTTAGAGTACAGGAAGGACTTTATCCTCACTCCTCACAAGATGAAGCCTGGGCTGACTGGCTAAGCTATCAGGATGAAAGGATGAGAACTGATATGGCCAAACTCTACAATGAAGTCAAAAGAGAATTTGCACTTCTCAAACAAGCCAACAACAAACCAAGCTCAGCCATACCACTATCTGCAAAAGGACCAGAAGACTTGCCAGCTGAACAACAAGAAGAATTCAAATATATGGCAAAATTCTTCAATCCTATGGGGAGAATGGAAAAACAGGAGCAGTGGAGTCTCTACAAAAGCCTCAAGTTTGCGGATTCACATATTGCCGAGGCCGGGGAAAGACTTGAAAAATATTTTGGAGAACCTAAGGCAAATGAGACCATGCACGATTTCAACAGACTCTTTGCCAAAAGAGTTTTCCAGGTGTATACGAATACACAAACTTTGGCTTACTTGGAAGTGGAAGTTTCCGAAATTGATTTGGAAAGACATGGAAGAGGTTCAGACTACAAAATTCAAGAGGTACAAGGCTGAATTGAGCAAAATGTAGTTTGTAACACTTGAATAAAGTCTTAGAACTTATTACCCTATGATGGAAGAATAAAATTGTTGAACTTTTAATCTGTTGTGTATTATGAAAATTTTGATTACTTATGTTCAGGCTTATGAGGGTTTTGGCATCATCAAAAAGGGGGAAATTGTTAGGAACATTCTATTATGTTTTGATGATGGCCATACTATCTGTAATAGCAAGCACGAAATAAGTTAGAATTCTCTGTATAAGTCTTTACTTAGAGTCTACAAGTTGTATAAGTTAAGTCGGACAAGTATTGTACTAGTTGGTAGGACGGCAAAGCAAGGACGGATATTCGGCATAGTGAAGCCGGCCAAGCACCGGCGAGAGAAGTATAAAGACATTATGGTCGACTTATAACCAAGGAAGTACGTGATGACCTTGGATAAGTCTAAGTTATGTTTTAAGTGATGAAACTCAATGTTCAAATATGGTGTACTTTGGTCTCACCCAAATCAAGGATCGGTGAAGTACAAAGACTCTCCAAAAACTAGAACAAAGAAGGAAACGGTGAATCGGTGAGTAAAGCGACTTTCGGCAAAGAGAAAGCAAAACGACAAAGAAAGAACTAACGGCTAAGTCGAAGGCTCACTCGACCGTTCTAAAAACGGCGAAGAGACATTTACAAGATCGAGATTTGATATACGATGAAGATTCGAGAAGATCATGCATTAAATGCACAAATCATTAAAGGATCAATCAAGGACGGATTTTACGCTATACGTTTGAAGAAAGAATCCGATCACTGAAATCAAGGAGAATACAATTAAGGGGGAATCAAGAATAAAATCAAGGGTAATTCCCTCATTAATATAGCCAACGGACGGAATTTCAAAAACCAAGGTTATTCAAGGCTATAAATAGAAGGCATTGACAGGAAAAGAAAAAAAAGATCAAGAAAGAAAAATCAAGCAGAAACTCTGTCAACTTGAAAAGCCTTCTCTCTGAACTTACAAAGACATATCTAGTGATCAACTCAAGTATCAGAACTACAAAGTCATACTCAGAATTGATTTTGATCAAGCAAGTGTGTGAATCACATTCACATCAAACTGAAGCAACTGAATCAAAGGCAATCTGAGAAGGAGTTGAATCTGTGATAGCTGTTGAAGGATCTTAATCTTAAGGAAACAAAGAAAAGGAAGACTGAATCACTGAAGCTGTTGCAGTCAAGGAGTGATAGTCTTGTAGATTGTGAAGCTTGGGAAGCCAAGGACAATCATACTATTGTATCTGTGAAAACAATAGTGAATTCCTCCAATCATCACAGGAGAAGAGTGGATTAAGGGATTACACCACCCTGAACCACTATAAGCCTTGTGTCAATTTAATTTCTGCAATTTACTTTACAGCATTTATTTATTTAGCCTACATCATAACTTGTATCCGTGATTGTCTACACCGATTTGAAAACAACATAGTAAGAAGGGACTTATCCATTTGCCTAAAAGATTTTAAATATAAGAAAAGTTTTTGAAACTCCACTATAGTCATTCACCCCCCCCCCCCCCTCTCGACTATAGTTTCACCCTTCTCGGGACCAACATAGAAGAAGTTTTAAGAGAAGATTGCTCTATGGTTTCATAGAAAGTTGCTACTAAGCGAGGTGACCCCGGGAGACCTTCAATCTCTTGTGAGATTGAAGGCCACATGTTTCAAAACGTATTATGCGACTCAGGGGCCTCCATAAATGTGATGCCATTGAACGTCTGCAAAAAGCTCGGTTTAGATAAAAGAATGCGGGAACGCCCTATTTCTCTTCAGATGGTAGACAGATCAAGCCGCTCAGCAGCCGGTTGTGTTGCCAATGTCCTTCTCCATGTTGGAGGCTTGGTTTTCCCTACCGACTGGGTTATCTTAGACTATCCACCTGACAAAGAGATGCCCCTAATTCTCAGCCGGACCTTTTTGGATACCTCTGCCGCCCTCATCGATTTCCGTAAGGGGCAGATTACGCTTAGAGTCGATGATACATTTGTTACCTTCACACGAGGGAAAAGTCCTGAGGAAACTTTGATTGAAGAAATCTCGTTCGTTGAAGCAATTTATGAGGACGAAGAAGATGCCAACTCTGAAGAAGCGGTAGAGCTAACAGAGATAGGTGTTTTCGAAGCTATAAACATTAAAGATCAAGATGATCGCGTGGACCATCTTCTCGTTTCATTACGGCGGTAGTCAGCGACGAGTCATCTTCACAACTTGCTCACACTAAGCTTTGTCAATGAACAAGAAACATGGAGATTCCCGGCAATGAACGATGATTTCAAAGAGCCGCATCGGGAAGACTTTAACCCTGTAGAAGAGGAAGCCCTGATGGGTAGTTGGGATGAAGTGGAATTCTGGAGAGAGACTACTCATTGGGAGGTTGATGATTGGGAACAGCTAGCAGAGGAGCTAGAAGAAGAAGAGTTGAGAAAGATGATCAAGCATAAGAAGGAGGAAGCGGGTGCTGACAGAAGGATCCCTATGGATGATGTGATCCAGTACCTTTCTGGGGTTATACCTCGGGAAGATGAGGTATTCTTCAGTCAACCACTTCAAGCCCATAAGGAAAAAGGTGGCCCCTTAAAATCCAGTATTGAGCAACCACCTACTGACTTGGAGCTTAAACCGCTTCCGCAACACCTTAAGTACATTTTTCTTAAGGATGGTGATAAGTTACCCTTGATCATCTCTTCAAAACTCGAGCCCAAGCAAGAAGCACTACTGATAAAAGTGCTTGAAAAGAACATCCTCGCGTTCGGATGGCAAGTGGGTGATATCCGAGGAATCAGCCCCGATGTGTGCATGCATAAAATCCGAACGGAGGAAGGAGCTAAGAAAGTCAGACAACCTCAGCGAAGGCTGAATCCGCACATGCAGGAGGTTGTCAAGAAAGAAGTCATAAAATGGTTAGATATGGGAATCATCTATGCAATCGCCGACAGCGAGTGGGTTAGCCCCACCCAAGTTGTGCCAAAGAAGGGAGGTATTACCGTGGAAAAGAATGAAAAGGGGAAGAAGTAGCTTTACGCCTGGTGATCGGCTGTTCGGTAAAAAACTAGTTTTAAAATTTATAAACCGAAACACCCCAAGTATAAGGATACGTAGTAAAGGATGTTAACGGGTCGTCTAAGGGAATGGAATGTTTATCGAATTCAAGTATAAACCTATATCGATTATGTCACAATTATCTATCTAAACTAAAAATTTGAAACTAACTAAAACCTAAACCTAAGAATTAAAACTAAAACGGGAATAAAAACAAGCGAGAAAATAAGAAAACGAGAAAGACGGACGAGCGTTCACTAAAGTGAACGAGCGTACGAAAGCTTAATCTAACGGACGGGCGTACGCTATTGCGGACGAGCGTCGACTATGAATTGAAGCGAGAAAAGTGCGGGAAAACGGCGGGAAATTAGGGTTTATAAAACTAGAACTTAAACTAAACTTAATCTAAACGATTTGATTCAAACAATTAAAGGAAAACACGGCGAGGCAACGAATCCACCCATCAACAAACAACCCCCAACTAGATGGTGATCTAAAGACATAGTTTTTAGTAGTGATTTTTCACGAATTCGATCAAATATCTTCAATCAAATTTCTAAGGTTTCGTTTATCTTTTCAAACAAACTAAACATGCAATCAAAACGAAATCACGAGATTGTTTCCAAGCTTTTTACTCAACTAAACATGCTTAATCTCTTACAACATGATTAGATGCATTACTTTGAATGAAATCAAACTTAAATAACATACTTTCATATATTGATTCAAGCATCAATTAAACATAGATCGTTTCATCAAATCTTAATTCAACAAAACTTAAACAATACAAAAACAGATCCAAAGTAATGAAAAACTATGAAATAAACTCACTACACATCAAGTATCGAACTCCTCTAGTTGGTTTTGTTGTTGATAAGCTTCCTCCGTCGACTCACTGCAAGGTTTCTAGCCAACAATCATATTGGAGAAGATTGTTGGATTGGAGATTTGCATCTCTGTGTAAAGTGGTTTTGGGGCGCAGCTTTTTTGTGAAAATTGCGGCTATGAAAAAGTATGAAATTAGGGTTGGAAATTTCTTCTTGCTTTGTATTTATAGAGTGCTAAGTCGGTTAGGGTTTAAGTCGGCACCGGACGCTCGTTTGAACAACCGGACGCCCGTCCGGAATGCTGGACGGAGCATGAACGTGCGTTTGGCTTACGTACGAAGACTGCGAATGTAAAATACGATTACGGGGCTGCATGGACGCCGGTTCACTTACGGACGCTCGTCCAAGATCGGTGGACGCCCGTACGGAATGGACGGGATGCGGACGCTCGTTTGCAATGCTTAGGATCGGATCTCTTCATCTTTATCCATTTTCTTCAAGCCAATTCCAACTCTATCTTGAATAATTCGACTTGAGCTTCATTTATCCTCTTTAGCACTCGAAATTCAGCCTCTAAAGGATAAATAAACATTGCAAAATGTAATAAAACTCAAATAATAATAATTCCATTAATTTAACACATAAAATAATCAATTTTGCAAATAACCATATTAAAATCATCCTTACTAAATAATTACACTTAAACCCTTAATTCTCATGTAAATATGCAAATGTGGGGAAATAATAATGAAATATAACCCTTAATAATCATATAAATATGGCCTTAACAACACCCCCACACTTAGCTTTTTGTACGTCCTCGGACAAAACAATCAAAACTATAGCTCAACTTTCATGCAATCCACATAGATCTCTAACTCACGTAACAAAAGATACAACAACTATAGCAAACAATACCATCACGAGAGATAGATTCAGTGTATGTGTGACAAGCCCTTTTCAAATTTAACAAGCCTTTCAAAGAAATATCCTCTCAAAAATCCAATGACTATCCTAGATATAGGCAGTAATAGCTCCACTCAAAGCCTTCCCACGCACTCGGTAGGATAATCCTACTACGGCATATCATGCGGTTCTACGGGTATAAGATCCATGATAACAAAGACTTCACTTTATTTTTACTCATCATTTTCAAAATTTTCAAATTTGACGCATATCAGAATGAGCTTTTACCCATCATAGTAGAGTAGGACATTTCAAGATAATCCCTACCTTACTCAAATCATAAGGTAGCTTTTCATTGTCGTGAGCTATTGGTCATCATAGTGGTATAGGACATACGTGGTATACCCTACCTCACTCAAATCATAAACCAGCTTTCGACAAACGTATTTATTAATAATTCACTACTTATTCATTCTTTTTTCAAGACATAAGTTACATCTCACTTATCACATTCAAAATTTATGATATTCACAGCACACGGGCTAACTAAGGTGTTACTATACTGACCTTCCTAAGATAAATCACTAAAACAATGAAAGGATATAGTTCAAAAATCTTGCTTCAATATCAAAGGCTCTCGTGAACGTGAAAGTAAAGACATGCTATAATTATCTCACTAAGTCACATACTATCATCGTTAGAAAACTACAACTAGCAAGCATTTAGTTTCAACCACATGCTCGAGACTAACAAAAATTTAAATTTCGTGGAAATTTAACATTCACTCATATTTCAAAGGATATAGCATAAAAACATACCCAATTTACCCCCCCCCCCCCCCCGCACTTAAATCACATTATGTCCTCGGAATGTGCGGAATAAAAAGAAAAAGAAAACTTAATTTGGTTTCAACGGTGGTTGTCGGATGAAAGTTGGCGAGAGGTCGGGCCGGAGCATGAATGTACCGCGACAACTCGAATAGACAACCTTGGACATAAAAGCTTGCGAACACTGCTCAAAAGTATACGCCACACTCGACATACCATATAATCTCGGGGTACACGGGGTATATGAGCAACACATAACACAAAACACTTACAATGAATGTAGGAGGAATAACCATCAACACATAATCAACTAAAGTACTACTTCTAAAACAATAAAACAACCTAAGAAAAAAAAAAACAAATAACTAGGTTGCCTCACAGGAGCGCTCTTTTAATGTCAATAGCTTGACACGGATTTCAAAAGATCAACCCGGATCGGGCCACTTTGGTTTGACTACCGCCACCTCGGTATCGGAATCGGGAGAACCTTTGGGGCGGAAATGATTTTCACCACAACAACAAGTCAAGTGTGCTATAAGATCATTAAATTTTTCTCTCCAAACTACAACGACTCTCTTCTTCGTGTTCTTGCGGATGATAGACGTAGGTGTGCTAACATGCTCAGGAGTCTCAGGAGAAGGTTCCTCACAGGTAGAGGTAGGAATGTCATCATCTGACTCAAAGAAATAAGATGGAATCTCTTCACAAATCAGGACATCTGTACTCTCATCTCTTCTTTGGAAATAAAGAGTCTCAGGCTTTTCCTTTGGTTGCCCAAAATATTTCTTAAGTCGATGACCATTCACTTTAAAAGCTTGATTACCATACCCGTTCAAAGTAATTACTCCACTTGGATTAACCTCGAGAATCTCAAAGGGGCCAGACCATCTAGACTTGAGTTTACCCGGAAACGGTGAAGTCTAGTATTATAGAAGTAAAGCCATTTCACCAACTTTGAATTCTCGGTCCTTGATCTTAGCGTCATGGAGTATCTTCGTTCTTTCCTTGCTAAGCTTAGCATTCTCGTACGCTATGAGTCTGAATTCGTCGAGCTCGTTCAATTGTAACAACCGTTTCTCCCCACAGAGTTGGCTATCGAAATTTAAGAATTTAATTGCCCAGAAAGCTCTGTGTTCAAGTTCGACGGGTAAATGACAAGCTTTGCCATAGACCATTTGGAAGGGTGACGTGCCCATCGGGGTTTTAAATGCAGTACGATAAGCCCACAACGCGTCATCCAACTTAAGACTCCAATTAGATCGATTATTGTTCACGGTCTTCTCTAAAATTCTTTTCAAGCTCTGGTTGCTTACCTCGACTTGGCCACTGGTTTGGGGATGATATGGTGAACCAACTTTGTGTTTGACACCATATTTTTCAAGGATTTTATCAAGCGGCGCATTGCAAAAGTGGGTACCCTCATCCTAATGAGTGCTCTCGGACGACCGAATCGGTAAAGATATTCTTTTGCAAGAATTTCTTCACGACTTTATGATCATTAGTTTGGGTAGCTATGGCTTCAACCCACTTGGAAACATAGTCGACACGGACGAGGATATATTTATTACCGCACGAAGATGGAAAGGGTCCCATAAAATCTATGCCCCAAACGTCGAAAACTTCGCATTCAAGAATGGGCTTAAGTGGCATTTCCATCCTACTACTCGCCGTCCGGTTCTCGGCACCTATCACAACCTTTACAAAAGGCACGCATCTTTAAACGAGTCGGCCGGTAGAATCCAGCTTGAAGGATCTTTGCAACCGTCTTCGGTGTTCCATAATGACCTCCGGTAGGACCATTTATGGCATTGTTCTAGGATATCCCACGATCATGCTCCGGAACACACCTTCGAAGCAATCCGTCTTTACGGACTACGAACAAATAAGGATCTTCCCATACGAGATATTTAAGATCGAAAAGAACTTTTTCTTCTCACGATACGTCATGTCCTCTAAATGACCACTCGCTAAATAGTTGACGTAGTCAGCATACCACGGCCTAACCGTTTCAAGCTTCATCAATTGCTCAGTCGGAAAATCAATGCCTATATCATTGTGATTCTCTGCACCCTCATTTACTAAGCGAGATAAATGATCAGCCACAATATTCTCACTACCTTTCTTATCTTTAATCACAAGGTCAAACTCTTGTAAAATCAGAATCCATCGAAGTAACCTTGGTTTTGCATCTGCTTTGTCCATAAGGTAGCGTAGGGCTGCATGATCGGTCCATACAACAACTTGAGACCCTAGAAGATAACTTCTAAACTTGTCAATGGCAAAAACAACGGCTAAGAATTCCTTCTCAGTTGTGGTATAATTGCATTGAGCCGGGTTCAAGGTGCGGCTCGCATAATAAATGGGTCTGAACCTTTTATCAACTCTTTGACCTAAAAGCTGCGCCTACGGCGTAATTAGAGGCATCGCACATCAACTCGAAAGGCTTGGTCCGGTCGGGTGCAACTAAAATAGGGGCAACGATAAGCTTGTCTTTCGGACAATTGAAAGCTTCTTTGCACTTCGCATCGAACAAGAAATCTACATCATCTTTCAAAAGATTTGATAAAGGCTTGGCGATGGTAGAAAAATCTTTAATGAAACGCACTGTAGAAGCCAACATGACCTAGAAAACCTCGTACCTCTTTCTTGTCTTAGGGTACGTCATCCTTTCAATGGCTTCGACCTTAGCCTTATCAACTTGAATACCGGCATTGGACACCTTATGTCCCAAAACGATTCCTTCGTCTACTAGAAAATGGCATTTTTCCCGAGTTAAGCACCGAGATTTTTCTCAACACACCGTTGGAGTACCATATCTAGATTCTTTAAGATTTCATCAAAGCTATCGCCGTAGGCGAGAAGTCATCCATGAAGACCTCCATGCATTGCTCCACAAGTCCATCAAAAATGGCTAACATGCACCGTTGAAAAGTCGCGGGTGCATTGCATAGGCCGAATGGCATTTGCGAAAAGCAAAAGTACCGGATGGACACGTAAAAGTTGTCTTCTCTTGGTCATTAGGATCAATGGCTATACGGAAGTAGCGAGAATAGCCATCAAGGAAACAATAATACTTATGACCACTCGGTCGTTCAATAAATTTGGTCAATGAAGGGTAGGGGAAAGTGGTCCTTGGCGGTAACCTCATTAAGTCTACGATAGTCAATACGGACTACGTAGCTGTCACGAGTCGTAAGGCAACTTCCTCCCCTTTTTCATTCTTTTATTTGTGATTCCGCCCTTCTTTGGCACAACTTGAGTAGGGCTGACCCACTCGCTATCGGCGATTGCATAGATGATGCCCATGTCAAGCCACTTTATCACTTCTTTCTTGACAACCTCCTGCATATGCGGATTCGGCCTTCTCGAGGTTGTCTAACCTTTTTAGCTCCCTCCTCCGTTCGGATTTTATGCATGCATACATACGGGCTGATTCCTCGGATATCACCCACTTGCCATCCGAACGCGAGGATATTCTTTTTAAGCACTTCTATCAGTTTGTGCTTCTTGCTCAGGGTCGAGTTTCGAAGAAATGATCAAAGGCAATTTATCTCCATCCTTAAGAAAGATATACTTAAGGTGTTTCGGAAGCGGTTTGAGCTCTAAATCAGTAGGTGGTTGCTCAATACTAGACTTTAACGGGCCACCTTTCTCTTTATGAGCTTGGAGTGGTTGACTAAAGAATAACTCATCTTCCCGAGGCTCAACCCCGAGAAGGTCTTGGATCAAATCATCCATCGGAATCCTCCGGTCAACACTTGCTTCCTTTTTCTTGTGATCGATCATTTTTCTTAACTCTTCATCTTTAAGCTCTTACGCGGCTCTTCCCAATCATCTACTTCCCAATGAGTAGTCTCTCTCCAAAAGTCTACCTCGTCCCAACTACCCATCGAGCTTCTTCTTCACCGGGGATGAAGTCTTCACGACTCGGTTCTTTGAGATCATCGTTTGTTGCTGGGCATCTCCATGCTTCTAACTCACTAACAGGCTCAGTGTGAGCGAGTGAAGATGACTCGTCAATGCCTACGGCTTGAAATGAATTAGAAGATGGTCCGCAGTCAGCTTGATCTTCAATGTCCATGACTTCAAAAACACCTATCTCTGTCAACTCCTCTGCTTCTTCAGAGTAGGCATCTTTTTCATCCTCGTAAATTGCTTCAACAAACGATATTTCATCAGTTATGGTTCTTTCAGGACTTGTCCCTCGTGTGAAGGTGACGGATGTGTCATCGACTCTAAGAGTAATCTGTCCTTTGCAGAAGTCGATGAGAGCGTTAGAAGTGTCTAAAAAGGTTCGGCCTAGAATTAGAGGCATCTCCTTATCAGGTGGATAGTCTAGAATAACCCAGTCGGTAGGGAAGACTAAATGTTCAACTTGAAGGAGAACATTAGCTACACAACCGGCTGCAGACCGGCTAGATTTGTCTACCATACGAAGAGAAATCGGGCGTTCCCGCATCCTTTTATCTAACCCGAGCTTTTTGCATACGTTTAATGGCATCACATTAATAGAGGCCCCGAGTCGCATAAGACATTTTCGAACAAATGGCCTTCGATCTCACGGGAGATTGAAGGTACGCCGGGGTCACCTCGCTTAACGGCGACTTTACGTGAAACCATCGCGCAATCTTCGCGTAGCACTTCTTCTTGACCATCCCCTGAAGCTTTCTCTTACTCCCACAGAATTCTTTAAGATACTTAGAGCATTTAGGCATTTCAGTTAATACCTCGGCTAAGGGCATACTAACTTGAGTGTCTCTAAGCATCCTCCTCACTCCAGCATACTGCTTGTCATTAGTGAGGGCTTTCTCTTTCCTTTTTGGTGGATAAGGAAGGGCTTTATCATTCCCTGTAGCTTGATTCTTTATCGCCTCATCCTCCTTATCCTTCCATCTTACGAACTTTTCTTCCTTTTTCTTAGTCAGGGGTACCGCCCCTTGACTTTCCTTTCTTTCCTCATCATCAGAATTATTTTCGTCCTCCGAAGAATTGTCACTAAGCTCCTCATCGTTGCTTTCTTCGCCATGTGGTTTACGATTTCCCCCCCGAACTCATGGCGTCGGGGAGGGGCTACTCGTTTCCCGACATCTTGCCGGGTCCGGCCTTTTACCACTTCTCAACGTTACTTCATTGAGCTCTTCTTCTGTCCATACTCCCGTTGTGGTGTAATGGCGGTGCAAACATTCACATCGGCTTTTGGGTTTCTCTCGGTATAACTTGGAAGTTTACCGTGAGGTCTGCTTGCTTTGGTACGCCATCGACCAACTTGTCTCTCAATAGCTTTAACGCTAGTAGACAAGGTCTTCACCATGTCTACCGGCTCATCGAATTTGTGTTGAGGGACACATGAGGTGGTATGATTTTGAGTTTGGTTCCATCCACCCTGCGGCCTTTGGGAGTTAGGAGGTTTGTCCTTTGATAGTTTGAGTTGAAAGAATTCGAATTTGAAGGGCCGGTGGTAACTTGGCTTGATTGAAGTTTTGTCGTTGAAATCTGAGTAGTTACGGCTTTGATTGAAGTTTCGGAAGGGTTGGTTTTGATTATCCATTAGATTTATTTCTTCCGTCATCTCCGTCCTACTACTGCATTCCAAGATCGAAGGTTGCGTACGAAGATTGGCCATTTGCTTGCTTATCAATTCCATCGAGCAACCAACAGCTTTGTATCAGGATTGCTTGCAGTACCTTCTTTCTTAACAACATTGGTCTTCTTGGGAGTCGACCACATATTGTTCTTGGCGATGGTCTCAGCCACTCTGTAGGCAGTCTCATCACCTCCCCCTAAGAAGGATCCATGAGCTGTGGAGTCAAGATAGTCTCTATTAGGTTGAGAGACACCTACATAGAACGAGTTCCGGCAACTCATATCTGTCATATCCGTGATTGGGGCATTTCCTCATCAAGAGATTCAATCTCTCCCAAGCTTTGCCAACGGTCTCATCCTCATTTGCTCAAACGTAGCTATTTCCCGTTTCATCTCCATAATCTTGCCTGGTGAAACCCACTTAAGAGCGAAGGCTCTTTTGACATCATTCCATGTATGGAGAGAATGATGTGCCAACGATTTAAACCACCGACTTGCTTCACCTTTCAAAGCAAAAGGAAATAGCTTTAACTTGACTATCTCGGAATCAACACCGGGATAATGGCACTGCTTCACGGATTTGTACGAATGTGGACAAGAAGTCGTGTGGATCTTCTGAGCGTACCATGGAAAGAGCTATTCGAACTAGAGCAACTACTCCGTTCTTTAGATCAAAGTTCACTCCTCCCGTATCGGGAGGACGAATAGGTCTATGCCCCTCGAGAAAGTCTTGATTTAGATATGGGGTGTAGGGGTCTGGTTCGGTTGATTAATTTGGTTACGGCGAAATTGTTGAAGTTGTTGATTTATGCCGGCTTGTTGATTCTGCATTCTTTGCGAGCTTGCATTTGTTGCGAATTAGAGCTAATTGAGCTTGAGGGTCTGGATTTGGATTAGGAGGATTTTGAGCTGGATCTTGATACGCCATGGCGTCAAGATCGGGAAGAAGTCTCCTTCTTAGGATAGATCGTTCGGGTTCGGGATCGAAGATCGAAGTCCCTTCTTACTTCTCGTTTGCATAAACCGAGAAGAAAAGAAAAGGAAAAAAAAATCAACCTTAGGGTTGATTAGAACGAGTTTAGAAAAGGTTTGATGGTTTAGAGGGAGAAAAGAAAAGAGAAGAGAAGAGAAGATAGAAAAGAAGTGATGATTGAACGGGCGGGCGGCGTCCGGTGTTAGTGGACGTTCGTTCAGAGCTGAACGCTCGTTCAGATTTATGAACGGTCGTTCGGGGGAACATGATTGAAGTGGACGGGCGTTCAAGTTATTAAACGCTCGTCCAGACTTCGAAAATCTAAAACTAAGGCTTAAAACTTAAAAACGAAATAGAAATAATTAAGGAAACTAAAAAGAACGTACGGAAATGAATAAAGGCTAATCTAAAATTACGAAAAAACAAATCTAAAATTATAGAAACTAATATAACTATCAAAAATTAAAGAAAATAATTGAAGGAAAATAAAATTAAATAAAACAAGGTAAAACGAAAACGTAATTCTAAAATTTAGACCTACGAATTAAAATTAGAATCGATATAAAAGTTTATACCTAAAAGAATCCGACAACCGTTACAGATTCCCCGGCAACGGCGCCAAAAACTTGTTCGGTAAAAAACTAGTTTTAAAATTTATAAACCGAAACACCCCAAGTATAAGGATCGTAGTAAAGGATGTTAACGGGTCGTCCTAAGGGAATGGAATGTTTATCGAATTCAAGTATAAACCTATATCGATTATGTCACAATTATCTATCTAAACTAAAAGGTGAAACTAACTAAAACCTAAACCTAAGAATTAAAACTAAAACGGGAATAAAAACAAGCGAGAAAATAAGAAAACGAGAAAGACGGACGAGCGTTCACTAAAGTGAACGAGCGTCGAAAGCTTAATCTAACGGACGGGCGTACGCTATTGCGGACGAGCGTCGACTATGAATTGAAGCGAGAAAAGTGCGGGAAAACGGCGGGAAATTAGGGTTTATAAAACTAGAACTTAAACTAAACTTAATCTAAACGATTTGATTCAAACAATTAAAGGAAAACACGGCGAGGCAACGAATCCACCCATCAACAAACAACCCCCAACTAGATGGTGATCTAAAGACATAGTTTTTAGTAGTGATTTTTCACGAATTCGATCAAATATCTTCAATCAAATTTCTAAGGTTTCGTTTATCTTTTCAAACAAACTAAACATGCAATCAAAACGAAATCACGAGATTGTTTCCAAGCTTTTTACTCAACTAAACATGCTTAATCTCTTACAACATGATTAGATGCATTACTTTGAATGAAATCAAACTTAAATAACATACTTTCATATATTGATTCAAGCATCAATTAAACATAGATCGTTTCATCAAATCTTAATTCAACAAAACTTAAACAATACAAAACGGATCCAAAGTAATGAAAAACTATGAAATAAACTCACTACACATCAAGTATCGAACTCCTCTAGTTGGTTTTGTTGTTGATAAGCTTCCTCCGTCGACTCACTGCAAGGTTTCTAGCCAACAATCATATTGGAGAAGATTGTTGGATTGGAGATTTGCATCTCTGTGTAAAAGTGGTTTTGGGGCGCAGCTTTTTTTGTGAAAATTGCGGCTATGAAAAAGTATGAAATTAGGGTTGGGGCTGCTGCTGTATTTATAGAGTGCTAAGTCGGTTAGGGTTTAAGTCGGCACCGGACGCTCGTTTGAACAACCGGACGCCCGTCCGGAATGCACTGGACGGAGCATGAACGTGCGTTTGGCTTCGTACGAAGACTACGAATGTAAAATACGATTACGGGTTTGCATGGACGCCGGTTCACTTACGGACGCTCGTCCAAGATCGGTGGACGCCCGTACGGAATGGACGGGATGCGACGCTCGTTTGCAATGCTTAGGATCGGATCTCTTCATCTTTATCCATTTTCTTCAAGCCAATTCCAACTCTATCTTGAATAATTCGACTTGAGCTTCATTTATCCTCTTTAGCACTCGAAATTCAGCCTCCTAAAGGATAAATAAACATTGCAAAATGTAATAAAACTCAAATAATAATAATTCCATTAATTTAACACATAAAATAATCAATTTTGCAAATAACCATATTAAAATCATCCTTACTAAATAATTACACTTAAACCCTTAATTCTCATGTAAATATGCAAATGTGGGGAAATAATAATGAAATATAACCCTTAATAATCATATAAATATGGCCTTAACAATCTTGTTTGATGAGAAATGCAAGGAAGCTTTCAATTGCCTAAAGGATAAGCTCATAAGTGCCCCTATCTTAATCGCACCCGATTTGGACTAAACCTTTTGAATTAATGTGCGATGCCTCTAACTACGCAGTGGGTGCAGTTTTAGGCCAGAGAATTGATAAAAAGTTCAGGCCCATTTACTATGCGAGCCGCATCTTGAACCCGGCTCAATGCAATTACACCACGACTGAGAAGGAATTCTTAGCCGTCGTTTTTGCTATCGACAAGTTTAGAAGTTACCTTCTAGGGTCTCAAGTTGTGGTTTGGACGAGACCATGCAGCCCTACGCTACCTTATGGACAAAGCGAGATGCAAAACCAAGGTTACTCGGATGGATTCTAATTTTGCAAGAGTTTGACCTGGAGATCAAAGATAAGAAGGGTAGTGAAAATATTGTGGCTGATCACCTGTCTCGCCTAGTAAATGAGGGTGGCGAAAATCACAAGGAAATAGGCATCGATTTCCCTACTGAGAAATTGATGAAGCTTGATACAGTTAGGCCGTGGTATGCTGATTACGTCAACTATTTAGCAAGTGGGCATTTAGAAGAGATGACGTATCAGGAAAAGAAGAAATTTTTCAGCGACTTAAAGTATCTCGTATGGGAGGATCCATATCTGTTTAAAGTCTGCAAGGATGGGTTGCTTAGAAGGTGCGTTCCGGAGCATGAACAATTGGATATCTTGGAGCAATGTCATAGTGGTCCCGTTGGTGGGCACTACGGAGCACCTAAGACAGTCACAAAAATCCTTCAAGCTGGTTTTTACTGGCCTACTTTGTTTAAAGATGCTGAAGCCTTTTGCAAAGGCTGTGATAGATGCCAAAGACTAGGGAGACTCAGTAATAGGATGGAGATGCCTTTGAGGCCTATCTTGGAATGTGAAGTTTTTGACGTCTGGGGCATTGATTTTATGGGACCGTTCCCATCATCATGCTCTAACAAATATATTCTGGTCTGTGTGGACTATGTTTCCAAGTGGGTAGAGGCCATAGCCACCCCAACCAATGATCACAAAGTTGTAAAGAAATTCTTGCAAAAGAATATCTTTACTAGATTTGGCTGTCCTAGAGCCCTTATCAGTGATGAAGGTTCGCATTTATGTAATGCACCACTGGATAAAATTCTTGAGAGCTATGGTGTCAAGCATAGAATCGGTACACCATACCACCCCCAAACCAGTGGCCAAGTCGAGGTGAGCAACAGAAGTCTAAAACGGATTCTAGAAAAGACCGTGAATGCAAATAGATCCAACTGGAGTCTGAAGTTGGATGACGCACTTTGGGCTTATCTCACTGCCTTTAAGACCCCTATGGGTACGTCACCCTTCCAAATGGTTTATGGCAAGGCTTGCCATTTACCAGTCGAGCTTGAGCACAGAGCTTACTAGGCTATTAAATTCTTGAATTTCGACAGCCAGCTTTGTGGGGAAAAGAGATTATTGCAATTGAACGAGCTCGATGAGTTCCGACTCCGTGCCTACGAGAATTCGAGAATCAGTAAGTAAAGGACGAAGGCACTCCACGATGCTAAGATTAAAGATCGGGAATTCAAAGTGGGAGACATGGCTTTGCTGTATAACACCAGGCTCTATCTTTTTGCTGGTAAGCTTAAATCTAGATGATCTGGCCCCTTTGAGATTCTTGATGTTCATCCTGGTGGAGCCATTACGTTGAAAGGGTACGGCGATCAACCGTTCAAAGTCAATGGTCACAGGATTAAGAAGTACTTTGGGCAACCCAAGGAAAAGCCTGAAGTACTATACTTTCAAAAGAGAAATGAAACGGTTGAGTCGTTTATTTGTGAAGAGATTCCATCCGACTTCTTTGGAGTGGATGATGACATTATTACCCCTCTCCTTGCAGATCCTTCTGTCAATGCTCCTGAGCCTGTTAGCATACCTCAGCCGAATCTGAGAAACAATAACAAGAACAAAAGAGTCAGTGTTATCTGGAGAGTTAAGTTCAAACACTTAGTAGAGCACTTGACTTGTTGCCGTTGTGGCCACACCCCTGTTCTTCATTCTGATTCCGATGAAGAAGTGGCCAGAAGTAAACCAAAGTGGCCTGATCCGGGTTAACTTTGAAATCAGTGTCAAGCTAATGACATAAAAGAAGCGCTCCTAAGAGGCAGCCTAGTCCTTTAAGTTACTTTTTAGTTAAGTTTTTAGGGCATTAGGAATAAAACCGTGGTGATTTGTGTGTTGGTTATCCCTGTCCTATTTGTGAATGCTTTATTTGCCCATTTCTGGGTGCCTACATGTTTACTCATATACCCCTTGTACCCCAAGATTATATGCTATGTCGAGTGTTGCAGATATTGTTGAGTGGTTTTTGCCAGTTGTCACTTTTAGTGTTGTCTGTTCATGCTACGAGTTGCAGCGGTCTATTCATGCTACGGCCTGACCTCTGCCAACCTACAACCCGACAATCATTTTGAAAACCAGCTAAGTATTCTTTTCTTTTATCTGCACATTCTGAGGACATAATGTGATTTAAGTGTGGGGGGGTCTAAATTGGGTATGTTATCATGCTATATTTCGAAAAGCGAGAAAATGTGAATTCCTTGGCAAAAATTTAAATTTTTTTTAAAGTAAACTTGGATAATTGTAAATCTTGAGCATGTAATTGAAACAAAAAGGCTCGCTAGTTGTAGTTTCCTGACGATGATTGTCTGTAACTTCTGTGAGATAGTTATAGCATGTTTTTACTAATAGGAGATAATATTCATTTCATATTCACGTAAGCCTTTGAAATTGAAGCGACATTTTTAAACTTTATCCATTCACTATCTTAGTGATTTATCCTAGAGAGACTTGTGCTTAATAGTAACGGTAAACATTACACCTAATTTCTAACCGTGTACTGTGAATATCTGAAGGTTTGAATGTGATAGGAGGGATATATCTTAAGGTTTGTACACCAATCTAAGATGAATAATATGAATAAAATATGTGTATGTCGGATGTAGCTGCCAATGATTTGAGTGCGGTAGGGCATTATCACGAAATGTCCTATACCACTATGAGGTTCAATAGCTCCCGACTGCCTGATGATAGTAGTCCAGCTAGGGTGTTATCACGAAACATCCTATTGCTGGGAATGAGGGCATATGCCATATATGTGAAATTAAGTTAATCTTAAAGAAAATCTAGTAAATGGTACTATGGAAAGTTGGTAGGAACCGTAGTTATCTTCTAACTATCCCCAGTATAAACCGAATGATATGTTTTAGGGATTATCCTAATAAGTACACGGGAAGACTTTTTGTGGAATGGTTACTGCCTATACCTAGGAAAGTCATTAGGATTATTTGAACGGATTTTGTGCGAAAGAATAGTGGAGATTGAAAAGGGCTTTTCACACACACACAGAATCTATTTCTATGTTGGTATCACTTGCTATATTTGTCGTATATTTTGTTACGTGAGTCAGGAATCTATGTGGATTACATGTACAGTGAGCCGGTTTTGATTATTTTGTTCGGGACGAACAAAAGTTTAGTGTGGGGGAGTTGTTTAGGGTATATTTTACTATATTTTCGGGCTTAATCCCTAAACAATTTACCTTATTTTTAAGGGAAATAAATGAGAAAAGCGTGTTTTAACCGTTAAATTCCTATAATGATTATTGAGGGGTTATAATTTAATTATGAGGAAATATTGGGTTTAAATGTTATTTTTTGTTACACATTTTATTATTATTATTATTCGATGACTTGGTGTAACAACAATTTTGCAGAAAATTAAAAGATATGCAGGAGGATATTATTAATGGAGAAGATTAATCTCATTCAATCAAGTGATTTCAAAATAAAGAAGAAAATCGGAGCATTGAAGAGAGGATAAATCAGATCAGATCGAAAGAGTGAAGTGGGGGACACGGTATACGAAGCAATAGTGTGAAAACGCGTAAATAGGTAGGCTCGGTCGACCGAGCCATGCTATTCGGTCGACCGAGTGTCTTATGTCGGTCTACCGAGGCTGAAAATCGACGCATTTTTCTAGATCCTTCCTTATGTCGGCGAAACTCCTATATAAGCAGCACCATTCGAGCAGAAAAAAACACATAGAAAAGCACAACAGCCGCACTAAATACGAATAAAAATATGAGTTTCTTTCTTTCAATCTTTCTTGGGAGTTCGAACATGATTGTTGGCTAAGCAATTCGCGGTGGGACGACGGAGGAAACCAATCAACAACCACACCAATTAGAGGATTTTTAGCTATATCTTAGTGAGTTAAATTTATGATTTTTCATCAATTGGATGTTGTTATATTGTTTATGTTTTATTTGAATCGAGAGATCGATGAAACTATCTTTTTGATTGAATTTATATGAGAATATTGTTCAAGCTTTGATCTTTTCAATTGATGCAATTAATTGTGATTCAAGAGATTGTTCATTATTAGTTGAGTAGAGTATTGGAGACAATCTCATGATCGTGTTATGCATGCTAGTTTAGTTTTTCTTGGGAAAGAAAACGAAACCCTAGAAATTGATTAAAGAGATTTAATCGAATTTGTGATTTGATCATTACTAAAAATCGTATCTTTAGCACGCAATCTAGTTGGGGTTGGTTGGTTGATTGGTGGATTCTCGTTGCCTTGCCGTTATTTTAAATCTTTGATAAACCGATTCGTTCATATCAACTTTTGTTGCTAAGTTTAGTTATTTTAAAAACCCTAGTTTTTACCTGCTGTTTTCTGCATATTTTCTGTTTCCAGAACGTTATCGGACGCCCGTCCAGTGTCGTTGTTGTTCTATTTTCTGCTATTTTCTGTTTCCAGTCATAGTTTCTAGATTATAATTAATATATACCTTAGTTTTAGATAATAATTTGTGACATAATCGATACAATAACTGTACTTAATCCGATAGACGTTCGATTCCCTTAGGACGACCCGGTAACACCTTTACTACGAGCCTTGCACTTGGGGTGTTCCGGTAGTTATAAATTTAAAACGAGTTTTTACCGAACATAGATGTGGGACAAATTAGCATTGATTAATGAAGGATCAGAAGCAGTTAAAGAAAAAAAAATTTCTGTTGCAAAACAGAAATTTGAGAACTTCAAAATGAAGACCGGTGAATCCATTGATCAAATGGACAATAGATTTTCAAGCATCATCAGTGAACTGCAGCTGCTTGGACATACATATCAACATAAGTATGTCTGTATTGAAATCTTGAGGGGCTTACCTCAGAGATGAAAGATCATCACATCAGTAATCAGAGGGACAACAAATCTTGCCAACACTGACACCTTGATTCTGATGTCTCAATTAAAGGCTCATGAATTTGAGTTGAACGGTGAAGACAGTACACCAACAGAGACACACAAGGCCAGTGCACTGGTAGCCCCACAGCAAAGCAAAATAGCTGATACAAAGGGCAAAGAGACACAGGAGCTGAAGGAACATGTAGCTTTACTGGTTAAACGTTTTGACATGTTTAGCATGAAGAAGCAATTCAAAGGAGGTTCATCATCAAACAATAAGTCAAGCTCAAGGAAAGACATGAAGAAAAAGGATGATGAATACAGATGCTTAAACTGTAAGAAGAAAGGTCATTTCAAGGCTGATTTCCCTGAAGAAAAAGACAAAGATGAGGATAAGAAGAAGTACAAGACAACCGGAAAGAGAAAGAGTAAGAAGGCACTAAAAGCTGAAACTAGCAGTGAAAGGAATAAAGATTCATCTGAAAATGATTCTGATGATGAAGAAGCTGACAGCTCAGACAATGAAAAGGCTTGTGCCTTATGGCTAAAGAATCAAATGAAACAAAGGTAACTTCAAGTTCATATTCATCATCAAGTGCATCCACATCTGAAACTGCACAATCTTCAATTCTCCCATTAGATTCTGCAAACCTAAACCAAAATCTCATGAGTAAATTTGAAAAAATTGAGATGACTCATGAAATTATTGAACAGAAGTGTGCCAATTTAAGAGAGGAAAATAAAAGGCTAAAGAAAGAACTGGATGGACTAAAAGCTGAACAAACAAGTAAGGAAGTAAACTCACCTGATCAACAAACAGCAGATGTACATACATCTGGTGTTGACAGACCAACTAAGAAAACCTCCCTACCAGTCAAGATCACCACTACACCACTTAGTGCACCAGCTTACAAATCCCCAAAAAGGTTTGGATCCAGATCTGGTCTTGGCTACAACAGTCAGGATGAGAATAGAAACAACGGACAACATAATTCTGAATCCAGGACCAAGTCTGGACCAAAATTCAGAAAGGGACAAACCATAGTTTCAACCACTCATCCTGTACTGATAAAGTCAAAATCCAGTGTAGTGAATTATCAGAACAAATCATCATTCCAGTCAAGTAAAGGCAAAGGATTTCAGAAAGGTAAGGGAAGACTTTACCCCTATGAGGATGATTGGAATGTTACACCCCCAAAATACAAGAAGAAACCATTCCACGATATGCATCATGTGTTCAGGAAAAGCCTACCAAGGCACATTCCCGAACATAAGAAGCAATATGAAAACAAGTTTCCTCCTGCATATTGAAGAGTGAAAAATAATGCAAATGCACCAAAAAGTAGAGAAAAGTATCAGAATACCTTTATTAGAAACATTAGAAGCTATTCTGCCTTGCCCTATACCAATGAAGTTGACGACTTCAATTATCCAAAAAGAAGATCCTTTGGATATACACATGGAGTAGGAGGCATGACTGCTAAAAGGCATGGACCCGAACAGTGTTGGGTACCTAAACATACTTAACTTATTTTGTAGGATGTCTGGTACAAATGCAGTGGATGTTCCAGACACATGACATGGAATAAGAGATGGTTGAATGATTTTAAAGCTTTCGAAGGACCCAAAGTAACATTTGGAGGCAAAGAAAACCCAGGCAAAATTAAGGGGAAGGCATAATGCTCAAAAACAGCTTGAAGATTCAAAATGTAGCCTATGTTAAAGGACTAAACTTCAATTTGCTAAGCATCAGTCAATTCTGTGACAAAGGCTACAATGTGCACTTCAACAAGGAAGGATGCAAAGTGATTCAAAGCCAATCCAACACAGTTGTACTTGCAGGAAGAAGAGAAGTTAACATGTATGTGGTAGATTGGAAGACAGGAAGAGCAGAAACATGTTTGCTTGTCAAAAGTAAACAATCAACCAGCTGGATTTGGCATAGGAGATTGAATTATCTCAACTTCAAAACCATCAACACACTGTCAAAGAACAAGTTAGTTGAAGGCTTGCCAGAGATCACATTCTAAAAGGAAAGTCTCTGTGATGCATGTCAAAAAAGGAAGCAAATCAAAAGCTCTTTCAAGTGAAATCCCTATCAATCAACAATAAGAATTTTACATCTATTGCATATGGATCTTTTTGGACCAGTCACACCGGTCAATGTAAGTGGAATGAAATACACTCTAGTAGTGGTGGATGACTTTTCCAAATTCACCTGGACCATATTCATGAACAAGAAAAGAGAGACACTGAAGAAACTGCCAGATTTGTTAAGAAGAATTCAAAATGAAAAGAAACTGAAGATCATCAGCATTAGATCAGATAGAGGCACGGAGTTTCTAAATTAAATTATCAGAACCTACTATGAAGAAAATGGAGTTCGCATCAACTATCGACGACGGGGACTCCACAACGGAATGGTGTAGTAGAAAGAAGAAACATGACACTCAAAAAAAAACGATCAGAACAATGATTGCAGAAGCATGCTAACCAAAGAGATTTTGGGTTGAAGCTGCAAATACAGCATGCTATACTCAAAACACACCAATCATCAACAAACATCATGGAAAAACGCCATATGAAATATGGAATGGAAGAAATCCTAACATCTCACATTTGCATACGTTTGGATCTAAATGTTTTGTTTTGAACAGGAATCAGCTACATACTTTTGACGAAAAAGCTGATGAAGAAATCTTTATAGGATACTCAGAGACTAGCAAAGCTTTCAGAATACTCAACAAAAGAACTCTGGTGATTGAATAATCAATTCATGTAGTCTTTGATGAATCAAATACAAATGGTGAAAGCTTTCAAGAACATGAAGAAGAAGCAGGACAAAGACAAATTTATATGAATACAACAGTTCTGTTAAGGGTGATTTTATACATTTTATAAGGATATATTTTATGTCAATTTCCCCCATATCTGGATGTTTTTCATAGAAATCGAGCTTTATATTGAAGTATTGAGCAAGTGATGTTTTTAATGGGTTAGTTGCAAAATTGTATGATTTATGTGTAAAATTGATGGTTTTATATTGATTTGGAAGATACTACATTTTGCAATGTCTTTGATGTATTGTAGATACACAATTTCGACCAAGAAGAGGATTAAAAGAGGTTAACAATCGGATTAATGAAGAGGAAAAGAGATAAAGATGAAATCGATTGAAGATAAAGATGAGAAGATCGATTTTTGAGCAAGCTGAACGTTCGTCCAAGTCCCGTCCAGGTTGGACGGGCGTCCATCAAAGTAAACGGGCGTCCAGGTTGGCAAAAACAATACAGAGTCTTCAAGAAGTTGATGAACGGGCGTCCAAGCTTTCGGACGGGCGTCCGTAGACCGACTTAGCAGCAGCCGCCTTAAATCCCTATAAATATACGCATTCCTTAAACCCTAGGGGATGTACTAGATCGCATCTTACACTTAGAAAACCCTAATTTTGAGATCAAGTCACCTCGGCCGGCTGAGCCTTGGTGCTTGGCCGGCCGAGGGTGTTTCTTTTCCACTTTTTATTTTCGTTTTGCTGATGTTTTGATGCTGAGTGCTTGGGGCTGAGCAATTGTTCAAACGATGTGAATCCTTTTCAGCAGGTTTTTATATTTTCAATCTAAGTTTGTTTTGTGATTTAGATTAAAGTTGTATTTTTTCCTATGCTTATGTGTTATGCAATCGATATCGAGAGATGGTTGCTTATTGATGTTTAACGTTTGATGAGAATCGTTGTTAAACTCTAGATCACCGTAGTAAAGATTAGATTTTGAACCTAAAAATAACGAGAGTTGCTAGGTTAAATTTCTAGGTTGCTAGATTGAGAAATCTTACACCATTGTTATGGAAGCGTTAATGTTTAAGATCGAGAGATGAAAGATTAATAGGCGAATTATCTATGAGAGTAGGAATTCATACCTTTGATAGGTGAACCACATCTTTATTAAATCTTCACTAAACGATCTAGAGTAGAAATTGAGGGTTGCGGGATAGGTGGATCAATGCTTGTTCTTCGTTAAAATTAATTGAAATTATCTTTGTGCCTTGTCTTCGTTGCTATTTTAGAATTTTATTTTTCTTTTTAGTTATAGAATAGATTTATTTAGTTAGTTTAGGTCCGCAACTATCTTTCCTGGCTTTGGATTGACAACCCTCTGTCCAGTTTATTGTTTTTTTCGTTTTCGTTTCTAGTTATTTCTCGTGACAATTTAGAAAAATTAAGAACTAGACCAACCTCGATTCCCTGTGATTCGACTCCGGTTGTAACTACTATACTACGATCCCTGCACTTGGGGTAAACCGGATTTATTTTATTACTTGTTTATTTTTCATTAGATAAAATCCGAGACAAGTTTTTGGCGCCGTTGCCGGGGAATCGGTACGGTTCTCTAGTTTTCATTAATTTTTCTATTTTTGTCACGAACTTTTTTTTAGGTTTCATAGGTTGTCTATTGTCGTTTTTAGGTTTCATAGTTTTGTTTTCGTTTTTAATAAACACTAGGGTTTCTGTTTTAATGATATGATATTAGGTTATTTCTGGGGTTGCTGCTGTCTTCTGATATAGGTCGAGTCCGCCGTGCTTTCTCGCCGAGTCGGACGGGCGTCCATAGTAAGTGAACGCCCGTCCGTCCCAAAACGCATCAACGCCGTTATGTTTTTAGAGAGTCAGACGAGCGTTTTCCTTTTCCCCGAACGCCCGTTTGCTCTATGTGGTTCTGGACGGGCGTCTGCATGCCTGAACGTCCGTCCGCCCTGAATATGCTTTAAACGTCCGTCTGTCTTGACTGAACGCCAGTCCAGTCTATCATTTGTTTTGTGAATAGATTTTATCTTGATACATACGTCTATTATTTGACATGGTCGTTCCTATGTGAGCCTCTGTGGCCTCTTTACATATGCGTAGATGTTCTAAACTTGCATGTTTATATCTTTCCATCTACTAATCCATGTTAAATAATTGATTAATTTTTATATACATGCTTCATTAATTGACATGGATGTTTTAATGTGAGCCTCTGTGGCCGTTGTATATATGCGTAGATGTCCTGTTCTTTCACCGTTATGGTTTCCTTTCCATCTATTGCAATCCATGTTGAGTAATTCACCTAGCTAGACGTGATTCCAAATTTGACTTATCTTGTTCCTTTTGTCGTCTATCTAGGGTGTTAGGGTTGTTAAAGGCACGTCTACACTTCACATGGCAAGCTTCTGTGGCTTTGCATAATCGAATTCTGTTGCGCTTCTGTGGCGTTATTGAGTAGATGTTTATATATTTGACCTCGCTTAGATTAGTGCGACATCTATGGAATTAGTTGGGCTAGTTTATTTTCTTTATTTTTGTTTTGCCTTTTTAGTATAGTTGCATATCATTTAGTTGCATTGTATTTTATTCTGTTTTTTTCCTTTTATTTTTATTTATCTTTTTAGTGCACCTAGCCCTGCTACTTTGTAGTGTCCTCTATCATTATTTTTGTATGCACATGTTGTCCATATTTGTATAGTAAGCCTCTGTGGCTTTATAATTGACGCTTAGGTGTCCTGTGTTTTCCCTGTGTGGTGATTGTTCCATCTGAGCAATTATATCTTGTGCTTCTATCTTGTTTATGATTAATTTTGCCGTGTTATACCCCCTATGTTCCCCGAGATACTTCCATGTTTTTCAAGTGACGCAGGTACATTTATCGCTGTTTTGTCAAGTTAACTTTGGATTTGAAGCTGGGAAGGACTCCATATGACATCACCATTGTTGTCTTCTTCAGCCGGATCATTACCAAATCAGCTAAGTTCTTTTATCTTTTCTTTAATTCTGCACAACATGAGGACATGTTGTGGTTTAAGTGTGGGGGAATGTTTGGTTGGTTAGTTAGTACCTACATGATATTTGCCCAATTTAATTATGATTACCATGCTTACAAAGTGCTGAATCTTAAAATTTTAACAGAATTTTGTTTTGTCTCGAGCGAGTACATTCCTTTTTGCTTGGCTTACTAGTTTTTGATTTTCAACTACGATACTATATAGTCATTGATGATGTATACTGTATGTTTAGTAGGTTGGATGTTTCACCCAATATTATTTTTCACGAGCCATATTAAATGATGAGCTAAAATATAAAGCTGTATCCGTTTGGATTAGTAATTTTTGATTATCTTATAATTTTGTACTTAGTGCTAATATGCATGTTTGGAGAATTATAATAGTTTGTGGTTAGAGTCGGAGTATGATATATTGTGAATGTCTTAGGTTTGAATGTGATAAGCAAGATATAACTATTAAGTGTGCTGGAAAGTTGTTTAATAACAAGATTGAGTATGTCAGAAGCTTGTTTATGATTTGAGTGCGGTAGGGCATTATCTCGAAATGTCCTATACCACTATGATGACCAAAAGCTCACGACAGGTAGGGTATATCTCGAATATCCTATTCTACTATGAGGGCAAAAGCTTATTCTGATTTGTGTCTAAATTTAAAAATTTAATTAAATCAACTTACATAAGGTAGTGAAAAGAATGACTTAGTTATCGTCTACCTTATCCCCGAGTATAAGCGAAAGGCATGTTGTAGGGATTGTCCTCTCGAGTATGTCGGAAAGATCCTAAACGCATTTTATTATCCTTTTCGGGACATGTTATGTTTTGTAGGGTGCGTGTTATAAGTGTCGGTTATTCTTTGGTTTAGATGGGTATTTGCTAGTTGCTTGAGAAAAATTCAAGTGTGGACTTAGTGGAAGTTTAATATGGCTATGCACACATACCGGGGTGAACGTCTGATTTATTACATATGCTTTGTATTTGTTGAAAATGACTATATGTATTTTTGGTTGGAATTTTGTTATCCTACGCCTAGTTTTTGTTTTGTCTTGCTCGGGACGAGCAAGGTTTAAGTGTGGGGGAGTTGTTAAGGGTGATTTTATATGTTTTATAAGGATATATTTTATGTCAATTTCCCCCATATCCGGATGTTTTTCATAGAAATCGAGCTTTATATTGAAGTATTGAGCAAGTGATGTTTTTAATGGGTTAGTTGCAAAATTGTATGATTTATGTGTAAAATTGATGGTTTTATATTGATTTGGAAGATACTACATTTTGCAATGTGTTTGATGTATTGTAGATACACAATTTCGACCAAGAAGAGGATTAAAAGAGGTTAACAATCGGATTAATGAAGAGGAGAAGAGATAAAGATGAAATCGATTGAAGATAAAGATGAGAAGATCGATTTTTGAGCAAGCTGAACGTTCGTCCAAGTCCCGTCCGGGTTGGACGGGCGTCCATCAAAGTAAACGGGCGTCCAGGTTGGCAAAAACAGTACGAGTCTTCAGGAAGTTGATGAACGGGCGTCCAAGCTTTCGGACGGGCGTCCGTAGACCGACTTAGCAGCAGCCGCCTTAAATCCCTATAAATATACGCATTCCTTAAACCCTAGGGGATGTACTAGATCGCATCTTACACTTAGAAAACCCTAATTTCGAGATCAAGTCACCTCGGCCGGCTGAGCCTTGGTGCTTGGCCGGCCGAGGGTGTTTCTTTTCCGCTTTTTATTTTCGTTTTGCTGATGTTTTGATGCTGAGTGCTTGGGGCTGAGCAATTGTTCAAATGATGTGAATCCTTTTCAGCAGGTTTTTATATTTTCAATCTAAGTTTGTTTTGTGATTTAGATTAAATTTGTATTTTTTCCTATGCTTTTGTGTTATGCAATCGATATCGAGAGATGTATTGCTTATTGATGTTTACCGTATGACGAGAGTCGGTGTAAACCTTAGATCACCATAGGAAAGATGGGATTTTTAATCTTGACATAACGAGAGTTGATAGGTTGAATATCTAGGTTGCTAGATTGAGAGATCTTACACCTTGGTTTGAGAGCGTCAATCTTATATATCGAGAGATGAGAGATTGATAGGCGAATTATCTACGAGAGTAGGAATTCATACCTCCGTTAGGTGGACCACATCTTTAATTAGATCATCACAAGATAACTTTAGAGAGGAAATTAAGGGTTGCGGGATCGGAGGAATATTTGTTTGTTCATTGTTTAATCACCATGATCATCTTCTTGTAAACTGTTTATTTTATAGTTTATAGTTTAGATTTCGTTTTCGCTTTTATCCTTCCTGGCTTTGGACTGACAATCCTCTGTCCAGTTTATTTTATCGTTTTTAGTTTTGTTTTAGTAGTAACAAATTAGAAGAGTTAATAAACTAGATAAACAACCTCGATTCCCTGAGATCGACTCCGGTATTAATCGCTATGCTACGATCCCTACACTTGGGGTATACCGGATTTATAAATTTATTACTTGTTTAATTTTCATTAGATAAAATCTGAGACAAGTACCAGCTACCATTCTGAATCACACTTTTGGAAATCAAGATGAGCCACTAGTCAACACAACACAAGAGGCACCAACACAAGAACCTAAAGCTGATGTACAAACTGAAGTTGTGAAAGCACCAAGTCAATAGCAACTCCAACCTGACCTCAACTGGCTAAGAGACCATCTTGAAGATCAAGTCATTGAGGACATTCACACAGGAGTTAGAACCAGAAGACAACTGGAGAATATACTAACATGTTTTCTATCACAAGTGGAACCCAAAACAATAGATGATGCAATCCAAGATGTTGATTGGATTACAGCAATGCAAGAGGAACTAAATGAATTTGAAAGAAATGAGGTCTGGGAACATGTTGACAGACCAGACATGGCCAACATCATTGGAACAAAATGGGTATTCAGAAACAAGATGGATGAACAAGGGACAGTTGTTAGAAACAAAGCAAAGCTAGTTGCAAAAGGCTACTCTCAAGCAGAAGGAATAGATAATGATGAAACCTTTGCCCCAATAGCTAGATTGGAAGCAATCAAACATTTCTAGCCTTTGCAGCCTACAAAGACTTCAAAGTTTACCAAATCGATGTCAAGAGTGCATTTCTGAACGGACTTCTGGAAAAAGAAGTATATGTGGAACAACCTCATTGTTTTCAACTCATAGGGAACGAAGATAAAGTGTACAAGCTCAAAAAGGCACTTTATGGACTCAAACAGGCACCTAGAGCATGGTATGAGACACTATCAAAATTTTTTATCAACAATAAATTCAAAAAGGGAACTATTGATAAGACTCTCTTTAAGCTAGAGGAAGGAACAAGCACCTTGTTAGTACAAATCTATGTTGATGACATTATCTTTGGATCAGAAGATGAGAAGCTATGTGAGAAATTTGCAAACTTAATGAAAAGTAAATTCTATATGAGCATGATGGAAGAATTAAATTACTTTCTTGGTCTACAAGTAAAGCAAATGAAAGATGTCATCTTTATTAATCAAGCCAAGTACAAAATAGACTTGATACACAAGTTTGGTATGGACACAAGTGGCACATCAGATACACCAATGTGTGCAAGAGTTATTCTTGGAAAAGATGAAACTAGAAAGGATGATGATCAGAAGCATTATAGAGGAATCATTGGATCCCTACTTTATCTTGTTGGAAATGTGTCCTAAACCCAATCGGGTTGGACCGGATCCGACCGGGTCGGGTCAATTACAGTCTATTTAGTTCATGTAATAACTTTATTATGATTAATAAAAGCACTTATGTTATTATATATTGTTTATCTTCATATTATTTGTTGTATATATATAGTAACGTCCCTAGTGTCAATCTGTGATAGAGAAACCATGATAGTGATTATGGTTGATGAGATCTCTAATCACTATAACAAGGTTGGTACTTAAATGTCTCTAGTCTTATGTATTATCAAATGGGACATTGATAGTATAATCAGACTAGCACATTTTAGATGTCTTCTATCTTTTAGAAGGTAGGGATAGATCTCGTCTATCGAAGTGTAGGGACACTTGGACTGTACGTGGACATGTATTAGAGAATGCGTACGTTAGACTGACCCACTAACATTAAGTGTCACACTATGTGGCGGTTGTGTAATTATCCTTTGGACCGGAGTCTTCATGGCATCACGGTGTGGATTGTCATGCTTTGACACTATTGAGGTTTCCCCTAGCCATGGGGCGATTATGCGGTAGTGATTGGGTATGATACTGAAGCATGCGGAGTATAAATGATTGGTCGTCCAGGAATCGCGTATCCTATGATTGGGATCGAATATCCGAAATGGCCTTCTTATAAGGAATGTCTAGCTCTCGAGAATCTTTGCAAAGTGGGAGTAAATGTGTTATTCCGAGAGAGCATGATATCCAGATTATAAGATATGATCGTCAATGTATTGACACTCGAGATACGATCGTATGGATATTATTACAGCGATAGGATTGTAAGTTACACGGTAACTGCTTCACATGAAAGGTAGTAGTCATTGCTTTTGACTTTTCCGATAATTGGGGGTCACGGTGTGTTGCTAGACGCTATCCCGTGATCGTTAGGTATGAAGGGCATCTTAGTAAATTGCACTTTGTGTCTACGGCCAACATATTCGGAAGCCTATCGGGTCACACACATATGAACATCGAGTCGGATCAAAATGCGGTTATAGTTGATAACCAAATAAGGAAAGTTTATCTCTAGACTATAAAGGTTATAGTGGTAAATTAATATGGTGGTATTTATTTATTATGAATAAATAAAATACAAGATATTAATTATGTACAAATTAGATTAATTAAAGAATATTCCGGAAGCCAATTAATTGGCATATGGGGCGCCACAATTGAGTGTATAAGATACATTTGGATTGTGCACTTTAATTAATAAGATTGCCATAATATTAATATAAGATATTAATTGATTTTGAAAAATAGATTTATGGTAATAAGATAATTATAATCAATATATGATATTGGCAAAAAAAATTATAATTAAAGAGATAAATCAATCTAGTTGATTTTCCTTATTTTATTAGAAAAAATGTTTTCTTCTCCTCCACACTACATATGGGGTGCCACTTCCTCTATATAAAGGAAGTGGGTGTCAAGCTCTTTTGTACAACACAATTGCAAGAGCTCATAGTTCTTGTGTAAAATTGAGAGCCATCCATAGTGAGTTTGTGAGGGAAGAAAAGGTCCGGTCTAGCAGCTGGAGTTTTTCCGATAGCAATCCAAGGAGGATTCTGGCGAGGGGTTCGTGTGGATTAGCGATAGTGGCCGGACGTGTGGACGGCTTGCACATTGACCTACTCTCCGTTGGCGGTCAAAGCGACGATCTTATAGATCATCTAAGGTATAACCGTCAAACTACTTAACGTGTTTATTGCATTAAACGAAGAACGATCTAGAAAAGGAAATCAAATTTTAAATTCCGCTTCGTTAAACTAGTGATTTCCTAACAGTGGTATCGGAGCCAGGTTTCGAGCTTAAGTAATAAGCATAAATTAAATGCGTAGTATTAATCAATAGATGCAAGATTTAAATCACGAAACGTAGAAACAAAAAAAAGGGTTTATGGGGGTCGGCCGACTGGCGGCGGCCCCATCCCTCGGCGGCGGCGGCGGCGGTGGCCTTCGGGCTGCTGTCTGTCGGCTGTCTTCTTCCAATAGGGGAGATCAACCCTTTTCGTTTTGTGATATTTTATTGTGCATTGATTTCTCGTTTGTTTAGTTGTGTCATATGGCCAACCAATGGTTCAAATAGTTTGGGCCATTGGGAAACCATATGGCATGTTGGCCTTTCCAAATTTTTATTTGGAATAGGCCTAGGCCCTTTTCAAATATTTGATTTGTAAAAGACCTAGGCCTATGCCACTTTCAAAATTTTGATTTTGTAAAGTGGCCAGGCCTAAACCAAAATTATTTGGCCTTTCCAAATATTAGATTTGGAATAGGCCTAGACCCTTTTAAAATATTTGATTTGTAAAAGGCCTAGGCCTAGGCCACTTCCAAAATTTTAATTTTGGAAAGTGGCCAGGCCTAGACTAAAATAATTTGGCCTTTCCAAATATTTGATTTGGAATAGGCCTAGGCCCTTTTCAAATATTTGATTTGTAAAAGGCCTAGACCTAGGCCACTTCCAAAATTTTGATTTTGGAAAGCGGCCAGGCCTAAGCTAAATTTAGTTTTGGAAAGGAAACAAATAGGAGACTTATTAATTTTAATTTTATTTAGAATAGTTCAAATTTAATTAAAATTAAATGTTAATTTTAATTTTTGATTAAGTCATATAATTAATTAAAAGTTATTTGATGTGATAAAATAAAGACGCATGAGTAGTTAAAATTAGAATTTAATCTTTTTCATAAGATAAAAATTGTATGGATTAGATGTGTAGATATAATGTGATTATATGGACCCCGATTGATCATGGACTCGACCAATAGGATAGATGGGAATGTTTTCTTTATGTTGGTTTTTGAAAAATTGTCCTAGGCCGTTATGAAGAACGTGACCTAGTTTACTTTTTGCAATTATCTCATTCCCGTTAGCTCCCCCCGTGTGCGGCGGGTGTAATTATTTATTATGTAACAAGAATGGAGCAAGAAGTTGAAGATCAAGGGGAGATAAAGAATCCATTGGCGTACAACAATAAAGATCCTATTGGCGGTTGCAGACACCCTTAGTTTGTGACCCGCGGTTTCGGCAGTTTGTTCGAAACCACACCTAGGAAAAGTCCATGATCATACCGGTTATTTTATGCGCGGAATGTTGTGTATGTTTTACTTTATATGATATCGTAGTAATATGCACATAGTAGATGAGACCATAATTAAATCAAATTAATTAAGTGAATTAATTTAAAATTATTCCCACGCCAAAAATCGAGCCAAAATTGTCTCCCAATATTATAATGACGGTGAAGAGCCTTTGTTCGGATCCAACTGATCGGCCCACGTCGGGAGTTGACCTACCACGGGTATATAGTCATTATGGAGATATGATCGCTATGAGATCTCATGAATATTTGGGTTACGACTCGACTATGAATCTTGCGGTGATTGGCCCACATCAGGACCGTCTGATTTTAGAGACAAGGGGTGGCTATCACATAGAGATGTGAATTGTCAAAGAGTTGACTAGTCAACCAATGAAAATCGAATAAGATTCGATCGGTAATTAGTACCCACCTTCGAAATTGACCCGGTCGATCGGCCCACGTCGGGGATCGAGTCAACTAGATAGGATTCCATCCACTAAAGAATTGTTTAAATTCTTGAAAGCCAATTGGGAATAGTTGGCCAGTGGGAGTTAAAACCTTATAAAATTTTAAGTGCAAATTTAGGGTTTTTATACATGAGCCTTTACTTATTCTATCTTTATTTATTGTTGTAGAAAATGTCAAACAAATTGAACCTTCGTTTTATCATCGAAAACAAGCTTGACGAAACTAATTTTCTCGATTGCGAAAGAAACCTCAAAATCGTTTTGAGGCACGAGAAGATTGGCTATGTCTTGGACGAGGCCCTACCGGAAAAGCCTGCTGAGGTTTCGGCTGCAGATGTTGTCGAGAAATACAACAAGCACTGTTCTGACAGTACTGATGCTACATGTATCATGCTTGCTTCTATGACACACGAATCTGCGAAAACGACATGAGTCTATGGACGCCTACTGTATCATGGTTCACCTAAAGGAACTCTATTCTTCTCAGTCTCACACTGAGAGGTACGAGGTCTCGAAGGCTCTATTTAGTTGTAAGATGGCATCTGGGACTGCTGTGGGGTCACACGTGCTTAAAATGATCGGGTACATAGAGAGGCTTGGGAAGCTGGGCCACAAGTTGGAATGAGAGTTGAGTATTGACTTGATTCTGCAATCTCTACCTGATTTATTCTCGCAGTTCGTGATGAACTATCACATGAACAAGATAGATTGCTCCCTTGCGGAGTTATTGAACATGTTAAAGACTGCTGAGGGCACTGTAGGGAAGGGAAAGCAAGTGTTGCTAGTCAGTTCAAGCAAGGGCAAGGCTAAAGCCCATAAAAAGTCCAAGAAGGCGAAGGCTGCACCTAAGCCAACGCCTAAGATAGCAAAAGACAAATCCAAGGATGCTTGCTTCCATTGCGGTGAGACCGGACATTGGAGGAGAAACTGCAAGGGCTTCTTGAGTACCAAGAAGAAGCATTCGATGCTTCGACCTCAGGTATATTTATGATTGAGATCAGCATTACTTCTTCTAAGTCTAACCACTGGGTATTAGATACTGGTTGTGGTTCTCATATTTGTACGAATATGCAGGTACTAAGAAGAACTAGAGATCTGAGGAAAGGAGAGGTGGACCTACGCGTTGGAAATGGAGCAAGTGTTGCTGCGCTGGCCGAGTTTATTTTCTTTCATTGCCCAGTGGGTTAGTACTAGAACTCAATAACTGTTATTTTGTTCCTGCTCTTACGAAGAGCATTATTTCTATTTCTGCATTAGATGTTGATGGATTTTCTTTTACGTTTGAGAATAAATGTTGTTCTTTTGCACGTGATGGAATCTTTTATGGTACTGGCATACTTAGCAATGGTCTCTACATATTAGATATGAATGTTGACGTACTTAATATAAATAACAAGAAAGCCAAAACAAATGACTTGAATGAATCCTACTTATGGCATTGTAGACTTGGGCATATAAATCAGAATCGCATTTCCAAACTCCATAAAGATGGAATGTTGGATCAATTCAATTATGAATTGTTTGATACATGCGAGGCTTGTTTACTTGGCAAGATGACAAACTCACCATTTAGTGGCAAAGGGATAAGATCCAATGAATTGCATGAGCTCATACATACTGATGTATGTGGCCCAATGTCAATTCAAGCCAAAGGAGGACACTCTTATTTTATCACTTTCACTGATGACCATTCTCGCTATGGTTATGTATACTTAATGAAGTATAAGTCTGAAGCCTTTGAAAAGTTCAAAGAATTCAGAAGTGAGGTGGAGAAACAACTAGGTAAAGAAATCAAAACACTTCGATCCGATCGAGGCGGAGAATACCTAGATGGAGAGTTTCAAGATTATTTGAAGGAGAATGGGATTCTACCTGAATGGACCCCTCCCGGGATGCCACAGATGAATGGCGTGTCTGAGAGGAGGAACCGCACCTTGTTAGACATGGTGCGATCCATGATGAGCTATGCAGTTCTTCCAAAATCGTTTTGGGGGTATGCTCTAGAAACCGCATCCTATACACTGAACCGAGTTCCATCAAAGACGGTTGATTCTACACCATACGAGGTATGGGCCAAGAAGAAACCAAATATGGCATATCTTAAACCTTGGGGTTGTCCAACTTATGTGAAGCGGATGATGCCTGACAAATTAGAGGCCAGATCCGACAAATGTCTGTTTGTGGGATATCCTAGAGAAACTAGAGGATACCAATTTTATCATCCTGAGGAACAAAAGGTGTTTGTTGCCAGGACTGGCCACTTTCTAGAGAAAGAGTTTATTTTGGATAGGGTCAGTGGGAGTAAAATTGATCTTGAAGAAATTCGAGAACCACTTACGGATAACAGTCCGTTGATGGAAGTAGAGGAGACACCGCATGCAGATGTGGGGCCACCCTCTACCATAGACACACTAGCACCTCGAAGATCCACCAGGGAACGCCGTGAACCTGAAAGGTACATGGGCGTGTATCTCATGGAAGATGAGGACCCTAGAACTCATAAGGAAGTGCTATTAAGGCATGACAAAGAGAAATGGCTGGAAGCCATGAATTCTGAAATGGAATCCATGAAAGACAACCAAGTTTGGAACTTAGTTGATCCACCTGAGGGAATAGTTCCCATAGGGTGCAAATGGGTCTTTAAGAGAAAGACCGACATGGATGGTAACGTGACTACCTACAAGGCTAGGTTGGTGGCAAAAGGATATAAGCAAAGACAAGGAGTTGACTATGATGAAACATTTTCGCCTGTTGCTATGTTAAAATCCATTAGAATTTTGCTCGCTATTGCAGCATACCATGATTACAAAATCTGGCAGATGGATGTGAAAACGGCTTTCCTTAACGGGAACCGTCGAGGAAGTGTATATGACACGTACTCGAGGGTTTCACAATCAATGACGCCAGGATGGTGTGTAAACTGCAAAGATCCATTTATGGATTAAAGCAAGCTTCTCGGAGTTGGAATCTTCTCTTTGATGAGATAATCAAACAGTTTGATTTCATCAAGAACGAAGATGAGCCCTGTGTTTACAAGAAGGTTAGTGGGAGTGCCATTGTGTTCCTAGTGCTTTATGTAGACGACATATTGCTCATAGGGAATGATGTGCCTATGTTACAATCAGTCAAAGCTTGGTTATCCAAGAACTTCTCAATGAAGGACTTGGGTGAGGCAGCCTATATTCTAGGAATAAAGATCTATAGAGATAGATCTAAAAGGTTGCTTGGTCTGTCGCAATCCACCCATATACACAAGATGCTGAAGAGATTCAGCATGGAGCAGTCCAAGAAAGGATTGCTACCCATGTCACATGGGGTCTACCTGTCGAAGGGAATGAGTCCTAAGACAGAGGAGGAAATGGCACAAATGAGTAAAGTCCCTTATGCTTCGGCAATCGGGTCTATCATGTATGCCATGTTATGCACGAGACCAGATGTCTCATACCCTCTTAGTATGACTAGTAGGTACCAGTCCAATCCAGGTGATGGTCACTGGATTGCTGTCAAGAATATCCTCAAGTACTTGAGACGTACTAGGGATATGTTCCTGGTTTTCGGGAACGATGATTTAGTATTACGAGGTTACACAGATGCCAGTTTCCAAACTGACAAGGATGACTTTAAGTCACAATCTGGATTTGTTTTCATGCTTAACGGCAGAGCAATGAGCTGGAAGAGTTCCAAGTAGGAGACTACTGCAGACTCTACGACGGAAGCCGAATACATAGCAGACTCGGAGGCGGCGAAGGAAGCAGTTTGGATGAAGAAGTTCATTACTGAACTTGGTGTGGTTCCCTCCATCGAAGGTCCAGTGCCTCTGTACTGTGATAATAATGGAGCGATATCTCAGTCAAAGGAACCAAGGTCTCATCAGAAGTCCAAACATGTGCTACGGCGCTAACACTTGATTAGAGAGATAGTAGATAGAGGAGAAGTAAAGATAGAGAAAGTCCACACGGATGATAATATAGCTGATCCGTTAACCAAGACATTGTCTCAAGCTAAGCATGAGAAACATGTTCACTTGCACGGGCTTAGGCATATGGGTGATTGGCTTTAGGCCAAGTGGGAGATTGTTGGAAAGGTGTCCTAAACCCAATCGGGTTGGACCGGATCCGACCGGATCGGGTCAATTACAGTCTATTTAGTTCATGTAATAACTTTATTATGATTAATAAAAGCACTTATGTTATATATATTGTTTATCTTCATATTATTTGTTGTATATATATGTAGTAACGTCCCTAGTGTCAATCTGTGATAGAGAAACCATGATAGTGATTATGGTTGATGAGATCTCTAATCACTATAACAAGGTTGGTACTTAAATGTCTCTAGTCTTATGTATTATCAAATGGGACATTGATAGTATAATCAGACTAGCACGTATTGGATGTCTTCTATCTTTTAGAAGGTAGGGATAGATCTCGTCTATCGAAGTGTAGGGACACTTGGACTGTACGTGGACGTGTATTAGAGAATGCGTACGTTAGACTGACCCACTTACATTAAGTGTCACACTATGTGGCGGTTGTGTAATTATCCTTTGGACCGGAGTCTTCATGGTTTCACGGTGTGGATTGTCATGCTTTGACACTATTGAGGTTTCCCCTAGCCACGGGGCGATAATGCGGTAGTGATTGGGTATGATACTGAAGCATACGGAGTATACATGATTGGTCGTCCGGGAATCGCGTATCCTATGATTGAGATCGAATATCCGAAATGGCCTTCTTATAAGGAATGTCTAGCTCTCGAGAATCTTTGTAAAGTGGGAGTAAATGTGTTATTCCGATAGAGCATGATATCCAGATTATAAGATACGATCGTCAATGTATTGACACTCGAGATACGATCGTATGGATATTATTATAGCGATAGGATTGTAAGTTACACGGTAACTGCTTCACATGAAAGGTAGTAGTCATTGCTTTTGACTCTTCCGATAATTGGGGGTCACGGTGTGTTGCTAGACGCTATCCCGTGATCGTTAGGTATGAAGGGCATCTTAGTAAATTGCACTTTGTGTCTACGGCCAACATATTCGGAAGCCTATCGGGTCACACACATATGAACATCGAGTCGGATTAAAATGCGGTTATAGTTGATAACCAAATAAGGAAAGTTTATCTCTAGACTATAAAGGTTATAGTGGTAAATTAATATGGTGGTATTTATTTATTATGAATAAATAAAATACAAGATATTAATTATGTACAAATTAAATTAATTCAAGAATATTCTGGAAGCCAATTAATTGGCATATGGGGCGCCACAATTGAGTGTATAAGATACACTTGGATTGTGCACTTTAATTAATAAGATTGCCATAATATTAATATAAGATATTAATTGATTTTGGAAAATAGAGTTATGGTAATAAGATAATTATAATCAATATATGATATTGGCAAAATAAATTATAATTAAAGAGATAAATCAATCTAGTTGATTTTCCATATTTTATTAGAAAAAAGGTTTTCTTCTCCTCCACACTACATATGGGGCGCCACTTCCTCTATATAAAGGAAGTGGGTGTCAAGCTCTTTTCTACAACACAATTGCAAGAGCTCATAGTTCTTGTGTAAAATTGAGAGCCATCCATAGTGAGTTTGTGAGGGAAGAAAAGGTCCGGTCTAGCAGTCGGAGTTTTTCCGATAGCAATCCAAGGAGGATTCCGGCGAGGGGTTCATGTGGATTAGCGATAGAGGCCGGACGCGTGGACGGCTTGCGCATTGAACTACTCTCCATTGGCGGTCAAAGCGACGATCTTATAGATCACTAAGGTATAACCGTCAAACTACTTAACGTGTTTATTGCATTAAACGAAGAACGATCTAGAAAAGGAAATCAAATTTTAAATTCCGTTGCGTTAAACTAGTGATTTCCAAACATATCTAACTGCAAGCAGGCCTGCAGCATAGCATTTTCAGTAGGAGTATGTGCAAGATTTCAAGCTAAACCAAAGGAATCACACCTTCTAGCAGCCAAAAGAATAATCAAATACATGAAGAACACCATCAATGTTGGAATTTGGTATGCAAAAGATGGAGGATTCAAGTTGATATCATATTCAGACTCTGACTATGCTGGATGCAAGATAGATAGAAAAAGCACCTCTGGAACCTGTCAAATGCTAGGCAGCAGACTTGTATCATGGTTTAGCAAAAAGCAAAACTCTATATCCACATCAATAGCTGAAGTAGAATATATAGCTGCGGGCAGTTGTTGTGCATAAGTTCTATGGATCAGACAATAGCTAAGGGATTATAGAACGGAGGAGAAGACAACTCCAATTATGTGTGACATCACATGTGCAATATCTATTACTGAAAATCCAGTATTGCATTCAAGAACAAAGCATATTGATGTAAGACATCATTTTATCAGAGATCATGTTGACAATAAGATGTCATTATAAGATACATACCAACTGAAGATCAATTGGCTGACATTTTCACAAAGCCTCTCAGTCATGAATGATTCAGCAAGTTGAGAACTGAGTTGGGAATAATAGAAATTGACTAAGTATGAAGGAGCAGCTAACTGGAGTAATCAGCTAAGTAACTTCACCAGTGGACTAAGGCAGTAAGGCACTGATACTCAGTGAAGTTATATGCACTGACTGTTAGGAACATGTGTATATGGTAGCTCAGAAAAGAAGTCACTTCACCGGCCTAGTGACCAGCCAAGTCACTCCACCGAACTATACATTGGAGTAAACTGCAAACTAAAGTGTGAACTAAATCAGTTTTACACACGTGGAAAATCAAGAAGTTATGGAGGATTATACTGTGGAAGATTACACATGTGGAGATCAATTTTTAATCATGGAGGTAACTATATTAAATTTTGAATTACAAACACCTTGATTCCTGGGATTTATCATTACTTACCAAAATCCACTCCCTCACTACACTCAAATACCGTGATTTATATACATAAAATCACGCCATTACGTCACAAAATCCTTCCATATTCAACCACGTTCACAGTACCAAAAATCATCCTATTTAAACTACACTTAGAGATTTTTCAGAAATCATTACGCTTTCTTGCAAATCATAAACCCTACTCTCGCTGCAAAATCAAAGCTTTTTCTAAAAATCTCAAACTTTTTCAAAGCAATGGCATCATCTTATTCAAAGTCTTCCACATAAAAATATTACGAAAAATCGATCATTACTGGATCGTTTTTCAGGCCTGAACACTATCCACCATTTTGCGAAAATGATGCACCAGCCAAACGATTAGTTGATGGCTGTACTAATCTGGGGTTGATGACCTTCCTAAACCCTTCAATCACTGGCATATGCTATGAAACCCTGATTGCATTTTGGAAGAATGCAAAGTTCATTCCCAGCACAAAGAAAAGTGACCCAGATCGTATTGTACGCACAATATTCAGGAAAGAAGTAGTCATCACCCCTGGACTCCTCAATAGATTCTTAAATCTACCAAATACTGGTCCCGTCGATGTGACGAAGATGCAGATCGACATCAATGCATTCTGGAACGAGATAGGAAAGAACCCTAGAAGGAACAGCAAGAAATACAACTTACCCAGATCAGCACTCAAACGACTATTTGCTGAGTTTGCACTAGTCATCACCAGAAACATTGAAGGGAAGAAAAGGGTCGATGGAGAACTTGACTGAGCTACGGATCAAATTAATGGCGAATATCTATCATGGTATCTCCTTTGACTGGTCACAGTTTGTCTTCGATAGGTTGAAAGGTCAAATTCAGAAGGAAATTGATCTGGCAATTACGGCACCAAGCAAGGGTTTGTAGAATAAATGTGATTTTTGGGAAAGGAAATCTTATAGGATACCACTTCAACATCTATTCGAACAAATCTAAGTGACACCCATCTATTGGCAACCTCCACACAAGGCCAAGGTGATGTTTACCTATGTAAAGGTATCCCAAAAACCCAAACCCACTGCCGGATGTAAAAGGATAGAGCCTGAAAGCAGCAGATTAGGAGTGGGGAGAAGAACAAGATCTCAAATGGCACATGATGGTACCCCTATGACCAGTGCCAGCAACAAGGAAAGTGTCATGGTGATTAGTGATGATACAACCACTGAAGAAGAGAGACAAGAAGAAGTCACCTATCTGGAAGAAGGTGAAGAGGGATACCAAATTACATTATCTGATGAAGCAGCAGAGTAAGATGATACTGACAATGAGGAGGACAAAGCTGCAGAAGAGCCACATGATTTAGATCATCTTGAAGATGATCAAGAAAAGATGGATCTTTCTGATGATGACCTGACGATTCAATAGGTAATTCTCAGGAGCATCAGCAGAGTTGACAAACAGCCGAGTGAGCCAGCTGATAAACCTCACTCTGCTGAACTTGTCAACACCCCCAGCATTGATCAAGGGCCAGCAGAAGCAACTGTGTCTCCAGCACAAGAAGAAGAAAAACAGAATGACGAGGAAAAGGAAGAGGAAGAAGAGCAGGGTGATGCATTTGCCCAAACAAAAAATTAAGAAGATGAGGCTGATGCATCAGCACCAACAAAAGATGATACAGATAGAATGTTCAATATGGACATTCAGCCCCCGATTGTGGACATGGAGAGGCAATACCACAATAGGCAAAATCTGAAAACAACTTTAAGGAGTGATGGAACCTCTTTAAATCACAAAATTGAAGCCCTCATCAGTCACATTAAGGTTCAAGATGAGGTAATGGAGAGACAAGTCAACATACTTTGCAACCTACAGCATCTCATCCCCTATCATGTCCAAACAAATCTTGAGTTTCTTGCTGACAAGAGAGATGGAAATCTCAAACCTCTTGTGGATACATTTAATGCTCACACACAACAACATCACCATCTGGATGAGGTTTTGGATTACTCTAGAAAGCAACTCAACACCCTACTCAATGTCACTGGAGCCACAAACAAAATTCTTGAGGAAAGATTTGGCCATCTCCCAGAATCTGAGGCAGTCAACAAAATTTTGGAAGAATGATTTGGTGATGCCAAAAAGGAGGAAGGGAGTAGCAAGCTTGAAAGCTCCAGTGGAAAGAAGGAAAGCCCAACAGACAAGGGCAAGGGCATCAAAGGCAAGGGCATCAGGTTTGAAGAAAAGAAGAAGTAGCCCTTTAATAAATATTGTTGAATTTATTCTATGCCTTTGATTTTTTTTTGAAAAAGTTGCAATATCTTATAGCCCTTGAATAGATGAATAAAATTTTTGTTTTGTTGATTATTATGGAAATTTGTGTATACTTATGTTCTGGCTTATGAGGGTTTTGACATCATCAAAAAGGGGGAAATTGTTAGGAACATTTTATTATGTTTTGATGATGGCCATACTAGCTGTTATAGCAAGCCTGAAATAAGTTAGAGTTCTCTGTATAAGTCTTTACCTAGAGTCTGACATGTTGTATAAGTTGAGTCAGACAAGTATTGTACTAATTAGTAGGATGGCGAAGTAAAACGAGATATCCGGCAGAGTGAAGCCACCAAATACCGAGAGAAGCATGAAGACATTATGGTAAGACTGGTAACCAAAGAAGTACGTGATGACACTTTGGATAAGTCTAAGTTATAATTCAAATGATGAAATACATTGTCAAATATGGTGTACACGATCTCACCCAAATCAAGAATCGGTGAAGTACAAAAGTACACGAAAGGTCAAAGAAATAGCAAAGCAGTAAACCGGCAAAGTGAACTGACTATCGGCTGAGTAAAGACAAAGCAGTGAAGGAAGATCTAAACAGCTAAGTCAGAAGGATCACTTAACCGTTTAGGGAACGGCCTAGTAAACTTTACTCGTTCAGATTTCAAATGATGAAGATCAAGCATTAAATGCACAATCAATTGAGGATCAATCAAGGACGGATTTTCTGATAGACGTTTGAGAAAGAAACCCAATCACTGAAATCATGGAGAATACAATTAAAGAGGTAATGAAGAATTTAATCAAAGATTTTTCTCCACATTAATAGCCAACTGACAGAAATTCAAATCAAGGATTATCAAGGCTATAAATAGAAGGCATTGACAGAAGAGAAAGACAACGATTGAATCTGATAAGAAACAAGCAGAAACTCTGTCAATTTGAAAAAGCTTTCTATCAGTACATAAAAGAAACACCTATAGATCAACTCAGAAATTAGAGCTCAAATTCCACATCAAGCACTGAGATTGATCACATGTCTGAATCCAATTCACTTCAACTGAAGCATTTGAATCAGAGGAATCTGAGAATGAGTTGCAACCTTTGTGATAGCTGCTGAAAGATTTATTCTCATCACAGAAGCTTCTGTAGCCAGGGAGTGATAGTCTTGGAGATTGTGAAGCTTGTGTAGCCAAGGACAATCGTGGTATTGTATCTGTGAAAACTATAGTGAATTTATCCAATCATCACAGTAGAAAATTGGATTAAGGGACTACACCACCTTGAACCACTATAAACCTTTGTGTCTATTTACGTTCAGCAATGTACATTACAGCACTTCATACTCTATATCTGTGATTGAATAATCTAATTTGAACCAATGTTTAAAGAAGGGACTTATCCGCTGGCCAAATGCTTTTAAATATAAGAAAAGTTTTTGAAACTCCACTATAGTAATTTCCCCCCTCCTCTGACTATAGTTTTACCCTTCTTTGGGACCAACACCTTGCATGTTGTCTTATTTTCAGCAGCTTTCAAGTCCTCGTCAATCTTGATAATCTTCTTCATATGAAAAACAAGAAACCTTGCCTAATGTCCAGATAATGTTTTTTAACTGCCCACTAACCCTCATAGATTCATTGCTATCAACTAACTGAGTTTATCAAACTCTTTCCTGGAGTATTTCATATCCAATCTGAAAGAAGCCTCAACATCAGGGTCTATTGATTTCTTCCACAAAGCCTTCTTTGTCAATTTCCAAACTTTTTGGGTTGAAGGTAGATGTGTTTTCTTCAAACCAAAAAACTCTTTTCATCAGCTCTTAATTAACATAATTTTTTTAGCCATTTACCATTGTCTAGTCTGGAAATGTAGCTACGATTCTCTGAAATTCACAGATTTTCTTGTAGCAAATGGTTGTGAATTGAAATTAGAACACATTCTTCAACCCTTGAATAATTCTCATTTTTTCTAAAAGTTTTTGTACCCTCGCAGTATTTCCAGCCTCTGGGATGAAACTTTTAAAGCTCTGACTGATTCTAGTGAAAACATCACTCAACGCCATTGTTAATTTTTAGAAAAAGATGAGCTTTTGCAAAGATTGTACGAAAATTCTTGAGTGTAAATGGGAGAATGTAAGGATATTCTCTGCAATCTTCATTATATAGGAAAAGGTAGGTACACCCTCTGCATGTATGTACTACTGCATTTTCATGATCCCAATGTAGAAAACGGTACCAACCAATAAGATTTCACCATGTGTCCCACTACATAACCTCACTAATTTAATAAACAGTTATGTCCTTGTATCAGTTGTAATAGGGATAAGGTCAAAAACCTTTTAACTTCATTTGTTGACCATTCATTAAAAGTTGACTTCTTCAGCAGACTATGAGACTAAGTACTCTGTTGAGTTGCTTCAGCAGGGTGAGGGTCTGCTGACTTCTTGATACTCAGCTGATCATCAAATTTCCATTCAGTTGACTAAAAACTAAAATTGCCCAACTGATAATACAAGATGAAATTTAATACCAACGACAGATCTACCAAGTGATCGCAACCAGCCGGGCAAAGACTAATCCCCTTGGCAATTACATTTACCTAGTTGACCAATGTAAAGGATAATTTGGAATTGCTGATAGAAATGACTAATATGCTAACTGAGCACACCAAACATGGCAAAGACTCGTCCCCTTGGTGAATTCCTATGCTCACCTGTCCATCAGCAGTGCTGCAGATCTTAGGAATGCCAAGTTCAATTCATAACTTAGCAAATCTTTCAGCATCCAGAGGTTTTGTAAAGATATTTGCTAGTTGATCTTCAGTTAATACGTAACTACCACATCCATAATTTCAACATGATCACTTATAAAATGATGTCTCACAGTAATGTGTTTTGTTCTAGAGTGCAGTAAGGATTTTTTGTGATAGCAATTGCATTTGTGTTATCAATATATTATGCGAATTTCTCTTTCTTCAATCCCATAATCTCTTACCAATTTTCATAACCATAAAACTTGTGCACAACAACTTCCAGCTGCTACATACTCTGCCTCGGTAGTGGAAGTTGATATTGAATTATGTTTCATAACCATGTTCATGTGGTTCTCTTTCTATCAATCTTGCATCCAGCATATACAGAATCTGAGTAAGATATAACTCTGAAGCTTCCAGATGAGGGTCGGATCAGTACCTCGCCATATGTCGCCTCCACATCAGCACAGTAATAAATATAGATAGAAAAATCCAACATATTGAAGGGCCAAGATCCCCACACAATAATTCAAGGTGATCCCAGCTCAGCTATCCTCCCCGACCTCCGTAAGTCGGCCAAATCACGGAAGGGTTCAGCCAGTTCAGCTCGGGCCATCTAAGTCGGCCAAAGTCAATCCTTAATTGTATTTCCCACGTGCATGATAAACATATAAACATGGAAGGAATACCAAATCATAACTACTCTGATCCTGGCATTCAAATATGCCAATAATTATCTCCTAAAATTTATGAGATTAAATCGTAATTATCTATTCCTTAGGGAACGAAATCCAAGCCCAACAAGGGCAAATGCCTTGACGACTTAGGGCATAACGCCTCTCTATATGAATGATCCCGAAGGAACTACGAAGACTTGATTCCAATATAGACATTGGATACGTAGGCAGCTTGAGATGCAATTTCTCAAGCCCAGTCTAAACCACCACAAAAAACACCCCCTCTTTTTATTGTTCCTATTGTTCTTAAATCTTTTGCAAGTTGTCCTTAGGAAAACAGCCACGGATTTATCATCGACGATTTCCAACATTGTCTATTGGCGCTAGAAGGAGGGCTTCCTACTGGCAACTTTAAAATCCAATACCAAAAACATAGTCAGATCAGCGGTTAATTGCCAGAGATTATGTAGTTGAAACAAAATTTCCACCATTCAGATTGAAGAAGAAGGGAGGAACAAGCCCTCTAAATTTCATATCGATCAGAGTCCGTTTAGATGCCTGATCATTGCTAGAAATTTGCTATTGTATCACCATAAATGCAGCAGTCACATCGGCGCCTAATTGCCAGAGATTGAGCAATTGGAACAAACTTTCCACCGTTCAGATTGAAGATGAAGGAGGGAAGAATAAGCCCTCAAACTTCCGTGCCGATCGGAGTCTGTTTCAATGCCCGATCGTCGCCGATAATTTGTTGTTGTATTACCAAAATGCAGCAGTCACATTAGGGGCTAATTTCTAGAGATTGAGCCGTTGAAAAAAGATTTCTACCATTCGGATTGAAGAAGATGGAGGGACGACAAGCCCTCCCAATTTCGTGCCGATTGGAGTCATTTTCAATGCCCGATTGTCACTGGAAAGTTATTACTGTATCACCAAAAACATATATCTCCATGATCCGAGCTGAGCTCCCTATCTCTCCAAGATTCGAGTCGAGCTCCCCAGCTCCCCAGATCCGTGTTCTCAAGGTACAAGACATCATCGTGTTTTTTTTCTACAACTTAAATAATTACACTTCTCATTTATTTTCGGAACTCTCTCGTCCTAAAATGGCGGGACGAGTTATCTCATTTTTTTGGAATTCCCCCAACCAAAAGAGTCGGGATGAGCTTTCTTATTTTGCGAACTCACCATCCGGCGAGCCTTCTATAAGACCGACTTCAGTTCGGCATCATATTTGGAACTCACCATTAAGCAAGCCTTCTATTAGAATGAATTTAGTTCGGCATCATATTTGGAACTTACCTTCGAGCGAGCCTTCTATATGACTGACTATAGTTCAGCATCATATTTGGAACTCGAGTTCAAACGAGCCTTCTATAAGACCGAATTGAGTTCAGCATCATATTTGGAACTCACCTTCGAACGAGCTTTCTATAAGACCAACTTCAGCTCGGCATAATTTTTGTACCTCGCCTTCGAGCGAGTCTTCTATAAGACCGACTTTAGTCCGGCATCATATTTGGAACTTGCCTTCGAGCAAGCCTTCTATAAGACCAAATTCAGTTTGGCATCAGAACTGGAACTCACCTTCGGGCGAGACTTCCATAAGGTCAACTTCAGTTCGGCGGTTTATTTGGAACTCGTCTTCGGGCAAGCCTTCTATAAGAACTACTTTAGTTTGGCACTATATTTGGAACTCACCTTCGAGCGAGCCTTCTATAAGACAGAATTTAGTTCGGCATCATATTTGGAACTCGCCTTCGAGCAAGCCTTCTATAAGACCGACATTAGTTTGGCATCATATTTGGAACTCGCCTTCGAGTGTGCCATCTATAAGACCGACTTCAGTTCATCATCATATTTGGAACTCGCTTTCGAGCGAGCCTACTATAAGACCAAATTTAGTTCGGCATCATATTTGGAACTCACCTTCGGGAAAGCCTTCTATAAGACCGACATCAATTCGGCAGTATATTTGGAACTCGCCTTCGGGTGAGCCTTCTATAAGACCAACTTTAGTTTGGCAGTATATTTTGAACACACCTTCGAGCGAGCCTACTATAAGACCGACTTCAGTTTGGCATCATATTTGAAACTTGCCTTCCAGCGAGCCTTCTATAAGACCGAATTCAATTCGGCATCATATTTGGAACTCGCCTTCGGGTGAGCCTTCTATAAGACCGACTTCAGTTCGGCAGTATATTTGGAACTCGCCTTCGAGCGAGCCTTCTATAAAACTGACTTCAGTTCGGCATCATAGCTGGAACTCATTCTTGTCTAGAAATGTAGCTGCGATTCTCCGAAATTCACAGATGTTCTTGTAGCAGATGGTTGTATCACATTCTTCAACCCTTGAATACTTCTCATTTTTGCTACAGTTTCTTGTACCTCCATAGTATTTTCAGCCGCTTGGATGAAACTTTCAAAGCTCTGACTGATTCTAGTGAAAACATCATTCAATGCCATTGTTATTTTTGAGAAAAATGTGAGCTTTTGCAAGGAGTGTTCGAAAATGCTTGAGTGTAAATGGGAGAATGTAAGGATATTCTCTACAATCATTGTTATATAGGAAAAGCTAGGTACACCATCTATGGGCATGTACTATTGCATTTTCATTATCCCAATGTAGAAAACGGTACCAACCAATAATATTTTTCCATGTGTCCCACTACATAACCCCACTAATGTAATAAACAGTTATGTCCTTGTAACAATTGTAATAAAGATAAGGTTAAAAACCTTTTAACTTCATTTGTTGACCATTCATGAAAAGTTGACTTCTTGCGAGACTATAAGACTAAGTACTCTACTGAGTTGCTTCATCAGGGTGAGGGTCTACTGACTTCTTGATACTCAGCTGATCATCAAATATCCATACAGCTGACTAAAAACTAGAAATGCCCAACTGATAATACAAGATGAAATTTAATACCAATGACTGATCTGCCATGTGAGCGCACTCAGCAGGGCAAAGACCAATCCCCTTGGCAATTTCATTTGCCTAGTTGACCAATCTAAAAGAGAATTTGGAATTATTGATACTAATGACTAATATGCCAAGAGAACGCACCCAGCAGGGCAAAGACTAGTCCCCTTGGTGAATTCCTATGCTCAGCTGACCATCAGTAGTTCAACAGATCTTGAGAATGCCAAGTTCAATTCTTAACTTAGCCAATCTTTCAACATCCATAGGTTTCGTAAAAATATCTACTAGTTGATCTTCAGTTGATACGTAATGAACTACCACATCCTTATTTTCAACATGATATTTTATAAAACGATGTCTCACATCAATGTGTTTTGTTCTAGAGTGCAATAAGGAATTTTTGTGATAGCAATTGCATTTGTGTTATCACACATTATGGGAATTTCTCTTTCTTCAATCCCATAATCTCTTAACTATTTTCTTAACCATTAAACTTGTGCACAACAACTTTCAAAAGCTATATACTCTGCCTCGGTAGTGGAAGTTGATATAGAATTATGTTTCTTACCAAAACAGGAAACAAGTCTGTTACACATCAGCAGACATGTTCCTGTGGTTCTCTTTCTAACAATCTTGCATCCAGTATAATCAGAACCTGAGTAAGATATACTCTGAAGCTTCCTGATGAGGGTCGGATCAGCACATCACCTTGTTTTGCCTCAACATCAGCACACTAATAAATAAAGAAAAATCCAAAATCTGAAGGGCCAAGAACCCCACACAAGAATCCGAGCAGATCCCTGCTCGGCTATCCTCCCCGACCTCCGTTGGTCGGCCAAAACGCGGAAAGGTTCAGCCAGTTCAGCTCAGGCCATCTAAGTCGGCCAAAGTCAATCCTCAATCGTATTTCCCACGCGCATGATAAACAAGGAAGGAATCCCAAATCATAAATACTATGATCCTGGCATTCAAATATGACTATCTCCTAAAATTAAGGAGATTATATCGTAATTATCTATTCCTTAAGGAACATGAAATCCAAGCCCAACAAGGACAAAGGCCCATGACGGCTTAAGGCATAACGCCTCTCTATGTAAACTATCCCTAAGGAACTACGAATACTTGATTCCAATACAGACATTGGATACGTACGCAGCTTGAGAAACAATTTCTCAAGTACAGTCTAAACCACAACAAAACACCCACCACTTTTTATCGTTTCTATCGTTCTTAAAGCTTTTGCTAGTTGTCATTAGGAGAAAAGCCCTAGATTTTTCATCGATGATTTCCAGCATCGTCAATTGGCGCTAGAAAAGGTGGGCTTCCTACCTGCAACTTTGTTAAAAATCCAATACAAAAAATGCAGTAACATCGGCGGCTAATTGCTAGAGATTGAGCTATTGAAACCAAATTTTCACCATTCAGATTGAAGAAGAAGAAGAAGGGAGGAACAATCCCTCCAAATTTCATATCGATCGGAATCCGTTTAGATGCCCGATCGTTGCCGGAAATTTGCTGCAGTATCACCAAAAATACAGTAATCACATCGGCGGCTAGTTGCCAGAGATTGAGCCGTTAAAACAAACTTTTCACCATTCAGATTGAAGAGGAAGGAGGGATGAATAAGCCCTCAAACTTTCGTGCCGAGCGGAGTTTGTTTCAATGGCCGATCGTCGCCAGAAATTTTGCTGTTGTTTTACTAAAACGCAACAGGCACATCAACGGCAAATTTCTACAGATTGAGCCGTTGAAAAACGATTTCTACCTTTCAGATTGAAGAAGAAGAAGGGATTAGCAAGACTCCCAATTTTGTGCCGATCAGAGTCCGTTTTAATGCCCAATTGTTGCTGGAAAGTTGTTGCTGTATCACCAAAAACACAGCTATCCAAGATCCGAGCTGAGCTCCCCAGCTCTCCAAGATTCAAGTCTAGCTCCCCAGCTCTCCAGATCTGAGCTCTGAAGGTACAAGCCCTCATGGGGTTTTATTTCTACAACTTAAATGAATACACTTCTTATTTTTTTGGGAACTCTCCCGTCCTAAAATGGCGGGACGAGCTATCTCATTTTTTGGAACTCCCCCGACCTAAAGAGTCGGGACGAGCTTTCTTATTTTTGGAACTCACCTTCAGGCGAGCATTCTATATGACCGCCTTCAGTTCAGCATCATATTTCGAACTCACCTTCGAGTGAGCCTTCTATAAGAACGAAATTAGTTCGGCATAATATTTGGAACTCGCCTTCTAAAAGACCGAGTACAGTTCGGCATCATATTTGGAACTCACATTCGAGCGAGCTTTCTATAAAACCGAATTTAGTTCAGCATCATATTTTGAACTCGCCTTCAAGTGAGCCTTCTATAAGACCGACTTCAGTTCGGCATCATATTTGGAACTCGCCTTTGAGCAAGCCTTCTATAAGACCGAATTCAGTTCGGCATCATATTTGGAACTCGCCTTTGAGCGAGCCTTCTATAAGATCGAATTCAGTTCGGCATCATATTTGGAACTCGCCTTCGTGCGAGCCTTCCATAAGACCGACTTCAACTCGGCAGTATATTTGGAACTCGCCTTCGGGCGAGCATTCTATATGACCGACTTCAGTTCGACAGTATATTTGGAACTTGCCTTCGAGTGAACCTTCTATAAGACCGAATTTAGTTCGGCATCATATTTGGAACTCGCCTTCGAATAAGCCTTCTATAAAACCGACTTCAGTTCAGCATCATATTTGGAGCTCGCCGTCGAGCGAGCCTTGTGTAAGACCGACTTCAGTTCAACATCATATTTGGAACTCGCCTTAGAGCTAGCATACTATAAGACCAAATTCAGTTTGGTGACATATTTGGAACTCTCCTTCGGGAAAGCCTTCTATAGAACCGACTTCAATTCGGCAGTATATTTGGAACTCGGCTTCGGGTGAGCCTTCTATAAGACCGACTTCTGTTTAGCTGTATATTTGGAACTCTCTTGCGAGCTTCTTGAGTTCGGCATCGTATTTGGAATTCACCTTCGAGCGACCCTTCTATAAGACCGAATTATGTTCGGCAACATATTTGGAACTCGCCTTCGGGCGAGCCTTCTATAAAACCGACTTCAGTTCGGCAATATCTTTGGAACTCGCCTTCGAGCGAACCTTCTATAAGACCGAATTTAGCTCGTCATCATATCTGAAGATCTCACCCGAGTAAATCTTATGAAAATCCACTCGCTATCTAGGCACGACACCAACAGACTACACCAAATAGGAAAATGGTACAATAATTTATTATTATATTGTTTTCCACTATGTATTGTCTTTATTGAGCTTGCATGACAAACACACGTTCAACAATATACCGGAAGTCAGTACAAACTGGCCCAGATCGCTCAACCTAGTCCGGAAAGTCAGACAATTATGGCCCTGCTCGGCAAAAAATCAATGCAGGAAGTCAATTAAATTTGGCCTAGCTCGCTCGACAATGTACGAGAAGTCAGTCAAATCTGGCCCTGCTTGTCCTAAACATTAATGCGATAAGTCAGACCGACCTGGCCCCGCTCGCCATTTCTTAAAATGAGAAGTAATTCAAACCTGGCCATGCTCGTCCTAAACATGTAAAGCGAGAAGTTGGTCTGATCCGGCCCCGCTCGCCATCATTAAAATGAGAAGTCAGTCTAACATGGCCCTACTCTTCCTAAACACTTAAGCGAGAAGTCGGTCTGATCCTGCCCCGCTCTCCATCATTTAAATAGGAAGTCAGTCTAACCTAGCCCTGCTCGTCTAAGAACTTTAATGCAAGAAGTCGGTCCTGTCTGGTCCCGCTCGCCATCACTTAAATGAGAAGTCAGTCCAATCTGCCCCAGCCCGCTCTAAACATAAATGCGGGAAGTCAGTATGAACTGGCCCAGCTCGCCCAACAATGTGTGGAGCAGTTGCCTTCCATGAATGCAACAACACTAAACGCTATCGTCCCATCGGTACGATCAACAACACCTCTGGTATACCAAGCGGTCAAGCCCGCGATATGCACATCGTCCCATCAGGTTCGCATTAACGGTATTTCAATATAATATTCACTCGTTCCATTGTGCATTTTGTCACTAAGATCTACAGGAAAGACATGCATATATCGAGTTTTCAACAGCTCAAACTCATTGAAATAGTCAGAAATGCTTCTGACTCCATTAAAATATGATATATGAGCTCCACCAAGTCGGGCTAAGCAAAAAACATGCGGGGCCTGAAAAATCCGACCCAGCTCATAGAAATTTAATATGCGAGATTAGCAAAACTTCTGACATCCACGCCCTCCACGTCGGACCAAACGAACGTGCCTGCTAAATTGTCCGCTGAGCTAGTGATCGTCTCGGGCCTTACGTCGATTTTACTAGCCAGAGTACTAGGTCAATCGCAGTATAGAAAGGGCGAATCAAGGTCGATCCCACAGAGACAATGCAACTTAAGCATAAACAATTCTGGCCTAACCAAGAAGACATGAGTGGTCGTTGACCAACAATAACAATAAAAGAAACATGGTATTTGTTGGAAATAAAATTTATGTTTTGATGATAATTCATCACTTATTCGGTTATATACCCCCTTGATGAAGTGTCATAACTAGCAGTTATAGTGCAAAGCAAAAAGATGTCTAGAAATCAATGTATAGGATTTAATAGAGTCTGAAATTTGTATAAGTTAATTGGACAAGCATTGTATTAGTTCTAGGTTTAGAACTGAGAAATTGAGTAATTAACTGAAGGAAACTGAGATCCTAAAGAGATACTGGAAAACTGACATAAGAGCACACCAACAAAAACTGAAGAAGGTAAGTTCGCTGAGGGACACAGACTCAGTTGACTTATCTAGAAGATAGAAGAACTGAGGGACCCAGATTTAGTTGTTGAAGACTGAAAAACTGAGGGTTCAAACTCAATTTATGAAGACTAAGTTGAGACAGTAAAGTTAGACTTCAGGAAAGATTGTGATGACCTGAACTGACTTTATGGATCTTGTATAATGGGCTAAGAATCATGAGGACAATGATATCTTAGATGATCAATTGAAAAAGGTGTACTCTGATTTAGTCAATTATAATCAGATAATGAATAGAGTACTGAGATTTTGAAGAAGTGCAAAAACTCAGTTAACGCTCTTAAAAACTGGAAACTGACTACGTCATGTTTAAATCAGTTTTTAACTGAAGTTAAGAAAAACTGAAGACAAATCAGACCGTTATAAGATAAGCAATCTTATTGGACACGCAAAAATGTCAGGAAGGACATTGACACACAAAAAGAAAAGCACGACCACTAACGGCTATAAGAATTTAAATTCAAATCATCTAACCGTTAGAGAAACCCCTATATAATAGATCACTTCTACTAAAAGAAGAGATGCGGAATTCTAAGAATTAATCTAGTCAAGAAAGTTCATACTAAGGGGGAAAGCAAATCAAAAGAATTCGTGCTATTAATTGCATGATCAAGAAATATCTTCAAGTGTTCATAAGTATTCAAAGAAAGATCAAGATCAATCATTTGAAGGAAAACAGATATGTGCATAACTTGTATATCTACAAGAGAAAGCTCAAATCACAAATTGAATCATAGTTATTGATTCAAGTCTCAAATTTGATTTTATCAAAGGTGTTAGGCTGTGAAACACCAAGAAGGTCTGAAGGACAGTTGAGCTGTAGTCAGGAAGACTGTGTTTGTGATGAGCTGGTGCAGAGGCAATTCAACCCTCTAAGGACCAGTGTAGCAAGCTTAGTTCAAACAGCAATTGTACCTGTTGAAGACTGAAGTTGGAAGATTGTGAAGCTAGGGATTAGTGAAGGACAATCAAGTGTCTAGAATTTACTTTTTGTCTTGTAACTGTAAACCTCAAGAACATAGTGGATTTGGCCTCCGTATCACAGAGGAAGAGAGGACTGACAGGATTACACCACCTGGAACCTCTATAATTCTTGTTTACTTACATTACGCATTTACTTGCTGCATTATAGTTATATTCATCCAGTTCACATACTCAGCAAACACCAGAAACTAAGTCAGCATATTAATTGATAACTCATATTTTACAAGGCTTAATTTAATCTGCTGCCGGTTAACTCAGCTAATGATAATCCACTGCCGGTTAACTCAGCTAATGATAAGTCAGTTTCGACTTATACTCAGCTAAGTTAGCTTAACTCCGCACAAGTTTAAGTTGAACTAAATCTGGTTTATGATTCAGTTTTTGGGAGACTTTTTGGTGACAAGTTTATTCTCCCCCCCCCCCCCTCTAAACTTGCGTTAGCCTTTCCAAGGGACAAACAATTGGTATCAGAGCAAATCTTCTATTTTGATGAGATTCCCGATTGTGCTTTATCAGTTTTAAGTAACTGAGCATCAGTTATTTTCGTGACCTACCTTAGCTGATTCTCAAATCAAATTGTTTGCTTAAAGTTTTTCAAAAACTGCATCATGGATACACGGCATCACTTTAGAAAACTGATAAACTGTTCATTTTTAAGATTTGATGAATACAAAAGTAAATTGCACGCTCTGATGGCTGATACTCAAGAAAAGCTGATTGAAACATTCATTGAAGATCCATCCATCACAATGTTTGAAGTAAATGTTGAGACTCTACCCATTAGCTATAGAGGAAATGACTATAGCGAAGATGATGAAGAAATTATACTATTTGGAACCAATCTGATGAACTACTCTGTCAAAACAAGTAAAGGCAAGATGATGTTGGAATATGAAGTAGATGAAACTAAAAACATATCACTCAAACACCATGAGGCAAGTACTTCCACTTTCAAAACTCACACTGCCATGAACAATCATAGAAATGAAGATTTCAATGAAACCTTGGACATACCCATAAAGGAAATAGGGGTAATTCAAAAGAATTATGAGAATATCAAAAAGGAAAAAGATCTATTGAAAGCTGAAGTTCTAAGATTGAATTTAGATCAATCTTATCAGGGCTAATAATGGAACTAAGGAAAATTGCTCAACTGATGAACTAACATAGGTAATAAATGTCACAGAATCATCAATGATCCACTTCCTAATGTTCAGTTCAAACCTGGAAAACCATTTGGGGATAGAACCGGTTTAGGGTTTGACTGTCAGCAAAATTCTAAGTTCAGACCTTGTATAGTTGCACCTAAGTTTGTAGCTACACAAAAGTCAAGATCTCAGAAAACTGACAAAATTGTTAGAACTGACAATTACTCAGCACAGCCTCGAGCTAAAACTGACAAAATTGTAAAATCAGTCAGTAGCAGACAGGAAACTGAAAGATTTTACAGAAAGTATATGAGGACTAAAAAAAGGCACAACTGATCAGAGATCAGTTAAAAGAACATTCAACTCACATCCATCTAAGAATGATCATCATTCATGGGATATGATAAGCGGATTTTCTAGGTCCGGTCGATCAAGTAAAAACTCGAAACCTTAGCAAAATCTACTTTCTAACCGGCAGTGGACCGGGTCGATTGTAGGATAGTGCTTGAGGAGTCCGAGGTCGAACCCACAGAGATTGGTTTTTGAGTACTACAGTTGACTTAGCACTCAGTTCAGGTCAAACAGATAGGTGTGAAGTTATACTATTGCGTAAAAGAAAGATTACTCTGCTCGAAATTCTAAACAATTAAATGAAGTATGGCCGAACTACGATCCAACGGATTACTTTACCCTTAAACAGATTACCCCGGGAGTGTGCCTTACTCTACCTTTCCGTCTAACGATAACTCATAGGACAAACCCCATATTGGAACTGGACTTGATGACTAGGGCGTCAATCTAGTACACGGGTAGGTGTCAGACTACCTTTCAAGCCCAAAACTTCTACGGTCCCGAAACCCCGTTCCCACACGTCGCCGCAACATACATTAATAAGCTACGTGTGTGCAACAGTGGACAAGGTTATCAATCTCATTCAAAGCTATTAAAACAATCAAAACAAGTTTCGTGATGTGGATTATCGATTAGAACGTTAAATTAAGCGCTACACTACCTCCTGGTTCATCTCTCTAATGGTGTTTCACCCGCATTCACGTGGTTCGACCATACGACAAATCTAGCTACTCATAATCGAATCTAAGCAATAAAAACAGAAGAAAAACATCACAACAACAATAAAATGACAAAAGAACATACTTACTTTACTCAACTTGAAGGAGGTGCCAAATGTGCTTACAAAAGATCGAATTTTTATCAAGTGAAAAGTTGCGGATCGAAGCTAAAAGTTAGTAGATCAAAGAGAGGATTGAATGAGGATTCTAATGATATAAAATACTTAGTCTAACTCTAAAAGACGAAGAAAATCGCCCAAAATCTCCAAAAAAGCTAAAAAGAGAAACTTGCTATCTACTACTTCAACTCTCTCTCCGTCTGTGTGTGAAATGAGCAGCTTTATATAGAAAGTCTTCTGTCCGTACGGATATCCGCCATGTCCGGCCGGACTGTTCTTGATTTTCCAGGTGTCCGGACGGATGCATAGATGTCCGTCCGGATGAAATGCTCTTGTCCGTCCGGATGCTGGTTCTGTCCGTCCGGATGCTGGCTCTGTCCGTCCGGACGAATTCTTCCTCAAAGTTTTCCCAATTTCTAGAGAGTTAACCGTCCGGATGAGAGGTTTTCGTCCGTCCGGACAACCACTGAACGCACGTCCAAGGTGTCCAGACGGGCGTCCTGACCCATATGACCCAAAATCTTCACTTTTTTCACCTTCAACCTCCGTGTTTCGCCTCGGGCACTTCTAAACTCCATAATTCTCGCTTTTCGGGCCCTCGAGACACCCTAGTCCTGCATCCATATGAAAACAACAAGCAAACGCATAACCCCGCAAACTACGGGTGCTCGGGAAAACCGAGTATAAAATGCTAAAATAAGGTCGAGTTTACGGAAAACCGACGAGTCACTCGCCGTGCAATAAAACCTCATTTAATACTCAAAATAGGGCCTAAACTCACCCGAAACATGCCAGAAATGTGATAATCGTGGGTGAACCGTACGAAATGTCTTGTAAAGTTGGTTCCTATCACCACCCCACACTTAGCCTTTACTCGTCCTCGAGTAAATTGGGCGTTCAAACAATACCAAGGAATCAACTTTACGGTACATGCATGCATTTCAAAATATCGAGGTGAAAAGAACTTAGTTAAGTGAATGCATTACTTTGACTCTACTGGATCATGACACGGAGTGAGTGTGTGTTGAATGACGACGACTTATGCTTAATACGATTTCGGGCTTGGAATACCGGACAAATGACTTTACACAATCCTACCCTTCCTAGAATCTCCACTAATCGGGACTAACCAAGGTTAAACACGGTCCAGCCGGACTTGAATGGTTATAACGTTAGGCTAGGGTAAATTCGGTTAATCGAAAAGGGTAATTTGGGAAACTGGAGAAAAGAAGTACGAGTGAACATAATCCAAACACGTACCACGTCTTCTTTTCCAAACAAACCCACCAAACTCCTTTTTGATCATTTTCAACACTTTGGGAACCATAGGACACTAAAATACCCGAACTCATTGCCAAACTCGACTATGTTCCAAGTGTCGTGAGGTGAGCTCGAATACTTAGTACCTATCTGACTATCCCAACCCTAACATCATCATTGCTTTAAGCTCATTGCCTTTTTCAACCCTTTATTTCAATATACAACACAATTATTTGATTTGAATTTTTTTTTCTATTTTGAAATGAAACCCGAGCATCCAGCCCCACTGAGCTCCTCCTCTCCTTATAGCTCTAAAAGGCGAGGAAACAACAACCCGACTCAAAAACAACATCTCCCCCCACCCCACACTTGCCTTGGCAAGTGTGGTTTAACAAGAGACTAAGTCCACTCGTAGGGTCAAATGAAGGGAATGTGACCAAAATAAGGCTCAAGGGTAGGTTTCTGACTAAGTAACGAAACGGCTATAAAGTGAATGGTGGTCGGACCATTCTATCAAGGCTGAGAGGGGCTACGAAGGTCAAACATTCGGCTCGGGCTTATTTGGCTAAAGTAGGGTAAAAAGAACGCCAAAAGCTGTCATCCCGTGTTCCTACCAAGGCCAATCCTTCTATTTCGCCTCGAAACTAGGGGTACAAGTGTGTAAAGTAATCGTGATAAGCAAAAACGTCATCAAACGTGTACTAAAAAGTGTTCCGTATCATGACAATATAGACTCACTGTGAGACATTCACAAAACTAAAGACCTTTCACCACTCAATTGTGAACAGCATGCATATAACGTGGTGTTAAAATCATGGAAAAATTTGAAAAACGGCCTAAAAATCGACTCGGAAACGAGTAAAAACCAAGTTTATCACATCACGGCATAATACTTTTAAGAACAAGCGAATAAGCTAAGTCGTCCCTCCCCCCACTTAAGTGAAGCACCGTCCTCGTTGTGTGAACGAGAAGGAAAAAGAAAGACTTAGCTTATGAGCCCGGCAAAACGGCGCGATCAAGTCCCGTAACGGTCGTGAAAGTATTCCATCCCGAATCCCTAGTCATTGAAAAACATCCAAGAAATACATGCACGGGACATGGTCCACGTGCCAAAGCATATAATGTGGGGAGAATCCGGGGGTGATAAAAAGAACGACCTCGTCACGTCAGAAAACTTGAACAAGTATGTCACAAAGATAGTCAAATATGATTCAAACATACAATAACAACCAATCACGTCCAAACGTGCCCAACACAAAATCCACAAATCCAAGACAAGTCACATGAGGCATGAAAAGATGAAAAGTGGGTGCCTTATGGCTTACAATCGGTAGATCGAGAAAAAGTAGCAAAAACATCACCTCAAAACAAGCAAAACACAGCAAATGGTGGGTTGCCTCCCACCGAGCGCCTTTGTTTTACGTCGTTGGCTCGACCAAGTGACACCAAAACGGACTCAAATCAATAAAATACTTAAAACAACAATTCAAATATTTCATTTCAAACAAGTATCATCAAAACCATTAACCAAAACCCGAACTCAAAAAGATCAACAACTCAAGAAGAATACAAATAGCAAGCATCATGAAAACCGAGTTCGTTAGAAACTTACCTCTCATAGCCCTCGATGCAACCTCCTCCCAACTCGGGAATCCTCTTCTGTCAAAACCTCTCATCATCTTCTTCTTGGAATCACCCCACCACCGTGGTCTTTCCTCTCTATCACCTCTACGTGTGTCTTCCACCCGGGACCCTTCGAACTTAACCTCGTAGAACTCATCCGCACGAGAATGGAAGGGAGTAATAATCGGGACCGGTATATCAAAGATGACCAATATATCCGGGGGTGTCAACATAATGGGCTCATCCACATGACCTCGAACCACTAGCGAGCTAGGCGGCGAGAATGTCTTTGTCCCATCTTCTTCTCCGTTTCTAATCCCACCGGATCGACGACCTCAAATAAATCTATCGCACCTCTCGTCAAGGTGGCATGATGGTCATCGTCGGGATGTGGTATGATAGACAACAGTTCCACCTCCCTTACTTTACAATCATGGGCATCCTCCATGTCCCAGAGCATGGCAATACCAAAAGCTTCCGGCCCACCCAAAACTGAGGTAGGCTCCACTACAAGTGGCTTGGCATACTCATAAAAATTCTCCACCGACTCGAATGGTACATCATCAACTAATGGAGTGATGGGCAATCCCGTATCAATCTCTTGCATCTCAATCTCTGGCTCAGAAATCTCCTCATAGAAAGCCGATTCATCAACCTCACTCTCCACCTGAACCTCTTCACTGACGACTTTCTCTGGCCCTATTTCCATCATGAGTTCTCTCTTAACAGCAGCTAACTCCCTTTTCCTAGCTTCCAACTCAGTTTGCATCACGGACTCTACCAAAACATCATCATTTTTTAGCTCACTATTCGGGAGTTCACTCGGGAGGACTTGGAAACTCATATAATCAAATACTACAATGGGGGGTGGCGGTGATAAAGCCAACTCAATCACTGAATCCTCCGGGACGAGCACCTCATTATAGCAACTTGACTCGTCAATATCACTGTCTACCCGGACCGTTTGTGTGCAAGACTTTTCATTTTGATCCGGCATCCGGTCCGTCATGAGAGACACGATATCCTGAGACATCCAACATAGCCTGTATCTCATATGGGGCCAATCTTCATTGGCTAGGCAGGTCCTATACTCCCCGCTGGAAAATTTGTCTTGCATCTCCCCAGCCCGTTTCAAAGCATCCTCGGCCTCTTTATATAACACGAGCATCCGGTTCAACCAATCGATCAATTGATGTACCGACACTTCCACATCCATAGCCATAGAAACCCTTTCCATCAGCTCCTGAATAATACCTACTTCTCGTTCCTCTTCGGCATTGGCAAGGTCAATCTGCTGTAAGTGCTGATTTTGAAGGCTCCAATTCCAAGGGTTGTTCGAGTCATATTTCTGATTATTCCCTTGTCCTTGATTTGGGCTCCAATTGTAGTCATGCTGGCTTTGATTGCCTCCCCAGTTTCCCGGTTGATTCTGGTTCCAATTTCCCCCAAAATTCTGTCTATTATAGTTCCCCTCATCATATCGATAATCGTCGTCCATTCCACATCCCATGGACGCACCCTGCTCTTGGTCATAAGGTTGATAATACTGATTTTGACCAAGCTCAGGTGCCCAAGGTTGGTAGGTGGATTTTTCTTCATAAAAGTTGTATTGTTGAGAGTATCCACCCATTTATGCTCAATCTGCAAAATCACAGAAAACAACACGAAAACAATCACAGTGCCTCGTCACCACCACCTCATCAATAGGTGGTGTGGCACTTCAGCTGCAAGTCAAAACAAAGCAACAAGAAAACAATAAAAACGACCTAAACCCAAACTTTCGGTCAACTTTTGTGATATCAAAGCATTGCCAATCCCCGGCAACGGCGCCAACTTGATAAGCGGATTTTCTAGGTCCGGTCGATCAAGTAAAAACTCGAAACCTTAGCAAAATCTACTTTCTAACCGGCAGTGGACCGGGTCGATTGTAGGATAGTGCTTGAGGAGTCCAAGGTCGAACCCACAGAGATTGGTTTTTGAGTACCACGGTTGACTTAGCACTCGGTTCGGGTCAAACGGATAGGTGTGAAGTTATACTATTGCGTAAAAGAAAGATTACACTACTCGAAATTCTAAACAATTAAAAGAAGTATGGCCGAACTACGATCCAACGGATTACTTTACCCTTAAGCAGATTACCCCGGGAGTGTGCCTTACTCTACCTTGCCGTCTAACGATAACTCATAGGACAAACCCCATATTGGAACTGGACTTGATGACTAGGGCGTCAATCTAGTACACGGGTAGGTGTCAGACTACCTTTCAAGCCCAAAACTTCTACGGTCCCGAAACCCCGTTCCCACACGTCGCCGCAACATACATTTATAAGCTACGTGTGTGCAACAGCGAACAAGGTTATCAATCTCATTCAAAGCTATTAAAACAATCAAAACAAGTTTCGTGATGTGGATTATCGATTAGAACCTTAAATTACGCGCTACACTACCTCCCGGTTCATCTCTCTAATGGTGTTTCACCCGCATTTACGTGGTTCGACCATACGACAAATCTAGCTACTCATAATCGAATCTAAGCAATAAAAACGGAAGAAAAACGTCACAACAACAATAAAATAACAAAAGAACATACTTACTTTACTCAACTTGAAGGAGGTGCCAAATGTGCTTACAAAAGATCGAATTTTTATCAAGTGAAAAGTTACGGATCGAAGCTAAAAGTTAGTAGATCAAAGAGAGGATTGAATGAGGATTCTAATGATATAAAATACTTAGTCTAACTCTAAAAGACGAAGAAAATCGCCCAAAATCTCCAAAAAAGCTAAAAAGGGAAACTTGCTATCTACTTCTTCAACTCTCTCTCTCCGTCCGTGTGTGAAATGAGCGACTTTATATAGAAAGTCTTCGTCCGTACGGATATCCGTCATGTCCGGCCGGGATCGTTCTTGATTTTCCGGGTGTCCGGACGGATGCATAGATGTCCGTCCGGAAGAAATGCTCTTGTCCGTCCGGATGCGGTTCCGTCCGTCCGGATGCGGCTCTGTCCGTCCGGACGAATTCTTCATCAAAGTTTTCCCAATTTCCGAGAGTTAGCCGTCCGGACACAACACCTTGTCCGTCCGGACAAACTTTTGCAGCCAAGAATCCATTTTCCGAGAGAGTTAGCCGTCCGGATGAGAGGTTTTTGTCCGTCCGGACAGCCACTGAACGCACGTCCAAGGTGTCCAGACGGGCGTCCGGACCCATGTGACCCAAAATCTTCACTTTTTTCACCTTCAACCTCCGTGTTTCGCCTCGGGCACTTCTAAAATCCATAATTCTCGCCTTTCGGGCCCTCGAGACACCCTAGTCCTGCATCCATATGAAAACAACAAGCAAACGCATAACCCCGCAAACTACGGGTGCTCGGGAAAAACGAGTATAAAATGCTAAAATAAGGTCGAGTTTACGGAAAACCGACAAGTCACTCGCCGTGCAATAAAACCTCATTTAATACTCAAAATAGGGTCTAAACTCACCCGAAACATGCCGAAATTTGATAATCGTGGGCTGAACTGTACAGAAATGTACCGTAAAGTTGGTTCCTATCAGGATAATAGATTCAAGGGGAAAGGGAGACTCTTTCCTACTGATGAAGACTTGAATGCACCTATAAACTCTAAAAGATCATATCAGTTTCACAAAATGAATGAACAAAAGATTGTTAGATCAAAACATCAAAGTTCTGTGAAAACCGGCCTTACTCAGCTGAAAATTCGAGATAGGTATAAGCATAAAATTAATAAGACTTACAAAAATGAAAAAACTAATCAAAGAGGACCCAAACAGATATGGGTACCAAAAACCTCTTAATTTGTTTTGCGGGTGAACCGCAAAATTTGAAACTGGAAAAGACATTCCTACACCGGTTGATATTATCAAGTTTTATCACAATGAGTGGTACGTATTCGGAAAGATGACATCAAATTATTTGGAAAAGTGTTAAAGTCCTTGGAAGAAAGCAAGACTGAGAGGACTAACATGGAGAAGATATTGGATAATGTCAGAAGCGACTGTCATAACACATTGATTGTAATTCATAAAACTACCATTGAGAATGATTCAAGGAAAGCTGAAACAATAGAAAGATAGGAAGGCATTCTCAATAACATGGTTGACAGAATGACTGTAATGGAGAATGGTATGAAGGATTCAGTTGTTGCATAGACCATATTGCATCAAATCAGCTACATCTAAACTCCTATATCAATAGTTTGATCGATAAAAATGATGTCAATAAGAGGGAAAGCTTGGATATGTTAAAAGTCAATGCGATAGATATGCCAAAAGTTCTGGAAAGCATTGATGCTAAACTGGTCAAAATTAAGAAAGCTAGAGGAGATATGACAGATGCGGAAATGGAGCTAATTGCAAAATTTGCTGAACCAACTGAGAAAAGACTTGGTCTAGATTCTCGTCTTTACAATATTTTCAAAGACATACCCTTGAAAGAAGGAGAATCAAGAGAACAATCGTTATCAACTTTTCTGAATATGCAAAGGGTTATTATGCATTTCTGGCACAAATTGAGCAAATGGGAGAGGAATGGCACTCTAGAGAAAGTCTCGAAAAGGTTGAGAAAGAGGAACCCGAGTTTGTGATGGAACTACTGAAAACGAGGCAAAGCGAAAAACTGAGACAAATTGAGTTTTTGTTTGACGTACTCTTCAAGAGCAAATTTTTCAGTAAACACAATATGTCCAATTCATGGATATCTATGCAAATATTCATGGAATTGAAAGCACCGCAACAAATGAAGCAATGAAGAAGTATGCTGAAGATTATGACAATAAACTCAGTGAAGCTGACAAGTGAAAGGAAAAGAAGCTGACATTTAGTTTCTTTTCATGTATTGTATTTTAATACTCTGTTTTGTAACTCAATATCTTCAATAAAAATCTCATTTCTTTATTTTTGTTTATTTTGTCTTTATCTTTTTGCATTGTTTTTAAGGAGGATATTGACATCATCAAAAATGGGGAAATTGTTGGAAATAAAATTTATGTTTTGATGATGATTCATCACTTATTCAGTTATTGTTTTTAGACCCCATTGATGATGTGTCATAACTAGTTGTTATAGTGCAAAGTAAGAAGATGTCTAGAAATCAATGTATATGATTTAATAGAGTCTGATATTTGTATAAGTTAATCGGACAAGAACACTATTAGTTCTAGGTTTAGAGCAGAGAAATTGAGTAATTAACTGAAGGAAACTGAGATCCTAAAAAGGTACTATAAAACTGACATAAGTGCAAACCAACAGAAACGGAAGAAGGTAAGTTTGCTGGGGGACACAGACTCAGTTGACTTATCTAGAAGATAGAAGAACCTGTTAGGTGTAGTGCCCGAAAGACAATTTGTGTAATTGTTTTTAATGGATGACAGAATTTATCTCACCTTATTACTTGCTTTGTGCTTGTAAGTAATACATTGCGCAAACCCTAAGTATATCGTATGTAACCGCTTAACTCGGTGCATGGCATGCACGTGAGGATTGAGTTAGTGGTGATATACTTAAGCTCGTTAGTCCGTGGTGAACTTAATCGAGTTTAGGGTCTCTTGATTAAAACACCAATAATGCGCCCGTAACACCTTAGGGTGTGATAGTCTTATCCGGTTTGTCGGTAGAGGGTACCTACGTGGGGCATTTATATATGATGGCATTCATATAGATTGGACCGATTTAATCGAATTTCTCGGTATAATTCCGTAATCGAGGAATCTTATTAAATCATTAGATGATCATATATGGATCAACCTTAATCCTGAGGTGATCACAGGGTGCTGCTTGTCCCGGGGTAGTGTTTGATGTGTTAGTTACGGTTCACTTAAATAATGTGTTCCAAACCACTTCTCATTGGCACTATCTCCAGATGAGTGAGTAGTTCTGATTTTCACAGACATGGAATCCATTTCTTCCTGCGGGAAGTAGAGAGACAGTCCCCTTATTTGTTAGCCCTAAGAAAGTGATCAATCGGCCAAGTTCATATTTAGACTAATTAGCTACTAGTCAGATATGTGAACTAATTGATCACTAGGGGTTGATGGTAAATAAGGATAAGATATTCTGAGTCGGGTTTGCGGAGACTTCCCACTCAGAATGGATAGTCTATGGAGGGTTAATCCGTATGTAGTGATTATATCAATGGACGCTTATTCGCTCTATGGATTGAGTATAAGTATACATCTATAATCGGTAGAGTTCAGTTTCGGGTTTATGGTGGCGTAATCCCGGAATTAATAATTAATGTACTTTCTGTTCGATGAATAATTAATTATTGGAGCTACTGGTTATAGGTCCATGGTCCCCGGTGTGGCTTCGTAATTCGGACTAATAATCTTGTTATTTGGGCCTCAGTGATAATTAATTGGTGGGCTAATTAATTGATATGCATGGATATTATTTAGTTGGGCTAAATAATATAATACACATAAAAGACATTTTATGTGGGTTTTTTTGACCCAATATGTGGCGCCATTAATGTCCTAATAATTAGAGAGAAATTAGTTTTCTTGGATAATTATTTAACATGTGATTTATCTTTTATTTGTTAAATGATAATTCATGGAATAATAGATAATAATATAATTTATCTTAATTTGTTTGGGATAATCATTTTATTTATCTTTTATTTGGAAAAGGATTAATGTGATAATTATCACTTAATTATTTAATCCTTGGAGGACATTGATTACTCTCCTATATAAAGAGAGTTCTCCCAAGTCTAATGGCAAGGTACTATTCACGTCACTATTCACCGAGAGAAATTGGCCGAAAAATTTCGGCCTCTATTCTTAGGGTTCGAAATTTGGATAAATCTTCGGGATTTTTTCGGTTGCATATCAAGGAGGCTCGTGTATCAAGAAGGGTGTCCACCAACCGCCGTTTGGAGAACACATCGGAAGATCAAGGCTTCTCTTCCCTATATTGGTAACATGATCTTAACCCCCTTGTAGTAGTTTAAGTCCTTTATTTATGTATTGTACCGTGTAAATCGTGATCCGTCCGCTGCGTATAGATCTAACTCGTTTAGATCTAATAACCTGCATCCTTCATGTGGTATCAGAGCCAGGTTCCACTGTAATATTCCGATTTTCGGGAAAGGGCAGACGTGTCATTTTGCGAAAACGAAATATTAGGTTCGGTTTCCTTTTATTCGGAGTTAATTATTTTGGATGTTTATATATATATCTCGAGTTATATATATGTATAAACTTAAGGAAAATCAGTTTTGTGGTCAAGGGCAATTAAGGAAAATGGTTAACTCCTTTTTAATGCTAAGACCTAACCTAATTCAGGGATTTTCAGTTTGATTTCAGCCTTCCCCATTCCCTTGTGCGGCATTGTGAGGAGAGAAAGAGAGAAAAGAGAGTTCTTCACAATTCTAAGAGGTAGAGTTGATCGTTTTCAAAACGGATTCAAGAATTGGACTCGGCGTGAAGAGCACAACTTTTGCGGCATCGAGTTTTGTGGGATTGCGGCGGTTTTTCGAGCAAGTATTGATCGGTTTTGGGGCTGCAAATAGGTAAGAGAAACGAGTCCTATGAATTCTATCATTTGTTATAAGGAATTGATCATGTTTTAAGGCTTCTTGGTGTTAGAAATATGAATCTTTGTTTTGGTTAAAGACTATGGTTGTTACAAAGACGTCTAGATGTGGATCCTTGTGTTGTTTTGTTGGTTATTTGCTGGTTTTGGGTTGAATTACGATCTGGAAATCGCATGATGATGAAGTTAGGGTTTTGGTCGAACCCAGGTGGACGGGCGTCCGGTTCTCTGGACGGGCGTCCGCTTAGGTCGAATCTCAGACGGGCGTCTGGCTTATCCGGACGGGCGTCTGAGGTGCAATTTTACATTCAGGATTGAACTGTTTTGTGTGGACGAGCGTCCACTATTTTGGACGGGCGTCCAGGTCTTTAAACGGGCGTCCAGTTTTGTACTACCTCCTTTCTATTGTTAATCGTTGTTCAGCCAAATATACATGCTTTACTTACTTGAGATATATATATACGATATGTTAAACATGGTATAACTTAGACAAGCTTGGATTGAGCTTCTGATTCGTTCAGTTAAAACACCGAATGTACTCTTAAAGGGAGTTGAAGTTCGGATCCGTCGGAAGAGCATGATAGGCTTGTGCTTTGATGAATTAGTATTCATCAATGTACGTGTATGTGCTAGGACTTGTCCGTGTCTAGTGGTCTAAGAAGAGAGTAGTTGTGTGAGGGAGAATACTTGAAAATACTCAGGTTGGCTAGCTAATAACCTAATAAACAACGTATGTGACTAGTAAAAGATTAAACAACATGTCTCTCTTGGCTAGGCACCAGGCTAAATCGCGATGCATGTGCTACCTCTGAAGGTAGAAGAACTTCGTAGGTCAAAAAGACCCTAAGTACGGAGGGACTCGCTGAGGTGTGCGTGCTATCGGAGTCTACCTTTTCTAGACTTCGTGGGTATTGGTGTGATCCACTAATATGTTGCAAAAGAGTGTCCCCGAGGTAGAAGAACTCGTAGGTCAAAGACCCTAAGTACGAGAGGGACCCGCCGAGGCGGATGCGCGTAGTGCCCTTGAGTGCGGTTGTAGCATAGATAGGCTAAGTTAGAAACGAGTTAGTCACAACGTGTTGATGAGCATGAAGTGAACCCTAGATGGAGTTGGTCTCATTTAATCAACTAATTAAATAATTATCTTTTCGTTATAACTATGATTGCTTTCATAACTTCTCTTTCTTTCTAAGTACGTTGTACTTACCTCGAATGCATACTTTTTCTATGTGTTTGGGGACGAGAAGACGAACGGGTTTTCAAGGAAGAGTTTGACGACGACGTTTGACGCCGCTCGTTGAAGAATCAAGATGTTTCTTTTCGCTTCTCTTTGGTTGTACTTTCCGTACTTTTGAGGTAGACTACCGGTTTGACGTTTTGTCGCATTTCGTCTTTTGGGATTTTCGTACTTTTCCAAATGTAATAATTTACATTTCTACCCTTAGATTTCTTTTCTACTCTTTAATTTTGGGAAAAATTTTATATACCCGAGTTTTGCTTCCGTTTTGCCTTTAATTTGATACGACGTAGTAGAGGCTTACGTATAAAATGAATTTATTTTTATTTTATACGTGCCGAACGTTTCTTTTCCGGATAAGGACTCGGTGTCCGGGAACGGGGCGTTACAGTTGGTATCAGAGAATTAGCGTCCTTTAGACTTCCTTTCCTTAAGATAAGTTTCTTTAGATCTTTAGTAACGTCTGGTTTTCTTGATCTTTCAGCATGGTAACGACAAGGAGAGGCGTTCGTGGAGCTGGGAGCTCAGGGGTTAGTCAAGGGGCAGGGAGCCCAGTGCCCGTAGTAGGGGGCGGATTTGTGAGGCAGAATCCTTCGCCTCGTTTGAGTCTTTCGCCACCACCCCATACAGCCACACCTACACCAAGGTCTCAACGGGATGTGTCACCGAGGCCGCATCGAATCCGCCACCCCGACCACCGCCAAGATATAACTACATTTATGGAGAGCCCGGACAAGCACTTATTCGTGTCACCGTAATAGGCGACATTCCACCGATTAGTGCGCCACCACCGGTGACCAATGTGTATCCACCACCATCTAGTGCTTATCCTCCAAGTGTATCCTCACCGCAAGGCGGGTCTTCTACCCTCCTCCCGTAGGACATGTTCCTCAACCTACGGTACCACCTTCACCACGCTTTGACCACAAAGCAAGGCGTTGGTCATCCACCCTTTGGTTTTCGGCGGCCTCAACGGCATCGGTCTTATCGTGGGTACTATCCGTATCGAATGAGCCTCAAGTAAACCCACATTATCCTCAACATCGCGGTATCGGCCGCATGTATCTTTTGGTTACCCTCCGGTTCACCCACCGTTAGACCGACTTTCGAGCAAGCACCGGCGGTGGATTGGTATACAAGATTGAGGAGAAATCGAGTTGAGAACTTCTTTGGTAATGTGGAGCATTCTAAAGCGAGAGGAATGGATAAGAGGATTCGAGAAAGCTTGTAGGAACATACATGTTCCGAGACGAAAATGGCACGGCTAGCGATCGGTTTTATGTTGGGAGCGAGCAGAAGCATGGATTGATGCCGTCCAAAGCGACAACGGTAAGGTAACGGATTGGGAAGGGTTCAAGACGATGTTTTATAATGAGTACTTCCCGGTTACGAGTTCAAGCGAGATAAAGCAAGTCAATTCTGAAGCACAAGCAAGGTAATCACCGACGGTGGCCAAGTATACTAATAAGTTCAATGAGCTAGGAAGGTTCTATCCGGAATTGATGAAGGTAGAAGAGAGAAAGATGGCCCTCTATAAGGATGGGTTGGCCTACGAGATTCGTCGGGCATGCTAGGATTCACGGCAAGGAATATGGCGAGTTGATGAATAAAGCCTTGGAAGTCGAAACTTTCGGGAAGAGAGCTACGGTGGTTGTTAATAATAAGAGAAATTTTGGGACAAGTCAAGGCAAGTTATAGGGGAGCGCCACGGAAGCGGCCAAGAAGACTACGGCTCCTACGGCGGCTAAGGCTCCGAACAAGTGCACCACTTTGCCCCAAGTGCAACGAAATCATACGGGAGAGTAGGCGGGCGAGTAGTAACGGTTGTTACGTTTGTGGTGAGCAAGGACACTTTTCTAGAGCGTGTCCAAACAGAGGAAACAAGAGTGGTTCGAGCCAAGGTAGCGGGAGAGGCGGCCCGAGCCGACCGGTTCGAGTTTTTGCAGCGGATGCCAATTTTGTGGAACCAGAGGATGACGTTATTTCAGGTACGATAATGTTAGAAAAGCTAGTGGTCAAGGCTTTGTTTGATACGGGAGCGTCAAATACTTTTGTGTCAACCAAGGTAGCTAAGAAGTTGAACTTATCTTCAGAACCTTTAAGGAATACTTTGGAAATAACTACGCCGTTAGGGAAGGTAACAAGGGTAACTATAATGATACCACAAGTGGAGGTTCGAGTCGGACCTTATCGATGTAAGAGCAACTTTACAGTTTTGGACTTTTCGGATTTTGATGTAATCCTCGGAATAGATTGGCTATCCGAGAATTATGTACACTTGGACTGTAAAGAGAAGAAAGTGATTTTTAAAGTACCTGGGAAATCAGACAAGACGTATCAAGGGAATGTGTACAAGCCGAGTAAGAAGAAACATCCGATCATATCAGCGGTTAAGGCAGTAAGGGCTTGGCCGAAGGGTTGTGAAGGCTACTTGTTGTATGCAGTGGACGTGGAACAAGTGAAGCCTAAGTTCGAGGAGACTCCCATAGTGAGGGAATACCCTGAGGTATTTCCAGAAGAGTTACCGGGAAACATGCCGGACAGAGAGATAGAGTTTGAAATTCAGTTGATACCGGGAGCGGCACCAGTCGCTAAAGCACCTTACAGAATGGCACCGGCTGAATTAAAGGAGTTGAAAGCTCAACTTAAAGATATGCTTGAAAGGAACATAATTCAGCCCAGTACCTCGCCTTGGGGAGCCCCTGTTTTGTTTGTGAAGAAGAAAGATGGCAGCATGAGAATGTGTATCGACTACGAGCACTGAACAACCTTACCATCAAGAATAAGTATCCTCTACCAAGGATAGATGATCTGTTTAATCAGTTGCAGGGTAAGAAGGTGTTTTCCAAATCGACCGAGGTCCGGATATCATCAATTGAAGGTTAGGATAGCAGATATACCGAAGACGGCTTTCAGTACGAGATATGGACATTATGAGTTCCTTGTCATGCCTTTTGGACTCACTAATGCTCCATCGGCATTTATGGATTTGATGCAGCGAGTTTTCATGCCGTACTTGGATAAGTTCGTGATAGTGTTCATAGACGATATCCTAGTTTACTCTAAGGATGAGAAAGAACACGAGGAACACTTAAGGATAGTGTTGGACACACTGAAGAAGAATCAGTTGTACGCAAAGTTTTCCAAGTGTGACTTTTGGTTGGATCGAGTGAGTTTCTTGGGTCATGTAATTTACGGAGATGGTATTCAAGTTGATCCGGCAAAGATCGAGGCGGTTGAGAATTGGCCTAAACCTACCACGATTTCGAAGTAAGAAGCTTTCTTGGGTTGGTGGTTACTACGGGAAGTTCGTACAAGATTTTTCGAAGATAGCTACTCCACTCACCAGCCGACACAGAAGAATGTGAAATTTGAATGGACTAATGAGTGTGATAAGGCCTTTCATACCTTGAAGAGTAAGTTGACTACGGCACCGGTGTTAGCGATTCCGGAGATTTTTGATAACTACGATGTCTACACGGATGCTTCGGGACGGGGTTTGGGTTGTGTGTTGATGCAAGGAGGAAAAGTGATAGCTTATGCATCTAGGCGAGTTGAAGGTGCATGAGAAAAATTACCCGACACATGATGGAGTTGGCGGCGGTGGTATTTGCCTTAAAGACTTGGAGGCATTACTTATATGGGGTTAAAGCAAGGATCTTCACCGACCATAAGAGTTTAAAGTATTTCTTCACACAAGAGAACCTGAATATGAGACAGAGGAGATGGTTAGAGTTCGTTAAGGACTATGATTTGGACATTCAGTACCATCCGGGAAAAGCGAATGTAGTGGCAGATGCTCTGAGCAGGAAACCAGTGTTTGCAGCTTCCAGTGTTGAGGTAATGGCAGAAAGGTTTGATGGGTTGGAAATCAGAAGCTTCGATCAGATTGAAGACCGGCAGTTTGTGGCACCGATGTTAGCAAGGTCAGAGTTGATGGATGATATTCGGGGAAAGCAAGACGAAGACCCGGTTTTGTTGGACTTGAAGCGTGTTGCTAGAGAGAAGCCTACGGTTGGTTACGTGTTGGATAAGAGTGGAAATCGTGGTATCGGGATCGTCTATGTGTACCCAATGTTGACAACTTGAGACAAAGAATTATGGAAGAAGCACATAGGATAGCTTTTGCTCGTTCATCCGGGTGCTACTAAAATGTACGAGAGACTTAAAGGAAAGATTTTGGTGGCCCTCGATGAAAGTGGAAATAGCCAAGTTTGTGGCCGAGTGTGATGTGTGTCAGAAGGTTAAGGCGGAGCATAGAAGACCCGGTGGAATGCTTAAGCCATTGGATATCCCGGAATGGAAGTGGGATAAGATCACAATGGACTTCATCACCGGATTACCTAAGACAAGAGGCGGACACGACGCAATTTGGGTAATCGTGGACAGATTGACCAAATCTGCCCATTTCTTACCGTACAAGGTCGACATGCCATTAAAGAAGATGACGACACTATATCTGGACAATATAGTAAAGCTACATGGAGTTCCAATCTCGATAGTTTCAGACCGTGATTCGAGATTTGTAAGTCGGTTTTGGAAGAGCATGCAAGAAGCCTTCGGGACTAAGTTGGACTTGAGCACGGCTTTTCATCCTCAGACGGATGGACGATACGAGAGGACCATCCAAACACTCGAGGACATGTTGAGAGCTTGTGTTTTGGAGGTAGGCGGATCATGGGATGATTACCTATCGGTAGCGGAGTTTGCCTACAACAACAGTTTTCACACGAGTATAGGCATGCCGCCGATTGAAGCGTTGTATGGGAGAAGATGTCGCACGCCACTGTTTTGGGATGAAGTCGGGGAGAGACAGATTACAGGGCCAGAGATGGTCGAACAAGCAAAGGAAAGGGTTCAGCTGGTCAAGGAGAATCTGAAGGCAGCACAAGACAGACAGAAAAGTTGGGCTGATGTTAGAAGAAGACCTCTTGAGTTTGAAGTCGGCGATAGAGTTTACCTCCGAGCTTCACCGATGAAAGGAGTGAAACACTTTGGACAAAAAGGAAAGCTAAGTCCAAGGTATGTTGGACCTTTTGAGATTTTGGAGAGATTTGGGACGTTAGCTTATAAGCTTCAGTTGCCAGAAACAATGTCGAGAGTCCATAATGTGTTTCACGTTTCGATGTTGAAGAAGTGTCTGACTAAGAAGGATGTGGAAACTACGGTTGACCCAGAAATCTTACAAGATAACCTTGCATATGACGAGAGACCTATCAAGATCCTAGACCGGAAAGAAAAGATGATTAAGAGACGGATGATCCCTTTGGTGTTAGTTCAGTGGAGCAATCATTCACCCGAGGAGGCAACTTGGGAAGTGGAAAGCGACATGCTTAGTGAGTTCCAAGAGTTTGGGGAATTACCAGGTATGTTCTAGTTTCGAGGACGAAACTCCTTTTAAGGGGGGAGAATGTAATATTCCGATTTTCGGGAAAGGGCAGACGTGTCATTTTGCGAAAACGAAATATTAGGTTCGGTTTCCTTTTATTCGGAGTTAATTATTTTGGATGTTTATATATATATCTCGAGTTATATATATGTATAAACTTAAGGAAAATCAGTTTTGTGGTCAAGGGCAATTAAGGAAAATGGTTAACTCCTTTTTAATGCTAAGACCTAACCTAATTCAGGGATTTTCAGTTTGATTTCAGCCTTCCCCCTTCCCTTGTGCGGCATTGTGAGGAGAGAAAGAGAGAAAAGAGAGTTCTTCACAATTCTAAGAGGTAGAGTTGATCGTTTTCAAAACGGATTCAAGAATTGGACTCGGCGTGAAGAGCACAACTTTTGCGGCATCGTTTTGTGGGATTGCGGCGAGTTTTTCGAGCGTATTGATCGGTTTTGGGGCTGCAAATAGGTAAGAGAAACAGTCCTATGAATTCTATCATTTGTTATAAGGAATTGATCATGTTTTAAGGCTTCTTGGTGTTAGAAATATGAATCTTTGTTTTGGTTAAAGACTATGGTTGTTACAGTACGTCTAGATGTGGATCCTTGTGTTGTTTTGTTGGTTATTTGCTTGGTTTTGGGTTGAATTACGATCCGGAAATCGCATGATGATGAAGTTAGGGTTTTGGTCGAACCCGGGTGGACGGGCGTCCGGTTCTCTCCGGACGGGCGTCCGCTTCGTCGAATCTCGGACGGGCGTCGGCTTATCCGGACGGGCGTCGAGGTGCAATTTTACATTCAGATTGAGCTGTTTTGTGTGGACGAGCGTCCACTATTTTGGACGGGCGTCCGATGAACCGAACGGGCGTCCGTGTCTTTAAACGGGCGTCCGTTTTGTACTACCTCCTTTCTATTGTTAATCGTTGTTCACCAAATATACATGCTTTACTTACTTGAGATATATATATACGATATGTTAAACATGGTATAACTTAGACAAGCTTGGATTGAGCTTCGATTCGTTCGGTTAAAACACCGAATGTACTCTTAAAGGGAGTTGAAGTTCGGATCCGTCGGAAGAGCATGATAGGCTTGTGCTTTGATGAATTAGTATTCATCAATGTACGTGTATGTGCTAGGACTTGTCCGTGTCTAGTGGTCTAAGAAGAGAGTAGTTGTGTGAGGGAGAATACTTGAAAATACTCAGGTTGGCTAGCTAATAACCTAATAAACAACGTATGTGACTAGTAAAAGATTAAACAACATGTCTCTCTTGGCTAGGCACCAGGCTAAATCGCGATGCATGTGCTACCTCGAAGGTAGAAGAACTTCGTAGGTCAAAAAGACCCTAAGTACGGAGGGACTCGCCGAGGTGTGCGTGCTATCGGAGTCTACCTTTTCTAGACTTCGTGGGTATTGGTGTGATCCACTAATATGTTGCAAAAGAGTGTCCCCGAGGTAGAAGAACTCGTAGGTCAAAGACCCTAAGTACGGAGGGACCCCGCCGAGGCGGATGCGCGTAGTGCCCTTGAGTGCGGTTGTAGCATAGATAGGCTAAGTTAGAAACGAGTTAGTCACAACGTGTTGATGAGCATGAAGTGAACCCTAGATGGAGTTGGTCTCATTTAATCAACTAATTAAATAATTATCTTTTCGTTATAACTATGATTGCTTTCATAACTTCTCTTTCTTTCTAAGTACGTTGTACTTACCTCGAATGCATACTTTTTCTATGTGTTTGGGGACGAGAAGACGAACAGGTTTTCGAGGAAGAGTTTGACGACGACGTTTGACGCCGCTCGTTGAAGAATCAAGATGTTTCTTTTCTGCTTCTCTTTGGTTGTACTTTCCGTACTTTTGAGGTAGACTACCGGTTTGACGTTTTGTCGCATTCTGTCTTTTGGGATTTTCGTACTTTTCCAAATGTAATAATTTACATTTCTACCCTTAGATTTCTTTTCTACTCTTTAATTTTGGGAAAAATTTTATATACCCGAGTTTTGCTTCCGTTTTGCCTTTAATTTGATACGACGTAGTAGAGGCTTACGTATAAAATGAATTTATTTTTATTTTATACGTGCCGAACGTTTCTTTTCCGGATAAGGACTCGGTGTCCGGGAACGGGGCGTTACATCCACGATTTACATAGTATAATCATAATTAAACGATTTAAAGGATTGGAATTGCATGTAGGTAAATTTAATTTATTGTTCTATGCATTGTTTATGATTGGTTGTCAAGGTTGAAAAGATGGATTGGGGGTTGGCACTGTTTATCCGTTAGATCTATTGTAAACTCATATGAACAATGAAAATTCGTTCATATGCGTATAGGAAATTATGTAATTTATTGATTATTGCAATTTTAATTTCCAGAAAGTAGATCGGTTTAGTAGCTGTTTAGTGTTTTCGTTTTTCCCGTTAATCGAGCCGTTAAAAAGAAGATCCCTCCGGTCAGAATCAGGATTGGAAGTTGATGAACAATCCCAAAAAATTTGGTGTCAATCAGAGTCCGTTTGGATTTCCGTTCGGTGCTGCAAAGAAGCTGCTGTAACAGAAAAACGCAGGATTCACAGAAACCCTACCTGTGACTTCCTCGAATTTCTGGGAGACTTTCGACCGTTGAAACGCAAATCCAACCGGTCAGATTGATAAATATGGAGTTTTGGACGTGGAATAAAAATTTCAGGTCGATCGGATTTCATCTCGATTCCCGATCGGCAGCGGGAAGTCATTGATGCGCTGCTGCAAAAGTCAGATTCAGCAGCAAGTTGGGCGGCTCACTGGAGAATATTGACAAGTCAAAGCTCCGATCCAACCGTCCATCTTGAAGTCCGAAGAATGAAGATCAGATCTGGAAAGTTTCGTCCCGATCCGAGTTCGTTTGATATGCCAATCGTCGAAGATTCTAAACAGATGCAGATTAGAGTTTTATTTTATTTTCGAATAGATTAGTTACGGGGGTGTCAACGGTCCATCTCGGTGTTTATTTTCCGCACTAGTATACATGTGTAGATTGTATGAATAGAACCGGAAAATTGCCATGACATGCATCATATCATGAATTCCACTCCATATGCATACATGTAGAAATTAATTCGAAGAATTAGTTAGGCATGTATAAAACACGCAATTAGTTTTAATTAATTGTTTGATATTGATTAGAAACTAATTAGGGTAAAAAACCGAGGAACACGGGTTTTTTCAATCGTCGAGGTTGGGTGATGGATTCTCGGTGAATCCCACTCTGCGAAAGCATACGGAGTAAAATCCCGAAACCTCATGGTTAAGGTGTTGGATTCTCGGTGAATTCCACCTTACCTAGACGAGATTACGTTTTTGTTCCGTAGTGTCTACGAGAAAGTTTGGTGTTTAAGGATTGGATAATCACGGGCAAACAGTTCGAAAGTGGTTTAACCACGGTTGGGTGGTCAACGGTAGCTACGGCTCAATCGACTTCACCCTCCACGTGTGGCGTTTGCACGGGGGTCCGGCAATGCGAGCCATCCGAAGAGCCACTACGGCTCAACGGAGCTCTCCTAGCCTTGACCCGTCCGACGGTCACATATGTTCTAACGAATAGGTCGGGTGGGCTAGCCCACATAACCGACAACATTCGGGCCTATGATTTATTGTTCCTTAATGTAAAATCAAGTTCAAAAACGTGATCAGTAAACCCACCACTTTTTCAAAATATTGAGTGGGAGCGGGAGAGGCGACAGCCGACCCCACGGCCTCTACTGTTGACACAAGCAACGTGAGTGAATGGTGACGCCTCGTGCCAGCTTTGATTTCGGCCCCCTAAGGAAGGCCTTCACCGCTATCAAAATTCAAGGCTTGGTCTCCGAAAGGATAGGATTTTGGGTACTCGCCGGGTCACCGACCGACCCTAAGGCGGCACACTCGGGGTCTACCTAAAAATGCGAGACAAGTAGGTCACACTCATAAAGGGTATTTTTGGTAGTACCTTGGCTGAAAAAGGAAAGGTGATTGACGATCACAAATGAGATGTTCGATTCTCAATCGATCGTCAATATTAATCGAAACCTCTTTGACCTACCCTAAGGCGGCACCGAGGCATTAGATTAAATCCTTGGAACGGTAGGATAGACTATAAGTAATTAGTTTATGTTCCTAAAATTTTAGTAGTGTATGATTTGGATTTATTTTCCGTCGTTTTATTTACAACTATTTATATATCTCTCTAGGGTACTAGATTGCTAGTGTATGTAAAATTGACTAGTAACGACTTCGTTAAAAGTGGTAAGTAACTAGAACGCCGTATTTATTAATCTCACATGCGATTAATTTTTCGGAAGAGATATATCTCTTGAGCCTTCAAAACTTAAGTGACGTAAATAAGTATGTCACCGCCGTCAATCGTGCGAACGAGAGACAACCGTAGTTAGTTTGAAAGGTGATTGGGACGATAAAATTCTTCCAGTGAATTTTAATTGTGTAGTGTCTACACGAGAAATTTTCTAATAGAAAAATTAGAGAATCATAAATTAAAGTGTCGCTAGTTAGACGGTATTTGGAACCGATAAACTAGTGGGAGCTTTTGTCTTATGTTTTTCTAATTTAGAAAATTAGTCCCACTTCGGGTAACGCTTTCATTAGACATCCCACGGTTCACGAGTAGTGTCTACTCAATTGAACTGCTAGTTCAAGACTATTTCCTTTTAAGGAAAGTTGAGAATGGGAAAGAATGTCTGTAAGTATTACTCATCTTAACTAAAGTTTTAAGTCTAAACCGAAACATTAATTAAAGAAAGTATAGGATAAGGAAAGTAATTCCGGATCACTAACCAATGAATCCTTAGCGACTTTCTTAACCGAGTAACTTGACTCGGTAGCTTAGTTCTTTGGAAGAACAAGGAAGCTGTGCATTAACGATTAATAGAGTAACAACGGGCAGTAATTTCAGCTACAATAGTGGGAGTGATATAAGGAAATGAATTTCGGATTCTATCCTTGAATATCACAGAAAAATTTATTTTTTCGTTTACAGATTCGTTGAAACAAATGGATTCACTTTCAACTCGATATATTGTTGCCTCATAGAAAGTGAATATGACATTTGTAGTACGAATCCAAGACTCGGACTTTTGTTTGATAAAGTCAGAACCACTAAGAAAAGCTGAATAAGTATAACACATCTAAAACTATTAAAGGTAAAAGGTTTCCGTATTAAGATAAGAGACCTTTCAATATCTATTAATTAGTGCATATATCCTAGAGATAAGACCTGACGACTGGCTAAGGGTGATTCCTATCTCCCAGTCTAGGAACACTATCTCAAAGGAACAATGACTAAGTTTCCTTTCAATCGGGAAAGGGTAATAGATTTGAAGGGGTAACATAGTTTGTTCGACATGACCTTCGGGGTCTAGTGAGAGATACAAGCCGAGTGGGAGTTTTTGAGTGGTGACATATTGTCCGATAACTACTCGAAACGTGATTTAGTTTATCAAAAGAATATGAGGAGGAGTCTCGATTTTAGCGAGAGAATAGAGTATTCCATGCTCGAAATAGGCTATCGCATAGTCTTGGGACCGATGCTCGGCTCGCCTCCTAGTGGAATGATTCTCACGAGAAGAAGAAACCATAGACTTGCACGATATAGTTATTAATGTGCTACAATACACCGTTAAACTCGATTAAGATAATTGGTTGCAAAATAACGGTTAACATTATTATGTAAACCGAGAAGTCTACCTAGAAGATGCCGGTGAATTTATGGATAATGAGTGAATTCGGTTCACACCACTTCCATAAATGTAGGCATTTAGCATTTAATGCTTGAAGGTAGGACCTGGAGATTTTGCGCATACGTTCGATTGTATTGTGATTTGTTTGTGAAACATCTTAATGAGATGAGTGAAGGTTGATTATAAGATTCTTGAGATCAGAAAGTGACGGTTGAACTGTCACAAGCCTTCTGATAGAATCTATAAGTAACAACCTTAAACCTTGGAGTACGGTTACCCAAAGGTAGTTACTATTTGATTTAATCAGACCACATCCAACATCGGTTGTTGGTGATTACACTGATAAATACTACTAGATCAGAATGTCAATCCACCCAAGACACAGTGGGAGTATGGTTTAACCGTTGACCCATTGTGATTTTGTGGACTTTATAATCTGCTGGGGTGATTGATAACCTATGGCTCTTGGTGGGGTTTGTATAGGATTCGATTATAGAGGTTGGTTTGAAAACCGTAACCCTGTGAATGGAGTTTTGGTACTCCAGTTCTGTTCCGCCTCTTGTAGAACCACCTGAGTGTCTCAGGCCCAGTGGGAGCAATTGGATCTACACGGAAAAGAGTCGAATGAATAGGAAAGTTTAAACTTTCAGCGCAAAGTTGAGTGGTATAGGGGTGATTCCACGACAAGTAGAGAGTTAACCGGACCTTGAACTCTCTCACCACTCGATCTTGCTAGATTTCGTTAGAAAGCGAGAAAATAGGGGTGATTCCCCGAGACACTACAACAAAACAGGCCTTTGGCGACACTTTCTTTGCATCATTTAAATAATTGTCGTATATTTTCCGGCACAAGCTATTAATTGCCATGAAGTACGACATTTCTACGACATATTGTTTTATGTCATGAATTGCCGACAATTAACCGACACTCATTATTTATGTCACAAATTCGTGACATTTTTTGTGTCAGTTTAACGTTGTGTCGTACAAAATACGTCACTTTTATGACACTACATAAAAATGTCAGAAAACTTGTGGTAACATTATGGCATTTTGACGATAAGCTGCCAAATGCACAATATTTCTCAAACTATCCCATTTATGCCCAATACAACGACAATAGTTATTGCGTGTGTATTATGCGGCAAAAAACAAGACAATTTTCGCACACTTTTCAAATGCTTTACAAAGTAAAAATGATTTTATTGGAAATAATCCATCTTCTTACTACGGTATTTCCATTTAAAATACGAACAAAACATACATGACGCATATCTCTTCTAAAAAGAAAAAATCAATACAAATTAATTATATATTCAAAATACAAACAAAACAAACATGTGCACATATCTTTTCTAAAAAGGGAAAAAAAAAACAATACATATCAATTATATCATTCCAAAGATGTATCGTATGAACGAACATACTCTTAATAAAGTAAACAAAAAACAAAAAAATAAAACACCATAAAAATATCATTTTTTTTTGTTATGATATGGCATATGCCAATTTTATGCAATGCTTTATTATTATATATAAAGAACATAATGAATAATTAATGTGTAGAAAATTAAAGGCATATTCTTAAAAAATTAATAAAATACATACTCATATTTATCGTATGAGTTATTGTGGAGCTTGCAAGACTAGAACCTATGACATAAATCTTAGGATTTATGTTTGTATCAACCAAGCTACCAAACCGCTTTTTATGCAATGCTTTATTACTATGTATAAAGCTAGATAATGATTCATTAAAAGGTAGAAAAATAAAGGTATGTTATTTTTTTTAGAATAAAATTAAAGCTCTTCTTAAGAAATTAATAAATTACAATTTTATTTTTTTGGGAAATAAAAATTACGAATTGATAGTCAACAAACACAATACAATAGTTGAAAAATATTATGAAGCCAGCAAGACTCGAACCTATGACATAAAGCTTAGGATTTATGTTTGTACCAACCAAGCTAGCAAGGCCTTTTTTAATTAAAATCGAATATTTATTATAATTATCGCGGAAAATTCCGATAAGTTATCACAGTCTTTGTAATTCTCTCTTTTTGCTTTGTTATTAAGAAATCATTTCTCTTCTTAAAAAAGTCATAATATTACAAAAATATTTATTTGAAAAAACACACATATAAATTTAAGATACATATAAAAATAAAACATACACTATATTTCACATCCGCATCATATATATATATACACACATCAAGCATAATAAATTCAAAGTATTATATATTCTGTTTTAATAAAATTTTCTAATAAAGCACTTATACAATTACTTTAAAGTATTTATTTATATAATATATAGTGCAAAATTAATAGTGAATATTATTAAATAATAATATAATAAACTAATTGACATGAGACTTATAACATACAATCGTTATACTTGATGGTCGTCGGTCGATCAAGCCTTAGGTTAACTGGACCTTAAATTGACGATTGATCAAGCTTGACTAACCAAAAACACTGCAATCGAGTTAAGTGAACCTTAAAGTAATGGTAGATTGAGCCTGGTCAAACCCAAACATTGTAATGAGTTAAGTGAACATCAAATTGACAGTCGATCAAACTCCATCAACACTAAACAATGTAATCGGGTTAAATGAACCTGAGATTGACGGTCGATCAAACACGATCAACTAAAACACTAAAATCATGATAACTTAACATTTAGTCGACAGTTGATCAAGCCTAATCAACATAAACACCATAAATGGCTTAACCTAAACATAATTTTGATGATCGATCAAGTCTAGTCAACCACAAAGAATGTAACTGGGTTAACTGAACAGCAAAATGACGGTCAATCAAGCCTGATCAATCTTAATCATTGTAGTTGGGTTAGATGAACTTCAATTTGATCATTGAGTATGCCGGATCAAACAAAGATACTTTAATCGAGATAGGTGAACCTCAAATTGATGGTCGATCAAGCTCAATCAACCACAAACAACGTAATTGGGTAAGCTAACCATCAAATTGACAATCACTCATACCTAATCAACTCTAAACACTCAATTGGGTTAATTGAACCTCAAATTTACGGTCCATCAATGCTCGATCAACCTTAACCTCGTAATAGAGTTAATTGAACATTAAATTGATTTGTCGATGAAACTACAGCAACCTCAACAATGTAATCAGGTTAACTGAACCTTAAATCAACTATCAATCAAGCCTGAGCAACCACAAACACAGTAATTGGGTTAATTAAGCAATCCTTAAATTGAAAGTAGGTCAAGCCTGCTCAACCCCAAACATTGTAATCGGGTTAAGGGAACATTAAATTGGCAGTCGATCAAGCTCGATCAACCCTAAAAATAATTGGGTTAACTAAACCTCATATTGACATTTGATCAAACACAAACAACTGAAACACAATAATCAGGTTAATTGAACCTTGAATTGACGGTCCACCAAGATTAATCAACCCCAAACATTGTAATTGGGTTAACCTAAACACCAAATTTTTGGTTGAGCAAGCCTGGTCAAACATAAAAACTATAATTGTGTTAACTAAACCTCAAAGTAATGGCCGTTCAAGTCCAATCAACCTTAATCATTGCAATTGGGTTATATTAACTTCAATTTTAACATCGATTGAGCCAGATTAACTAGAGACCTTTTAATCGGGTTAAGTGAATTGATAGTCAATCAAACCCGATCAACCTTGATCATTGCAATACTGGGCAAAATTGAATTTTTAATACCGTAACTGAACACGTTTTAGATTTAGTCCTGATTTTACAATGGCAAATTTGCCATTTCACAAACATCTTCGTCACCCCACCACCAACCCTTCTTTTTTTTTTCCTCAACCACATTGCCTTCGTTGTCCTGTAATTTATCGAATTGATGCAAATGTTGAAGAAGCATTTCATACGAATTTGCAATAGCACTATTATGTATCTTCTTCTTCAATGGGTTCATCTTCCCCAGTGTAAAAATCCAGAATCGGCCCAGTACCATTGCCGGCCGACCACCCCAGGCTGAAGTATTGGGCTGCACATCTCTAGGTTCGTCAAAGATGGAGTCTTCCATGACCCCTACATCAGTTGGGTCGGACCTTCTCTTGTGTTTCTTCGAATTTCTGCTCAACGAAATGGGTGGTGGCGGAGCGGTAACAGCTCCGAAATGGGCGGTGGCGGAGCAAAATCGGGACTTTTGAGAGGTGATTTCTTGTTCGGACCAATTCCAAACACATTGCAATTAAATTTTGATTTTGATCAGTGCAATCTTGTGCTTGTTTGGGAGTAGGGTGAATGATTATGATGATTATTAAGTGTCCAAAATTTTAATCTCGTTTTTTTTTGGATTCACGGTGGTTGGACCGATGGGTGTTCTTTGAAAGTGTTGTTCAAGCTAATCTTAGCTATGGTGGAATGATTGGAGCAGAGGAGTTTTTTTTCGAATTAAACGGTGTTTTCAAGAACTTTTCTGTGAATTGTGAATGATCCTTCTGTTGGGTTATGTTTGATATTAGGTTGACATATAAACAAACGTCTCTTTCTTTCCATGAATAATCCTCAAGATGTTCTAATTAAGAAAAGGGAATCATAGGGGTTTTCTTCAAGCTTTGAATTTGGAGCGAACCATTTTCTTCAAGTTTATGCAAGATAGCTTTTTTCCTTTTGTAGGATATCTTTGTGTGTAGTTGTATCTTTTTTATATGATTTTGGAATTAATTTATGTTGTTTTGTTTTGCTTTCTCATGATTTTGCTGTGTAGCTCCATTGCTCTGTTGGTCATTGCGGGTCTTTAAATCGGATCCTAATGGGCGAAAACTATCTAAAGGGCTCAGCTCTTAATGGGCTTTTGAGTTTTCCTAAATCAACTTCAAGACAATATTTTTTATGGTGAACTTCTAGAAACTTATACTATCTCCACAACACTTAGCCAGATTAGTCTTTCGAATAACCGACTTACAGGTCTTTTACCGGCAAGCATTGGCAATTTCTCCGGTTTTCAGAAGCTTTTACTCGACGGAAACAGCTTAACCGTTAACATACCGGCTGATATTGGTATATTAGAGCAGTTATCAAAGTTGGATATCAGTCAGAATAGCTTTTCTGGTGCAATAGCACCTGAAATCAGTGTTTGGTAAGTCTTTCACTTATGTTGATCTTAGTAGAAATGAGCTTTCTAATGAGATTTATAATGGAATTACAGGCATGAGGATATTGAAGTACTTAATTTATCAAGAAACCGTTCTATAGGAAGAATTCCAGGTTCATTATCAACAATGCGGAGTCTAGATTCTATCCATTTTTTGTATAACAATTGGTCTGGTTTAGTTCCTGGAGCTGGTCAAGGGTATAATGATGGGATTGTCAATGGGATAAGCCCACCGCACGAGAAGGGCTCATTCTCTGCCACTATGAAGCATTTTTTATGTTATTGGACTGCTTCTTTCCTCAATTAGTTTGCTGTAGCTGCTATCTTTACGGCTCGAATGATTAAAAAGGCGAGTGAGGTTCGTTCTTCAAAGCATATGGCTTTCCAATGTTGGATGTTGGATTTAACACTTGATAATGATTTTAGAAAGCATGAAAGAAGATAACATCATTGGAAAAGAAGGTGCTAAAATCATTGATAGATTATTTGGGTTCTGCTCGAATCACGAGACAAATCTCTTGGTTCATGAATACAGGGATAATAGGAGCTTAGGTGAAGTTCTTCATGGTAAAAAAAGAGGCCATTTGCTTTGGGACACAAGGTATGAGATAAAATAGTTGTAGAAGCTTAAACGCCTTTCTTGTCTTCATCATGATTGCTCACCTTTGATCGTCCATTGCTAGTTCATATGGACACGAAGCTCCTGGTTAGTATATGCATTTCTTTATTAACTTCAATATTTATGTATCCTCTTATAAACCTGTTTACAAACACCTAATGGGCTCTTTTTTCCGTCTCAGTGTTATGCACGTCTTTTAAACCTTTTAACAAACATGTAATGGGCTCTCTTTTTTTGGGTCGCAGAAGATTAAATAATAGAAGATGATACTTTTATGAAGTTGAAAAAATAATACCTCTATTAAGGTCATGAAGAACATTGATGAGGCTTATGGAGGACAAATCTTCTTCGAATTTAATTTGGGGGCTGCGAAAGAGAAGAAAAAGATGTGGGTTTGATTCATCTTCTTCAAGAAGGGTTGTGAAATTGATGTGGGTTTGTTGATATTTACAGAAAGACGGTGTTGATCCAGGAGACATGTTTAAATTGGTAAGAAAGAATCTCTTCCCTTTAGCTCAGAATGTGTGCCGATTTAACTGCGTCATGCATTTTTGTATTTTTATGTGTGTAATATTAGCTTGTTTTGCAGCTCATTTTTGCTTTTTGTATGTGTAAGAATAGCTAGTTTTCAGCTCATATGATATAAGATGCTGAATTCATGGCGTGGGTTCATGAATTGTGTAATGTATTTTATTCATTCCCTTTACGTTTCTTTGATTGAATTGGGGAGTTAGGTGCTTTGAGCTTGGTCAATTTAATATGAATATTATTATATGTTTATAGATAAAAGTATATTTCCCTATATTTAAGTTAGGCCGATTTATAGAGAGGAAATGGTTGTTTATTGATTATTAATTAAGCTAGGTACAATACCAAATCAAGAATTTAATTTGCTTTTGCTTTCGGGATGTTCCGATTGTTGAGTTAGGATGGAGATTCAAGAAGCACATTCTTATAATCATGTGGATCAGTCTTGTGTTGATTGTAACTAGTTTTGTGACTTTTGCAAATCGGATAAGAAGCTAGATAATGTAAGAAACTAAGCTTATGTCTTGTTATTTGGTTTATATATGAGTAGTGTTTTTACGGAGACATGCTAAGGCACCATAGCTCATTATTAAACAGATTTGCTTTTATGATGCGTGAATTTGTTCTGTGATGTGTAAACTTACCTTTTTTATTGTTGTATTTGGTTTTGATTTAGAATGTTTTAATTGCTTTTGTACTAAGTGATTCTTCAAGAAAGTTTGCTTTTTTCCGGTTATTTGTGTAGGTTGATCACCTACCCGGGGTGACTATAATCTCATTATTATATAAGCTATGTTTGAAGATCATTTAAACAATGGTACTGACCCCATTTTGTTTGCTGTCATTGAGGCCGGAATTGCTCCTCCATTGAACATTTTTTATTTTTTACGCCTCGCCTATATTTTTTGTTGTTTTTTTTGGGGTCAGATTTTCACCTATAAAATGTTTTAACGCAAGGATAAAATATTGTTCTTGTTTTAAACATGCAAGCCATGTCAAAATAATGAAAGCAAGTGGATCAAGAGAAGGTGCTGAAGTTACTTTACATTGATGCTCGATGTGGTTAATTGACTGCTAGATGAAAGAAGGCCGTGGAGGGAGTAAGCAGCTAAAGCTATGAAATATCTTTGGGTGAATTCTTCAAACTTGATAAATTATCAATTTTTCAATTTTTGTAACTCCCCCAAGTGCAACTATTGTTACTCTTGAATGTAGCTAGAGAAATTTGATCTATGTTTTCAACTCTTGAATATCAATTTGATTGAGGTGTTGTTTATGTTGACCATTTCTTTTGGTGAGGTTCTTGTAATTTATGACATTGATGTCCAAGTTTAGTACTTTATTCATATATGGGTAAACTGTGACCTAAACATGGCCAACAATTTTGTCAAGTGTGTAAGAAAGTTGGTTACTAGATCCCCGACAAATGTATTATGTTTCAAAAAATTGTCATAAAAACAAAATGTACGAGTTTGACTATGTACCATTCAATTGTTGCAAAAATCATGATTATGAAAACAAATGTCGGTACATTACTATTTAAAAAACTGCGGCATATGGAACAAATGTTGGTAAAGTGACATAAAAATGTGTCATTCTAAATGAAAAAGTGTCGGCAAATTTGCTACAACGAAAGTGAAAAGTGACGGAAAAACGCCATAAAAGAAATTCGACACATTAAGAAAGTGTCGACAAGGTGCCGCAACAGAAAATCCAACACTTTAACAAAGTGCCATATAATTGCCACAAAATTTACCGACGGAACAAAAATGTGCCGCCAAGCATTGCCGACGCCAGTATTCACGTCACTTAAATAAACGCCATTTTATGTGTCGTGATTTTTTTTACGGCGCTTAATTCCTACTGTCCCGGCATTTATTTTGCGCCGCAAAAGGCCAAAAATGTTGTAGTGTATTGTTAGGTGTAGTGCCCGAAAGACAATTTGTGTAATTGTTTTTAATGGATGACGAGAATTTATCTCACCTTATTACTTGCTTTGTGCTTGTAAGTAATACACGCTAACGCAAACCCTAAGTATATCGGTATGTAACCGCTTAACTCGGTGCATGGCATGCACGTGAGGATTGAGTTAGTGGTGATATACTTAAAGCGTTAGTCCGTGGTGAACTTAATCGAGTTTAGGGTCTCTTGATTAAAACACCAATAATGCGCCCGAACACCTTAGGGTGTGATAGTCTTATCCGATTTGTCGGTAGAGGGTACCTACGTGGGGCATTTATATATGATGGCATTCATATAGAATTTGGACCGATTTAGTCCGAATTTCTCGGTATAATTCCGTAATCGAGGAATCTTATTAAATCATTAGATGATCATATATGGATCAACCATAATCCCGAGGTGATCACGGGGTGCCGCTTGTCCCGGGGTAGTGTTTGATGTGTTAGTTACGGTTCACTTAAATAATGTGTTCCAAGCCACTTCTCATTGGCACTATCTCCGGATGAGTGAGTAGTTCGATTTTCACGGACATGGAATCCATTCCTTCCTGCGGGAAATAGAGAGACAGTCCCCTTATTTGTTAGCCTTAAGAAAGTGATCGATCGGCCGAGTTCATATTTAGACTAATTAGCTACTAGTCAGATATGTGAACTAATTGATCACTAGGGGTTGATGGTAAATAAGGATAAGATATTCTGAGTCGGGTTTCCGGAGACTTCCCACTCAGAATGGACAGTCTATGGAGGGTTAATCCGTATGTAGTGATTATATCAATGGACGCTTATTCGCTCTATGGGTTGAGTATAAGTATACATCTATAATCGGTAGAGTTCGTTTCGGGTTTATGGTGGCGTAATCCCGGAATTAATAATTAATGTACTTTACGTTCGATGAATAATTAATTATTGGAGCTACCGGTTATAGGTCCATGGTCCCCGGTGTGGCTTCTGTAATTCGGACTAATAATCTTGTTATTTGGGCCTCAGTGATAATTAATTGGCTGGGCTAATTAATTGATATGCATGGATATTATTTAGTTGGGCTAAATAATATAATACACATAAAAGACATTTTATGTGGGTATTTTTTGACCCAATATGTGGCACCATTAATGTCCTAATAATTATAGTGAAATTAGTTTTCTTGGATAATTATTTAACATGTGATTTATCTTTTATTTGTTAAATGATAATTCATGGAATAATAGATAATAATATGATTTATCTTAATTTGTTTGGGATAATCATTTTATTTATCTTTTATTTGGAAAAGGATTAATGTGATAATTATCACTTAATTATTTAATCCTTGGAGGACATTGATTACTCTCCTATATAAAGAGAGTTCTCCCAAGTCTAATGGCAATGTACTATTCACGTCACTATTGACCGAGAGAAATTGGCCGAAAAATTTCGGCCTCTATTCTTAGGGTTCGATTTGGAAAAATCTTCGGGATTTTTAAGTTGCATATCAAGGAGGCTCGTGTATCAAGAAAGGTGTCCACCAACCGCCGTTTGGAGAACACATCGGAAGATCAAGGCTTCTTTTCCCTATATTGGTAACATGATCTTAACCCCCTAGTAGTAGTTTAAGTCCTTTATTTATGTATTGTACCGTGTAAATCGTGATCCGTCCGTCGTGTATAGATCTAACTCGTTTAGATCTAAGAACCTGCATCCTTCAGAACCGAGGGACCCTGACTCAGTTTTCGAAGACTGAAGAACTGAGGGTTCAAACTCAGTTTATGATGACTAAGTCGAGAGTGTAAAGTTAGACTTCAGGCAAGATTGTGATGACCTGAACTAACTTTATTGATCTTGTATAAAGGGCTAAGAATCATGAGGACAATGATATCTTAGATGATCGATTGAAAATGGTGTACTCTGATTTAGTCAATTATAATCAGATAAAGAATAGAGTACTGAGATTTTGAAGAAGAGTAAAAACTCAGTTAACGCTCTTAAAAACTGGAACAGACTATGTCATGTTTAAATAAGTTTTTAACTGAAGTTAATAAAAACTGAAGACAAATCAGACCGTTATAAGATAAGCAATCTTATCGGACACGCAGAAATGTCAGAAAGGACACTGACACACAAAAAGAAAAGCAGGACCACTAACAGCTATAAGGATTCAAATTCAAATGATCTAACCGTTAGAGAAATCCCTATAAATAGATCACTTCTACAACAAGAAGAGATGCGGAATTCTAAGAATTCTAAGAATTAATCTATAAGCATTCAAAGAAAGATCAAGATCAATCATTTGAAGGAAAACAAAGATGTCCATAACTTGTATATCTACAAGAGAAAGCTCAAATCACAAATTGAATCATAGTTATTGATTCAAGTCTCAACTTTGATTTTATCAAAGGCGTTAGACTGTGAAACACCAAGAAGGTGTGAAGGACAGTTGAGTTGATGTTAGGAAGATTGTGTTTGTGATGAGCTGGTGAAGAGGAAATTCAACCCTCTAAGGACCAGTGTAGCAAGCTTAGTTCAAATAGCAATTCTACCTGTTGAAGACTGAAGCTGGAAGATTGTGAAGCTAGGGATTAGTGAAGGACAATCAAGTGTCTAGAATTTACTTTGTGTCTTGTAACTGTAAACCTCAAGAACATAGTGGATTTGGCCTCCACATCACGGGGAAGAGAGGACCGACGGGATTACACCACCTCGGAACCTCTCTAATTCTTGTTTACTTACATTACGCATTTACTTACTGCATTATAGTTATATTCATCCAGTTCACATACTCAGCAAACACCAGGAACTGAGTCAGCATATTAATTGATAACTCATATTTTACAAGGCTTAATTTAATCCGCTTCCGGTTAACTCAGCTAATGATAAGTCAGTTTTGACTTATACTCAGCTAAGTTAGATTAACTCCGCACAAGTTTAAGTTGAACTAAATCTGGTTTAAGATCAGTTTTTGGGATACTTTTTGGTGACATGTTTATTCAACCCCCCATAAACTTGTGTTAGCATTTCAAAGGGACCAACAATATTCCTTCCCTATCCCTTCTATCTACCAACTTGGTTTAGTTAATCTTTATGTTTACTCTATTTCCTTAAACTAATCGAGCTTTTAATTCAGTTTTAGCTACGAGAGCAACTCCTAACCCAATCTGCTCCGACTATTGCAACAAACATTCTATACGCAAGCTACCCTCCTTAATTGGTCCATAATAGCCCATACTCATGAAGAACTAGAATTGTCAGTATTGAGCAATAACCCATACCGCTAACCCGCCTAGGCTGCTATCGACTATGACTAGCATGTTCCTAGGGTCCAACAAGAAAATTTCCTAATTAACATTTCACTAACAGTCCTTCATGTTAATTTACGAATTACGAATAATAGATTGGCAAGACCTATTACTCGTTTTAATTATTCCTGCCGATCAACGTAGCTGACGCTGAATCTTCAGATTATTGTGACCTAAAATGGCCTTGGTAAATCGGTATAGACCGCCGATTTACCGGGGGCGGTGGTTCTTTATCGGGAATCTACATTGCTCAATTCAGATTAATTCAATTATGGGGTTGTTAAACATGCAGATTAACTAAAACATGTAAATACAAGTAGATCTACCATATTAAAGACACAAAGGAACGCTCAATGCTTCATACCTTCAACAATGGAGATCTAGATTGATCCACTCAAGCTAGAGATGGCAAGGAAGGAAAGGAAACCAGAAGATAAACTCCAAAAGCTTAAAAGAACTTTATTGCATGTAACATACTCAAAACTTAATGGAAGATGATATTACAAACAGTTTCTGCGGCTTTTTATAGATGTTATAGCCGATTTATGACTCAAATAAACCCTAACCGACCTAGTAGATATGGCAGCTACAGTTTTGTGTTCCCTAAGACCCTCGGTTTATCGGGCCTAGCCCACGGTAAACCGGGCCTGATTTTCTTCTTGTCTTTCAGCAGATCTCTTCCTGGACTTACTCCGCTCAGCCCAATACTCTTTCCTTGATCTAGATCCGTTCTTAAGTGATCCGGATTTGATACATACTGAAAATACATAAAACAAGGAAAAACAGTACCAAATCTTTGTGATAATAACATAGATGCAGAATTATGAACTTATCTACAATAATGGGCCTATCTACACACACTAAAGCAGAATTCAGGGTAAATAAGAGTTAATTCAATGGTGCATTTAGAGCATTATCAACGAGCTCCATATTACGGAACTAGCTTAAAATCGAATCTGCAAAACTTGATCGACTTAAGCCTCGTAGGTCGAACTCAGCAAAGTTTGCAAAGGATAAATCCTAAGTCTACATGACGGACTTGAACTGAGCTTTGTAGGACGAACTCAGCGAAGTGTGTCGGACAAGCTCACTAGGTCTACAAGTTGTTTTCGAACCAAAGTCCGCAGGTCAGACCTAATTGAGCTCCACAGGTCGGACTCAAGAAGTTTGTAAACCAATCTCTTAAGTCTGCAAGTCGGACTTAGGTGCATTCATTGTCTGTGGGATAAACCCGAGCATAAACATGACAAACCCTTTAGTATGCCATCCAAAACTAAAAGTTAATGCATGGCACACTGAAGGGCAAGATGCCTCACGACTAACGAAGCACTTAAGGAAAGTGTGGATTAAAACAAGTACTTAAAGAAGTACTCAGAATAAAGTTAAGGCTGAGAACTTAACGAAATACTCCTTCTGTTATCAAATTGTACAAATTACATTCATTTGAAATAAAATTTCATTTCAAAACAAAAAACTTCAAGTCCACAAGCCTACTGATCTAAGAAAAGGGGGTTGAACTCTATGGTGGCTGTGAAGAAGCAAAAGATGTGGTAAGAGCAGCCGCAGCACGTCGAGAGTACTTGGACACAATGTTCACTCCCTCTAGGAAGACCTTTAGAAGGTTGCCATAGACCGCATTTGTGCCCAGCTTATAAAAATCCTTGCTGGGGAGATTGTCCCGAACAAAGTCAGCAATCTTGCCCTTTGCATTATCCTCCCCCAAAGTGTAGACATGGTTAGGCCGACCTTGCCTCAATTCGGCAATCTTCTACAAATCTCAAGTGAACTTGCCCAGCACGGGGAAAATGTCCTGGCCAATCGAGATTCCCTTCAGGTAAGAAACTCTATCAAAGTACAACACTCGAGTAAGAAAAGCAAGCTTGCGTATTCTATGGCCTTGAAGACACCGTCAGCTAGCTCCATATCGGTCATCCCAGGAGATCGGCTCCTAGTCCACAGGTCGGACTCAATAAAGTCTGCAGGATAGAAAATTTGAGCTCTGCATGTCTGACTCAGCAAGTATATGTCAACTAAAAAGTACATTGAGTCCGCTTAATAGTGTGGCATCGTAAGCCCATCCGCTTGATAACGTGAGAAGTCATTCGAATCTGGCCCTGCTCGCCGAGAAACTTAATGCGAGATGTCAGTCATACCTGGCCCTGCTCGCCGGGAAACTTTATGCGAGAAGTCAGTCTAATCTGGCCCTACTCACCGAGAAACTCAACGCGAGAAGTCAGTCTAATCTGGCCCTACTCGCCGAGAAGCTTAACACTATAAGTTTGTCTGATAAGCCCTCGAGCAACTCTTTTACACGCCCGAATCCAGCTCAGCACCGTATTCAAAGCTCCTCCCTCAAGCGAATCTTCTTAAAATTGTGGCCTTACTCTCTCAAACATGATGCACTTATAACCGGTCGCCACCTAAGCATGGCACCGGCAGACTACACAAAAGGAGCTTTACTTATCTCATCAGATCGCTGAGCAACAGTCATCTCAGCAAATGGTGTATCAAGTCGTTACAACTTTACACCATGACATTCATTTACACATTTGAAAGCTCAAAGAGCAAGGGGCATTGATGTGTCAAATCAGTCCGAGTCCCACTGTTCCGGAAAGAGCCTATGGATCCAAACCTGGCTCAAATCTAAGCCCAAAAATGGATAGGCCCCTAAGCCCACCCAGTCCGCCCCTTAATAGGCTAGACCAAGCCGAGCAAGATCAAGCCAGCCTCACACCATCACGATTCCTGTTGTTAGATAGGGCAATGCGAACAAAGCGAACACAACTAGGCAACAAAGTTCATAAACGACGCTCTTAGGCCACAAGGCTCTCAACTCGCCAGCTCATCAGTTCGGCACTCTAAGACTAATCTTGGTTCAGCAGCTTTCCAGTTTTCCTGCTCTTCCAACAGCCTGGTAACAGCCAACTCATGGCCCTATAAATAGCAGCGTTGCACCCTTGACAAAATGGGGCTCTCATTTCGAAGAACTATGTAAATTGGGCTTGATCCCTTACAAGTTAAGATTACGTAGGCAGCCTTATATGGCTCAGCTCATTATCACAAACACAACATTTTCTTCATCCTTGTTCTTGAGCGCCACCGCGCAACCACCACCATGGGCTAAAACGTCTCTCATTCCCCAAAGTCGTAGCAGAGTTAAATCGGAACTTTTCCAGTTGACAGAATAGGCTACATATCAACTATGCAAGTCCAGAGAATCATGGCCGAGCTACAACCTTGAACGGAACCGAGCTGACCTCAAAATCTTAGCTGGATCTGGGGGGTCTTATGACGAGGGTCGAATCATCACCTCACCACGTGTCGCGTCCACATCAGCACAGTAATAAATATAGATAGAAAAACCCAACATCTAAAGGGCCAAGAGCCTCACAAAATAATCCGACCAGATCCCAGCTAGGATATCCTCCTCTACCTCCGTAGGTCGGCCAAAAAACGGAAGGGTTCATCCAGTTCAGCTCAAGCCATCTAAGTCGGCCGAAGTGAATCCTCAATCGTATATCCTACGTGCATGATAAATAGATAAACAGTGAAGGAATACCAAATCATAACTACTCTGATCCTGGCATTCAAATTTGCCCATAATTATCTCCTAAAATTAAGGAGATGAAATCGTAATTATCTATTCCTTAGGAAACACGAAATCCAAGCCCAATAAAGACAAAGGCCCATGATGGCTTTAGGGCATAACGCCTTTCTATATAAACCATCCCTAAGGAACTGCGAAGACTTGATTCTAATACAGACATTGGATACGTAGGCAGTTTGAGATACAATTTCTTAAGTCCAGTCTAAATCACCCCAAAAACACCCCCTCTATTTATTGTTTCAATTATTCTTAAAGCTTTTGCATGTTGTCATTATGAGAATAGCCCCGGATTTATCATCGATGATTTCCAGCATCGTCACTTCCATCTTTAGAATACATGTTGGTCCATTGTAAAGGCTTGTGACAATTTGGGGGGGGGGGGGGGGGGGGAAATAAACTTGTCCTCTAAAAAATTTATCTTTCTTAAGTAAGTTGGTACTTAGAAAATTATGGAGTTAATATAGATGAGCTGAGAAAAGGTCTTACTGACTTTTTCTACAATTGAGTTAAATGCAGGAGAATATATTTTTAAGCCTTGGTTATATTTGGAAAATCAGTTTTTGAGCCCCTTTTGAAACTATGCTATGTGAATTTCAATTTACTGGTGTATGCTGAATTTGTGTTGAACTAGATAAATGAAAAAAACACAAAAAATAATATAAAATACTATAAGTAAATGCGTAAAGTAAATAACACAAAGTTTATAGTGGTTCCAGGTGGTGTAGTCCTGTCAGTCCACTCTTCTCCTGTTATGTTGGAGGAAATTCACTAAGTTCTTAAGTTAACGTTTCAAGACACAAAGTAAATAATGATTGTCCTTGACTAATCTCTAGCTTCACAATCTTCGAACCTTAGTCCTTACCAGGTTGAATTTAGTATCACTTAGTCTGCTCCACTAGTCCTTGAAATGTAGTATTGCCTATTCACTAGCTCCACCACAAACAAGGTCTACCTGACTGCAGCTCAACTGTCCTTCACACCACCTTGGTGTTTCATAGTCTAACCTTAGATTAAATCAAAGTTGAGACTTGAATCAAGAAAGTGATTCAACTTGTGTGTGAGCTTTTTCTTCTTCTTGATGTATATAATAAGCGCGTAAGCTCTCTTTTCTTCAAGTGTTGTTTTATCTTGATGATTTCTTGATACTCCAAAACACTTAGAATATTTCATGATTTTACAAATTAGCGCTTGGCAAGTTTTTCTAAAATATATAATGCTTCCACCTTATTTGATTTGAATCTTGGACATTAAATTTGCATAAACTTGTTAAAAACTTGCTCACGATTCTGGGATTCAGAGACCTCTACTTATAGGTGAAAATCCAACGTTGGAATTTGAATACTTGTAGCCGTTGGTGGTCCTACATAGTATATATTTGATGTCAATAGTTCTTTCCGACAGTGACGGTTATTCAGCCAATTGGAGTGCTTGTTTTCCAACGTTCTGATTTAATTGGTTGCGTGATAGTTAAAACTGAGTTTTTCAGTTTTTAACTGTCTTAGAGCATTAACTCAGTTTCTACTCTTCTTTGAAACTGAGTACTCCTAGCTCATCATTTGATCCTTTATTGTGAGATCAGAGTACCCTATACATCTCATTAACTAAGTTTACATTGTCCTTATCTAACTTTGGCTCAATTCAGGCCATCATAGACTTACCTGAATTCTAACCTTATAGTCTTGGATTTTAGTCTTCAAAACTGAGTTTGTTCCCTCAGCCTTGAATATTTAGTTTAGTACATGGCCAACTGAGTTTGATCCCTCAGCGAACCATTCTTGATTTAGTTTCAACTTGAGTCCTAGACTCTACTAAAACCTATCTATTACAGTTCTTGTCTTGTATAACCTATAAAATAACCAGACTCTAAGAAATCATATAAAATAACTTTTCTAGATATCTTTTTGCTTTGCACTATAATAGCTAGTTATGGAACTTCATCAATGTGGTTAAACAAACAAACAATGAATAGATGAATCATCATCAAAAATAAATTTTATTTCCAAATCAAGCGCGTACTGTTCTACTAAAACCAATTGGCTTTAGTAAACGTGCTACTTTATTTCCTTATACCACACCCTTCACAGCGCCATGATTCGAATGCACATAGGCGGGCAGATTGCTGAAACCCAACAATATACCCTCCAGCACCTTCAAGCCACAAACCGTGGCACTTGCACAGTATGTTGTAACCTTGATTCAAACCCATGACCTGCTCTGCTACCAGTTTTTAGGATCAAGCGCTTATTGTTCTACTAAAACCAATTGGTGTTAGTAAATGTGATACTTTATTTCCTTATACCATACCCTTCACAGCACCATGGTTCAAACACACACAGGCATGCAGATTTCTAAAACCCAAGAATACCAGATTCCTACTCCCATTGTCTCTTTCAAATAATTGAGTATCCTCTTGACAGTAGCTAAGACTTTCCTGGGCTTTTAATTGAAATCTTGCACAAACCCCAACTTCAAATGATATGTCAGGTCTACTAGATAGGAGGTACAGCTAACTGTCTAGCATTCTTCTATACAAAGTCAGATCAACATCTTTACCTTGTTTGTCTTCATCCAATCTGACACTACTACTCATAGGAGTTGTGAGTTTGGAACTTTTTTCAATACCAAATTTCTTCAGTAGTTCCTTGGTGTATTTGGTTTGGTGAATGAAGATCCCATCTTTCATTTGCTTAACTTGTAATCCCAAAAAATAGTTCATTTCACCCATCATACTCATTTGAAACATTCTTTTCATGAGATTAGCAAACTCTTCAAACAATAACTCATTTTCACAACCAAAAATGATGTCATCCACATAAATTTGTACCAGCAGGGTGTTGTTTCCTTCACTGATTAAGAAAAGAGTTTTGTCAATGGTTTCTTTTGTGAATCCATTTTGCACTAGAAACTGAGATAGAGTCTCATTCCAAACTCTGGGTGCTTGTTTCAAACCATAAAGTGTCTTGTTCTGTCTGTACACTTTATTTTCTTGATCTTTAACTTCAAATTCAGAAGGATGTTGTACATATACCTCTTATTCTAGAATGCCATCAGAAATGCACTTTTCACATCCATTTGGTAAACTTTGAAGTTCTTGAAGGCATCATATGCAAGAAATAATCTGATTCCTTCTACTTATGAATAGCCTTTTGCTACTAGTTTGGCCTTATTTCCATCAATGGTACCTGATTTATCCAACTTGTTTTTGTAAACCCATTTTGTACCAATGATATTTGCATGAACAGGCCTTTCAACAAGTTCCTATACATTGTTTATTTCAAACTCATTTAGTTCATGTTTCCTTTTCAATAACTTTAAGTTCCAAATGAGAATGAAAACAAGTAAGCCGTGCATCATGTTGACTTCCTGTCTTCACACCTTGTTGTAAATCACCAATAACTTGTTCAACAGGGTGGTCTTTTTACCAATGTAAATAAGGTTCATTACCAAAAACTTGCTCTGTTGAGGGCTCTGTTGTAGGTTGAACAGGGGTTTCAGCATGTTCAGCAGCAAGTTCAGCAGGTCCATTTTCATTTTGTACAACTCAAACACCATGAGGTTCAACATCATAAGAAGTGCGATCAGATAGTCTCTGTTGACCCAAATTTCTTTCAATTTCAACAAAAACAGGTTTGTCTTTCTTTTGTTGAACTGGTTTTGGAACATCTTCAATTGTTTTTCTAGTAAATTTGGGTTCATCAAACACAACATGAATAGATTCTTTATGTTTTAGGGTTCTCTTGTTGAACACTCTAAATGCATTGCTGACTGATGAATATCCCAAAAGGATGCATTCAACAGCTTTAGGTTAAAAAGTCTTCAGCTGATCATTCCCATTGTTGTGTATAAAACACTTACTTCCAAAGGCATGAAAACATGATATATTGGGGTTTCAATCATTCCAAATCTTATAGGGAGTATTCTCAAGTGTTCTATTCATTGATGATCTATTTTGTGTATAACAAGCTGTATTGATTGCTTCAGCCCAATATCTTTCTGGTAGCTTTGCTTCACGGATCATTGTTCTTCCTACTTCCTTTAGAGTCTTATTTCTGCATTTAGCAACCCTATTCTGCTGAGGGGTTCATGTTGCCGCTAGTTGATGCGGAACACCATTTTGCTCACAAAATTCATTGATGACTTTGTTCAGGATTTTGGTACTTTTATTTGATATGATCTTCACAACTTAAACACCTTTATCATTTTGCAATCTCTTCAAAAGTTCAGGTGACTTTGGCAAAGTCTCACTTTTCTTATTCATGAAGATTTCCCAATTGTATCGTGAATTCACTTTTCTTATCAACGAAATTCAGATGATTGAGTTTCTTGTGCCACAGCCAGCTGAGTTCGATTTTGTATGTACAATGAGACATGTATCAAGTACATCAGTTGTGTAGTCTACAATGGACATAGTCTCTTGTCTTTTGCCAGCTAATACAACTTGATGTGACATTTCACTTAAGATATTGCAATAGTCCTTGTCAAATATGATTATGTATCCCATGTCACAGAACTGACTGGTGCTCAACAGGTTGTACTGTAAGCCTTTCAAATATGCAACATTTGTTATCTTCAAAACCATTTCTAATCAACACACCCTAACCTCTGGTGTATTCTTGTTCTTCTTTGCCCTCAAAGTGGACGTTAAGTCCATCTTTTGTAACAAAATCCACAAGACAGTGTATGTTCTTTGTCGTATGTCTGCAACACTCACTGTCAAAGTACCAGACACCCTACAAAACACATTAATACATTTTAGGTACCCAAATCTATTTGGGTCCATGGTGGTCAATGGTAAGTACAACCCTATGAATGTTTCCATAAGGTATCCTCTTAAATGAGTTGCACTTATTTTCATATATGTATGCCACAGTCCCATAATATCTTTTGTTGCACTATGATTCATGTTAGGAAATCACTAGTTTAACGCAGCGGAATTTAAAATTTGATTTCCTTTTCTAGATCGTTCTTCGTTTAAAGCAATAAACACGTTAAGTAGTTTGACGGTTATACCTCAGATGATCTATAAGATCGTCGCTTTGACCGCCAACGGAGAGTAGTTCAATGTGCAAGCTGTCCACGCGTCCGGCCTCTATCGCTAATCCACACGAACCCCTTGCCGGAATCCTCTTTGGATTGCTATCGGAAAAACTCCGGCTGCTAGACCGGACCTTTTCTTCATTCACAAACTCATTATGGATAGCTCTCTATTTTACACAAGAACTATGAGTTCTTGCAATTGTGTTGTACAAAAGAGCTTGACACCCACCTCCTATATATAGTGGTTGGGGCGCCCCATATGGTGTGGAGGAGAAGAAAACCTTTTTCCAACAACATAAGTAAAATCAACTAGATTGATTTATCTCTTTAATTATAATTTATTTTGCCAATATCTTATATTGATTATAATTATCTTATTACCATAAATCTATTTTTCCAAAATCAATTAATATCTTATATTAATATTATGGCAATCTTATTAATTAAAGTGCACAATCCAAGTGTATCTCATTCACTTAAATGTGGCGCCCCATATGCAATTAAATTGGCTTCTGGAATATTCTTTAATTAATCTAATTTATATATAATTAATATCTTGTATTTTATTTATTCATAATAAATAAATACCACCATATTAATTTACCACTATAACCTTTATAGTCTAGAGATAAACTTTCCTTATTTGGTTATCAATTATAACCGCATTTTAATCCGACTCGATGTTCATATGTGTGTGACCCGATAGGCTTCCGAATATGTTGGCCGTAGACACAAAGTGCAATTTACTAAAATGCCCTCCATACCTAACGATCACGGGATAGCGTCTAGCAACACACCGTGACCCCCAAATATCGGAAGAGTAAAAAACAATGACTACTACCTTTCATGTGAAGCAGTTACCGTGTAACTTACAATCCTATCGCTGTAATAATATCCATACGATCGTATCTCGAGTGTCAATACATTGACGATCGTATCTTATAATCTAGATATCATGTTCTCTCGGAATAACACATTTACTCCCACTTTGCAAAGATTCTCGAGAGCTAGACATTCCTTATAAGAAGGCCATTTCGGATATTCAATCCCAATCATAGGATACGCGATTCCCGGACGACAATCATGTATACTCCGCATGCTTCAATATCATACCCAATCACCACCGCATGATCGCCCCGTGGTTAGGAGAAATCTCAATAGTGTCAAAGCATGACAATCCACACCGTGATGCCATGAAGACTCCGGTCAAAAGGATAATTACACAACCGCCACATAGTGTGACACTTAATGTAAGTAGGTCAGTCTAACGTACGCATTCTCTAATACACGTCCACGTACAGTCCAAGTGTCTCTACACTTCGATAGACGAGATCTATCCCTATCTTCTAAAAGATTGAAGACATCCAATACGTGCTAGTCTGATTATACTATCAATGTCCCATTTGATAATATGTAAGACTAGAGACATATAAGTACCAACCTTGTTATAGTGATTAGAGATCTCATCAACCATAATCACTATCATGGTTTCTCTATCACTGATTGATACTAGGGATGTTACTATATATATATATATACAACAAATAATATGAAGGCAAACAATATATAATAACATAAGTGCTTTTATTAATCATAATAAAGTTATTACATGAACTAAATAGACTGTAAATGACCCGACCCGGTCGGATCCGGTCCAACCCGATTGGGTTTAGGACACCTTTCTAACAATCTCCCACTTGGCCTAAAGCCAATCACCCATATGCCTAAGCCCGTGCAAGTGAACATGTTTCTCATGCTTAGCTTGAGACAATGCCTTGGTTAACGGATCAGCTATGTTATCATCCGTGTGGACTTTTTCTATCTTTACATCTCCTCTATCTACTATCTCTCTAATCAAGTGATAGCGCCGTAGCACATGTTTGGACTTCTGATGAGACCTTGGTTCATTTGACTGAGATATCGCTCCATTATTATCACAGTACAGTGGCACTTGGACCTTCAATGGAGGGAACCACACCAAGTTCAGTAATGAACTTCTTCATCCAAACTGCTTCCTTTGCCGCCTCCGAGGCTGCTATGTATTCGGCTTCCGTTGTAGAGTCCGCAGTAGTCTCCTGCTTGGAACTCTTCTAGCTCACTGCTCCGCCGTTAAGCATGAAAACAAATCTAGATTGTGACTTAAAGTCATCCATGTCAGTTTGGAAGCTGGCATCTATGTAACCTCGTAATACTAAATCATCGTTCCCGAAAACCAGGAACATATCCCTAGTACGTCTCAATTACTTTAGGATATTCTTGACAGCAATCCAGTGACCATCACCTGGATTGGACTGGTACCTACTAGTCATACTAAGAGGATACGAGACATCTGGTCTTGTGCATAACATGGCATACATGATAGACCCAATTGCCGAAGCATAAGGGACTTTGCTCATTTGTGCCCTTTCCTCATCTGTCTTAGGACTCATTCCCTTCGACAGGTAGACCCCATGTGACATGGACAGCAATTCTATCTTGGACTGCTCCATGCTGAATCTCTTCAGCATCTTGTCTATATAGGTGGATTGCGACAGACCAAGCAACCTTTTAGATCTATCCCTATAGATCTTTATTCCTAGAATATAGGTGCCTCACCCAAGTCCTTCATTGAGAAGTTCTTGGATAACCAAGCTTTGATCGATTGTAACATAGGCACATCATTCCCTATGAGCATTATGTCATCTACATAAAGCACTAAGAACACAATGGCACTCCCACTAACCTTCTTGTAAACACGGGGCTCATCTTCGTTCTTGATGAAATCAAACTGTTTGATTATCTCATCAAAGCGAAGATTCCAACTCCGAGAAGCTTGCTTTAATCCATAAATGGATCTTTGCAGTTTACATACCATCCCAGCGTCATTGGTTGTGAAACCCTCAGGCTGTGTCATATACACTTCCTCAGACAGGTTCCCGTTAAGGAAAGTTGTTTTCACATCCATCTGCTAGATTTCGTAATCATGATATGCTGCAATAGCGAGCAAAATTCTAATGGATTTTAACATGGTAGCAGGCGAAAAGGTTTCGTCGTAGTCAACTCCTTGTCTTTGCTTATAACCTTTTGCCACTAACCTAGCCTTGTAGGTAGTCACGTTGCCGTCCATGTCGGTCTTTCTCTTAAAGACCCATTTACACCCTATGGGAACTATTCCCTCAGGTGGATCAACTAAGTCCCAAACTTGGTTGTCTTTCATGGATTCCATTTTAGAATTCATGGCTTCTAGCCATTTCTCTTTGTCTTGCCGTAATAGCACTTCTTCATAAGTTCTAGGGTCCTCATCTTCCATGAGACACATGCCAGTGTACCTTTCGGGTTCACGGCGTTCCCTGGTGGATCTTCGAGGTGCTAGTGTGTCCACGGTAGAGGCTGGTGTCACATCTGTGTGTGGCAAGTCCTCTACTTCCATCAACTGACTATTATCCGTAAGTGGTTCTCGAATTTCTTCGTGATCAATTTTACTCCCACTGACCCTATCCAGAATAAACTCTTTCTCCAGAAAGTGGCCAGTCCTGGCAACAAACACCTTTTGTTCCTCATGATGGTAAAATTGGTACCCTTTGGTTTCCCTAGGATATCCCACAAATAGACATTTGTCAGACCTGGGCTCTAATTTGTCAGGCATCATCCGCTTCACGTAAGTCGGACAACCCCAAGGTTTTAGATGACCTAGGCTCGGTTTTCTCTTGGTCCATACCTCGTATGGCGTAGAGTCACAAAACGAAAAGGGTTGATCTCCTCCATTGGAAGAAGACAGCCGATGGACGGCAGCCCTAGAGCCACCGCCGCCGCCGCCGCCGAGGAAGGGGGGCGCCGCCAGTCGGCCGACCCCCATAAACCCTATTTTTTTTGTTTTAACGTTTCGTGATTTAAATCTTGCATCTATCGATGAAATACTACGCAATTAATTTATGCTTATTGCTTAAGCTCGAAGTCTGTCTCTGATACCACTGTTAGGAAATCACTTGTTTAACGCTGCGGAATTTAGAATTTGATTTCCTTTTCTAGATCATTCTTCGTTTAATGTAATAAACACGTTAAGTAGTTTGACGGTTATACCTCAGATGATCTATAAGATCGTCGCTTTGACCGCCAACGGAGAGTAGTTCAATGCGCAAGCAGTCCACGCGTCTGGCCACACGAACCCCTTGCCGGAATCCTCCTTGGATTGCTATCGGAAAAACTCCGGCTGCTAGACCGGACCTTTTCTTCCCTCACAAACTCACTATGGATAGCTCTCTATTTTACACAAGAACTATGAGTTCTTGCAATTGTGTTGTACAAAAGAGCTTGACACCCACCTCCTATATATAGTGGTTGGGGCGCCCCATATGGTGTGGAGGACAAGAAAACCTTTTTCCAACAAAATAAGGAAAATCAACTAGATTGATTTATCTCTTTAATTATAATTTATTTTGCCAATATCTAATATTGATTATAATTATCTTATTACCATAAATCTATTTTTCCAAAAACAATTAATATCTTATATTAATATTATGGCAATCTTCTTAATTAAAGTGCACAATCCAAGTGTATCTCATACACTTAAATGTGGCGCCCCATATGCCAATAAATTGGCTTCCGGAATATTCTATAATTAATCTTATTTATATATAATTAATATCTTGTATTTTACTTATTCATAAAAAATAAATACCACCATATTAATTTACCACTATAACCTTTATAGTCTAGAGATAAACTTTCCTTATTTGGTTATCAATTATAACCGCATTTTAATCCGACTCGATGTTCATATGTGTGTGACCCGATAAGCTTCCGAATATGTTGGCCGTAGACATAAAGTGCAATTTACTAAAATGCCCTCCATACCTAACGATCACGGGATAGCGTCTAGCAACACACCGTGACCCCCAAATATCGGAATAGTCAAAAGCAATGACTACTACATTTCATGTGAAGCAGTCACTATGTAACTTACAATCCTATCGCTGTAATAATATCCATACGATCGTATCTCGAGTGTCAATACATTGACGATCGTATCTCGAGTGTCATACATTGACGATCGTATCTTATAATCTGGATATCATGCTCTCTCGGAATAACACATTTACTCCCACTTTGCAAAGATTCTCGAGAGCTAAACATTCCTTATAAGAAGGCCATTTCGGATATTCAATCCCAATCATAGGATACGCGATTCCCGGACGACCAATCATGTATACTCCGCATGCTTCAACATCATACCCAATCACCACCGCATGATCGCCCCGTGGTTAGGAGAAATCTCAATAGTGTCAAAGCATGACAATCCACACCGTGATGCCATGAAGACTCCGGTCAAAAGGATAATTACACAACCGCCACATAGTGTGACACTTAATGTAAGTGGGTCAGTCTAACGTACGCTTTCTCTAATACACGTCCACGTACAGTCCAAGTGTCTCTACACTTCGATAGACGAGATCTATCCCTATCTTCTAAAAGATAGAAGACATCCAATACGTGCTAGTCTGATTATACTATCAATGTCCCATTTGATAATATGTAAGACTAAAGACATTTAAGTACCAACCTTGTTATAGTGATTAAAGATCTCATCAACCATAATCACTATCATGATTTCTCTATCACAGATTGATACTAGGGACGTTACTATATATATATACAACAAATAATATGAAGACTAACAATATATAATAACATAAGTGCTTTTATTAATCATAATAAAGTTATTACATGAACTAAATAGACTGTAAATGACCCGACCCGGTCGGATCCGGTCCAACCCGATTGGGTTTAGGACACCTTTCCAACAATTCATTCACATATGATTTCTTGCTTTTTTGAACATAATGTTGTGCTTGGTGAAATTTGTTGTTAGATGCAGCAGGGTAACCATAGGTTTGCTATCTTTTAGGAAAATCCCTGTATTGTGGGCTCTGGTGAGTCCTCTGTTGAGCCCTCAGTTGAGGTCTCTGTTGAGTTCTCTACTAATTCCACTGCTGAGGTCTAGCCTTAGCATTATGGTTAAACCTTGATGTTCTAACAAGTGCGGGAATATCCTAATCTTCATCGACAAGGAACAATCTGCCTTTCCCTCTTAGATAGTTATCCCTTGAATGATTAATATTGTTAGGTTTCAAATTATGGTTTTAGGGATATCTCAGTTCTTGGCTGATCTTGGATTAGCCTTTTGCGGTCCAGCAGATCTTACGGTAGATCTGCTATCTGTTGGTCTAAAGGGTGCAGCATACCTACCTTTGGATCTACCCTTGTTGTTAGGTAATGCCGACTTTTTTAGCACCTTGATTTTTCTTTCTTGAAGCATTCTCAGCAGGTTTAACTATCTCAGCAGCCTTCTGGGGTACATATTTTTTTAGCTACAAACTTTGGACCAATACTAGCACTAGGTTCAGCAGCCTTACTAGATCCATCCTTAGAATCTTGTTGTATGTCAAATCCAAGGCTTGTTCTATCACCATATGGCTTTCCAGATTTGAATACAATTATGGAAATTGATTGTGCCATAAATTCAACTGCCACAGCTGATGCAGCAGGCCTCTGTTGAATCTTAACATAATCAATTTCCTTGCCCTTGAGAATTCTTATTTCAGCATGGAATCTTTGGATGTCTACTTGGAGGGTTTCTCTTTCAGCTGTCACAATTTAATAACGAGATTGTATTGTCCTTATGATTAAACAGGGCATCTAGAGGTTCTTCCATATCATAATCTTTAGGATTGGAACCACCAGCTGAAGAACATGCACTAGAAGCAGGGGTATTTTTAAATATTTTATTAAATACCTCATATGTATTCTCCATGTGTGCCATAAGAGTTGTGTCATCTGATTCATTTCCAGATAGGGCTTTTCAGTCTCTACTCCATAATCAGATTCATCACCAGCAAGTACTACTCATATAGCAGGCCTAATCTGCTGGGTGGGTCTTTTGTTCAGCAGATCAAGACAGTCAGCCTTGAAGTGTCTAGGCGTTTTGCAGTTGAAGCATAAGTACTCATGCTCTTTCTTTGGTTCCTCATTCTCCTCAGGTGTCTTTTTACATTGTTCTTAGGGAATGATCTGCCTACTTTCACCATTCTGATTCTCTTTGTTATTAACACAATTTGTTCCACTATTTCATCATGTTCAACAGTATGAGGAATTTATTATTCTTCTATGCGTGTAGCAGCCAATGCAGTAGTAGTCTTCGAAACTTCCTTTTCAACACTTGCAGCAAGGTATTCACTGAATTTATATGCTTTCATATCTGAGAATATCTTGAAGGTAACCTCATCTTGAAGTTTCCTTGATTCTTCCACATCAGTCACCTTCATTTCCAAGTTCCTTGTAATGCCTTCAGAACTCTGGAATTGTTTTCCTCGTTGGCGTAAATCACATTCATCTGAGTGCGTTCATCTAGTATTGCATTAAACCTTGATTCCATTTGCTCAATGGTTTCACCATATTTCATTATGAATTCTTGGAACTTCTGTTTGACCATGGTGACTTTGTTCTTTTAATTTGATTGAATCATAACCTTGACAAATCAGCTGCAACTTTTCCCATAATTCTTTGGTAGTTTTGCAATCCTTCACCTTCAGGTACATACTTCTATCCAAAGTTTTGTAGATGATACCAATAGCAATATTGTTCAAATTGGCCCTCTTTCTATCTTCAGGGCCCTCATCTTCCTATGTTTTAGGAAATATGGTTTCTACACCTATTATGGTTTGCACATGAGTGATTTGGAGTGGTCCGTCTACCAGCACATCCATCATCTCATCATGTGTAGCTGCTAGATAAGTCTGCATACAATGCTTATACTCATCAAATCTTTCCATGCTGCACACCAACATCTGTCGAACATACTAATTTTTTCCATCATGCAAAGTCTTGGAAAACAAAAACTAAAAAAAATTCAAAGTTTTCCACAAGAACAACAAGTGAGGATCATTTCAGAACTGAAGATCCCCTCCAATACCAATTGTTGGTCCCTAGAAAGGCCTTCGTTAAGTTTGGAGGGGGTGAATATACTTAACACTTTAAACTTTTTGGAGTATGAACAAATCAGCTGATCTATAGTCTGTTGACTATAGGGTCTGCTGAGTTTGGTGCAGTGGAATTAAGCCTTCTTTCTACTTGTTGTCAAGCTTGATGATACTAAGTATTGGATACTCAGCAGTGTAGTGTGTGTATTTAGAAGCAAGTTCAGTAGATTGATGTTGTTATACTTGCAGTAAATGAAAGTGAAGAAAAGTGAATTAAGACATGAATTATAGTGGTTCCCAGTGGTGTAATCTTATCAGTCCACTCTTCTCCTATGATGTTCTAGGAAATTTACTAGAGTTTCTTGAGTTTGCAGTTACAAAAGCCATAAACTGATTGTCCTTGGCCAATAACTATGGCTTCACAATATGAATACTAAGAAATATGTAGAATTGCTGCTCCCAAGTACTACACTAATCCTTGAAGGGTAGATTGCCTCTTCACTAGCTCCACCACAAAAACACAACGATCCTTGACACTCAACAGTTCTTCTCTGTCTTCAGGTTCCTTTGATAAACAAATAGATTAATCAAGAAAGTGATTCTACTCGACATGCATTTGATCGAAAGGTAAGATCGAAATTTGCTCTAATTCTCTAAGTGTGTATACTATATGATACTTGAATGCTAGAACACTTGAAGAATTTCTAGATCAGTAGTTAAACCTCAATAGGATGCAGTTATCAATTCAGCAGAGCAACTTGCTCTTGATTACTTGTGATGTTGTTCTGGTTCAAGGGGTCGTCTCTTTATAAGCGAAAAACCAATATTTGAATTTGAAATTTGAATCTGACCCTTATAGGAATTTTATAAATATTTCCATGAATTTTCCTCTGCTGTACATCCTGTGTCAGTATGCCAGTGTCCTTCTGACAGACATACTACCAACCAATGAAATGCTCTCCTTGATTTGGTTCTGAATCTCGAAAATCTACCATTGATTGACTGATTAATCCAATGCTTGAAATCCATCCTTATCCATTTAATCTTCCAGAATAATCCTTCAAGCGGATTGAATTAATTGTTCTATACTCAGATGATATCTAGTTCATGAGTCTGCTGAGTAATACATTGGGTTAGTTGAACTTTGGTCTGTTGTGTTCTTGACTGAACACTTCAGCTGACTACTTTACATCTAACTTTTTTTTGTGAAGTAATAGTACACCATTTTAAACATAACTATGTCCCATTCATCATATGTCCTTTTTGGAACATAGTCCTTCAATATAAGGTATATAAGATCAGTTTAGGCAATCATAGTCTTACCTAAAGTCTGACCCTATATCCTTGGCTTATAAACCATCATTACTTAGATTGAAACCTCAGCCTTCAATCTTCAATCTTCAATACTGAGTTTGAACCCTCATTCTTCACTCTTCAACCGGTCTTATACACTCTACTGAAACCTAATCTAGATAGGTCTGCTAAGCTAGTTATTGTCGCGGGCATTACGTCGATTTTACTAGGAAGGGTACTAGATCAATCGTAGTATAGCAAGGGCGAATCAAGATCAATCCCACAAAGACAATGCAACTGGCACTAGGTTCACTGTGATCAGTAGCCCTCTCATCATCCAAATCTACATTTTGCCGATCTTCAGGTTGATCAGTAGGTTCAACCACAAACATATCATCAATCTCACCAACCATTCTGTTTGCACCACCATCTATTCCCTCATTTATTTGTGCCTCAATATCATCAATGGTGAGATTCTCCATATCTTCATCCATTTGTCTCTCAGTAGACTGTCCAGTACCAGCAGACTACCTTTCTGTAGGATCAATTAACATTGCAGTCCCACTGGTCCCTCCTGGACCTTATGGATGGTCACCTCCAGATTCAGATGATGATGATGAGTCATCATTGTCATCTCTGGGGTCCCTGAACTTGATGCCCTCTTCTTTTTGTTGATCTTCAAAGATATCCATCAATATTGACTGTAACAAAGAGGTATCAACAAGTTCCAACAAATTCTCCACTCCCAACTTTTCAAAAGCCCATTCTTCAAAGTCTGTCATAGGTTACGTAAAGCGAGGCTTTTGTCTCTTGTAGAATCCAAATTTCCATTGAAAATAGTCAGCAACTTGCTGAAGTTTTGGATCTACAAACTCTTCATTCTTCTTCTTCTTCACATGTCTTTCAAAAGGCTTGAAAGACCTCCTGGGAGCAGTTTCAGTAGCTTGATGACTTCCAAAGGTCCTGTTTAGGGTATATTTTACTATATTTTCGGGCTTAATTCCTAAACAATTTACCTTATTTTTAAGGGAAATAAATGAGAAAAGCATGTTTTTAACCGTTAAATTCCTATAATGGTTATTGAGGGGTTATAATTTAATTATGAGGAAATATTGAGGTTAAATGTTATTTTGTTACACATTTTATTATTATTATTATTATTATTTGATGACTTGGTGTAACAACAATTTTGCAGAAAATTAAAAGATATACAGGGGGATATTATTAATGGAGAATATTTATCTCATTCAATCAAGTGATTTCAAAATAAAGAAGAAAATCGGAGCATTGAAGAGAGGATAAATCTGATCAGATCGAAAGAGTGAATTGAGGAACAAGGTATACGAAGCAACAGTGTGAAAACGCGTAAATGGTAGGCTCGGTCGACCGAGTGTCTTATGTCGGTCGACCGAACCCCGAAGCTGGAAAATCGATGCGTTTTTCTAGATCCTTCCTTATGTCGGCGAAACAGATAAGCAGCACCATTCAAGCAGAAAAGAACACACAGAAAAATACAACACATCATTACATAGCAGCCGCACCACATCACACAAAAACATGAGTTTCTTTCTTTCAATTTTATTTTGGAGATCGAAGATGATTGAAGGCTAAGCAATTCGCAGTAGGACAACGGGATGAAGCCATTACAACATCACCAGAACCAGGAGATTTTCAGTAAACATTATTAGTGAGTTTGAATTTATTTTTCTTTATCGCATGTTTTGAATTATTTGAATGTATGTTTTGTTAGATTGAAAAATCGATGAAACGATTGTTGTTTTGAATTTGATGAGAATTAAATTTACATAGAACCCTTCATTCGATACAGTTAATGATATTCCGAGAGATTAGTTTATTGTTAATTGGGTAGGAGATTCGGAAACGAACTCATGATCATGTTCTTTTATTGTTAATTTTGTTTCACTTGAGAAAGGGAATAGAAACCAAATAAATTTGATTAAAGAAATTTGATTGGATTTAAGTTAGATCACACCAAGAAATTTGATTCATCTCACAAACTGGTTGGGTGGTGGTTGTTTGGTAGAATCCTTGTTGCCCTACTGTCTCGTTACATTAAGAAGAAAGTCAGTAATTTTTCATAGCAATTTGGATTTCAGATTCAATAGCTTATTTAGGTTTAATTTGTTGTTTTTCAATTTTTATTTCCTTTAGTGTTAATTTGATCTCTTTTGTTTTATTAGTTTAATAGAAATTATTTAGGACCATAGAATTTGTAGGAACTTTATTATTTTAATTAGATTTATCGTGACAATTCACCGGTACGTTAACTGTATTTTTGTTTCCGACATCATTCGATTCTTTGGACGACCCGGTAATACCCACTACAACGTGCCTTGCACTTGGGGTGTTCCGGTAAAATAATAAATTTAAAACTTACCGAACAGGTCCCAACAAGCAAACTCAAAGTATCTTCAATAGATGCATGAAGGTCAGTAGGTTGCTCAGATTGGATATTGGTCCCTACTACCTCCATTTGCACAACACTTGGTTCCCCCTGACTTATATGCTCATCAGCAGGGTTAACAGCAGACTGTTCTTCCCCTTGAACTATTGCAGGAATTGCAGGGTCTTGAACCAATGTTTCACTCACCACAGTAGGTATAGATTCAGTGGTTTGATGTGGTTCTTCTACAAGTTGCTCAACAACAACTTGTGCAGCTTCAGCAGATTTAATAGATTCTACAGCAGGCTCTGGTGCAACAGACTGCTGTGTTTCTCCAACAGATTGCTCAACAACAACCTGTTCACTTCTAGTAGGCTCAGCAGCCTTAGTAGGTGAGGATTCAACAACATCAACAGCAGGTTCATTCTCTGTAGTTTGCTGTGACTCACCAGCAGGTTGCTCAATAACAACCTCTGCATCCTTAGTAGGCTTGATAATAGTCAATGGCTCAGCATCAATAGCCTCTCCTACTACTTCTACTTCTTCTTCTACTGCTTCTTCTTCTTCTTGTGCCCTTTGAGCCTCTAAGATTTTCAATTGTTTTCCCTTTCCATGTTTCTTTTTATGAGTAATCTCTTTCATCCTCTTGGAAAGTGGCTCATCATCAATTTCAATCACAGTAGACTTTCTCTTTCTACTGTCTTCTTTCTGTTGTTCCCTCAAAATCTCAACAACAGTTTTTCTAGCAGTTACAGCAGGGTCAGTAATTTCAACTTCAAATTTGGACCTCGGCAAACTCGCGATGTCTGTCTTTGTTTGCTTCCTTGTTCTTTTAGGCTTTAAGATTTCTGTTATCTTTCTAGTGTCACCAGCCTTTCTTTTCTCAGTAGCCTTCTTTGGTGCAGCAGGTTTGTCAGTTTTCTTAACAGTTTGCTTGACCTGCTCACCACCAGTATCACCATCATCTCCATTATCACCACTATCAGCAGCCTCAGCAACACATTCTTCATCATCATCAAGACCAGGGATAGAATAATCAATCTCTTTCTTGTACCTGGATTGATTGATCTTCTCAGGTGCCACATCAGGAATCTCCAAAATGATTCAGCAGGGTCTAAACCATTAATCCTAAGGGTAAGGCCTTGGATTTTCTATTTCCTTCTCTTTCCTCCTTTGCAACCTTCTTCATGTAATGAATAAAATATCTAGCCCAATCAAACTTCATACTTTTGTAGATAATCATCAGCAGCTCTATCTTAGGTCCTGATAGAGTGTCCATACTTCCAACCAGCCCAAGTATATTCTTTGCAATGATTTTGCTCAGCAGGTTTTACTCATTCCCAATGTGTTTAACATTGATGCCTGTAATTGATTTGGTGTCTTTATTTGTCTTGATTTTATCAAGAAAATCCATCTTGGACAATCCCATTTCCTCAGGATTTACTGGACCATCTACTACTTCTTCAAAACCAAAAACTTCCCTCAGTAGACTAGGGGTAATCTCAATCTCCTGGGCATTCACAGTTGTTTTGAATCCCTCTGTTCCTTTTTTTTATCACAATGTTCTTCCAAAAGCTCACAACATTAGTGTGTGAGATTGTTTCCAGTCTTATGTTGAGCACATTCTCCAAACCTTCATACCTCCTTATTCTTCGACCAATGTTGATTGCTAGTTCAGTTTTATTAGCATCAACAACAAAACCTCTAACACTTTGACTTGTTCCAATCTGAACATCAATCTTCTCCTCCATTGTTAAAGAAAAGTAAGATGAAGAAGATAGTTTCTCAAATCTGTGTTCACACAGTGTAAAAACAGAGAGTATAAAACTGAGATTTTGCAAGTAGAGAGAATCTGCTGTGTGATAGGTCTGTATAAATAGACAGTGAGTGGTTGTAACTGTCAGTGCACGTACATCCACATTACCCACGATTAATCTGAATGAATGCCGTCTTGACACGTGTTCCTGTCACGGATTTTATCTAATGAAAAATAACAAGTAATAAATTTATAAATCCGGTATACTCCAAGTGCAGGCTGATACCGGGTCGATCTTATGGGGAACTGGCGATTGTTAATCCTAGTTTTTGTCTAACTAAACTATGTCACGAAAACTAACCTAAACAGCAAATAAAACTAAACGAGACTGAAAGTAAAGATAACACGAATGTAAAACTGGACAGAAGAATGAATCTAAAGCCAGGGAAGATACGGGTTGCGAACAATTTAAACTACAACTAAACCTAAGATGCAATAAGAAGATTTGACTAAACTAAACAACTCAAGTTTTAAGGGATTAAATTCAAATTATAACGAACAAACGAGCGATTGATCCACCTATCCTAACAAGTATCAACTCCTATCTCGATTATATTGTGTTTTCTAACCAAGTTGTGATTTCACCTTGTCTAAAACATGAACCCTAATTTCTTAGATAGTTCACCTATTAATCTGTATCTTTCAATTTAAAGATTAACGACTTTACTAATTAAAGGTGTAAACTTTAACGTTTGTAACCTAGAAATCTAACCTATTATCTCTCGTTATATAGATTAAACATCTATTCCTTATCACGATGATCTAATGTTTATATGAATTTCATCAACATAAAACAATCAAACATGCACATCTTTCGATATAATTGCTATGAACAATATAAAACATGATAAAGGAAACAACTTTAGATAAAAACTCACAATATAATCGAAGAAACTGAATCAAAACGTGTTGGATAGGCTTCACAATGCTCGTTTGATGAATGTTTCGGATTTTATCAATGGAAAATAACAAGTAATAAATATTTGTAAATCCGGTATTCCCCAAGTGTAGGGATCATAGTATAGCGATTAATACCGGAGTCGATCTCAGGGAATCGGGGTATCTAGTTCATATTAATTCTTCTAACTCTAAACAAAAACAAAAACAGAAAGATAAACTGGACAGAGGATTGTCAGTCCAAAGCCAGGAAAACATCGTTGCGAACAAAAGTAAATAAAACTATAACTAGGAAAACAATAAAACTAACGAACATGATAATGACTGAAGCAAATCAACATAGAACAAACCATGATCCACCATCCCGCAACCCTTAATTTCCTGCCTAGATTATCTTATGAAGATTTAATCAAAGATGTGATTCACCTCTCAAAAGTATGAATTCCTACTCTCGTAGATAATTCGCCTATCAATCTTTTATCTCTCGATCTTAAAGATTAACGCTTTCAAACCAAGGTGCAAGATTTCTCAATCTAACAATCTAGATATTCTAACCTAATCAACTCTCGTTACTTATAGGTTAAAAAGATCTATTCTTTCCTATGGTGATCTAGTGTTTACACCGATTCTCATCATATGGCAAACATCAATAGCAACCATCTCTCGATATAAATTGCATAACAAATAATCATGAAAAAGAAACAAGCTTTAAATTGAAATCATTCATAAAATTATTCAAAGGAAAAGAAATAAAAGAAAGCTGAAATAAACGATCTCACAGGCTGTTCATGTTGCAGAGCTTCAGCATCAGCATGGCAGCAAACAGGAAATAGAAGAAACGAATATAAATACAAGAAAAATCGCAACCCCAGCCTCCCCTAAGGGGGCTGGGGCCGCCTTGGTTTTTCTCCTAATGATTGTGTATAAATAGGTCTCAATAATGTATGATTAGGGTTGAAATACGCGCTGATATTTATAGAAAACTGAGGCGGCTGTGCTGATGTCGGCTTAAGGACGCCCGTCCGTCTTGTTGGACGCCCGTTCGAGGTGCCTTGGACTTGCTTCAGACGCTCGTCCACTCAGCGTCCAAACTCTCTGAATCAACTTCCTCCCTTGGACGCCCGTTTGGATGATCAGAAACCCGTCCATCCTGGACGGGACTTGGACGCCAGTTCAGCTGGATCAACAACTTGATTTCTTCATCTTTATCCTTTCCTTCCTTCTCTATCCTTTATCAAATTCCAACTTTATCTCCTCTCTATCATATAATTCGAACTTGATCTTCATTTGATCATTCTTTGGGTCGAGAATATGCATCTACATGACATAAAAAACATCGCAAAATGTAATAATATCCAAATAAACATGAAATCAACAATAAAACGCATAATTCAACTAATTTTGCGAATAAACCATTTAAAACCTCACTTACTCAATAATTCCATTAAACACTCGTTTCTTATGCAAATTATACAAATATGAGGGAAATTATCATAAAATATATCCATATAAATCGTATAAATTCACCCTTAACAATGAAGGCTTAGCCTCTAAACATTCTCTTGCAACTTGAAATTGTAGAAGAAAAGTACATAAAAACAACTAATTTTAATCTAGAATTTGAATCATAAAAACTGGAATAAAAAGTGTAAAAACGCAGCCTAAAGCCGCCCCTAGGTTTAGGGTTTTGAGTAATGAGTATCTGGTATCATTCATGTGGAAAAACGACAAGTATTTATAGGAAACAAAGTCGGTTTGGGCAAAGTCGGCGTATGGACGCCCGTCCGGAATTGTGAACGCCCGTCCAGATGGGCTTGAAACTCTCTGTATTGAAATTCGACATCTGGACGCTCGTTTGAATGCCTTGGACACTCGTTCACTAAACTTGGAAAAACTCTGTATTGATTTCATCAGGCCGGACGCCCGTTTGATCTTCAGACGCCCGTCCATTATGGACGGGACTTGGACGCTCGTCCAGGATTGACTTAATCTTGATTTGTCCATACTTATCTCTTTTTCTTCAATCCAAATCATCATTATCTCTTCTATCATCAATGTAATTCGACTCTTATCTCTTTTTGATCATCATTTGACCATCAAACATGTACCTATAACACAGTAAAACATCGCAAAACGTAATATCATCCAAATAATCATAAAATCAAAATTTAAAACACCAAAATTAACATATTTTGCGAATAACTCATTAAAAACCTCATTTACTCAATAATTCCATTAAACACTCGTTTCTTATGCAAGTTATACAAATATGAGGGAAATCATCATAAAATATATCAATATAAATCGTATAAATTCACCCTTAACAACTCCCCCACACTTAGCTTTTGCTCGTCCCGAGCAAAACAAAACGAAAATTAGGGCTCGAAAAGAAAACAGACATCTCAGACAATATAGCATAGATCCAATAAATCAGAAGCTCACCACTGTGTGTGCATAGCCATAGAAAACTTCCACTAAATCCAAACTTGAGAAACTCAAAGCAAAACTAGCTAATACCCCCTCGTAGACTAGCACTAAATGACACTCATAAGATGTACCCTACAAACGTAAAATATCCCGAAAAGAATGATCGAATATATCTAGGGCCTTTCTGAAATACTCAGAGGATAATCCCTACAGCATATCTATCAGTTTCTACTGGGGCTAAGATAGACGATAACTTATTTTTATATCCATTTCATAACAATTCATTAGTTGATTTAACTAGTTCACTTTTTAAACGCACATTAGAACAAGCTCTTGCCCTCATAGCAGAATAGGATATTCGAGATATACCCTACCTTACTCCAATCATAAGGCAGCTTTTTCTGACTGTCGTGAGCTTTTAGTCATCATAGTGGTATAGGACATACGTGGTATACCCTATCGCACTCAAATCATTGACTAGCTTTCGACACACCCAATTACTTCATTATAAACTCAACTTTTTCATTTGACAATAAGTTACGTGTTACTTATCACATTCAAACCTTAGGTATTCACAGTATAACATACTTCGGATCTAAATACAAACTATCATAAATCTCAAGATATATACGTAGCACTAAGCACATGACTTATAAGAAAATCGAAATCACTCGTCAAAAGGGGTATAACTTTATAAATTAGCTCATCGTTCACTATGGCTCGTGAATAATAGATCTCAGGTGAAACAACTAACTTATCAAACATATGATATATAGCTTGGATGACTATAAAAATAACGAACATTGAATTGAATTGCCTACTCGGGACAAAACAAAAAAACAAAAATGTCAAAATTTTTGAAAATTCTAGCTCATTTTGCATAGACTCGTAACGAATTAAGCAAATGTATAGATACATATCAAATCATTCCCCTCCCCCACACTTAAACCACAACATGTCCTCAGGTTGTGCAGAATTTAAAAAGAAATGAAGTACTTAGCTGATTGTAGTTCGAAGGTGGCAATTCCGGAAGTGGTAGCAAGTCAGATCCAGAAATGCTTGAAGAAATCGGTAGACTGTGGACCATCCACCGGAAAACTGATATCATCTAAAAGTTCACAATCGCTATCGAAAATATCCTGCACACTTGAACAAACATGGCAACATCTCGGGGAACATAGGGGGATATAACATGGCAAAATAAAGATAAAGAGAAGGATAAGGTGAAATCGAATCAACTGACAAGGCAGAGTCAACAATTACCCTAATTAGACTTAAACGAAACAAATAAATCAAAGAAAAGAACAAAAACGAAAGTAACCGAAACAGAAAGGATATCTAGGATGCCTCTTAGTGGCGCTTTTGGTTAATGTCATTAGCTCGACACTCTTTTAGCTCAGTCTGGATTAGGCCATTTGGCTTTTCTGCCAGCCACTACCTCGTCTAGACTTGGGTTAGTAGTTCGGCTGCAGAAACAGCACTAAACACATGGGGTGAAATCTTTGATAGCTTTCCAAATACGTTTAAACTGCCCTATGGTCGACTTCTTCTTCTTCTGAGTATTCTGATGACGTTTCAGCTTACGCTCCCTCTCAAACTCTTCCATATCCCAACTACCTGCTAGAACTTCTTTAGATCGACCACTACCGTCATCCTCTGAAAACAGGTTGGGTGCAAACTCGTCAAATTCTTCGACTTCTTTAGTACCACACCCGAGGATATCGAGGAAACGAACAATCAAAGGCTTTTCCTTGGGTTCACCAATGTAGTGCTTACACCTTTGACCATTTACTCCAAACGGTTGGTCACCATAACCGCGTAGTTCTAGAACACCTCCAGGAATAATTTGGAGAATCTCAAAGGGACCGGACCATCGTGTCCTTAACTTTCCAGGGAACAGATGTAACCTGGAATTATACAACAGAACTTGTTCCCCGACTTGAAATTCTCTCTTCTTAATCTTAGCGTCATGGAGGAGTTTCATCTTATCTTTGCTGATCCTGGCGCTTTCGTAGGCCTGGAGTCTGAATTAGTGCAACTCATGCAACTGTTGCAGTCGATGCTTACCACAAGATTGGGAATCAAAGTTCGAAACTTTGTAGCCCAATAAGCTCTATGCTCTAACTCGGCGGCGATGACATGGCTTACCATAAACCATTTGATATGGAGATGTACCCATAGGAGTCTTATAGGCGGTCCCGTATGCCCATAGTACATCATCCAATTTCAAACTCCAGTCCTTTCTATGACTGTTGACCATTTTTTCCAGGATTTTCTTAATGCTTTGGTTGCTCCGTTCAACCTGACCACTAGTCATAGGATGATATGGTGTGCCAGTCTTATGACGAACACCATACTTTTCAAGCACTTTTTCTAAGGGTCGGTTGCAAAAGTGCGTTCCTTCATCACTGATCAAGGCTCGAGGGCATCCAAATCTCACGAAAATATTTTTCTTTAAGAACTTCATGACCGTCTGATGATCATCGTGAGTCGTGGCCTGAGCCTCCACCCATTAAGACTCGTAATCTACGCAGACTAAGATGTATTTGTTACCACAAGATGATGGGATGGTCCCATAAAATCGATGCCCCATACATCAAAGACTTCGCATTCTAAGATGGGTGTCAAAGGCATGTCAAAACGCCTTGTCGAGTACCGGTTCTTTGGCATCTATCACACGCTTTACGTAAAGCACGTATCTTTAAAGATCGTAGGCCAATAGAAACCGGATTGGAAGATCTTAGCAACGGTTTTCCAAGGACCAAAGTGACCTCCGGTGGGTCCAGCGTGGCCTTGCTCAATAATATCGCGCCGCTCGGATTACGGAACACACCTTCTAAGCGGACCATCTTTACGGATCTTAAACAGATAAGGTTCATCCCAAACGAAAGATTTCAAATCAGATAAGAACTTTTTCTTCTCCAGATAGGACAATTCTGGATCAAGATATCGGGAATGAAGGTAATTGACAATGGAAGAATACCATGGAACATCTGGAGCACAGCCATCAATAAGCATGATATTTTCTAGAGGAAAGTAAAGATCTATATCATCTGGATCACCCTTTTCCTCACTTAACATTCTCGAAACATGATCCGCCACGACGTTTTCAATGCCCCTTTTGTCTTTAATTTGAACGTCAAACTCTTGTAGGGTCAGTATCCAACGCAGTAGGCGCGGTTTGGCCTCTTTCTTCGTCATCAGATATCGCAAAGCAGCGTGATCAGTCCACACAATCACTTGAGCTCCTAACAAGTAACTACGAAACTTGTCCATAGCAAAGACTACGGCCAATAATTCCTTTTCGGTAGTAGTATAGTTAACTTGAGAAGGATTCAATGTGTGATCGGCGTAATAGATTGTTGGAATTTCCCTTTGATTCTTTGTCCTAAAACAAAGCACCAAGCGCATAGTTTGATGCGTCGCACATAAGCTCGAAAGGTAGATTCCGGTCGGGCGTTATAAGAATTGGAGCGAGAGATTAAACGGTTTTTAAGCTCCTCAAATGCACGCTTGCGAGTTTTCATCAAAATCGAACTCGGCGTCTTCCTTAAGTAAAGTAGACGGGGCTTGGCTATCTTGGAGAAGTCTTGAATGAATCTTCTGTAGAAACCGACATGTCCAAGAAAGCCTCTCACTTCACGCACATTCTTAGGATAACTCATATTTTCGATAGCTTCTACTTTGGCCCTGTCTACCTCAATACCTTTGGCGGAGATCTTGTGGCCAAGAACTATTCCCTCATCTACCATGAAATGGCATTTTTCCCAATTGAGTACTAAGTTCTTTTCCACACATCTGGATAACACTTGATCTAGATTGTCAAGACAGTCGTCGAAGGATCGACCAAAGACCGAAAAATCATCCATAAAGATTTCCATACACTTTTCTACTAGCCCGTCAAAGATAGCCGCATACATCTTTGAAATGTAGGCAGGGCATTGCGAGAGACCAAATGGCATTCTCCTATAAGCGAATGTACCATAAGGGCAGGTGAAAGTGGTCTTTTCTTGGTCGGTGGATCAATGGGTATACGAAAGTATCCCGAATATCCATCCAGGAAGCAGTAGAATGCGTGCCTGCCGCCGTACGCTAAAGCATCTGGTCAATGAATGGAAGGGGAAAGTGATCTTTCATGGTTACTTCATTGAGCTTTCTATAATCGATGCAGACTATGTAACCAGTAACAAGCCTCAATGCTATTTCTTCTCCCTTCTCATTCTTCTCAATCGTAATTCCACCTTTCTTAGAAACTACCTGAGTCGGGGATACCCATTCACTATCAGCGATGGCATAAATGATACCCATATCCAGAAGTTTGATGATTTCTGTTGGAAATATTATTTATGTTTTGATGATGGTTCGTCACGTAATTAGACAGATCACTTACAACCCATGATGATGAAGTCGTAACTAACTGTTATAGTGCATAATGAAAGAAGAAGCAATAAATGGTCTAGAGATAAATGTATAAGTTCTATCTAGAGTACGAACCTTGTATAGGTTGTTTCGGACAAGCAACGTAATAGAATAGGAACTAGACGAACAATTTGGGTCAATTCAAGGAAGCGAGTTATAATAAGAAAGCGAATATGCACTTGAAGAGCGAGAGTTCAAACTCGGTTATCTTTGGAAACCGAAGAAGATAAGTTCGGCGAGGGACACGGACTCGGTTGGCTTATCTAGAAGGCGAAGAAGCGGGGACACGGACTCGTTACGAGAAGACCGAAGAAGCGAGGTGGCAAACTCGGTTAGAAGGCGATTAAGTCGTGACTATAAGTCGGGATTCGAGCAAGTCCGTGGTGACACGGCGAGTTATAGATCATGTATAAGCGAATAATCTTAAGGACAAAGATTATCGGCTACCAAGTAAGAAGAAAGCGATTGGTGTACTCGACTTAGCCAATTGAAGTCGGATATTAAGTATACAAGGTACTCGGTTTTGAAGAAGAGTAGAAAAGCGAGTTAAAGCCTTGTTGAATTCAAGCGAGAATACGACAAAAGATCATACATGTGAACGTTGGCAAAACGACAAGTGTAACGGCTACAAGAGCTAGTGACCGTTACATCACCCCTATATATACACAAGAGAATCACTTAAAGCAAAGAGAGAGGAGGATCAGAAAAAGAGCTTTACAAGCATATATTCAAAGATCTAAATCCAGATCTATAAAATCAGATCATATATATCCAGAAAAAGGGGAAGCCAACGAAATTGCCTTGAAGACTTCAAAGAAAGATCCAGTAACCCATCAAGGGGGAAAGAAGGCATCTTGGAGCTACAAGTCAGTTCCATACAGCTCACTGAATTAATCCTTGATTAATTCTAAACCTAACCTTTGTGAAAAAGGGTTGGCTGTGCATAGCTTGAGAAGAGCAATTCTACCTTTTCTCTTACGGTGTTGCTACAGCATTTGGTGCAATCTGCGGGTTTGTGTGTATATGTGGTGAGTGGTGAAGGAGCAATTCCACCTCCGAAAGATCGGTGTGCGAGAATGAAGGTAGCAATCTCACCTTTCTTTATTTTGTGTAGACGAGTGAAACCGGGGTGTCGTGAAGGATTTGTCATAGTACTAGGATTTTGTAACGTTATCTCATTATTCTAGTGATACCTCCTACACCACGGGAGAAGGGGAGACGTACGGGATTACACCACCCGGAACTTCCATAAACAAATCTTGTGTTGATTTTCTTTATGCATTTGTGTTTGTTTTATTTATCGCATTATCTCTCGGCAAACACCGGACAACGAATTCTTACAAGCGATACATAGAAGGTCTAGATTTGTTTACACATCTATTGCACTAAAGGCTATTTCTTTATCCATTTGCCGATTAACGAGACTAAATATAAGTCGGTAATAACTTATATTCGGTTGAGCTAGCGAACTCCGCACAAGTTAAGAGACGGGAACATAAGCGGCGGAAGTCGGTTTGAGTTTCGAGAGAAACTCAGTTCCTGGGGCTTTTACAACTTAAGATAAGTTTTTGGTGACAAGTTTATTCACCCCCCCTCTAAACTTGTGTTAGCCTTTCCAAGGGACCAACAATTGGTATCGGAGCGGTTCCTTCTTTTGAAGGTGATCCAAATCGTTTACCGCTTCAAGGTTCAGTTGTTTCTGATACCAACAATTGGTATCGAGCAAATCTTCCTTACGGAAGAGATCCAAGATACATTTCAAACCGAGTTGTTGTTGACCCCTCTTTGTATCGGTTCACCTAGTTTCAATGTCTACATCTAGAGTTAGAAGTTGGCTTACTCACCCCACGACTAATTGCTTGCATAATATATCGATTTTCGGGATCAAATGATCGAGAGGTTCGGTGCAACAAACTTAAATACAAATTCGAACCCCAACTCGGTGATGAAGTGGATACAAACCTAAATGTTAATGCGACAAATCCGGAGGAGTTCCATCAACGAGAGACTTCTCAAAAGAAGAAGGAAAGGAATTGTTGCAAATAGTTGTTGATATAGAAGACTCATCACAACAACAAGGGAATGTGCAAACTATATCAAATCATCAAAGAAAGGTACATTCTTCTACTCAGTTATCACTTGCTGAACTCAGTCAGAGAAATTCTGATCTTGTCAAGTTAACCGAAAAACTCTCCTTGGAGTTGGAACAAAAAGACAAAGAACTTGGCAAAGCAAAAGGTTGGAATGAGTTTCTTGAAACTGAGGTGTTAAATCTAGCTGAAAGATTAATACTCAGCAAGATTGACAAAGACAATGATAATCCCCTACCCCTACCCAGTTTTGAGACTTCAAAAAGTATAAACCCTAGAAATCAAGATACTGGAAGATCTAGTGGATTACACAAGGAAACTAAAAATGATAAATCTAAAAGAATCCTTGTGAAATCAACTAAGATTGAGCGTAATGGTTAATCTAGAAAAGAGTTGAGAATGCTTAATTCTCTCAACCAAGGAACTGAAAAATATATTTCAGTAACTAACTCAGCCGGACCCAAGAAGATATGGGTACCGAAGAAAACTTAAAACTGTCTTGCAGGAAAAGTCAGTTCACATTACAAAATCCTCAGAAAATTGACCTCTGTACAAAACTGAGATAATAAAAAGCTAATGGAGGACAAAACTGTCGAAGAAGTAAAAACTTTCTAGCTACCATCTGACGTTTGGGCTGACATGACAAATCACTCAAAGCCACGTGTCAATCTGGGAGAAAAAGTAGATGTACATCCCTACATAATCTCATTGATTGTGACACGACTCTCACTTTGAAAACGTTTGAAAAATGAAATCTTGACGGAATCCTGCTCACCCAAAATCAAGCATTCAAGAATCCGAGATTCAAAAATCAATGGAGCAATACAACATTGACGAAGGAATCACAACCAGCCTGGACGCATTCTGTCAAAAATTCTCAAACTCCAATCTTTCAATTCAAATTGCAAAGAAGATTAAAAAGATTCGAGGTTTGGAGAATTTAATTGATACAAAGGTCACTACTTTGTGTCCAGACGGCATTAGAAATTTCTACAGGAATGCTGAAATCACCAACAATGGAAGAAGCTTCAAAACGACTGTTCAAGACAAAAGCTTCATCATTGATGAACAACTGCTCTCCCTGGTATTCCGGCTAGATATAATTGGAGGCTCTTCTTCGTTTACTTTTGGGAAAGAAGAAAAAGAAAAACTTTGGAATATCACAGCAATCAATAAGAAGGAGAAGAATTTCGGTGGCTCCATATATCGGCGAGAAAGGAGAATTTGCATTCACGACCATTCTTCGACCAAAAACGTCATTGGTCATGCTCGAAATTTCTACACTCTCTCAACGAGACAAAATGAAGATGATTTATGCCATTTGGTTCGAAGAGAGATTTGATTGGAACAAATTTGTTGTCAATCAATTAATCAAGCAAATCAAGGACGAGAAAGATAAAGCCATAGAAAAGAAGACCAGTGGAGAAGAATTTTTATTAAGGAAAGGATTTCCTTATCTAGTGCAAAGGATACTAGATCATTTTTCCATATCAAAAGTTACAGTAACCAAAGCAAAACTCAAATCAACATCCACCGGACTAAAGAAAAGAAAAATCCTTGAAGAAGAGGAATTGAGTGAAGTTTCAGACTCCAGTCTTAGTGGAACTGTGAATTTAAATGAGAGGACTCTAAGAAGGCAGAAGAGAATGTGGAACAAATTTCAAGAAAAGAAAACTGAAATTGAGAATGTAATCCAGATCGAGGATGATACTGAAGATAGTGAAGAAAGCGAAGAAAGAGTTGATGAAGAATGCGAAGAAAGCGAGTGTGAAGAATGCGAAGAGAGTGAATTTCCCACTACTATGTTTGGGGAATACAACGAAAAACGAGAGAGAAGAGTTTGTGGAAGACACGAGAATTTTGTGAAGCGAGTATGAAAAGGGCCGACGGATCATGATACTCACTTTTACTATCCCTGAAATTGGCATCTCATCCCAAGCTCATGAGACATCCACAAGCAAATCGGCACTTGGAGAATCTCGGTTCAAGAAAGCGAAGGCGAAAGCGAAAAATACGAAAGAATTCATTGAATGTTTAATACAAAATCTACAAGAGAAACTTTTCAACCTACATGATCTTATTGGAAGGGTACACTACTCGGGCCTATTTGAATATTCAAACATCATCACTCTACGTACGTTATTTGAAGATTGCTATCGCTTATCTTCAAACAAGGGGAAGATAAAGGCGTAGGTGATGATGCAACTAAAGAAGAAAATTTGAAGAGGCTTATGCCAAACAACTAATGCAAGATCGGGACAAACAAATAGATCTTGATCTACTAACTACCCAACTTGATGAAGAAGCGGTTGACGAGTTTATTTGAAGAACTGATTGCAGAAGGAGACTTTAAAGAAACAAGAACTGAGGATGATGAGGAAGCCTCAGTTAAAGCAGTATTAAGCATCAGAAAGAAGATTGTAATCTGTGTCAAATCTCTTGAGAAATTGGCAGATAAGGAGACACAACCTAAGGGGGAAGCTGAAATAAAACTGGAAGCTAAAGCTGAAGAGAAATCAGAAAGTGAAGTGGAAAAAGAAAATCTCTTTTCAGAAGAAGAAGAGAAACTGATGGAAGAGGAAATCAAAGAAATCTTAGCAAAGTCTAAAGCTGGCAACAATGAAGAAGCAAATCAATTGCTAAATGATTATCTGGAGATCAAGCCTAAAGTTGGAGAAACAAAAGAAGAAGGAAAGGAAAGAAGGCTCCTAGAAACTAAAAGGAGTATCTTTGTTGGTGAAAAACTGTTGGCTTTTGAAAAACAGATGTAATTTAATTATAACTCAGTTTGGCTCTTGTAAAAAACTCAGCCGTTCTAGTTTGCTCATTTGTTTTGTTATGATGTCTTGCACTATTCTTTTATTATTGCTTTTAGGGAGGGTTATGATACATCATCAAAAAGGGGGAAATTGTTGGAAATATTATTTATGTTTTGATGATGGTTCGTCACGTAATTAGACAAATCACTTACAACCCATGATGATGAAGTCGTAACTAAGCTTGTTATAGTGCATAATGAAAGAAGAAGCAAGAAATGGTCTAGAGATAAATGTATAAGTTCTATCTAGAGTCGAACCTTGTATAGGTTGTTTCGACAAGCAACGTAATAGAATAGGAACTAGACGAACAATTTGGGTCAATTCAAGGAAGCGAGTTATAATAAGAAAAGCGAATATGCACTTGAAGAACGGAGAGTTCAAACTCGGTTATCTTTGGCGAAGAAGATAAGTTCGGCGAGGGACACGGACTCGGTTGGCTTATCTAGAAGGCGAAGAAGCGGGGACACGGACTCGATTCGAGAAGACCGAAGAAGCGAGGTGGCAAACTCGGTTAGAAGGCGATTTAGTCGTGACTATAAGTTAGGATTCGGAGCAAGTACGTGGTGACACGAAAGCGAGTTATAGATCATGTATAACTGAATAATCTTAAGGACAAAGATTATCAGCTACCAAGTAAGAAGAAACTGATTGGTGTACTCTAACTTAGCCAATTGAAGTCAGATATTAAGTATACAAGGTACCCAGTTTTGAAGAAGAGTAGAAAACTGAGTTAAAGCCTTGTTGAATTCAAACTGAGAATACGACAAAAGATCATACATGTGAACGTTGGCAAAACGACAAGTGTAACGGCTACAAGAGCTAGTGACCGTTACATCACCCCTATATATACACAAGAGAATCACTTAAAGCAAAGAGAGAGGAGGATCAGAAAAAGAGCTTTACAAGCATATATTCAAAGATCCAAATCCAGATCTATAAAATCAGATCATATATATCTAGAAAAAGGGGAAGCCAACGAAATTGCCTTGAAGACATCAAAGAAAGATCCAGTAACCCATCAAGGGGGAAAGAAGGCATCTTGGAGCTACAAGTCAGATCCAGACAGCTCACTGAATTAATCCTTGATTAATTCTAAACCTAACCTTTGTGAAAAAGGGTTGGTGTGCATAGTTTGAGAAGAGCAATTCTACCTTTTCTCTTACGGTGTTGCTACGGCGTTTGGTGCGATCGCGGGTTTGTGTGTATATGTGGTGGTGGTGAAGGAGCAATTCCACCTCCGAAAGATCGGTGTGCGAGAATGAAGGGAGCAATCTCACCTTTCTTTATTTTGTGTAGACGGTGAAACCGGGGTGTCGTGAAGGATTTGTCATAGTACTAGGATTTTGTAACGTTATCTCATTATTCTAGTGATACCTCCTACACCACGGGAGAAGGGGAGACGTACGGGATTACACCACCCGGAACTTCCATAAACAAATCTTGTGTTGATTTTCTTTATGCATTTGTGTTTGTTTTATTTATCGCATTATCTCTCGGCAAACACCGGACACGAATTCTTACAAGCGATACATAGAAGGTCTAGATTTACGTTTACACATCTATTGCACTAAAGGATATTTCTTTATCGCTACCGAGTTAACGAGACTAAATATAAGTCAGTAATAACTTATATTCAGTTGAGCTAACTGAACTCCGCACAAGTTAAGAGACAGGAACATAACTGAACGGAAGTCAGTTTGAGTTTCAAAGAAACTCAGTTCCTGGAGCTTTTACAACTTAAGATAAGTTTTTGGTGACAAGTTTATTCACCCCCCCCTCTAAACTTGTGTTAGCCTTTCCAAGGGACCAACAATTTCTTTCTTAACCACCTCTTGCATATGAGGGTTGACCCTCTTCTAGGGCTGTCTAACACATTTTGCACCCTCATTAGTCTTGATCTTATGCATACAGATGTCGGGATATATCCCTCTGATATCTCCTACTTGCCACCCAAAGGCTTTCTCGTTCTTTTTCAAGACGTTGATTAATTTCATTTCCTCTAAACGAGACAACTTGGCAGATATAATCAAAGGAAGCTTGTCACCTTCTCTTAGGAACACATACTTCAGATGTTTAGGCAACGGCTTCAACACCAAATCTGCAGGGGGGTCTTCTAAACTTGATTTAAGATCTCCACCTTTCAACTCAACATCACCGAGTTTACTGAGTGGTCCCACCGCCAAAGCTTCTCCTTTCAACAACTCATCCTCAAATTCAGCTTCTAACTGCTCTAGACTCACCACACCATGATTACTCAAATTATCAACCAATCGCTCATATTCAGTTGCAACAGCCATGACTTGATTTTCCATGAAATCATCGAAGTCATCAAACATATCCTCAATGGAAAAGCCGGTTGGAGGACCAGAGGGTACTTGAATGGATCTGGAGACATTATAGCTTACTTCTTGATCACCAACTCGTATCGTCACTTGCCCACCATCGCAGTCAATGAGGGCTCTAGCTGTAGACAGAAAAGGTCTTCCAAGTATCAGGGGGACATTTTCATCCTTTAAAATGTCTAGGACGTACCAGTCAACGGGAAAGGTAAATCTATCAATTTGAACTAGTACGTCTTTTAAGATTCCCATTTGCTTTCTTAGAAGATCTATCGGCGAATTGCAAATTCATGGTAGTGGGTTCTAGAAGATCAATTAAACCCAAATTTGTTTTCACACGGACAATGGCATGAGGCTTATAGATGCACCCGAGGTCACACAAAGAGTTAGGGAAGACCGGGCCTCCCATTAACACCTTGTAAGCACGAACTTTCCGGGGTCACCTCTCTTGGTTGGTAAGTCTTCGTAATTGATCATTGAACAATCCTCACCAATCAGCCTCTCCATGTCTGACAACTTCCTTTTTGATGAAACAATATCCTTGATGAATTTTGTATACTTAGGCATTTCAACCAAGACCTCTGATAATGGAAGATTCACCTGAGTATTTTTCAAGAGATTCAAGCACCTTTTCATACTTCTTATCTTCACTCAAAGGGATGTTGCTCTTTCTTGGTGGAAATGGAAGCTTTTTCAGATCACTCTCAGAAAAGACTTTCTTCGAAGATGCACTGACAACTTTGTCTTCCAGATCCTTCCACCGAACAACTTTTTCAATCTTTTTATTAGTCAGGGGATCAGCCTCCTGACTTTCACTTGATTCTTCACTCCTAAGGGGATCAGCCACCTGTGGATTTGCAGCTTTTTCACCTCTCAGGGGATCAGCCACCTGAGTTTTCTCTTGCAACAGAGGGGGGTGTAGGTGCTCAGCTTCCCCTCCCCGCCCTATCTCGGCGGGGAGGGGCTAGTGGTTTCCCTGGTGGGAAGGACCACTAACTTGAGTACCGCTTCTTAAATTCATTGTCTTGGCCTCCTCTCTACCGTATGGAATTGATGGTACGAGGTCGGTACATTGGCCATTGTTCAAGTCGGCTTGAGCAACGTGACCGCCCTTTGGATTTTTCTCGGTGGCGGGTAGTTGCCCCTGGGGGTCTTGAAGCTAAGCGCTCGGCCGGTTGCCCAATTTGTCTCTCAAGGTTCTTATTTGTACTCATCGGGAGTTGGATACTTTTATTTTGCTCCTCCAATTTAGCTTCAAGATTGTTAGATTGGGAGGGGCCTTGAGAGTTTTGGAAATTTTGAGAATAGGGGTAAATGGGTTTGGGCCGACTTTGGACGACGAGGATTAGAATTGGCGGGCCAATTCGATTGAACCTTTGATTAGAATTGGAAAAATTATTATTTTGGTTCGAGGAAAACCGGGGTTTCGATTTTGATTTCGATTGAAATTAGAATTCGGATTGAAACTTGAAGATTGATTGAATCCTTGGTTTTGGAGATTATTACGTCGAAAATTGATTAAACCTTTGATTGTTCGGCCATAGAATGCATTCACTTCAGCACTCTGTCCGTTCATAGGACAGAAACGAGAAGTGTGCCCCACCTCGTCACAATTCTGACATGTGACGTGATTATACTGTCCATAATCATGAACAACATTAACTTGACAGGGAGCAGGGGGATTAAATTGACACTCGGCAGTCATATTCTGACAGTAATTTTCACAATACAGAACGTGAGAGTTCTGTGGGAAAGGGGAAGTTTGATTGATCGGATTGGAAATTTCAGATGTTGCCATCTGCGTCTGCAGCATGGCGATCAAACATTGCATATTCACTTCCTCAACCTTAGGAGGAGGAGGTCCTTTAATGGCTTGATAAGAGGGAGCATAATTATATTTAGCAATGTCCTCGAACAATGCCCACCCCTCTTCAGGTGTTTTCTTAAAAAATGCCCCACCTGAAGAACTATTGACCATGCCCTTCGTGAGCTCGGACAATCCGCTGAAAAAAGTATTGACTTGCCTTTGTAGCGGCAAGCCATGATGGGGACACTTTCTGAGAAGAGACTTGAATCTCTTCCAACATTCGAAAAACGACTCATTCTCTTTCTGATAGAACGTGAAAATGTCGTTTAAACACTGGGCTGTCTTTGAAGGTGGGAAATATTGACTTAAAAATTCTTTTTCAAGTTCAGACCAGGTGGTAATAGATTCAGCGGGGAGAGAGGTATACCACTCTTTAGCTTCTCCCTTTAAAGAAAATGGGAACAGTTTCCGTTTTATAGCATCCTCACTTACTCCTTGGATGCGTGTAGTACCGCATATCTCTAAGAATGTATGTAAGTGAGTATGGGGATTCTCTGACTGAAACCCGTGAAAAATGGATGCATGCTGCATCATCGAATAAGTCCCGGCTTTAGCTCGAAGGTCTGTGCAGTTATGGTTGGGATAACAATAGCCGGGTTGACTTTGACTTTGCCAAGCATGGCGTAGTCTGCCAACGTACGTCTATCTTCAGCAGCCATAATTATGAAGTTTTCGAATTCTTCGGCTAAACGATCCTCTAAATCTTGATCGGCTTCTTCAGAAGGAACCGCAGAACGGATTTTCCGCCTGTTTGGCCGGACTATGGTCCACTCTAAGTCAGGGGTATACAGTAATGGTCCTTTTTGACTCCGAGTTTGCATAAACCGGACCAACAACAAGTGAAAGAAAACTAAAAACTAAGAAATTAAAAGCCTAAACTAAAAATTAAAGCCTAATAAAAGAAAAGAAAAGAAAAGAAAAGAAAAGAAGAAAAAGAAACAAAATTATTGAAGAAAAGAGGGACTAGACGGACGTCCAAAGGTTTGGACGGGCGTCCGGATGGAATTTAGACTGGACGGGCGTTTGGCGGTCCAAACGCTCGTCTGCAGGGCAGAAGACTTGGACGGGCGTCCGAAACTTATGGACGCTCTTCTAAGTGAGAAAAAACGGTTCAGGATTGAAAGTTTTCCAGCAAACGGGCGTCCAAATGTCCAGACGCCCGTTTGGAAGCGGGAAAACAAGAACAGAGCAGAAAAGATAGCAGAAAAGAACGGGAAAGAAAAAAGACAGAAATAGAAAGAGGAAATAGATAGAAAGGAAAAACTAATCACAAGGGAACTACAAAGGGAAGACCTTAAACCCTAAACTAAAACCCTAATTACCTAATTAAAAATCTACCTAAAACATGAATAAAAACGATTAAACACAAAAAAAAAACAAAAACTAGGCAACCGTCCGGTTCCCCGGCAACGGCGCCAAAAACTTGTCACGGATTTTATCTAATGAAAAATAACAAGTAATAAATTTATAAATCCGGTATACCCCAAGTGCAGGGATCGTAATATAGAGGCTGATACCGGGTCGATCTTACGGGGAACTGGCGATTGTTAATCCTAGTTTTTGTCTAACTAAACTATGTCACGAAAACTAACCTAAACAGCAAATAAAACTAAACGAGACTGAAAGTAAAGATAACACGAATGTAAAACTGGACGGAAGAATGAATCTAAAGCCAGGGAAGATACGGGTTGCGAACAATTTAAACTACAACTAAACCTAAGATGCAATAAGAAGATTTGACTAAACTAAACAACTCAAGTTTTAAGGGATTAAATTCAAATTATAACGAACAAACGAGCGATTGATCCACCTATCCTAACAAGTATCAACTCCTATCTCGATTATATTGTGTTTTCTAACCAAGTTGTGATTTCACCTTGTCTAAAACATGAACCATAATTTCTTAGATAGTTCACATATTAATCTGTATCTTTCGATTTAAAGATTAACGACTTTACTAATTAAAGGTGTAAAATTTAACGTTTGTAACCTAGAAATCTAACCTATTAACTCTCGTTATATAGATTAAACATCTATTCCTTATCACGATGATCTAATGTTTATATGACTTTCATCAACATAAAACAATCAAACATGCACATCTTTCGATATAATTGCAATTAACAATATAAAACATGATAAAGGAAACAACTTTAGATAAAAACTCACAATATAATCGAAGAAACAGAATCAAAACGTGTTGGATAGGCTTCACAATGCTCGTTTGATGAAGGCTTAGCCTCTAAACATCGTCTTGCAACTTGAAATTGTAGAAGAAAAGTACATAAAAACTACTAATTTTAATCTAGAATTTGAATCATAAAAACTGGAATAAAAAGTGTAAAAACGCAGCCTAAAGCCGCCCCTAGGTTTAGGGTTTTGAGTAATGAGTATCTGGTATCATTCATGTGGAAAAACAGCAAGTATTTATAGGAAACAAAGTCGGTTTGGGCAAAGTCGGCGTATGGACGCCCGTCTGGAATTCTGAACGCCCGTCCAGATGGGCTTGAAACTCTCTGTATTGAAATTCGACATCTGGACGCTCGTTTGAATGCCTTGGACGCTCGTTCACTAAACTTGGAAAAACTCTATATTGATTTCATCAGGCCGGACAACCCGTTTGATCTTCAGACACCCGTCCACTATGGACGGGACTTGGACATCATTATCTCTTCTATCATCAATGTAATTCGACTGTTATCTCTTTTTGATCATCATTTGACCATCAAACATGTACCTATAACACATTAAAACTTCGCAAAACGTAATATCATCAAAATAATCATAAAATCAAAATTTAAAACACCAAAATTAACCTATTTTGCGAATAACTCATTAAAAACCTCATTTACTCAATAATTCCATTAAACACTCATTTCTTATGCAAATTATACAAATATGAGGGAAATCATCATAAAATATATCAATATAAATCGTATAAATTCACCCTTAACAGTTCCATTACATATCCATAACGTTTGTAACCGTTGGATCATGTTAACTGCGGTTATAAAGGATAGAATAAATATCCCGCCAATCTGCTTTTTGACTTTAATAAGTTTGACTGTGTAACGTTCCATTCAGCAGGGTTGGCTTCAGCAAGGTTGGTTCGGCGACCTGGCGATAAAGATGCTTCAAGCCTCTTTGAGAAAGTAACTCTGCTGATCCTTGATTTCTTCTTGTTTTGTTCAATTGATAATACAAGATGAAGTTTAATACCAATGACCGATCGTCAAGTGAGCTCACCCAACATGACAAAGACCAATCCCCTTGGCAACCTCATTTGCTTTATTGTCCAAACATACGTACATGGAATTGTTGATACCAATGACTAATCTACTAAGTGAGCTCACCCAACATAGCAAAGACTAATCCCCTTGGTGAATTCCAGTACATTGCTGATTATCAGTCAACTTTTATAATTCCAAGTTCAGTCCTTAGTTTAGCAAATCTTTTACTATCAAGTGGTTTAGTGAAAATATGAGCAAGTTGATTTTCAGTAGGGACATAAAGAACCACCACATCCTTTTTTTCAACATGATCTCTTATAAAATGATGTCTCACATCAATGTGCTTGGTTCTTGAATGCAAAACAGGATTTTCTGTGATTGCAATTGCACTTGTGTTGTCACACATAATTGGAATTTCTTTTTCTTCAATTCCATAATCCCTTAATTGTTGTCTTAAACATAGTACTTGTGCACAGCAATTTCCAGCAGCAATGTATTCAGCTTCAGCAGTGGAAGTTGATATTGAATTCTGTTTCTTGCTAAACCAGGAAACCAATCTACTTTCCATTAACTGACAGGTTCCTGTGGTGCTTTTTCTATCAATCTTGCATCCAGCATAATCAGAATCTAAGTAGGATATAACTTTGAAGCTTCCATCCTTGGAATACCATATCCCTACTCCCAAAGTCTCTTTTAGGTACTTGAGAACTCTTTTGACTGCACCTAAATGACTTTCTTTAGGTTTAGATTGAAATCTTGCACAAACACCTACAAGCAAAGGATATATCGAAGTCCGCGATGAGATACGACATCGCCTATCATCCTTACGTATAAAGTCGATCAACATCTTTGCCATCTTTATCTTCATCCAATCTGATATTTGTACCCATTGGAGTTGATATCTTGGTGCTGTTTTCCATACCAAACTTCTTCAGCAACTCCTTGGTATACTTGGTTTGATGAATGAAGATTCCATCTTTCATCTGTTTAACTTGCAATCCCAAAAAGTCGTTCATTTCTCCCATCATACTCATTTGGAATTTGCTTTTCATTAGATTTGAAAACTTTTCACATAGCAATTCATTTTCAGAACCATAGATTATGTCATCAACATAAATCTACACCAGCAGGGTGCTGTCCTTCTCATTGATTCTGAAAAGAGTTTTATCAATGGTGCCTTTTGTAAAACCATTGTCCACCAAGAATTGAGATAGAGTCTCATACCATGCTCTTGGTGCTTGTTTCAAGCCATAAAGTGCTTTATTGAGTATATACACTTTATCTTCTTGATCTTTAACTTCAAATCCAGGAGGTTGCTGAACATACACTTCCTCCTCTAGAATGCCATTCAAAAATGCACTTTTGACATCCATTTGATATAACTTGAAGTTCTTATATGCAGCATTTGCCAAGAATAATATGATAGCTTCCAATCTTGCAACAGGTGCATAAGTTTCATCAAAATCTATTCCTTCTGCTTGAGAATAGCCTTTTGCAACTAGTCTGGCCTTATTCCTTACAATGGTACAAGATTCATCAAGTTTGTTTCTGTATACCCATTTAGTGCCAATGATATTTGCATGACTAGGCCTTTCAACTAGTGTCCAAACTAGATTTATTTCAAATTCATTCAACTCTTCTTGCATAGCAATTATCCAATCTGGATCTGAAATTGCTTCTTCAACAACTTTTGGTTCTATTTGAGATAGAAAACAAGTAAACATAGCTTCCAGTTGTCTTTTAGTCCTTACACCTTGCTGTACATTGCCAATAACTTGTTCAGGAGGGTGATTCCTTAACCATTGTGGATTCGGTTAGTTTGATCATCGGGAACCTCATCTTCGGTAGGGTCTGTGTAGCTTCTTCAACAACGGGGGTTCGGCGGATCCTTGAACTGCTTCGTTGTTGCATCGGTTGTATTACCGGCGGGGTGTTCGGCAGGGGCGATGTATCGAAACTTTTAAGTCATTGAATCTTTCCAAAACTTCAACACAATCTGGATCGGTGACTTGTTGATTCTCGCGGAGTTCACAGTCTTCATCTTCCATACCAGTGAACTTAGGTTCATCAAACACAACATGGATTGTTTCTTCATGTTTCAGCGACCTCTTGTTCAGTACCCTGAATACTTTGCTGACTGAAGAATATCCCAAGAAAATTCCTTCATCTGATTTTGGTTGGAATGTCTTCAAATGTACCTTGTGATTTAGGATAAAACACTTACTTCCAAATGGATGGAAATAGGATATATTTGGTTTTCTTCCATTCCATATCTCATAAGGTGCCTTCGGCGGCTTCTTGTTCACCGAGGTTCGTTTCGTGTATAGCATCTTTGTATTGATTGCTTCAGCCCAATATCTTTCAGGTAGCAATGCTTCACAAATAATTGTCCTTCCTGCTTCTTTTAGAGTTCTGTTTCTTCTTTCAGCAACCCCATTTTGCTGTGGTGTACCAGCAGCAACAAGTTGATGTAGTACACCATTCTGTTCACAGTATTCTCTTATAACTTTGTTGAGAAATTCAGTACCCTGATCTGATCTTATTTTTACTATTGTCAAACTTTTCTCATTTTGTAATCTCTTTAGAAGATTAGGCATGCTTTTGAGTGTTTCACTTTACTTGTTCATAAATACTACCCAAGTGTACCTTGAATAATCATCCACAACCACTAAGGTGTATTTCTTTCCTGTTACACTTGTTGGAGTTATTGGTCCAAAAAGATCCATATGCATCAGCTCCAACACTCTATTAGTTGATTGTTTAGTTTTTGACTTGAAGCTTGACTTTATCTGTTTACCTTGCTGACGTGCATCACATATAGCATCCTTTTTGAATGTGATCTTAGGTAAACCAATCACCAGTTTCTTCTTCACCAACTGATTGATATCATCAAAATTTAAATGATTCAACTTCTTGTGCCATAACCAATTGAGTTTTGACTTGGTATGCACAATCAGGCAGGTTTCTGGAACTGCAGTAGACCAATCCACAACATACATGTTTTGTTGTCTTCTACCAACCAATACAACTTGATCACCTCTTTCACTAATGACATTACAAATGTTTTTGTCAAAAGTGACCTTGTATCCCATGTCACAAAATTGTCCAGTGCTCAGCAAGTTGAAGTCCAGTCCTTCCACATATGCAAATGATTGTAAGTCCATTTCTCACAAGTGTGCCATATCCTCTTGTATATCCAGGTGTATTCTTGTTGCCAAAATTCACCCTTGGACCATCCTTTGCCACAAAGTTTGACAAACAGTGCTTGTTCTTTGTCATATGTCTGGAACATCCACTGTCAAAGTACCAGACACCCTACAAAACAAAGTTAATACATTTTAGGTACCCAAACCTGTTTGGGTCCATAATGGTCAGTGGTAAGCATGACCCTTGGTAAGTTTCCATAAGGTCTTCTCCTAAAAGTGTCATACTTTGGTTCATACATGTATTCCACACATCCATAAGTTCTAACAGTAGGTTGTGTATGATTCACATATGTTTTTTGGCTTTTTGGCTTATAATGCTGTTTGAAGTGACTTTTGTTGTTAGAAGTATTAGCATAACCATTTGTTTGCTGTCTGTTAGGAACAACCCAGTAGTATGGAGTCTGCTGAGGTCCCTGCTGAAGCCTTGTATAAGTCCTCTGCTGAGTCCTTTGCTGATTCCATTGCTTAGGTTTTACCCTAGCAACATGGTTATACTTGTTGTTTCTAGCAGCATGTACAGGAATATTCCAATCATCATCAGTAGGGAACAATCTACCTTTCCCCCTGAGATAAGTATCCCTAGAATGATTAACATTTTTAGATTTAGGATCCTTATCCTTGGAATATTTCTGACCTTTACCTTTTTGTGGTCCATCAGACTTGGTAGCAGGTCTGCTATCAGTAGGTCTAGAAGGTCCAGCAGTCCTACTTTTGGATTTACCCTTTTTGTTAGGTGCTGCTGTCCTTTTTGACTTACTGTTTTGCTTCCTTGAAGCATTCTCAGTAGGCCTTACTGCCTCAGCAATCTTACTAGGAGTTGGATCTTGTGCAGGCACAAACTTAGGACCAATTCTGGTACTAGGTTCAGTAGCTTTACTGGATCCATTCTTGTTAGATTGTTGAGTTCCAAATCCAAACCCTGTTTTATCACCATAAGGCTTTCCAGATTTGTATGCAGTAGATGAGCAAGATGGTTCAGCAGACTCAGCAGCTACTGATTGTACAGCAGGTTTATGCTGATTCTGTCCAGCCTCATTTTCTTTCCCTTTAAGAATTCTTAATTCAGCATTTAATCTTTCAACTTCCAATTGAAGAGCTTCTTTTTCAGCCTTCACAATCTCATAACCAGATTGTATTATCCTCAGTTGATTAAGGATGGCATCCAAAGTCTCCTCATTGTTAGAGTTTCTAGGATTTGAACCACAAGTTGATTCACAATCACTTCCAGCAGGAGTGTTTATTGATACAGTATTGTATACCTCCTCAGTTTCATCCATATTAGCCATCAAAGCATAATCTTCCATATCAGCAACCAATGCGGTGTCATCTGATTCATTTCCCTTTTCAGATTCCACTTCATACCCTGATTCATCTTCAGCAACCATGGCCTTCTTGCCATGTCTTCTTTGTTGACTCCTGGTCTTCAGTAGGTCTGAACAATCAGGTCTAAAGTGTCCAGGATTCTTGCAGTTGAAGCAAAGATAATCAGGTTCCTTACTTTGTTTTAACTCAGGACAGTCAGGTTTGAAGTGTCCTGGTTTCTTGCAATGAAAGCACAGATAGTCATTGTCTTTCTTTGGTTCTTCTTTCTTCCTTTCGGTAGGCCTCTTTGTGAAATTTCTTGAAGGGGCCTTTCCGGTCTTCATCATCCCGATTTTCTTGCACGGTAGGGCAACCGCTCCGCATCTCATCCAAGAGATCATCTTGTCCTCCTGATGTCTCTTCTTGATGTGAAGCAGCCAATGCAGTGGTCTTTGGGTCTTCTTTTTCAGTCTCAGGTACAAGCCTTTTGCTAAAATCATAAGCCTTAAGATCTGAAAACAACTTGAAGGTGTCTTCTTCATGCAGCTTTCTCATTTCTTCTATTGCAGTCACCTTCATTTTCCAAACATCTTTTGCAGGTAGAGCCTCCAAGATTTTTGTGTTTATTTCTTCTTTTGAATAACTTACACTCAGCAGGGTAAGTTCATCCAGGATAGCATTAAATCTTGATTCCATTTGATCAATGGTTTCATTTGGTAGCATCTTGAACTTTTGAAACCTCTTTTTGACCACACTGATTTTATTCTTCTTTATTGCATCAGTGCCTTCACAGATCAACTGTATCTTGTCCCAAAGTTCCGTTGCAGTTTTGCAATCTTTAACCTTCATGTACATATTGCTATCCAAGGTTCTATAAATGATATCAATAGCAATATTGTTGAGGTTTGCTCTTTTTCTGTCTTCTGCATTCCATTCTCTTTTTGGTTTTGGAATGTACTCTGTAGTATCACCCACTGTTACTGCCTTGGTAATCTCGAGTGGTCCATCAGTTAGTACATCCATCATCTCATCATGAGTTGCAGCAAGGTAGGCCTGCATTCGACGTTTATATTCATCAAATCTATCTAGAGAACACATCAGCATAGTTCTAGCATACTGGGTGTTATCCATGATGCAATGAAAATCAGTAACTTGAAAAAGTTTCAAAGTATTTTCACAAGCACAACAAGTAGGATTTCTTCAGAACAGAAGCACTGCTCCGATACCAATTGTTGGTCCCTTGAAAAGGCTTTGGTTAAGTTTAGAGGGGGGGTGAATAAACTTAACACTTAAAACTTTTGGAGTTAACAAATTTAGCAACTTCAGTAGTCCGCTGACACCTCAGTAGCCTGCTGATCAATAGTAGTCTACTGACAGTTTAGTTTACTGAATTTGTGCAGCGGAATTATATCAAAATTAAGCCTTAATACTTGTTGTTAAATATGATACTAAGTATTAGATACTCAGTAGTGTATGTGTGTGATTTCAGTTGCTAGATTCAGTAGATTGATGTGTATAATAAACTAAGTGCAGAATGTAAATGCATAAAGTAAGTAGGCAGATTTTATAGTGGTTCCAGGTGTTGTAATCCTGTCAGTCCACTCTTCTCCTGTGATGTTGGAGGTAAATCACTAGAGATCTTTGATGTAGCTGTTACAAAGATTCCTAAGATTGCTTGTCCTTCACCAATGACTATGGCTTCACAAACTGAAAACTGGGAACGGGTAGGATTCTTTGCTCCTAAGTCTTCCACTGGTCCTTGAAGGGTAGGATTGCCTCTTCACCAGCTCCACCACAAACAACAGTCTTTCACACTACTGTGCTTCACTGTCTTCAGCAGGTTCTTTATAAAATAAAGAATGAATCAAGTAAATGATTCAGTTGCAGCAGCTTGATTAGGATGATATAATCAGCAGCTTGCAATCTTCAAGTGTGTATACTTGATGTAGCTTGAATACAAAATACACTTGAAGAATTTCTTTGGATCAGTAGCTTTAAGTTCAGTGAGTTCAGCAGGGTGTTTTACAGCTCAGAAATATCTCTTAAAGGTTCATCTGATTAACATCATTTTCTGAGTTGGAAGTCCTATATTTATAGGTAGGAATGCATATGACTTGCATTTGAAATTCAAATGTAGCCGTTCCTGATTCTGTCCCATTTGACTTGCTTTCTGTCACTATTCATAGGACTGACACTGTCAGAATTCCTTTTTGACAAGCGTACCGTCCACCCTTGACTTATATCCACTGGATAAAATCTTGAATCATCCCAACGTCCTTTTAATCTCAACCACTGATTTGTTTGATAAGTCAGAGGTTGTTAGCTGTCATTTTCCATGTAATCTTCCAATGTAATATTGAATTAATCGAGGTATATTATCGCGGGTTCATCGGTGTCTTGTAATATCTATCATCTATTCGAACGACAATTTGTTGTGTGTAAAATACAATGCAGCTGATTTCTTTTATCTAACTTTTGCTTGTGAAGTTAGATTAAACCTTTTTAATCATAACCAAGTTCCAAACATCATCCAACTTATGGAACTTAGACCTTGTACACAAGGTATATGTAATCGATTTAGGTCATCACGGACTTGCCTAAATTCGATTCCATATCCTTGACTTTAATTACTAAGTTTGATCCCTTAGCCTTCGAATCGAGTTTGAGCCCTCGCCCTTCGTCTTCGCGGGTTCCTGACAAGTCTACTGACCTATCTACCCTACTGATAAAGACCAGTCTGCTGATATAAATCAGCTGACTATTACAGTGCTTGTTTGATCAAACCTATTCATAAATCAAACTCTAATAAACATATACATTTGATCTAGACATCTTTTTGCCTTTGCACTATAACAGCTAGTCTGACACTCATCATCAAAACATAGAAATAAGTCCAACATAAACAATTATGGCCTAATCAAGATGACATGAGTGTTCATTGACCAACAATAAACATGAAGGAAACATGGTAATCCTTTTCCATCCCCTCTATCTACCAACTTGGTTTAGTTAATCCTTTTGTTTAATTCCCCACATAATTTCCTTAAACAATTGAGATTTTAATTCAGTTTTAGCTACGGGTGCAACTCCTAACCCTATCCGCTCCGACTATGGCAGCAGATAATCTATACGCAAGCTACCCTCCTTAATTTATCTGTAATAGCCCATACATATGAAGAACTAAAATTGTCAGTATTGAGCGTTAACCCATGCTGCTAACCCGCCTAGGCAGCTATCGACTATGACTAGCACGTTCTTAGGGTCCATTAAGACAATGTCCTAATTAACACTTCACTAACAGTCCATCATGTTAATTTACGAAATATGAAAACTAGATTGGACAGTCCTATTACTCGTTTTAATTATTCATGCCGATCAACGTAGCTGACGCTGAATCTCTAGATTAAGGTGACCTAAAATTTCCTCGCTAAATCGGTATAGACCACCGATTTACCGGGGGTGGTGGTTCTTAATCGGGAATATACATTGCTCAATTCAGATTCATTCAAGTAAATTATGGGGTTGTTAAACATGCAGATCAACTAAAACATGTAAATACAAGTAGATGTACCATATTAAAGACATAAAGGAATGTTGAAAGCTTCATACCTTCAACAATGGAGATCTAGCTTGATCACTCAAGCTAAAGATGGCAAGGAAGGGAAGAAAATTAGAAGATTAACTCCAAAATCTTAAAAGAACTTTATTGCATCAAAATTGTATAATGTATTATGTAACATACTCATAACATAATGGAAGATGATATTACAATCAGTTTCTGTGGTTTTATATAGATGTTATAGCCGACTCATGACTCAAATAAACCCTAACCGACCTAGTATATGCGGCAGATTCAGTTTTGTGTTCCCTAAGACCCTCGGTTTATCGTGCCTAGCCTAGGGTAAACCGGGCCTGATTTTCTTCTTGTCATTCAGCAAATCTCTTCCTGGACTTACTCTACTCGGCCCAATACTCTTTCCTTGATCCAGATCTATCCTTAAGTGCTCCAGATTTGATACATCCTAAAAAAATACATGAAACACGGTAAAACAGTACAAAATCTTCGGGATAATAACATAGATGCAAAATTATGAACTTAGGAACATTCACTCAGTGTTTAACATATATTATGTTGGTCCCTTGGAAAGGCTGACACAAGTTTAGAGGGGGGTGAATAAACTTGTCACCAAAAACTAGAATATAATTCTGATTAGTTCAGTTCAAAACTTGTGTCGAGTTAAGCTGACTTAGCCGAGTATAAATCAAAGCGGTTTATCCGAAACCGAGTCAATCGGCGCGGATAAGTTTTAGCCTTATGAGTTTTCTCTACGACAAACTGATTTATGAGTTTTCTCTTTGTCGTAGAGAAGACACATTTTAAGAACGAATCAACGTCGTGACCGAACGTTGTGTGTTCTTAGCCTCGGTCCTAGCTCGGAGATGCTAGGTGTAGGTTTTCCATAGCTCCCGATTGGTCCCATAGTTATTTCTTGGGCATGTATTGCATCAGGTGGTAGCAGAGCTCAGCGACTAAGGTATCAAATATCCCCGTTTAAATTTTTCCTTGTTAATTTTTATTTCTTATTCCAAAAAAATATTTAATACCTATTCTTGCTTTTTTTTTTGCATCGTCCATTTATCAAAATAAAAAGAATACCTGCGTTTCTTTCATATTGTTCATCAATTTTCCTTTTTGTTCTTGTGTTCGTTGTTGTTATAAAAAAAATCTACTTTGATTCTGTTCGTGCATCATCCTTGATAAAAAAAAAACCAATATGTTCTAATTTGTTCATACGTGTCGATCATCATCATTAGAAAACACAAAAAAAAAAAAAATTAAAAATAAAAAGATTCAGCTTTTAGCTTCTTGATCTCTCGTTCTTGTGTCATGCGTTCTTCCTTGCATAAATCTGTTCTTGATCTTCAGCTTGTAGTCGACTGTTTGATCTTGCTTGCATATTGTGATTGATCTCCTAGAATAGTTGCTCCTAAATTTCTTGTTACAATCAGCGTAGAACCATAATTGATTTGTTCTAATTTTCTCCTTTAGTAGTTGGCCAATGTTATAAAAAAAAACCTTACCTAATTCTGATTATTTAAATTTAATCAGATCGACCAGTTATAAAAAAAAAGAAAAAGAAAAAAAGAAACGGCCTCAAATAAATACGAGCACTTAGTATCTCTTCACACAATTTTCCACTCAATTCTATACCTTTTACCCATAATTCAAACCGAACCCTATTTTTCCACTCAATTCTATACCTTTTACCCATAATTAATACTCGTGTTGCTCGCTTTTCTGATTTGTTTGCAAAGGGTATTCCCTCGACTGAGAAAGAGAGAGAGTGCAAACATGAGAGTTGTGAGGATTTGAGCTTCTGATAACAATGTCAGATGAGGAAGATAGTGGATCACGGGGGACATCCCTACGGGATATTAAAATGTTTATTGAGAGCCAAAAACAGGAGAATTTGCATACTCGTGAAGATCGAGTAGAATTACGTGCGGCTATTGATGCCATGATGACACAACTTCAAGCATTAAATGTACACGCACCGGCGGGTGGTGGTCAACCAGTTGATCAGGGTAATCGGCTACAACGGGCTGTACATAACCGAGTAGTAGTTGGGAACGATGATGATCGTGTTGATGATGAGAATGATCGGGTTGATAAAAACATGAGGTAGGTTAAGATGAAATTGCCTCCCTTTTCCGGTTCTATTGATGCGGATGCTTATCTTGAGTGGGAGTCAAAGTTGGAGTAGATTTTTGCATGTAATAATTACTCGGAAGCGAAAAAGTATAATCTTGCGCAGCTTGAATTTACGGGGTATGGTATGGTGTGGCTGAAGTAAATTAATTTTATGAGGCATAAGAATTGTGAGAGGGATATAGGTACATAGAGGGATTTGAAATAGGAAATGAGGCAGCTTTTTGTTCCCCCTTCGTATTACTGTGAGCAGTATCGTAGATTGCAAACCATTCAGCAATGAGAGCATTCGGTGGATGATTATTATCAAGAATTGGTCACCCTCTTGGCCAAAGCCAAGGTTGAAGAGGAAAAGGAGATGACTATGCAACGTTTCTCACAGGATTACGGGTGGATATTGCGAATCGAGTTGAGTTGCAGCAGTGTGCCACTTTGGAGGATATGTTGCAAGCGGACGTGACTCATGAGAAACAAATCGAGCGTCAAAAAGCCACATTTTCTAGACCGTCAGGGGGTATGCTTCTGGTTTTTGTACTTCCCCATGTAAAGTAGAAACCTCTAAATTCCCCCAAGCAGCCCCAAAATAGTCTATTTTTCCACCAAGGGAAGCCTCTAGGCCAAGGGAGAATGATAAAGGGAAAGGAGTTGTAACGACTTCAAACCATCTCATGAAATACTGTGCCATAAGTGTCATGGTATGGGCCATATTGCTGCCCAATGCCCTTGAAAACAACGTATTTTAGTCATTGGAGAGGCTATTGATGAAAGGAGTTATGTCTCGGCTTCGGATGAGGAGGATAATGTGGAAAGGGTGGTGTGGATGATTTTAGCGGGATCCGATGGGTGGAGATGTCTATGGAGCCGCATATGTGATCAAAAGAGCATTAAGTAGTGTACTGAAGGCGGAGGATAATTTACAACGGGAATATATTTTTCGTACACGGTACTTAGTTTGTGGCACGGTTTGCTTAATGATTCTCCAGGGAGCTATACAAATGTCATAAGTGCTGGATTTGTCTCAAGTTTGGCTATTCCGACGATACCCCATCCTCAACTGTATAAGCTACAATGGCTCAATGACGTTGGAGAAATTAGTGTGACCAAGCAGGCATTTATTTCATTTAATCTTGGAAGGCTAAATGACGAGGTTTTATGTGATGTAGTTCCCCTGCATGTTGGACATATTCTATTGGGACGACCGTGGCAATTTGATCGGAAGGTTATATATGATGGGTATGCAAATACTTATACGCTACGACATAAGGGGGAAAACATCATACTTCATGCTTTATCACCGGAGGAAGCTCATAAAGACCAGCGTAAATTGGCTACGTGTCGTGAGGCAAAAGAAAGAAAAGAGGGAGATCAGTCGAAAAAAGAGAAAAAAAGTTGAGATGGGAGAGCAAAATAAAGAGAGTGTGCGAACTCGAGTGGATGGAAAAATAAAAGTTGAAAAAGAAAAGGTAAGGAGGGCGCTTTGGTACCATATGAGGGGAAAAATAAAGTCGAAAAGTTAAAAGTGAGGGAGGGCACCATTAGCACTGAGGGTGAAAAAAAAACGGTGATGAAAAAAAAGTAAGCGAGTGCTAGGATCCTTCTACATTCACTACAAGAAAAAGGTCCAATAGTTAGAGTAAATTAATGAAAGGTGGTAAATCCTTTTGTTAATTGTCTGTTACAGTGAGAGGACATTTTTATATAGCTAAATGCCAACTTTTAATGACAATTTTTCAAAAAAAAATTTAGTAGAGACATTTTTTTTTATTAAAATATTAAAATCACCAATCTTTTTCTTATAGAAGTAAAAAATTAACCCACCCGCAAACTATTTCCCCTCCCTAAAACATATCAGGTTCCTATCCACACCCCCCAAAACCCTTTTGCCCGACAACCTAATAATTGTCAAAACCAACAGAGCAAGATGAAGAACGCCGGTGAGCTCAAGAATTTCAAAGATGATAGTCAAAACGAGTGGGATTATTGTGATATTTGGTGAGTCAAATTAGGGTATACTTCTTGTTTCAATCACGAATTCAAGAGTACTTGTCTTATCGGCATAGATTATGGATAAAAGAATCGGAAGACGAAGATGTTGTATACCCCAAAGGTGACAGTGGTGGAGTCGAATCCTGACTATTTTGGTGGAGGATTCGATGAAGCTCACTTTTTGAAGTGTTGAAGTTGATGAACGAAGCTCTGGGACCAACGATATGAAGGCCAACAAGGACACACAAGAAAGCCGTCAAGTTCATGGTTGATGACTCTAACGGGTGTATATTCATGATATTTTTCAATCTGACAATCTGCTCAATTAGTATTCCTAAATTAATTTTTCCTGTCTCTTATGACCTCGTTAATGTGCAAGGATTCTGGACTCTGTTTATAATCTAACTAAGCCCGCTATTTTGCAGTTTGGTTGCTTTTTTTGAGTTCGATTGTATCAGGTGAACTATTTGTGCTTATTTTTAATTTTCTTTTAAACAGAAATGTGCTTATTTGATCTTCTTTGGTTGATTTGTCTATGTGTACATATGCCTTAAAGATTTGTTCTTTGGCAAGTTTTATCTACCTAAATGATATTTGCTTGATTTGGTCTCTTGCCTTGTGTTACAAATCAGTCCAACAGCCTTCCTCACTAAGTGGCCTTTGTATCTACTAAGTTGTAGACATAACTGAGTTACATAACTTGTCTATGTATGTGGAAATTGGAACCAACATTTTTGTTCTGAATCTTGTTGTCTAATCAATCTATTTAAGTGAACATCTTTGTTCAAAAATGTGTTCTTGCTTTGTTTTGTTTTAATTGTGTCTATTAGTGGCTTTATTAATTGAACCACTTACTTCTAAATGCTTACATGAATTTTTACGCGGCTACGGGACATGTTGCAACACTGTTTTAAATGCTACATGATATCTTCCCGTTTTAGTTCAGTTACTTCCAAGTCTAGTTTGCTGCTATGATCTTCTGTGTTTTGCTGCTAAGAAACTGCTCTTTGTGTAACAATTGGCATAAGCGTTTGGAGTTGGTATATTGATAAACAATATATGTTATATGTTTGTCCTATATACCATGTTTGTATGACTCTTTTTCGAATATGTTATATTGATTTCGGAGAATGCTACTGCAAATTTGTTTCTATTATTATTATTTGTTTTTATGTGTTTGTAGTTGTCTCTATAGTTGTAGTTCTAAAATAAATTTGTTTGAATATTTGTTAGATTGCATTACTAATAATGTTGCAAATGTTTTATTTGATGTTTTGCAGTGTTACCTTCATACTTTTAAGTTGTTAATTGAATAGGAAAATGACTCCTAATAAGGAATGGATGAGTTTATGGCATGATCAATTGAATGACAAATACAAGGCTGGAATTCAAGAATTTTTTAACTATGCTTTTAGGAACACTGGTGAAGAGGATAATATTTTGTGTCCGTGTATTAAGTGTATGAACACAAGTTATGGGTCTCGAGAAATGGTAGAAATACATCTTCTTGTGAATGGGATCATGCAAAATTATACAACGTGGTATTATCATGGTGAAAAGTTTGGCGAGTCTTCATTCCATGATGAAGAATCAAATACAAGCAGTTCTAATGATGGAATTGATGGAGTATTAAGTGATTTGTATCCGGATATGGATGGTTTTCATTGGAGTGGGCAAGAAATTGGTTCCTCAAGTCAAGATAATAACTCAGAAGAACCTAACGATGCAGCAAAAACATTCTATAGATTGTTAAAAGACTCTGAACAACCAACTTATTCTGGTTGTGAGACCTCAAAATTAGAAGCGATTGTCGATCTATTACACGTCAAGAGTATTGGTCGATGGAGTAATGAATTAGCCAACATGTTGCTTAAGTTTCAGAAGAAAATACTACCAGACGGTTCAACTTTGCCAGAATCTTATTATGATGCCAAAAAAATCATAAAAGATCTTGGTCTCTCTTATGAAAAAATAGATCCATGTAGGAATGATTGTATGTTGTATTGGAAAGATGATGCAAAGTATGAAATATGCCAAATATGTGGTGCTTCCAGATGGAAGTAAGATAAGCATACTGGGGAAACTAAAATTCGGGATGGTGGAAAGAAAATAGCAGTGTAGACCTTGTGTTACTTTCCATTAAAGCCAAGGCTTCAGAGGTTTTTCATGTCTAAAAAGACTGCATCTCTAATGAGATGGCATCATGAAGAAAGAGTGGATGATGGAAGGATGCGACATCCAGCCGATTCAAAAGCATGGAGATCGTTTGATGATCCATAAAAAGATTTTGCAACTGAACCTCGGAATGTAAGACTTGGTCTTGCTAGTGATGGTTTCCAACCTTTTACTCACTCAAATACATCATACAGCATATGGCCAGTATTACTTATTCCTTACAATCTGCCTCTATGGATTTGCATGAATGAATCTAATATTATTCTTTCAATGCTCATACCAGGACCCTTGGGTCCTGGAGATGCGATTGATGTCTATATTAGGCCTTTGATAGAATAGTTAAAAGAATTCTGGGAATCCGGATTCGAAACCTTTGATGCTTCTACTCAAACAAATTATCAACTTCATGTATCTTTATTGTGGACAATCAATGATTTTCCAGCAAATGGGAACTTGTTTGGGTGGAGTACGAACGGTAAGATGGCATGTCCTTGTTGTTAAAAGGAAACTTGTTCCATAAGGTTGGCAAATGGTCGCAAGCAATGTTATATGGGTCATCGACATTTTCTTCCAATGGACCACACTTGGAGGAAAAACATAACTTCGTTTGATGGGACTAAAGAGGTAAGACCACCGCCGGTTTTACTCTCAGGTGACGAGGTACTTGATCAAGTGGATGACCTTAAAGAAGTCATCTTGACTAATTGTGCTCAAAGAAATGCAAAAATTTGTCATGATGAAAGAGGTGACAATTAGAATAAGAACAACATTTTTCATGAACTTCCATACTGGAGTTCCCTTTTGCTACCATTCAATTTGGATGTGATGCACAATATGAAAAATTTATTTGAAAATATAAATGGGATAATTATGACTATAAAGGGAAAGACTAAGGATAATGCCCAAGCTCGTTTTGATTTGGAAGGCATGAAAATTAGACCGGAGTTGCAACCAATTCGTAAAGGGGATAAGATTGAGTTTCCTGCTGCACCTTATACATTATCTAAGGAGGATAAACACAGGTTTTGCTTATTTTTTAAGCATTTAAGAGTGCCAGATGGGTTTTCATCCAATATTTCTCAAAGTGTTAACATGAAAGAACATAAGATTTCAGGTCCGAAATGTCATGATTGTCATGTCATTTTAAAACATTTACTTCCACTTGGGATACATTGCCTGCAACCAAAAGCCGGGTGTGAACCTCTTATTGAGTTATCTTTGTTCTTTACTTGCTTGGGTGCGAAATCATTGAGGCTAGATGAGCTTGAAAAGATTGAATCACTGGTTCCAATTACTCTATGTAAGGTAGAACAAGTTTTTGTTCCTTCCCTTTTCGATGTGATGGTGCATTTGCCGGTTCATTTGGCTAATGTGGCTAATATTGGTGGACCAGTCCAATTTCGATGGATGTACCCTATTGAGCGTATATTGTATGTGTTAAAGAAACTAATTCGTAACATGGCTCGTCCGGAAGCCTCAATAGCAGAGGGGTATATAGCAAATGAGTGTATGACTCTTTGTTCATGGTACTTGAAAGACACTAAGACGAAATTCAATACACTCCAGCAAAATTGCGACATTGGATTCGACCGATATGAAGGTGATATGTCCATATTTTCACAACGTGGACGAGTTTTAGGAGCTGGCACCAGTCGTATTCTCAATGATGATGAGATGGAGAAATCTCATATATATATATTACTGATTTACGATGATGTGTTTCCTTTCCTCAAGTAAGCTAAACTAACCATAAACAATATTTTAATTTTTTTGTATATACATGTGTGTATGTATTTAATTTTTATGTATACTGTTGTAGTGAGTACATTCAAATACAACAAAGTAATACTCATCAAGTGTTAGATGATGAGTCCAACATCAATTTTACTGATTGGTTTAAAAAGAAAGTAACTGATTCTATTAATATCTGTTATCCTGTATGGTGCAAGGTTAGTTGTTAATGATCCTTTACATTGTAATATGCTTTGAGGTTGAAAAAAGGCAAATGCAAGATAATAACTCTAAATCTGCTGGGTAACTAGCTTTGGCCCGTGGTCCCTCTATTTACGTTACTACTATCAATGGTTATGTTGTCAATGGATATAGGTTTCGGATTGAAGCTCGGGATAGTAAATGTAGAACACAAAATTGTGGGGTCTGTGTAGTTGGTGATATAGGTTGTCAAACAAATTTTGTTGACTATTATGGAGTACTGACAGAAATACTTGAACTGCAGTACCTTGATGGAAAGCGCCTAGATTTATTTTGATGTAGATGGTTTATGTTTATGATAAAGTGAAGGGAGTCAAAGCTGATGAGTATGGATTCACCAGTATTAATCCCAATCGTCTTTTGAAAACAAACAAACCTTTATGCCATTGACAACATCAATAAAGGTTGGCAAGTTGTTGTTAAGATGCAACCTCAGTATCTGTATTCGACACCACAAGAAACAGAGGGCGAAGACAATGATGCAGCTGAATTAGATGAAGCATATCAACATGGTCAATCCTTCGATTATGACTGTGGTCAAACGAGTTCTTTTGATGGGAATGCTTAGAATATTTTGAGAACAGACTATGAGCCAATAGTAGTTGACTTGCCAACAATCAAAAGGAAGAGAAAGCAAAAGGCGAATTGAGAAATTCATTTCAATTTTTCTTTCAGGTCGTCATCAAGTGGATGTTTTTCTTCTATAATATTTCATTTTCTTGATACAATTTTTACTCATTAATTGACTCACTTTTTAGTTTTAGCAGTGTTGTTGTAATCTTCTGGCAGATTGGAAAAGTGAGTGTCTTTTTTGTCATTTGTGTACATATTTGTTCTCTCATTTGAAGCATCTACGACTGGAGCAGAGTCGAGAATCCTTGGTAGCTGCTCGCATTATAAAGGTAGTTTTTTGGTGGACTAAAACTCTTCTATCTGTGAGATGTTTTTGGTGGCTAATGTTTTTTATTTTGGGCATTCGGTGTTGGCAGCTTTTGATCTGATCTTCTAAATAACCTGGAGATATCTATTGTTGTGTAGCTTCAATAAAATGGTAACTACATGAGTATTCTTGTTAATATGTTTCTTGAGTTTGATGGCGCTTTAGGCATTATTCTTAGTTTGTAAAAGCTACTAGGAAATATTGCCAATGTGCTTGTTAATTTTGGCAACCTGGTTGCTACTGTAGTTTTTGGATCCCTTTAACTTAAAGAAATATCAGAGTCCAAGTGTAAAACTTCTTAGTTATGTAACTTCATTATTTTTCCAGAAATATCTTATCCACATTCTAAAATTTTCCTGTGCATTACTACAACTACTTTATACAGGTTCCAAGTCTTATGTGAATGGTGTATTCAAATGACAATCAAGTCTGTAGTATTCAAGATCCAACCTCTGTATTTTTGCTTGGACGAGTTGCAAATGGGGCCAAGTTCTGTCAAGTGATAAATTGGATGTCCAACAGCCTTGCACAATGCAATATATCAAAACTCCAATTAATGTTAAAAAGGTTAGTCTCTTATAATCAAGTCGAATTCAGCTACAAACATGGTTTGTATCTTTAATTTGATAATCTTGTAGTAATCTTGATCCAACCTCCTGCCTCTATTCTTGTGTTTTTAGTCATGTCATGAACCTTTTGAGTCTACTCAATATTACCAACTCCACATGTTCTATTTTGTTCATGCATGTTCGCATTATGTTTAACAGAATTGAAATTTGATTAGCTGACTTGTCTGCAATCTATCCAGTTTACGGTCAAGTCTGCCTTGCTGCTTTGCCAACTTGTTTTGCATCGGTCTACCCCATAAAAGAACAACTATTTTTATGTTGTTTGATAATAATTTTGAGCAAATTTTCTCAATGTATGTACTTTCCATCTTCAAATGGCATATGTACTTTCAACCTTCAAATTAAATGAGCAAATTCTGTCAACGTTGGTTTCTAATTTATTCTAGTTGAATTTTTTTTCCACTGGTGTATAAATAGCTTCATGGAAAGTGGATCAGTTAAAGTTTGATTGGATAAAGATGTAGATCTTGATATTGGTTCAAATTATTAATAATTGCGATTTTATTGCATAGTGTTTTGATAAATTTTTAAAAACTATAATACCATCCATCTTTTTTGCAGTCGATGTAGATGAAAATGTTGAAACTAAAGGTGTGGTCTCATGATCAGAAATTTTCAACTTTGACAAAGATGCTCCTCTTAGCAAGGTGATAACATAATTGCTATATCATATTGCTTCACATAGTGAATACATTTTAGTGTAGAGGATATGAGAATTTTACCGAATGTTAGCATTTGGTGCTGAAACTAAATATGTAGCAATGAACTTTAAATATCCCTGAAATTTGATTTGTGTGTATGATGAGTGATTTTTTACTTTACTCTTGTAGCTTGCAGAATTGGCTCGAAGGATGGCACGTCTTTTTTAGCCAGTTGTCAAAATTAGGTCCCTCGACCATGGGTTATCGATGACTTGGATGCTTTTATGAGAAAATGGGGCCACAAATCATGTTAAAAGGTATTAATTAAGCTAATTATTTTGTTGGTGCTCAAAATATATACAATTTTCACCTTGTCTGTTTTGATATGCTGCAGTAAATTGTTGCCTTCATTGTAGGCCATAATCGGCTTTGTGGATAATTCTAGTGCAGATGTTATTTTGGCTATATTTCCATTTGCAAGGGAGTTACTTCGTCAAGGGACTCAGGTTTTTGTTAGGATTTAAAGACTTGTTTGATTCATACGTTATAAAGCTAGTTACTCTATTTTTCTGGTTTGGTGCTACAAGATTTGCTTCACAAACATGTTCATTATGTTGCAGCTATTTACTGTCTACTACAAATCAGTTTTAAAAACTATAATACCATCCATCTTTATTGTATTTTTTGGCTTTGTGTTTTGATGGATTCATGGTCATCTTCATGAATGACCCCGACAAGATTTGGATAGGGATAAATTTATATACAATGAGAGTATATATTATCATTTAACAACTTTAACGAAGGAAATCCGGTCATTAAAAGTCATGTTTTTCCTGTAATATAAGAGTTTTAATGACGGGATATTGACCCTCAACGTCCTTCATTACTGCTTCTCTATATAAAGGCATATAACGAGTATAAAAAGGCCTGTCATTATTGATTTTCTATTTTAGTGACGGCCTTTCACTATCATTAAAAGCTCATTTTTAATGAGAGTAAAATACCTGTCACTAAAAGAGAAAATCAATACTGACTGGCATGTTACTCTCATTATATGCCTTTATATAGAGAAGCAGTAATGAAGGGCGACGAGAGTAAATTTCCCATCACTAAAAGTCTTTAATGATTGGAAACTGAATTTTAATGACTGGATTTCCCCTCGTTAAAACTCAATTTTCTTGTAGTGATTAGGGCTGGTCAAATAATTCGTGCAATTGAAGATGGCACTACCGCCATCCTCTTTATTTATAGAGAGGCTGAACCCTCCTTCCCCACCCCTTCCCATTTTTATGCTTATTTCTAACATAACTGATTCTCTTCCTAGTGTTGTAGTGTCTTTATTGCAGGAATTTGTGGATATCTTTCACGAGGAGGAGCCAAGTGGATTGCCGCCATTGAAAGGCATGGAGCACCAGATTGATTTCATCCTGGGTTCTATATTACCCAACCGACTAGCCTATCGAGCAAACCCGGATGAGACCAAGGAGATTCAATGGCAAGTGTTGGAAAAGGGAAAAATACAGGAGTCCATGAGTCCATGTGCCGTACCGGTGATTGTGGTGCCTAAGAAAGATGGGACATGGCATATGTGTGTGGATTGTCGCGCTATAAACCAAATTACTATCAGGTATCGTCATCCTATTCCCCGTTTAGATGATATGCTAGATAAGCTATGTGGTGCGCAATATTTTCTAAAATTGATCTAAAAAGTGGCTATCATCAAGTCCGTATACGTGAGGGTGATGAGTGGAAAACAATGTTTAAAACTAAATTTGGTTTATATGAATGGCCTGTAATGCCTTTTGGATTGACTAATGCACCTAGCACATTTATGCGGTTAATGAATGAAGTACTTAGGGACTTTATTTGTAAGTTTGTGGTTGTCTATTTCGATGATATCTTGATTTATAGCCATAACTTAGAAGAACATGTGAGTCACCTATGGGCTATTTTAGAAACACTTTGTGATGCTCGATTGTATGCTAACCTTAAAAAGTATACTTTTTGCATGGATAGAGTCATGCTTCGTGGTTTTGTTGTGAGTGCACAGGGTGTTGAAGTTGATCAAGAGAAGATCAAGGGGGTCAAAGAATGGCCCGAACCAAAAACAGCTGCGGAGGTTCGTAGTTTACATGGCTTGGCAAGCTTTTGTAGGCACTTTGTGTAGGATTTCAGTAGCATTGCAGCCCCATATAACGATTTAGTCAAGAAAAACGTCTCATTTCATTGGGGACCAAAGCAAAGTGAGTCATTTGAAACTTTTAAAACTCGTTTAATTTCAGCCACCATACTTGCTTTACCTGATTTTAATAAAGCTTTTGAGATTGAATATGATGCTTCGGGTGTTGGTGTTGGTGGTGTGCTGATTCAAGAGGGTCGGCCTATTGCCTATTATAGTTAGAAATTGAAAGGCCCTCACTTAAATTATGCAACTTATAATAAGGAGTTGTATGCATTAGTTCGGTGTCTTCACACATGGCAGCATTATTTAAGGCCTAGGGAGTTTATTATCCACACTGATCATGAATCACTTAAATACCTTAATGGCCAAGGTAAGTTAAATAAAAGGCATGTCCGTTGGATGGAGTTTATTGAATATTTTCCTTAGTGATTAAATATAAAAAGGGCCAAGATAACGTGGTAGCTGATGCATTGTCTCGTAGAAACCCTTTATGTAGGATGTAATATCGCTGGATGGATCAAAGATCCACCCGATTACGCAGCGGAAACTACAAGATCTAGATCTAATCGACCAAATCACATAAAATAATAGATCTAATCCTACGAGGGGGTTAGATTGCTTACCGGTTTATTGTGAATAAACATCTAGAACAATCTTCAATCCAAGCTAGTTGAAAGCCTAGTTGAGAAGCCAAAGTCTTCCAACGTTTGTCTCCAAGCACCACCAGGTGGATGGTGTTTTAAGCCGCTTGACCTCCTCGATATGCTACCGCAATAATCCCGAAGATTATCCCAACTCGAAACCCTAGTGTTGATGCCGAAAATTCTATGCTTCTAACACTCATGTATGTCGAAATATTTGTGTGTAATTTGGTCTTGGGAGAACTCTCTTTATATAGGAGAGTAATCATTGTCCTCCAAGGATTTAATAATTAAAAGATAATTATTAAATTAATCTTTAATTTAAATATAAGATAAATATAATATATATCCCAAACAAATTAGGATAAATAAATATATTATCCAATATTCCATGATTTATCATTTAACAAATAAACAATTAAATCGTATATTAAATAATTATCCAAGAAAACTAATTTCTCTCTAATTAAATAATAATCCAAAAATGCGGCCAATACCCTAATATATTAGGTCATCCACGCATTTCACACACTTGGGCTGAGTCCACGAAAAATTTCTTTTGCATGTATTAAATTATCCAGTCCAACTAAACAATTAATCAACATATCAATTAATTAATCCAATCCAACTATTTAATATTATAATTGAGGTGAAACGACGAGAAAACATATGCTATGTTAGGAGCCACGTCGGGGACCATGGACCCATATTCAGTAGCTATAATAAATTAAATAATATTATCCGTCAGACCGAACAATAATATTCAATCAATTAATTCCGGGATTACACCACCATAAACCCGAAACCGAATATTACCGAATATAGATAACTTACACTCAACCATGAGTTGATAAGTTGTCCACTGATATAATCATTACATACGGATAAATCCTCCATAGACTGTTCATTACGATTTAGGATATTTCCGTAAACCCTTCTCGAAACCTCTTATCCTTATTTACCATTAACCCCTAGTGATCAATTAATTCATAACTAATATAATATGAACTCCCGGGATCAATCAGTTTCTAGGATTAACAAATAAGGGAACTGTCTGTCTACTTCTCGAGGGAAGGAATGGATTTCATATCTGTGATAGCACAGACTACTCACTCATCCTAAAATAGAGGCAACGAGAAGTGTTGGACCACATACTACGAAGTGATCCTTACTAACACATCAAACCCTACCCTAGTCTAAGCAGATGTCTGTGATCGCCTCAGGAATGAGATTAATCCATAAATGATCATCTTGTGATTCGATAAGACTTCTCGATTACGGAATTATATTGAGAACTCAAATCAAATCGGTCCAGCCCTATATGATTATCATCATATATAAATGCCCCATTAGGTACCCTATTACCAACTGTCCGGATAAGACTGTCACACCTAAAGTGTTCTGGGCGCATTAATAGCAAATTAATCATGAAACCCGTACTCAGATTAATAAACGCTACGGACTAAGTTAATTTTAAGTACATCTCACTAAATCAATTCTCTTGTGTATAGCCATACACTGAGTTATGTGATTACATAAACGAGGTACTTAGGGTTTTCAGCAGTGTCTTAATTATATGCATACATGCATATAATAAGATGAATTATTAATTCCGTCCTAAAACAATTACATAATTGTCTTTCGGGCACTACACCTAACAATATCTTAACCAGGTGAATGGATGGGATTGCCAATAATCGATTCTCGAGAATTTGAGCAAATCAAATACTTTAGAATGAATCCCGATGGCATGTCAGACTTTGACTTCAGATAACACATCCATGTTGTTCCCACTGTTTCAGTGTTACCATTCACAAACACTAATCTACATACTACTTTACTAATATTGATGCCCAGTCTACGAAAGACTTATCAATATTCTGGTCAAGTCCACACATTAAAATATATGACTTTAAAATGACCTAGAGGTTTACTTTAATCCCCAAAGGATTTAAGCTATGGCAGGCATCCTACCAAAGGTTCTTTCTGAATAAATTAAGATACCGTTAGTCTCGCAAAAATGTCTTAGGGAATCACCCATTTTTCTTCTTTGTAATGAATCTGTCATTTGTTCTTAGCTAAAACCCTTATGTTCTGAATAAATTCAGATTCCGTTGTTCGGCAAGGAAGTCATAGGGAATCACCCATATTTCCTGCTTTCTGACAAAATCAAGCAAGACTGAGTGTTAAGAGAGATCACGGTCTGGTTAACTCTCTACCATTTAAGGAATCACCCCTAAATTTTTCTCAGCATTGCATTGAAAGTTAAACTTTCCTATTCATTCGACTCTTTTCTGTGTAGTTTCAATTACTCCCACTGGGCCTGAGATGCTCAGGTGGTTCTACAAGAGTTTCAACAAAACGGGAGTGCAAACAACTCCATTCATAGGGTTTTGGCTTTTAAACCAACCTCTATGATCAGGATCCTATACAGTCCACAAAGGACTATAGGTTATCAATCTATCCTATAGACTGCAAGGTCCTGCAATGGGTAATGGACAAACCATACTCCCACTACGTTCGGGGTGGATTGATATTCTTGATCTAGTTTAGCAGTATTTTTATTAGTGTTATCACCAACTGCCGGTGTTGGATGTGAACTGAAAAAATCAGTTAGTAACATCTTGAGTATAAATACTTTAAAATCTAAGGTTGTTATTTATAGACTCTATCTGACCGAGTTTGACAGTATAACCGTCATTCTCTGATTTTACGACTTTTATAACCAACCTTTACTCAATGCATTAAGATATTTCACGACCTGAACGTGTATGCAAAATTTCCAGTCCTACCTTCAAACACTAAATGCTAAATGTCTATATTAACGGAAGTGGGGTGAACCGAATTCACTCATTATCCACAAATGCGTAGGCATCTTTTAGGTAGACTTCTCGGTTTTTCATTACAACGTAAACCGTTATTTTGCAACCAATATTTAAATGAGTTCAACAGCGTATCGTAGCACATCAATAACTATATAAGGCAAATTTATGGTGTATCCCTTAGTGAAAACATTTCACTGGGAGGCAGGCCGAGCATCAGTCCCGAAGACTACGCAATAACCTATTTCTGAGTATGGAATACTCTATCTCTGGTGAAATCAAAGATTTCGTCCAAATATTTTGGATAAACTTACCGGAGTCTCGAATAGTTGTCAGACAAGATGTTACTACTTCAAAAGCTCCCACTAGCTTGTACATTTCATATGACCCCGATGGTTGTTATGAACAAGCTATGTTACTTCTTTAAATCTATTACCCTTTCCTGATTGAAAGGAAACATAGTCATAGACCATTGAGACAGTGTTCCTTTGACTGGGAGATAGGAATCACCCTAAGCCAGTCTTCAGATCTTGTCTTTAGAGAATATGCACTAATTAATAGAATAGAAAGAAGCGTTTATCAAAATACGGAAACCATTTGCGTTTATATATTTTTAGGTGTGTTACTAATACCTTTTTAGCAATGTTTAGTGGTTCTGACTTTATCAAACAAAAGTCCGAGTCTTGGATTCATGCTACGAATTTTATATTCATCGTCAATAAGACAAACAAATTATCCTATTGAAAATGAATACGTTCGTTCCAACGAATCCGAAAACAGAAAATGAATTTTCTGTGATACTCAAGAATTGAATCCGAGATTCATTTCCTTATATCACTCCCACTAGTCTATCTGAAATAACTGCCCGTTGTCTATTTTATTTATCGTTTAATGTAAAGCTACCTAGTTCTTCCAAAGAACTTTAGCTTTTGAGAAAATTGCTCAGGATGCATTGGTCAGTGATCCGAAATCACTTTCCTTATCCTCTAATTTCCAATTTATTAATTTTCCAGTTTAGCCTTAAAACTACTTAGTTTAGATGACTAACACGTATAAACATTCTTTCCTATTCTCGACTTTCCTTAAATGGAAACTGTCTTGAACTAGCAGTTTGTTTGAGTAGACACTACTCTTGAACTGTGGGATGTCTAATGATGTGTTACTAGCTTGGACTATTCGATTTTTATAATCGACAAATCATAAGGGTAAAGCTCCCACTAGTTTATCGGTTCCAAATACCGTCTAACTAGCAACACTTTGTATTTATGATTTTTCAAAGATTAGAACATCACCTAAAACTAAGCTCCCACTAGTTTATCAGCTCCAAATACTGTCTAACTAGCAATGCTATGTTCATGATGTTTCAAAGATTATAAAATCTCCAGAACTAAGCTCCCACTAGTTTATCAGTTCCAAATACTGTCTAACTAGTAACGCTTTATTCTTGTTTTTCCAATGAATGGAAAAACTCTTGTGCAGTCCATTACACATTTCTAATGATTCAGAAAAACAACAAATCATAAGACTAAGGCTCCCACTAGTTTATCGGTTCCAAATACCGTCTAACTAGCAACGCCTTATGTATATGATTTTCCAATTTTTCAATTTAGAAATTTGTTGTGTAATTACACTTTTAAAATTCACTAAATGAATTTTATGTATAGTCCTAAATCATCTTTTGTAAATTAAGCATGGTCGTCTCTCGTTCAACACGAGTGACATCCGTGACATACCTATACTATGTCACTTATGTTTTTGAAGGCTCAAGGGAAAAATCTCTTCTGAAAAATTAACTGCATTCTTGATAATTACAAATACTTGTTAGTTTCCACAATTTTAATGAAGTCCTATTACTAACAGTTTAGTAGCCTAGAGATTTAGTTGTAAGGAAAATGACAGAAAGTTAAATTCAAAAAAATAAATTTTCACTACTAGATTTTTATTTTAGGAATAATAAACGTGTTTAAAGTCCATCCTACCATTCCAAGGATTTAACCTCGCTTCCAATTGTCCGAGAAAGTCGAATCAGCACTATGACGGTCAAACTGAGACAATCTCTCTCAATGGTTAAACATTGGGAATCAAACATCCCACGAGAATCAGACATCCCGGACTTTAATCATTGATTACCTTCCTTTTTCTAGCCACGATATTTCTAAAATACCCTTAATGAGTGTGACCTACTATATCAGATCTTAGAGTACGCCCCGAGTATTCCTACGAGGGGCCGGTCAGTGACCCGGCGAGTACCCGATATATATCCAATCCTTTCGGAGACCAAGCCATTAATTTTGATAGCGGTGAACACCATCCGAAGGGGGTCGAAATCAAAGCGGCATGAGGTGTCACCATTCTCTCATGTGCTTGCATCTATAGTAGAGGTTTGTGGGGTTGCATGTCGCCTTCCCCGCTCCCACTCAATAATTAGAGAAAAGTGGTGGGTTTACTAATTGCGGTTTCGGTCTTGACAATAAGAAACAATAAATCAAGTACTCCGAACAGGGTCGGTTATGTAGGCAAGCCTACGCCGTCTTATTCTTTGGAACATATGTGACAGTTCAGGCTGATCCGGCAAGAGAAGCCCCGTTTAGCCCGAAGGCTTATCGGCTATGCTAAGTCTTGTCGAACCACTGTAAAATACATCACACGTGGAGGGGAATCGATTGAGCCGAAGCTCGGTTGAAATCGCCCATCCATGGTTAGACCATTTCCGAACCCATGTACTAAGATTGTCCGATTTCTATATTATTAACCAAAGCGCAATCTCGTTTCTGTTTAAGGTGGCTTCATCGAGAAGCCATCACCGAAAACTCAACAATTTATCTAAGTGGGATTCACCGAGAATCCATCACTAAAATCGTAATGATTGACAAAACCCGGCCGGTTCCTCAGTTTTTATAATTAGTTACTTAATTTAAATAACTACCACAAATATTAATTAAATAAGCTTTTTACTAATTATACGAGTTATACATGCCTAATTTATTCGAAATAAACTAGCTACATGTATGCATTGGAGTGGAATCATGATGATGCATGTCACGGCAATTTTCCGGTTTCTATCACATAATTTCGATCATACATGAATAAATAACAGAAAGAATAAACACCGAGATAGATCGTTGGTACCCCCGACTAACCTATTTTCTAAGGAAAAGTAAAACTTAATCTAATCTTTGAGTCTTGAACTTCGAATCTGGAACTCGAACCACCGGATCACGAACCACGAACACCCGAGAGGAGAAAGACTTTTTAATTAAATAAAACCAATTTATTATAACTAAAACCCTTTTATAATAAAAAAACAGTTTTTTTTTGTTCATTATTTCAGCTGTTATTTCCAAAAAGAAAATTAAAAAAATTTATTTGATTTTCTGCCAAACGGCAGATTATTATAAAAAAACAGATTAGGAAAAAATATATATGTACAGCCGCCAAAATAAACCCTAGCCAAGGGATAAAAGGAAAAACAGACATATAGCGACGCTTTTCAGCATCGCAGAAAGTGCTGTAGCGCAGTTTTTTTAAATTGAAAACAGGTTTTTAACCGTTTCTCCTCGTTCATACCTTGGGTTTCGCCTTGATCTTCAACTTTTCTTCAAGATCTTCATCTTTTCGAGCCTGGAACAAAATTAAAATTACAAAGAAGCCATCTTTACAATTTTCGTGTTGCATAAAATTAAATTACAAGTCCTATGCTCAAGTGATACTAATCAAAAGAGCTACAAAATAGATCTACGGGTAAACAGTACCAACCCCAATCCATTTCTTCAACCACGACATTCACAAGCATACAACATGATTATTTTCGATTCATCATAAAACGAAAATAAAAAAAGCAATCTAACATGCTTATTACACTCCTTAGATCCAAAATTTACATACTTTGATTGATAGATCAAAGGCTCTGATACCACTTGTAGGATGTAATATCGCCGGATGGATCAAAGATCCACCCGATTACGCAGCGGAAAGTACAAGATCTAGATCTAATCGACCAAAGCACATAAAATAATAGATCTAATCCTACGAGGGTGTTAGATTGCTTACCGGTTTATTGTGAATAAACGTCTAGAACAATCTTCAATCCAAGCTAGTTGAGAGCCTAGTTGAGAAGCCAAAGTCTTCCAACGTGTGTCTCCAAGCACCACCAGGTGGATGGTGTTTCAAGCCGCTTGACCTCCTCGATATGCTATCGGAATAATTCCGAAGATTTTCCCAACTCGAAACCCTAGTGTTGAAGCCGAAAATTCTAAGCTTCCAACATTCAGGAATGTCGAAATATTTGTGTGTAATTTAGGCTTGGGAGAACTCTCTTTATATAGGATAGTAATCATTGTCCTCCAAGGATTTAATAATTAAAAGATAATTATTAAATTAATCCTTAATTTAAATATAAGATAAATATAATATATATCCCAAACAAATTAGGATAAATAAATATATTATCCAATATTCCATGATTTATCATTTAACAAATAAATAATTAAATCATATATTAAATAATTATCCAAGAAAACTAATTTCTCTCTAATTAAATAATAATCCAAAAATGCGGCCAATACCCTAATATATTAGGTCATCCACGCATTTCACACACTTGGGCCGAGTCCACAAAAAATTTCTTTTCCATGTATTTAATTATCTAGTCCAACTAAATAATTAATCCACATATCAATTAAATAGTCCAATCCAACTATTTAATATTATAATTGAGGTGAAACGACGAGAAAACATATGCTATGTTAGGAGCCACGACGGAGACCATGGACCCATATTCAGTAGCTACAATATATTAAATAATATTATCCGTCAGACCGAACAATAATACTCAATCTATTAATTCCGGGATTACACCACCATAAACCCGAAACTGAACTCTGCCGAATATAGATAACTTACACTCAACCATGAGTTGATAAGGTGTCCACTGATATAATCATTACATACGGATAAATCCTCCATAGACTGTTCGTTACGATTCGGGATATTTCCGTAAACTGTTGGTCCCAGAGAAGGGTAAAACTATAGTGGAGTTTCGAAAACTTTTCTTGTATTTAAAAGTTTTTGGGCAGCGGATAAGTCCCTTCTTACTATGTTGTTTCAAAGTAGTTTGGACAATCACAGATATAGATTATAATTTAGGCAATTTAAATGAATGCAGTAAAGTAGATTGCAGAAAGTAAATTGACACAAGGCTTATCATGGTTCAGGGTGGTGTAATCCCTTAATCCACTCTTCTCCTGTGATGATTGGAGGAATTCACTATTGTTTTCACAGATACAATAGTATGATTGTCCTTGACTTCCCAAACTTCATAATCTACAAAACTATCACTCCTTGACTGCAACAGCTTCAGTGATTCAGTCTCTTTCACTGCTCCTTGCGATCAAATCCTTCAGCGCTATCACAAGCACAACTCCTTCTCAGATGACTTCTGATTCAGTTGCTTCAGTTTATTGTGAATGAGATTCACAAACTTGATTGATCAATCTCAGTGCTGAATATGAAATTGTAGTTCTGATGTCTGAGTTGATCTGTAAATAAATCCTTGTAAGTTCAGAGAGAAGGCTTTTCAAAGTGACGGAGTTTCTGCTTAGTTTTCTTTTTCTAATCGTTGTTTTTATCTGTCTGCCAATGCCTTCTATTTATAGCCTTGAGTATCCTTGATTTGAAATTCCGTCCGTTGGCTATATTTATGAGGGGAATAATCCTTGATTTTATTCTTGATTCCCCCTTAATTATATTCTCCTTGATTTCAGTGATCGGATTTTTCCTTCAAATGTATAGCAAGAAAATCCGTCCTTGATTGATCCTCTATTGTTGTGCCATTAAATGCATGATCCTCGAATCTTCATCATATTTCAATTCGTTCGATAAGGATTACTTCGCCGTTCTTTGAACGGTCGAGTGATCCATCGACTTTGCCGTTTAGATCTTCCTTCTTGTTTTTGCCTTCACTTTGCCGAAAGTCGGTTTACTCGCCGATTCACTTGTTTCCTTCATCACTTCAGTTTAAGGAGAATCTCTGTACTTCACTGATCATTGATTTGGGTGAGATCAGTGTATACCATATTTGAACATTGAATTTCATCACTTGAAACATACTTAGACTTATCCAAGGTCACCACACACTTCCTTGGTTATATGTCATACCATTAAGTCTTCATTGCTTTTCTTTGGTGCTTGGTGGCTTCACTCTGCCGAATGTCTGTTTTACTTTTCCATCCTACCAACTAGTACAATACTTGTCTGACTTAACTTATACAATATTTCAGACTCTAAGTAAGGACTTATACAGAGAATTCTAACTTATTTCAGGCTTGCTATAACAGCTAGTATGGCCATCATCAAAACATAATAAAACTGTTCCTAACAATTTCCCCCTTTTTGATGATGCCAAAACCCTCATAATCCTTAACATAAGTAAGCCAATTTTTCATAACAGAACAAAATTCAACAATTTTATTCATCCATTCAAGGGTAATAAGTTCAAAATTTTATTCAAGTGTTACAAACTACATTTTGCTTAATTCCGCCTTATACCTTTTGAACTTTGTAGTCTGAACATCTTCAATGTCCTTCCAATCAATTTCTGGGAACTTCCACTTCCAGTATGCCATAGAAGTGTATTTTGATACTCCCTTGAATACTTTCTTGGCAAAGAGTCTGTTGAAATCTGGCATGGTCTCATTTGCCCTAGGTTCTCCAAAGTACTTCTCAAGTCTGTCCCTAGCTTCAGCAATATGTGAGTCAGCAAACTTGAGACTTTTGTAGGGACTCCACTGCTCCTGTTTGTCCATTATACCCATAGGGTTGAAGAATTTTTCCATATAGTTGAAGTCTCCTTGTTGTTCAGTTGGCAAGTCTTCTGGTCCTTTTGCTGAAAGTGGTATGGCTGAACTTGGTTTGTTGTTGGATTGTTTTAGAAGTGCCAACTCTCTCTTGACATCATTGTAGAGTTTGGCCATATCAGTTCTCATCCTTTCATCCTGATAGCTAAGCCAATCAGCCCATGCTTCATCTTGTGAGAGATGAGGATAAAGTCCTTCATGTACTCTGAAAAATTCTCTTACATGGTCCAGTACATTTGCTTCATATTCTGCTTTGCTTTTGTGACCAGTGTACGTTCTGTGCCCACTAGTGTATCTGGAGATGCTGCTACCTCTGCTGGTGTTTCCTCTGGTGCTAAGTCTGTGTTGACTTGCTGATCCTCTTGGTTGACTAGATCCTTGCCTTTGCTGATTGCTAGATCTGTCTCTGTCATCATCTCTTCTTTGCATAGGAAGAGGAAATCCAGTGCAGGGTTCGTTTAGGGCTCTTTCTCTTTCTTCTCCAGCCCTCCTTTGATGTTCTTATGCTTCATTTCTGATCCTTATTTCTCTGTCCCTTGCTCTCAGTTTTTCTTCAGTGAAGTTTGGGGGTTTAATAGTTGATCCTTCAGGCTTATCCTGATTTTCCCCCTTTTTGGCAGCATCATCCCTCTGCTAGAGTAAGATGCTATTTGTTGCCTCTGCCGTTCCATCAGAGAGTCCAGCTTTGATTCGATGGATGTGAATCTGTTATCATGACTAGTCAGTTTCCCAGTGACACTGCAGAATCTTGTTCCAAATGCCACTGCCATGGAGTCATTTTCCTGAGAAATGTGTTGCCTGAGACCTGCAAGATTGTTTGTGATGTTAATGTTGAGTTGCCTCATCATGTCTCCTTGGTGTTGAACAACAATGTTCCGTGCCTCGATGTATTCAGCAATGGCCTCAAATTTTCGCTCAATGGAGTAGCTTTTGTCATTGAATGCCGAGGTCATGGATCTAAGATGCATGGCTTGCTGCTCTAGTTCTTCTGCCAGTAGATCTGCTGCTTTTTCAAAGGTTTCATTTGAGATATCAGTAGCCAGCTGAGAGAGTTTGTACCGGATGTCAGCTGGTCCTGGGTCTGTTTGCTGTCCTCTGTCTTGGTGCTGAGTTAGATCTACATGAACATCCAAGTCTTCAAGAATTTGTGTAGATGTGTATGCTGGTGTGGCTTGAGCTGATGTTCCCCCTTGCTCTGTGCTGGGGATTGTCTTGACTGGAGTGGCAGCAGATGAGCCAGAATCCAATATGTTTATGCTGTCAGCCGGAGTTGCAACAGATAGTGGTTGTCTTAGCTGGTGCTGTTGACTTGTGGGATGCATGTGGCTGTAGGAAGGTGCTTAGAAGAATGTCATCATCAATTGCATCTGGTGTAGGAGTAACCTCTTCTCCTTGTTTGTCATGATAATCAGCATGATGGTCATCATTATCATTGTCATCCTGACCATCTCCATCATCTTGATCAGTGTTATCATCATCATCTCTACCGTCTTCTGAGTCATCATTGTGGCTGTTAGAGATCTGGGGTAGTTTTGCCTTTGTTGCATCTACCATGTCCCAGAGAGGAGATTCATCAAGTACACCAACCAGAGTGGTGATTCCCTAGAAAATTGAAGAGCCATGCTTCCTCAGCAAGCATGCGTTCCGAATCTCGAATCTGATTTCTGGAATCGCCTTCTTTCCATTCAAGATATTCTGCAATTCGATCATCAATATCGTTTGCAGACAATTGTGCAGGTTCTTCTGGAGATTCCTCATCATCTCCAGTGTCTCCTGTGATTTCCTCATTTAGAGGTTGTTCATCCTCACTTTCATTTTCTTCTCCATGTTGTTCTGCCTCAACATCAGTGTCCTCTTCTTCTTCTTCTTCATCGATTAATTTTCCAAAGGCTGTCTTGTTCAAATTGCGTTGAACCTTTTGTTTCTTTCTTTGACCGGAGGGATGAGTTGTTGTTTTCTTTCTCTTCCCTCCTCCTGCTTGTTTTTGTTGTTTAACATAGGTAAACATGACCTTAGACTCATGCAGTTTGTGAAGTTGTACAACAGGGACCTTGAGACATTGCATCAGATAGTGTAGCTGAATCCCATATGACTTTTCACCCAGAATTTTCCTTTCTTCGTCTTTCCTTCTGTTGTTCCCTTATTGGCTACTTTAACTTCACCTTGAATTTGTTCTTTGAGTTTTAAAAAGAAGTATTTTGCCCAATTGAACTCCAGATTGTTGTAGATGATTCCCATTAACCGCATTCTGATTTCTGTCATGGCATTATTTGCTCCTAACTTTCCTTTGATGGTTTTGCCAATTAGGGTACTGAATTCACTGAATGGCTTCTTTAAAGCGGATCTAAGACAATTGACTTTCTTAGATCCTGGGTTTGTTTGGCGATGGTTACCCGAAATCATCCGGGTTTTGTGGTACCAAGGTTACTTTTGCTTGACCCTTATTTGAAAGTTTAAGATGTTTTCGGATTACCTTTTCTGTAATCATTATGTCTTTGCCGTTGACAGATGCAACAATCTTACCTTCTTCCCATTCGTCACCTTTTTCTACAAGGAGCCCAGAGACGTATTTTGCGGATTTCGAGAAAGAAATTAGACTTTCATAGCGGACTTCGGTTCTTGGGGATTGAGAAAGGTTGATAATTTTAGGTTTTTGCATCGAGCTGCCAGTCGTTTTGCTTCTTCATCATCTCCACAGAGCTTTAAGTAGTGTTCTTCTTGGAAGAATGATCCAGTGGCAATCGATTTTTCATACCCAGTTTCGGTGGTTGAGGAGGATGAAGCCATTTTTGGAAGTTAAAAGAATTTTTGAGAGTGAAATGTGAATTTGCAGAGGAATGTATGATATGCAAGGGAGTGTAAAAATTTCTGAAAATTACTAAGTGTAGTTTATATAGGATGATTTGGAAAGTGTGAACGTGGTTTGAATGTGGAAGGATTTTATGACATAATGGCGTGATTTTGTGTATGTAAATCGCGATATTCGAGTGAAGTGGGGGAGTGGATTGAGGTAAGTAATGATAGAGCCCGAGAATCGAGGCGTTTATAATTTGAAAAAAAATTAACATAATTACCTCCATAATTATAAATTGATCTCCACATGTGTAATCATCTTCAGGATAATCTTCCATAACTCCCTTATTCTCCATGTGTATAAAAGTTGATTATGTTCACACTTTAATTTACCCATGATTCCAATCTTTATTTCTGTGAAGTGCCTTGGCTGGCTATTTAGCCGGTGTAGTGACTGTTTCACTGAGCCGCTTTATTTGACTCTTCCTAACAATCAGTTAAGTCACTTTGCTGGATACCAGTGCCTTACTTGCTACATCTCCTGTAATGGCAAAGGTTTGAACAGGTGAAGAAGTTACTTAGCCGATTACTCCAGGTAGCCGCTCTTTTGTACTTAGTCGATTTCAATCATTCCTAACTCAGTTCTCAGCATGCTGAATCTTTCATGACTAAGTGGTTTAGTGAAGATGTCAGCCAATTGATCTTCAGTGGGTATGTATTTTAGAATGACATCTCCTTTTTCAACATGATCTCTGATAAAGTGATGTCTCACATCAATATGTTTTGTTCTTGAATGCAACACTGGATTTTCAGTGATAGATATTGCACTTGTGATGTCACACATGATTGGAATTGTTTTCTCCTCCACTCCGTAGTCCCTTAGCTATTGTCTAATCCAAAGTTCTTGTGCACAACAACTGCCTGCTGCTATATATTCTGCTTCTGCTGTTGATGTAGATATGAAGTTTTGCTTTTTGCTAAACCATGAAACTAGTATGCTGCCTAGCATTTGACAAGTTCCAGATGTGCTTTTTCTATCTATTTTGCATCCAGCATAGTCAGAGTCTGAATATGATATCAACTTGAGTCCTCCATCTTTTGGATACCAAATTCCTACATTGATAGTGTTTTTCAAGTATTTGATTATTCTTTTGGCTGCTAGAAGATGTGATTCTTTTGGTTGAGCTTGAAATCTTGCACACACTCCTACTGCAAATGCTATATCAGGTCTGCTTGCAGTTAAGTATCGTAGGGATCCAATGATTCCTCTATACATTTTCTGATCAACATCATTTCCAGTTTCATCTTTTCCAAGAATGACTCTTTCACACATTGGTGTATCTGCTGTGCCACTTGTATCCATGCCATACTTGTGTATTAAGTCTTTTGTATACTTGGCTTGAGTGATGAAAATTCCATCCTTCATTTGCTTTACTTGAAGGCCAAGAAAATAATTTAGTTCTCCCATCATGCTCATCTGAAATTTGCTCTTCATCAGATTTGCAAATTTCTCACATAACTTTTCATCCTCTGATCCAAAGATGATGTCATCAACATAGATTTGTACTAGCAACGTGCTTGTTCATTCCTCTAGTTTGAATAGAGTATTATCTATAGTTCCCTTGTTGAATCCATTCATGATCAGAAATTGTGATAGTGTTTCATACCAGGCTCTGGGTGCCTGTTTGAGTCCAAAAAGAGCTTCTTTAGTTTGTATACTTTGTCTTCCTTTCCTTTGAGTTGGAAACCAGGGGGTTGTTCCACATATACTTCTTCTTCTAAAAGTCCATTCAGAAATGCACTCTTGACATCCATTTGATAGACTTTGAAATCTTTGTGTGCAGCAAAAGCTAGAAAAAGTCTGAATGCTTCCAATCTTGCAACTGGTGCAAATGTTTAATCATAATCTTTTCCTTCTGCTTGAGAATAGCCTTTTGCAACTAGCCTTGCTTTGTTTCTAACAACAATTCCTTGCTCATCCATCTAGTTTCTGAATACCCATTTTGTTCCAATGATGTTGGCCATATACGTGCGTCAACAAGTTCCCGAGACTTTATTTCTTTCAAATTCATTTAGTTCTTCTTGCATGTCTGTGATCCAATCTGCATCTTGAATTGCATCATTTATTCTCTTGGGTTCCACTTGTGATATAAAACATGTTAACATATGCTCCAGTTGTCTTTTGGTTCTTACTCCTGTGTGAATATCTCCAATAACTTGTTCTTCAGGATGATCTCTTAGCCAATTTAGGTCTGGTTGAAGTTGTTCTTCACTTGGTGCTTCTGTAATTTCATGTTGTGCATGAGCTTCAAGTTCTGGTGCTTCTTATGTTGTATTGACTTGTGGCTCATCTTGATTTCCCAAGTTGTGATGCAGAATAGTTGTTGGTACTGTTGTATTCATATACACTTGTCTTTGTGCTGCTTCTTCTTCTTGTTCTTGAAGACTTTCACCATTTGTATTTGGTTCATCAAAGACTACATGTATTGATTCTTCAATCACCAATGTTCTTTTGTTGAGTACTCGAATGCTTTCTTTGGTGTACGAGTATCCCATAGAGATTGCTTCATTAGCCTTTTCATCAAAGGCATGCAGCTGATTCCTGTTCAAAACAAAACATTTTGATCCAAACATATGTAAATATGAGATATTAGGTTTACTACCATTCCATATTTCATATGGACTCTTTCCATGATGTTTGTTGATGATTGATCTGTTTTGTGTATGACATGCTGTGTTTGCTGCTTCACCCAAAATCTCTTTGGCAAGCATGCTTCTGAAATCATTGTTTTGACTGCTTCTTTGAGAGTTCTGTTTCTTCTTTCTGCTACACCATTTTGTTGTGGAGTTCCTGCTGCAGAAAATTGATGCAGTACTCCATTTTCTTCACAATAGGTTCTGATAATTTCATTAAGAAATTCAGTGACTCTATCTGATCTGATCTTGATGATATTAAGTTCTTTTTCATTTTGGAGTCTTCTTAACAAATGCGGCGACTTTTTGAGTGTCTCTTTCTTCTTGTTCATGAAGATGGTCCAGGTGTATTTTGAGTAGTCATCCACCACTACCAGGTGTATTTCTTACCACTTACACTTTCTTGGTGTGATTTGGTCCAAATAGGTCCATATGCAACAGATGTAGAATTCTTGTTGTTGATTGATAGGGTTTTGACTTGAAAGAACTTTTGATTTGTTTCCCTTTCTGACATGCATCACATAGACTTTATTTCTTGAATGTGATCTCTGGCAAGCCTTCAACTAACTTGTTCTTTGATAATTTGTTGATGGTCTTGAATTTCAGGTGATTTAGCCTTCTATGCCCTAACCAGCTAGTTGACTGTTTGTTTTTGACAAACAAACATGTTTCTGCCTTGGCTGTTTTCCAATCCACCACATACATGTTATCTTTTCTTCTTCCTGCAAGTACAAGTGTGTTGGTTTGGCTGTGAGTGACTTTGCATCCTTCCTTGCTGAAGTGCACATTATAGCCTTTGTCACAAAATTGACTAATGCTCATCAGATTGAAATTAAGTCCCTTGACATATGCCACATTTTGAATCTTCATATTGTTCTTGAGCATTGTGCCTTCCCCCTTAATCTTTACAGGGTTTTTTTTTGCCTCCAAATGTGACTTTGGGTCCATCAAAAGCTTTGAAGTCAGTGAGCCATCTCTTGTTTCCTGTCATGTGTCTGGAACATCCACTGTCTATGTACCAGACATCCTACAAAATAATTTAATTAAGTTTAGGTACCCAACACTGTTTGGGTCCATACCTGTTAGCAGTCATGCCTCCTACTCTAAGTGTATATCCAAATGATCTTCTTTTTGGATAGTTAAAGTCATCAACTTCATATATATAAGGCATGGCAAAATAGCTTCTAGTATTTCTACTGAAGTTATTCTGATACTTTTCTCTACTTTTTAGTGCATTTGCATCCTTCTTCACTCTCCAATATGAAGTGGGAAACCTGACTTGCTTCATGTGTCTAGGAGTATACCTAGTTTGATTTTTCTTACGCACATGATGCATATTATGGAATGGTTTCTTCTTGTATCTTGGAGGTGCAACATTCCAATCATCCTATGAAGGATAAAGTCTTCCTTTACCTTTCAGAAAGTCCTTGCTTTTGATTGACTTGATTGATGATTTAGTCTATTGTTTTATTGCACTAGGTTTTGACTTCACCGGTACATGATGAGTGGTTGAGACCATGGTCTGTCCCAAACTGAATTTTGGTTCAATGTTGATCCTGGATTCAGAATTGTGTTGACCATTGTTTCTACTCTCATCCTTACTGTTGTAGCCAAGACCAGATCTGGATCCAAACCTTTTTGAGGGTTTGTAAACTGGTTCATTTGTTATCTTAACTGGTAGGGGGATTTTCTCAACTGATCTGTCAACAACAGATGTATGAACCTCTACTGTTTGTTGATCATTTGAGTAGATCTCCTTACTAGTTAGTTCAGCTTTTGCTTTATCCAGTTCTTTCTTTAATCTTTTATTTTCCTTTCTTAGATCCTTGCATTCCTTTTCCAGAATTTCATGATTCATTTCAATTTCATCAAATTTAGTCATGATATTTTGGACAAGGTTTGTTGGATCTAAAGGGAGAATAGAAGATTGTGCAGTGTTAGATGTGGATGCATTTGATGAAGAGTAAGAGCTAGATGTTACCTCAGTTTCATCTGATTCTTTGGCCATTAGACATAGGCTTGTTTTCTCAATGTCTGAGCTATCACCTTCATGTTTATCTAATTCATTGGTCATGAGGCATAGGCATGCTTTTTCATTGTCTGAGTTGTCTTCTTCATCACTGTTATCTGAGTTATTATCAGATGATTCTTCATTCTTTTCACTGCTAGATTCATCTTTGAGTGCTTTCTTGCCTTTCCTCTTTTCAGATGCTTTGTATTTCTTCTTTTCATCATCTTTATCATTTTATTCAGGACAATCAGCCTTGAAGTGACCTTTCTTGTTGCAGTTGAAGCATCTGTATTCATCATATTTCTTCTTCATGTCTTTGTTTGAGCTTGACCTCTTGTTTGATGATGAGTTTCCTTTGAATGGCTTATTTTTGCTAAACCTGTCAAAACGTTTAAATAATAAAGCTACATGTTCTTTAAGTTCATGCGTCTCTTTGCTGATAAAATCGGCAAAGTTACTTTACTGGGGTGCAATCAGTGCAGTGGCTTTTTGTGTCTCTGCCGGAGCACCATCTTCACAGTTCAGTTCGAATTCATGAGCTTTAAGTTGGGACATCAATGTCAGCGTGTTAGTGCTTGCAAGGTTTGTGGTTCCTCTGATTACCGATGTTATGATCTTCCATCTTTCAGGTAAGCCTCTCAAGATCTTTACGCACACTTCTTTCTGGGGATATGTGTGTCCAAGCTATTGCAGTTCACTGATGATGCCAGAGAATCTGTTGTCCATTTGATCAATGGATTCACCAGTCTTCATTTTGAAATTTTAAAATTTTTGTTTTGCAACAGATAATTTGTTTTCTTTTACCGCTTCAGATCCTTCATTTATCAATGCTAGCGTGTCCCACATCTCCTTTGCTGTTTTGCAATCTTTGATTCTCATGAACATGTTGCTATCTAGAGTCTTCAAAATCATATCTTTTGCAACAAAGTCTAGATTTGCTCTTCTCCTGTCATCCTTGGTCCAATCTTTCTTCGGTTTGTCTATTTCCTTTCCTTGATCTGCTCCTGTGGATACCACAGTCATGATCATGATTGGTCCATCATTGATTACGTCCGCATCTCCTCATGAGTTCTTTGCAAGATGAGATAGCATTCTTATTTTATATTCATCAAAATTATTAACATTGAAAACAGGTACTTTTGACATAAAGTTTGAGGAATCCATAAGTACAAATAATAGATTTAAATGTGAATGAGTAGAAAACTCAGATTTGAAAACTACTTTGAAAATATGTGATCTCCTTGTTACCAGAAATTAGATCTGAACAGGTTCTGATACTAGGAACACTGCTCCGATACCAATTGTTGGTCCCAGAGAAGGGTAAAACTATAGTCAGAGGGGGGGTGAATGACTATAGTGGAGTTTCAAAAACTTTTCTTGTATTTAAAAGTTTTTGGGCAGCGGATAAGTCCCTTCTTACTATGTTGTTTCAAAGTAGTTTGGACAATCACAGATATATATTATAATTTAGGCAATTTAAATGAATGCAGTAAAGTAGATTGCATAAAGTAAATTGACACAAGGCTTATAGTGGTTTAGGGTGGTGTAATCCTTTAATCCACTCTTCTCCTGTGATGATTGGAGAAATTCACTATTGTTTTCACAGATACAATAGTATGATTGTCCTTGACTTCCCAAGCTTCACAATCTACAAGACTATCACTCCTTGACTGCAACAGCTTCAGTGATTCAGTCTCTTTCACTGCTCCTTGAGATCAAATCCTTCAGCAGCTATCACAAGCACAACTCCTTCTCAGATGACTTCTGATTCAGTTGCTTCAGTTTATTGTGAATGAGATTATCAAACTTGAATGATCAATCTCAGTGCTGAATATGAAATTGTAGTTCTGATGTCTGAGTTGATCTGTAGATAAATCCTTGTAAGTTCAGAGAGAAGGCTTTTCAAAGTGACATAGTTTCTGCTTAGTTTTCTTTTTCTAATCGTTGTTTTTATCTGTCTGTCAATGCCTTCTATTTATAGCCTTGAGTATCCTTGATTTGAAATTCCGTCCGTTGGCTATATTTATGAGGGGAATAATCCTTGATTTTATTCTTGATTCCCCCTTAATTATATTCTCCTTGATTTCAGTGATCGGATTTTTCCTTCAAATGTATAGCAGAAAATCCGTCCTTGATTGATCCTCTATTGATTGTGCATTAAATGCATGATCATCTGAATCTTCATCATATTTCAATTCTGTTCTGATAAGGATTACTTCGCCGTTCTTTGAATGGTCGAGTGATCCATCTGACTTTGCCGTTTAGATCTTCCTTCACTGTTTTTGCCTTCACTTTGCCGAAAGTCAGTTTACTCTGCCGATTCACTGTTTCCTTCATCGCTTCAGTTTAAGGAGAATCTTTGTACTTCATTGATCATTGATTTGGGTGAGATCAGTGTACACCATATTTGAACATTGAATTTCATCACTTGAAACATACTTAGACTTATCCAAGGTCATCACAGACTTCCTTGGTTATAAGTCATACCATTAAGTCTTCACTATTTTTCTGCTAGTGCTTGGCTGGCTTCACTCTGCCGAATGTCTGTTTTACTTTGCCGTCCTACCAACTAGTACAATACTTGTCTGACTTAACTTATACAATATGTCAGACTCTGAGTAAGGACTTACACAGAGAATTCTAACTTATTTCAGGCTTGCTATAACAGCTAGTATGGCCATCATCAAAACATAATAAAAATGTTCCTAACATAAACCCTTCTCGAAACCTCTTATCCTTATTTACCATTAACCCCTTAGTGATCAATTAGTTCATAACTAATATAATATGAACTCCCGGGATCGATCAGTTTCAAGGATTAACAAATAAGGGAATTGTCTATCTACTTCCCGATGGAAGGAAAGGATTCCATATCTGTGATAGCACAGACTACTCACTCATCCTAAAATAGAGCCAATGAGACGTGTTGGACCACATACTACGAAGTGATCCTTACTAACACATCAAGCCCTACCCTAGTCTAAGCAGTTGTCGTGATCACCTCAGGATTGAGATTAATCCATAAATGATTATCTTTTGATTCGATAAGACTTCTCGATTACGGAATTATATCGAGAACTCAAATCAAATCGGTCCAGCCCTATATGATTATCATCATATATAAATGCCCCATTAGGTACCCTATTACCGATAGTCCGGATTAGACTGTCACACCTAAAGTGTTCTGGGCGCATTAGTAGCAAACTAATCATGAGAACCGTACTCAGATTAATAAACGCTACGGACTAAGTTAATTTTAAGTACATCTCACTAACTCAATCCTCTTGTGTATAGCCATACACTGAGTTATGTGATTACATAAACGAGGTACTTTTGGTTTTCAACAGTGTCTTAATTATAAGCATACATGCCTATAATAAGATAAATTATTAATTCTGTCCTAAAACAATTACATAATTGTCTTTCGGGCACTACACCTAACACTTTAATCCCTACAATGCAAACTAAATTTCTCAGTTTTGAATTTATTAAGGAATTGTATGTCTTGGATCCTGATTTTGCAAAACCATTTGCTGGCACTAGTGGGTAGGCCTATGAGAAATTTTATAGGAATGATGGTTTTCTATACCGTGAGCATGCTTTGTGTATTCCCCAATGTTCCATACATGAATTACTTGTTCGTGAGGCACATGGTGGTGGTCTTATGGGTCTTTTGGTGGCACTAAAATGCTGGATATGCTTAAGTCACATTTCTATTGGCCTAATATAAGAAGCGATGTTAATCGTTTTTGTGATGCTTGTATTGTGTGAAAATATGCTAAGTCGAAATCAGCCCCTCATTGTTTGTACACGCCACTGCCTATCCCACGTCACCTTAGACTGATTTATATATGGATTTTGTACTGGGATTACCTCATTCTAAAAGTGGTAAGGATTCTATTTTTGTGGTTGTGGATAGATTTTAAGATGGCGCATTTCATTGCTTGTTCTAAAATGATTGATGCATATATCTCATGTAGCTGATTTATTTTGTAGAGAAATTGTTAATTTACATGGTGTGCCTCATACTATTATGAGTGATCGTGATGTGAAGTTTATCAGTCATTTCTGGAGAGTTTTTTTTGGCAGCGTTCGGGTACTAAATTGTTATATTCTTCTGCGTATCACCCCCAAACGGATGGTCAAACTGAGGTAGTTAATCGTGTTTTGGGTTAGGTGCTTCGTACCGTTTTTCAAAAGAACCTGCAGAATTGGGAAAATTGTTTGTCGTTTGTTGAATTTGCTTATAATTGTTGTAAACATTCTGCTACTCATTTTACCCCTTCCGAGGTTTTATATGGGTTCAACCCCGATACGCCTTTTTCCTTGGCTCATTTGCCGGCGGGTATGCAGGCTAGCTTGGATGGTGACGCAAAGGCTGAATTGGTAAAAGATTTGCATGAGAAGGCTCAGAAGAATATGGAAATCTCAACGGCTAGGTACGTGAAGCAAGCAAATAAGGGCCGTAAGGAAGTTATCTTTGAACCCGGTGATTGGGTTTGGCAGCATTTTCGCAAAGATCGATTTCCCAAACAACGGAACTCCAAGTTACATCCTCGTAGTGATGGACCTTTTGAAGTGCTGGAGCGGATAAAAAACAACGTCTATAAGAATGCAATTCCCAAAGATCGGGGCTCTCTAATTCGATTAATGTGGCTTATTTGATTCCCTTTGACAATCCTTGCGATCTGAGGACATATCCTTCGCAACCGGGAGGGAATTATACAATCCCGAGTGAGATTCCTGACCTTTTGGCCCCGATGCAGTACACTTATCATCTTGTGATTAGAGATGGGCCTATGACAAGGCTCCAAAAGAAGAGAATGTGTGAGGCTTTGAATAATTTGATCATAGATATTTATTTAGAGCAAGAGCAACCTAATCCGGAAGAAGAACAGTCCATTAAATGCACCATTTATGTTATTGGGCTTGAAGACAACAAAGATGGGCCTGGTTAAACTGCAAAAAAGTCTTTTATTTAATTGTTCTGTCAATAAGGCTGGTCCATTTAGTGTGGTGCCTTTATTAGAATTAATTTGGGCTTCTTTAGTATTTTTATTATGGATGTTATTTAATAATTATCTTGTGGGTTTAGATGACACAAGTAACAATATAAAGGCCCGTGGTGGGGCGCCTCTTTATATTTCCTAGTTGACCTAGGATTTTACTAGTTTTTCCTTCTCCCGCATTGCTTAGGAGATTGGCATGTCTTTCAAGAAAGATTATTATTGAGATTTCAGTTACACATTTCTTAAGTCGAGTCTGCTTAACTAATCACTTGGGAGAGGGTTTTCTCTTTCTTGTAGAGAAGGCACCTTTTAAAAACAAATCAGCGTCGTGAGCAAAACATTGTGTGTTCTTAGCCTCGGTCCTAGGTTGGAGACGCTAGGTCTAGGTTTTCCATAGCTCCCAATTGGTCCCTTAGTTATTTCCTGGGCACGTATAGCATCGGATAGCTTCAATTATCTCCGAACTAACTTAGGAAGACTACTTTCACGACTGTAATATTCTTCAAATTCAGTAATGTCTGCTTTCATTTGATCTCTCTTGTCTTTGATCTATAGTCTTTTTCAATCTTATTTATCTTCTTGTAGTTCATCATTTTCTGACTATGAAAATCTTCTGACAAGAAGTAATTAAGAGATTCTTCATAATTCATGTGCTTGTACTTGGTCTTGATAGGTTTGTAATCTTTTACAAACTTCATCCATAGATCTTATGATAGAGTAGCTCTTTTATCTCCTCATTGACTGTATCTCAAAATGAGCTGCTTATCACTAAGTTCTTCAGTTTGTCTGATATAGGATCCTGTCTCTGAAAATTTCCCTTCCATTTCAGACAGTTCAGCTTCTAGATTCAGTTTTTCTCCTTGTAACTTCAGCTTTTCTTCATCTACTTCCTCTTTTTTGGCATCATACATTTGATTGATCAAGAGATGAGTTGCTTTCCGGTCTTCTGATACGCCATTTTGAGAGGTTAGTACTGCTTTAAGCTGAGTTTCTAGGCCATAAATTCTCTGATTCAGGTGCCATTCTGCTTTAGCTTGACTCTCACGATCCTCCATGGTTGTGACCTCAAACTTTTCTTTCAGTTTAAGAATTTCGGAAACTGTGTTAGAAGTTGTCTTCTTCATAGTGTCTAGCTTAGTGTGAACTGAGACATCAGTCTGTTTCCTATAATCTAAATATCCATAAATCCTTGACAGTAGGGCATTGTACTCTTCTTTCTGATTTAACATATTGTCCAAGGTTGATTGGACCTTGTTCAGTTCTTCAACTGTCAATATTTCAGTGGGATCTTCTTCTTCTTTGATTAAAGACTGGTTGTCATCTTCTAAGACCATCAGTTGCAGATTGTCAGCTTCTTGAGCTTCCTTCTGATTATCAGTTATCTAATTTCCAACTGGCAATCCTTCCTACTGAGTATCAATTTTCCTTTCTTCACCTTCAGGTTGTGCTTCAAGCTGTAAAACTGTACTCTTTTCAGCTTCTTTCCTAGAATCATAATCATTATCATCATCTTTCTTCTTTAAAACATCCTTCGGTATAGATGATGTGACTAATCTTTTCTCTGAGCTATTTCTTTCATTCTCTTATAGCATTTGGTGAGGAATTCATCAATAGGAAATAATGCATATAAGTCTTATATGTCAAGTTTCTCCAAGAATAGCTTCTCTTCACTTTTCAAAACATTCTTGATAGATTCTCTTGAATCTTCAGTCTTGAGCTTCATCTTCATCAGTTTCATGATTCTTTCAGGTTCAAAGATGTATTCTGATGGTTGTTGCTAAGTTGGCAGCTGCTGAATTTGATGTTACTCTTGATTAGCATTCATAGCAGAAACTTGTTTCTCTGAAATCTTCTGCTTCTTTTGTGAAATATCTTCAGCACACTGACTGTCCTCAGTTATCAGTTGTTGTTCCCCCTCAGTTGGTGCTATCTTGCTTGATGTACCTGGGAACAAACGTATACCAACTGACTTAACTATCTGTGAGTCAGCTTTCCTCTTAACTTCATTTTGTTGAGCTATTTGCTAAGACGCAGTCTTCTTATTGGCTTCAGGTTGGGAAGTGTGTACCTTTGAGCTTACCACTGCTGCAATTTTCTCAGTGTTTGTAGATGCACCAACAGTTTGTTCAATCTCTTTACCATGACTGAGTCTTTCCAAATAATGGTGAATTAATCTGCTAAGTAATTTCCTCAACCAAAATCTGCCAACCAACTTTCTTCCTTCAGCTTTGGTTTTGCTAACACACGTTAACTCAGCTATGTTTTGCTTCTTGATCTGGTTGAACACATATCCTACCAAAAATTGCAATATCCCTTGCAAGTCGAGATTTTTTTTCAATTTTACTTCCAAAAGGTTTCTCAAACCTTGTAAATTATTGATCTTTTTGCATATATAACTAGCGAGAAGAGTATTGTTACAAAATTCTTCTTATTACTCAAAAGAAAGGGGTTCTACAATGGCAATTAATCTAGAGTCCAAAGTTTATTTAGAGTGGCCCATTGAAAAAAATATATGGATTTTGAGAGAGACGAAATTTGAATTTTTTTGTAAGGAGGAAAGATTAAAAAGATGTACTATATAGAGAGTGTATAGATGGGGGTTGACGGTTTGTGATTTGAATCCACGATCTTCTGAGGATTTGGTACCAACTTTTCAAATTCTACTGAGTGGTTTCTGTAACCGATTCATGTACCATCTGACATACACGCTACAAATTCTGACAAAAACTACGGTAATTTAATTGGATGTAACTTCTGTCAGCTTTATCCTCTTATCTTTTGACTTCCTTTGATTGGATAAAATGTGATGCTGAGATCAGTTCCTTGCTGAATTCAGTTCCGTCATTCTTCAGTTTATGTAATCAGTTTGAGATTGTTGATGTCAATGACTGATCTGTCAAGTGAGTTCACCCAGCATCACAAAGATCAATCCCCTTGACAAATATATGAGATTTAACTAATTTAACAGACTTTGATAATTCCCAATTTAGTTCTCAGCTTTGAAAACCTTTCTTTGTCCAGTGGTTTTGTAAAGATGTCAGCCAACTGATCTTCAGTTGGGAAATAAAGAACTGTAACATCCATTTTCTCTACATGATCCTTTATAAAGTGATGTCTCACATCAATGTGTTTTGTCCTGGAGTGCAAAACAGGATTTTCACTTATGGCAATTGCACTTGTATTATCACACATTATAGGAATCATTCATTCTACTATCCCATAATCTCTTAACTGTTGTCTTATCCATAAAACTTGAGCACAACAGCTTCCAGCTGCTATATACTCAGCTTCAACTGTTGATGTTGAGATTGAGTTTTGTTTCTTACTGAACCGTGACACAAGTCTATTTCCTAGCAACTGACATGTGCTTGAAGTACTTTTTCTATCCACCTTGCCTCCAGTATAATCTGAGTCTGAGTAGGATATCAGCTTGATGTCTCCTTCTCTTGTGTACCATATTCCTACTCTTGCTATGTCTTTTAAGTACTTCAAGGTTATCTTGACAACTGTAAGATGACTTTCAGCAGGTCTGGTTTGAAATCTGGCAAAGACATCCCCTGTAAAGGATATGTATGGTCTACTTGTTGTGAGATTAAGTAGACTTCCAATCATTCTTCAGTAGAGAGTTTGATTCACATCCCTGTGTTGAGAATAAAATTTAGTTTTGATGATGATTCATCTTATTCAAGAACATGTCTGTTGACACCCCATTGATGAAGTGCTGAAACTAACTGTTATAGTGGAAAGCTAAAAGATGTCTAGAACTGAATGTATAGGTTTTACTAGAGTCTGATAATTGTATATGTTATATCAGACAATCACTGTAATAGATAGAAGTGTCATAGAACTGAAACTGGAAATCATCTAAGAAACTGGAAAACACTTAGACAACTATAACTGAATATGTGACTGAAGATATACACGAAGAACTGAAGTTCACTCAGAAACTGAAGAAGGTAAGTTTGATGAGGGACACAGACTCGGTTGGCTTATCTATAACTGAAGGCTGAGGGAACAGACTCAGTAATTTGAAGAACTGAAGGACACAGACTCAGTTGAAGAAGATTGAAGAACTGAGGGTTCAAACTCAGTTATGAAAATTTTAAGCCGAGACTATAAAATTATAATTCAGGTAAGTCTGTGATGGCCTGAACTGACTTTATGGATCTTGAAAGAAGACCTAAGTATCATAAGGACAATGATATCTTAGAAGATCTTTTTAAGGAATGGTGTAATCAGATTGAATCACATATAATCAGATAAATAGAGTACTGATGTTTTGAAGAAGAGTAAAAACTCAGTTAATTCTCTAAGTCAGTTAAGTAAACTGAAAACTGACATACTCAGTATAAAACTGATAAGGAAACTCAGATTTATAGGTCAGTCATCCAACAAACTGAAAGTACATTCGAACGTTGTAAAGGAAGCAATCCTATTGGATTAAATACTGACAGGTCAGAACGGTCAATAAATATAGCCATTACAAGAGAGACGTTGATACAATTCGAATTCAAAGGAAATGAACGTTGGACCTCACACTATAAATAGATGACTTTGCACCAAGGATTATATAACAAATACACCAAGAATTAACAATATTACAAGCATTTCGTGCAATAGTCTCGTTCATTCGAATTGTTATTGCGCTCAACAAGATCTTATCTAGTTTTCTTCAAGTGTTCAAGCTACATCGATCTTATCCAGATTTCCACACTTTGCAGAACCACAAGCAAGAATCAATTTATTGATTCTCAGCCCAACTTTGATCTTAATCAAAGGTGTTGGACTTATTTTTTTTTAGTGATGAGTGCCAGACTAGCTATTATAGAGCAAAGGCAAAAAGATGTCTAGATCAAATGTATAGGCTTATTAGAGTTTGATCTTGCATAGGTTTGAACAAACAAGCACTGTAAAAGGACAGCTGACTTTCATCAGCAGACTTGTCTATATCAGTAGGGTACCTGAGTCAGTAGACTAGTTTAAGAACCTGCTGAAGACTGAAGGCTGAGGGTTCAAACTAAGTTACTGAAGGCTAAGGGGTCAAACTTAGTATTTAAAGTCAACGATATGGAATCAGAATTTAGGGAAGTCTGTGATGACCTAAGCTGATTACATATACCTTGTGTACAAGGTCTAAGTTCCACAAGTTAAGTGATGATTGGAAATTAGTTATATTCAAAATGGTGTAATCTAACTTCAGAATAAAAAGTTAGAGATAAGAGAAGTCAGCTGAAGTGTTTTTATAAACACAGCAACTTTGGAACAAATTGATCGATATGTATTTCGACGAGGCTAATAGCCACAGGAACCTGCTGATATATATTTTGAGTTATTCGAAGGTTACATTGAAAGAATACAAGGATAAGGACAAATAACAACCTCTAATTTTATCAAACAAATCAATGGTTAAGATTAAAGAAACGTTGGGAAGAAACAGAGGCTTATCCAATGGATACAAGTCAAAGGGTGGACAGACTGAAAACTGTCAAAAAGCAATCTGACAGTGTCAGTACTATGTACAGGGATAGAATGCAGGTCAAGCAAAGGACAAGTCTGAAATGGCTATGTTTGAATTTCAAACTTAAGTCACAAGGATTCCTACCTATAAATAGAGGACTCATAATTCAGATACAAGTGATGAAAATTAAGGATCAATCTTGAGCTATCAGATTTCAATCTATTAAACACCCTGCTGACCCTGCTGAACTTAAAGCTACTAATCCAGTAAACTTCTTCAAGTGTAATCTGCTATCAAGCTACATCAAGTTTACACACTTGAAGACCTCAAGCTGCTGATCATATCATCCTGATCAAGCTGCTGAAAGATGAATCACTTACTTGATTCAAACTTTGTTTTATAAGAAATCTACTGAAGACAGTGAAGCATATTTGGGTGTCAAGGACTGTTTTTTGTGGTGGAGCTGGTGCAGAGGCAATCCTACCCTTCATAGACCAGTGGAAGACTTTGGAGCAGCAATCCTACTTGTTCCAAGTGTTCAGTTTGTGAAGCCATAGTTATTGGTGAAAGGCAAGCAACTTAGGGATTTTTGTAACTGCTACCTCAAGAATCTCTAGTGAATCACCTCCAACATCACAGGAGAAGAGTGGACTGACAGGATTAAACCACCTGGAACCACTATAAAAATTGCCTACTTATTTTCTGCATTTACTTTGGGCACATAGTATATTTAACACATCAACCTACTGAACTAGCAACTGAATCACACACATAGACTACTGAGTATCTAATACATGGTTTAACAACAAGTAATAAGGCTTAATTTAAATATATTCCGCTGCAACAAATTCAGTAAAGTCAATAGTCAGTAGACTACTGAGTGTCAGCAGACTACTGAGCTATCAGCAGGCTGCTGAAGTTGTTGAATTTGTTAACTCCAAAAGTTTTAAGTGTTAAGTTTATTCACCCCCCCCCTCTAAACTTAACCAAAGCCTTTTCAAGGGACCAACAATTGGTATCGGAGCGATTAGCACGTTCGAAGTAATCCTACTTGTTGTGCCTGTGAAATACTTTGAAAACTTTTTCAAATTTCTGATTTTCAAAGCTTTGCATCATGGATAACAACCAGTATGCTAGAACAATGTTGATGTGTTCCTTAGATCGTTTTGATGAGTATAAACGTCATATGCAGGCTTATCTAGCTGCAACACATGATGAGATGATGGATATGCTGACTGATGGACCCCTGGAAATCATAAAAGCCATAACTGTGGATAATGAAACTCAGTACATTCCAAAGCCAAAAAGAGAATGGATTGCTGACTGCCATAGAAGAAATGAGAAGGTGACTGTCATAGAAGAAATGAGAAGTCTACATGAGGAGGACACTTTCAAATTGTTCTCAGATCTCAAGGCATATGAATTCAGTAAGAAACTTGTACCTGAGACAGAAAAAGAAGAACAAAAAACAAATGCATTGGCTGCTGCACATCAAGAAGAAACATCAGGAGCTCAAGATGATCTACTGGATGAGATGCAAGAGCGAATTGCCCTACTGAGCAAGAAAATCAGAATGATGAAAACTGGAAAGGGTTCTCCTAGGAATTTCACAAAGAAATTTAGTGAAAAGAAGAAGGAGGAATCCAAGAAAGACAATGATTACTTGTGCTATCAATGCAAGAAACCAGGACACTTCAAACCAGACTGTCTTGAACTAAAACAGAAAAAGAACCTGATTATCTTTTCTTCTATTGCAAGAAACCTAGACATTTCAGACCTGATTGTGGAGACCTACTGAAGAGCAAAAGCCAACAAAGAAGATTTGGCAAGAAAGCTATGGTTGCTGAAGATGAATCAGGATATGAAGTTGAATCAGAAAAGGGAAATGAATCTGATGATACTGCACTTGTTGCTGATATGGATGATTATGCTTTAATAGAAAATATGGATGAAACAGAGGAGGTATACAATTCTGTATATATTAACACCCTGCTGGAAGTGAATGTGAATCAACTTGTGGTTCAAATCCAAAAAATTCTGAAAATAAAGAAACTTTGGATGCCATCCTTAATCAACTGAGGATAATACAATCTGGTTATGAGATTGTGAAGGCTGAAAAAAAGCTCTTCAAACATAAGTTGAAAGATTAAAAGTTGAATTAAGAATTCTCAAAAGAAGGGAAAAAGAAGTTGGACAGAATCAACATAAGTCTGATGTACATTCGGTAGCGGCTGAATCTGCTGAACAATCTTGTTCCTCCACTGCATTCAAATCTAGAAAGCCTTATGGTGATAGAACAGGCCTTGGATTTGGAACTCAACAATCTAATAAGAGTCGATCCAGTAAGGTCACTGAACCTAGTACCAGAATTGGTCCTAAGTTTGTGCCTGCACAAGATCCAACTCCCAAAAAGGTAGTTGAGGCAGTAAAGCCTACTGAGAAGACTTCAAAGGAAGCAAAATCAGAAGTCAAAAATGTCAACAACACCTAACAAAAAGAATAAATCCAAAAATAGGACTGTTGTACCTTCTAGACCTGCTACCAAGTCTGCTGGACCACAAAAGGGTAAAAATCAGAAATATTCCATGGATAAGAATCCTAAACCTAAAAATGTCAATCATTCAAGGGATACTTATCTCAAGGGGAAAGGTAGACTGTTCCCTACTGATGAAGATTGAAATATTCCTACCCCCACTGCTAGAAACAACAGATATAACCATACTGCTAGGATAAAACCTCAGCAATGGAATCAGTAGAGGACTCACCAGAGGACTTATATAAGACCTCAGTAGAGACATCAGCAGACTCCATATTACACGGCTGTTCCTAATAGACAGCAAACCTATGGTTATACTAGTGCTTCTAACAAAAGAAATCACTCCAAACAGCACTATATACCAAAAGGCCAGAAAGCATATGGGAGTCCTACACAACCAAATGTTAAACCTTATGGATGTGTGGAATACATGTATGAACAAAGTATGATACATTTCAAAGAAGACCTTATGGAAATTTGCCAAGGGTCATGCTTGCCACTGACCACTATGGACCCATACAGCTTTAGTTACCTAAAATGCATTAAAGTTGTTTTGTAGGGTGTCTGGTACTTTGACAGTGAATGTTCCAGACATATGACAAAGAATAAGCACTGTTTGTCAAACTATGTGGCAAAGGATGGTCCAAGAGTGAATTTTGGCAACAAGAACACACCAGGATACACAAGAGGATATGACACACTTGTGAGAAATGGATTAACAATCAGGAATGTTGCATATGTGGAAGGACTGGACTACAACCTACTGAGCACTGGACAATTTTGTGACATGGGTTACAAGGTCACTTTTGACAAAAACACATGTATTGTCATTAGTGAAAGAGGTGATCAAGTTGTGTTGGCTGGAAGAAGACAACAAAACATGTATGTTGTGGATTTGTCTACTGCTGTTCTAGAGACATGCCTGATTGTGCATACCAAGTCAGAACTTAATTGGTTATGGCATAAGAAGTTGAATCATCTAAACTTTGATGATATCAATCAGTTGGTGAAGAAGAAACTGGCGATTGGTTTACCTGAGATCACATTCAAGAAGGATGCTATATGTGATGCCTGACAGCAAGGTAAACAAACAAAATCAAGCTTCAAGTCAAAAACAAAGCAGTCAACAAAAAGTGTTTTGGAGCTGATGCACATGGATCTTTTTGGGCCGTAACACCAACAAGTGTAACGGGAAAGAAGTACACTCTAGTAGTTGTGGATGATTATTCAAGATACACTTGGGTAGTATTCATGAACAAGAAAAGTGAAACACTTCAAAAGATGCCGAACTTTTGAAGAGATTGCAAAATGTGAAAGTTTGACAGTAGTGAAGATCATATTAGATAAGGGTACTGAATTTCTCAACAATGTTATAAGAGAATATTATGAGCAAAATGGTGTATTACATCAACTTGCTGCTGCTGGTACACCTCAGCAAAATGGGGTTGTTTAAAGAAGAAACAGAACTTTAAAGGAATAAGGAAGAACTATGATTTGTGAATCAATATTGCCTGAAAGATATTGGGTTGAAGCAGTTAATACAACATGCTATACACAAAATAGAACCTTAGTGAACAAGAAGCTGCTAAAGACACCTTATGAGATTTGGAATGGATGGAAACCTAATATATCTTACTTTCTTCCATTTGGAAGAAAATGTTTTATTCTAAATCATAAGGAACAACTGAAGACCTTCCAACCAAAATCGGATGAAGGAATCTTCTTGGGATATTTTTCTATCAGCAAAGCATTCAGAGTGCTGAACCAAAGGACACTTAAACATGAAGAGACAATACATGTTGTATTTGATGAACCTTAGTTCACTGGAATGGAAGATGAAGCATCAGAACCTGCTGAGAATCAACAAGTCACAGATCCAGAATGTGTTGATGTTTTGGAAAGGTTTAATGACTTAAAGATTTCTGACTCTGCCCCTGCTGAACATCCTGGTGACAACACTTCTGATGCAACAACTGAAGCAGTTCAAGGATCTGCTGAACCCCTTGTTGAAGCAACATCAGACCCTACTGAAGATGATGTTCCTGAGAATCAATCTAACCAAAATCCATAATGGTTGAGGGATCACCCTGCTAAGCAAGTTATTGGCAACATACAGCAAGGTGTAAGGACTAGAAGACAATTAGAAGCAATGTTCACTTGTTTTCTATCTCAAATAGAACCTAATGTTGTTGAAGAAGCAATGTCAGATCCAGATGGGAGAATTGCTATGCAAGAAGAATTGAATGAATTTGAAAGAAATCAAGTTTGGACACTAGTAGAAAGGCCTAATCATGCAAATATAATTGGTACAAAATGGGTATACAGAAACAAATTGGATGAATCTGGTACCATTGTAAGGAATAAGGCCAGACTAGTAGCAAAAGGCTATTCTCAAGCAGAAGGAATAGATTTTGATGAAACATATGCCCTTTGTTGCAAGATTGGAAGCAATTATATTATTCTTGGCATATGCTGCTTATAAGAACTTCAAGGTATATCAGATGGATGTCAAAAGTGCATTTTTGAATGGTATTCTGGAAGATGAGGTCTATGTTCAGCAACCTCCTGGCTTTGAAGTTAAAGATCAAGAAGATAAAGTGTACAGACTCAATAAAGCACTTTATGGTTTGAAACAAGCACCAAGGGCATGGTATGAGACCTTATCTCAATTCTTGGTGCATAATGGTTTTACCAAATATACCATTGACTAGACTCTTTTCAGAATCAATGAAGGAGACAACACCCTGCTGGTACTGATTTATGTTGATGACATAATTTTTGGTTCTGAAAATGAATTGTTATATGAGAAGTTCGCTAATCTCATGAAAAGTAAATTCCAAATGAGTATGATGAGAGAAATGAACTAATTTTTGGGTTTGCAAGTCAAACAAATGAAAGATGGAATCTTCATTCATCAAACCAAGTACACCAAGGAGCTGTTGAAGAAGTTTGGTATGGAAAACAGCACCAAAGTATCAACTCTTATGAGTACAAACATTAGATTGGATGAAGACAAAGAAGGCAAAGATGTTGATCAGACTTTATATAGAAGGATGATAGGCAGTCTGTTGTACCTTACTGCCAGCAGACCTGATATATCCTTTGCTGTAGGTGTTTGTGCAAGATTTCAATCAAAACCTTAGGAAAGTCATTTAGCTGCAGTCAAAAGAGTTCTCAAGTATCTAAAAGAAACTTTGGATGTAGGAATTTGGTATTCAAAAGATGGAACCTTCAAGGTTATTTCCTACTTAGATTCTGACTATGCTGATGCAAGATTGATAGAAAAAGCACCACATGAACCTGTCAGTTAATAGGAAATTGACTGGTTTCCTACTTTAGCAAGAAACAGAATTCAATATCAACTTCCACTGCTGAAGTTGAATACATTGCTGCTGGAAGCGGCTGTGCACAAATACTTTGGTTAAGACAATAGTTAAGGGATTATGGGATTGAAGAAAGAGAGATTCCTATAATGTGTGATAACACAAGTGCAATTGCAATCACAGAAAATCGTGTCTTGCACTCAAGAACCAAGCACATTGATGTGAGACATCACTTTATAAGAGATCATATTGAAAAGAAAGATGTGGTGGTTCTTTACATCCCTACTGAAGATCAACTTGCTGATATTTTCACAAAACCATTGGACAGTGAGAGATTTGCTAAGTTAAGGACAGAACTTGGAATTATAAAAGTTGACTGATACACCTATAATCAGCAATGTACTGGAATTCACCAAGGGGATTAGTCTTTGCTATGTTGGGTGAGCTCACTTAGCAGATTAGTCATTGGTATCAACAATTCCATGTACTTATTTATGTTTGGACAATTGAGCAAATGATGTTTCCAAGGGGATTGGTCTTTGTCACATTGGGTGAGCTCACTTGACAGATAAGTCATTGGTATTAAACTTCATCTTGTATTATCAGTTGGACAAAACAAGAAGAATTGAAGATCAGCAAAGTGACTTTGTCAGCAGGCTACTGAGACATTATGTCAGCAGACTGCTGAACCAAGCCTACTGATGGCAAAGTTTGCTGAGGCATATGTTATAGTCAAACTTTAATAAAGTTAAAAAAATGTTACCAGCACAAGTGTTGGTAGGGTACCAACACAAGTGTTGGAGGAATGGCTGGTGGGGTACCAGCACAAGTGTTGGATGAGTTGAGGGCTGACAGGGGTGACATTACAAGATTAAGAACTCAAATTGACAGGCAAGAGCAAAGGTATGAAGATTTGTTGAATCTAGTGGAAAATAGAGGGAGAACCACTGAAACTGTTGCTTCCAATATTACTTCCACTCAGTATGCTCTTGCTGACCTTGCTCTAGATGTAAAGGGGATTAGACAAGGTAATACACTGAAGGAGAAGTTTCTGAAAGACCAATTTGAATCCATTCACCAGAAACTTGATAAACTTGCCGAGGCACCCAAGCCTGCTGTGGCTGAGCCTGCTGGAACACTTCACCCTGTTGGATTGGATCCTAAATTCACTGAGAGGAACAATCTACTGGAGCAAAAAATGCAAGAAAGGATCACTGCAGTTGATACAAGAACAGAGATAATTGAAGGTCAACTAAATAATCTAGTGATCACATAGGAGAGTGTTCATGGCCTGCTGTCCCGTTTTGTTGATGATGTCAATAAGGGGGAAGAGAGCCAGACAGCGTAGCAAAAGAGGCTGCTAGGATTTTTACACAGAAGAATTGGGAAGCTGACACCAATGCTTATAGAGAACCTTCACCTGGCAGACTTCCACTTACTGATGATCTTTTCAGAGAATATAAAAAGCTTTACTACAACAAGAGAAGACCTTACCATGACAAGGGTTTCCATGAGGGACTAGATTCTTTTCTGGGACTTAAGTTTTGGGAAGCAAGGGTTAAAGCTTTAAAATCTACACATGGACGTGGAAGAGGTGGTAGAGGTGGAAGGAGTCTACCTACTACATCAGCTAAAGATTCACTGTATGAATTCAAGGAATTATACATGCGTTTAGGCTTCAGAGTACATCAGATCAATCTTACTCTACCTGAAGCATGGAAATGATGGAAGGAAGTGAATCCCCACATTGACTTTTCTCTTATTGAAAATGAATGGATGAGACAAATGTTTAGAGAAATAAGAGAATATCATGAGCAGCAAGAGAATGAAAGGCAGGAAAGGGAAAGAAGAAAAATAGATCAGCATACTTCCACCTGCATTTTACTTTGTGCTGAATCTAGCTTGTAATACATTTGAACAAACTGATTATAATGATAAATGACTATGTTTGTTCTGTTTTTGTTTTTACTCTTTTTGCTTTGCTGTAAGGAGAGTATTGGCATCATCACCAAAAAGGGGGAAATTGTTGGACTTATTTTTATGTTTTAGTGATGAGTGCCAGACTAGCTGTTATAAAGCAAAGGAAAAAAGATGTCTAGATCAAATGTATATGCTTACTAGAGTTTGATCTTGCATAGGTTTGATCAAACAAGCACTGTAAAAGGTCAGCTGACTTTCATCAGCAGACCTGTCTATATCAGTAGGGTACCTGAGTCAGTAGACTAGTTTTGGGACTTGCTGAAGACTGAAGGCTGAGGGATCAAACTAAGTTACTGAAGGCTAAGGGGTCAAACTTAGTATTTAAAGTCAACGATATGGAATCAGAATTTAGGGAAGTCTGTGATGACCTAAACTGATTACATATACCTTGTGTACAAGGTCTAAGTTACACAAGTTAAGTGATGATTGGAACTTAGTTATATTCAAAATGGTGTAATCTAACTTCATAATAAAAAGTTAGATATAAGAGAAGTCAGCTGAAGTGTTTTTATAAACACAGCAACTTTGGAACAGCTGACTCATATGTATTTCAGGAGGATAATACCCACAGGAACCTGCTGATATATATTTCGAGTTATTCAAAGGTTACATTGGAAGAATACAAGGATAAGGACAGATAACAACCTCTGGTTTTATCAAACAAATCAATGGTTAAGATTGATGAAACATTGGGAAGAAACAGAGGCTTATCCAATGGATACAAGTCAAAGGGTGGACAGACTGAATACTGTCAAAAAGCAATCTGACAGTGTCAGTACTATGTACAGGGACAGAATGCAAGTCAAGAAAAGGACAAGTCTGAAATGGCTATGTTTGAATTTCAAACATAAGTCGCAAGGATTCCTACCTATAAATAGAGGACTCCTAATTCAGATACAAGTGATGAAAATTAAGGATCTATCTTGAGCTATCAGATTTCAATCTATTAAACACCCGGCTGACCCTGCTGAACTTAAAGCTACTGATCCAGTAAACTTCTTCAAGTGTAATCTGCTATCAAGCTACATCAAGTTTACACACTTGAAGACCTCAAGTTCGATCATATCATCCTGATCAAGCTGTTGAAAGCTGAATCACTTACTTGATTCAAACTTTCTTTAATAAGAAATCTACTGAAGACAGTGAAGCATCTTTGGGTGTCAAGGACTTTTGTTTGTGGTGGAGCTGGTGAAGAGGCAATGCTACCCTTCAAGGACCAGTGGAAGACTTTGGAGCAGCAATCCTACATGTTCCAAGTGTTCAGTTTGTGAAGCTATAGTTATTGGTGAAGGAAAAGCAACTTAGGGATTTTTGTAACTGCCACCTCAAGAATCTCTAGTGAATTACCTCCAACATCACAGGAGAAGAGTGGACTGACAGGATTACACCACCTGGAACCACTATAAAAATTGCCTACTTATTTTTTGCATTTACTTTCTGCACTTAGTATATTTAACACATCAACCTACTGAACTAGCAACTGAATCACACACATACACTACTGAGTATCTAATACTTGGTATCACATTTCAACAACAAGTAATAAGGCTTAATTTAAATATATTCTGCTGCAACAAATTCAGTAAAGTCAATAGTCGACGGACCGCCGAGTGTCGACACTATCGAGCTATCAGCAGGCTGCTGAAGTTGCTGAATTTGTTAACTCCAAAAGTTTTAAGTGTTAAGTTTATTCACCCCCCTCCCCCCTCTAAACATAACCAAAGCCTTTTCAAGGGACCAACAAAAGACTTAGACTGTGAAGCAATCCGGTGAAGGAGTTGCCAAGGACAGTTGTGACATTTGCAGTCGGGTAGACTGTGTTTGTGATGGTAGCTGGTGAAGAGCCAATACAACTCTCTAATGACCAGTGGTTCAAGTAGTTGAAGAGAAGCCATTCAACCTGTTCTTTAGTTGTTTAGATAGTGACACTAGGGATTAGTCATTGACTATCATAAAGGACTTTTTGTAACAGCATACCTCAAGGAGTTCTAGTTGAATTTTCCTCCTACATCACAGGGGAAGAGTGGACTGACGGGATTGCACCACCTGGAACTACTATAAATCTTGCTCTACTTATTTTATGCATTTATTTATTTCACAGCATTTATATTTGTTCATACAACATACTGAAATTGATTGTTATAAGCACACACCGTTCACAAACTAACATTCACCAGAATTTAGTTTTGCATACAGCATTTTCTTATAGAATAACAAGATCCAGATAAAGGCTAAAATTTATATCCGCTGTCGGTTGACTCAGTTTTGTATAAGTTAGTTTGACTTAAACTCAGCTTTGTCGGCTCAACTCCACGCAAGTTAAAACTGAACCTTAATTGTTAATCAATCTGCACTAGACTCAGTTTCCATATTAGGTTTTTGGTGACAAGTTTATTCACCCCCCCTAAACTTGTGTTAGCCTTTCTAAGGGACCAACAATTGGTATCGGAGCAGTGTTTCTTTAACAAGTCTTTGTTAAAAACTCTTTTTCTCTATATCTCCTCTAGTTGTTCTCCTATAAAAGCTCAATGTTTCAGTTTCCTATCTTTGCATAATCCAGTTTTCATTCACTCACACAATGGATAACAATTAGTATGCCAGACAAATGCAAATGTGCAACATGGACAGATTTGATGAATATAGATGTTGGGGAGATTTTGCATCATTAAAACAAAAGAAAATTTATAAAACCTATACTACCATGCAAAACTACCTCCTAACCGGCCGAATACCGGGTAGTTTCTAGTAAAGTTGGATAAGTACGGGTATCGATCCTCAGGGAAAAGGGATGTTGAATCTAATCTAATTAATTCTTCTTTATTAACTAAACCTAAACCTAAACTAAAACAGAAAAGTAATTGGACAGAGGATTGTTAGCCCAAAGCCAGGAAAGATAATTGCGAACAAACAGAAAATAAAACTATATCTATGAAAGCAATAAAACTAACTATCATTGAACAAACATGAACAAACCAAGATCAACCAATTTCCAACAACCATCACCCCACCGAAGAAAATAAGGTAGACAAATATTTATTCACAAGTTATCTTGGATTATTATCTTATCTAAAGAAGCGTTTCCTCTTCCGATTTATCACGCCATTAATTAGTTTACCTTCCGGTCTTAACTAATATCGATACGCATCAAAGATATGGATTAAATCCTAATCTAACAACATTATCCCTCAACTTCCGTTTGTTGGAATAATAATTGTCAATCTCTCTCACGGCAATCTAACGAATCTATCAACTTTCGTTATCTAAACTCGATTAACATAAACCATACAAAACATGAAAGAGAACAAGAACAACGCAATGAAATAAACACATGAAAAATCTCATATTTCCGGTAACGGTGACATCCCTCAACTTCAATCTAAGATAATCTTGCATCGAATTAATTAAATTGTGGTTCTCTCGTAAACCTAGATATTTAACCTATGAACTTCCGTTATGTATAGATTAAAAATCTAATCTTTCCTATGGTGATCTAAACTACACCGACTTCCGTCATGCGGTAGCATCAACAAGCAATAATCTTCCGATATGAATTGCACGATAACAATTAATCATAGGAAAAGAAACAACTTTGAATAAAATCAACTTACAAAACATACATAGAAAGAAATAAGGTTGCCTTTGCAAAAAAAAGCTTCACGAGCTATGTTCATGGGCGCTCAACTGTTCATGGCTCGAACAAGAAGAAGAAAAACGGAAAAGAAAAAGAAAAAACCTAATCTAACCACCGGCCGGCCAAGCATGAAGCTCGGCCCGGCCGGCTCCGCTCATGCTCGACTTTTTCGGGTTCAAGGGAAGGCGCTTTGCGTGTATATGATATTGAATTAGGGTTCAACAATGCGCTGTATTTATAGCAAATTGAAGTCGGTTGCTACAGTAAACTGGCCGGACGCCCGTTTGATCACAATGGATGCTCGTCCAAGCTGGAGTGGACGGAGAGTGAACGCTCGTTTGAAAGGCGTCTGAACATCCTGTACCAAAATTAAGCTCTTGAACGCTGGTTTGAACATGCCGGACGCTGGTTTGAGAATGGACTCAAACTTCTAAAATTCATATCTTGAGTTGTAGGCCTCCAAAAATTATGATCCGAACGTCATAAAAAAGCTCTCGGAAAACTCTACAACTTTCATTAAGGACTCTTCTTCAGAAAACGCCTTTTTGACTAGCCCGTCGTATTACGAGTCGTTTTCGGGATTTTCCCAAGCTTTATTTCATCTTCATCCTCTTGTATCTCTTTCTTTCCTTTTTAATCTTCAATCAAACATCATTTAGACCTCTTCTATTCCACATTTGTGCACCTAAAAGATGACAAAACCGAGCAAAACGTAAAACCATACAAAATAGATAATAAAACCACGATATTTACTCGATTTTGCATTTTACCTATTCAAAACGTCATTTGCTCAATTAATCGATTATAAGCTCGAATTCTATGAAAAACATCCATATATGGGGAATATTGATATAAAATATATCTTTATAAAACGTATAAAATCACCCTTAACAATAGACGTCGTTTGAAGGCTTTTCTAGCGGCTTCTAATGATGAGATGATTTATGTACTCACTGATGGACCTATCTAGATCACCCACATGCAAACTGTTGGTGAAAATCAAGTTAGAGTTTCCAAGCCTAAAGCGGAATGGACCAGTGATGATCGTAAGAGAAACAACCTGAACAATGTCGCCATAGACATCATACTCAGAACTCTTGACAGCAATATGTACCTAAAAGTCAAGGATTGCACTACTGCAAAAGAGATGTGGGAAAAACTTCAATTAGTTTGTTAAGGAACTGATTCAATCAAAGAGAATAAGATCTCTGTAGCAAAACAGAAGTTTGAGAATTTCAGATGAAGTCAGGCAAAAATATAGATCAGATAGGAACAAGATTCAGCGCTATCATGGATGAACAAGCTCTACTCAAGATTGAGTACACCAAGAAAGAAATCAACACTTGAATCTTGAAGGCTTTACCAATGTGCTGGAAGATGAAGGTCACATCAGTGGAAGAATCAAGAAGACTTGACATAGAAGATTCCTTCAAAATCTTCTCAGATCTCAAAGATTATGAATTCAGTGAAGATTTCACCATGACAACAGCTCTAATCAAAGCAATGGAGAAACCCAAAACAACAGCTCTTGTAGTAGCAACATCAAATGATAACCAAGAAACCTCATCTAGAAATCTTCAACAATTGGATGAGATGGATGAGCAGATGGCTCTAATGATGAACAGAATCCGAAGGATGAAGAGTGGACACCCAGTCACTCAGAAGTTCATCAAGAGGACTCCATAAAAGAAGAAAGACGATGAATATCTTTCCTTCAACTGGAAGAAGCATGGACACTACAAAGCAGAATGTCCAGAACTGACAAAGAAGACTTAGCAATGAAGAACTGACAGAAGAGCACTCTTAGCCGAAGATGAGTCAGTCTATGAAACTGGTACTGAAAGATTGTCAGATGACACAGCTTTAATGGCTCACATGGAAAATCCAAATAAGGTATGCGAATCTATCTCCAAATACTCCTTAGCTCAGATTTCAATACAAAATGCATGTTCTTCGATTGCTGACTCCAATCCGAAAAATCTAGAATTAGAAGAAACACTTGACGAATTGATGAATCAGCTAGTAACTATTCAAGTTTGGTTATGAATCAATTAAATCCGAGAAAGAAGCTCTAATTCTTGAAGTTGAAAGATTGAAGTACGGCGAATATGATGAAACCGACTAGAACTCGATAAAGGAAAGAATCACTATTATCGCTGCGCATCGGCGGCAAAAACTAAATCTTTTGCTCAATCAAGTTCGCTCATCGGATTCAAATCAGGAAAGCCATATGGAGACAGAACTGGCTTAGGATTTGATACACAGCAATCTTCTAAGGAAGGAACTAGCAAAGCTGCTGAACCTAGTATCAAAACTGGTATTAAGTTTGTAGCTGAGAAACTTCCACAGACTGAGAAAATTGCTGAACCAGTAAAGTCAGCCTCACATAAGACAACTCCGTTTTCTAAGAAGACATATGTACCTACCAACAAAGGTAAACCAAATGGTAGATCAGTTGTATCTCAAGGAAACTGAAATGGTAGATCAACTGCCAGATCCACAAAAACTGATCAAGTCAAGAACCAGAAAAATTATAATCAGAGTAATCTAAGAATATCAATCATTCATAGATTCACACATCCAGGGGGAAAGGCAGACTACACCCCACTGATGATGATTGGAATTTCACTGAACCTACTATTAAAATTGATAAGAACAATCATTCCAGACAGAAAACTTATCACAAGTTTCAGTCCAAGACTCAGCAGAGAGCTTATACCAGCTCTCAGCAAAAGTCCCAATACAAAGGTCAGTCTACACCTCAGTACAGAAGGAATGATAGTTATTATTCAACTTTTAATAATAGAAAACATTTTGGAAATTAGTCTAAACCAGATGACCTAAGAAATCATATAAATGAGACACAATCCAGAAAAGGATATTATGGAAGTGTGGCTTACATATATGAAAACAAATGCAACAATTTCCAAAGAATACCATATGGACATATACCCAGAGTTGTGCTGACAACTGACCACTATGGACCCAAACAGAGTTGGGTACCTAAAACATTTTAATTTGTTTTGAGGATATTTGGTACTTTGACAGTGGATGCTCTAGACACATGACAAAGAGCAAGGACTATCTCACTGATTTTTAGCCACAGATGGACCAAGAGTCAATTTTGGAAGTAAAGATAAACCTGGTTACACAAAAGGCTATGGAAACTTAATCAGAAATGGAATCACAATCAAGAATGTATCTTACGTGGAAGGACTACATTACAATCTACTCAACACAAGTCTATTCTGCGATATGGGATACAAAGTTACTTTCGATAAGGAGTATTGCATTCTCGTCAGCGAAACAGCTTTCCAAGTAGTTCTTGCTGGAAGAAGAGAAGAGAATATGACGTTGCAGATTGGTCTACTGCAGTTTCAGAAACTTGTTTGATCGTGCACACCAAGTCAGAACTCAGTTGGCTGTGGCACAAGAAACTGAGTCACCTAAACTTTGATGATATCAACTTGTTAGTCAAAAAGAATTTGGTGATTGGATTACCCGAGATGACATACAAGAAAGACAGCCTATGTGATGCATGTCAACAAGGAAAACAAACAAAAGCAAGTTTCAAGACTAAGTCTCAGCACTCAACTAACAGAGTTTTAGAACTGGTACATATGGACTTGTTTGGACTAGTTACGCCAATCAGTGTTAGTGGAAAAAAATACACTTTGATGGTAGTTGATGACTTTTCTAGATACACTTGCGTTATTTTCATGACCAAGAAAAGTGAGACTAAGCAACAACTGACAGAACTTCTCAAGAGACTCCAAAATCAGAAGAGTGTTATAGTAATCAAGATCAGATCAGACAAAGGAACAGAATTTCTCAACAACATAATCATTGAATACTGTGGAGAAAACGGAGTTCTACACCAGCTTGTACTACGACAACGACTCAACGAGAATGGAGTAGCGAAAGGAGGAATAGAACACTCAAAGAAGTTTGGAAGAACAATGATCCGTGAATCTAAATTGCCGAAAATATTGGGCGAAAGTGAATACAAACTTGTTATACTCAAAATCGAGCTCTCATGAACAAAAGACATGAAAAGACACCTTATGAGATTTGGAATGGAAGAAAGCCAAATGTCTCATACTTTCATGCCTTTGGAAGCAAATGTTTTGTTCATAATAATGGCAAAGATCTGCTCAAAGTTTTTCAACCCAAAGCTGATGAAGGAATATTTCTAGGCTATTCAAGTGTCAGTAAAGCTTTTAGAGTGTTAAACAAGCGAACACTCAAGCATGAAGAATCGATACATGTAGTTTTTTATGAACCAAAGTTTAATGAAGACACAATTGAAGACAAGGATGAACCAGCTTGTCAGTCTCAGTCAGACAAGACACAAGAACCAGTTTTCATTGATATTGGAAGATTAAACCTCTCAGATTCTTCATATCAAGATCAACCTCGTTACCGATCGAACCAAGAACTAAACCAAAGCAATCGAACAAAGCAACAAGGAGAAAGCTGCTCCAGTTGAAAATGATCAAAATCAAGAAGAACCAACTCAACGAGAATGAAGACCCGTTGATGCAACCCCCGAGTACATCAATGGATGATAAATCACCCCGAAGAACAAGTGATAGGTGATTTTCAAGCTGGAGTTCATACCAGACACCAACTAGATGCTATGATCGCATGCTTTTTATCTCAGTCTGAACCCAAAGAAATAAAAGAAGCCTTAAATGATCCGGATTGGATTTTGGCTATGCAAGAAGAACTCAACGAATTTAAGAGAAATCAAGTTTGAGATTTAGTTGACAAGCCAGATCATGTCAACATAATCGGAACTAAATGGGTTTTCAGAAACAAGCTTGATGAAGATGGAAATATTATCAGAAACAAAGCCAGACTTGTAGCAAAAGATTACTCACAAGCTGAAGGGATAGAATTTGATGAAACTTATGCCCCAGTTGCAAGGTTGGAGGCAATCAGACTATTTCTTGCCTTTGCAGCTTAGAAGAAATTCAAAGTGTGCCATATGGATGTTAAAAGTGCATTTTTGAATGGGATACTTGAAGAAGAAATCTATGTTCAACAACCACTAGGATTTGAAATTAATGATCAAGTTAATAAAGTCTTTAAACTGAGAAAAGCTCTTTATGGACTCAAACAAGCACCAAAAGCTTGGTATGAAACTCTATCTCAGTTTCTGGTGGACAATGGTTTTACAAAAACAACTATTGATAAAACCTTATTCAGAATGAAAGTTGAAGAAAGTACTCTCCTAGTTCAAATCTAAGTGGATGACATCATTTTTGGATCAGAAAATGAACAACTCCGTGAGAAATTTGCAAGATTAATGAAGAGAAAATTTCAGATGAGTATGATGGGAGAATTAAGTTACTTTCTAGGATTGCAAGAAAGACAAATGGACAGTGGAATTTTCATTGACCAAACCAAGTATACAAGAAAATTGATCAAAAAGTTTGGAATGGAAAAATCAGCTGGCATTGCAACACCTATTGGAACCAACATCAAATTAGATGAAGATAAAGATGGAAAGGATGTGGGTCATACTCTATACAGAAGAATGATTGGAAGTCTACTCTATCTTACAGCAAGTAGACCAGATATATTCTTTACTGTTGGTGTATGTGCAAGATTTTAACTAGACCTAAAGAAAGCCATCTTACTGTCATCAAAAGAACCTTGAAGTATTTGAAAGATACAGAAGGAGTTGGGATATGGTATTCAAAAGAAAGAGAATTCAAACTGATATCCTACTCAGACTCAGACTATGTAGGATGCAAAGTGGACAGAAAAAGTACTTCAGGCACATGTGAGTTATTGAGAAATAGACTTGTGTCATGGTTCAGAAAGAAACAAAACTCTATTTAAACATCAACAGCTGAAGCTGAGTATATAGCAGCTGGAAGCTGTTGTACTCAAGTTTTATGGATCAGACAGCAATTAAGAGATTATGGAATAGAAGAGTGGATGATTTCTATAATGTGCGATAATACAAGTGCAATTGCTATAACTGACAACCCAGTTTTGCACTCAAGTACGAAACACATTGATGTGAGACATCACTTCATAAGGAATCATGCGGAAAAGAAGGATATCACAGTTCTCTATGTCCCGACTGAAGATCAGTTGGCTGACATTTTCGCTAAACCTTTGGACAAAGAGAGATTTTCCAAACTGAGAACTGAATTGGGAATAATCAAAGCCAGCTAAGTCAGTTTAAGCTTAGAGATTCGTCAAGGGGATTGATATTTGGTATGCTGGGTGCGCTCACTTAACAGATCAGTCATTGACATCAAAAATCTCAAAGCGACTAAGCGAAGCGAAGAATTGACGGAACTGAACTTTCCAAAAACTGACCTCAAACATCAGTTTACTCAGTCAAAGAAAGTCAAATGGTGGAAAGGATAAAATCGACAGTTGTTATATCGCATTTAATTAGCGCCGTTTATGTCAGACCCTATTACTTGTACACCCCCACGATTGTCAGAACAGTACATGCATCGGTTACACAAACCATCATGGAATTTGAATAGTCAGTACAAAATCTTCAGAAAATCCACGAACCATCAGTACCCACCTCTTTTTATTCTCTATGTATCCGACCCCTTGAATAATTCATCCTCACTCAAAAGAAAAATTCAAACTTTGTCTCTTCAAGATCAAAATTTTATCTTTCTCAAAATCACATCTTTTTCAAAAAAAAATAATGGCAGCCTCCAAGAAATCACAAGAAGAAAGGCTCATTACTGAATTGGATACTCTATCATTTGAACATTATGAAGAACTCTGCAACAATACTCTGTTAGCAAGTCTTATGTGTGAGAAGATAACGCGTCAACAAGGATTAAGAGATATCCTGGAAGTGAAATTCAACAATTATCGTGATGTTGAAGGGATTTTACAGTTCTGGGACAATATGAGATTAGTAAAGCAATCTCTAATTACAAAAGTACGAGGTGAACGGATTATCTTCAATGAAGAAGTCATCAGGATGCTATTCGATTTCAAGGAACCACTTGTGAAATCAATAGATTTGAGTTGTTTACCACTCAAAAGAGACGCCTTTCTTAGACAAATTTCTCAAACAAAGGAACCAGCAGCCATTGGTTCTCATATCAACAACCTCAAACCGGAATTTGGCCTCCGTAGCAAATGGCTCTGCAGGCATGTCATTAGGAGATACAAAGGCATTGCCACATTATCTGAAGACAGTATTTATTTGATGAACATAATCTGGGATGAACTTGAGTTCAATTGGGCAGGAGTTGTGTTTAACTAGATAAAGCAACAACACTTAGATGAAGTAGAAAGTGTTCGAAAAGCTCAAGCTGAAGGAAGAGCAACTGTTGATAGACTCTTACCGAAAAAGACACTCGGTGGCATCATTCAACATTATCTAAAAAGACTCAAGGAAGGGAATGCAGTAGAACAAACCGGTGGATCTACAAAAAGAATGGATACATCCACAGGTGATGTAACACTAGTTCATTCTAGGAAATAAATCTCCAAGACTTCCCAACCGAAACCAAGAAGAAAAGCGTGTCAAAGCAAATTACCGAACACAAAGGAATCAAGCGTAATGCTGACTCAGAACAAGTTAAGTCAGTAAGAAAATGTTTGTTCCCAGGTACCTCAAGTCAGTTAGAACCAACTGAGGGGGAACAACAACTGACAACTGGAATCACAAGAGATGCCAGTATTGCAACTGAAATTGTTTCTCAGTTACAACAGTCAATCAAAAAGAAACAAATTTCCATTATACATGCTGAAAAGGAGCAACAACAATTTCAGCAACCAGCTTAACAATCAGTAAACGTTTTTGAAGTTGACAGAATCATCAGGCTGATGAAGATGAAACTCAAGACAGAAGACTGTCGTGAAGCGACTCTACCAAGTGAAGAAAATATTGTTATTAGAGAAACTTGAAGTCAGGGATTTATATGCTCTATTTCCCTTAGATGAATTTCTCACAAACTGTTTCAGAAGATTCACGGAGTTAGCTTAACGAAAACCAGCCACGTCATCAGCATTGGATATTCAAAAGAAAAAGGATGATGACAAAGATGATGAATCGAAGAAAGACACTGACAAGATTACAGATTTGCAGACTGAAATTCAACCTCAAGCTCAATCTATGCAAACTGATAATCAGCAGGTAGAATTGTCAGATGGAAACCAAACAACTAACAATCAGCAAGCAGTTGGAATGGTTGATGATAAGCAGTTGATGGAAATCAAGGAAGATACTCAGCTGGAAATCCAACAAGATGAAGAAACAGATCCTTATGAGATTTTGACAAAAGATGAATTGAGCAAAGTACATGAAAATCTGAAGATTATGCTCAATCAAAAGGATGCATACAATGGCCTTTTGACAAATATGTCTGGATACTTGGAATATCGGGAGAAGATAGACGTGTCATTTGACACAAAGCAAAGTATTATTCAGAAATCAAGTTCCAGCTCAGCCTAAAAAATTCTCCGTCTCAAAGAAACACTTGAACTCATAATCTCAGTAGACAGAGAAACGCATGATCAAGCATAATGGCATTTGAATCAGCATATCTATGGTTTAGAAACTCAGCTGAATGAAGTACTCACTTCTCAAAAGATTATCTCAGCAGACCAAATAGCAACCCATCAGTTGGTAAATTAGTTATATGATGCCAAAAAGGGGGAAGCTAAAGAACAAAAGCTGAGACTGCTTGATGAAAAGATGAAAATGGAAGAAGAACTGAAGAAATACAAATCAGCGGTAGATCATTATGTTCGGAAAGAACTATCTGAAGAGCAGCTAATTGCAAAATACAGTCAACCTGGAGAAATGAGAGCTACTCTTACAAAGGATTTGTGGATGAAGTTTGTCAAAGATCATAGCGATGTCAAACTCAAGTACAAAGACAAGACTTATGAAGAATCTCTTGTTTACTTCTTATCTGATCAGTATCATAATCCGAAGATAGCACAATAAAAAGAAGATCAAGAACATTGAAGAAAAATTGTAGATCTGAGACAAGACTATACAAATGAAAGCTGATATAGCAGAATTTTCAAATTACTATAAGGATGAATCAGCATTGCCAAAGCTAGCCTTGTGGAGGAAGTGGAAACTCACAAGTCTAGTAGACTATCTCAGAACCTTTCATAAGGAAGACACAAAGCTAGAACATGCTTTTCTACTTCATGATAAAGAGAAGAAATTTATCTAAGTTACACGATGAAATGCTTAGATTTTAATTCAGTTTATCTACTGTGTAACTATTCCAGTTTTTTAATTCTTAATGAAATCCAGTTCCCAGTTTTACATTTTTTTCAATTGTCATTTATCTTTAAGCTTTTCTTTTAAGGAGGGTTTTGGCATCATCAAAAATGGGGAAATTGTTGGGAATAAAATTTAGTTTTGATGATGATTCATCTTATTCAAGAACATGTCTGTTGACACCCCATTGATGAAGTGCTGAAACTAAGTGTTATAGTGGAAACCTAAAAGATGTCTAGAACTGAATGTATAGGTTTTACTAGAGTCTGATAATTGTATAAGTTATATCAGACAAGCACTGTAATAGATAGAAGTGTCGTAGAACTGAAACTAGAAATCATCTAAGAAACTGGAAAACACTAAGACAACTGGAAATGAATATGTGATCGAAGATATGCACCAAGAAATGAAGTTCACTCGAAGCGAAGAAGGTAAGTTCGGCCGAGGGACACGGACTCGGTTGGCTTATCTATGGCGAAGGCCGAGGGAACGGACTCGGTAATTTGAAGAAGCGAGGGACACAGACTCAGTTGAAGAAGATTGATGAACTGAGGGTTCAAACTCAGTTATGAAGATTTTAAGCCGAGACTATAAAGTTAGAATTCAGGTAAGTCTGTGATGGCCTGAACTAACTTTGTGGATCTTGAAAGAATACCTAAGTATCATAAGGACAATGATATCTTAGAAGATCTTGTTAAGGAATGGTGTAATCTGATTGAATCACATATAATCATATAAATAGAGTACTGAAGTTTTGAAGAAGAGTTAAAACTCAGTTAATGCTCTAAGTCAGTTAAGTAAACTGAAAACTGACATACTCAGTATAAAACTGATAAGGAAACTCAGTTTTATAGGTTAGTCATCCAACAAACTGAAATTACATTCAAACGTTGTAAAGGAAGCAACCCTATTGGATGAAATACTGACATGAATCCAATTTTCATTTCATCCGGAAAAAAGCCATCTTTTTCTCAACAATGTCTTTGTCATTTGATCCAATAGCGTTCCGTTAGATAGGAACAAATTGGATAAATACTGATAACTCTCGGATAGAGTATTCGAACGGAAAGATCGATTAGATGATGAACTTTTGGTTCTAAGCCATCTCTGACGATTAATCAACAAAACGGTCACTAAATATAGCCGTTACAAGAGAGAACGTTGATACAATTCGAATTCAAAAGGAATGAACGTTGGACTTCACACTATTAATAGATGACTTTGCACCAAGGATTATATAACAAATACACCAAGAATTAACAAGATTACAAGCATTTTCGTGCAATTGTCTCGTTCATTCGAATTGTTATTTGCGCTCAACAAAATCTTATCTAGTATTCTTCAAGTGTTCAAGCTACATCGATCTTATCCAGATTTCTATACTTTGAAGAACCACAAGAAAGAATCAATTTATTGATTCTCAGCCCAACTTTGATCTTAATCAAAGGCTTAGACTGTGAAGCAATCCGGTCAAGGAGTTGCCAAGGACAGTTGTGACATTTGTAGTCGGGTAGACTGTGTTTGTGGTGGTAGCTGGTGAAGAGGCAATACAACCCTCTAAGGACCAGTGGTTCAAGCAGTTGAAGAGCAGCCATTCAACCTGTTCTTTAGTTGTTTAGATTGTGACACTAGGGATTAGTCATGGACTATCATATAGGACTTTTTGTAACAGCGTACCTCAATGAGTTCTAGTGGAATTTTCCTCCTACATCACAGGGGAAGAGTGGACTGACAGGACACCACCTGGAATCACTATAAATCTTGCTCTAATTATTTTACGCATTTATTTATTTTACAGCATTTATATTTGTTCATACAACATACTGAAATTGATTGTTATAAGCACACACAGTTCACAAACTAACATTCACCAGAATTTAGTTTTGCATACAGATTTTTCTTATAGAATAACAAGATCCAGATAAAGGCTAAAATCTATATCCACTGCCCGTTGACTCAGTTTTGTATAAGTCAGTTTGACTTAAACTCGGCTTTGTCGGCTCAACTCCACAGAAGTTAAAACTGAACCTTAATTGATAATTAATCCGCAATAGACTCGGTTTCCGCATTAGGTGTTTGGTGAAAAGTTTATTCACCCCCCCCCCCCCCCCTCTAAACTTGTGTTAGCCTTTTTAAGGGACCAACACCTTGCCATCCTTGTCTTCAACTAATCGATGTTTGTTCCAATAGGTGATGTAATGCCACCGATTCTTCCATTCCAAACTTCTTGATCAATTCTTTTGTATACTTGGTATGATGAATGAATATTCATTCATTCATTTTATTTAATTGCAGACCGAGAAAGTAATTCAGTCCTCTTATCATACTCATCTGAAAATTGCTCTTCATCAAACTCGTAAATTTTTCACAGAGTTGTTCGTTTTCCGATCCAAAGATAATATCATCCACATAGATCTGAACTTGGAGAGTACTTTCTTCAACTTTCATTGTGAATAAAGTCTTGTCAATGGTTCCTTTGATAAATCCATTGTTGACTAGATACTGAGATAGAGTTTCATACCAAGCGCTTGTTGCCTGCTTCAGGCCATAAAGAGCTTTTCTCAGTTTGAAGACTTTATCAGTTTGATCCTTAATTTCAAAACCTGGTGGTTGATGTACATAGACTTCTTCTTCAAGTATCCCATTCAAAAATTAACTTTTAACATCCATTTGATACACTTTGAAGTACTTGTGAGCTGCAAAGGCAAGAAATAATCCAATTGCCTCCAACCTTGCTGGAGCATAAGTTTCATCGAAGTTTATCCCTTCTGCTTGTGAGTAACCTTTAGCTACAAGCCTTGCTTTGTTTCTGACAATATTTCCATCTTTGTCAAGCTTATTTTTGAAAACCCATTTGGTGCCGATTATGTTGACATGTTCTGGTTCCACCAATTCCCATACTTGATTTCTTTCGAACTCATTAAGTTCTTCTTATATGGCAAGTATCGAATCTGGATCTTTCAGTGCTTCTTCTATCTCTTTTGGTTCAGTTTGAGATAAAAAGCAAGAAATCATAGCATCTAAATGATTTCTTGTATGAACTCCTTGATGAAAATCACCAATCACCCGATCTTTAGGGTGATCTCTCATCTATTGATGTACAGGGGGTTGCATTGGAGGATCTTGATTTTGTTGAACTGGATCTTCATGAAATTATTCTTGATTTCCTTGATCTTGGTTATCTTGAACTAGGTCAGTTTCATGTTGTTCAGTTGTAGGTTCTGCTGTAAGAAACTGAGGCTGATCCTGATCTGAGGATTCTGAAATTCTAAATCTTTCAAGGTCGACAAAAACTGATTCAAGTATAACTGCTAACTGAGACTGAGAAACTGGTTCTTGTTTATCTTCAGTTATATCACCAGGAAAGTTTGGTTCATCAAACACTATGTGTATTGATTCTTCATGCTTGAATGTCCGTTTGTGCAATACTCTAAACGCTTTACTGGCACTTAAGCATCCCAAAAATATTCCTTCATCAGCTTTGGGCTAAAATTTTTTGAGTTTATCCTTTCCATTATTGTGGATAAAACATTTGCTTCCGAAGGCATGAAAATATGAGACATTTGGTTTCCTTCCGTTCCAAATCTCATAAGGTGTCTTTTCATGTCTTTTGTTCATGAGAGCTCTATTCTGTGTGTAGCAAGCTTTATTTACTGCTTCTACCCAATTCCTTTCTGGTAGGTTTGATTTACAGATCATAGTCCTTCCAGCTTCTTTGAGAGTTTTATTCCTTCTTTTTGCTACTCCATTTTGCTGAGGTGTTGTTGTGGCTACAAGCCAATGTAGCACTCCATTTTCTCTACAATATTCAATGATTATATTGTTGAGAAACTCAGTTCCTTTGTCTGAACTAATCTTGACAACTGTTACACCTTTCTGGTTTTGGAGTCTCTTAAGAAGTTCTGTGAGTTGTTGCTTGGTTTCACTTTTCTTTGACATGAAAATTACCTATGTATATTTTGAGTAATCGTCCACCACTACCAGTGTGTACATCTTTCCACTAACACTGATAGGAATGACTGGTCCAAATAAGTCCATGTGTAGAAGTTCTAGGACTCTTGAGGTTGAATGCTAAGATTTTGTCTAGAAATTGGCTTTTACTTGCTTTCTTTTCTGACAAGCTTCACATAAGCTATCCTTCTTGTAAGAAATCTTAGGTAATCAAATTACTAATTGCTTTTTGACCAGTGTATTGATGTCATCAAAGGTGGGATGACTCGGTTTCTTGTGCCATAGCCAGCTAACTTTTGATTTGGTATGCACAAGTAAACATGTCTCTGAGACGGCTTTTGTCCAATCTACAACATACATATTCTCTCTTTTTCTTCCGGCAAGAACTACTTGAAATTTTGTTTCACTAACAACGATGCAAAACTTCTTGTCAAATGTGACTATGTATCCCATGTCACAAAATTGACTTGTTCGGAGAAGATTGTAGTGTAGTCCTTCCACATAGGTTACGTTCTTGATTGTTAGTCTATTTCTGATCAGGGTTCCATAACCTTTAGTATATCTATGTCTGTCTTTGCTTCCGAAATTGACTTTAGGTCCATCCTTGGAAACAAAATGAGTCAGACTGTCTTTGCTCTTTGTCATGTGTCTTAAGCAACCACTGTCAAAATACCAATTATCCTGCAAGACAAATTAAAAGGTTTTAGGTATCCAACTCTGTTTGGGTCCATGGGGGTCAATTGTCAGTACAACTTGGGGATATTTACAAAAGGTCTTCTCTGGAAATTGTTGCACTTCTTTTCATATATATAAGCCACACTCCCATAGTATATGTTTCGGGATTGTGCCTTATTTATATGATCTCTCATGTCTTTTGGCTGAAACTGATTTCCCTGATGCTTTTTATTATTGAAAGCTGTGTGGCAACCATCATTTTGTCTATACTGAGGTCTATACTGGCTTCTGTATTAAGGCTTCTACTGAGGAATGGGGTAAGTCCTTTGTTGAGTCTTGGACTGAAACTTGTGAAGTTTTCTGTCTTGAATGATTGTTTCTATCAATTTTGATAATAGGTTAAAATAAATTCCGAACATTATCAGTGGGGAATAATCTGCCATTCCCCCATACTGTTTGAATATTTGAATGATTAACATTCTTAGATTTACTCTGACGGATGTTTTTCTGGGTCAATCTGGCAGTTGATCTACCATTCTTGTTTCCTTCATGTGTAGCTAATTTATCTTTTGATCTGCTTTTGTTATTGAACCCAACTGACTTCTTAGAAAACTGATGCTGAAACTAAGTTGATTCATGTGGAACTGGTTTTACTAGTTTAGCATGTTAGGTGAAGTGCCCGAAAGACAATTATGTAATTGTTTTAGGACAGAATTAATAATTCATCTTATTATATGCATGTATGCTAATAAATAAGACACTACTGAAAACCCTAAGTACCTCGTTTATGTAATCATATAACTCAGTGTATGGCTATGCACAAGAGGATTGAGTTAGTGAGATGTACTTAAAATTAACTTAGTCAGTAGCGTTGATTAATCTGAGTACGGGTCTCAAGATTAATATGCTAACAATGCACCCAGAACACTTTAGGTGTGACAGTCTTATCCGGACTGTCGGTAATAGGGTACCTGGTGGGGCATTAATATATGATGATAATCATATAGGGCTGGACCGATTTGATTTGAGTTCTCGATATAATTCCATGATCGAGAAGTCTTATCGAATCACAAGATGATCATATATGGATCAAACTCAATCCTGAGGTGATCACAGACAACTGCTTAGACTAGGGTAGAGTTTGATGTGTTAGTAAGGATCGCTTCGAAGTATGTGGTCCAACACTTCTCGTTGGCTCTATTCTGGAATGAGTGATGAGTGAGTAGTCTGTGTTATCACAGATATGGAATCCATTCCTTCCCTCGGGAAGTAGACAGACAGTTCCCTTATTTGTTAATCCTAGAAACCGATCGATCCGCGGAGTTCATGTTAGACTAATTAGCTACTAGTCTGGTATGTGAACTAATTGATCACTAGGGGGTTAATGGTAAATAAGGATAATATGTTTCGAGAAGGGTTTATGGAAATATCCCGACTCGAAATGAACAGTCTATGGAGGATTTATCCGTATGTAATGATTATATCAGTGGACACCTTATCAACTCATGGTTGAGTGTAAGTTATCTATATTCGGTAGAGTTCAGTTTCGGATTTATGGTGGTGTAATCTCGGAATTAATAGATTGAATATTATTGTTCGGTCTGACGGATAATATTATTCGATTTATTGTAGCTACTGAATATGGGTCCATGGTCCCCGACGTGGCTCCTAATATAGCATATAGGTTTTTTGTCGTTGCACCTCGATTATAATTAAATAGTAGCAATGCACTGTTTAATTGATATGTGGATTAATTGTTTAGTTGGACTAAATGATTAAAAACATGGAAAAGACATTTTTTCATGGACTCGACCCGGTTTGGTGAATTTCGGCCCATGACCTATTTGATTAGGTATTGGCGCCAATATGTATATATTATTAACAAGGAATTTGTTTTCTTGTGTTATTATATGACATGTGCTTAATTATTTATTGGTTAAATAATTAATATATTAGATAATGATCTTTTATTTATCCTAATTTGTTTGGGAAAATATTAGATTTATCTTTTATGGAAAAGGATTTATTTGATTGATTATCCATTAATTAAATTAAATCCTTGTGAAACAAGGATCTCTCTCATATATAAGAAGAGTTCTCCATTTTACCAAAAAATCACTATTCACGTCACTATTCACAAGAGAAATTGGCTGAAAATTTCGGCCTCTATTCTTAGGGTTCGAGTTGGAAAAATCTTCGGGATTTTTCTGGTAGCATATCGAGGAGGTCCGGCGGCTTGAAACACCATCCACCTGGTGGTGCTTGAAGACACACGTTGGAAGACTATGGCTTCTCAACTAGGCTCTCAACTTGTTCTTGACGTTTTTCACCATAAAAAGGTTGGTGATCTAATCCCCTCGTAGGTTAGATCTATTTATTTATGTATTTTGGTTGACTAGATCTAGATCTTGTAGTTTCCGCTGCGTAATCGGGTGGATCTTTGATACATCCGGAGATATTACATCCTACAAGTGGTATCAGAGCCTTTGATCTATCAATCAAAGTATGAGAATTTTATATCTAGGAGTGGATATTGCATGTTTAGATTGCATTATTTTTTTTTTTTCGAAAATCATGATGATGAATGCTTTGATATGTTGTGGTTGAAGAGATGGATTGGGGTTGGTAATGTTTACTCGTTAGATCTATTGTAAACTCATATAAATTCGTTTATATGAGTATAGGAAATTTTGTAATTTTAATTTTCTAGAAGTAGATCTGTTTTGTTGTTGTTCTGTTTTTTTTATTTATTATCGGAGATTGAACCGTTGAAACAATAATCCCTCCGGTCAGAATGCAGAATAAAAGTTGAGTAACATTCCTTCAAAATTTCGTGACGATCGAAGTCGATCTCGATGTCCGATCACGGCTATAAAGTTGCTGCTGTAACAGAAAAGCACAGCAGGCATTAAAACCCTAGCTGTGAGTTTGTCAAATTTCTGGAAGAGATTGGACCGTTGAAACGAAGATCTGACCATTCAGATCGACTACTATGGAGTTATGAACAAGCCCTAAAAATTTCATATCGATTGGGGTTTGTCTCGATGCCCGATCGTCCCCGGGAAGACACTGCTTTGCCGCAGTTATAAACAGATGCAGCAGTTGGATCGGCGGCTTGCTGGGATCAATTGGACCGTCAAAACTCAGATCCAACCGTCCATATTCAAGTAGGAGGAGTGAAGAACATGTCCATAAAGTTTCGTGATGATCAAAGTTCATTTGGATGTCCGATCATTGATAAAACGCAACAGCAGCAGATCGGAAAATTGTAAACCCTAGTTAGGGTTTGTTTGTTTTTTATAGGTTAGATACGGGGGTACCAACGATCCATCTCAGTGTTTAATTTTTCCGTTTATTTTTTCGTGTATGATCGAAATTATGTGATAGAAACCGGAAAATTGCCATGACATGCATCATATCATGATTCCACTCCAATACATACATGTAGCTAGTTTATTTCGAATTAATTAGGCATGTATAACTCGTATAATTAGTTTAAAGGCTTATTTAATTAATATGTGGTAGTTAATTAATTAAGTAACTAATTATTAAAACCGAGGAACCGGGTTTTTGTCAATCGTTACGATTTTAGTGATGGATTCTCGGTGAATCCCGCTTGGATAAATCGTTGAGCTTTTCGGTGATGGGTTCTCAGTGAACCCACCTTAAACAGAAATGAGATTACGCTTTGGGTGACAATTTAGAAATCGGAGAATCTTAGTACATGGGTTCGGAAATGGTCTAACCATGGTTGGGCGAGTTCAACCGAGCTTCGGCTCAATCGACTCCTCTCCACGTGTGATGTACGTTACAGCAGTTCGACAGGACTTAGCATAGCCGATAATCCTTCGGGATAAGCAGGGCTTCTCTTGCCGGATAGGCCTGAACTGTCACATATGTTCCAACGAATAAGACGGCGTAGGCTTGCTGACATAACCGACCCTGTTCGGAGTACTTTGATTTATTGTTTCTTATTGTCAAGACCGATACTGTAATTAGTAAACCCACCACTTTTTCAAAATAGTGGGAGCGGGGAAGGCGACAGCCGACCCCACGGCCTCTACTATAGGTGCAAGCACGTGAGAGAATGGTGACGCCTCGTGCCGCTTTGATTTCGGCCCCCTTCGGATGGTGTTCACCGTTATCAAAATTCAAGGCTTGGTCTCCGAAAGGATAGGATTTCGGGTACTCGTCGGGTGACTGACCTTCCCCTCGTAGGCATACTCGGGGCATACTCTGAGATATGATATAGTAGGTCATACTCATTAAGGGTATTTTAGAAATATCTTGGCTAGAAAAAGGAAGGTAATCAATGATTAAAGTCCGGGATGTCTGATTCTCGTGGGATGTTCGATTCCCAATGTTTAATCATTGAGAGAGATTGTCTCAGTTTAACCGTCATAGTGCTGATATCGACCCTCTCGGACAGTACTATGCGAGGTTAAATCCTTGGAAAGGTAGGATAAACCTTTTATAGTTTATTATTGTAAAATAAAAATCTAGTAGTGAAATTTTTTTTTAATTTAATTTTCTGTCATTTTATTTACAACTAAATCTCTAGGCTACTAAACTGTTAGTAATAGGACTTCATTAAAAATGTGGAGAGTAACAAGTATGTTGTAATTATCAATAAATGCTGTTAATTTTTCGGAAGAGATTTTTCCCTTGAGCCTTTAAAAACTTAAGTGACATAGTATAGGTATGTCACGGGTGTCACTCGTGTTGAACGAGAGACGACCATACTTAGTTTACAAAAGATGATATAGGACTATCAGACAAATTCATTTAGTGAATTTTTAAAAGTGTAATTACACAACAAATTTCTAAATTGAATAAATTGGAAAATCATATACATAAGGCGTTGCTAGTTAGACTTTGGAACCGATAAACTAGTGGGAGCCTTAGACTTATGATTTGTTGTTTTTCTGAAAATCATTAGAAATGTGTAAAGGACTGAACAAGAGTTTTTCCATTCATTGGAAAAACAAGAATAAAGCATTACTAGTTAGACATTTGGAACTGATAAACTAGTGGGAGCTTAATTCTGGAGATTTTATAATCTTTGAAACATCATGAACACAGCATTGCTAGTTAGACGGTATTTGGAACTGATAAACTAGTGGGAGCTTAGTTATAGGTGATGTTCTAATTTTTGAAAAATCATAAATACGAAGTGTTGCTAGTTAGACGGTATTTGGAACCGAAAAACTAGTGGGAGCTTTGGTCTTATGATTTGTTGATTAGAAAAAATCGATAGTCCAAGCAAGTAACACCGAACATCCCACAGTTCAAGATGTTGGACTTATTTCTTAGTTTTGATGATGAGTGCCATACTAGCTGTTATAGTGCAAAGGCAAAAAGATGTCTAGATCAAATGTATAGGTTTATTAGAGTTTGATTCATAAATAGGTTTGATCAAACAAGCACCGTAAAGGCTCGTGGTTGATATCGTTGCGAGACGTGTCTAGGTCGCAGACTAGTCGGGAACCCGCCGAAGACCGAAGACCGAAGGTTGAGGGTTCAAACTCGTAAATGAAGGCTAAGGGATCAAACTTAGTATTTAAAGTCAAGGATATGGAATCGAATTTAGGCAAGTCCGTGATGACCTAAAGCGATTACATATACCTTATGTAGAAGGTCTAAGTTCCATAAGTTGGATGATGTTTGGAACTTGGTTATAATTAAAATGATGTAATCTAACTTCACAAATAAAAGTTAGATAAAAGTAATCCGTGCATTATATTTTACATACGAAATATGATGATCGAGCAGACGATTGGTACTTCGACAGATCGATGAACCCGCGATATGATACCTCGATTAATTCAAGATTATTGGAAGATTACATGGATAAGGATGCCAACTACCTCTCGACTTATCAAGAAAATCAAAGGCGATATTAAAAAGACGTTGGGATGATTCACATTCTTATCCATTGGATACAAGTCAAAGGGGTGGACAGACTGCACTGTCAAAAAGGAATTCTGACAGTGTCAGTCCTATGAATAGTGACAGAATGCAAATCAGATGGGACAAAAACAAGGAACGGTCACATTTGAATTTCAAATGCAAGTCACATGCATTCTTGCCTATAAATAGAGGACTTTCAACTCAGAAAAATAGGATGAAAAATTGGGATAAACTTTAAGTGATAATACTGAGCTGAAAAAAACACCCTGCTGAACATACTGAGCTTAAGGCTGCTGATCTAGTTAATTTCTTCAAGTGCATTCTGTGTTCAAGCTGCATCAAGCATACACACTTGAAGACCGCAAGCCGCCGATTACATCATCCTAATCAAGCCGCCGCAACCGAATCATTTATTTGATTCAATCTTTATTTTATAAAGAACCCGCCGAAGACAAAGTGAAGCATCCGTTGGGTGTGAAAGATCGTTGTTTGTGGTGGAGTGGTGAAGAGGCAATTCTACCCTTCAAGGACCGGTGGAAGACTCGGGAGCAAGCAATCCTACTGTTCCCGTTTTCGGTTTGTGAAGCCATAGTTATTGGTGAAGGACAAACAACTTAGGAATCTTTGTAAAAGCTGCATCAAAGATCTCTAGTGAATTTCCTCCAACATCACAGGAGAAGAGTGGACTGACAGGATTACATCACCTGGAACCACTATAAAATCTGGCTATTTACTTTCTACATTTACTTTCTGCACTTAGTTCATTTTATACATCAGCCTACTGAATCTAGCAACTGAAATCACACACTTGCACTACTGAGTATCTAATACTTAGTATCATATTTAACAACAAGTTTTAAGGCTTAATTTTTATATAATTCCGCTGCACAAATTCAGCAAACTCAACTATCAGTAGACTACTGTTTATCGGCGGAGCTCGAAGTCTCAGCAGACTCTGAAGTATCAGCAGACTGCTGAAGTTGCAGAATTTGTTAACTCCAAAGTTTTAAGTGTTAAGTTTATTCACCCCCCCTCTAAACTTAACAAAGCACTTTATGGATTGAAACAAGCACCAAGAGCATGGTATGAGACTCTATCTCAATTCTTGGTGGACAATGGATTCATAAAAGGGACCATTGACAAGACACTTTTCAGAATCGTGAAGGGACAAGACTTCGTTGGTACAAATTTATGTGGATGACATAATATTTGGTTCTGAAAATGATTTACTTTATGAAAAGTTTGCAAATCTAATGAAGAGCAAATTCCAAATGAGTATGATGGGAGAAATGAACTACTTTTTGGGATTGCAAGTTAAACAGATGAAAGATAGAATCTTCATTCATCAAACCAAGTACACCAAGGAGTTGCTGAAGAAGTTTGATATGGAAAACAGCACTAAGATTTCAACTCCTATGAGTACAAATATCGATTGGATGAAGATAAAGAAGGCAAAGATGTTGATCGACCTTATACGGAAGGATGATAGGCGATCGATGTACCTAATCGCCACAGACTCGATATATCCTTTCTTTGTAGGTGTTTGTCAAGATTTCAATCTAAACCTAAAGAAAGTCATTTAGGTGCAGTCAAGAGAGTTCTCAAGTATCTAAAAGAGACTTTGGGAGTAGGGATATGGTATTCCAAGGAATGAAGCTTCAAGGTTATATCCTACTCAGATTCTGATTATGCTGGATGCAAGATTGATAGGAAAAGCACCTCAGGAACCTGTCAGTTAATGGGAAATAGACTGGTTTCCCGGTTCAAACAAGAAACAAAATTCTATATCAACTTCCACTGTTGAAGCCGAATACATTGCTGCTGGAAGTTGCTGTGCACAAGTACTATGGCTAAGACAACAATTAAGGGATTATGGAATTGAAGAAAAGGAAATTCCAATTATGTGTGATAACACAAGTGCAATTGCAATCACGAAAAATCTTGTTTTGCACTCTAGAACCAAGCACATTGATGTTAGTAATATCATCCGCAGCGGAAACGATTTATGGATCTAGATCTATAAACTACACGTAATAAAATAACTAGATCTATATCTACAAGGGGGTTGTAGATCATACCTCTTGGATCTCAAAATCCAAGTTGAAGAACCGCAATAGGATGAACGAAGGAAAGCGTGAAGAGCACCACGATCTTCCGCACGTGTGATCCAAGCAACTCCCGGTGGAAGGAAATTCTCGACTCGAACCCTTCCGCTATGCTACCCGGAAAAATCTCCAAGATTTCTCCCCTTGTCTCCCCTTGGCCGAAATTTTCTTTCTCCTCTCTAAGAGGTGAAAGTCGAAAATTGTAGTGTGTTATTTGGCTTGGGAGAACTCTCTTTATATAGGAGAGTAAAACTTAAGCCCCAAGGATTTTATAATTAATACAAAATCAATTATGATAATCCTATTAAATAAAAGATAATCCCATAATATTCTAGAACAAATCTAGGATAATATTTATCTTTATTTCTTTCCATAAATATTTATCCAATAAATATTTTATGCACATGTCTTATTAATCACAAGAAAACTAATTTCTTGTTCATTAAACATGCTTGGGGTCGAAAATCATCATCATTGACCTAGTCAATATGATTTATTTTCACACACACAATAATTGTGCCAAGATTATGGAAAATGTCTTTTCCACATATTTAATTATTTAGCCCAACTAATTTAATAGTCCACTAAACAATTAATTCACATATCGTTTTAATAAAGTCCAAGAAGAACTAAATTAATATTATTAGGATTCGACGTCCGAGAATAGCTATGCTATATTAGGAGGCACGTCGGGGACCATGGACTAATAATCAGCGGCTCCGATAAATCAAATAAATAATTATAGAATAATTATATTCGATAAATCAATCACAGGAATATGCCACCATAATCCCGTGACTGCACTCCTCCGATTATGAGATTATATTTATCTCCTCACGAGAATAATAATAAGCGTCCATTGATATAATCATTACATATGGATTAATCCTCCATAGACTGTTCATTCTAAATCGGGAAGTTACCGTTAACCCTTTTTAGAACCTCTTATCCTTATTTACCATTAACCCCCTAGTGATCAATTAATTCATACAACTCACTGGTGATCAATCAGTGTGATATGAACTCGCGCGATCGATCAGTTTCTAGGATTAACAAATAAGGGAAGCGTCTATCTACTTCCATAAATGGAAGGAATGGATTCCGTATACGTGATAACACGGACTACTCACTCAATCCAAGTACAATGCCAAGATGGGGTAATTCGGACCACGGACTCGGTGTAATCCTTAACCGTCAAGTCAAACCTCATGCGATTCAAGCAGTTGACTGTGATCACCTCAGGATTAAGATATATCCATAAATATGATCATCCATTGATTCGATAAGACTTCTTGATTACGGAATTATATCGTGAACTCTAATCAAATCGGTCCAGCCCTATATGATATATCTATCATATATAAATGCCCCATTAGGTTCTCTTAACCGAAAGTCCGGATAAGACAATCACACCAATAGTGTTCTGGGCGCATTAATAGCACGTTAAAGGAGAGACCCGATACTCTCGATTAACTTCACTACGGGCTAATTGTATTTTAAGTACATCTTCACTAACTCAATCCTCCCGTGTATATACCATACACCGAGTTAAGTGATTACATAAACGATATACTTAGGGTTTTACGTAGTGTAAATACTATTGTCACATCGGTGATTATGAGAATAATAAATATGAATAATAACGTCAATTCATTTATTAAATAAAACAATTACAAAAATTGTCTTTCGGGCATCACACCTAACAATCTCCCACTTGCACGAAAGCATGTGATTAATTGTTTTAGAGCACACCCTATTATTTAAAATACAACAAACTACATCTCCCACTTGCTCTAAAGCAATGGAGACTCATCCCGTATTCTAGTACCCACTAAGCATATCATAACCATTTCAGATGACAAAATACACTCCGAGTGTGCCGTCGTAGGATAGGTCAGTGACTCGGGGAGCACCTACATCTAAATGTCATGGGTCTTAATGATTAGTCAGGTTGTCGGCTCGAGACGATCCGTAGAATCGAAACGTTACCGGTCCATCTAATCATGTGGTGCGAGTAAACACGAGCCGAGATCGACTTAACGATCATCCTCAATCTGACTTAAAGTCAAAATCAGTGTATCACACATATCCAAGTTCACACATGAATATGTCCGCATATTGTTCCTCGTTCTCTTAAGATACTAAAGGACATACTAAACTTGCTTTGTTAACCGCCGAATCTAAGATTCGATCAAAGTTGACGTTCAATAACCTGACCATCTCTTACTAGAAAGAGAATCTATCCCATTTCTCTTGATCCGAAGATTTAGAGAGTCATTCACGAGGCATAGGGTAGAACTTCCTCGTTGAATGTTGCATACACGGATGCATCATCTTAACCAATAAGATGGATGGGAAACCGGTGGTGATTCTAATGAATTCGACCGAGTCAAACTCTAAAGAATGTTGTCCAAAACTCGTTGCGAGAGAATTGTGGTATTGTCGATTCGACTTCGGATAACACACCCTTGTTGATTCCAACTCGGTGCGGTGTTATCCTTCACAAACACTAATTTATATATTCACTACGCACTAAAATTGATATCCGGTCTACAAAAGACTTATCAATATTCGGTCAAATCCACATATTGTAGAAATATATGACTTCCAATGACCGAGAGGTTTGCTTTTTATCCACAAAGGACATAAGCCTTGACGGTCATCTGTCATAAGTTCACAAGTCGATACCCTACGTTTCGAATGAATCCAGACTCCGTTTGTTTGGCAAGAAAGTCTCAGGGAATCACCCCTATTTTCTGCTTTTGAACGAAATCATGCAATACCGAACTCATTCTACTCTTTTCCATGTAGATCCAATTACTCCCACTGGGCCTGAGACGCTCAGGTGGTTCTACAAGAGCATGAACAGAATTGGAGTACCGAACTCCATTCACGGGGTTATGGCCATTAAACCAACCTCTATTATCGAATCCTATCTTGCTCACAAAAGAGCCATAGGTCATCAATCGATCCTCGACTACAAAGTCCGCCGAACCCGTAATGGGTAATGGATAAACCATACTCCCACTACATTACGGGTGGATCGAAATTCGATTTAGTTTAGTAGTATTTTGTGTTATCACCAACAACCGATGTTGGATGTGGTCGATTTTAATCGGTTAGTAACTACCTTGAGTAAACTTGCGCAAGGTTTAAGGTTTTCTTGTTCATAGACTCTATCGAAAGGACGCAACGGTATAGCGTCCCTTCCCGATTTCAAGAATCTTATAACAAACCTTTTTCTCAATGCTACAAGATATAGAACGATTGGTCACGACCGAACGTGTTCGCGAAATTTCCAGACCTACCTTCAAGCACCGTGTGCTAAATGCTTATATTTATGGAAGTGGGGTGAACCGAATCCACACCTTATCCGTAAATTCCAAAGCATATTCTAGGTAGACTTCTCGGTCTTACATTTCAACGTAAACCGTTATTTCGCTTCCAATATCTTTATTGAGTTAAGCAGTGTATTGTAGCACATCTACAACTATGTAAAGGCAATTCAATGGTTTCTTCCTTAGTGAAAACATTTCACTATGAGGCAGACCGAGCATCAGTCCCTAGGACTATGTGATGGCCCATTTATGAGTATAGAATACTCCATCTCTGTTGAAAACAGAGAAAACCTCAAAATATTTTGGATAAACTTTCCGGAGTGTTTGAATAGTTATCAGACAAGAAGTCACTACTCGGAAGCTCCTACTAACTTGTATCTTTCATCAGACCCCGAAGGTCGTCATGAACAAGCCATGTTACTTCTTTATTTCCATTATCCTTTCCCGATTGAAAGGAAACTTAGTCATCGAACCTTTGAGACAATATAACCAGACTGGGAGAAAGGAATCACCCTGAGCCAGTCTTCAGGTCTTGTCTTTTAGGGACTATGCACTAACTATAGAATATGAAGAAGCGTTTATCTAAATATAGAAACCAATTGCTTTTAATAGTTCTTAAGATGTGTTTTATATACATATTTCAGCAATTCTAAGTGGTTTTGACTTTATCAAACAAAAGTCCGAGTCTTGGATTCGTACTACAAATGGTATATTCACTTTCTATGCGACAAACAAATTATCGAATAGAAGGTAAACCCATTCGTTCCAACGAATCGTAAACGGAAAATAATTTTCCCGCGATATTCAAGGATTGAACCCGAGATTCATTTCCTTATATCACTCCCACTATTCTAGCTAAAATTAACTGCCCGTTGTTTACTCTTTTAATCGTTAAATGCACTGCTACCTTGTTCTTCCAAAGAACTTAGCTCGAGAAAATCACCAAGGATTCATTGGTTGGTGATCCAAAATCACTTTCCTTATCCTATGATTTTCAGTTAATTAATTTTCGGTTCAGCCTTAAAGTTTTCTTAGTTTAGGTGACTAACACTTTTAGACATATTCTCCCATTCTTGACTTTCCGTGAATGGAAACAGTCTTGAACCAGCGGTTCGTTTGAGTAGACACTACTCTTGAACCGTGGGATGTCTATTTCGAGTGTTACTCGTCGAGACTTCTCGGATTTTCTAATATACCAGAAAAAACAACAAATCATAACATTAAAGCTCTCACTAGTTTATCGGTTCCAAATACCGTCTAACGAGCAATGCTTTATTTTTATGATTTTCCGATTTTTTCGATTAGAAAATCTTTCGTACATAGTTCTATTTTTTCCAGAAAAAACAACAAATCATAGAAACTCCCACTAGTTCATCGATTCCAAATATCGTCTAACTAGCAACATTTCATGACTTTCCGGTTTTTCAATTAGAACGGTTACGTGTGTAGTCAGTTACACTTTTCTAATGTTCTAGAAAAACAACAAATCATAAAGCTCCCACTAGTTCATCGATTCCAAATGTCGTCCAACTAGTAACACTTCATGATTTTCCAATTTTTCAATTAGAAAATTACTCGTGTAATTACTACACATTCAAAATTCACTAGAAGAATTTCAAAGTCCGAAATCACCTTTGATCAAACTAAGTTTGTCTTCCGTTTGACACGAATGACACTAGTGACATACCTATATGTCACTCTGGTTTTTAAAAGGCTTAAGAGAAAACTATCTCTTCCGAAAATTAATTGCATTATCGATTAACTAGTTCAACGTCCTAGTTACTTTCCACTTTTTAACGAAGTCAATACTAGTCAATTATAAATTTTAAGCAATTTAGTAAGGGATATAATGCTGTAAATAAAATGACATATATTAATTCAAGTTTAACACTACTATATTTATTTTAGGAATTGTAAACTAAATTAAGTCTACTCTACCATTCCAAGGTTTTAACCTCGCATCTCAGTGCCGCCGTAGGGTAGGTCAAAGAGATGACGGTTAAATCGAGACAATCTCATCAATGAATAACTTGTGAGAATCAAACATCGCACGAGAATCGAACATCCCTTTATTCATTGACTACCTTCCTTTTTTAGCCTAGATATTTCCAAAAATATCCTTTATGAGTGTGACCTACTATATCGGATCTCTTAGGTACGCCCCGAGTGTGCCGTCGTAGGATAGGTCAGTGACCCGACGAGTACCCAGAAATCCTATCCTTTCGGAGACCAAGCCATGAATGTTGATAGGGGTGAACACCATCCGTAGGGGGACGAAATCAAAGCGCCGCGAGGCGTCACCCTTCTCTCACTTACTTGTATCTATAGTAGAGGCCGTGGGGTTGGCTGTCGCCTCCCCCGCTCCCACTCAATATTTTGGAAGTGGTGGTGGGTTAACTAACCACGTCTTTTTGATGTTAACATAAAAGCACATTAAATCAAGGATTCCGAATGGTGTCGGTAACGTAGGCAAGCCTACCCGTCCTATTCGTTGGAACATATGTGACAGTCGGACGAAGTCGGGTCAAGACGGCCCCATTGAGATAAGAAGGAATCACCCTCCGCTCTCCAGTGTAGCTTAGTCTTGCCGGACCCCCGTGCATACATCACACTAGGAGGGTTAAGTCGGTCGAGCGAAGCTCAGTTGACCACCCAACCTATAGGCGAACCGTTTTTATCCAAGATTTATTGTTCTTTGACCATCATTCAATCTCGTAGACTCTACGAATCGAAAACGTGATCTCGTTTGGGCTTTAAGGCGGTTCACCGAGAACACACACCGAAAGGCCTAACGATTTCATAACCCGTCCTCGGATCTTTAATTAGTTACTAAATTAATTAATTACCACGTATTAATTAAATTTCAACTAATTACACGAGTTTGTATACATGCCTATTTTAATTACCAAAATTAAAATTCTACATGTATGCATGGAGTGGATTTATGATATGATGCATGTCATGGCAATTCCGATTTTATATCTATTTTATGATCAAACACATAAAAAATAAAGTGCGGAAAATTTAAACACCGAGATGGATCGTTGGTACCCCCGTATCTAACCTATTAGAAAATAAATAACCAAACCCTAACTAGGGTTTACTACTTTCTAACAAAATCTGCAGCTGTTCGAACTCTTCGACGATCGGCATACGAAACGGACTCGGATCGGGACGAAACTTTCCAGATCTTTTCTTCACTCCTTGAACTTCAATATGGACGGTTGGATCGGATTTTTGACTTACCAATTTTCTCCAGTAAACTGCCAAACTTGCTGCTGAATCTGACTTTAACTGCACTGCATCAAGGACTTCCTGAGGCAGATCGGGAATCGAGATGAATCCCGATCGACCTGAAATTTTTATGGTACGTCCGAAACTCCAAGTTGATCAATCTGAACGGTCGGATTTGCGTTTCAACGGTCCAAACTCTCCCAGAAAATCGAGGAAGTCACAGATAGTGTTTCTGTGAATCCTGCGTTTTTCTGTTACAGCAGCCTCTTCGCAGCATTAAACGGATATCGAAACGGATTCTGATCGACGCCAAAATTTGTGGAGTTGATCATCATCTTCTAATCTTGATTCTGACCGGAGGGATCTTCGTTTCAACGGTTCGATCAACGGGAAACACGAAATAACTAAACAGCTACTAAACAGATCTATTTTCTGGAAATTAAAATTGCAATAAAAAAGAATTACATAATTTCCTATACTCATATGGACGAATTTTCATCGTTTATATGAGTTTACAATAGATCTAACGGGTAAACAGTGCCAACCCCAATCCATCTCTTCAACCACGACATTCATAAGCATAAAAATTAAACATATGCATCGGCCCCCAAAAAAATTGGGATAAAAAATCTACATGTTTTACCACTCCTAGATCTAATATTTTATACGTATAAATATAGATCACCATGGCGACTGATACCACTGTTAGTAATATCATCCGCAGCGGAAACGATTTATGGATCTAGATCTATAAACTACACGTAATAAAATAACTAGATCTATATCTACAAGGGGGTTGTAGATCATACCTCTTGGATCTCAAAATCCAAGTTGAAGAACCGCAATAGGATGAACGAAGGAAAGCGTGAAGAGCGCCACGATCTTCCGCACGTGTGATCCAAGCAACTCCCGGTGGAAGGAAATTCTCGACTCGAACCCTTCCGATATGCTACCCGGAAAAATCTCCAAGATTTCTCCCCTTGTCTCCCCTTGGCCGAAATTTTCTTTCTCCTCTCTAAGAGGTGAAAGTCGAAAATTGTAGTGTGTTATTTGGCTTGGGAGAACTCTCTTTATATAGGAGAGTAAAACTTAAGCCCCAAGGATTTTATAATTAATACAAAATCAATTATGATAATCCTATTAAATAAAAGATAATCCCATAATATTCTAGAACAAATCTAGGATAATATTTATCTTTATTTCTTTCCATAAATATTTATCCAATAAATATTTTATGCGCATGTCTTATTAATCACAAGAAAACTAATTTCTTGTTCATTAAACATGCTTGGGGTCGAAAATCATCAACATTGACCTAGTCAATATGATTTATTTTCACACACACAATAATTGGGCCAAGATTATGGAAAATGTCTTTTCCACATATTTAATTATTTAGCCCAACTAATTTAATAGTCCACTAAACAATTAATTCACATATCGTTTTAATAAAGTCCAATAAGAACTAAATTAATATTATTAGGATTCGACGTCCGAGAATAGCTATGCTTTATATTAGGAGGCACGTCGGGGACCATGGACTAATAATCGGCGGCTCCGATAAATCAAATAAATAATTATAGAATAATTATATTCGATAAATCAATCACGGGAATATGCCACCATAATCCCGATCGCACTCCTCCGATTATGAGATTATATTTATCTCCTCACGAGAATAATAATAAGCGTCCATTGATATAATCATTACATATGGATTAATCCTCCATAGATCGTTCATTCTAAATCGGGAAGTTACCGTTAACCCTTTTTAGAACCTCTTATCCTTATTTACCATTAACCCCCTAGTGATCAATTAATTCATACAACTCATGGTGATCAATCGGTGTGATATGAACTCGCGCGATCGATCGGTTTCTAGGATTAACAAATAAGGGAAGCTGTCTATCTACTTCCATAAATGGAAGGAATGGATTCCGTATACGTGATAACACGGACTACTCACTCAATCCGAGTACAATGCCAAGATGGGGTAATTCGGACCACGGACTCGGTGTAATCCTTAACCGTCAAGTCAAACCTCATGCGATTCAAGCGGTTATTTGTGATCACCTCGGGATTAAGATATATCCATAAATATGATCATCCATTGATTCGATAAGACTTCTTGATTACGGAATTATATCGTGAACTCTAATCAAATCGGTCCGGCCACTATATGATATATCTATCATACATAAATGCCCCATTAGGTTCTCTTAACCGAAAGTCCGGATAAGACAATCACACCAATAGTGTTCTGGGCGCATTAATAGCACGTTAAAGGAGAGACCCGATACTCTCGATTAACTTCACTACGGGCTAATTGTATTTTAAGTACATCTTCACTAACTCAATCCTCCCGTGTATATACCATACACTGAGTTAAGTGATTACATAAACGATATACTTAGGGTTTTCTGTAGTGTAAATACTATTGTCACATCGGTGATTATGAGAATAATAAATATGAATAATAACGTCAATTCATTTATTAAATAAAACAATTACAAAAATTGTCTTTCGGGCATCACACCTAACAATTGATGTGAGACATCATTTTATAAGAGATCATGTTGAAAAGAAAGATGTGGTGGTTCTATACATCCCTACTGAAGATCAACTTGCTGATATTTTCACTAAGCCACTTGATAGTGAAAGATTTGCTAAGTTAAGGACTGAACTTGGAATCATAAAGGTTGACTGATATTCAGCTGTGTACCGGAATTCACCAAGGGGATTAGTCTTTCCTATGTTGGGTGAGCTCACTTAGCAGATTAGTCATTGGTATCAACAATTCCATGTACTTATGTTCGGACAATTGAGCAAATGAGGTTGCCAAGGGGATTGGTCTTTGTCATGTTGGGTGAGCTCACTTGACAGATCAGTCATTGGTATTAAACTTCATCTTGTATTATCAATTGAACAAAACAAGAAGAAAACGAGGGATCGGCGAGTACATTTGTCGGCGGAGCTGTCTCGAAGCCTATTTATCGACGGACTACGAGTCTACCCTGGCGATGTTCACCCTATTTGGATGGAACGTTACTCAGTCAAAGCTATTAAAGTCAAAAACAGTTTGGCGGGATATTTATTCTATCCATTATTACCATAGTTAAACCATCCAACGGTTACAAACGTTATGGAGGAGTAATGGGCCACGTGTCAAGACAGAACTTATTCAATTTAATCGTGGTTACCTCAATGTACGTACAATGACAGTTTCAACTACCCACTGTCTATATAATCAGACTGTCACACAGCGAATTCTCTACTTGCAATTTCTGCTTTATAACTGCATTTTCTACATTGTGTGAACACAGATTTGAGATTAAAATTTTCTTCATCTCATTCTTTTCATTAAAATGGCGGGAAAGGTTGATGTCCAAATAGAATCAAGCCAAAGTGTTAGAGGTTTTGTTGAAGATGTATGTAAACAGAACTGAACTAGCCATTAACATTGGTCGAAGAATAAGGAGGTATGCCGGTCTGGAGAATGTGTTGAATATAAGACTGGAAACAATTTCTTATACAAATGTTGTCAGTTTCTGGAGAAATATTCAAATACATGAAGGAACTGAAACATTTAAAACTGCTGTAAATGGGCAAGAAATTGAAGTTTCCCCCAGTCTGTTGAGGGATGTTTTTGGATTTGTTGAAGTGGTGGATGGCTCAGTCAATCCTGAAGCAATGGGATTGGACAAAATGGCATTTGTTGATCAGATTAAAACAGATGCAGCCATCAAATCCGTTCCAGGCATCAACTGCAAACACATTGGGAGTGAATACAGTCTGCTGAGCAAACTGATTGCTAAAAACATAGTTGGATTGGTTGGAAGTATGGACACTCTATCAAGACCCAAGATAGAGTTGATGATTATCATCTGCAGGAGCATGAAGTTTGATTGGGCTAGATACTTCATCCACTATATGAAGAAGGTCTTCAAGGAAGAGAAAGAGGGAAAGAGGAAGTCCAAGGCCCTACCCTTAGGATCGATGGTTCGAACCTATTTGAATCATCTTGGAATCCACGATGTAGAATGCGAAAAGATCAATCGAGTCTAGATACAAGAAGGAAATTGATTATGCTATTCTGGTCTAGATGATGATGAAGAGGTTCTTTGGAGATCTTCTTTGGTGATGATAATGATGGAGATGATGGTGATCTTTGGTGGTGAGTTGGTTCGGCAAACTAAGAAGATATCTATCAAACCTGTTTGCACCAAAAGAAGGCCGCCGAGAAAAGAAAGGGTGGAGGTACAAAGAAAGTAACTGAAGGTTCAAAGCCTTCAAAGAAAACAAGAAAGGAAACAGCACAGACTACTGAGTCTGCTGAGGGTCAAGTGGAGGTTACTGACCCTGTTGTTGCTGCAAGAAAAACTGTTGTTGAAATATTGATAGAACAACAGAAAGAAGTCAGTAGAAAGAGGAAGTTTGATGTGACTGAAAAGGAGGATGAACCCATTTCCAAGAGGAGAAAAGAGATTGTCCATAAACAGAAACATGGAAAAGGGAAATAACTCAAAAACTTGGAGGCTCAAAGAATCTAAGAGGAAGCATCAGTAGAAGAAGAAGAAGAGGCTGTTGAGGCTGAGCCCTTAACTATCATTCCGCCTGTAGTAATTAGTGACTCCTCACCTGAAGAGGTTGTCAAATCTAATGATGATGGACAGGTTGTTGTTGAGCAATCTGTTGAAGATATACAGGAGTCTACTGACCCTGAGCCTGCTGTAGTTTCTGCTGAAGAACCACAGCAAACCATTGTATCTGAACCTGCTGTGGTAGTTGAAGAAGTAATTGAAGATTTGGTTGAAGACCCTGCAAGTGTGGCAAGAACTCAGGGGGAAGAGCAGTCTATTGCTAACCCTGCTGATGAGCATGTTAGTTAGGGGGAACCAATTGTGGTACAGATGGAAGTAGTAGGCACAAATATACAACCACAGCAACCTACTGACTTTAGAACATCTGTTGAAGAAACCATGAGCTTACTTGTTGGAGCTTTTGGAGGTCAGCAAGCTGCTAAACATGTCATTAGAAAGCCATCTATGCCATATGAAAAGGCATCTAAAAATTGAATGTTCACTTGGGTTATCGGGGAGTCTGCTAGACAGACATTATCGAATAGCGCCTTTTGATGAGAGATATGAACAAGAAGCTTCGAGAAAACTGGTCTTTTCCGAGTTATATCAAGCTAGGGGCAAAGTAGATCCTAACTTCAAAAAGGTGCAAAACTACTTTCAGTGGAAGTTTGGATTTTACAAAAGACAGAAACCAGCTGCTGATCCAATGAGTGGATTTGAAGAATGGGCATTTGAGCAGCTAGGTGTGGATAGCCTATTGGATTTGATAGACACTAGCATGCTACAATCCAGGCTGATGGATCTTTTGGATGAAGGAAAGAAAAGTGGAGCTATTATGTTCAGAGATCCAAAGTTTACACCAGACAGTGATTCATCAAATTCTGATGATGATACCCCTATGTTTCCTTGGGAGACCAGTGGAGTGGCTAGAGAAACAACAACTGAAGCCACTGGTCAAGAAGCCACTGATATTATAGAAGCAGAACCCACTGAGACTGGTAAGTTTTCTGAGGGCCAGCAGACTGGAGAGATTGATGAGGATCTACAGGATCTCACCATGGATGATTTGGAAGCCTTGATCAACGAAGGAATTAATTTGAGTGCTAGTAGGCTAGCTGATGAACCTTCTACATTTCATGTTGTAGAGCCTCTTGCACAAGCCGAAGCCTGAACGAGTGAGGATTTGGATGGAGAAAAGGTTGCGATTTCAATGAACCCGAGTGCCACCGTTCGAAGAGTCCATTGAATATCAAGATGGATTTGACTTTGAGGACATTCTTACTAAAATGCCATCATCATCGCACAAGATTGGTCATGCGAAGGATTCCAAGTGGATAATGAGGCTATATTCAATCCACGAGAGAATTGAAGAGGAGGTACGGAGTTCTTGGGCTACAAACGGACACCGCACAAAGGTTGGAACGGGAGGTACAGTCTTGAGTCTCAAACACACACTGGACAAAGGTTGGAACAAACTTTGGGTTTGGAGAAACCCTTCTTTATTCTTTGGTAAGGCGCTCGTAGTGGAGCCTACTTGGAGACAAGACCACCGAAGGGAAAGATGGTCGGCGGGGCCGCATTAATGAGGATGACCATTACTTGGACTTTGACTTTAGTGATGAGGAATTTCGGATACTGAAGAAGAAAATATTGATGTTAATCCCCCTCGAGGCATTTGTACTGTTTTTAAGGAACTGCCATTGATCCTATCCTGGATGAATATGAAGGACCTAACCTCTTTTAATTTGGACGGGGAGTTGGGCAATGGTAATAAGCAATCGAGAGGCCACGGTATAATGTGGAGGAGCCTGCTGATGAAGCCACTGGTGGAAGGATGACCAGTGAAGTGCCAGTTGAAGTGTTAAATGAGTTAAGAACTGTGAGGCATGATATGCAACAGTTAAGGACTCAAGCGGGACGAACGAGGAAGAGAGATTTGAAGAAGCGATGAAGATGGTAAATGAAAACGGACAATCAAGCGCCACGGTTGCTTCAAACTTCACATCTACTCAAAATGCGTGAATGATCGATATTAGATGTGAGGGGCATCAAGGTTGGAAATACGCCAAAGAAAAGTTTACGAAAGACCAATTCATTTCCATTCATGAGAAACTTGACAACCTTGCTTTGCAACACCTAAACTCTTGAGCTCTTTGTGCACGATCCCAAACTTGCGAAAGGATCAACGGATTTGGAGGAGACATTGCAATCCGGGATCACGCTATTGATACTAGAAGCGGAACTATGGAAGGTCAATTGCATAGAGTGATAGTATCACGGGAGGTTATTCATGGCCTTATATCCCGTTTTGTTGATGATGTCACTAAGGGGGAAGAGGGCCAATCGAGTGCTGAAGCAAAGGAGGCTGCAAGACTCTTTGCAAAGAAGAGATGGGAGGATGAGCTTAATGCTCTCGGGCAACTTTGCACACAGCGAGTTCAACTTCTGCGATGATCTCCTTAGACAATACAAGAAAGAATACTACAACAGAAGGAGACCTTATCAGGACATGGGATATCTTGAAGGCCTAAACTCTTTCTTGGCATTGAGATTTTGGGAAACAAGAGTCAGAGCCTTAAGGGCAACTTACAGAGGAGGCAGAGGTGGAAGAGGTGGAAGAAGTGGCAGAGGTGATAGGATGATGCCTATCACAAAAGCAAAAGACTCACTTGATGAATTCAAGGAACTTTACATGAAGTTTGGATTCGAGTGAATGATATCAATCTTATCTGCTGAAGCTTGGAGCTGGTGGAAGCAAGTTAATCCCTACATTGATTTTACACGATTGAAAATGAATGGATGAGGGATATGATAGAGCAGAATCGAGAACCTATCAAGAGCAAGGCGAGAAGGCTAGACAAGAAAGAGAAAAGAGACAATAGATCAGCATACTTACATCACTTTATCTTTGCTGTATCTAGTTTGTAATAGCCTTGAACAAATGATTTTAATGAAAGATGAATACTTGTTCTATTTTATTTATTTTGCCTTAATCTTTTTGCTTTGCTGATTAGGTGAGGGTAGTGGCATCATCACCAAAAAGGGGGAAATTGTTGGACTTATTTCTTAGTTTTGATGATGAGTGCCATACTAGCTGTTATAGTGCAAAGGCAAAAAGATGTCTAGATCAAATGTATAGGTTTATTAGAGTTTGATTCATAAATAAGTTTGATCAAACAAGCCGTAAAGGCCTATTTGGTTGATATCGACGGATGGTCTAGGTCGGTAGGGTAGATAGGTCGGTAGACTAGTCGGGAACCTGCTTGAAGGCGAAAGAGGCGAAGGCGAGGGTTCAAACTCGGTAAATGAAGGCTAAGGGATCAAACTTAGTATTTAAAGTCAAGGATATGGAATCGAGAATTTAGGCAAGTCGTGATGACCTAAGCGATTACATATACCTTGTGTAGAAGGTCTAAGTTCCATAAGTTGGATGATGTTTGGAACTTGGTTATAATTAAAATGATGTAATCTAACTTCACAAATAAAAGTTAGATAAAAGTAATCGGTGCATTATATTTTACATACGAAATATGATGATCGACGGACGATACACTACAAGAAAAAGGGTCAACGGTGACGAAATTTAGTGAAGGGTGCAAATCTCATCATTAAAAGACTACTTTAGTGAGGAAAAGCTGTGAGGGGAAATCATTTATATAGCTAAAAGGTGACCATTAACCACTTTGAATTTCAATTACTCTCACTATTTATAAGAAATCCCGTCATTATGATAAATAAATAAATATTTCCTCTCATTATACCCAATTTGTTATTTTTTTCTCACTAATTTTATTTTTATAATAAAACATCACACTATTATATCCTATCATTTTCCCTCATCCAAACTCCATTTTCATTCAGCAAAAACGCAAAAAAAAACTGTCCACACCCAAAATCAAACCCCAAAAAATGTTTCTCTCCCCGACCTCTCGGCTCCACCTTCCCTAGGGTTAGCAACGCCGATGGTCACCACCAGTCCCCCACCTCCATCAACACAAACAAGATATCAATAGATGGTTTATGCGTCCTTAACTTAGGGTTTATGCGTTCTGTTTATCATCTCGATTTTTCATTAAAGCCTTTGGGGATTTGTCATTTCCTGAGGTAAGCGTATTTTCAGTTTCCCTACCTTTGGTAGACTTCGCACTCCGGCGAGGACGAGGAGCGAGGTCGGTAGGTGCAAGCGGCGGCCTCACGAAGCTTTGAAGACGTAGCTCCACCACCGGACCACCGCCTTTGCACTATTTTACGGTCGAAGAACCGAGCTAAATGAGGCTGGGACCTTGTTTGTGACAAACATTCTTCTTCTTTTTCGGTAAGTGGTGCATCATCCTTTCTCTTCGATGTCATTTTCCCTCCCTTCAGGATGTGATTCTGCCATTTTGTGGGCTATTGGCTTGTCTGTTGACAAAGATGCTATGAAACCTTTGCACTCTGCTAATTTATTCTACTTAGAGGAGAAATTCCTATGTTCTGAGGTCTTGTTATCATTTTGTTTTCTGTTTTGGCTGCGATAATTGTAAACTTAGCTTGTCTGTCACTTAGGCAACATTTTTGGCATTATTAAAGTATATGTATGTTCATTGTTTTTCTTTTTTCTTTTTAAGAGTGATGGGTCTCGGAATACTATTCTATTTGGCACCATTCCTCTAACAACAATTGAGAGATTAAGAAAAATTGTAAGTTTCTATCTATTTAATTCTTTTTTCTAATTCTCTTTTGTTTGTTGCATATCGTGATTCTATTATTTTTTTGTTAAGCACTAACTAATATTTAGAAAATGTGATAGTTTTCTTAGTTTGCTATGAGAATGAGACATCTTTTATCTTTTGAGAGTCCCACTTTACTGCATAATACACTACGCGAAATAACAATAATGTCATTCAAAAGAAATTAGTTTGTATGGATAAGCACCATTTATATGTTTGGTCTAGTTGTTACGGTTCTGCTCTATTTGGGTCTTATTTACGTACGAATCGAGTGATCTGTTTTAGTGGTTGTATGCAATCTGTTATGCACTGCTATTTTAGGTCTTTGAATGCTCGGTTTGCCCAAGTCCAAGTCTCAGGTTGTCTTGTATGTCTATAGTTGTGGTCTGTTATGCTTAACGACCTATCTTTGTATAAGCATGATACTTGAGAAATGATATGTGAAGTATGCAATCTGCTTATGTGAAGCATGAAATGTTAAATGCCATTATCTTTGAACATTAAACTCCCTTTTCTTTTTATAGGTATACATAATGGTTGGACCTATATCAGGCTCAACAGGTGGAGCACAACCACCACATGAAAATCCACATAGGATACCATCAAATTGCCAATCATGTATGCTATGTTTGTTAGTTATCTTACTTTCACATTATCGTCGCTTGAAATGTTTACCACATCTACATATGCCAGCATGTTTGTACTATACTACGTGTCTAACGATAAAAGTTTGTAGAGTTAGTTACCACAATGATCTATTAGACTGTGTGACCAATTTATGTATGATTTATTTTTTTTCTGTTCTTCTATATATTTAGCTTTTCATTTCAGTATAAACTAGAAACATATTACCCACACACTAAGATGTTTCATTGTCTTTTGTTTATAGCCTCTGCTATTGCACCTCGTGCCCGCAAGGGCCGAGGGCAGGCGATAGGCAAAAAAATCTTGATGCGTGTAGCTGAGATTGGTGGTCCAATCCCACTCCAATGGGATATTGATTACGGAACATAGAAGGCGTTAGGTCCTGATGCTTCCTTATATGCAAGTGGGGTCGGGATCCAATTTTAGTATATCTTGTGAAATCCTATCTTAAGTCCTTTTTTTATTACTTGACATACTCTGTTTGCTTAAAAAATACAATATGGAAATCACATAAGTTGAGTTCAATAGTTTGGAAGTCACAAAGTGAAAGTTACAGCTTGATTAGTTTTGTGAAAGTTACCGCTTGTTTAGTTTTGTTACTTATATTTGTCTAAAAATGAATTCTTTTGCATTTGATTGAATGTCATGTTTTTCTGTTTGAATAATTGCAGAACATGCTGGTACAGATAGGAGACCAATTTCTTACATGGACAATATTATTGCTATCTACACAATGTTGGATGCTACTTTTGCGTCAAGCATCAGTAGGCCCTTATCCTCACGTAAGTCCACTCTTTCATAACATTATGGTAGAATCAAAGTAATACTAAGCACGATTGGCTCACTAGTTTGTTCATTACATTCTCGATTACTGTGAAATTCGGTCTTGTTATTCAACCAAGTTGAATTCAAGGTCCGAATTTCTTGTTTGTTTTGAGTCTCGTGATTTCTTTGAATCTACATATCATGTTGAATCTTTGGCTGAATTTATAAGAGCTACGATCTCTTGCATATTTCATAATCGATGAGCCTTAACCTTGCCAAACCCTTTTGCTAAATATTAAGCTGAATTTCTTTGCTACATTTTGTTTGTTTGAGCCTTATATTTCTTTGTTTTTCTTCTTTGCTTAACTTCTTTGCATCTAAAAGCAAAAGTTTGATCCTCTTTTGCATTTCTTGAGTGCATTTGTTGAATCGTTTTGTGCACTCAACTTTGTTGAATTTCCCATCTATTTGAAACACTTTGCTTGGCGTACATCTTACCTGCTTGAATCTTTGTATTGAACTTGTTGAATTGGGGAATTTGAGTTATATCCTTAAGTCCTCATTGACCATCTGCATATTTGAAGCTTTGAGTACATCTTGGTGATCCATCTTTTTCTTTGTTCTTTGAATACGAATAGCTTGTAGGTTGCTTTGCTTAGCACTTTGCTTGATAGTATTTGTTGAATACCTTGTATTCAGTTTTTGAGTTTTGCTCTCATAAACTTACCATCTTGGTGTGCTTATCAGTCCTGTGATTCAGCTGAAAGTTCAGCGTATTTGTTATGTTCATTACCGCCAAATGTAATTATGCCTTGGCTTCATCCTTGATCTGTATTTGAATCTGAATTGTAGTGAACTCTGCTGATCTTGTAACTAAACTTGAACTGTACTTATAATTTTGTAATCTGTTCTCTAAACTAAAGCTGAACCTGGATTTGTAATTGATCAGTAGTGCTTTAAGTTCTTGTTGTATTAGAACCTGCATCTTTTACTACAACTTCCCTGTTTTGGTAAACTGCCTTTGCAGCACTCTGTTTGATCTATATCTGGGCTGCATTTAGCCTACCTGATTTTAATAAGTTTGGTCAAACCCCCTTGGTGTAATAATTTGTTTAATACACTTTATCTGTCTGAATATCTGAATTAGCTAAACTTGTTTTGAACCAAGTACTGAAGCATCTTTTATTGACCTGAATTAGCTAAACCTGTTCCATTTTTTTTTATCATCAGTAGACTTTATTGTTACTGTTTATCAATCTTGGAACACCCATTTGCTGTGTATTAGTTATATATAAACTATGTGCAGTTGAAAGTTTCATTTTCCTTAATTTAATAAGTTTTCTGCATCTTGAAATTAAAGCTTGATGGCTAGTTATCAAGCATGTAATGTCGTTATTGGCTTTGCAGATACGATTGTTCTGGGTATGGTGCCTCTACTGGAAAGGTAGCTTTCATTTTGTATCGTTCATACCTATGACCTTGTTAAAGATTGCTTTATTGAATTCCCCTACACTTGAGCAATGTGGAATTGTATAATATTGCTAAAATGCACTTTGTAATTGTTTGATGTGACACAACCAAGTTAGTTCAATACATATGCGGATGTAGAAGCATTGTACGAGTGCCTAGAAACTCAATACAGAGTTAGTAAAAAAGATGTGATCCTTTATGGACAGTCCGTTGGAAGTGGGCTGACATTGCACTTAGATGCCTAATTGCCAAGGCTGAGAGGCGTAGTTCTACATAGTGCTATACTTTCCGACATTCGTGTCCTCTGTCATGTAAAGTTCACATTTTTGTGTGACATATACAAGGTAAGTTTTTATTTAATGTCTATATAGGGTAGCTTAGGGCATATACACTGGACACCACGATGAACTACACCAGTTATAAACTAATTACGATGTCCCAATGTGCAGAATGTAAATAAGATCCGAAAGGTGAAGTGCCATGTACTCGTGATACATGTAAGTGCTCCTCTTTATTAGGTGTTTCTCTTGAACTTTTTCTTTCTTCTTAGTTAGTCTGACATATTTCCATGATTACGTTACAGGCTACAGAGGATGATGTAGTAAACTAGTTTCACGGTAATGGATTATGGAAAATGGATAGAGATCCGTATGAGCCCTTATGGATCAAAGGAGGAGGTCATTCAAACTTGGAGATATACCACGAATACATAAGACTTGTTTGTAAATTTATCAAAGAAATGGAGAATATGACAAGCGAGATCGGTGAAGAAGATCCGACAAAGCCTACATTTTCACACGATGTCAAATTGTATTACGGTAATTATTCCATTAAATGCTTTGCAATCTCAAGGTTAGACAATCAAAGCGCAACCATAATGATGCACTTTCCTTAAACAAGAGATGTAGATGGTAGAAATTTGTAATTTTAATCTTTTCACTTTTGTTTTAGGGATTATTAAAAAGTTTGTTATTCTAGCTTGTGAATTGTTGAAATTATTTAACAATGTTTTTTTTCTTTTGATGATGTGTTTGATAATGCTTTATAATGATGAGATATGTCATCATTCGGTCATGATTTGGCTTGGGGTAGATTTACATACAATGGGGGTATATATTATCACTTAAACAAATTTGAAGAGGGGCAATACGGTCACTTAAAAGTCATGTGTATCCGGTCATTAAAGACTTTTAATGACGGGAAATGTACTCTCGTCGCCCCTCCTTATTGCTTCTCTATATAAAGGCATATAGTGAGAGTAAAGTTCGCGTCACTATTGAACTTTCTCATTTAGTGATGGGTATTTTACTCTCTCTGAAAACATGTCTTTAGTGAGAGTAAGATACCCGTCACTAAATGAGAAGTTCAATAGTGACAGGAATTTTTACTCTCACTAAATGCCTTTATATACAGAAGCGATAAAGAGGGGAGATGAGGGTAAATTTCCCGTCACCAAAAGTCTTTTATGACGGGGAATTGACTTTTAATGACCGTATTTCCCCTCACTAAAATTCGATTTTCTTGTAGTGTTATTGGAAGATTACATGGATAAGGACAGCCAACTACCTCTGACTTATCAAGAAAATCAAAGGCTGAGATTAAAAAGACGTTGGGATGATTCACATTCTTATCCATTGGATACAAGTCAAAGGGGTGGACAGGCCCACTTGCTTGTCAAAAAGGAATTCGACGAGTGTCGATCCTATGAATAGTGACAGAATGCAAATCAGATGGGACAAAAACAAGGAACGGTCACATTTGAATTTCAAATGCAAGTCACATGCATTCTTGCCTATAAATAGAGGACTTTCAACTCAGAAAAATAGGATGAAAAATTGGGATAAACTTTAAGTGATAATGCGAAATTTGAAAAAAACACCTGTGAACATGCGAGCTTAAGGTCTTGATCTAGTTAATTTCTTCAAGTGCATTCTGTGTTCAAGCTGCATCAAGCATACACACTTGAAGACTGCAAGCTGCGATTACATCATCCTAATCAAGCTGCTGCAATTGAATCATTTATTTGATTCAATCTTTATTTTATAAAGAACCTGCCGAAGACCAGTGAAGCATCTGTTGGGTGTGAAAGACTGTTGTTTGTGGTGGAGCTGGTGAAGAGGCAATTCTACCCTTCAAGGACCAGTGGAAGACTCAGGAGCAGTAATCCTACCTGTTCCCAGTTTTCAGTTTGTGAAGCCATAGTTATTGGTGAAGGACAAACAACTTAGGAATCTTTGTAAAAGCCGCATCAAAGATCTCTAGTGAATTTCCTCCAACATCACGGGAGAAGAGTGGACCGACGGGATTACATCACCTGGAACCACTATAAAATCGGCTATTTACTTTACGCATTTACTTTACGCACTTAGTTTATTTTATACATCGACCTACCGAATCTAGCAAGCGAAATCACACACTTGCACTACGAGTATCTAATACTTAGTATCATATTTAACAACAAGTTTTAAGGCTTAATTTTGATATAATTCCATTTGCACAAATTCAGCAAACTCAACTATCGTAGACTACGTTTATCGGCGGAGCTGCGAAGTCTCGACGGACTCGAAGTATCATCGATCGCTTGAAGTTGCAGAATTTGTTAACTCCAAAGTTTTAAGTGTTAAGTTTATTCCCCCCCCCCCCTCTAAACTTAACCAAAGCCTTCTCAAGGGACCAACACAAGAGTAGTGTCTACTCAAACGAACTGCTATTTCAAGACTGTCTTTCCTCTAAGGAAAGTCGAGAATGGGAAAGAATGTTTATACGTGTTAGTCATCTAAACTAAGTAGTTTTAAGGCTAAACAAAAAATTAATAAAATTGGAAATTAGAGGATAAGGAAAGTGATTTCGGATCACTGACCAATGCATCCTTAGCAATTTTCTCGAAAGCTAAAGTTCTTTGGAAGAACTAGGTAGCTTTGCATTAAACGATAAATAAAATAAACAACGGGCAGTTATTTCAGATACACTAGTGGGAGTGATATAAGGAAATGAATCTCGGATTCAATTCTTGAGTATCCCAGAAAATTCATTTTCTGTTTTCGGATTCGTTGGAACGAACGTATTCATTTTCAATAGGATAATTTCTTTGTCTTATTGACGATAAATATAACATTCGTAGCATGAACCAAAGACTCGGATTTTTGTTTGATAAAGTTAGAACCACTAAAAAATGCTGAATAGGTATATGCAACACAATATAAACGCAAATGGTTTCCGTATTTAGATAAACGCTTCTTTCTATTGTATTAATTAGTGCATATTCCCTAACGACAAGATCTGAAGACTGGCTTAGGGTGATTCATATCTCCTAGTCAAAGGAACCCTGTCTCAAAGGAACAATGCCTAAGTTTCCTTTCAATCGGGAAAAGGGTAATAGATTTAAAGAAGTTACATAGCTTGTTCATATCGACCTTCGGGGTCATATGAAAGATACAAGCTAGTGGGAGCTTCTGAGTAGTGACATATTGTCTGATAACTAATCAAAACACCGGTAAGTTTATCCAAAATATTTGGAGGAAATCTCTGATTTCACCAGAGATAGAGTATTCCATACTCAGAAATAGGTTCTTGTGTAGTCTTCGGGACTGATGCTCGGCCTGCCTCCCAGTGAAATGTTTTCACTAAAGGATACACCATCAACTTGCCTTATATAGTCATTGGTGTGCTACGATACGCTGTTGAACTCATTTAAGATATTAGCTGCAAAATAACGGTTTACGTTGTAATGGAAAACCGAGAATTCTACCTAAAAGATGCCTACACATTTGTGGATAAGGAGTGAATTCGGTTCACCCCACTTCTGTAAATATAGACATTTAGCATTTAGTGCTTGAAGGTAGGATTTGGAAATTTTGCATACACGTTCGAGGTCTGAAATATCTTAATGCATTGAGTAACGGTTGGTTATAAAACTCGCAAAATCGAGAGAATGACGGTTATACTGTCAAAATCGGTCTGATAGAGTGTATAAATAACAACCTTAGATCTAGAAATATTTGTACTCAAGATGTTACTAAGCGATTTGTTCGGTCCACATCCAACACCGGCGAGTTGGTGATTACACTAATAAGAACTACTAAACTAGATCGGTATATCGATCCACCCCGAACGTAGTGGGAGTATGGTTTGTCCATTACCCATTGCGGGACCTTACGGTACATAGGGTGGATTGATGACCGATAGTCTGTGTGGGTGTGTAGGATCCCGATCATAGAGGTTGGTTTAAAAGCCATAACCCTGTGAATGGAGTTTGATACTCCGGTTCGTTGGAACTCTTGTAGAACCACCTGAGTATCTCAGGCCCAGTGGGAGTAATTGGAACTACACGGAGAAGAGTCAAATGAATAGGAAAGTTTAACTTTCGACGCAAAGCTGAGTAATTTAGGGGTGATTCCCTAAAAGGTAGACCGTTAACCAGACCGTGATCTCTCTTACCACTCAGTCTTGCTTGATTTCGTCAGAAAAAGCGGGAAATAGGGGTGATTCCCTAAGACTTCCTTGCCGAACAATGGAATCTGAATTCATTCAGAACAGAAGGGTTTTAGATACGAACAAATGGTGGATTCGTTACAAAGTAGAAAATAGGGGTGATTCCCTAAGACATTTTTGCGAGACTAACGGCATCTTCATTTATTCAGAAAGAATTTTTGGCAGGATGCCTGCCATAGCTTATTTCCTTTGGGGATTAAAGCATACCTCTCGGTCATTTCAAAGTCATATATTTTAATATATGGACTTGACCAGAATATTGATAAGTCTTTCGTAGACTGGGCTTCGATATTATTAAAGTAGTATGTAGATTAGTGTTTGTGAATGGTAACACTGAAACAGTTGGAAACAACATGGGTGTGTTATCTGAAGTCAGAGTCTGACATGCCATCGGGATTCATTCTAAAGGATTTGATTCGCTCAAATTCTCGAGAATCGATCATTGGGAATCCTATCCATTCACTTGGTGAAGATATTCTTGCATTTATGCAACATTCAATGATGTAGTCTACCCTACCTCTCAGGAATGGTTATCTAAACCTGCGGAAGGACCGCTGGCACCCCCGTATCAAATCTATTAGAAAATAAATAACGAAACCCTAACTAGGGTTTAGTACTTTCTAACAAAATCTGCAGCTGTTCAAAATCTTCGACGATCGGCAAACCAAACGAACTCGGATCGCGACGAAATTTTCCAGATCTGTTCTTCATTCCTCGGGCTTCAATATGGACGGTTGGATCGGAGTTTTGACTTGTCAATTTTCTCCAGTGAGCCGCCCAACTTGCTGCTGAATCTGAATTTTACAGCAGCGCATCAGAGACTTCCCGAGGCCGATCGGGAGTCGAGATGAATCCCGATCGACCTGAATTTTTTATGTCACGTCAAAAACTCCATATTCATCGATCTGACCGGTTGGATTTGCGTTTCAACGGTCAAAACTCACCAGATATTCGAGGAAGTCACAGGTAGGGTTTCTATGAATCCTGCGTTTTTCTGTTACAGCAGCTTCCATGCAGCAACGAACGGATATCAAAACGGACTCCGATCAACGCCAAATTTTGTGGAATTGTTCATCATCTTCCAGTTTTGATTCTGACCGGAGGGATCGTCGTGTCAACGGCTCGATCAACGGGAAAAACGAAATAACTAAACAGCTGCTAAACAGATCTATTTTCTGGAAACTATAATTGGAATAACAAATAAATTACATAATTTCCTATACTCATATGAACGAATTTTCATCGTTTATATGAGTTTACAATAGATCTAACGGGTAAACAGTGCCAACCCCCAATCCATCTCTTCAACCATAGCAATTAATCATTATCAAAGCATAAAACAATAAATAAAATTTACCTACATGCAATTCCACTCTTTTAAATCGTTTAATTATGATTATGACTATATAAATCGTGGAACCTTTCTCTGATACGACATGAAGGATGTAGGATCTCAGATCTAAACGAGTTAGATCTACGCACAGCGGATGGATCACGACTTATACATCACAATACATAATTAAAGGACTTAAAATACTATAAGGGGGTTGAGATCATGTTACCAATAGTAGGAAGAGAAGCCAAGATCTTCCGATGTGTTCTCCAAATGGCGGTTGGTGGACACCCTTCTTGATACACGAACCTCCTTGATATGCAACATGAAGAAAAACTTAGAGTTTTTCTTCTTCTAAAACCCAAGACAAGAGAAACCAATTTTTCTCTCCTTTTTGAAGTGGTGGTCGAATTTTCCAATGGTTTAAGGCTTGGGAGAACTCTCTTTATATAGGAGAGTAATCCTTGTCCTCCAAGAATTTAATAATTACATTAATCCTTTATTCCAAATAAAAGATAAATAAAATGATTATCCCAAACAAATTAGGATAAATCATATTATTATCTAATATTCCATGAATTAACATTTAACAAATAAAAGATAAATCACATGTCAAATAATTATCCAAGAAAACTAATTTCTCTCTAATTAAACAACATATATTGGCGCCACCATTAAGGGTTACTAAGCCCACATAAAATGTCTTTTATGTGTATTATATTATTTAGCCCAACTAAACAATATCTATGCATATCAATTAATTAGCCCAGCCAATTAATTATCACTGAGGCCCAAATAACAAGATTATTAGTCCGAATTACAGAAGCCACATCGGGGACCATGGACCTATAACCAGTACCTCCAATAATCAATTATTCATCAAACAGAATAAGTACATTAATTATTAATTCCGGGATTACGCCACCATAAACCCGAAACTGAACTCTACCGATTATAGATTTATACTTATACTCAACCCATAGAGTGAATAAGCGTCCATTGATATAATCACTACATAAGGATTAACCCTCAATAGACTGTCCATTCTGAGTGGGAAGTCTCCGTGAACCCGACTCAGAATATCTTATCCTTATTTACCATTAACCCCCTAGTGATCAATTAGTTCACATATCGACTAGTAGCTAATTAGTCTAACATGAACTGGGCCCATCGATCATTTTCTTAAGGCTAACAAATAAGGGGATTTGTCTCTCTACTTCCCGCGGGAAGGAATGGATTCCATGTACGTGAAAATCGAACTACTCACTCATCGGAGATAGTGCCAATGAGAAGTGGCTTGGAACACATATTTAAGTGAACCGTAACTAACACATCAAACACTACCCCGGGACAAGCAGCACCATGTGATCACCTCAGGATTAAGGTTGATTCATATATGATCATCTAATGATTTAATATGATTCCTCGATTACGGAATTATACTGAGAAATACGATTAAATCGGTCCGATCTATATGAATTCCATCATATATAAATTCCCCACGTAGGTACCTTTACCGATAGTCCGGATAAGACTATCACACCCTAAGGTGTTACGGGGCGCATTATTGGTGTTTTAATCAAGAGACCACTAAAATCGATTAAGTTCACCACGGACTAACGATTTAAGCATATCTCCACTAACTCAATCCTCACGTGTAATCCATACACTTGCGTTAAGTGGTTACATACGGATATACTTAGGGTTTGCAGCAGTGTATTACTTTACAAGCACAAAGCAAGTAACTAAGGTGAGATAAATTCTGTCATCCATTATTAAAAACAATTACACAATTTGTCTTTCGGGCACTACACCTAACAATCTCCCACTTGCACGAAATGACAAGCAACGATTGTTTTTAGAGCACACCCTTTCTCATCATATTCACAACACTCTCCCACTTGCTCAAAGCGAGATGAGACATATCTATCAATGCCGTACCCTTCAAGCACTCGACCGATGAGTTAGGTTGTCGGCTCGAGACGATCTTTAAGATCGAAACGTCATTTGGTCCATCTAATCGGGCGGGTACTCTCTCTCAATATGCTTTTGACTTAGTGAGCGAGAAGATCCTTCTAAGCTATCTCTTCATTGTTTTCACAATGAAGTGATATTGGCTTATTAGACCTGGAATTACTCCCAGACCATAAAAGGAAATTCTAAGCACTATGAGTAAACAATGAGCCCGAGATCAACTTAATGATCATCCTTAATCTGACTACAAGTCAGAATCAGTGTAGTCAACCATATTCAAGTTTGCACCTGAATATACAAGAATATGACTCCTCGTTCTCTAAAGATACTTGAGGACGTACTGAACCGCTACTTATTGCTCGAATCCAAGATTCGATTACTATTGACTTGTGATAACCTGACTTGCCATTATCCAAGAGAGACTCTTTCCCATTTTCTCTTTATCCAAAGATTTAGAGAATCGTTCTTGAGAGGTAGGGTAGGACTACTCTCGATGAATGTTGCATACGTATATGCATAATACTCTTATTCAATAAGATAGGTGGGATAGTCAATGACTCATTCTCGTGAATCTGACCGAATCAGATTCTTAGAATATAGTCCAATTCTCTCATCTAGAGAATCTTGGCCTGTCAGTTTCCGACTACAGATAGCACACACATGTTGTTTCCAACCGTTTCAGTGTTATCATTCATGAACACTAATACTACTACTTTACCAATATTGATATCCAGTCTACGAAAGACTTATCAATATTCTGGCCAAGTCCACATATTTTAAAACATGTGACTTTAAATGACCGAGAGGTCCTCTTAAATCCACAAAGGATATAAGCCCCGGCGATCATCCCGCCATTTGTTCTAACCAAGACCCTTACGTTCCGAATGAATCCGGACTCCGTTTTTCGGCAAGAAAGTCTCGGGGAATCACCCCTATTTTTTACGCTTTCTAACGAAATCTTGCAAGGCGAGTGGTGAGAGAGTTCAAGGTACGGTTAACTCTCTACTTGTCGGGAATCACCCATATACCACTCGACTTTGCGGCGAAAGTTTAAACTTTCCTATTCAATTGACTCTTTTCCGTGTAGATCCAATTGCTCCCCCGGGCACGAGACACTCGGGTGGTTCTACAAGAGGCTGAACAGAAGCTGCGGTATCAAAACACCATTTACGGGGTTAAGGCTTTCAAATGAACTTCTACGATCAGAATCCTATACAGCCCACCCAGAGCCATAGATTATCAATCACCCCAGCAGACTGTAAAGTCCACAAAACTACAATGGGTCAACGGTTAAACCATACTCCCACTGCGTCTTGGGTGGATTGACATTCTGATCTAGTAGTTTTTATCAGTGCAATCACCAACAACCGATGTTGGACGTGGTCTGATTAAATCAGATAGTAACTACCTTTGGGTAACCGTACTCCAAAGTTTAAGGCTATTACTTATAGATTCTATCAGAAGGTTTGTGATAGTTCAACCGCCACTTTCTGATCTCAAGAATCTTATAACCAACCTTCACTCGACACATTAAGATATTTCACAAACAGTCACAATCTGAACGTATGCGCAAAATCTCCAGTCCTACCTTCAAGCATTAAGTGCTAAATGCTTACATTTACGGAAGTGATGTGAACCGAATTCACTCCTTATCCATAAATTCACAAGCATCTTCTAGATAGACTTCTCGGTTTACATAATAATGTTAACCGTTATTTTGCAACCAATTATCTTAATCGAGTTTAGCAATGTATTGTAGCACATCAATAACTATATAGGGCAAGTCTATGGTTTCTTCCTCAGTGAAAAACATTCTACTAGGAGGCAGGCCGAACATCAGTCCCAAGACTATGTGATAGCCAATTTCTGAGCATGGAATACTCTATTCTCTGCTAAAATCAGAGACTCCTCCTCGTATTCTTTCGATAAACTAAACCGTGTTTTGAGTAGTTATCAGACAAAATGTCACCACTCAAAATCTCCCACTAGCTTGTATCTCTTACTAGACCCCGAAGGTTATGATGAACAAGCTATGTTACCCCTTCAAATCTATTACCCTTTCCCAATTGAAAAGAACTTAGTCATTGTTCCTTTAAGACAGTGTTCCGAGACTGGGAGATAGGAATCACCCTTAGCCAGTCATTAGGTCTTATCTCTAGGATATATGCACTAATTAATAGATTTTGAAGAATCGTTTATCTTAATACGGAAAGCATTCACATATAATAGTTTAAGATGTATTACATATACCTTTTCAGCATTTCTTAGTTGTTCTGACGTTATCAAACAAAAGTCCGAGTCTCGGATTCGTACTACAAATGTCATTTTCACTAACTATGAGGCAACAATATATCGAGTTGAAAGTGAATCCATTTGTTTCAACGAATCTGTAAACAGAAAAATAAATTTTCTTTGATATTCAAGGATAGAATCCGAAATTCATTTCCTTATATCACTCCCACTATATTAGCTGAAATTACTACCCATTGTTACTCTATTAATCGTTAATGCAAAGCTCTCTTGTTCTTCCAAAGAACTTAGCTCCCGAGTCGAGTTACTCGGTTAAGAAAGTTACTAGGGATTCATTGGTTAATGATCTGAAATCACTTTCCTTATCCTATACTTTCTTTACTTAATGTTTCGGTTTAGCCTCAAAACTTTAGTTAAGATGATTAACACTTATAGATATTCTTTCCCATTCTTATCTTTCCTTAAAAGGAAATAGTCTTGAACTAGCAGTTTGTTTGAGTAGACACTACTCGTGAACTGTGGGATGACTAATGAAAGTGTTACCTAGTGGGACTATTTTTCTAATAAATTAGAAAAACATAAGATAAAAGCTCCCACTAGTTTATCGGTTCCCAATACCGTCTAACTAGCGACACTTTAATTGATGATTCTCCAATTTTTCTATTAGAAAACTTCGTGTAGACACTACACAATTAAAATTCACTAGAAGAATTTTATCGTCCCAATCATCTTTCAAACTAACTATGGTTGTCTCTCGTTCAACACGAGTGACAGCAGTGACATACTTATTTACGTCACTTAAGTCTTGAAGGCTCAAGAGAAATATCTCTTCCGAAAAATTAATCGCATGTAATATCAATAAGTACAACGTTCTAGTTACTAACCACATTTTAACGACGTCATTACTAGTCAATTTTACACTAGCAGTCTAGCACCCTAGAGAGATATGTATAACAGTTGTAAATAAAATTGACAAAAAATAAATCCAAATCATACACTACTAATAAATATTAGGAACATAAACTAAGTACTTATAGTCTATCCTACCGTTCCAAGGATTTAATCTAATGCCTCAGTGCCGCCTTAGGGTAGGTCAAAGAGGTTTCGATTAATATTGAAGATCAGATTGAGAATCGAACATCTCATTTGTGATCGTCAATCACCTTTCCTTTTTCGGCCAAGGTACTACCAAAAATCCCCTTTATGAGTGTGACCTACTTGTCTCGATTTTTAGGTAGACCCCGAGTGTGCCGCCTTAGGGTCGGTCGGTGACCCGACGAGTACCCAAAATCCTATCCTTTCGGAGACCAAGCCTTGAATTTTGATAGCGGTGAAGGCCTTCCTGAGGGAGGCCGGTCCCAGGCCGGAACGAGGCGTCACCATTCTCTCATGTTGCTTGTGTCAACAGTAGAGGCCGTGGGGTCATTTGTCGCCTCTCCCGCTCCCACTCAATATTTTGAAAAAGTGGTGGGTTTACTGATCACGTTTTTGGACTTGATGTTACATTAAGGAACAATAAATCATAGGCCCGAATGTTGTCGGTTACGTGGGCTAGCCCACCCGACCTATTCGTTGGAACATATTTGGCCGTCGGACGGGTCAAAACTAGGGGAGCTCCGTTGAGCCATAGTGGTTCTTCGGATGGCTCAGCCTTGCCAGACCCCCGTGCAAACGCCAAACGTGGAGGGTGAAGTCGATCGAGCCGTAGCTACCGTGGACCATCCAACCGTGGTTAAACCACTTTCGAACCATGTATGCCCGTGATAATCCAATCCTTAAACATCAAACTTTCACGTAGCCACTACGGAACAAAAACGTAATCTCGTCTAGGTAAGGTGGAATTCACCGAGAATCCAACACCTTAACCACGAGGTTTCGGGATTTTACTCCTTATGCTTTCGCAGAGTGGGATTCACCGAGAATCCATCACCCAACCTCGACGATTGAAAAAACCCGTGTTCCTCGGTTTTTACCCTAATTAGTTTCTAATTAATATCAAACAATTAATTAAAACTAATTGCGTGTTTTATACATGCCTAACTAATTCCTCGAATTAATTTCTACATTTATGCATATGGAGTGGAATTCATGATATGATGCATGTCATGGAAATTTTCCGGTTCTACACATACAATCTAAACATGTATACTAGTGCGGAAAATAAACATCGAGATGGACCGCTGGCACCCCCGTATCAAATCTATTAGAAAATAAATAACGAAACCCTAACTAGGGTTTAGTACTTTCTAACAAAATCTGCAGCACTTCAAAATGTTCGACGATCGGAAAACCAAACGAACTCGGATCGCGACGAAATTTTCCAGATCTGTTCTTCATTCCTCGGGCTTCAATATGGACGGTTGGATCGGAGCTTTGACTTGTCAATTTTCTCCAGTGAGCCGCCCAACTTGCTGTTGAATCTGACTTTTACAGCAGCGCATCAGCGACTTCCCGAGGCCGATCGGGAGTCGAGATGAATCCCGATCGACCTGAAACTTTTAATGCCACGTAAAAAACTCCATATTCATCGATCTGACCGGTTGGATTTGCGTTTCAACGGTCCAAACTCACCCAGAAATTCGAGGAAGTCACAGGTAGGGTTTCTGTGAGTCCTGCGTTTTTCTATTACAGCAGCTTCCTTGCAGCAACGAACGGATATCAAAACGGACTCCGATCGATGCCAAATTTTGTGGAATTGTTCATCATCTTCCAATTTTGATTCTGATTGGAGGGATCGTTGTGCCAACGGCTCGATCAACGGGAAAAACGAAATAACTAAACAGCTGCTAAACAGATCTATTTTCTGGAAACTATAATTGCAATAACAAATAAATTACATAATTTCCTATACTCATATGAACGAATTTTCATCGTTTATATGAGTTTACAATAGATCTAACGGGTAAACCGTGCCAACCCCCAATCCCTCTCTTCAACCATAGCAATTAATCATTATCAAAGCATAAAACAATAAATAAAATTTACCTACATGCAATTCCACTCTTTTAAATCGTTTAATTATGATTATGACTATATAAATCATGGAACCTTGCTCTGCTACCTCATGAAGGAAGCATATTCTTAGATCTAAATGAGTTAGATCTACGCGCAGCGGATGGATCACGACTTATACATCACAATACATAATTAAAGGACTTAATTAAACTACTACAAGGGGGTTAAGATCATGTTACCATAGTAGGAAGAGAAGCCAAGATCTTCCGATGTGTTCTCCAAACGGCGGTTGGTGGACACCCTTCTTGATACACGAACCTCCTTGATATGCAACACGAAGAAAAACTTGAGTTTTTCTTCTTCTAAAACCCAAGACAAGAGAAACCAATTTTTCTCTCCTTTTTCAAGTGGTGGTCGAATTTTCCAATGGTTTAAGGCTTGGGAGAAGTCTCTTTATATAGGAGAGTAATCATTGTCCTCCAAGGATTTAATAATTACATTATCTAATATTTAGGATAAATCATATTATTATCTAATATTCCATGAATTATCATTTAACAAATAAAAGATAAATCACATGTCAAATAATTATCCAAGAAAACTAATTTCTCTCTAATTAAACAACATATATTGGCGCCACCATTAAGGGTTACTAAGCCCACATAAAATGTCTTTTATGTGTATTATATTATTTAGCCTAACTAAACAATATCCATGCATATCAATTAATTAGCCCAGCCAATTAATTATCACTGAGGCCCAAATAAGAAGATTATTAGTCCGAATTACAGAAGCCACATCGGGGACCATGGACCTATAACTTGTAGCTCCAATAATCAATTATTCATCAAACAGAATAAGTACATTAATTATTAATTCCGGGATTACGCCACCATAAACCCGAAGCTGAACTCTACCGATTATAGATGTATACTTATACTCAACCCATAGAGTGAATAAGCGTCCATTGATATAATCACTACATACGGATAACCCTCAATAGACTGTCCATTCTGAGTGGGAAGTCTCCGTGAACCCGACTCAAAATATCTTATCCTTATTTACCATTAACCCCCTAGTGATCAATTAGTTCACATATCGACTAGTAGCTAATTAGTCTAACATGAACTGGGCCCATCGATCATTTTCTTAGGGCTAACAAATAAGGGGACTGTCTCTCTACTTCCCGCGGGAAGGAATGGATTCCATGTACGTGAAAATCGGATCTACTCACTCATCTGGAGATAGTGCCAATGAGAAGTGGCTTGGAACACATATTTAAGTGAACCGTAACTAACACATCAAACACTACCCCGGGACAAGCAGCACCCTGTGATCACCTTAGGATTAAGGTTGATTCATATATGATCATCTAATGATTTAATATGATTCCTCGATTACGGAATCATACTGAGAAATACAGATTAAATTGGTCCAGTCCTATATGAATGCCATCATATATAAATTCCCCACGTAGGTACCTTCTACCGACAGTCCGGATAAGACTATCACACCTAAGGTGTTCTGGGCGCATTATTGGTGTTTTAATCAAGAGGCCCTAAAATCTGATTAAGTTCACCACGGACTAACAGTTTAAGCATATCTCCACTAACTCAATCCTCACGTGTAATCCATACACTGAGTTAAGTGGTTACATACAGATATACTTAGGGTTTGCAGCAGTGTATTACTTTACAAGCACAAAGCAAGTAACTAAGGTGAGATAAATTCTGTCATCCATTATTAAAAACAATTACACAAATTGTCTTTCGGGCACTACACCTAACAAATACTAAAAAGGATGTTTAGTTAATCCTCAAGTCTCTTCGGGAGAATGATGAATAATATGCAAATACATTCGGGTACGAACTAGAATATAAGTGATGACACTGATTCTGACTTTAGGTCAGATTAAGGATGATCGTTAAGTCGATTTTGTCCTCAGTGTTGAATCAAAGACATATTGCAATCGTACCACCGGATTAGATGGAAAGGCGATGTTTCAATCGCAAAGATTGACCCAAGCCGCCAACCTACCTGATCAGTGTACCGAGTCACATGGTATTCGGATTCTAAGTACGCGCCGGGTCACTGACCTACCCTACGGCGGCACACTCCGGTCGTGCTTGGAAAGATGAAGTACTAAGATGTGCTTGGAGGGTACAGATTTGAGAGATACGTCTCACTTGTTTTAAGCAAGTGGGAGAATGTTGTAGATATATATAAATAAGGGTGTGCTCTAAAACAATTAATCCACTTGCCTTTCGTGCAAGTGGGAGATTGTTAGGTGTAGTGCCCGAAAGACAATTATGTAATTGTTTTAGGACAGAATTAATAATTCAACTTATTATATGCATGTATGCTAATAAATAAGACACTAATGAAAACCCTAAGTACCTCGTTTATGTAATCACATAACTCTGTGTATGGCTATGCACAAGAGGATTGAGTTAGTGAGATGTACTTAAAATTAACTTAGTCCGTAGCGTTGATTAATGCGAGTACGGGTCTTATGATTAATATGCTAATAATGCGCCCATAACACTTTAGGTGTGACGATCTTATCCGGTTTGTCGGTAATAGGTACCTGGTGGGGCATTTATATATGATGATAATCATATAAATTTGAACCGATTTGATTTGAGTTCTCGATATAATTCCGTGATCGAGAAGTCTTATCGAATCACAAGATGATCATATATGGATCAATCTCAATCTGAGGTGATCACGGATACAAGCTGCTTAGACTAGGGTAGAGTTTGATGTGTTAGTAAGGATCACTTCGAAGTATGTGGTCCAACACTTCTCGTTGGCTCTATTCTGGAATGAGTGATCAGTGAGTAGTCTGTGTTATCACAGATATGGAATCCATTCCTTCCCTCGGGAAGTAGACAGACAGTTCCCTTATTTGTTAATCCTAGAAACCGATCGATCCGCGGAGTTCATGTTAGACTAATTAGCTACTTGTCTGGTATGTGAACTAATTGATCACTAGGGGATTAATGGTAAATAAGGATAATATGTTTCGAGAAGTGTTTACGGAAATATCCCGACTCGAAATGAACAGTCTATGGAGGATTTATCCGTATTGAATGATTATATCAGTGGACACCTTATCAACTCATGGTTGAGTGTAAGTTATCTATATTCGGCAGAGTTCAGTTTCGGGTTTATGGTGGTGTAATCCCGGAATTAATAGATTGAATATTATTGTTCGGTCGACGGATAATATTATTCGATTTATTGTAGCTACTGAATATGGATCCATGGTCCCCGACGTGGCTCCTAATATAGCATATAGATTTCTTGTCATTGCACCTCGATTATAATTAAATAGTAGCATTGCACTGTTTAATTGATATGTGGATTAATTGTTTAGTTGGACTAAATGATTAAAAACATGGAAAAGACATTTTTTCATGGACTCGACCCGGTTTGGTGAATTTCGGCCCATGACCTATTTAATTAGGTATTGGCGCCAATATGTATATATTATTAACAAGGAATTTGTTTTCTTGTGTTATTATATGACATGTGCTTAATTATTTATTGGTTAAATAATTAATATATTAGATAATGATCTTTTATTTATCCTAATTTGTTTGGGAAAATATTATATTTATCTTTTATGGAAAAGGATTTATTTGATTGATTATCCATTAATTAAATTAAATCCTTGTGGAACAAGGATCTCTCTCCTATATAAGAAGAGTTCTCCATTGTACCTAAAAATAACTATTCATGTCACTATTCACAAGAGAAGAAATTGGCTGAAAATTTCGGCCTCTATTCTTAGGGTTCGAGTTGGAAAAATCTTCGGGACTTTTCTGGTACCATATCGAGGAGGTCCGGCGGCTTGAAACACCATCCACCTGGTGGTGCTTGGAGACATACGTTGGAAGACTTTGGCTTCTCAACTAGGCTCTCAACTTGTTCTTGACGTTTTTCACCATAAAAAGGTTGGTGATCTAATCACCTCGTAGGTTAGATCTATTTATTTATGTATTTTGGTTGACTAGATCTAGATCTTGTAGTTTCCGCTGCGTAATCGGGTGGATCTTTGATCCATCCGGATATATTACATCCTACATAGCATGCTTCTCAGTTTGAGGAAATCACTCAGCTACAAACATAACACCAGTTTTGACATTAGGTTCAGCAGCTTTGCTCGTTCCTTCCTTTGAAGTTTGCTGTGTATCAAATCCTAGGCCAGTTCTATCTCCATATGGCTTTCCAGATTTGAATCCAATAGTTGAACTTGATTGAGCAAAAGATTCGGTTGGTCTTGTAGATGCGAGGCGATGCGATTCTTTCCTTTGTCGGTTCGGTTAATTTCAACATGTTCAATTAAGCCTTCAATATTTCGAATTCTAGAATTAGATCTTCTTTTCTCGCTTTAATTGATTCATAACCGACTTGTATAGTCACCGGTGATTCATCAATTCATCAAGAGTTTCTTCTAATTCTGGATTTCTTGAATTGGAGTCAGTAGTTGAAGAACAAGCATTTTGCAAGGAAACTAGTGTTGAACTATATTTAGAGTTGGATTCACATACTTCATTTGGATCTTCCATGTGAGCCATCAGAGCTGTATCGTCGAGAGTCTATCGGTGCCGGCTTCATAGTCGACTCATCTCCGGCTAAGAGAGCCCTTCTACCGGTTCTTTGTTGCTGAGTCTTCTTACCAGTCAGCTCTGAACATTCAGCTCTGTAATGTCCAGGCTTTTTGTACTTAAAGAAAAGATACTCATCATCTTTCCTTTTTCTCATGAGTCTTTTTGATGTACTTCTGAGTGATTGGATGTGCACTTTTCATTCTTTGAATTCTGTTCATCATGAGAGCCATCTGTTCTTCCATTTCATATAATTGCTAAATATTGCTAGAGGAAGTTTTTTGATTGAATTGGATGTTGCTGCAAAGCTGTTGTTTTGGGTTCCTCCAGAGCTTTGGTCACTGCTATTGGTGCTGTGAAATCTTCACTGCATTCATAAGCTTTCAGGTCTAAGAAGATTATGAAGGAGTCTTCTATGTCCAGTCTTCTTGACTCTTCCATTGCTGTAACTTTCATTTTCCAGCACATAGGTAAAGCTTTCAAGATTCTGGTGTTGATTTCTTGCTTGGTATAATCAATCTTGAGTAGTGCTAGTTCATCCATTATTGCGCTGAATCTTGTTTCCATCTGTTCGATGTTTTCACCTGACTTCTTCTTGAAATTCTCAAACTTCTGTTTGGCAACTGAGATCTTGTTTTCTTTGATGGAATAAGTTCCTTCACACACCAGTTGAAGTTTCTCCCACATTTCTTTTTCAGTTGTCCAATCCTTGACTTTAAGATAAATGTTGATGTCTAAAGTTCTGAGGATGATATCCATGGCAACATTGTTCATATTGTTTCTTTTTTTATCATCATTGTTCCATTCTCTTTTGGTCTTGGGGACTCTGACTTGATCACCATTGATAGTTTGCATATGAGTGATTTTGATAGGTCCATCAGTAAGTACGTCCATCATCTCATCATGAGTAGCCGCTAGAAAAGCTTGCAAACGACGTCTATATTCATCAAAGCGGTCCATGTTACACATCAGCATCTGTCTGGCATACCGACTGTTATCCATAGTGTGAGTCAGTTTATGCAAGAACTGGAAACTGAAAACGATCTTTTTCAGGAGAACAACAAGATAGTGTAATCAGAACAAGTGAGCTTAAAGAACACTACTCCGATACCAGTTGTTGGTCCCTTGGAAAGCCTGACAAAATTTTAGGGGGGTGAATAAACTTGTCACCAAAAACTATAATATAAGTCTAATTAGTTCAGTTCAAAACTTGTATGGAGTTAAGCTGACTTAGCTGAGTATAAATCAAAACTGATTTGTGTTGAAACTGAGTCAACCGGCAGCGGATAAGTTTTATCCTTTATGCGAGATCTTGTTGTATCTAAGAAAAAGGCGATGAGTATGCAAAAGCGAATTCGGTGAATGTCGGTTTACGAAGCGTGAGTGAATATCAATTAATTTGTTCAGTTATGTTGTATGAAAGACAATCACAAATACTGATATATTGAATAACAGAAAGTAAATGCGTAAAGTAAGTAAGGCAAGAGTTATACTCAGCTATGAACATAATATAATAGTTAGCTAGGGTTAATAACGGAATGAACTAATAAAAGACGGCGTTACTTTTATTTCTTTATGAGACCGACGTTATACGATCTTCTACGCTTTACAAAGTTCTTATGTACTTACCCCGTTACTTTATGTTTGTCTTTCCCTTTTCCCAAAGAAGATGAACAGGTTGCTAATGATGATGAGTTCTTCGACGATGACGTGTGAGGTGGAGCTCTTGAAGACTTAGTTTCTTTTAGTTTTTTTGTTTCTTTCAATAAAGATGCTGAATCAAAGTTCAAACATGTTGTCTTTCTTTTGGAATAGTTCCGTTTAAGTTCTTTTGGATTTGAACGTTGGATGGTCTAGTTCTCTTTATTGGGTTTAGTTTTCGCAGCATGGAAAACCGTGTGTTCGATCTTTTGTTTTCCCGAGTCATTTTATCTTCCACGTCGTTTTAGTTCTGATGTATAACGTAAGGCTTACATATGTTATTGAATTTATTTGATAATATTTGTCTTTGAGCGCTTTTTCCGGATAAGGACTCGGTGTCCGGGAAAGGGGCATTACACTAACCCTTTGATAAAAATCAAAGTTGGGCTGAGAATCAATAAATTGAATCGTGCTTGTGGTTCTTCTAAGTGTCGAATTCTGGATAGATTCTCTGTAGCTTGAACACTTGAAGAATTCCGGATATGATCTTGTAAAGTGCAAAGATGGATAGCAATTCAGATGAACAAGACTTGTGAGTGTAATCATGTTGGTCCACTCTTCCCCTGTGATGTAGGAGGAAAATTCAACTAGAACTTTCTAAGGTAGCCCGTTACAAAAAGTCCTAATTGATATTCCTTGTCTAATCCTTAGTTTCACTATCTAAACAACTGTAGAAAATGTGAGATTGATGCTCTACAACTGCTTGAAAGACTGGTCCTTAGAAGGTTGTATTTCCTCTTCTCCAGCTCCACCACAAACACAGTCTACCCGAGTGCTAACAACAACAACTGTCATTGGAAAATCCTAAACTGGATTGCTTCACAGTCTAACGGTAATATCCAGATTTTTCTAAAAGGGCATTCTTGTCTTTACACGAAAAATCTGAATATTATGTTTTGTTTTAAAGGATTAAAAGAAAAAGGGATAAGAAAAGAAAAAGGGATTTAATTGGATTTAATTAATAGGAAATAATTAGATTTAATTATGGAGTATAAGAGGGGATTTTTAATCCCAATACGCGACACAATACACACCTAAATTATCAGAAATGAATCAGAAAGACGCTGTAAGTTTTCAAGATCTATGAAGAGGAACTCTAGGCTAATCTGTTGATAAAAAAATGCTGACATCTCAAGAGAGAAAGGATCACCGCGAGACGAGGAAGCTTTTGATACCAACAATCCTTAAATCCGTTAACGTAAGTTTTTCCCTAATCATTCTTGATATTAGGGTTTGTTCATCATCGTTGTTAAAGCTGTGTTTTTCTGAGTTTAAACATCGTAGTGGTCAGTTTGGATTTATTGTTTATAGGGTCGAATTTAAAGGTTAAACCTTTGACGGGTTAAAGCTTTGGATTGTAGTACCACACCAAATAAGGTAACGTGGTGTTCTTATCGTATGATTAAGGGTTGTAAAGTTATAGAGCAATTTGTATGTTTATTTTCGTTGTTTACGATCTATTTAAGTTGGATTTTGGGGTGGAATTGGGTTGGAAATCGTATATTGACAGTTGCAGATTCCTAGGGAAAGCCCAGGCAAACGAGCTTTTGCACAGGGGTAAACGGGCGTTTGCGGTCGTTGCAAATTCTTTGGCTGAACGAGCATTTGGGGTTTATGGACGATCGTTTGAGGGTTTCACAATTGATACAGGATGTGGCTACTTTTCACGAACGGGCATTTGGGGAGCAATAAACGTTCGTTCGAGGTGAACATGCGTTCACAAGGTGTCAAACGTGCGTTTGACCTGTTTATTCCATTTTTACTATTTTATCATGTCAGCTTGGTTTCAGGATTTAAAATCATGTCCTTACTGCTTAACCTTATGTGACAAAGCCTTGAATTAGCTTTTGATGCGTTTAGTTATGGCACCATATGGATTCCTTAAAAAAGATGAAGTGTGGGACCGTCGAAAGCTTTGGATTTGCCTTGTGCTTCCATAAGCTAGGGTTTATCGATGTCTGTGTATGTTCTAGGTTTTGTTAGAGTCTAGCGGTCTTAAGAAGACGGAGTAGACTGATAGGTGAGCCTTTTATATGAATCAACTTAGGTGGCTAGTTAAACATCTAATCAAACGTATGTGTTAGATTAATAATATTAAACATCATGCAATGCTTGGTAAGGCATAGTACAATATCACGATATGTCCTCTGACTAGACAAAGTAGACTGTACCCACTCCGGTCAATCGATTGGCTAGATAAAGTGTCTGGTGCACTCTGCCGGTCATCACACTATCGGGCCTCAGATATTCCCGGGGCTACTAGAGTGTGTCTCTAAGTAGGTTGCACCCAGTTGTCCTAGTACATCCTATTACTAGGTTTAGTGCCCTGGTTATTCATGATGTAATAAACTTGAGCTAAGCTAGATACCTTTGGAACCTCGTGTTATGCTATGAACATAATATAATAGTTAGCTAGGGTTAATAACGGAATGAACTAATAAAAGACGGCGTTACTTTTATTTCTTTATGAGACCGACGTTATACGATCTTCTACGCTTTACAAAGTTCTTATGTACTTACCCCGTTACTTTATGTTTGTCTTTCCCTTTTCCCAAAGAAGATGAACAGGTTGCTAATGATGATGAGTTCTTCGACGATGACGTGTGAGGTGGAGCTCTTGAAGACTTAGTTTCTTTTAGTTTTTTTGTTTCTTTCAATAAAGATGCTGAATCAAAGTTCAAACATGTTGTCTTTCTTTTGGAATAGTTCCGTTTAAGTTCTTTTGGATTTGAACGTTGGATGGTCTAGTTCTCTTTATTGGGTTTAGTTTTCGCAGCATGGAAAACCGTGTGTTCGATCTTTTGTTTTCCCGAGTCATTTTATCTTCCACGTCGTTTTAGTTCTGATGTATAACGTAAGGCTTACATATGTTATTGAATTTATTTGATAATATTTGTGCTGAGCGCTTTTTCCAGATAAGGACTCGGTGTCCGGGAAAGGGGCATTACACTAACCCTTTGATAAAAATCAAAGTTGGGCTGAGAATCAATAAATTGAATCGTGCTTGTGGTTCTTCTAAGTGTCGAATTCTGGATAGATTCTCTGTAGCTTGAACACTTGAAGAATTCCGGATATGATCTTGTAAAGTGCAAAGATGGATAGCAATTCAGATGAACAAGACTTGGGCACAATAATACTTGTATTCTCACGTTCGATTCTTGGTGTTGATCCTTGATGCCAAGTCCTCTATTTATGGTGTGAGGTCCAACGTTCATCTTGAATTTTGAATTCTATCAACGTTTAAATCCATATAGCCGTTGATAGTCTGTTAGGTGTCGGTGACCATTCGACTTGTACGTGCTTCATCCAATAATATTTCTTGATTTGTAACGTTCCAATGTATGTTCAGTTCTTTGGATGACGGACATTAAAACTGAGTTTCTAGATCAGTTTTAATCTGAGTAGGTCAGTTATCAGTTTGTCAACTGACTTAGAGCATTAACTGAGTTTTTACTCTTCTTCAAAACTTAGTACTCTATTCGTCTGATTTTATATGACTCAATCAGAGTACACCATATCCTTAATAAATCATCTAAGATATCATTGTCCTTATGATTCTTAGATCTTCATTCAGATCCATAAAGTCGGTTTAGGCCATCACGGACTTACCGAATTCTAACTTTACGATCTTGGCTTTAATCTTCATAAGCGAGTCTCATCCCTTACTTCTTCATTCTTCAATAACTTATTATGTGCCCCTCGGTTCTTCGTCTTTTAGATAAGTCAACCGAGTCTACATCCCTCGGTGAACTTACCTTCTTCGGTTCTAATTAAAATTCGAGTTTTAGGTTCGAGTGTCACTTTTCAGTTTAGTCATTATCCAGTTTTCTAGATGATTTCTGGTTCTTAGTTTTACGACACTCTAACTATTACAGTGCTTGTCTGATACAACCTATACAATTATTAGACTCTAATAAATCATATACTCAGTTCTAGACATCTTTTAGCTCTTCCCGAGCAAAAAGGAAAAAAGAAACAATGCCTCACACAGCTAGGATAAAGATCATGCCACTCATATCCATAAGTTACACATCAAACGATATTCTTTCCAAGAACCAATGTATGTGTGCAATGACCCTCAATCATCAGTTACACATACAGAGTCACATTATATCAACCAGTATTTTGAGCAAAACACATATCATACATCACTCCATAATCTTCCCATTTATCATCACCTACCAAAGCATCAATGTGTCGTGTGATAAATCTTGTTGGTCCCTTGGAAAGGCTAACACAAGTTTAGAGGGGGGTGAATAAACTTGTTACCAAAGACTTTCCCAAAACTGAAAGTACCCCAGGAACTCAGTTTCTCCGAAACTTAAACTGACGCTCAGTTCAGTTTTGTTCCTGTCCCTTAACTTGTGTGGAGTTCGGCTAACTCAACGAGTATAAGTCAATACTGACTTATTCTTAGTCTAGTTAACTAGCAGAGGATAAAACTAGCCTTAATATAACAAACAGTCTGTTGTCTTGGTTTTAACGCGAGAACAAGATAATTAAAGCTGTAATGAAGTAAATGAATGCATGAAATAAATAAATAGGAATTTCTTCAAAGTTGAGACTTGAATCAATAACTATGATTCAATTGTGATTTGAGCTTTTTTTCTAGATAATTTAAATTTTGCACGGCTCTGTATTTCTTCAAATGATAGATCTTGATTTTGCTTGAATGTTCTTGGACACTTGAAGAAATTTCTTGATCTTGCAATTAAGTACTTAGCAGGAATTCTTTCGAGATTGGCTTTCCCCCTTAATTAGATCTTTTATTTAGATCTGTTTTTAATTCCTCCTACACACACTTCTTGTTGTTGTAGAAGTAGTCTATTTATAGGGGTTTATTCACCGTTCATCCTACTTGAATCTTGTAACGGCTATATTTTGTGACCGTTCTGTTGTGTCTGTATTTCATCCAATATAATTGCTTCCTTTATAACGTTCGACTGTACTATCAGCTTGTTGGATGACTGTGTATCCTTAACAGTTTTATACTGAGTTTATCACTTTTTAGTTTCTTGACAGTCTTGGAGCATTAACTGAGATTTTACTCTTCTTCAAATATTAGTACTCCAGTTTTTCATCAGATTATACTTGACTTAATCAGAGTACACCATGACTCATTATCATCTAAGAATTCATTGTCCTTATGATTCTTAGGTCTTCATACAAGATCCATAAAGTCAGTTCAGGTCACCACAATCTTGCCCAAAGTCTAACTTTACAGTCTCGACATAGTCTTTATAACTGAGTTTGAACCCTCAGTTCTTCAATCTTCTATAACTGAGTCTGTGACCCTCAGTTCTTCATCTTCTAGATAAGCCAACTGAGTCTGTGTTCCTCAGCAAACTTATCTTCTTCAGTTTCTTATTGAATCTCAATTTAACTAAATCTCAGTTTCTTATTTTCTCAGTTCACAGCCTAGAACTATTACAGTGCTTGTCTGATTTAACCTATACAAATATCAGACTCTATAAAGTCCTATACATTAATCTCTAGACATCTTTTTGCTTTGCACTATCACAGCTAGTTATGACACTTCATCAATGGGGTTAATAACAATAACTGATTAAGTGATGAATCATCATCAAAACATAAATTTTATTTCCAACAATTCCCCCCTTTTTGATGATGTCAATACCCTCCTTAAAAGCAATGCAAAAAGATAAAACGAGAATACGATAAATAGCGGGATGAAGCGAGAAATTGAGAATTTATTTGATAACTGAGTTACAAAGCTGAGTAATACAAATAAAAAGAACTAGAAGATAGTTTCTTTTTACTTGACAGTTAAAATAAATTGATTATCATAAGTTTCTGCAACAGTTCTCATAGCATCATTTGTAGCTGAATTTTCAATTCCATGGATGCTTGCCCAAATGTTCCATGATTCAGATAAATTGTGTTTTCTGAAGAATTTGATTTTGATAAGAACTGCGAAAGTGAAGACAGTTGCCCTTAGTCTTTCATTGGTGGCTGTTCTTCGTAGATTTTGAACAAATTCAGGTTCAGCCTTTTTCAACTTTCTCTGATTCTTTATCTATAATACCACCTGCTTCCTATTTCTTAAGTTTATTGAAGTAGTGCATGAGCAACTTCTGCATATGTAGAAACGATTCTAGAGATTCTTCTCTTGATACTCCTTCTCTTGCTGGTAAATCTCTGAATAGACTGTACATGCGAGAATCCAAACCAACTCTTTTGTCAGTGGGCTCTAAGTATTTAGAAATTAGCTCCATTTCTTCATCAGTAAACTCTCCTCAAGCTTTCTTTAGTTCATTCAATTTATCATCAGCATTTGCAAGGACTTGTGGAATCTCAGTTGCATTAACTTTTAGGATGTCCAAACTTTCCCCATTATTGACATCATCTTTATGAATCAGGCTTCTGATGTAAGCGTTCAGATTTTGTTGAGTTGATGCCAAAATAGTTTGAGCGACAACTGAGTCTTTCATGCCTTATTCCATTAGAATCATTTTATCAACCAGATTATTGAGAATGGCTTTCCATCTGTCTTGAGTTTCATCTCTTCTTGCGTCATTCGTAATGGTTGTCTTCCGAAGCTCAATCAAAGTGTTTTGACTATTTTCAGTGACAGTATCCATCTTCTTTTCATGTTTGGTTCTTTCATCTTGACTAGCTTCTAAGGACTTTAGGACTTTTCCGAATAAGCTATTGTCATCCTTTTGAATTCTGATTATCTCATTGTGATAATACTTAATGAGATCAACCTGAGTAGGAACATCTTGTGAGCTTCCAGCTTGTTGTTCATTGGCTTTGTTTGTCTCAATTCCAGTTGATTTAGCTTGCTTCAGTGGTGAGACAACAACTTGCTTCAATTTTTCCATGTATTCTGCCGACCTACTTCTTTCTTCAGATTGTTTTCTGATTTCTTCCAAGTTTGATTGATCAATATTTCTTGCAGGTGATAACTGAACATTTAATTCTTCATCTGATTCTTCTCCAGCCATCTTTGCCACTGTTCTCGCTATTTCTAGCAAAGACTTGTCTGTAGGAGATTTATAACCTTCTTTTTCTTCTTGTTGTGCATCAGACACATGTTTAGAACTAGAGCTTTCACTGGATTCTTCAGAACTACAAGACTCATCATCAGTAGTCTGATCAGCTTCAGTTCCCTTTTCTTGTAGGGAGGCTAGAATCCCGTTCTGCAGATTGGCATCTTCCTGAGAATCATCATCATCATCATTCTTTTTGAAATTTCCACCAGCTGTGGCTTCCTCCCAGTAACTATTTCTGATCAGTGCATATCCTTGATTTAGAAATTCTTCGGGATTGATTATCTCTGAATGGCTTGTAATGTTGTATAAATCAAATACCCATTTTTCAGTAGCTTCCATTTCTACTAGTTGACTCCTTTGATTGGCAATGGAACTGAATTTCCAGGCTTGATATTTGCGCAATCGTTCATAATCAGCTGACATTAACTCTCCATGATCAGTTAATGATTTTGATTGAGTGACAAACTCCCTTGATTCTCATGTGACATCTTGACGACTTTCTAGAACAACATCTTCAGTTTGCATAAGGTCAGTTTTTGTAACATCATCAGTTTGCATAAGATCATCAGTTTGCATAAGATTGGTTCCATTGATTCCTCCCTCAGTGGTGATTGGGATTGCTGATGACTCTTTTTCAATGACTGAGACTGATATTGTCGGCTCAGTTTCTAAAACTTTTTCACTTATAATTTCTTCAGCAGCTTGTTTTTCAGTAGGCTCAAGTTCCAATTCAGTAACTGGAACTTCTTTCATTGTTGGGTCAATGAGTTCTTCTTCATTGACTTGCTCATCCAAGTTAATGATTTTAGTTGATCTTGAGTCTGCTTCGGTTCCTTTTTCCACAGATTGAGAAGCTGAAAATCCTTTGGCTGATTCTTCAAATTCTATTCTGGAAAAGGATCTCTGGGGGGTAGATCTGGATTTGGAAAGTGATGAAATCATTTCCAACGTTGTTTTATCGATCAATCTTTCATCACTGTCAGAATCTTCATCATCATGTTCAATTCTCAGGGTCTGTTCCCCCTGAGTCTCAGCTTCCTTCTGTAATTCAGTTTCAACATTCTGTTCTTTGTTGATAACTTCAGTTTCCTTTGTCATCTCAATTTCTTGTGAATGTGAAACTAGTTCTTGAATGGGTAACGCTTCAGTTACTGGAGTTGGAGTAGACACAGCAAGAATAACTTCAGTTCTTTCTGTCTGTGCTGATCCTTCAGCAATTGTTGTTTCAATTATTGGTTAAACAAGATCAGATTTATTTTTCTCTAAATCTTCCAAATGTTTTCTTCTCTTGCTTAATTCTTCAATCTGTTCCAAGACTTCATCTCCAGTTACTGGTTTCTTTGACTTCCTGCTTTTCTTCTTTTTAGGTTCACTTACAGAACCCTCAGCTTTCCTTTTTTAGCTTTTTCTTCCTTAATAACAATCTTCCCATCAGCAACTGATGTTTCTTTCCTCTTTGCGATTCCAAAATGGTCGAGTATTCTTTGGACCACTAATGCAAGAGTTTTCTTGTGATAGAAACGACCTTTCTTAACATCGGTCTTCTTCTTGGGTAATTCAATTGATTGTGCCACTAATTGATCAAATAGATATCTTTGCCAATTGAAACTTTCTCCAAACCAAATTACATAAAGTAAATCTAACTTTGCTCCAGATAGATTGCTAAAGTTTCCTGCATATCCAATTATGCAATTTGCCAACATTTTTGAGAGAAAATTGAATTCTGGTTTGAGTAGACTTGTGCTCCGGGTTTGTGAAACTGCGGATTCTGCATCAATTGCTATATCTTTCCACAGTTTTTCCTTTTGTTCTTTGGTCAACTTGATGGCTGCTGTTCCTCCAGATTTGTCAAACCAAAAGATTTCTGCAACTAGATCTTCGGTGACCTTGATCTGCTTATCATTGACAGTAGTGGTATAGGTGTGTGTGTCTTCTCCTTCTATAGTTGTACTTCCAAATTCATAGAAGTCTCCAATGCTTCCCAGACATACACTTTTCAGATCAACGTTGAAGGCAGCATCCAGTCCTTTGATTTGTTTAATTTTTGCCGCAATTGTTTTGACTAAAGTTTGATCAGTGTATTTTGCAATAAACTGGTCAAGAGATATGATCATTCCAGGTTCAGCACGAGTGAAAGTCATTGTTTTCTGGATTTGATTGAGAATTTGAAAATTTGAAGATTGAGAAAGCAAATTCAAAATTCGAGTGTAAAGAATTATAAAAGAAAATTCTGGGTTATTTATAATTTGTAGGAAAGGTAGTTATGAATTGGGTGGGACTCAAAACGTCTTGTCATAAATGTTTTGAGATTGCGAAAAGGTGGATGAGTGGAAAATATGGACGGTTTAGATTGAGAAGAACCACATCTTTTCTTGACATCTGTAGCTAGACCGCAGTGAATAGGGTAGATGAGGTGTATCTACAGCTCTATACGTTCAGTCTTGTCCTTATACTGAATTCAAAAACTCAGTTGTGAACAAAACTCAGTTTTTCGGCTTCCAGTTACCGATATTTTCCTGTAAAACAAATTTAGACATTTTTGGTACCCATATCTGTTTGGGTCATAACTGGTTAGTTTTCGATGATATAATTTTATTTTTGACTTTATACCTCTCTTGATATTTTGACTGAGTAAAGTCAGTTTTCAAAAGCTTTTCCTGTTTTGTCCAGACAGTTTTTGGTTTGTTCAGTTTGTGAAACTGATGTGAAGGTTCATTCCAATCTTCATCAGTGGGAAATAGTCTTCATTTCCCTCCGAGTTTATCATTCCATGAATGATCTTCATTTTTGAATGGATATGGCTTGAAGATTTTTCTTATTGATCTCTGATCAGTTCTGCCTTTTTCAGCCTTCTGAATCTTTGTATAAAATATGTTGGCTTGGTGCATTTTACCAACTGATTTTTCAGTTCTCTTAGTTTGTGCATTGAGCTGTGCTGAGTTTGTGTCAGTTCTACTAATTTTATCAGTTTTCTGAGTTCTTGACCATTGTGCAGTCACAAATTTTAGTGCATCTGAACATGATCTTAACTTAGAATTATTCTGATTAACAAATCCTAAACCAGATCTGTCTCCAAAAGGTTTTCCAGGTTTGGGCGAACACTGGGAATTGGATCAACTGATGATTCTGTGATGTTTATTACTTTTGTCAGTTCATCAGTTGGTCGAATTACCTTGGTTTCATTATTAGTCTTGATTAAATTGATCTCAGCATTCAATCTCGAAATTTCAGATTTCAATAACTTTTTCTCCTTTTTGACATCCTCATAATTCTTTTGAATTACCTCTAATTCCTTTATGAGTATGTCCAAGGATTTATTGAAATCTTCATTTTTCTGATTGTTCGTGGCAGTGTGAGTGATGGATGTAGATGCAATTACCTCCTGATTTTTTATGGATAGATTTTCTATTGAGGAATCATCATCAATTAAAACTTGCTTCCCTTTTTCATTAGCATTTGCCTGTGCTGCACCGAGCAGTATGATTTCCTCATCACTTTCACCTCCATAGCTCATGGGTAGTATAGCATCTTTGCCCTTTGCAACGGATGGATCTTCAGTAATGTTTTCAGTTAACTTTTCTTCTATATAATCAGCTACTCGTAGCCATTCTATTCTGCTTCTTCTAAAAGATCACTTAGGGATGCAAATCCTCTTGATTCATCTTTATATGCGTTAAAGTCAATATCTTCATCATAACTGAAATGAGGTTCCGGATTTGTGTGAGAGCTTGTAGTACTGAATCTTTCAAATACTTGATCCTTAATATCATAAACAACATTCTACAAATAGTCAGTCAGGGGGTTATTCAGCCAACTTCTAAATCTAGATGTATCCATTTGATTTCACTAAAGTATTTCTACGACTGATACAGTAAGGGGTCTTAAAAAACTGGTTTCCAAGATATCCTTGAATCACTTCCAAATGGAAGAACTGCTCCGATACCAATTGTTGGTCCCTTGGAAAGGCTAACACAAGTTTAGGGGGGGGGGGGGGTGAATAAACTTGTCACCAAAAACTTTCCCAAAGCTGAAAGTACCCCAGGAACTCAGTTTCTCCGAAACTTAAACTGACGCTCAGTTCAGTTTTGTTCCTGTCCCTTAACTTGTGCGGAGTTCAGCTAACTCAACTAAGTATAAGTCAATACTGACTTATTCTTAGTCTAGTTAACTGGCAGCGCATAGACCTAGCCTTAATATAACAAACAGTCTGTTGACTTGGTTTTAACGCGAGAACTAGATAATTAAAGCTGTAATGAAGTAAATGAATGCATGAAATAAATAAACAAGAATTATAGAGGTTCCAGGAGGTGTAATCCTATACGTCCTCTCTTCCCCTGTGATGCAGAGGAAAATTCCACTAGAACTTCTATGAGATGGCCCTGTTACAAAAAGTTCTGAATTGATAGTCCTTGACTAATCCCTAGCTTCACTATCTAAACACTTGTAGAACAGGTAGGATTGCTGCTCTTCAATTGTTTGAAACACTGGTCCTTGAAGGGTATCACCAGCTCATCACAAACACAGTCTTCCTGACCGCACTCAACTGTCCTTCACGCCTTCTTGGTGTTTCATAGTCTAAACCTTTGAAGAAATCAAAGTTGTGACTTGAATCAATAACTATGATACAATTGTGATTTGAGCTTTTCTTCTAGATAATTTAAATTTTGCACGGCTCTATATTTCTTCAAATGATAGATCTTGATTTTGCTTGAATGTGCTTGGACACTTGAAGAAATTTCTTGATCTTGCAATTAAGTACTTAGCAGGAATTCTTTCGAGATTGGCTTTCCCCCTTAATTAGATCTTTTAATTAAATCTGTTTTTAATTCCTTCTGTGCACACTTCTTGTTGTTGTAGAAGTAGTCTATTTATAGGGGTTTATTCACCGTTCATCCGGCTTGAATCTTGTAACGGCTATATTTTGTGACCGTTCTGCTGTGTCAGTATTTCATCCAATATAATTGCTTCCTTTAAAACGTTCGACTGTACTATCGGCTTGTTGGATGACTGTGTATCCTTATCAGTTTTATACCGAGTTTATCACTTGTCAGTTTCTTGACTGTCTGGGAGCGTTAACTGAGATTTTACTCTTCTTCAAATATCAGTACTCCAGTTTTTCATCGGATTATACTTGACTTAATCAGAGTACACCATGACTCATTATCATCTAAGAATTCATTGTCCTTATGATTCTTAGGTCTTCATACGAGATCCATAAAGTCAGTTCAGGTCACCACAATCTTGCCCGAAGTCTAACTTTATAGTCTCGACATAGTCTTCATAACTGAGTTTGAACCCTCAGTTCTTCAATCTTCTATAACTGAGTCTGTGACCCTCAGTTCTTCATCTTCTAGATAAGCCAACTGAGTCTGTGTCCCTCAACGAACTTATCTTCTTCAGTTTCTTATTGAATCCCAATTTAACTAAATCTCAGTTTCTTATTTTCTCAGTTCACAACCTAGAACTATTACAGTGCTTGTCTGATTTAACCTATACAAATATCAGACTCTATAAATTCCTATACATTAATCTCTAGACATATTTTTGCTTTGCACTATAACAGCTAGTTATGACACTTCATCAATGGGGTTAATAACAATAATTGATTAAGCGATGAATCATCATCAAAACATAAATTTTATTTCCAACAAATCTCCTGTGATATTCTACTCAAGAAAAGATCGAAGTTATGAAGACCCCACAATCATTACTTACCAATGTGCACACTCGCTCCTCCTGCTTTCAGACTTAGGAAAACAACATGGAACCATACTTGGGCCGGACAGACTTGGGGACCGAGTATCAGTCTTAGGTCCTTGTTTGTTTTTATTGCTGATTTTTCTTGACTCTTTTTTTTTTCCTTTTTTCTTCTTTTTTTCTTTTTTTCTTTTTTCTTCTTTTGCATATATATATATATATATATATATATATATATATATATATATATATATATATATATATATGTGTTTTCTAAAAATAGCCGTGCGTTTTACGCTCCATCGGCTCTCACTCTTTTTCCGCTATCACTCACAAGTCTCGTTTGTTCCGGTGTACCTTCCTTGGCACTCAAGTTGCTACCCTCCTCTTACAACAAGGGGTTAAAGTATATCAATTGACAAATATCGATTCCCGGTCTAGGATAACTCTTTGTCTAATCTATATACTTCTCACTCAGATTGTGTGCTCAAAGATTGAGTGCAATTGGCAAAATAACAATTAATAAGTCACTACTTCATTCGGTCATAACACATGCTTGTTCTTTCCATACTAAATCGAGTAATGCTTCATCTATATGACATGCGAAGAATCGAGTCATACGTGCTTAAAAAGTATGGTTTATAACAGAATATATGAAAAATGTGTCACTAATTCAAAAGTGGACATGATTATCATCTAAGCTTTATGAACAAAGATATTATTAATTAGCTCAAGTTTCATGCTTAAAATAATTCAAAAGTCTATGTGGTGAAAAGTGCATCAAGAGAATCAAGATAATCTAACAATTTTTAATATAATGTTAAAAAGCTAAGTGTTGTTCCTACCCCTCACTTAATCGAAACATTGTCCCCAATGAGAAGATGAAAACATAAAATGAAAAGAAACTTAGCTTCGGTTAAGCGTGGAGCCAAGTAAGAAACTGGAGCTTCTAAATTGCAATGTTGGAAGTCATTGAAAAAATATGCTTTAAATCTCTCAAATAATCCAACAAGAATTGGGTGACAACAAACCATATAATAAAATTGCGGCAGTAAAACAGAAATAAAATAACTCTAAACAAATTAATCCGACAAAATCATTATATTATTAAGATATTTGTGACATTACTAGATTGTAAAATAAAATAAAAGACAAGAAACGGAAAATAACAACAATACAACGAAATAAAACTAGTCCTCGTCAAAATACTCCTCCTAGTCATCTATATGCTCAAAACCGGGAGGTGGTCCAGAACTTGAATCAACAGTGGTGGAGGAAGATGCTCTGTGATGGGGAGGCAGACCTAGGTGGTGGGGTTGAAGGAGGAACGCCTAAAAAGTCCATAACACGATCCGTCTTGCGATGAAGACTCGTAATTTCTCGTGCGTTCTCCTCAATCAAGGCTCTCTGGGAACGAGGTCCTCCGAGTACCAGAGTATGCTCTATCTCAACACTTGGACCCACACGTCTGGGAGGTCTCAAAACCAAATGCGAACTAATCTTCGGTTCAGGCTCTTCCCAATTGTCACTGACTAAAACCGTAACCTCCTCCTTCATAGCGAACATGTCTATCATAGGGCCATAAGGCAACTGCTCTCGCTCGGAATCTTTGGAAATCTAATGAATGCGGCTGTGCATCAATAAGTCGATATTGACTGGTGATCCCTACTCCAGATAGAACATCAACTCCTCCCTCTTCGGTGTGACAGATGCCGTGTGCTTGGTCGGCAGAAGGCGGGAACATACAAATATGGTGACCATCTTACTATCCCATGATAAGTCATTCTTTAAGAGATGGTGGGCGCTCCCATGGGATTGCTCTTCCATTCCACCCCGAAGTAGTCAGTGATCATCTGCATCCTCTCTATGTCATTCACATATGTGGAGGATGTATACTCATTTCGGCCCACGGGTGGAATGCGCACCCCGTTGTACTCGATGATCCTTTGGATCGTAAAGTCTACTTGTACTCCCCGGATCATGGAAAATGTAGCTCCGGGGTTATGCGCCACATACGCATAAAATTCATGCACCACCGTAGCATTGAATTGGCCTAGTGCCTCCGACATATCCAAAATATCTTGAACTTTCATGGATCTTGGCAAGATCGAGCCACAGTCCTCCAAGTCTACGCCACGCTCACGTGAAACTAGCCGTCCATTCTTGTGACCTTGGAACATTCTTAAATCTCAAGTGAATCAAATTGCTTAACCCCGTCGATTAAGGGGTTGGCATCTCCATATACAACTTTGTTGAAATCTTGGACGATGAGTGGTTCTCGTTACGCTTTGGGGCCATCCCGATGATAACGAGAGATTGAAGGTGATCTTTGAAATAGAAAAAGGACCTCCGATTAATCGGCAAGTTACTCTCGATTTTCCGAAGCAAAATTTGTCCGGTTTTTCTTGGGACTGTGCTACTGATGAAAGAAGATGACGAACTGCAGCAACTACACTGTTGCAACAGTGCCACTCAGCAACAAAGGATTGAAGAAGAGTGTTTTGGTGTTGATAGTGGTGGTGATGTTGGCCTAGATTTGTAGAAGAATAAGAAATAGAGAAATTGGTGGTGAAGAGAAAGAAGATGATTGATGAAGATGATGAATAATGGTGATTGAATGGTGGTTATATAAGAGAAAGTGGTAAAAGGTGGGAGGATTTAGTGGGATAGTGGGTAGAGGAGTAATGAGGGTGAGGGAATTGAGGGGTTTGATTGATGGGATTGAGGTGGAGTTATGCTGGAGTGTGGGAAAGGATGAAATGATGGAAAATAGTTAAAATCCGGTTGTTTTGTTGACTGGTGGACTGACCGATGCAACATGTGTTCATCATGTGTCATCGAAAGGTCTGCTTTTTAATCTGACATGCAAAAACTTAAAAACCCTAGCTCGGTAACCCGGGGGTTAATCCCGAATTACCGGAGCCTATATTCTGTAGATTTTTCCGTTCTCATGTTCTGCACACCTTACATTAACTTACTGCTCAATCTGGACCCCAAAATTACTAGTTTCTTACTCCTTTTTTTGCTACTTCTGACTCATTCCTAACCTACTTCACTATAATCCATAACGAGTAAAAAATACCATCCATCAACCATCGGTTTCAAGCCTTAGGGTGCGGTAGAATGAAAAAAAGCCCATTATTTCATCCGGCTACTTTTATTGACTCATATCCTAACTAAGGTTTCAAGATAAATAGTTCTGAGTTTATAGTCGTCAGCTCGACTTTCATCAGATCCTGACTCACTTAGGGGTCGGGGCTTTAACTCGCGAAACATTTACTCCAGAAGTTTTTATCGTCATAGAACCGTTTTGAGCTCTTCTCCTGGCACACTTTTCTCTTTTTGCTCGTGCACTAGGTCTACCCCTACTTTGAGATTTAACCTTTACGTTCAGGGATTCCATATTTTCCACTTTAAGCTCCATTTTACTATGCCTAGAAGAAGCACTGACTTCCATGAGCGTCTGGTCGTGGCCCTTTTCTTCATGCTCTCTTAGCAGTATTTGCATGAATTCCTGCCCACAGGTTTCTACTAGAACCTCTTGGTTTCTACGCCTCTCCTCTTCTATCTCCTAGATTTTCAGTTCCCCGGAACCATAAGTCATCATGCAACATTCCGGCCTATTATCTAAGGGCTCTAGGATCTTTATAGATATGGCATCGTTATTGGTCCACAGAGTTATCTCCATATTATCGAAGTCCATGATCAGCCGGCTGGTCGCTAAGAAAGGTCTACCTAATAGAAGTGGGGCACTAGGATCCTCCGGTGTGTCTATAACCGTAAAATCTATTGGGAACGTGAATCCTCCTACCTTAATCGTGAAATTCCTAAGCAGACCGGCTGGCATGTCTCTTGTTCGATCGACAAAGGTCATGGACCAAGTATTGTCCACGATAACAGAAATCTTAATCCTTTGACTGAGGGAGAAATGAAGAATATTGCAACTCGATCTGGAGTCGCAGTGACCTAAACCTACTGATTCACCATTGATAGAGATCGGAAGTCGGAACGTCGCAGGGTCTCCTAACTTCACTACTGTATCTGAGTCTGGGTAATCCTCAGGCTCAGAAAACATGGTGTCCAAATCCTCTTCAGGATCATCGGAATCTTAATCAGAAGAAGATATATCAATTAACTCTAGAGGAAACTCCGGCTTATGTGCTTCTTTTTCCTTCTCCACACGCTTCTTGTCTGCTTCGTATTGCTGTCTGAATGCTGATCCTCGATACATGGAAATTGGTTTGATATTTAACACTCTACGAGGCATTTTATTTCACTTGTCTGCATTTTCAACTCCTGTTTGACCGAATATCTAAAGTGTCCCGATCTTCCTGCAAAAGAGACAAAAGAAAACAAAGAAAAGGTTAGAAACTTCCGCTTCAATTAGGATTAAACCCAACTGTTGCGAACCTACTAACTAAAATCAACAGGGATATACACCGAATCACATGGGCTGTCAGAATTCGATTTTCTGGACCTCGGTAAATCGGGGGTATCCCTCGGTAAACCGGGCATAGTATTCCTTATTCTTGCATTTAAAAAGTGCAGCTTAAATTTAAGGTGACTCAATACTCAAAATAAAAATAAAATAATAAAAAAACAACAACTTCTTAATTAGAGTTAAAAATAGTTTATTCTTAAAATTGACCATTGTCCCGGCCATAGAGCCAAAAACTTGATCGTCGCGGGCCTTACGTCGATTTTACTAGCACGAGTACTAGGTCAATCGTAGTATAGAAAAGGTGAATCAAGGTCGATCCCACAGAGACAATGCAACTTAAGCATAAACAATTCTGACCTAATCAAGAAGACATGAGTGGTCATTGACCAACAATAAACATTAAAGAAGCATGGTATTCCTTCCTCATCCCTTCTATCTACTAACTTGGTTTAGTTAATCCTTATGTTTACTTCCCCACATATTTTCCTTCAACTAATCGAGCTTTTAATTCAGTTTTAGCTACGGATGCAACTCCTAACCCTATCTGCTCCGACTATGGCAGAAGACAATATATATGCAAGCTACCCTCTTTAATTGGTCCGTAATAGCCAATACGTATGAAGAATTAGAATTGCCAGTATTCAGCATTAACCCATACCGCTAACCCGCCTAGGCAGCTGTAACACCCCGGTTTCCAATCCCGTCGGCCGCCGGTATTGGTCACCGTAATGTCACTTCACGACACACAGTCGTGGCAGTAATATCCAACATCCCACAACAGAAGGAACATAAACATCCACCATTCATTATTAAAGAGGTTAAAGTAATTACAATCTCTTAAAAGAAATATGAAAGCGTGCGGAAGATCCAAAATTTCAAGGTTTAAAAAAAATACAAATAAAATGCAAGCGTGTGTCTGTGGCTACGTGGCTCTCAAATCCCCGCAACCTCCCAGCAACAAGCTATCACCCAAACCGGAATACTTGCTAAGAATCTGCTCCCCATAAATGGATCATAGCAGGATCAACCAGATGTAGAAACGTCAACTAAAAGTTGAGTAAGGATAAATCTAGTATATGAAAAACGAAAGTTAACTAACAAGTTGAATTAAGACTTTCAAACCATACGTCATGACCAACATCATGAAAAATGCCACCAATCCAAAAAGGATACAACCAAACTATAAATGATTCAACCCATACATAGAAGATACAGAACACCACACTCCATCTATACCTAAAGGTCCCGAATGTGCACATCCCTCAAAAGGGTAAACCCTAAAGAGGAGGATCCTAAAGGTCTGCCAATGGTACCATCGTTAAAATGGACCATCACGTCGGGGTGCAAGGAAACCTTCCCGGGTTCCCGGCTTCGGGTACTACCCTATCCGGCCCGACCACACCACATGTCTACGCAACTCCCCAAATACGTAAGGTCATTGAAGTCGTAGGGAAACCTTCCCGGGTTTACGGCTTTGGGAGCTACCCTATCCGGCCCAACCACTAAGGGTCTACGAACTTCAATGCCCAACCCCAAGTCCCACAATGATATCAAAATCCTTGACTCATCAAAACCCAACTTACAACATATGTTCATAAGATTTATCAATAGCTAACAAAGAAATAAGGACACTTAAACTGGACGCCCGTCTGAAAGGTTGGACGCCCGTTTGGAGGTGTGGACGCCCGTCCAAAACTCAGACGCGTGTCCAACAGAACCTGTTACATCCTGAATCGATTTTAGCACCTCAGACGTTCGTCCAGGTACCCAAGACGCCCGTCTGAGATGTGCCCCGAAGCAGACGCCCGCCCACAAAGTTAGGACGCTCGTCCACCCTGGGTTTCAAAAGAACCCTAGCGATTTTGACATGGTTTTCCCTTCGACTCTTCATAAAAAAAAAATCAGCAAATAGCAGCAATTTATCACAGAAAGCCTCATATAACAGCACCATAACATTTATAACTTGTAACCCAAACCCAAACACATTTTACGGACATTTAATACTCCAAAGCATGACCAACCACGTAAACGCTTTTGACAAAAGATTTACAGCAATTTGTTTTCTGCTTCCAAGCACAAACACAAAGGCCTATACATTCTAAAAACACAGCAAACAGCCCCAACTTGTACTTAAAAATCCTGATCAACAATGCTACACAACCCAAACAACTTACACCACTCTATACATTACTAAAAGTTCCATCTTTCGAACCAAACGAACACGCAACTTAGAAATATCCTTACCGGAATTGCTGCGTTTTTGAAAGCCCTTGCTAAGTTAGAAACATTCCTTAACGAAGCTCGAATCTATATCGACGACAACGACAACGGCAACAATACTTAACATGAAAGAGAGATTTCTCTCCTTCTCTTCACAAGGAGGACGGCGGCTAGGGGGAGAAAGGAGGGTTTCACGTGTTTTTTTTTTTTGGAAGTAAGGAGGAAAGAAAATCTAATTTGATTAATTGGAAGTTTACAGGGGTTAAAATCCTTTTTAATCACCGATAGCCTTTTTAGTATTTTTCCCTTCTTTTAATTAAGGAAAATAAAAAAAAGTAAAGGATCATAAATAAAAAAATCCTTCCAGTTAATTAAAGCCAAAGATAGTCCTCCAAAAAAGAAAATTTGAATCCTTTACCAATAAATTAAGAAGTCGAAAATTCGGGATATTACATCCTTCCCCCCTTAAGACAAAACTTCGTCCTTGAAGTTCGGGTTCGTACCCGGCGTTGTTCCACCCCCTCTTAAAACACCCTTCGTCCTCGAAGATAAGCAAAAGGATTTTACGTACAAGGCTTGAAAATTGCATACCTTCAGAGAACAAATGCGGGTACTTTTGTCGCATAGTATCCTCAGCTTCCCATGTCGCCTCCTCGGTGGCATGGTTAGACCATAAAACCTTGACGATGCTAACCTCACGTCCCCTTGTTTTCCGTACCTTGGTATCTAATATATGTACCGGTACCTCCTCGTAAGTCAAGGATTGATCTAGTTCAACAACCTCCGGTTCGATCACGTGAGAAGGATCACTCACGTACTTGCGCAATTGAGATACATGAAACACATTATGCACCTTTTCCAACGCCGGTGGCAAAGCTAGTCGATATGCCACTTCACCTATGCGGTCCAAGATCTCATATGGCCCCACGTACTTGGGATTCAACTTCCCTTTCTTGCCAAAACGCATCACTCTTCTGGTTGGTGATACTCGTAGCAATACCTTATCGCCCACAGCGAACTCAATATCTCGGTGATGTAAGTCTGCATAACTCTTCTGCATATCCTGGGCAGCCTTCATCTTTTCTCGGATTATCTGCACCTGCTTAATCGTATCCTCGATCATCTGCGGTCCCAAAATCGCTGCCTCGGACGAATCGTCCCAACAAACCGGACTCTTGCACTTCCTACCATAAAGTGCCTCAAAAGGTGCCATCTTAATGCGGCATGGTAGGCGTTGTTGTATGAAAACTCAATAAGATCGAGCTTTTCCTCCCAAGAGCCTTTGAATTCTAATACACATGCCCTCAACATGTCTTCCAATGTTTGTATGGTCCTCTCCGTCTGACCATCGGTAGCAGGGTGAAAAGCTGTACTCATTCGCAGCTCCGTCCCCAAGGCTGTCTGTAGCTCCTTCCAAAACCGAGATGTGAATCTCGCATCTCTATCTGACACAATGCTGCTGGGTATACTATGTAGTCTCACAATATTTCTCCGGTATGCCATAGCCAACTCCGTCTTACTCCAAGTGTCTTTCATCGGAATGAAATGCGCCGCTTTAGTCAGTCTATCCACAACGACCCAAATCATATTATTCCCTTTAGGACTCCTCGGTAATCCGCATACAAAATCCATGGAGATGGAATCCCACTTCCAAACCGGCACATCCAACGGCTGCAGCATACCTTGTGGCTGTCGATGTTCAATCTTGACCATCTGACAAGTCAAGCACTTTGACACAAATTCTGCTACTTCGCGTTTCATATTGGGCCACCAAAAGGTTTTCTTGAGATCTTTATACAGTTTGTCTCCTCTCGGATGAACAGAATAAGGCGTACTATGAGCTTCACTCAAGATCCACCTCTTGAGTTCTTCGTCGGCTGGTACACACCACCGACCCTTAAACCGGATACTACCATCCTCATGTAACGTAAAATCAGCTGCACCATCTGTACCAATCTTGGCCTTCTTGGCCTCGATTACCTTGTCACCCACTTGTCTCACCCGGATTTCAGCGTATAATTCGGGTTGTAAGACGAAGTCGTTTTTATCTCCGCCTTTCTGGATGACACAGATGTCCATACGGTCTAACTCTTCTCGCAATCTGATCCGTGCTACTTTCTCGCACACGGAATGAATCGACTTGCGGCTCAAAGCGTCCGCCACTACATTGGCCTTCCCTTCGTGATACTGAATTTCCATATCATAATCTTTAATTAACTCCAACCAACGCCTCTGACGCATATTGAGCTCCTTCTGTGTAAATATGTACTTCAGGCTCTTGTGATCTGAAAACACCTTGAAAGTTATTCCATACAAGTAGTGTCGCCATATCTTCAATGCGAAGACCACAGTTGCCAACTCTAAGTCATGAGTCGGGTAGTTACTCTCATAGGGTTTCAGCTGCCTCGATGCATACGCGATCACTCGCCTCCGTTGCATCAGTACACAGCCCAGGCCATTCTTCGACGCGTCGGTATAAACCTCAATGCCCTCATTACCCTCTGGTAATGCTAAAATAGGAGTTGTAGTCAACCGTTCCTTAAGCAGTTGGAACGCCTCCTCACATTTTTCATCCCACTTAAACCGGTTCTCTTTCTTCATTAATGCAATCATCGGCCTCGCAATCTTGGAAAAGTCTTTTACAAATCTTCGGTAATATCCAGCCAAACCCAAGAAGCTACGAATTTCTGCAACATTCTTAGGTGTTGGCCATCTCGCCACTGCCTCTATCTTGCTCGGGTCAACGAATACACCGTCTTTCGAGACAATATGCCCCAAGAATGCCACTCGTTCCAACCAGAATTCACATTTAGACAGTTTCGCATACAGTTGTTTTTCCCGTAAAATCTACAGTACGAGCCTCAGGTGTTCGGCATGTTCTTCCTTAGTCTTAGAGTAGACCGGGATGTCGTCAATAAAGACTACTACAAACTGGTCCAAGTAGGGTCCGAATACCCGGTTCATCAAATCCATGAGCTCTTTGGTGCGTTGGTCAATCCGAAAGGCATGACCGTGAATTCATAATGTCCGTGCACAGTACGAAATGCGGTCTTTGGGATATCCGTATCGCTACCCCGAGTGGTGATACCACGATCGCAAATCAATCTTCAAGAAAATACACCGCCCCCCGTAGTTGATCGAACAAGTCATCGATCCTCGGTAACGGATACTTGTTCTTCACTGTGACGTTGTTCAGCTCCCGGTAATCAATACACAGCCGCATACTACCATCCTTCTTCTTCACAAACAACACCGGTGCTCCCCACGGTGACACACTCGGTCGGATGTACCCATTATCGAGCAGTTCTTCCAATTGTACCTTCAGTTCCGCTAATTCTTTAGGTGCCATTCGATAAGGTGCTTTCGATATCGGTCTGGTCCCGGGCATCAACTCCACTGCAAACTCTACCTCCCTCTGGGGTGGCATGCCTGGTATCTCATCCGGGAATACATCCTCAAAATCACGGACTACATCAATGTCCGTTAGTTTAGGACCCTCTGTGCTTACATCATGTACGTGACACAAAAACAACGGGTACCCTTTCTTGACGAAAGATTTCAAAGTCACCACCGAAATGATCTTCACGTTAGGTTTATCCACAAATCCCTTGTAAGATACTCGCACCCCTTTAGGGCCTCTCAAAGTCACCTTCTTCTGCTCACAGTCAATTTTGGCTTTATGCCGGTTCAACCAATCCATACCCAAAATAACGTCGAAGTTCTCGAGGGGAAACTCGATCAAGTCAACCGACAAGTTGACTCCCATAATCACTAACGGTACGTCTCTATACAACTTAGAGCATGGCACTAACTCTCCCGACGGTTGCATAAACTCACTGTCAATCACCTCGAATGTAGCTAGACCCAACCTCAAAACATGCGAACCCGCTATAAAGGAACATGATGCACCCGAATCAAAAAGTATGTAGGATAAAAAATGAGTTAACCAGAAAATTACCCGTCACTACGTGGTTGCTCTGATCGGCCTCCTCTCTGGCCAGTGCGAATAATTTCCCAGTCTGATTTACTCCAGCTCCCTGGATTGTGCTGGCCGACCCTGATGGTCGGTTCCTGTTTCCACCAGTGGCCGTAGGCGTACCCCCCTGTCGGCTCTATGCAGGGGTACTACTCTGCTGCTGGTTACCCCTACTCATGTTTCCCGTGTTACCCCTTGGAGCCCCACCCATGTTGCTTCCCGTAACCGATGCCGACCCGGCAGGTGTTGGAGCCGCAAAACACTCAAATCGTCTATGTCCAAGCTTCCCGCAATCGTGACACTGGATTTGTGCACCTGAACAATCTGTACCCGGATGGTTTCCCTGACGCCGCTTGCAATGATAACTTCGTGGCCGACTAAACCCCTGAGAGTTACCTCTCGCTGGCTGACCACCGCTGCCTCTGGTAACGTGGGAATTTGCCGAAAAAGAGGGTCGTACTGGAGGGTTCCCAGAATTACTGCGTTTTTGCTGCCCTTGATTGTCCTCAGAGACACTCTTCCTCTTGTTAGTAGCATATGCCGCTTTCACCTCTTTCCGAATCCTCTCGATGTTGCATGCCACTTCACACATCTCTTTTAGGCTCGTGAATCCCCTGCTTGCCCCCATACGATCCCGGATCGCTAAATCTAAGTGTTGCTCAAACTTTACCATCTTGGCCTCTTCAGTCGGCACTAGCTCAGATGCATAAACCGCCAAGTCGACAAACTTCTCGTAATATTCTTGAACAAGTCATATCCCCCGTCGGAGATTATCGAACTCAACCCGCAGCTCTTTCCTCTTAGATTCGGGAAAGAATTCATGCCTCAGCTCCTGCTTAAACTCGGTCCAGTTCAGTGGTACCACTACTGATTCCCCTTGCTCATTTTCAGTCTGAGCCAACCGATCTTTGTTAGCACCCCACCACAAATCAGCCCTGTCAACCAAGTAGAAAGCAGCTTGGTCGACCTTCAGTTCCTTTGGACAGCCTAGAGTGGCGAAGATCTTCTCAAACTCTCTAATCCACCGCTCGAGTCCCTTAGGATCTCCCTTACAATCGTACCGACTAGGCCTCTGCTGACTCAAGGCCCTAGTCATGCCGGTAGTTGACCCCTGAGAACGATCCTCTGTCAGCTTGTTGACCGCCTGAATCAGGTCTTGATTCATCTTAACCAACTGATCAATCAGCTGGTCCCTCTCATTTCCATTCCTAGGAGGCATAGCTAAAACTACAAAAAGTAAACAATCATTTATTCAATTATCACCTATATCATGCCACAGAATATTTCACATATACTAACACTTACTGCCCAAAATTAATTGCACCACACGGCCACATTTCCACATACATCAGAACTTACCGTACCTTCCTTACATAGAACTCAATACCTACCCCACACATCCTCACTGTGCTTATTTTAGTGAATTTATTCTTAAGGTTCATTTTAGGTGGTGGTCCTGGAGTCGAACGTCTCTGATACCACTTTGTAACACCCCGGTTTCCAATCCCGTCGGCCGCCGGTATTGGTCACCGTAATGTCACTTCACGACACACAGTCGTGGCAGTAATATCCAACATCCCACAACAGAAGGAACATAAACATCCACCATTCATTATTAATGAGGTTAAAGTAATTACAATCTCTTAAAAGAAATATGAAAGCGTGCGGAAGATCCAAAATTTCAAGGTTTTAAAAAAAATACAAATAAAATGCAAGCGTGTGTCTGTGGCTACGTGGCTCTCAAATCCCCGCAACCTCCCAGCAACAAGCTATCACCCAAACCGGAATACTTGCTAAGAATCTGCTCCCCATAAATGGATCATAGCAGGATCAACCAGATGTAGAAACATCAACTAAAAGTTGAGTAAGGATAAATCTAGTATATGAAAAACGAAAGTTAACTAACAAGTTGAATTAAGACTTTCAAACCATACGTCATGACCAACATCATGAAAAATGCCACCAATCCAAAAAGGATACAACCAAACTATAAATGATTCAACCCATACATAGAAGATACAGAACACCACACTCCATCTATACCTAAAGGTCCCGAATGTGCATAGCCCTCAAAAGGGTAAACCCTAAAGAGGAGGATCCTAAAGGTCTGCCAATGGTACCATCGTTAAAATGGACCATCACGTACTGGGGTGCAAGGAAACCTTCCTGGGTTCCCGGCTTCGGGTACTACCCTATCCGGCCCGACCACACCACTGTCTGCAACTCCCCAAATACGTAAGGTCATTGAAGTCGTAGGGAAACCTTCCCGGGTTTACGGCTTTGGGAGCTACCCTATCCGGCCCAACCACTAAGGGTTACGAACTTCAATGCCCAACCCCAAGTCCCACAATGATATCAAAATCCTTGACACATCAAAACCCAACTTACAACATATGTTCATAAGATTTATCAATAGCTAACAAAGAAAGAAGGACACTTAAACTGGACGCCCGTCTGAAAGGTTGGACGCCCGTTTGGAGGTGTGGACGCCCGTCCAAAACTCGACGCGTGTCCAACGGAGAACTGTTACATCCGAATCGATTTTAGCACCTCGGACGTTCGTCCGGGTACCCCAGACGCCCGTCTGAGATGTGCCCCAAAGCAGACGCCCGCCCACAAAGTTAGGACGCTCGTCCACCCTGGGTTTCAAAAGAACCCTAGCGATTTCGACATGGTTTTCCCTTCGACTCTTCATAAAAAAAATCAGCAAATAGCAGCAATTTATCACAGAAAGCCTCATATAACAGCACCATAACATTTATAACTTGTAACCCAAACCCAAACACATTTTACGGACATTTAATACTCCAAAGCATGACCAACCACGTAAACGCTTTTGACAAAAGATTTACAGCAATTTGTTTTCTGCTTCCAAGCACAAACACAAAGGCCTATACATTCTAAAAACACAGCAAACAGCCCCAACTTGTACTTAAATATCCTGATCAACAATGCTACACAACCCAAACAACTTACACCACTCTATACATTACTAAAAGTTCCATCTTTCGAACCAAACGAACACGCAACTTAGAAATATCCTTACCGGAATTGCTGCGTTTTTGAAAGCCCTTGCTAAGTTAGAAACGTTCCTTAACGAAGCTCGAATCTACATCGACGACAACGAAAACGACAACGGCAACAATCCTTAACATGAAGGAGAGATTTCTCTCCTTCTCTTCACAAGGAGGACGGCGGCTAGGGGGAGAAAGGAGGGTTTCACGTGTTTTTTTTTTGGAAGTAAGGAGGAAAGAAAATCTAATTTGATTAATTGGATGTTTACAGGGGTTAAAATCCTTTTTAATCACCGATAGCCTTTTTAGTATTTTTCCCTTCTTTTAATTAAGGAAAATAAAAAAAAGTAAAGGATCATAAATAAAAAAATCCTTCCAGTTAATTAAAGCCAAAGATAGTCCTCCAAAAAAGAAAATTTGAATCCTTTACCAATAAATTAAGAAGTCGAAAATTCGGGATATTACAGCAGCTATCGACTATGACTAGCACATTCCTAGGGCCCATCAAGACAATATGCTAATTAGCACTTCACTAACAGTCTTTCATGTTAATTTACAAATTACGAATACTAGATTGGCCAGACCTATTACTCGTTTTAATTATTCATGCCAATCAACGTAGCTGACGCTGAATCTCCAGATTAAGGTGACCTAAAATTGCCTCAGTAAATCGGGATAGATCGCCGATTCACCGGGGGCGGTGGTTCTTAATTGGGAATCTACATTGCTCAATTCAGATTAATTCAAGTAAATTATGGGGTTGTTAAACATGTAGATCAACTAAAACATGTAAATACAAGTAGATCTACCATATTAAAGACATAATGGAACGTTCAAAACTTCATACCTTCAACAATGGAGATCTAGCTTGATCCACTCAAGCTAGGGATGGAAAGGAAGGGAAGGAAACCGAGAAGATAAACTCCAAAAGCTTAAAAGAACTTAAAGTGGAAGATGATATTACAATCAGTTTCTTCGGCTTTATATAGATGTTATAGCCGACTTATGACTCAAATAAACCCTAACCGACCTAGTAGATGCGGCAGAATCAGTTTCGTGTTCAGCAGATCCGGGCCTGATTTTCTTCTTGTCTTTCAGCAGATCTCTTCCTGGACTTACGCCACTCGGCCCAATATTCTTTCCTTGATCCAGATACATCCTTAAGTGCTCCATATTTGATACATCCTGAAAAATACATAAAACAAAGCAAAGAACAGTGCCAAATCTTAGGGATAATAAAATAGATGCAGAATTATGAACTTAGGATCATGCACTCAGTGTTTAACATATATTCCTTCACAATAATAGGCCTATCTACACTCACTACAGCAGAATTCAGGGTAAATAAGGTGTTGGTCCCGTGAAAAGGCTAACCCATGTTTAGAAGGGGGTGAATAAACTTGTCCCCAAAAACTGCATCTTGAAGCAGATTGAGTTCAACTATAAACTTGTGCTGAGTTTATGATAACTAAGCTGAGTATAAGTCAAGATTGACTTATGTTTAACTGAGTTAACCGGCAGCGGATAGTTAAATCCTTTTGTAAAACTTGAGTTATCACTTTGTAAGGTAAAATGTAATGTTGAGCTAATTCAGTTTCTTATGTTTGCTGAGTTAAGATCTGATGAGATATGAACTATAGTATTGTAAATAAATACAAAAGTAAATAAATAAATAATACAATTTTATAGAGGTTCCAGGTGGTGTAATCATGCCAGTCCTCTCTTTCCCTATGATGCGGAGAAAAATTCCACTAGAACTCTTTGAGGTAGATCGGTTACAAAAAGTCCTAATTGATAGTCTTTGACTAATCCCTAGTTTCACTATCTAAAAAACTATAGAACATGTGTGATTGCTGCTCTGAAACTGCTTGAACCACTTGGTCCTTGAAGGGTTGTATTGCCTTTTCACCACTCATCACAAAAAAAACGGCTCAACCGTCCTTCACACCTTCTTGGTGTTTCACGATCTAAAACCTTTGATGAAATCAAAGTTGAGACTTGAATCAATAACTATGATTCAACTTGTGATTTGAGATTATCCTTATTGATGTATATGATTTGCTCAAGCTCTGTTTTTCTTCAAGTTTTGATCTTGATGCTTCCTTGAATGTTTAAGAACACTTTCAAGATTTCTTGATCTTGCAATAAAGCATAAAGCGGGAGTTCTTTTAAATTCACTTTCCTCCTTACTAAAATCTTTCTTGAAATCTTTTTCTTTTGAACTCCGAACTTCTTCTTGATGTAGAAGTGACCTATTGTTGGTCCCAGAGAAGGGTGAAACTATAGTCGGAGGGGGGGGAATGACTATAGTGGAGTTTCAAAAACTTTTCTTCTTCTAGTTAAAAGCTTTTGGGCGGCGGATAAGTCCCTTCTTACTATATTGTTTTCAAATCGGTTTAGACGAGTCACGGATGCAAATTATGATGTATGCAAATTAAATGAATCGTAAAGTAAATTGCGAAATTAAATTGACACAAGGCTTATAGTGGTTCGGGGTGGTGTAATCCTTAATCCACTCTTCTCCCGTGATGATTGGAGGAATTCACTATTCTTTTCACGAGATACAATAGTATGATTGTCCTTGGCTTCCCAAGCTCCACAATCTACAAGACTATCACTCCTTGACATGCAAGCAGCTTCGGTGATTCGGTCTTCCTTCGTTGTTCCTTAAGATCAAGATCCTTCAACGCCTATCACAGATTCAACTCCTTCTCGGATTGCCTCGATTCGGTTGCTTCGAGTTTGATGTGAATGTGATTCACACACTTGCTTGATCAATCCTCAGTTCTGAGTATGACTTTGTAGCTTTGAAGTCTGAGTTGATCACTAGATGTATCCTTGTAATTTCAGAGAGAAGGCTTTTCAAATTGACAGAGTTTCTGCTAGATTTTTCTTTCTTGATTGTTGTTTTCTTTTTTTGTCAATGCCTTCTATTTATAGCCTTGAATACCTTCGTTTTTGAAATTCCGTCCGTTGGCTATATTAATGAGGGAATAATCCTTGATTTTATTCTTGATTCCCCCTTAATTGTATTCTCCTTAATTTCGGTGATCGGATTCTTTCTTTAAACGTATAGCGAGATAATCCGTCCTTGATTGATCCTTTAATGATTTGAGCATTTAATGCATGATCTTCTGAATCTTCATCGTATATCAATTCTGGCCTTGTAGGTGTCTCTTCGCCGTTTCTAGAACGGTCGAGTGAGCCTACTGACTTAGCCGTCACTTCTTCTTCGCTGTTTTGTTTTCTCTTTGCCGAAAGTCAGTTTACTCAGCCGATTCATTGTTTCCTTCTTTGTTCTAGTATTTGGAGAGTCTTTGAACTTCACTGATCCTTGATTTGGGTGAGACCAGTGTACACCATATTTGAACATATGAGTTTTATCATTTAAAACATAACTTAGACTTATCCAAGGTCATCACGGACTTCCTTGGTTATAAGTCGACCATAAAGTCTTCATTACTTCTCTGTTGGTGCTTGGTGGCTTCACTCGCTTGAATATCCGTCTTTGCTTTGCCATCCTACCAACTAGTACAATACTTGTCTGACTTAACTTATACAACTTGTCAGACCCTAAGTAAAGACTTATACAGAGAATTCTAACTTATTTCAGGCTTGCTATAACAGCTAGTATGGCCATCATCAAAACATAATAACATGTTCCTAACAATTTCCCCCTTTTTGATGATGCCAAAACCCTCATAAGCCTGAACATAAGTAATCAAGATTTTCATAATACAAAACGGATTGTAAGTTCAATAATTTTATTCATCCATCGAAGGGTAATAATTTCTAAGACTTTATTCAAGTGTTACAAACTACATTTTGCTCAATTCAGCCTTGTACCTCTTGAATTTCGTAGTTTGAACCTCTTCCATGTCTTTCCATCAATTTTCGGAAACTTCCACTTCCGAGTAAGCCAAAGTTTGTGTATTCGAGATACACCATGAAAAACTCTTTTGGCAAAGAGTCTGTTGAAATCAGGCATGGTCTCATTTGCCTTAGGTTCTCCAAAAAAATTTTCAAGTCTTTCCCTAGCCTCAGCAATATGTGAATCTGCAAACTTGAGGCTTTTGTAGAGACTCCACTGCTCCTGTTTTTCCATTCTCCCCATAGGGTTGAAGAATTTTGCCATATATTTGAATTCCTCTTGCTTTTCAGCTGGCAAGTCTTCTGGTCCTTTTGCAGATAGTGGTATGGCTGAGCTTGGTTTATTGTTGGCTTGTTTGAGAAGTGCAAATTCTCTTTTGACTTCATTGTAAAGTTTGGCCATATCGGTTCTCATCCTTTCATCCTGATAGCTTAGCCAATCAGCCCAGGCTTCATCTTGTGAGGAGTGAGGATAGAGTCCTTCTTGTACTCTGAAAAATTCTCTTACATGGTCCAGTACATCTGAATCATATTCTGCTTTGCTTTGGTGACCAGTGTAAGTCTTGTGCTCCTCAGTATATCTGGAGCCTTCGCTACCTCTTTGGTTTTTCCTCCGGTGCCGAGTCCGTGTTGGACCGGCCGATCCTCTTTCTTTGCTGGCTGGATCCAGGCCTTTGCTGTCTGCCGGACCTATCTCTATCATCATCTCTTCTTTGCATAGGGTGAGGAAATCCAATGCAGGGTTCCTTTAGGGCCTTTTCCCTTTCTTCTCTGACCTTTCTTTGCCGTTCTTCTGCTTCATTTCTGATTCTTATTTCTCTGTCCCTTGCCCTCAGTTGTTCTTCAGTGAAGTTTGGGGGTCTGATTGTTGATCCTTCAGGCTTATCCTGGTTTTCCCCCTTTTTGGCAGCATCATCCCTTTGCTGGAGTAGGATGCTATTGGTGGCCTCTGCCGTTCCAATCAGAGAGTCAAGTTTTGATTCAATGGAAGTGAATCTTTTGTTGTGATCATTCAATTTCTCATTGACACTCCGAAGTCTAGTCCCAAAAGCTACTGCCAGTGATTCGTTTTCTTGGGAGATGTGTTGCCTGAGGCCTGCAAGACTGTTGGTAATATTGATGTTAAGTTGCTTCATCGGATCTCCTTGTTGTTGAACAACAATATTTTGTGCGTCAATGTATTCGCAATGGCCGAAACTTGTTTTCAATGGAGGAGCTTTTGTCATTAAAAGTCTGAAGTCATAGATCTAAGATACATTGCTTGTTGTTCCAATTCTTGACTAGCAAGTCCGCCGCTTTCTCAAAAGTTTCATTTGTAATGCCGGTGTTCGGTGAGAGATTTTTCGCCTTGTTTCAAATTTGGTTCGGATCCGTCTGTTGTCCCTTGTCCGGATGTTGAGTGACATCTTCATGTACATCTAGATCTTCAAGTATTTGGGTAGATGTGTATCTTTGGTGTGGCTTGATTTCTTGTTTCCCTTATTTCTATTCCGGGGGTTGTCTTGATCGGAGTGGCAAAGAATCGAGTGTCCACAATGCGTTTGTTGTTGGTGGAACGCCGACGGCATACCGTTGAGTGGATGTCTTTCTTTGGAGATGTAGACTTGCCGGAGGCTTGTGTTTTCATAAATGTACGGAGAAGAGTGGTGTCATCAATTGCATCCGGTGCGGGAGAGTTCTCTTCTCTGTCTTGATCAAGATCATCATTATCATCCCGATCATGATCATTATCATCATTGTCATCATGATCATCACCATCATCTTGATTATGATCATCCCCATCATCTTACGAGTCATCACTTTGTCTCCCGGAGATGCGGGGGCGCTTTTGCCTTGGTGCATCAACCATTTCCCATAGAGGTGATTCATCAAGTACACCTACCGAGTTGTGATTCCCGAAAGTCAAATAGCCATGCTTCTTCGGCAAGCATGTGATGCGAGTCTTGAAGGTTTGTTGTTTGGAATCACCTTCCTTCCACTCAAGATATTCGCAATTCGATCATCTATATCGTTTGCGGTCAATTGTACGGCTTCTTACGGAGATGATTCCTCATCCTCTCCAAGTGTTTTCTTTATTAGGATCGGTGATCCCCATCGATTTCTTCTTCTTGTCTGTTCGCTTCGGTGTCGAACCTTCTTCCTCTTCTCCTTCATCAATCAATTGTGCAAAGTCGGTCTTTTCAAGACTTCGCCGAATCTTTTGTTTCTTTCTTTGACCGGTGGTCTTTGCGTGTAGGTTTCTTTCTCTTCCCTTCTCCTTCCTTCGTTGTTGTTTAAGATAAGTAAACATGACTTTGGATTCATGCAGTTTGTGGAGTTGTACTGTGGGGACTTTGAGACATTGCAACAAATAGTGTAACTGAATACCATATGACTTTTTCACCCAGAATTGTCCTTTCTTTGTCTTCATTTATTTTGTCCCCTTGTTTGCTGCTTTTTCTTCACCTTGGATTTGCTCTTTGAGTCTTAGAAAGAAGTATTTTGCCTAGTTGAATTGCAGATTATTGTAGATGATTCCCATCAGCCTCATTCTGATTTCTGTCATTGCATTATTTGCTCCCAATTTTCCTTCAATGGTCTTGCCAATTAGGGCACTGAACTCATTGAATGGTTTCTTTAAAGCAGATCTCAAACAGTTGACCTTTGTGGATCCTGGGTTTGCCGTTTTGGCAATTGTTGCCCATAAATCATCCAAGTTTTGTGATACAAGTGTCACTTTTGCTTGACCTTTATTGGAAAGTATGAGATGTTTATGAATTACCTTTTCTGTAATCGTTACTTCCTTTCCGTTGACAGATGCTACAATCTTGTCTTCTTCCCACTCGTCACCTTCTTCAGCAGGGAGCCCAGGCACGTATTGTGCAGATTTCCAGAAGGAAATCAGACTTTCATAGCAAACCTCGGTGATAGGAGGATTGAGGAAGGTTGATAGCTTTAGGATTTTGCAACTGTGCTAATCGTTTGGCATCTTCGTCATTTCCACACGAGTTTCAAGTAGTGTTCTTCTTGAAAGAAGGATCCCGTGGCAATCGATTTTTCATATCCACTTGGGTGTTTGTGGAGGATGATGCCATTTTTGAAGAGGAGAGAAGTTTTGGAAATGAATTTCAGTTTGCAATAGAAAGAATCAAGAGTAGAGTTTGTAATTGACAAGAAAGCATAAAGATTTCTGAAAATCTCTAAGTATTGTTTATATAGTGTGATTTGGGTAGTGTGAACGTGGTTTTGAATATGGAAAGATTTTTGGCATAATGGCGTGATTTTGCGTATAAAAATCGCGATATTCGAGTGGAGTGGGGGTGTGGTTTGAGGCAAGTAATGATAGAGCCCGGGAATCGAGGAGTTTATAATTCGAAAAAATAATATAATTACCTCTATGATCATAAGTTGATCGCCACGTGTGTATAGAATAATCCTCCATAATTTCCTTATTCTCCACGTGTAATCAGAATTGATTTTGTTCACACTCTTAATTTGTCCAAGTCTTTATTTCGGTGAAGTGCCTTCGCTGGCCACTTAGCCGTTCTATAGGTTCTTTACTTAGCTGCTCAATTTCACTGTTCCTAACAATCAGTTAAGTTACCTTCGCTGGATGCCAGTGCCTTACTTGCTGCATCTCCTGTAACGGCAAAGGTCGTACCAGTTAATGAAGTCACCTAGCCGATTACTCCAGTTATCCGTTTTTTGATACTTATTCAATTTCAATCATTCCTAACTCAGTTCTTAGTTTGCTAAATCTTTCATAACTGAGTGGTTTAGTGAAGATGTCACCAATTGATCTTCGGTGGGTATGTGTTTTAGGATGACATCCCCCTTTTCAACATGGTCTCGATAAAATGATGTCTTACATCAATGTGCTTTGTTCTTGAGTGCAATGTTTGGATTTTTACGTAATAGATATTGCACTTGTGTTATCACACATGATTGGAATCGTTTTCTCTTCTACTCCATAGTCTCTTAGCCGTTGTCTTATCCACAAGTACTTGTGCACAACAAACTACCGTCGCTATGTATTCTCGTCATTTGTTGATGTAGATATGGAGTTTTGCTTTTTACCGAACCAAGAGACTAGTCGGTTCCTAGCATTTGGCAAGTTCCGGAGGTGCTTTTTCTATCTATTTTGCATCCAAGCATAGTCGAGTCCGAATATGATATCAATGTAAATCCTCCATCTTTTGGATACCAAATACCAACATTTAAAGTGTTTTTCAAGTATTTGATTATCCTTTTAGCTGCTAGAAGATGTGATTCTTTTGGTTGAGCTTGAAATCTTGCACATACTCCTACTGCAAATGCTATGTCAGGTCTACTGCAAATGCTATGTCAGTCCTCTCTTCCCCTATGACGCGGAGAAAAATTCCACTAGAACTCTTTGAGGTAGATCGGTTACAAAAAGTCCTAATTGATAGTCTTTGACTAATCCCTAGTTTCACTATCTAAAAAACTATAGAACATGTGTGATTGCTGCTCTGAAACTGCTTGAACCACTGGTCCTTGAAGGGTTGTATTGCCTTTTCACCAGCTCATCACAAAAACAGCTCAACTGTCCTTCACACCTTCTTGGTGTTTCACAGTCTAAAACCTTTGATGAAATCAAAGTTGAGACTTGAATCAATAACTATGATTCAACTTGTGATTTGAGATTATCCTTATTGATGTATATGATTTGCTCAAGCTCTGTTTTTCTTCAAGTTTTGATCTTGATGCTTCCTTGAATGTTTAAGAACACTTTCAAGATTTCTTGATCTTGCAATAAAGCATAAAGCGGGAGTTCTTTTAAATTCACTTTCCTCCTTACTAAAATCTTTCTTGAAATCTTTTTCTTTTGAACTCCGAACTTCTTCTTGATGTAGAAGTGACCTATTGTTGGTCCCAGAGAAGGGTGAGACTATAGTCGATGGGGGGGGGGGGGTGAATGACTATAGTGGAGTTTCAAAAACTTTTCTTCTTCTAGTTAAAAGCTTTTGGGCAAGCGGATAAGTCCCTTCTTACTATATTGTTTTCAAATCGGTTTAGACGATCACGGATGCAAATTATGATGTATGCAAATTAAATGAATGTCGTAAAGTAAATTGCGAAATTAAATTGACACAAGGCTTATAGTGGTTCGGGGTGGTGTAATCCCTTAATCCACTCTTCTCCCGTGATGATTGGAGGAATTCACTATTGTTTTCACAAATACAATAGTATGATTGTCCTTGGCTTCCCAAGCTTCACAATCTACAAGACTATCACTCCTTGATCGCTTGCAGCGGCTTCGGTGATTCGGTCTTCCTTCGCTTGTTCCTTAAGATCAAGATCCTTCAACGGCTATCACAGATTCAACTCCTTCTCGGATTGCCTCGATTCGGTTGCTTCGGTTTGATGTGAATGTGATTCACACACTTGCTTGATCAATCCTCGCCCCGAGTATGACTTTGTAGCTTTGAAGTCTGAGTTGATCACTAGATGTATCCTTGTAATTTCAGAGAGAAGGCTTTTCAAATTGACAGAGTTTCTGCTAGATTTTTCTTTCTTGATTGTTGTTTTCTTTTTCTGTCAATGCCTTCTATTTATAGCCTTGAATACCTTCGTTTTTGAAATTCCGTCCGTTGGCTATATTAATGAGGGAATAATCCTTGATTTTATTCTTGATTCCCCCTTAATTGTATTCTCCTTAATTTCAGTGATCGGATTCTTTCTTCAAACGTATAGCAGATAATCCGTCCTTGATTGATCCTTTAATGATTTGAGCATTTAATGCATGATCTTCGAATCTTCATCGTATATCAATTCGGCCTTGTAGGTGTCTCTTCGCCGTTTCTAGAACGGTCGAGTGAGCCTACCGACTTAGCCGTCACTTCTTCTTTGTTTTGTTTTCTCTTTGCCGAAAGTCGGTTTACTCGGCCGATTCACTCGTTTCCTTCTTTGTTCTAGTATTTGGAGAGTCTTTGAACTTCACTTGATCCTTGATTTGGGTGAGACCGGTGTACACCATATTTGAACATATGAGTTTTATCATTTAAAACATAACTTAGACTTATCCAAGGTCATCACGGACTTCCTTGGTTATAAGTCGACCATAAAGTCTTCATTACTTCTCTGCTTGGTGCTTGGTGGCTTCACTCGCCGAATATCCGTCTTTGTTTTGCCATCCTACCAACTAGTACAATACTTGTCTGACTTAACTTATACAACTTGTCAGACCCTAAGTAAAGACTTATATAGAGAATTCTAACTTATTTCAGGCTTGCTATAACAGCTAGTATGGCCATCATCAAAACATAATAACATGTTCCTAACACCTATTTATAGGGGCTTCTCCAACGTTTGAATGAAGTGAACGTTTGAATTTGAATCCTTGTATCCGTTGGTGGTCCTGCTTATTATGCATAATGTTAGTGTCCTTTCTGACATTTCTGTGTGTCAAATGAAAATGTTTGCTTTATAACGGTTAGATTCTTCTTCAGTTTTTATAACTTCAGCTTGAAACTTATTTTCTGTGATCTAGTCAGTTTTTAGCTTTAAGAGCATTAACTGAGTTTTTATTCTTCTTAAAAAACTCAGTACTCTATCCTTCATCTGATTATAATTGACATAATCAGAGTACACCATATCATATAAATCATCTAAGATATCATTGTCCTTATGATTCTTAGGTCTTCATACAAGAACCATAAAGTCAGTTCAGTTTATCACAATCTTGCCTGATTTCTAACTTTAAAGTCTTGGTTTTTGTCTTCATAAATTGAGTTTGAACCCTCAATTCTTCATTCTTCATTCTTCAATAACTGAGTTTGGGTCCCTCGGCCTTCAGCTTCTAGATTAGCCAACTGAGTTTGTATCCCTCAGCGAACTTTCCTTCTTAAGTTTCTATAGGTGTGCTATGAGTCAATTTCTCAATCTTTAATTGTGAACTCAGTTTTCATAGTCTCGTCAAGTCAGTTACTAGTTTTCTCAGTTTTGATCCTAAAACTATTATCGTGCTTGTCTGATTTACTTATACAAATATCAGACGCTATTAAATCCTACACAATAATATCTAGACATATTTTTGCTTTGCACTATAATATCTAGTTATGACACTTCATCAATGGGGTTAAAAACAATAACTGAATAACTGTTGAACCATCATCAAAACATAAATTTTATTTCCAACAATTTCCTCCTTTTTGATGATGCCAATACCTTCCTTAAATGCAATGCAAAAAGATAAGGACAAAACAATAACAAACACAAACAATTGAGAAACTGAGTTTTTATTGATGATACTGAGTTACAGAGTACATAGTATTAAAATACAACAATATATGAAAAGAAACTAAGTTTTGGCTTCTTTTCCCTTTCCTTGGTCAGTTGCTTCAATTTTTTTTCATACAGTTTAGAAACTTCTTTCATGGCAAGATTTGTTGAACTTCTTTCAATCCCATTTATATTCTCCCAGACATTCCCTGAATTGGTCATATTGTGCTTTCCGAAAAACTTGCTCTGGACCAAAATTGCAAATACAAACACAATTTTTCTTAACTTTCACTGGTAGCTATCTTCAGTAAATCTTTGACAAACTTAGATTCAGTCTGTTCAACTTTCTTCTCAACTTTCTCTAGCATACAATTTCTTTCCCATTTGTTTAGTTTATTCCAATAATGAACAAGTACTTTCTGCATGATTAGAAAACTTTCTAAGGATTGTTCTCTTGATTCACCTTCCTTAGTAGGTAGTTCCTTGAAAATGCGGTATAGTTGTGAATCTATGCCAAGTCTTTTCTCAGTTCATTCAGAAAATTTCGCGATCAGCTTCATTTCTTCGTCATTCATGTCAGCTCTTGCTTTCTTCAGTTCGATCAGTTTTTCATCAATACTATCAAGAACCCCAGGCATTTGAGCTGCATTGACTTTTAAAATGGCTTCACTTTCCCCCTTATTTGCATCATCCTTCTGAATCAGACTCCTGATAAATGCATTTATATGCTGCTGATTTGATGCCAATATGGTTTGGGCAACAACTGTGTCTCTCATGGCATTTTCCAGTAAAAGCATCATGTCTTGTACATTGGTAACAATGCCTTCTAATCTCTTCTGAGTATCAGTTCTCCTTGCATCTGTTTCAATAGTTGCTTTTCTGCTTTCGATCAAGGTGTCATGAAAATCCTTTTTGACGCTGTCTAATCTCTTTTCCATATTAGATCTTTCATTCTTGTTTTCTTCCATGGATTGGAACACCTTTCCAAAGATGCCCATATCTTCATTTTGTATTATCACAAGCTCATTGAAACTGTATTTGATGAACTCATCTTGTGTTGGCACATCATTTTCAGTTCCTCTTGCATGGCTAGTATCCAATCTAGATCTTTTAGTGCTTCTTTTATCTCTTTAGGTTCAGTTTGAGATAAAAAGCATGCAATCATAGCATCTAGCTGATTTCTTGTGCGAACTCCATGTTGAAAATCACCAATCACTTGATCTTCAGGGTGATCTCTCATCCATTGATGTACTGGGGGTTGCATAAGAGGGTCTTCATTCTGTTGTACTGGTTCTTCATGAACTTGTTCTTGAGCTTGATTATCTTGAACTGGATCAGTTTCATGTTGTTAAGCTGTAGGTTCTGTTGTTAGAAACTGAGACTGATCTTGGTCTGAAGATTATAAAATTCTAAACCTTCCAAAGTCAACAAAAACTGATTCTGGTGTTTTTGGTAACTGAGATTAAGAAACTGGTTCTTGTTTATCTTTAATTGTATCTCCAGTGATGTTTGGTTCATCAAAAACTACGTGTATAGATTCTTCATGCTTGAGTGTCCATTTGTTTAGTACTCTAAATGCTTTACTGACACTTGAATATCCCAAAAATATTCCTTCATCAGCTTTGTGCTGAAAAGTCTTGAGCTGACCCTTTTCCATTATTATGGATAAAACATTTGCTTCCGAAGGCATGAAAATATGAAACATTTGGTTTCCTTCCATTCCAAATCTAATATGGTGTATTTTCATGTCTTTTGTTCATGAGAGCTCTGTTCTGTGTGTAGCAAGCTGTGTTTACTACTTCTGCCCAATACCTTTCGGGTAACTATGATTCACAGATCATGGTTCTCTCAGCATTTTTGAGAGTTCTATTTCATCTTTCAGCTACTTTATTTTGCTGAGGTGTTGCTGTGGCTGCAAGATGATGTAACACACCATTTTCTCCATGATATTCAATGATTACATTGTTGAGTAATTCAGTTCCTTTATCAGAACTTATCTTGACAACTATTACTCCTTTCTGATTTTGGAGTCTCTTGAGAAGTTCTGTGAGTTGTTGCTTGGTTTCACTTTTCTTTGACATGAAAATTACCCATGTATATCTTGAGTAATCATCCACCACTACCAATGTGTACTTCTTTCCACTAACACTAATAGGTGTGACTGGTTCAAATAAGTCCATGTGTAAAAGTTCTAGGACTCTTGAAGTTGAATGCTGAGATTTTGTCTTGAAACTGGCTTTCACTTGCTTTCCTTTTTGGCAAGCATCACATAATCTATCCTTTTTGTAAGAAATCTTAGGTAAACCAATTACTAATTCCTTTTTGATCAGTGTGTTGATGTCATCAAAATTGAGGTGACTCAGTTTCTTGTGCCATAGCCAGCTGACTTCTGATTTGGTATGCACAAGCAAACAGGTCTCTAAGACTGGTGTTGACCAATCTACAGCATACATATTTTCTTCTCTTCTTCCAGCAAGAACTATTTGATATGCTGATTCACTGACAACGATGCAAAAATCTTTGTCGAATGTGACTCTGTATCCCATGTCACAGAATTGACTTGTGCTGAGAAGATTGTAGTGTAGTCCTTCCATTTAAGATACCTTCTTGATTGTAAGTCCATTTTTGATCAAGGTTCTATACCCATTTGTATATCCAGGTCTGTCCTTACTTCCAAAGTTGACTTTTGGTCCATCCTTGGCAACAAAATCAACTAGATAGTCTTTGCTCCTTGTCATATATTTTGAGCATCCACTGTCAAAGTACCATATTTCCTGTAAGACTATTTAAAAGGTTTTAGGTACCCAACTCTGTTTGGGTCCATAGGGGTCAGTTGTAAGTACAACTCGGGGGATATTTCCATAAGGTCTACTTTGGAAATTGTTGCACTTGTTTTCATATATATAAGCCACATTCCCATAGTATCTATTTCTGGATGGTGCCTTATTTATATGATCTCTCAAGTCATTTGGCTGAAATTGAGTTCCATGATGCTTTCTATTATTGAAAACTGAATAATAACCATCATTCTTTTTGTACTAAGGTTTGTGCTGACTTCGGTACTGAGGCTTCTGCTGAGGACTGGGGTAAGTCCTCTTCTGAGTCCTTGGCTGAGACTTATGATAAGTTCTCTGTTGTGAATTATTGTTTCTATTAGTTTTAATAATTGGTTCAGAGAAATTTCAATCAGTATCAGTGGAAAATAATCTGCCTTTCTCCCTGACTGTGTGAATCTTTGAATGATTAACATTCTTGGATTTACTCTGACTGAAGTTTTTATGGTTCTTGGCATGGTTGGCTCTTATAGATCTGGCATTTGATCTACCATCTATATTTCCTTGATGTGCAGCTGATTTACCTTCAGATTTGCCTTAGTTATTGAACATTGATGAGTTCTTGGAAAAATGATACTGAGACTGAGTTGATTCATATGGAACTGGTTTTACTGGTTCATCATGCTTCTCAGTTAGAGGAAATTGCTCAGCTACAATCTTAATGCCCGTTTTGATATTAGGTTCAGCAATTTTGCTCATTCCTTCCTCTGAATTTTACTATGTATGAAATCCTAGGCCAGTTCTGTCTCCATATGGTTTTCCAGATTTGAATCCAATAGCTGAACTTGACTGAGAAAAAGATTCGATTGCTACCGCGATGCGATAGTCGTTATTCGATTCTTTCCTATGTCAGTTCTGGTCAGTTTAAACATGTTCAATTCAGCTTTCAATCTTTCGACTACAAGAATTAGAGCTTCTTTTTCTACTTTAATTGATTCATAACCAGCTTGTATAGTTACCAGCTGATTCATCAATTCATCAAGAGTTTCTTCTAATTCTAGATTTCTAGGATTAGAGCCTGTTGTTTAAGAACAAGTATTCTGAATGGAATTATGAGCTGAGGTGTATTTAGAATTGGATTCACAAACCTCATTTGAGTCTTCCATATGTGCCATCAAAGCTGTGTCATCTGAGAGTCTTTCAGTGCCAGCTTCATAGTCTGACTCATCACCAACTAAGAGAGCCCTACTTCCGGTTCTTCTACGCTGAGTTCTTTTGCTAGCCAGTTCTGGACATTCAGCTTTGTAATGTCCTGCTTTTTGCAGTTGAAGCAAAGATATTCATCATCTTTTCTTTTCTCAGGAGTCTTTTTCATGTACTTCTGAGTGACTGGCTGTCGACTTTTCATTCTTCTGATTCTGTTCATCATGAGAGCCATATGTTCTTTCATTTCATCTAATTGCTGAAGATTGCTAGATGAAGTTTCTTTATTGTCATTGGTTGCTGCTGCAAGAGCTGTTGTTTTGGGTACCTCCAGAGCTTTGATCACTACTACTGTGATTGTGAAATCCTCACTTAATTCATATGCAATCTGATCTAAGAAGATTTTGAAGGAATCTTCTACATCAAGTCTTCTTGACTCTTCTATTGCTGTGACTTTCATTTTCCAACACATAGGTAAAGCTTTCAAGATTCTGGTGTCGATTTATTTCTTGGTATATTCAATCTTGAGAAGTTCTAGCTCATCCATTATCGCTCTGAATCTTGTTTCCATTTGTTCGATGTTTTCTCCTGATTTCATTTTAAAATCCTGAAACTTCTGCTCGGCAATTGAGATCTTATTTTCCGTGATGGAATTAGTTCATTCACATACCAGCTGAAGTTTCTCCCTCATTTCTTTTGCAGTTGTGCAGTCTTTGACTTTCAGATACATATTGTTGTCGAGAGTTTTGAGGATGATATCCATTGCAACATTGTTGAGATTGTTTCTTTTTCGATCATCATTATTCCATTCGCTTTTGGGCTTGGGGACTCTGACTATTGCACCATTGATAGTTTGCATATGAGTGATTTGAATAGGTCCATCAATAAGTACGTCCGTCATCTCATCAAGAGTAGCAGCAATAAAGGCCTGCAAAAGACGTTTATATTCATCAAAGCGGTCCATGTTGCATATAAGCATCTGTCTGGCATACTGATTGTTATCCATAGTGTAAGTGAGTTTATGCAAGAACTGGAAACTGAAAACTGAGCCTTTTTAGGAGAAAAACTAGAGGATATAATCAGAACAGGTGAGCATTTAACAAGGTCTTGTTAAAGAACACAGCTCCGATACCAATTGTTGTTCCCGGGAAAAGGCTGACACAAGTTTAGAGGGGGTGAATAAACTTGTCCCAAAAAATTGCATCTTGAAGCAGATTGAGTTCAACTATAAACTTGTGCGGTGTTTATGATAACTAAGCCGAGTATAAGTCAAGATTGACTTATGCTTAACTGAGTTAACCGGCAGCGGATAGTTAAATCCTTTTGTAAAACTTGAGTTATCACTTTGTAAGGTAAAATGTAATCTTTGTCGTTTGATTCATTTTCTTATGTTTGCTGAGTTAAGATCTGATGAGATATGAACTATAGTATTGTAAATAAATACAAAAGTAAATAAATAAATAAGAATTTTTTATAGAGGTTCCAGGTGGTGTAATCCTGTCAGTCCTCTCTTCCCATGTGATGCGGAGGAAAATTCCACTAGAACTCTTTGAGCTAGATCGGTTACAAAAAGTCCTAATTCATAGTCTTTGACTAATCCCTAGCATCACAATCTAAAAAAATTTAGAACATGTGTGATTGCTACTCTGAAACTGCTTGAACCACTGGTCCTTGAAGGGTTGTATTGCCTTTCACCAGCTCATCACAAACACAGTCTTCCTGACTGCAGCCCAACTGTCCTTCACACCTTTTTGGTGTTTCACAGTCTAAAACCTTTGATGAAATCAAAGTTGACACTTGAACCAATAACTATGAATCAACTTGTGATTTGAGCTTCTCCTTTTTGATGTATATGATTTGCTCAAGCTATTTTTTTCTTCAGGTGTTTGATCTTGATGCTTCCTTGAATGTTTAAGAACACTTTGAAGATTTCTTGATCTTGCAATAAAGCATAAAATGGGAGTTCTTTTTAATTCACTCTTCAGCTTACTAAAATCTTTCATGAAATCTTTTTCATTGAACTCCGCACTTCTTCTTGATGTAGAAGTGACCTATTTATACGGGTTTCTCCAACATTTTAATGAATTGAACGTTATAATTTGAATCCTTGTATCCATTGGTGGCCCTGCTTATTCTATTGAATGTCAGTTTCCTTTATGACATTTTAGTGTATCCAATAAAATTGTGTGCTTTATAACGGTAAGATTCTTCTTCAGTTTTTATAAATTCAGCTTGAAACTGATTCTATGTGATCTAGTCAGTTTTCATCTTTAAGAGCATTAACTGAGTTTTTACGCTTCTTCAAAAACTCAGTACACTATTATTCATCTGATTATAATTTACTTAATCAGAGTACACCATATCATATAAATCATCTAAGATATCATTGTCCTTATAATTCTTAGGTATTCATACAAGAACCATAAAATCAGTGCAGATCATCACAATCATGCCTGAATTCTAACTTTACAGTCTCGGTTTTGGTCTTCATAAACTAAGTTTGAACCCTCTGTTCGTCATTCTTCAATAACTGAGTCTGGGTCCCTCGGCCTTCTGCTTCTAGATAAGCCAACTGAGTCTGTATCCCTCAGCATACTTACCTTCTTCAGTTTCTATAGGTGTGCTCTGAGTCAGTTTCTCAATCTTTAATTGTGAACTCAGTTTTCATAGTCTCATCAAGTCATTTACTCGTTTTCTCAGTTCTAATCCTAGAACTATTACAGTGCTTGTCTGATTTACTTATACAAATATCAGACTCTATTAAATCCTATACAATAATATATAGACATCTTTCTGCTTTGCACTATAACAGCTAGTTATGGCACTTCATCAATGGGGTTAAAAACAATAATTGAATAACAGATGAATCATCATCAAAACATAAATTTTATTTCCAACATAAGGGTTAATTCAATGGTGCATTTAGAGCGTTATCAGCTAGTCAGTTGACCTGTTTACAGTGCTTGTTTGATCAAACCAATACAAGGATCAAACTCTAGTAAACTTATACATCAAATCTAGATATCTTTTTGCATTTCCCTATAACAACTAATCTGGCACTCATCATTAAAACTAAATTATGTCTAAAAAGGACTCGTCTAAAGAGAATTATATGAATGCATGAGTTCATTTATTTTATGAGACTTGTATGATTCTTCATGTCTCATTCGTAATGTATCTCATACTTCTTCTGCAGTTGTACATGAATAAACAGACTGCCTTTTAGATGGACAAAGACACTTTATAAGGATGGACATAGCTCTAGAATTTTGATAAACCATAGGGTCATCTATGTCTAAAGTATTTCCATCGGTATCAACCATTTTTGTACCAGCTGAAGTCTTTGAAATAGAAAGACTATCTAATACGGGAAACCATAGTTGATAGTCTAGTGATTGTAAGTGAATCATCATTATATTCTTATACATAGAATACCATGTTCCATCGAAGAAAGGTGGTGCATCACCATACACTTCTTCTTTTTCAGGAATGTAGGTATAAGAAGTTGAAGCCATATAAGATGAACTAAAAAAAGAAATTTTGTGTTTAAGGAGAATGTAGTGATACAATGCACAATGCAAATTACAGATGTTCTATGAGTCAAAACAAATCAAATGACACTGAATTTCGGAGAAATATGGACTGTTGTGCAAAAAAGTTAATAGATGAAGATGTGAAGTGTTTGTAATAGCTTGTAAGTTAAAACTCAAGCATATTAAGACTGAAGTTTTGTTATACTTTGAAAATAGGAGGTTGTTAAAAAATTAGGAAGTTCGGGATTATGAATAGCGTTGCAGATGATTTGGGCTTTGGCCCAACGCTGAACTAAACCTAAAACGAGCAGGAGTATCGATTTCAGTAGCCCTGTAAACTACCAACTCATAGGACAAATGTAAAATATCACAGTGTAATAGAGAAATAAAAGTAAGATCATATACATGAAAATATACCCAGATGCAGATAATCACAGAACTTTTAGATTTAGCTAACACACAAACTTGTAGACACAAAATATATATTAAATTCAGCTCATATAATGCAAAGTAATGCAGTTATCACAAAATCACAACAAATACGACCACTAAACGAACTAATACAGAAACATATCAGCTAGTAACCCGCTCTGATAACAATTGTTTGATCGGGAACGCATAATAAATACTCTAGAGGGGTCAATAGAGTATGATGACCTTTTAAGGATTCTTTAACCACTAAACAACACTTTTGCAGATTAATACAACACAGAGTGGTTTATCAGATAATCAGAGTATACTTAACTTAGTTCAGTTAACAAACCTAGGTGGAAGATCTAGTTTCGATTCACTATAATAACCTAAGTTAACTTCGGTTGATATGTTTTAAATAGTTTCAGTTTTTGATGATAAGATTTGTGTTATGAAAAACTAAAACTTATATCAAATGACTGAAACAAGTTGATCACTACTGTAGAATACTTAAGCAAGTTTAGAGCAGATATGCAGGTTTCAAAACTATAGCAGATTTGAACACTTAACCAAAAAAACAGAATAGAAAACTTGCTGATTCAGATTTTAAGTTATTATCCCTAGTATATGCAAGTCTAAGGTGTTCAAACAATATCACAGAATTGCAGATTCAGTTTTCATATTTTTTTAAACCTAAGCATGCAATTCTAAGGTGTGTCAAACAGAATATAAGCTATCTAAGAACATATGGGTGATCTATTAGAGATCACAACCCCACACAAGAGTTTTCTTAGATGTCTCTTGAGTCTTATTACAGTAACAAAATAGTGATGAATAATACAACACTTTTATTGTTAAATTGTTGCTTACCAGATAACCAAATTAGTGTTAGTCTTGAGTGAAGCCACACTCCTACTAACACTAAGATGTTCTAAATCCTCAGTAACAACACTTAACTGATTTCTACAAGACACTCACCAAAGGTGTACATACCAAGAATCACGACCCGGATTCTCAAACCCGAATTCAACTCCTTGAATTTGTGACCCGGATTCAGCTCCATGAACCCGTATGCCAGCGGATCGGAACCCGAACTGATGAACCACAGCTAGATCAAGTTGTGCCCTTGTTACTGCTCCTCAATAACAAGTGATAGAACACTCTCAAACTACAACAATACTCACTTAAAAAGCTAGAGATAACACTTTACAATTACACTCTTCTTGCACCTCACTTTTCTTATCACACTCAAGAAACAAAGCAGTTTACAAAATACAAGTGATGTAAGATAATGAGATTGAGACTTAGTGAAATGTTGATGAGAGGTTGTTATTCTTTTCGTTTGATACATCTAGGGTAATATATAACGGACACTAGAATCCTTTTTGCCTTGTTGGTTTTGGTTGAGAGAAAGACATCATCGGCCTCAGAGTACTTGTCTTCATCATAGGCCTCAACATGATGTCAGACTCCTTTCCACCTTCAAGGACCGCCTTGGCTTCAGAACGGGGAACAGGCTAAGCAAACCGACTGACTCACTACGGAGTCTAGTTTTTTCAGATAAGGATCTGTTTCAGGTAAACAAACAAACACAGAAGCATAAAGATTCTTCATTTCAAATCTGAAGGGGGAAGGCATCGGTCAAAGAGAGTGATGTTTCAGAGAGCGATTTCTGGTGAGAAAGAGAGGCATGGAACCGAAAGGTTCTTCAACCTCATTCTGAAAGAGGAATATGAAGAAAGCAACATAGATAAAAGGACGGTTCAGCTTTGCAGACAACAGGGCAAAGTTAATGTTATAAAGAGTTTCAAGGACGGATAAGGACAGTTAATGGTGAGAGGGGAGTTTCCTAGAACATTTTAGGATAGTAGGAAGAAAGCAGAGGGCGGCAATAGATAGGATATAGAAATTGGGTTTTGGATATACAAATGTAATATAAGAAAAAGGGGCAGGCTTGGGACAAGAGAATAAAAGGATGGGAATTTAAAAAGGAGTTGGGCTTAAACCGGAAATGGCCCACAAGAAATAGAGCTGGTAGATTTTAGAGGAATGCCGAAAATAGATCAAGTATATGTAATGATAAAATAAGGAAATGTCTTTTCACACAGCCATTTGTCTTATTGCACAACAATTACTTTCTGATTTTTTCCTTTTAACACGCGCCTACATTCTGACCGAGTTCGGTCAGAATGTGAAACATTATACCTACCCACATGTGGTCAGAACAATTTAGTTTATTCTGACCCAAACTTGGTCAGGAAAACTTACATGTTTGGCCTCTAAAATGGTCCGATACATTTTCAAAATTTTACAGCGACGTTTTTATTCTAACTTGAGATAGGGTTATACCTACTCAAATGTGGTCAGAATAATTTAGTTTATTCTGACCTGAACGTGGTCAGGAAAACAATACATGTTCAGCCTCTAAAATGGTCCGATACGTCTTCGAAATTTCATAGCGCCGTGATCATATTCTGACTTGAAATAGGAGCGGAAAACGTTATTTTTCGGCCTGTAAAATGGTTCATATTGTTTCTAAAGAGTAAATAATAAAGTCTCTTTATTCAGACCAAAAATTGGTCTGGAAAACACAAATTTCCAGGCTTGTAACATGGTCTGAATAATATACAATTCCTGACTCAATTTGGGTCAGAATGATATGTGTGTTAAATGTCAAAACGAAGTTCACTCTCTCCATTGGAATGTGTAAAATATGTTTTTTGTGAAAAGACGCTCCCTAAAATAATAGTAATGATAATTATAAAAGTATATTCATCTATTACTTATAACTAATAAATCAAATATTAAATATTGAAAAAGTATGTCACATATTAATATTAATAAAGTGATGTCATGATCAAAATCATTGACACACTTATTAAGTGAAGCTCTTTATATGAAATACACGCAGACTTAGATAAAATACCTAGAGTAATTTATATCACATATGAAAGTACAGAAAAATTAAGCTTGTAGTGAACGATAATTTTCAAACTTATGTCACTTTAGATTTATAAAACTTTTAGTGACTTAATTGCGGAGTAAATATGTCGTATATCCCATAGTAAAATTTATTTTGAAATACATCAACATGAAATCTTCAACACATAAAACAACCATGTTCTAAAGGGTTTTACTGACTGTGATTGAGCTTGATGTCCTGAGACCATGAAGTCTGTTTCAGGTTATATAATGTTCTTGAGAGATGCTCATATCTCTTGGAAAGCCAAAAATCAAACAACTATTGCAAGAAGTTCTTCAAAAGCCGAGTACATGGCTATGGCCAATGCCAAATGTAAAATTCAGTGGCTTGTTTACATTCTACAACATTTTCATATCCTTGTTCAGCTACCTGCTATATTGTTCTGTTACGATTCTAGTGTTATGCATATTGCTCACAAACATGTGTTCCATGAAAGGACTAAACATATTCAGATTTATCGTCGTGTTGTCAGGGACAAAGTGAAATGTGGACTCATTAAACTCATGCCTGTAAATACCAAGGAGCATATTGCTGACATTCTCACCAAGGCTTTGGATGCACGAATCTTCTCTTACTTATTGGATAAGTTGGGATTTCCACTAAGCCAAGCTCCAGTGGATAAAGCAATGCTAAATACAAGATGATGTGCAAGCTAATTCACATATCACTCTTAACTTGTGGGGATTTTACAATATATGGATAAATAAACACTAATGTAAAATGATGTGCACAGCTGACCAGCTCAGCAATAGAAAAGTCAGCTTAGCAGACCTGAAGAAGTCAGCTCAGCTGAACACATAGCAATCAGCTGAGTAGTATAGATAGCAAGTTATTATGTTATAACAGTCATGTAACTTCCTTTTAAATGATTTGTGAGGTGTATGGTACTATAAATACCCCGTTATCAGCATCTTTGTAACTCAGCTCATTCATTATTCTGAGTAACGAGAATTCTGAATTATATTTTGTGTTGTTTTTCAAATGTTGGGATACACCGGGACACACTATAAAACGATTGGATACTCAAATTCTTTCATCTAGTATCAAGAATAGTGAGAGAATATCCAACTCTTCACGAAATGATCTATAATACAAAGAAGAAATGAACACACTTGAGATAAAATTGAATTTTAGTTTGTCTAAAAAACAAATACTTGTTGGAGACTTGGCACAAAATGACCGTACTATTTCCTTTTCGTGGATTTCCCCACTAATTTTGCAACTAAAGAGTACATAAACGACCATACTCTTTCCTTTTCGTGGATTTCCAATCTATGTTTTTTTCTTTTTTGCGTTACTGAAGATTTTTAACGAGACAATAATGAATGATGAAGTGTTATAGACATTGAAATGACGAGTTTGTTTGTATATATATATTTTTTTTTTTCATGCTTTTTTTAATATTAAAAAAAAACATGTTCCGGAAAAAGAAAAAAAAAACCACAAAATAATCATTTGTCACATTTACACTAACGGTAACAAAAGAAACAATTAATACAAACGCTATCAATTTTATTTTCTTATTAAACCATATGGTCCCTTCTATCTGTTTCCGGAAACAATTAATTAAATTATGTCTTATAAGTAAAACTTATACTCAACATCCTAACAACTAACAATATCATTTCCACCACCCCAATAAGAAAAAAACATTAAAATAAAATAAAAATTATAAAACAACAACTTTTTTTTCTATGTATCTGAACGAGATAATGTTTTTTACCTTTTCTTTTTGACTGCCATCAATTATGGAGCTGTCACTTTTTCACGCTTATCGTTTTTTACTCGTACTCCCACATTCTGACATGTTCCTGCTAATCGTTGACCCACCTCCAAACGTTCAATATGTTGCCCCTTCTTGAAATCAGCATTTAGTTATGGCTTTTTGCTTTTTTTTTCTTTTTTTCTTTTTTCTTTTTCTGCTTTACTTTCTTTTGGTTGCAGTCTTAATCCTTTCACTCTGCTGCGGTAGTAGTAGCTACAGACATTGAAGTTGCTGCTTGTTTGTTGGTCACGATCTCATATGCTTGTCCATCATCTTCATCATCTTCTTCATCTCCATCATCTTCATCCATGTTGTCACTCTCATGATCCTCCTCCGCCGCCGCCGCTGGTTGTTCATGCCGGAGTAGCGGCCATTGTTGTTCCGGTCTAACCATTAGGGGTAACATTGGGTTGTCTGACCTGGAATTATTAGATGGATCAGTTTTAGCTTTTTCTCTGTAGATTGCATCCAATTGCTGAAAATATGGGCATGTTTTGGAATCTTCTGGACGCTTTTTGTTGCTTTCTTTTACTTTCTTGAAGTATTTGTTGATGTTCTCCCATTTCTCTTTGCATCTTTTAGCGCTCCTGTTGTATCCCATCTTTCTCATTCCTATTGAAATTTCCTCCCAAAGAGGTCCTTTTGGATTGTTATCTAAGTACTTGACATCAATATTTGTTCTCAGACCTATCAATGCTTCAACCTCAGCTTTTGGCCATCTAGATGAGCTTGCTGCCGGTGTCTTGAAATTCTCACACACAATATTTTCGTTGTTTTTCGCAATCGAAACCGTTGTCATTGCATTTGTAGTTGCAGGCGGCGGTGCATATTCCGGGAGTGTCGGCGGTGGCGGTGGCGGTTGCGGTGCTAGTGGTGGTAATGGCTGTGAAAAAGGCAAAGGATGTTGTGTTACTTGTACTTGAGGTGAAGCAGTAACATTACTTGATAATGGTGTTTGTGGGCTTTGTTGTCCAGTAATCTTTTGCAAGAATGTCATCATTGCTGCATCTTTGGCTGCTGCCTTTGTTCGTTCTTGAGCTAAAAGATCAAGTTCTCGATTCATTCTCGCCATTTCTTGAACTCTCCAAGCTTCCTCTCTTATCATCCTATCCCTTTCACGTTTCTCAAGAGTTTCTAAGAACTTGGTCTGTAACTCCTCTTGCTTAGCAATCACATCTTTCATCAACCTATCGAAAAAATCCTTTATCTTCCTTTTCTTCTTGTGCCGTCGACTCTCTATATCAATATCAGAAGAAGTTGATGAAGATGATGACATAGAGTCTGACGACATGATGAGGCTTGAAGATAAATGTTGATGAGATATTGGGTTTGTGGAGTTTTGTGGTTCTGATTGAAGATATGTTGAATGTAGTATTTGTGGTTGTGATTGTGTTGACCACATGGGATTGTTCACACTAGGTGAAAAACTTACTGGAATTGCTGCTGATGTAACAGTTACATTAGAAAAAAATGGGAGTTCCGCCGCCGGAGCTGGTGGTAGTGGTGGTGCTGGAGGTAAAAGACGGGGCGGCGGCGGAGGTAATGATGAGATTGGAGATGGGCTAGATTCAAGTGCCTCTAATTGTTCAAAAAAACGGTAGCTTTTCCCATCTGCTTTAGCTGCTCGGCTATCTTTGGTTCTTTTGTGGTATTTGTAAACATTCTCAAATTTCTCTTTGCATTTCTTGGCACTCCTCTGATAACCAAGCTGAGCCATTTTCCTGACAGTAACAGTTTCATTTCAAACAAAAAATAAAATAAAATAAAATAAAAATATACACATTTAATTATAATTTATATACTTCTTCTTTCACTTTTTATCAAAATTTTATATCAATTTGATAAAACAAATACATCAAATAAAATAAGCAACAGAATTAAACAAGATGCAAAGGTAAAACCCAACTGTAAAAAGACTGGTACATTTTTTAATCAAAGAAAAAATGTGGCTCCTTCCAAAAAAAAAAAAAAAAAATGAAAAAAAGAAGTTGGGTATGAAAATGTAAGTCTGAAGTTTGTTGGAAATATGAGAGGTGCAAAAATGGCTGGACCTCATTTCTTCACAAAATCGGTAAGAAAATGCCAAAAGAAACACGACTAAAACAGTGAAACCCGGAAGCTGAAATCCAGAAAAACTGCTGAATTGTAGTGGAATGAACTGGAAAAAAAAAACCATTATCGTTAAAAAATATATATATATATATATATCTATTAAAAGGAAAAAAAACAAAAAGGCTTGAAATCATTGATCCACAGTAGGCATCTTTTAATTAAACTGAAAAAAAAATAAAAATTTAACTTGAATTTGTATCATTAATTGAGAAACACGATTTAATTGAATTTCCAAACCTTGAAACTTCTTCCCATAATGGGCCTTTGAGATTGGAGTCTCTGAAAATAACACCCATTTCGGACCGTATTTGTAAGAGGGCCAACGTTTCTTGTCTCGGCCACCGGATTCCTCCACCTCCTTCAAATCTGTTAGCTTTGTCTTCATCACTACCACCACCACCACCACCACCACCTGGTATTCCTCCTCCTCCGGCACTACCACCAACTTCGCCGTCGCCGCCACTTTCCTGAGCTTCTCCGGCAGCTGAATTATTGCCAATTAAGCTTGAAGAACCGCCCAGCATCTTGAACCCTCCCACTTGTGGGATTTTCAGCAACTAGCAGCTGAAACAAATTAAAATACACTTATCACTAAAAGCTGGGGGTGAATTCTATAGGTTTTTATCAAGATGGGGGGGGGGGGGGGGGGGGGGAGGGTGGTGAATTTAATAATTTATTTCGGTGGGATCTGCCTGTCAATCTCACACCTTAACGCGAAAATTATTTGAACCCACAAAAAAAATTGGTATTTATTTCTTAACATTCAGCTTTAGGAGGAATCTTTAGTAATAACATTTTCCATCATTCTTTTAACAAAAGGTTAATACTTAAAAAGAGACCATCAGAACCATCAGGATCACTTCTCACATGGCTTGTCTCATTTACCGAAAATAAAAATTAATACAGTCCAAAATATCTCCGGAAATACATTTATTTTCCGAAAGCGATGGTATATACAATAATATATATCATCATATCTAATACGACTGCAAATACGGGGAAAATGAATTATTTTTGTAATGTATAAAATTCCGTATAAATTTTTTTTTTTTTTTAAATTTGGAAAATAAATCAAGTAGATGAAGGGAGCAACAAGAGGTGCAGATAGCGACGATGAAGATAATAAGTTGGTTTTTGTCTGTACAGCTAAATATAGTTAAATGCCGGCCCACGTAGGTCAGCTATGCTTTTTGGGCGTTTTGGAGTTCAGTGGCCGTTGTCAAGTGTAGGGTTGTTTGGCGAAATGACTAAAGTGACCCTAACATGTATCCCATTAGGCATTGACCTTTAAATCATGATGAGATGTAATTTTATTTTTTTAATGGGTTTGCCGATCATTTATCTGGATTTGTTGAGGTAAAATTGACCTCTCTTGATGTAAAACGTATTTATAAATTTCCTACTAATGACTTTTAATTTTTATATATTCCGATTTCATTATTTGTTTTGAGTACTTCTACATAATTATGTTCATGTCAACATCCACATACCCTTCCAAAACAAAACACCCACACACATTCATTTTCATTTATTTATTTTTCTTTTTAAAGATTAAAGAGTTTTATTCAATCAATCGCAATCCGTCTTAATAGTGAGAAGTAAATGAGAGGGAGGGGAGTGCCTCATTCCATAGTACCAACTAGCTGAAGGCCATATCTGGCTACCAGAGAGGCATGGATGTTTTTCGCTTGTCGTTTGACAAAAGAAAAAAAGCGAGACAAAACCATGTAGCGAGTGCGATGGTATTTTAAAAATTTTCTAAGCGAGGACCAGTCTTCTTTGCCGAGAGAGAATGCGTGGGAAGACAGACAGAGAGTCTCCTACAAATACCACCTGGAAATAACTGCAAGAAATGGCATAAACTAGGGCATTATAAGGGGCTAAAGCTTCCCCCGTCAGCACGTGAAAACCTCCCTCCAATATCTTTGAGAAACATTGTTGAACACCTCCTTTACTGTTTCAGATTAACCCCCGAATTTCAGTCTTACCATCGCCAAAGGCTGCATATATGTTAAATTTGACTTGCTCCTGGTTTGGCGGTACCCACATCGTGTTAAATGATGGTAGCGGGCTAGCTGTGGTGGTCCTCGTCATGGCTTGGGATATTCCTCAGCCTCCGATAGGGATTGATTAAAAATGAAGTTATTCAAGGGGGTCTTTCCATAAAAAATAAAAGCACACCTCCCTTTACAAATGTTCCACAGAAGGCTGATAATGTGAATGAGCTTTAGATTGTCTTCATTTTCCGACAACATATAGAAAAATTCCTAGAACGAAGTGACTCTTGAAGATTGAAGGTGGTGACCATAAGGGAATGATTTCCAAACTTCTTGAGAGATGGAACCCTCAAAAAAGCAATGCCAGGCTATTTCTTCCATTACATGACAAACTTGACAGACACCATCTCAATATTTTTGGATCACAGGGCAGTACCAATACGAAGGGCGTTGTTGAGAAGTTTCCACAAAAAATGAATAATCCTAGGTTTTATTTTTAGTTTAAGAGAGTGTTCAAGAGGTTCTTACTTGGTGTTGAGGGCGAAAGTTGCGATAGGCGATCTCCATATTTTAAATTATAAGCCATTTGGTAACCCGTCTTGACCGAGTAATCCCATTTTGAGAAAAGTGACAAATCAATTTGTCTTCTAGAGCAGTAACAAATTGGGGTACATTGAGTATTTTCTCAGCTCCAAAAGGATTAAATGAGTCCATGATTAAATCTTTATTTCGAAGCCGCATGGTGGGAATGATTAGACGGCTAACCGAATGCTTTAAAGTTGCATTGGGTGAAGGGTGGGCATGGAATAAAGGTAACACATGCAGCCAAGGATCTTCTGCAATATTTATTTTATCTCCTTTACCAACTCTCCAACGAATGCCCTGGATTAAAAGATCCTTTCCAAAGAGAATGCTTTGCCATATAGCTGAGGGTGGTCTGTGAGAGTTGTGGCCTGAATGTTTATACTCTCATAATATTTAGCTTTCAGGATCCTTGCTGAGATAGTTTTCGGGTCAGGGGGGATTCTCCGGGCCTGCTTCGCGAGCAAAGCAACATTGAAACACTCCAAGTCCTTAAATCCAATACCCCCATCAGATTTTTATTACAACAATGTTCCCAAGATTTCCAGTGAATTATTTCTCTGCCTTCTGAAGATCCACAAAAGAACTATCTGGTCATTTTCTCAAATTTAGCAATAAGTCCTTTGGAATGGAAAAGCACTACATCACATATTAGGGTAAGGCTTGATTCACAGCTCTTATGAGGACTTCCTTACCTGCTGCTGAGAGAAACTTTCCTTTCCAACTAGCCAACTTCCTATGAACTATTTCTTTTATGTATGCAAAAACTTGTTTCTTTGATTTTCCAATAATAAATAGGAGCCCCAAGTCTTTACTTGCTTCGTTCTCTAAAGGAATATGCAAGGTTTCATCTAAGTCGCTTCTTTTCTTTTGATCCACTCTTTTGCTGAAAAAAACTGTTGATTTTTGGAGATTTATTTACTATCCCGATAGGCTCTCATAATGGTCAGAGATGTTTGGGAGTAGCATACTTGATTCACTTGTAGCATCATAGAAAATCATATTGGTGTCGGCAAAGAGTAGATGGGTTAACTCACAGTTGTTTCGCCTTCCGAACTTTACTCCTTTGAATCCCATAGTTGAAGAATCACGTTTAATCAAAGCTGTAAATCCCTTAGCACAATGAATGATTAGAAAAGACGACGGTCGTTTGCCCTGCCTAATAAATCTGCAGGGGATGATGCTATCCTAGCTCGGGATGCCCATTGATCAAGATCTGGTTTGTTGCTGATGATATGCATTTCATTATAGTATTGATCAATAAGGGTGGGAAATGCATCATTTCCATAATCATCGTGAGAAATCCCCATTCAACTCTGTCAAATGCTTTCATCATATCTAATTTTAAATGTAACATCCTAATTTTTCAGAAAGGATAAAATAGTAATTGGGCATGCCCACTACGACCTAATTATTATTTATCCTCATTATTTAATTAACAAGGATTTAATTAAAAAGGAAGATTATTAATTTAAAAGGATTTAATTAATAAAAGGGATTAGTTAAGTATTGAAGGAAATAACGCCCATTATTTCCCTCATAATTAATCACGCAAATTCTGGAAAAAAAGAAGAAGAGGGGACGGCAACCAGAGGGAGAAAGACGCAGAAGAACGTGAAAAAAATGGGAGAACGTAATCTTCAACCGTGTGGCCAATCCGTTCATTTGTTCAAGATGCCGCAGGAGGGAAAACTGATCACCGCGATGAGACGCAACTTTAGAAAATAAAATATCCTCATTCCGTAAGTTTTCAGTTTAGCCATAGTTTTTCGTAATCGTCGAGTTCGTTTCTTCAAAAATTCGTATCTTTTAATCCGTAGCTTTGTTTTTCAGCAATAAGTAGTCAGAACGATCGTCTTGGAGCGTAGATCATTCTAAAAATAGGTTCACAGCATTTAATTCCGGTAATATTCAGTTTTACACACTTTTTCAATTCGGTTTTTTCAAGAAAGTTAGGATTTTTAGGTTTACTTGTTGTTTAATTAGGTTACAAGTTGAAGGCTTAGAAGTTTAGCATTTTCTTGAAGGTTTTGGATCGGTTTTGCTCGAAATTAAGGTAAGAGGCTCTTCCTAATGAGTAAGTATAGTTTTATAATGATACGTTGAGTTCCGGTGAGTTTTGGTGTTGTTTGGGGATAGAATTCATGCTATGTTGTAGTTAATAAGATGTGATAATTTTGGTCTATTGAGTTCTACTGCTGTTTTTTTAGAGTAATTTGTTGATAATTGTGTTTGGTTTCGATAAGAATCGATTAAGTGTAGAAAATCGTGTTTTAGGGTTTTGTAATACGTTCTAATTGTTATCCTTTAGTCTTATAACATTAATTAAACCTTAACAAGCTTACATTGAGCTTCCGATTCGTTTAGTTTCGGCACCGACTGTACACTTAAAGGGAGTTGAAGTTTGGATCCGTCGGAAGAGTATGAAAGGTCTTGTTCTTTGATGAACTAGAGTTCATCAATGTCTGTGTAATTGTTAGGCCTTGTCCGTGTCTAGGGGTCTAGGAAAGAGAGTAGTGCATGTGAGGGAGCTTACTTGAAATTACTTAGGTGGCTAATTATTACACAATAATAAATACATAAGTGTAGTAAAAGATAAAATGTCACCTATTCTCGGGTAGGCACTATTTCATATCGGCGATGGGATACGTTCATAAAAGGTGAACAACGTTGTTGGCTCAAAAGGCTGAAGGGTAGTGGAGGAAATTCATCGAACGTATACGCATACCGGGGAGTCCCCGGAGCTAACCGGTGCTAATCACCGTTAGTTAGCAAGTATATCTTCAGGCTGATGAACGCCAAGTGTAGTGTCCGTGAGGATGACGTAACCAAGATAAGTAAAGCTAGAAACGTATAGTCATGACATGTTGATGGACATGGAGTGAACCCTAGACTGAGTCGATCTCTCATAAAGACAACATAATGATAATAAAAATAACCTTTTGTTGTAGAACTTAGTTATTCGTTGGCATCTCACTTTTACTAAGTACTATGTACTTACCTCCTTTGCATATTCTTTTGTATGCATTGTGGGGTGAGAAGACGAACATGTTGACCAAGCGTAGATGACGACTTTTGAGGACATTGATGCCTTGACGAAGCTTTTAGTTTATTTCCTTGTAAAGGTTGTATTAGACTAGTTGTATTCTTTTTCTTAGACTTGTTGTACTTCTACTTTTATGATCATTGTAAGTTTGGTTGGTACTTTTAAGATCTCGTATTGTATAATTCTTTGGGTTTTTCGTCGTTGCAATTTAGCTATCCATTTTTAGTATGGTTAATTTCTATTCATAGTAGCATTTATGTTTTTACCTGAGTCTTGTTAGCTCCCGTTTGCTTTATTTTGATACGACGACGTAGAGGCTGGCGTATAATATTAGATTTATTTAATGCTATATGCGCCGAACATTTCTCTTCCGGATATGCGCTCGGTATCCGGGAGCGGGGCGTTACAGTTGGTATCAGAGAGAAGCGTCTTTTCTTTACTAGGCTTCTTCCCTCTAAGATAAGACTTCTTTAGACCTTTTTGAACCCTTCTAACCTCTCTTGATCTTGGTGATAAATTCTCGTTGGATTATGAATCATTAGAATGTGGTTAAGTTGCACTAGGACCAAGTGAAAAGTCTCCTTAGGCGAAGGTTAGGTTGAGTTTTAAGCTCACATCTCTTATGTGATCCTCTTAAGTTTTGTTCCTTTCGAGAACCCTTAATAGGATCCCTCTTTCCTTTTGGAATCTTCGAATCTTTCTCTAATGTTCTTTCTTTTTGGGGTTTTAATGCTTTCATATTGATACATTTGGTTCAAATCACTTCCTTGTAACTTGGTGTTATGCAAAATGAGTAAACGATTTTGTTCACGTTTCTACATGTCATGTAATATCATCTTTTTTGTTCCAAGAATTCTGTAAATTTTCAGCCACTTGGAAAGTTGTCTTATCTACAATTTATCTCTTTAAATCAATTTAGTTTTCAATATGGATTGTTCACAAATTGTTTAACAAGGAGGGGTACTCTGTTAGAAAATTCTGCAGCGGTACTCTTACTTATCATTCTGTTTTGAATAAGCTAAACACCTCCAAATGACTTGAATTTTTGATGTGTTGTAAAAAACATACTATAATTTTTGTTTTGGAACCAAGTGCAAATTTGTTTTGGTCTGAGCACAATCTGCAACACACGACAGATGAAGTCCTACAAAATTTTGACAGCTTATAGCAGTAGATGAAAGAATTATTTTGACCGACCTATGGCTTCCCAAAAATTTGATTTTTGATCACCATATGTAAAACTTATATACTAACAGATTTTCTCTTTGCTTCATGTTCAAAATAAGTTCAGTTTGTTTTGTGCAATTCACTTTTTCATGGCTTATGTATGCACCCAAATTTCTCAAAACCATTTAAGTCCTCTGGTCGAGGAAGGATAGATGCCTTTCTTCCACCCTGTAAGTTATGGTGTGGTAGGTTATACGAGATGTGAATTTTTGATTTATATGATTCTTAAGCTAGTTGTTACCCAGGTTAAGAAGTTTGGTAGGTAGAGATGAGGTGTTGTCGTTATAGTGCTCCTCGATGGCAAGAAACGATTGTGTGGTGATTTTCCAATCTTATGTCTTCATCAATAAGGTTCTCTTTTAGAATCATCTAGTTTCCTACCTGGTTATCCTGATTTCAAATGTTTCCCTATTCATACTAATTGTAACTCATGTTCTAGTTAAATCCTCCATTTGAAAGTTCTGAAACTCGGTAAAAGTCCCTTATTTCGAAGTTTTGTTTTCCAAGTGTGTACATTCTTTGACGCGCCTTATTTTTTTAAGAAGTTTTCATCGTGTCAAATGCTTAACTTAAGGAAAATAAGTTTCTCAGCCTTCGAACTATTTGAACTGACAATTGCATATCCTTCCAACTATATCATGTTTAGCTATTTCGAGGCAACACACTTTTGCATCCTAGTGATTACCCTCAATGAATTCCCTACAAGATGTATTAGTACAAACAACTTTTTGTTTAAAGACTCGACTCAACAAATCCTCCGCTTTCTCTTTTCGCTATCGCTTGGTTTATGTTTACCAAAATTCTTGGCCTTGCTTTGCTCGAGATGGGTTCCACACGAACTCCATATGCAAATTTTATCCTTTCCAAGTACTTCTTACTCGTTTCAATTATCAGTGTTAAAGGTTTCTTTCTTTAGCACATATTTTTTAATCGTCCTCATGGTTGGCTTTATTCAACACTGGTGAGTGCTTTTTGTTCCCATGTTTTCATTTGACATAAAACAATTACCCCCTGCTCCGAAAATTCTCAATTTTTTTAATCAATGTAGATTACTGTCTTATCAACAATTTATGTTCTTACATTGATTCGGTAATTGATGACGGTCAAATTATACCCGTAAAAGTCATCAACGTTGACCTTAAATCTAGATTAATAATATATATTTCATATTAAATCACATGTTTATATTTATTATTTAATGTTAAGTGATTATTAATATGATATTTGGTATTTAGCCGTTTTCATTATTAAAAGCCGATTTATTGTGCGATAAATGCTGATTTTGTAGATCACGACAAATCGAGAGGATTAATGTCATTCAATCAATGGTCTCAAGATAATAGAGGAAGAAAATCAGAGCATTAAATGAAAGATTAATCAGATCAACACGCAAGCGTGCAGTGGGGAGCAAGATAGACGAGAAAAACGATTAACATGTGCAAAGTAGGTTCGGTCGACCGAGCCTATAGCTTCGGTCGACCATGTGGGGTCTTCGGTTGACCGAGTGTGTCACTTCGGTCACTTATCGGATTTTTTCGTATTTACCTTCTAGATCCTTCATAAGTCGGCAGAAACTCCTATATAAGCAGCAGCTACGAGAAATTGTAAATCATCCCTTCATTCTTTCTTCAATCTTACAATTCATAATACAACTTTGATACAATGTAGAATAATTTGAGGGTTTCCAACAATTTAAGGGCTGCAATATGTAAGCCTTTATTTTATGTTTCTTTATTTTAAGTAATTAGTCCCTCCCAATTATGCTTTATCGTTTGAATTAGTTAATCATAGCTAGATGATGTAAATCTAGGCTATGACGTTAGGGATGTGGCGGCTCCTTGTCTATGGGGATCCCATAACCTACGTCATACACTTAGTATTTATTCATGAATCTACTTGATTTAATTAATGCGTATCTATGTTAGTTTATATGAATGCTTTACGAATTATCTTGTTTAATCCGTTTACGTATGATGAAACGCTGAGAGATATGTTCAGAGATGTAATCTGAGGGAAAAAGACCATTCGGTCGACCGAGCCCAGTTATTCGGTCGACTGAGCCCCCTGTTCGTCCGTTAAATAGCCACGTCTTTATGGTTAGGTTAACTTAATAGAATTTATCATCTCAGTGGGTATGGCTACGGCTACGTTGCTCGTCTGTTTAAATTAGCGTATGATTAGGAAATACCAATATAGGGCTCCTAGGTTGGCTCATGAATGATCTTCCGGGACTTTCAGCGAGATCTAGGTAGGTTTTGTATTTGGGAATTGAGCTCGCCTAGTTATACGTAAATCGTAGATTAACATGAGACCGTGCGGGTAATTGTTAATAGGACGAGGGCGATGCGATCGTTTAGGAAGTACGCCTAACCATAGGAATGTTGCACTAGACGAGGTGTACGATTAATATCGGCATCCTTAGAGTCGTAAGCGTGTGAGTTATATGAGATGGAGGCACTTAAAAGGCAAAGTCACGTAACAATATCGAAGTGATCTAGTGACCTGCCGGTGCTAAGTCAAGTTAAAGAGGATGACTCCCGTAACCAATCTAAAATAGATACAAGCGGATTGACAGTTAATAAGTTCAGTTTATTATATAAATTATCTAGGTCCAAACGATAAAGACTATAATTGGGGAGGTTAATTACGTTGTGTCGAGTCGTGTCTTTACCTTTCTTGTCTTATGTTGGTCGTGGACCGCCTCATGTCCTTGACATGTTTAATTAATTGTTTGTATATAAGATGATCCACAATTGGTTCCCTGTGGGATCGACCTTGATTCACTATAGCTATACTACGATGGGCCTAGTCCTCTTGCTAGTATTGGTTTATGGTGGTCAAGTATATTATAACCTGATTGACCACGTGACCAAGTTTTTGGCGCCGTTGCCGGGGAACCAACGGTCAATTTTATATATACATAATTTTCTTATTCATGTCAAGTTTTACGTTTTAGATTACGTATTTACGTTTTGAGTCCCTACGGTTTATGCCTTTCCGTACGAAAATTCCAGATTCTTAAAATTAAAAAAAAATTAAAAATATATAGAAAAAAATTTTATTCGGTAGACCGAGAGACCTCATTCGGTCGACCGAGAATTTATTTTTGTTTTGTTCTGGTTCTATTTTCTGGAATTTCGCGTGTCTGTTTATCCCCGTATGTTTAATCCGTAGGTACGATAGCGGCATGGGAAACCATGTTAAAATCGATCTACGGTCTGTTTTGTTTTTCTTACGTTTGCGAAACCGGGGAAGCAATAATGCGAGTCGGTAATTTTTCGCGGGGGCGAGAAAATAACCCGGCAAACATGTGGAGCTACGAATCTAAGATGGGAAAAGCGATGGAAGCAATACCATTAAAGCACAAAGATGGCTCCGAAAAAATCTTAAAGGCTTAAATTCTTCGTGGTACAATGTTGAAGGCAAGGTACTACCTTTTTTGCTTATGTTTTACTACCTTTGGTTTTTTGAGCATAAGTTAGCCTATACATGAACCTTAGTATGAATCTTAGCCCGGAGTTGGTTTGTAAGATTAATTTTATTAGTGTCGAAGGTTTTGCCCCATATCTGTCTCATCTAGAGGGTGTAGGGAAACATGTAGTCGTTGAAAGGAAGCAGTGAATAAAGAGTTCCTCGTAGTTCTGTTAAAATCTCATTGTCCTATGCATGAGATTGCTTCTACTGGCCATGGGAGCAACAAATTGTGTAGTTTAAGCATTCACAATCTAAAGAAGACGTTGAGTTTTGAGAGAACACAATCTTCTGCTTTCGTTGAGTTTTATGGTGATGGCTTCTCGGTGAACCCACCTTAAACGAAACGAGATTACGCTTTGGGTGACAATTTAGAAATCGGAGACTCTTAGTACATTGGTTCGGAAATGGTCTAACCATGGTGGGCGAGTTCAACCGAGCTTCGGCTCAATCGACTCCCCTCCACGTGTGATGTACGTTACAAGCGGTTCAACAAGACTTAGCATAGCCGATAAGCCTTCGGGCTAAACGGGGCTTAATCTTGACGGATTGGCCTGAGCCGACACATATGTTCCAACGAATAAGACGGCGTAGGCTTGCCTACATAACCGACCTTATTCGGAGTACTTAGATTCATTGTTTCTTATTGTCAAGGCCAAAACCATAATTTTAGCCGAGTTTCTTAGAATTCACTAATTCTAAAATGAGAGCCGAGGTAAGAGCTTTGGATAAATGGTACGGATAAATGTCGTTTCCTAGGCTCACAACCAAGGGAAGGGTATTAATCCGCAACAGCGATGGGCCCACCTCTTATAGTGCTCAGAAGGGTCAATATCTCATGATCCAAGAATGATAACTGACAAGGATAATTTTTGGAAAGTCGGTGAGGACTTTAAACTCGAACTACTTCTTTAAAACCCTTAGGATTTCTTTTTAGGTTTTGTTTTCTTTGAGTCCAATAAAAGTAACATGACATATGTTGAGGTTTTTATTTTGCCGTGTTCCGATGGCCATTGGGCTAAGGATGTGCAAAACTTTTTTACTCAATATAGGCCACGTGAAATAGAGTTCCGTAGGAGAGTCAAGAAATTGATAAAGAAAAAGAAATTTAGCAATCCACCTTAAGATGGAAGCATTAAGAGAGCTTGAGAATTATTGAAAATGTAACATAGAATGATTGGTGTGAACAAGAACAATTTTGGTCAACTTCCAAAACCTTTTAGAATGGTGATCCAAGTGAAAATCCAAAGTGATGTGCAATTCATTCTGCAATTTTTCACCTTCAAACTTTTCGATCCTCTCACCAATCTGCCCCGGAAGTTCACATTTCTAACCATTCTTTCATCGCCTCTCTTTCTTTCCATCCGTTTCACTCTCCCACCCAATCTCAATGCCTTAACCATTTTCAACCCACCCATAAACACAATTTCTTACCCGTCCTTTATCTTTTCTTCCCATCCTTATGTGTATCTTTTTCTAAACCCATGATACTCTCAACCTCCATTTTGTTTACAAAATACCTTTGTGTTGCGGAATTTGAAATATTGCTAAGCTTTAATGATAATTTTTTATCATTTTGATTTTCATGATCCTAGTTGGGGGAAGTGTAGCTCTGACCCTAGCTAGATTTTAAAGGTTTTTGGTTCGATCAAAGTACAACTTATCTTTCTACCGGAAGTTTTAAATTTCACATTTTTTCCGTCTATTCCGGTATTTCTAGATGATCCGTTTGTTCTACATTATCTCACCGATCCGACCTTGTTGATGACGGTTATGACTTTTACGTGATACATTGGGTTATTCGTAATTTCGAGGAGTAGCTACATCTCCCTAAGTTGTTGATATCCAATGCAAGCGAGAAGTTTCTGCGTTAAGTATTTGATTTTATCTTTAGCCAATAGGTCGCATTCAATCTGTTATACCTTACCAAGTTTCTCTTTTCCTGGATTGAATACCTTTTCGATCGAGTCACCCTCGTGTTTTCCCACGGGGATATGCTTTTTGATCTTTGTCTTCTCCACCCGGTTTTAAGAATATTTAGGCGGTGGAGGTTGTAGATGAAGCCTACCATCTTTAGTTTCTTGTTTATTTTTCTTTCTATTTAGTATTTTTCTTTGTGGTATTCCCTTGTCATTGGTTGTATAAAATAAAGTGGCTTAAAATGTTTTTCGGTATTCATACCTCATTACCGCCACATTATTTTATAATTTCCATAGACATGGTGTTATTAACGGTTTCGTGGAGTTTGTCTGCTTATACAGGTTTTCACTTGCTTCTCCACAACGTGCTGACATTTACTCCGATATTGTTCCTTTACTTGAGAGCCGTTTCCAGAGCTAAGTCTTTTTCTTAAATTCTCATTTTTATTTGTCATTGGGGACAATGCCATGTTTAAGTGGGGGGTAGGAGACTTAGCTATATTGTTATGATTAAAAATTGAATGAAACGGCACATGATTGAAAAATTTGAATAAATACCATATTATGTATCTCGTACCCTTAGAATTGTGAGTTCCTAGCTAAGAATTGATAGGAAAGGAACCAAGTTTCATGAGTACGTGATCATTTTATACTTATGTTAAGTAAATTTAAGGATATTCATGCTCGTTTTTGCAAGTAGTTATTTATTATTCAATTACTCAACTTTGTGAATCGAGTATACCGCGCAAATCATAATAAGCGAAGAAATTATGTGTACATTGCATAGATGATTGGTTATGTGGACTTAGTGTCGATACTTATTGGTGATGTATTCTTATCTTCTTGCCAACAAAAGCGGAGTAATAAGCTTGAGACGTACTGTGTTTTAGCAAAATGTTAGACACTTTGGGCTTGTAGTAACATTACCAAAGTAGCCCCGCGCTTGTGGTAATATTCGATGCTATACATGATCTAAGATAGGGGGATACTCTAAAAAGTTTTCTTCCTTGAGATTGATAGTATTTGAAAAATATGAAGATATGAAAAGAATATTCAACTCTTTAAGAGGCTTTGAGTAGTACTCGGTCTCCAAGTCCAAAATCCCTATAGATACGCTCTTGCTTATTGCTCAGTGCTCTAACCATTGCGAGGCATAAGAAGTATGAATGCTGAGGCAAGTAGGTTGAGATTGCGAAGTTAGCATAAACTCTAATCTTGCCACGAATATATAAAACTAAATGCACATGCACACATCACTTCGATTCATAGTAAGTGGTGAATAATGGATATCTTATGAGCATGACTAGTATGAGTTGACTTGAGTTTCTTGTGTAAGTATGATTTGACCATAGAAAATGTTGTCTTGGGGAATGACTTATTGATGCTTTGTTCGGGACGATCAAAGTCTAAGTGGGGGGTAGTTGATGACGGTCAAATTATACCCGTAAAAGTCATCAACGTTGACCTTAAATCTAGATTAATAATATATATTTCATATTAAATCACATGTTTATATTTATTATTTAATGTTAAGTGATTATTAATATGATATTTGGTATTTAGCCGTTTTCATTATTAAAAGCCGATTTATTGTGCGATAAATGCTGATTTTGTAGATCACGACAAATCGAGAGGATTAATGTCATTCAATCAATGGTCTCAAGATAATAGAGGAAGAAAATCAGAGCATTAAATGAAAGATTAATCAGATCAACACGCAAGCGTGCAGTGGGGAGCAAGATAGACGAGAAAAACGATTAACATGTGCAAAGTAGGTTCGGTCGACCGAGCCTATAGCTTCGGTCGACCATGTGGGGTGCTTCGGTTGACCGAGTGTGTCAGCTCGGTCACTTATCGGATTTTTTCGTATTTACCTTCTAGATCCTTCATAAGTCGGCAGAAACTCCTATATAAGCAGCAGCTACGAGAAATTGTAAATCATCCCTTCATTCTTTCTTCAATCTTACAATTCATAATACAACTTTGATACAATGTAGAATAATTTGAGGGTTTCCAACAATTTAAGGGCGCAATATGTAAGCCTTTATTTTATGTTTCTTTATTTTAAGTAATTAGTCCCTCCCAATTATGCTTTATCGTTTGAATTAGTTAATCATAGCTAGATGATGTAAATCTAGGCTATGACGTTAGGGATGTGGCGGCTCCTTGTCTATGGGGATCCCATAACCTACGTCATACACTTAGTATTTATTCATGAATCTACTTGATTTAATTAATGCGTATCTATGTTAGTTTATATGAATGCTTTACGAATTACTGTTTAATCTGTTCTGTATGATGAAACGCTGAGAGATATGTTCAGAGATGTAATCTGAGGGAAAAAGACCATTCGGTCGACCGAGCCCAGTTATTCGGTCGACCGAGCCCCCTGTTCGTCCGTTAAATAGCCACGTCTTTATGGTTAGGTTAACTTAATAGAATTTATCATCTCAGTAGGTATGGCCACGGCTACGTTGCTCGTCTGTTTTAATTAGCGTATGATTAGGAAATACCAATATAGGGCTCCTAGGTTGGCTCATGAATGATCTTCCGGGACTTTCAGCGAGATCTAGGTAGGTTTTGTATTTGGGAATTGAGCTCGCCTAGTTATACGTAAATCGTAGATTAACATGAGACCGTGCAGGTAATTGTTAATAGGACAGAGACTGATGCGATCGTTTAGGAAGTACGCCTAACCACATGAATGTTGCCTAGACGAGGTGTACGATTAATATCGGCATCCTTAGAGTCGTAAGCGTGTGAGTTATATGAGATGGAGGCACTTAAAAGGCAAAGTCACGTAACAATATCACAGTGATCTAGTGACCTGCCGGTGCTAAGTCAAGTTAAAGAGGATGACTCCCGTAGCCAATCTAAAATAGATACAAGCGGATTGACAGTTAATAAGTTCAGTTTATTATATAAATTATCTAGGTCCAAACGATAAAGACTATAATTGGGGAGGTTAATTACGTTGTGTCGAGTCGTGTCTTTACCTTTCTTGTCTTATGTTGGTCGTGGACCGCCTCTATGTCCTTGACATGTTTAATTAATTGTTTGTATATAAGATGATCCACAATTGGTTCCCTGTGGGATCGACCTTGATTCACTATAGCTATACTACGATGGGCCTAGTCCTCTTGCTAGTATTGGTTTATGGTGGTCAAGTATATTATAACCTGATTGACCACGTGACCAAGTTTTTGGCGCCGTTGCCGGGGAACCAACGGTCAATTTTATATATACATAATTTTCTTATTCATGTCAAGTTTTCTGTTTTAGATTCTGTATTTACGTTTTGAGTCCCTCTGGTTGTCTGCTCTGTCTGAAAATTCCAGATTCTTAAAATTAAAAAAAAAATTTTAAAAATATATAGAAAAAAATTTTATTCGGTAGACCGAGAGACCTCATTCGGTCGACCGAGAATTTATTTTTGTTTTGTTCTGGTTCTATTTTCTGGAATTTCGCGTGTCTGTTTATCCCCGTATGTTTAATCCGTAGGTCTGATAGCAGCATGGGAAACCATGTTAAAATCAGTCTACGGTACGTTTTGTTTTTCTTCGTTTGCAGAAACCAGGGAAGCAATAATCTGAGTCAGTAATTTTTCGCGGGCGCTGAGAAAATAACCCAGCAAACATGTGGAGCTACGAATCTAAGATGGGAAAAGCGATGGAAGCAATACCATTAAAGCACAAAGATGGCTCCGAAAAAATCTTAAAGGCTTAAATTCTTCGTGGTACAATGTTGAAGGCAAGGTACTACCTTTTTTGCTTATGTTTTACTACCTCTTGGTTTTTTGAGCATAAGTTAGCCTATACATGAACCTTAGTATGAATCTTAGCCCGGAGTTGGTTTGTAAGATTAATTTTATTAGTGTCGAAGGTTTTGCCCCATATCTGTCTCATCTAGAGGGTGTAGGGAAACATGTAGTCGTTGAAAGGAAGCAGTGAATAAAGAGTTCCTCGTAGTTTGTTAAAATCTCATTGTCCTATGCATGAGATTGCTTCTACTGGCCATGGGAGCAACACATTGTGTAGTTTAAGCATTCACAATCTAAAGAAGACGTTGAGTTTTGAGAGAACACAATCTTCTGCTTTCGTTGAGTTTTATGGTGATGGCTTCTCGGTGAACCCACCTTAAACAGAAACGAGATTACGCTTTGGGTGACAATTTAGAAATCGGAGACTCTTAGTACATTGGTTCGGAAATGGTCTAACCATGGGCGGGCGAGTTCAACCGAGCTTCGGCTCAATCGACTCCCCTTCACGTGTGATGTACGTTACAGCAGTTCAACAAGACTTAGCATAGCCGATAAGCCTTTAGGCTAAACGGGGCTTAATCTTGACGGATTGGCCTGAACTGACACATATGTTCCAACGAATAAGACGGCGTAGGCTTGCCTACATAACCGACCTTATTCGGAGTACTTAGATTCATTGTTTCTTATTGTCAAGGCCAAAACCATAATTTTAGCCGAGTTTCTTAGAATTCACTAATTCCTAAAATGAGAGCCGAGGTAAGAGCTTTGGATAAATGGTACGGATAAATGTCGTTTCCTAGGCTCACAACCAAGGGAAGGGTATTAATCCGCAACAGCGATGGGCCCACCTCTTATAGTGCTCAGAAGGGTCAATATCTCATGATCCAAGAATGATAACTGACAAGGATAATTTTTGGAAAGTCGAGCTGAGGACTTTAAACTCAGAACTACTTCTTTAAAACCCTTAGGATTTCTTTTTAGGTTTTGTTTTCTTTGAGTCCAATAAAAGTAACATGACATATGTTGAGGTTTTTTATTTTGCCGTGTTCCGATGGCCATTGGGCTAAGGATGTGCAAAACTTTTTTTACTCAATATAGGCCACGTGAAATAGAGTTCCGTAGGAGAGTCAAGAAATTGATAAAGAAAAAGAAATTTAGCAATCCACCTTAAGATGGAAGCATTAAGAGAGCTTGAGAATTATTGAAAATGTAACAAAGAATGATTGGTGTGAACAAGAACAATTTTGGTCAACTTCCAAAACCTTTTAGAATGGTGATCCAAGTGAAAATCCAAAGTGATGTGCAATTCATTCTGTAATTTTTCACCTTCAAACTTTTCGATCCTCTCACCAATCTGCCCCGGAAGTTCACATTTCTAACCATTCTTTCATCGCCTCTCTTTCTTTCCATCCGTTTCACTCTCCCACCCAATCTCAATGCCTTAACCATTTTCAACCCACCCATAAACACAATTTCTTACCCGTCCTTTATCTTTTCTTCCCATCCTTATGTGTATCTTTTTCTAAACCCATGATACTCTCAACCTCCATTTTGTTTACAAAATACCTTTGTGTTGCGGAATTTGAAATATTGCTAAGCTTTAATGATAATTTTTTATCATTTTGATTTTCATGATCCTAGTTGGGGGAAGTGTAGCTCTGACCCTAGCTAGATTTTAAAGGTTTTTGGTTCGATCAAAGTACAACTTATCTTTCTACCGGAAGTTTTAAATTTCACATTTTTTCCGTCTATTCCGGTATTTCTAGATGATCCGTTTGTTCTACATTATCTCACCGATCCGACCTTGTTGATGACGGTTATGACTTTTACGTGATACATTGGGTTATTCGTAATTTCGAGGAGTAGCTACATCTCCCTAAGTTGTTGATATCCAATGCAAGCGAGAAGTTTCTGCGTTAAGTATTTGATTTTATCTTTAGCCAATAGGTCGCATTCAATCTGTTATACCTTACCAAGTTTCTCTTTTCCTGGATTGAATACCTTTTCGATCGAGTCACCCTCGTGTTTTCCCACATGGGGATATGCTTTTTGATCTTTGTCTTCTCCACCCGGTTTTAAGAATATTTAGGCGGTGGAGGTTGTAGATGAAGCCTACCATCTTTAGTTTCTTGTTTATTTTTCTTTCTATTTAGTATTTTTCTTTGTGGTATTCCCTTGTCATTGGTTGTATAAAATAAAGTGGCTTAAAATGTTTTTCGGTATTCATACCTCATTACCGCCACATTATTTTATAATTTCCATAGACATGGTGTTATTAACGGTTTCGTGGAGTTTGTCTGCTTATACAGGTTTTCACTTGCTTCTCCACAACGTGCTGACATTTACTCCGATATTGTTCCTTTACTTGAGAGCCGTTTCCAGAGCTAAGTCTTTTTTCTTAAATTCTCATTTTTATTTGTCATTGGGGACAATGCCATGTTTAAGTGGGGGGTAGGAGACTTAGCTATATTGTTATGATTAAAAATTGAATGAAACGGCACATGATTGAAAAATTTGAATAAATACCATATTATGTATCTCGTACCCTTAGAATTGTGAGTTCCTAGCTAAGAATTGATAGGAAAGGAACCAAGTTTCATGAGTACGTGATCATTTTATACTTATGTTAAGTAAATTTAAGGATATTCATGCTCGTTTTTGCAAGTAGTTATTTATTATTCAATTACTCAACCTGTGAATCGAGTATACCGCGCAAATCATAATAACTGAAGAAATTATGTGTACATTGCATAGATGATTGGTTATGTGGACTTAGTGTCGATACTTATTGGCTGATGTATTCTTATCTTCTTGCCAACAAAAGCGGAGTAATAAGCTTGAGACGTACTGTGTTTTAGCAAAATGTTAGACATTTGGGCTTGTAGTAACATTACCAAAGTAGCCCCGCGCTTGTGGTAATATTCGATGCTATACATGATCTAAGATAGGGGGATACTCTAAAAAGTTTTCTTCCTTGAGATTGATAGTATTTGAAAAATATGAAGATATGAAAAGAATATTCAACTCTTTAAGAGGCTTTGAGTAGTACTCGGTCTCCAAGTCCAAAATCCCTATAGATACGCTCTTGCTTATTGCTCTAGTGCTCTAACCATTGCGAGGCATAAGAAGTATGAATGCTGAGGCAAGTAGGTTGAGATTGCGAAGTTAGCATAAACTCTAATCTTGCCACGAATATATAAAACTAAATGCACATGCACACATCACTTCGATTCATAGTAAGTGGTGAATAATGGATATCTTATGAGCATGACTAGTATGAGTTGACTTGAGTTTCTTGTGTAAGTATGATTTGACCATAGAAAATGTTGTCTTGGGGAATGACTTATTGATGCTTTGTTCGGGACGATCAAAGTCTAAGTGGGGGGTAGTTGATGACGGTCAAATTATACCCGTAAAAGTCATCAACGTTGACCTTAAATCTAGATTAATAATATATATTTCATATTAAATCACATGTTTATATTTATTATTTAATGTTAAGTGATTATTAATATGATATTTGGTATTTAGCCGTTTTCATTATTAAAAGCCGATTTATTGTGTGATAAATGCTGATTTTGTAGATCACGACAAATCGAGAGGATTAATGTCATTCAATCAATGGTCTCAAGATAATAGAGGAAGAAAATCGAGCATTAAATGAAAGATTAATCGGATCAACACGCAAGCGTGCGGTGGGGAGCAAGATAGACGAGAAAAACGATTAACATGTGCAAAGTAGGTTCGGTCGACCGAGCCTATAGCTTCGGTCGACCATGTGGGGTGCTTCGGTTGACCGAGTGTGTCGCTCGGTCACTTATCGGATTTTTTCATATTTACCTTCTAGATCCTTCATAAGTCGGCGAAACTCCTATATAAGCGACGGCTACGAGAAATTGTAAATCATCCCTTCATTCTTTCTTCAATCTTACAATTCATAATACAACTTTGATACAATGTAGAATAATTTGAGGGTTTCCAACAATTTAAGGAGTTTGCAATATGTAAGCCTTTATTTTATGTTTCTTTATTTTAAGTAATTAGTCCCTCCCAATTATGCTTTATCGTTTGAATTAGTTAATCATAGCTAGATGATGTAAATCTAGGCTATGACGTTAGGGATGTGGCGGCTCCTTGTCTATGGGGATCCCATAACCTACGTCATACACTTAGTATTTATTCATGAATCTACTTGATTTAATTAATGCGTATCTATGTTAGTTTATATGAATGCTTTACGAATTACTTGTTTAATACGTTACGTATGATGAAACGGCGAGAGATATGTTCGAGATGTAATCGAGGGAAAAAGACCATTCGGTCGACCGAGCCCGATTATTCGGTCGACCGAGCCCCTGTTCGTCCGTTAAATAGCCACGTCTTTATGGTTAGGTTAACTTAATAGAATTTATCATCTCGGTAGGTATGGCTACGGCTACGTTGCTCGTACGTTTTAATTAGCGTATGATTAGGAAATACCAATATAGGGCTCTAGGTTGGCTCATGAATGATCTTCCGGGACTTTCGGCGAGATCTAGGTAGGTTTTGTATTTGGGAATTGAGCTCGCCTAGTTATACGTAAATCGTAGATTAACATAAGACCGTGCGGGTAATTGTTAATAGGACGAGAGCGATGCGATCGTTTAGGAAGTACGCCTAACCACGGGAATGTTGCCTAGACGAGGTGTACGATTAATATCGGCATCCTTAGAGTCGTAAGCGTGTGAGTTATATGAGATGGAGGCACTTAAAAGGCAAAGTCACGTAACAATATCACAGTGATCTAGTGACCTGCCGGTGCTAAGTCAAGTTAAAGAGGATGACTCCCGTAGCCAATCTAAAATAGATACAAGCGGATTGACGAGTTAATAAGTTCGAGTTTATTATATAAATTATCTAGGTCCAAACGATAAAGACTATAATTGGGGAGGTTAATTACGTTGTGTCGAGTCGTGTCTTTACCTTTCTTGTCTTATGTTGGTCGTGGACCGCCTCTATGTCCTTGACATGTTTAATTAATTGTTTGTATATAAGATGATCCACAATTGGTTCCCTGTGGGATCGACCTTGATTCACTATAGCTATACTACGATGGGCCTAGTCCTCTTGCTAGTATTGGTTTATGGTGGTCAAGTATATTATAACCTGATTGACCCCGATCAATAATCTTTATGGATTGTTCAAAAAATCCATGTTATTGCCGGACACTCTGTCTAGAAAATCTGTAGCAGCACCTTCACTTCTTCTTCTGTTTTGAACAGGTTAAACATATTTAAATGACCTGAATTTTCGATATGTTGCAGACAACAATTTTATCTACAACTTTTCTTTTGGAATCAAGTTCAAGTTCCTTTTTGTTTGATAATAATATGCAATTTAAATCAGTGTTTATTAATCAGAAAATTATGACAGCTTGTGTAATCGGAAAAATAATTGTTTTGACCGACTCCCTCTCATCCAAAAATTCTAATATTTTTATGTCACCTAGGAAACTCCAGTATCTAAATCTTTTCTCTTTGGATCGTGCTCAAATTCCTTTTTTTTGGGCTGTACTAATTGATAATGTCAGATGCAGAGTAAATATCGTACATAGCCACCTAAAAGGGATCCTCACCTCTTTGACTGAGGTTTGGGCAAAGAGTGTAGCAAGTTACGGGTGTTATGTCTTAGAAGGTTTCTGAAGCGATATTTCCCTAGGATATGTCTCATGGTAGAATGTTTGTAAAGTTAATATTGTTGTTTCTTTTGCAGTTATAAACAAGAACGAATATGCTATCCTCCAGCATGCCATGTTTGATGTTCAGACCCTTTTCATGCACTTTTGTAATTATACCTTTTATGGTAATTTATTTCTCATGTAATCCCTCACTTGAGATCTTTAAGCTCAACAAATCCTCTTCACTTGTTGTTATGAATTACGTAAGAAATATATCTCCATAAGCATTTCTTTTGAACAAATCCATGCTTCCTTACTTGTCAAATCAAGGAACAAGTTCCCTCTAACTCTGCATTGTTTCACCCCCATTCTTCTTTTCAAGTACAAATTTGACTGAACCTTTTAATGTCAGAACATTCTATTTACTTGTGTTAATTTTCAGCTTCCCTCCTAAGGGTCGTGTTGATTTTGTAATCTTACCATCTAATGCTACTTGTTCTTTCAAGGTATGCATCTCATCTTCCTACCAGTTGGATCATTAATCCTACCTTGACATCCATCTTCAGTTACCTATCTTTCACCTTCTAGCAATTTATGCTAAACCAGTTTCAAGCAAAAGATAGTCTTTGCCAAGGTGCCTTCTGAACCTATTAAGCCAATCTACTTTTGAATTCCTAAACTTCTGATTTCCAATTCAGATTAATATACCTTGTACCATTCAGTTTTAACTCTCTTTTTCAGGCCATTTAGAGCCATGAACCGCCAGATACACATTTTGATATTCCATCTTCTATTTTGTTGTTTCTATTACAATTTTGTCATCCTAGTTGAAAGTCTATTTTGTCTTAACCTTTTTTTTCCCACATGAGGAATAACCTTGAGGCCTTATTCCTCAGCAGTGTGCTATTCCTCTCGAGTGGTGCAACCTTGAAACTTTGAATTGGATCATCAATAATCTTTCACACTTCATTTGAAAGTTTGAGTTAATTCTTTGAATCCAAACTTTATCCAAAAATTCTTAAGTGTCTTTTCCCCTACACTTGAAAACTTGTTTATCGCTTACTTTTTCAAACTTTTGATTTTTCCCTTACATAGTCATGAGGAAAAACCCTATCCCCTTTTTCAATCTTTAAATAACCTCTGTTTGAATAATGCAGAGTTTTATTTTCCTTGACAAGTTCCTTTTATTTCATTCTGGGTCATTTTGGTGTACTCGTTTTGCCTCTAAAGCTCCTGCATGTTGAGATTCCGCCCTCTTTTGATTTCTAAATGGTTTAGTCATCCTGGTGCTCAACCTGTCACCTTCAAAAACTCTGTTTGTTTTTCCAAGCTAACCCTTATTGGCATAAGGTTTGGATCATATCGTCAAGAGAAAGTATGGAAAATGCATGTTATCCATCCCAACTAGACTCAAAATTCCTTTAACTGGGATCATTGCGGTTCTACAACAAGTTTGTGTGGAAGTGATGAATGAAGCCACAAGATAGCACTTGTGTTCATCTGGAGCTACCAAGATGCTCAGAGAGTTGGAACGGTACCACTGATGATCTTTCATGAAGATAGAGATAGCAGAGTTGCCTACAACAATAGTTACCATGCCAACATCCAGATGTCAACATTTGAAACTCTGTATGGAGAAAAGCGAAGAACGCCAGTTTTCTAGGATGAAGAGGAGCGATGACAGAATACGAGACCATAGTTGATACAATAAACCAATGAGAAGATTGAAGCGGATCGTCGCAACCTCGAGAATGATCAAGACAGGTAGAAGAGTTGGGAAGATGGAAGAAGAAGACTGTTAGAGTTTGGTGTCGAAGATAAAGTGTTTCTAAAGACATCCCTCTTGTGCCAAAAGACATCCCTCTTGTGCCAGTGATGAACTAGTGCTTAACCAATGTTTATGTGGAATCAAGCGTGGACCTCATAGTAACTGAAGAGATCTTCATGTGTGTGAGAAGAAACAAGTGCACTTTGGAGTGGTGGATAAAGAAAGTCAAGGAAGAAGACGTACAACTAGACTTGGTTCAATAATGCAGACACACAATGGCAAAAACGACATGAGAGTTAGAAGACGATACATTTTGCAAGCCAGAGTTCCAGTACACCCCAATTACATTCGAGTTTCAAGGACGAAACTCCTCTTAAGGGGGGAGGAATGTAACATCCTGACTTTTCAGAAAGGGTAAAATAGTAATTGGGCATACCGACTATGACCTAATTATTATTTTCCTCTTTATTTAATTAAAAAGGATTTAATTATAAAGGAAGATTATTAATTTTAAAGTATTTAATTAATAAAAGGGATTAGTTAAGTATTTAAGGAAATAACCCCCATTATTTCCCTCATAATTAATCACGCAAATTCTGGAGAAAAAAGAAGAGGGGAACGGCAGCCAGAGGGTGACAGACGCAGAAGCTCGCGAAAAAAAGGGAGAACGTAATCTTCAACCGTGTGGCCAATCCGTTCATTTGTTTAAGATGCCGCAGGAGGGAAAAGAGATCACCGCGATGAGACGCAACATTGAAAAATAAAAAATCCTTATTCCGTAAGTTTTTAGTTTAGCTCTAGTTTTACGTAATCGTCGAGTTCGTTTCTTAAAAAATTCGTATCTTTTAATCTGTAGCTCTGTTTTTCGCCATGAGTAGTCAAAATGATCATCTTAGAGCGTAGATCATTTTAAAAATAGGTTCACATCATTTAATTCATGTAATATTCGGTTTTACACACTTTTTCAATTCGGGTTTTTCAAGAAAGATAGGATTTTTCGGTTTACTTGTTGTTTAATTAGGTTACAAGTTGAAGGCTTAGAAGTTCAGCGTTTTCTTGAGGTTTTGGATCGGTTTTGCTGGAAATTAAGGTAAGAGGCTCTTCCTAATGAGTAATTATAGTTTTATAATGATAGGTTGAGTTCCGGTGAGTTTTGGTGTTGTTTGGTGATAGAATTCTTGCTAAGTTGCAGTTAATGACGTGTGAAATTTTTGGTACATTTGAGTTGTGTTCTACTGCTATTTTTTAGAGTAATTTGTTGAAAAATGTGTTTGGTTTGGGTTAGGAATCGATTAGGTGTAGAAAATCGTGTTTTAGGGTTTTGTAATACATTCTAATTGTTATCCTTTGGTCTTATAACATTAATTAAAACTTAACAAGCTTCGATTGAACTTCCGATTCGTTTAGTTTCAGCACCGAATGTACTCTTAAAGGGAGTTGAAGTTCGGATCCGTCGGAAGAGCATGAAAGGGCTTGTGCTTTGATGAACTAGAGTTCATCAATGTCTGTGTAATTGTTAGGCCTTGTCCGTGTTTAGGGGTCTATGAAAGAGAGTAGTGCATGTGAGGGAGTTTACTTGAAAATACTTAGGTGGCTAATTAATACACAATAATAAATACATAAGTGTAGTAAAAGATAAAACGTCACCTATTCTCGGTTAGGCACTATTTCATATCGACGATGTTATACGTTCATAAAATGTGAACAACGCTACTGGCTCAAAAGGATGAGGGTAGTGGAGGAAATTCATCAAACGTATAAGCATACCGGGGAGACCCCGGAGCTAACCGGTGCTAATCACCGTTGGTTAGCATGTATATCTTCAGGCTGATGAACGCCATGCGTAGTGTCCTTGAATGATGACGTAACCAAGATAAGTTAAGCTAGAAACGTATAGTCATGAAATGTTGATGGACATGGAGTGAACCCCAGATTGACTCGATCTCTCATAAAGACATCGTAATGATAATAAATATAACATTTTGTTGTAGAACTTAATTATTCATTAGCTTCTCACTTTTACTAAGTACTTTGTACTTACCTTCTTCGCATTTTCTTTTGTATGCATTGTGGGGTGAGAAAACGAACAGGTTGACCAAGCGTAGATGATGACTTTTGAGGACATTGATGCCTTGACGAAGCTTTTAGTTTATTTCGTTGTAAAGGTTGTACTAGACTAGTTGTATTCCTTTTCTTAGACTTGTTGTACTTCTACTTCTAAGATCTTTGTAAGTTTGGTTGGTACTTTTAAGATCTCGTATTGTATAAGTCTTTGAGTTTTTCGTCGTTGCAATTTAACTATCCATCTTTAGTATGGTTAATTTCTATTCATAGTAGCATTTATGCTTTTACCTGAGTCTTGTTAGCTTCCGTTTGCTTTATTTTGATACGACGACGTAGAGGCTGGCGTATAATTTTACATTTATTTAATGCTATACCCGCCGAACGTTTCTCTTTCGGATAAGGGCTCGGTATACGGGAGCGGGGCGTTACATTAAATCTATGCGTTTATTGCATCCTTTTCTTACAATCTTTATTGTGTGAAAAGTCATGAATGTAGCTATGATATTGTCCGTAATGAGACGTCCGTTCAAAAAGGCTAACTGACATGACGATATAACCGAAGTAAGTATGGGCTTCAACCTGTTGACAATGGTTCGAGAGAGAAGTTTATATGTTGAGTTGCACAAACATATAGGTCTAAACTCCGACATTCTTTGCGTATTTTTAATCTTTGGGATAATACAAATGACGGTTTTATTCAACTCAGTGAAGTCTTCCATCATTTAAGCAGTCCTAGAAGGACATCGGTAACTTCTTTTCCAACCACCCTCTAATATTTCTGCAAAAAAAATCATGTGCATTCATTCAGGCCTTGGGGATTTTGTAGGTGGAATTTGAGTGAGAGCTGTGTGGATTTCTTTGGCTGTAAAAGTTCGAGACAAGCCTTCAAAATCTTGATCAGTGAACAATAAATATTATCAAAATAAAAGTACGCAATATGGTTTAAGTCGGCCAAATCATCCGTCGTGTTGCCGTTGTCATCTATGAGCAGGTTAATCATATTTTTCTCCTTTCTTGACATGGCTTTGTGATGAAAAAATGTTGTGTTCTTATCCAAGGAAGTGAGCCACTCCAATTTTCCTCGAACGTGCCAATATTCTTCTTCTAACACCAATGTTTATTCAATCTCTTTTAACAGATTTCTCTCCGTCTCAACATTATAGTTCCCGTCATGGTAGACTTCGTCTAGTTGCTTGTTGAGATCCTTTAATTTTTTTGATAGCTGCCCAAATTTTGATCTAGCCCATTCCCTCAAATCTTCCCTCATTCTAATAATGCCTGCATTCAATCCATGTGAGTCAATATGCAAATCAAATTTCCAGGCTAATTCAAAAAGGGAGTCAAAAGCTTCTTGGTCTAGAAGGGTTCAAATCATCGAAGTTTATTCCATTTGATCACTGTTGCTTTCGTTGAGGTGTTTGACAATAGAATTGGAAGGTGATCTGTATGAAAAGTTGTTGACGATGCCGGAAACCGTGTAAGAATCAAGGCGGGTCAATCCCCTTTGTGATAAAGATCTAAAACCCTAGAACCCTAATTTGAATTAGAGTGGGGTGTGTTTTTTTGTATATTTAGACTGAGATCTCGAGTTATTTCTCTTGAGTTGCCTACGTAGACAATAATTGAATTGGAATCAAGTCTTTCATAGTACCTTAGGGTTGTTTATATAGGAGGCATCTCACCCTACTTCTTGCTCTACAAGTATTATGATTTATTATTATTCCCTAAGGATATACACGCATTAATCCCTATAATTTGGAGATAATTATGGATATATTTAATGTCAAGATTAAAATCTTTATGATGAAGGATTCTTACCTCATTTATATTCATCTATACCGCACGCAGAATAACAGCAGAGTTGTGCTGAGCGTCCTGCCTTCAGCCCCCTTGGCCACTTTGGCCGAACTGGGCAATTCCTCTTTGCCAGACCTTATCCGTCCTGCGGTGGCTGGAGGAGAAACTTATGTCGATCTCCCACCTGGGGTATATCTCTGGGACACCTTGCCCTTAATGCCCTATACTTAGAGGGCTAATCATTTATTTCATGTCTCACAAAGATGACACATGGTGCATTTCGGGTCGGCTATCATCATAAGCCCCTCAGGTCTGATCTTTCTTCTAGTTGGTTAGATCTGCACTGTTTTGGCGGTTTGTCCGAACTTATCCGATCTCGCACTTTGAATTGCCTAACTGCCAAGTGGCAGGCTAATAAATAGGCTGTCATTACTTTGCAGAATACAAGGTGGTTTTCTTTTCTTCCCATAACTGACGTCGTTTACATGTCCGGAGTGGGTTATAACCTGTCCTTTCAAATCATGATTTCCCACATCCGTCCACTTGCTATTAAATCAAAGATTTTCAAGACTCTGCGTTTTCTTCAAGTAAGCATTTCTGGTCTTCTCTACTTTTCCGAGTTCTTCTTCCTTTTCTTCTCTTTGGCTTTGGTTTTTCAGAATTAATGAGGGCGAGCACTGCATCTAGCAGTTCAATAGAGAAGGAATTTGAGTCCAATTTGGAGTCCGAACCCAAGATTATTCAACCCGGTGGTCCAACAGACATCCCTGCACTTAACACAGTTGTTGCTCGTAGCAATTTCGAGCAGTTCGTCGTAGATCCCCAACCTGCACATCCATCTAGGCCACGTTCTTCTTTCGGTTTTACCACATTGAATCAAAGCCTTAGAGCCCATATGACTGCCTGGACATCTGTTGTTTGCTTCGGCATTAAATCCAAACTTACCCAGGAAGCTGTCGTGCAAATCTGTAATCAACCACATCGATATGGACCAGTACGCTCCCCAACTTCCCGGGGGAGTGAATCCCATGAGGGTTATTGTACTGTGTACAATGAGAAATTCATCTGCGGACTCAGGGTCCCGTTCTGCCCGGCTTTCCTTGCCGTTCTGAGGCACTATCATCTGAGCTCTGGCCAGATCTCCCCTAATAGAGTTAGGGCGATCATCGGGTTTGCAATATTCTACCAATTAATGGGCACTGAGTTCTTCGTAGAGCTCCTTAGGACGTTCTACCAACACAAAAAGTTTTGGAATCACAGCGGGTGGTATTACTTCCCCCGCCGTACAAACCATCGCATCCACATACTGTCTAAGGGGAAGTCCTCTATTCATGAGTGAAAGAACCATTTCTTCTTCATCCGCCATGGTGAAAATCTTGAACAGAGCGGCTGGAATTACTTTCAGCTTCCGCCGACGTTAGCCCCACTAGGGTCGATGAGGGTTTACTGGAAAACATCTCCGGTGCTGGTATCTATCGAGATCATGAACAATGGCTTGCCGAACTGATTGAGGTAGCTCGCCTTACTGATTCTGGACCCAATCCTTATCGGAGGCTTTCCTAAGAGGAGTATAACACCCGTAGGAGCTTAATTTTTGTTTTTATTCTTTCAATTCTGACTGTATTTGTCTTTCTCTTTGATCGTATTGACATTGTTGTTTCTTTCGTTTTAGTGGCTGACTTTGCAAATGTCTTTGAGCAAGCATTTGAGGAGGAGGAGGTTGTGCCTGAGCATAACGAACAGATCCTGAACCCAGAGGCTCCTGGAGGTGGTGCTGAACCGGAGCCTGGTCTGGTCGACGCAGGGATCAACCTTGAGGACCCTCCTGTTGGTCCTTTGGAAAGGCTACCACAAGTTTAGAGGGGGGGGGGGTGAATAAAATTGTCACTAAAAACAAGATTAATTAACAATTAAGGTTCAGTTTTAACTTTTGTGGAGTTGAGCTGACAAAGCTGAGTTTAAGTCAAACTGACTTAAACAAACCTGAATCAACCGGCAGCAGATTTAAGTTTTAGCCTTTAACTGGATCTTGTTGATATTATAAGAAAAAGCTGAGTGTGCAAAATTGAATTCTGGTGAATGTCAGTTTGTGAGCTGTGTATGCTTGTAACAATCAGTTTCAGTTTGCTGAATAAACAATAATAAATGTTGTATAAGTAAAGAACAGAATGTAAATGCATAAAGTAAGTAGAGCAAGTATTATAGTGGTTCTAGATGGTGTAATCCTGTCAGTTCACTCTTCCCCTGTGATGTAAGAGGAAAATTCCACTAGAACTCCTTGAGGTACGCTGTTACAAAAAGTCCTAAACAATAGCCCTTGACTAATCCCTAGTGTCACTATCTAAACAACTAAAGAACAGGTTGGATTGCTGCTCTTCAACTTCTTGAACCACTGGTCCTTAGAGGGTTGTATTGCCTCTTCACCAGCTACCACCAAAAACATAGTTTACCCGACTACAAACAACTGTCCTTGGCAACTCCTTGACCGGATTGCTTCACAGTCTAAACCTTTGATTAAGAATCAAAGTTGGACTGAGAATCAATAAATTGATTCTTGCTTGTGGTTCTTCAAAGTGTCGAAATCTAGATATGATCGATGTAGCTTGAACACTTGAAGAAATCTGGATATGATCTTGTTGAGCACAAATAATGATATCAATTTGAATGAAAGAGACTTGAGCACCTAGAAATATTCCTTCATCAGCTTTTGGCTGAAAAACCTTGAGCTGATCCTTTCAATTATTATGAACAAAACACTTGCTTCCAAAGGCATGAAAATATGAGACATTTTGTTTTCTACTGTTCCAAATCTCATAAGGTGTCTTTTCATGTCTCTTGTTCAAGACAGCTCGATTTTGAGTATAGCAAGCTATATTTACAGCTTCTGCCCAATATCTTTCTGGCAGTTTAGATTCATAAATCATTGTCCTTCCATCTTCTTTGAGTGTCCTATTCCTCCTTTCAGCTACTCCATTCTATTGAGGTGTTGCTGTAGTTGTAAGCTGGTGTAGAACTCTGTTTTCTCCACAATACTGAATAATTATGTTGTTATGAAATTCTGTTCTTTTGTCTGATCTAATCTTGACTACTGTAACACTTTTCTTATTTTGGAGTTTTTTGAGAAGTTATGTCAGTTGTTGCTTAATTTCACTTTTCTTGGTCATAAAGATATCCCAAGTATATCTTGAAAAGTCATCAACCACCACCAAAGTTTATTTCTTTCCACTAACACTGATTGGTGTGATTGGTCCAAATAAGTCCATATGCATCATTTCTAAAACTCTAGTTGTTGAATGCTGAGACTTAGGCTTGAAACTTGCTTTAGTTTGCTTTCCTTGTTGACGTGCATCACACAAGCTGTCTTTCTTGTATGTCATCCCTGGTAGTCCAATCACCAAGTTCTTCTTGACTAACAAGTTGATATCATCAAAATTTAGGTGACTCATTTACTTGTTCGACAACCAAATGAGTTCTAACTTGGTGTGCACAATTAAACAGTTTCTGAAACTGCTGTAGACCAGTCGACAACATACATGTTCTTTTCCCTTCTTCCGGCAAGAACTACTTGGAAAGTTGTTTCGCTGACGACAGTGCAATACTCCTTATCAAAGGTAACTTTGTATCCCATATCGAGAATTGACTTGTGCTGAGTAGATTGTAGTGAAGTCCTTCCACATAAGATACATTCTAGATTGTGAGTCCATTCCTGATTAAATTTCCATAACCTTTTGTGTAACCAGGTCTATCTTTACTTCCAAAATTGACTCTTGGTCCATCTTTAGCTACGAAATCAGTGAGACAGTCATTGCTCTTTGTTATGTGTCTAGAGCATCCACTGTCAAAGTACCATATGCCTAGCAAAACAAATTAAAATGCTTTAGGTACCCAACTCTGTTTGGGTCCATGGTGGTCAGTTGTATGTACAACTCTGGGCATATTTCCATAAGGTATTCTCTGGAATTGTTGCGCTTGTTTTAATATATATAAGCCACACTTCCATAATATCTTTTCATGGATTGTGTCTCATTTATATGAATTCTCAGATATTCTGGTTGAAACTGATTTCCAAAATGTCTTCTATTATTAAAGGCTGAATAATACCCATCATTCCTTTTATACTGAGGTCTAGACTGACCTTTGTACTGAGACTTTTGCTGAGAACATGGATAGGTCCTCTGTTGATTCTTGGACTGAAACCTGTTCTAAGTTTTCGGTCTGGAATGATAGTTCTTATCAGTTTTAATAGTAGGTTTAGAAAAATTCCAATCATCATCAGTGGGGTATAGTCTGCCTTTACCCCTTGATGTGTGAATCTTTGAATGATTGACATTCTTAGATTTACTCTGATTATAATTTCTCTGGTTTTTGACTTGATCAGTTTTTGTAGATCTTGCAGTTGATCTATCATTTCTGTTGCCTTAAGGTACAAATGATCTACCTTTTGATTTACCTTTGTTGGTAGGTGCAACTGTCTTCTTAGAAAACTGAGTTGTCTTATGAGAGGCTGACTTTACTGGTTCAACAATTTTCTCAGTCTGTGGAAGTTGCTCAGCCACAAACTTAATACCAATTTTGATATTAGGTTCAGCAGCTTTGCTAGTTCCCTCCTTAGAAGATTGCTGTGTTTCAAATCCTAAGCCAGTTCTGTCTCCATACGGCTTACCAGATTTGAATCCAGTAGCTAAACTTGATTGAGCAAAAGATTCAGTTACTACTGCTGATGCAGTAGGCTGATACTGATTGTTCCCTTTATCAGTTATAGTTAGTTTCATCATGTTTAGTTCAGACTTCAATCTTTCAACTTCAAGAATTAGAGCTTCTTTCTCAGCTTTAATTGATTCATATGTTGGAAAGGTGTCCTAAACCAAAATGCGGGTTGGACCGGATCCGACCGGGTCGGGTCATTTACAGTCTATTTAGTTCATGTAATAACTTTATTATGTTTAATAAAAGCACTTATGTTATTATATATTGTTTATCTTTATATTATTTGTTGTACATCTATAGTAATGTCCCTAATATCAAACTGTGATAGCGAAACTATGATAGTGATTATGGTTGATGAGATCTCTAATCACTATAACAAGTTTGGTACTCAAATGTCTCTAGTCCTATGTACTATCAAATGGGACATTGATAGTATAATCGAGACTAGAACGTATTGGATGTCTTCTATCTTATAGAAGGTAGGGATAGATCTCATCTATCGAAGTGTAGAGACACTTTATGTTGTATGTGGATGTGTATTATATTAGAGAATGCGTACACTATGTGGCGGTTGTGTAATTATCCTTTAGACCAGAGTCTTCATTGCATCACGGTGTGGATTTTCATGCTTTGACAGTATTGAGATTTACCCTAGCCATGGGGCGATCATGCGGTAGTGATTGGGTATGATATTGAAGCATGCGGAGTATACATGATTGGTCGTCCGGGAATCGCGTATCCTATGATTGGGATCGAATATCTGAAATGGCCTTCTTATAAGGAATGTCTAGCTCTCGAGAATCTTTGCAAAGTGGGAGTAAATGTGTTATCCCGAGAGAGCTTGGTATCCAGATTATAAGATACGATCGTTAATGTATTGACACTCGAGATATGATCGTATGGATATTATTACAGCGATAGGATTGTAAGTTACACGGTAACTACTTCACATGAAAGGTAGTAGTCATTGCTTGACTCTTCCGATGATTGGGGGTCACGGTGTGTTGCTAGGCGCTATCCCGTGATCGTTAGGCATGAAGGGCATTCTAGTAAATTGCACTTTGTGTCTATGTCCAACATATTCGGAAGCCTATCGGGTCACACACACATGAACTTCAAGTCGGATTAAAATGCGGTTATAGTTGATAACCAAATAAGGAAAGTTTATCTCAAGACTATAAAGGTTTAGTGGTAAATTAATATGGTGGTATTTATTTATTATGAATAAATAAAATACAAGATATTAATTATATTCAAAATATATTAATTAAAGAATATTCCGGAAGCCAATCAATTGACATTTGGGGCGCCACCTAAAAGTGTATAAGATACACTTGAATTGTGCACTTCAATTAATAAGATTACCATAATATTAATATAAGATATTAATTGATTTTGGAAAAAATAGATTTATGGTAATAAGATAATTATATTCAATATAAGATATTTGCAAGATTAATTATAATTAAAGAGATGAATCAATCTAATTGATTTTTCTTATTTTATTGGGAAAATGTTTTCTTCTCCTCCACACATCATAGGGGCGCCACTTTGCCTATATAGGATGTGGGTGTCAAGCTCTTTTGTACATCACAATTGCAAGAGCTCATAGTTCTTATGTAAAATAGAGAGCATCCTATAGTGAGTTGGAGAGAAAGGGGAAAAGGGCCGGTCTAGCAGCTGGAGTTTTCCAATAGCAATCCAAGGAGGATTCCGATGAGGAGTTCATGTTGATTAGCGATAGAGGCCGGACTCGTGGACGTCTTGCGCACCGTACTACTCTCTATTGACGGTCAAAGAGACGATCTTATAGAACATCAAGGAATAACCGTCAAACTACTTAACGTGTTTATTGCATTAAACGAAGAACGATCTAGTTAAAGGAAATCAAATTTTAAATTCCGCTGCGTTAAACTAGTGATTTACTAACATCATAACCAGCTTGGATGGTTACCAGCTGATTCATCAATTCATCAAGTGTTTCTTCTAAGTTTAGATTTTTTGGATTGGAGTCAGCAGTCGAAGAACATGCATTTTGCACGGAAATTTGAGCTGAGGAATATTTAGAATTAGATTCACATACTTCATTTGGATCCTCCATGCGAGCCATTAGAGCTGTGTCATCTTATAATCTTTCAGTGCCAGCTTCATAGTCTGACTCATCTCCAGCTAAAAGTGCTCTTCTGCCAGTTCATCGTTGCTGAGTCTTCTTACCAGTCAGCTCTGGACATTCAGATTATAGTGTCCAGGCTTTTTGAAGTTGAAGCAGATATACTCATCGTCTTTTCTCTTTCCAGGAGTCTTCTTGATAAACTTCTGGGTGACTGGATGTCCACTCTTTATTCTTCGAATTCTATTCATCATTAGAGCCATCTGCTCTTCCATCTCATCCAATTGCTGAAGATTGTTAGATGAGGTTTCTTGATTTCCATTTGAGGCTACTACGAGGGCTGTTGTTTTGGGTTCCTCCAGAGCCTTGATTATGGCAGCCGTGCTTGTGAAGCCCTCGCTGAATTCATAAGCCTTCATGTATGAAATGATTTTGAAGGAATATTCTATATCAAGTCTTCTTGATTCTTCCATTGCTGTGAACTTCATCTTCCAGCACATGGGTAAAGCCTTCCAGATTCTTGTGTTGATCTCTTTCTTAGTATACTCGATCATGAGTAAAGCTAGTTCATCCATTATGGCACTGAATCTTGTTTCCATCTGATCAACGTTCTCGCATGGCTTTATCTTGAAATTCTCAAACTTTTGTTTTACCACTGAGATCTTATTTTCTTTGATGGAGTCAGTTCCTTCACAAACCAATTGAAGCTTCTCCCATATTTATTTTGCAGTAGTGCAATCCTTGTCTTCAGATACATATTGCTGTCAATAGTTCTGCGTATGATATCCATTGAAACATTGTTCAAGTTGTTTCTCTTTCTGTCATCACTAGTCCAATCGCTTTTGGGATTTGGAACTCTAACTTGTTCACCATTCACAGTTTGCATGTGAGTGATCTGAATAGGTCCATCAGTGAGTACTGATGTCAGGTCAAGTAATAAAAATACTCGATACATAAATAACACACTAGCAAGAGAACTAGGTTCAATCGTAGTATAGTTAGATAGAGTCGAGGTCGATCCCACAGAGACTCGGCTTAAACGAAATATGACTTATTAAACTAAAAATCAAATTAAAGCTGGTCTCCGACCAACAATTAACATAGAATTAAAATTGACACAATAGAAACACAAAACCAACAAAAGACACAATGACACTAAGACACTTATTTTTATAGTTTTTATAAATAATTAACAAACGATATTGATAACGCTAGTAGTAATCACTCCCCCATGCTATGTAGATTGACGACGAGACAAAACAAGACATTTAAGATTAATTATTCTGACTACGGGAGTCATCCCCTAAAATAGATCTAGCTCCGGGAAAGCCATCTAGATCATCGTGTCTCCGTTACGCGACTTCACATTTTTAGTCTCCGTCTCATATAACTTCTGACAGAACTACAAAACTAGGGATGCCGGTATAAACCGTAACCTCATCTAAGCAACATTCCTATGGTTAGGTGTACTTATTAGACACCGATTCAATCTCTGTCCTAAGTAACAATCACCTTTTGGGTCTCATGTTAAATTACGATGACAAATAATTAAGTTGATCAAGTTTAATTACTCGTTTGAATTACAAAGCAGAGAACCTGACGTAGTCGAAGCCGTTCACAGACAAATCAAGAACATCACAGTTCTCACTCCCAACGAGACATAGGCTCGCTACCAGCGAGCTCAGATATGAACCAGATTTTCTCGTGAAACGTCTTTTACGTCTCAGATCTACATAAACATGGGTTCGTTAATTAACTACATCACGAAATCAATACACAAAACAACTACTCCATCACGAAATAAATTAGATCTACAAATAAAGATTGCATAATTGAGTAGAAATTACCCTCGAATACGAGCGTGATTCCCACTTCTCGATACGATCTCTAACCGGCGATTCTAACGACTCCGTAATGAAAGAACATAAAATAAAGAAAACATGTATTGAAAATAGAACAAATGTTGTGAAATTGTGTTTTTCAAAAGTATTCTAGAGTGTGTCTAATAAAATTCGTGGCTTCTCCTTTATATAGAGACGTAGAGCGACTTAAAGATATATTTGAAAATCCTAAAACGCGTAGAGATAACTCCCAGCCGATCTCCCAGATTTATTGGACTCGCCCCCAGCGAATCACCAGCTCGCTGCCTTCTGATTGGCTCGCTGGCATTTCTTGTTCCTTACTCCACTTTTCGTGCTGCTTCTGTATTTATCTTTAATGCACTCCAATTCTGCCTTGATTTCTCTTGAGATTTACTTCCTCCGATAATAGATATCTTCTGATTCATCGCAATCTATAAAATCAATATTTATTGCACAGTAAATCCTATTTAAATAATAAAAACAGATAAATTCTGAATTATATCTTATAAATCACACAACACTAAATAATCAATATAAACATGTGATTTAATATAAAATATATACTATAAATCTCGATTTAAGGACAATGTTGATGACATTTATGGGTATAATTTGACCGTCATCAACTACCCCCCACTTAGACTTTGATCGTCCCGAACAAAGCATCAATAAGTCATTCCCCATGACAACATTTTTCATGGTCGACCCATACTTACACAAGAAACTTGAGTCAACTCATACCACTCATGCTCATAATGTATCCATTATTCACTACTCGCTATGAATCGAAGTGATGTATGCATGTGCATTTAGTTTTATATATTCATGGCAAGATTAATGTTTATGCCAACTTCGCAGTCTTAACCTACCAACATCAGCATTCCCACTTCTTAAGCCTCGCAATGGTTAAATACATGGTGCAATAAGCAAGAGCGTCATCCATAAGGTTTTTGGACTCGGAGACCGAGAAAATACTCAAAGCCTCTTAAAAACTTGAATTTCTTTGCATTTTCATAATTTCAAGCTTTACCACTTCTCAAGAAAGAAAATTGCTTTAAAGGTAAAGTATGCATTGCAAGAATCCCCCTCTCACGGATTAGTGGACAACATTGAATATTACCACAAGCGCATGGCTACTTTGGTAACGTTACTACAAGCCAGTGTTTAACGCATTGTCAAAACATAGATAATTCTCAAGCTTATTACTCCGCTTTGATGGCTAGAAGATATGAATACATCAGCAGATAAACAATGACACTAAGTCTGCATAACCAATCATCTACGCAATGTACACATAATTTCTCCAGTTATTTTAATTCGTGCGGTATTCGTCGATTCACACATTGAGTAATCGAATAATAAATAACTACTTGCAACGGTCGGCATGAATATCATTAAGTTTACATTCACATAAGTATAAAATGATCACGTACTCATGCAACTTGGTTCCTTCCCTACTAATTCCATGTATAAGAACTCACAATTCTAAGGGTACGAGATAATTAAATTGGCATTTGTTCAATTTTTTCATTTTTCACCGTTTCATTCAATTGTTCAATTATAACACATTATAGCTAAGTCTCCTACCCCCCACTTAAACATGGCATTGTCCCCAGTGACAAAGAAAAAGGATAATTTAAGAAAAAGACTTAGCTCAGGAAACGGCTCTCAAGTAGATGCAGAATATAGGAGCGATCCAAGCACGTCGTGGAGAAGCAAACAAAAACCTGTTTAAGCAAACCAAACAGAAACTCCACGAAACCGTTAATAACATGTCAATGGAAGTTATAAAATAATGTGGCAGTAATTAGATATAGAATATCCAAAAATAGATTAAGCCACTTTATTTCATACAACCAACGACAAGGAAAACCAAAGAGTTAAAACTACAAAACTGACATGGTGGCTATTAATGAAAAAACCTCGTTTATTCCGAACTTAGAATCGGAACATGGCGAGAAGAAAAAAACCTTAACAGTCTCATGCTACTTTATTCAAACAAAACAAAAACAAAAGATAGTTTTCAAGAAATAGTTCTGAGGTTATAGTCGCCAGCTCGACTTAATTCAAAGATGGATTAAGTATAGGTAGGATCTTCAAGAGTGAAGACTTCCTCCTCCGTTCCTTGACCAAGACCAATGTAATGTTTCAAACGATGTCCATTAACCACAAAGTGGATTGATTCCTAAGGTTTAATACCTCAACATCTCCAGAAGGAAAAACCTTACTCACTTGATAAGGGCCATACCATCGTGATTTTAACCTGCCAGGAAAGAGTCTCAAGCGTGAATTGTAAAGAAAAACTAGATCGCCTTCCTTAAAGGTGCGGTCCAATATCTTCTTATCATGAAATTTATTTGTGCGCTCCTTAAATATTTTTGCATTCTCATAGGCTTCCATACGAAACTCCTCAGGCGAGTCAATTCCAACAATCTTCTTTCTCCAAGCTAAACTCTCATCAAAATTCAACATACGCGTAGCCCACATGGCACGGTGTTCAAGTTCAACCGGTAGATGACATGCTTTCCCAAACACAATTTTATAGGGGGACATACCAATAGTCGTCTTATAAGCAGTCCTATAAGCCTATAAAGCATCATCTAATCTCAACGACCAATCTTTTCTAGTCGTATTCACAGTTTTCTCCAAAATGCGCTTTATTTCTCGATTTGTAACCTCAACCTGTCCACTTGTTTGAGGGTGATAAGCATTAGCTAACTTGTGTCTAACCCCATACTTAATCATCAAATTTTCAAACGGCCTATTGCAAAAATGGCTTCCATTATCACTTATAATGGCACGAGGGGTTCCAAACCGCGTAAAAATATTCTTCTTCAAGAACTTTAGAACAACTTGCACATCGTTAGTAGGCGAAGCTATGGCCTCAACCCATTTGGACACGTAGTCGACCGCCGCTAAGATATAGCGGTTGGACAAAAAGGAAGCGGGTCCCACAAAATCAATACCCCAAACATCAAAGAGTTCCACCTCTAGGATATTATTCAGTGGGATTTCATTCCTTCTCGAGATATTTCCCGTCATTTGGAAAGAATGACAAGATCTAGCATATTGATACTCATCTTTGAACAAAGTGGGCCAGTAAAAACCACATTGGAGAACTTTCGCAGCCGTCTTCTCTCCTCCATAATGTCCTCCGGCCTTATAAGCGTGGCAATGTCTGAGGATATCATACATCTCCTATTCCAGTACACATCTCCTAAAGACATTGTCGGATCCGAGATTAAAAAGATAGGGCTCTTCCCAATAATAATGCCTAAGATCCTTGAAGAATTTCTTTCTTTCTTGGGGGTTGAGATTTGGTGGCAAGTATTTCGCGGATAGATAATTCACAAATTCTTTAAACCATGGTTGGTTCTTTTCTTTCACAACCTCAACACGCGATGATACTGCAGCTCAATCATCATTTCCATGTATAGCTGTGATGGAGAATAACTGTTCATCAGGAAATGTTTCTCCAATCTCGGTCATTGGCTCATTATCCTCTATTTGTAAACGGGAAAGATGATCCGCAACCAGATTCTCAGATCCTTTCTCAACACGGATTTCTACATCAAACTCTTGCAATAGTAGAATCCATCTCAATAATCTTGGCTTGGAATCTTGTTTGGCTGAAAGATACTTCAAAGCTGCATGGTCCGTCCAAACAGTGACTTTAGATCCTACTAAATAAGATCTAAACTTGTCAAAAGCAAAGATAACAGCCAGAAGCTCTTTCTCAGTAGTTGCATAATTCCTTTGACCAGTATTTAAAATTCGACTAGCATAGTAGATGGGCCTAAAGATCTTGTCTTTTCTTTGTCCTAAGGCAGCACCTACAGCAGTATCGCTTGCATCGCACATCAACTCAAAAGGTAGATTCCAATCAGGCGCAATCAGAATGGGTGTAGTAATAAGCATGCTCTTTAACTCATTGAAAGCTTTAATGCACTCATTAGTAAACACAAATGGCATATCCTTGGCCAATAACTCAGTAAGAGGTCTAGATATTAAGGAAAAGTCCTTCACAAACCGACGATAGAATCCCGCGTGGCCAAGAAAACTTCGCAATGCCTTAAGATTGGTTGGTGGAGGCAGTTTTTCAATCACCTCTACTTTTGCACTATCCACCTCTATACCGTTCTTTGAAATACGGTGGCCAAGTACTATACCTTCAGTAACCATAAGATGACATTTCTCCCAGTTAAGCACAAGATTCGTCTCCTCGCATCTCTTCAACACTCGTGCTAGATGCGTGAGACATGAATCGAAATCATCTCCAAATACGGAGAAATCATCCATAAAGATCTCTAGGAAATCTTCAACCATATCAACAAATAGAGAAATCATGCATCTTTGAAACGTTGCTGGTGAGTTGCACAAACCAAAGGGCATTCTATTGTAAGCAAAGGTTCCATATGGACATGTAAAAGTGCTCTTTTCATGATCCTCGGGTGCGATATGAATTTGATAATATCCTGAGTAACCGTCAAGAAAGCAATAAAACGCATGTCCGTCAGTCTCTCGGGCATTTGATCAATGAAGGGAAGAGGGAAGTGATGTTTGTGAGTTGCATCATTCAACTTCCTAAAGTCAATGCACACTCTATGACCAGTAATGAGCCTAACAGGAATCAACTCATTTAACTCATTAGCTTGCACCGTCAAACCCCTCTTTTTAGGAACTACGTGGATCGGGCTAACCCATTCACTATCAGAGATAGGAAAGATGATTCCCATTTCTAACATCTTAATAACTTCATCCCTAACCACGTCCTTCAATTGTGGAGTCAATCGTCTTTGGGGTTGTGCACCCGATTTCTTTGCAGGATCGACAGAGATTTTATGCATACAAACGCTAGGGCTAATACCTTTAATGTCAGCTATTGTCCATCCAAATGCTCCGTGATACTCTCTCAACACTCTCATCAGCTTTTCTTCTTGCATTTCAGTCAATGCATAAGAAATAATAAGCGGCAAGGTCTCATCTTGAAGGAATACATACTTCAAATGCGCAGGCAGAGGCTTCAACGTCATATTGGTAGGTGGTTCTTCTAACGAGGTCTTTAACTTTTGTCTGGTTAGCTTAAGTTCAAAGAACTTATGCCACGTCGGTCTATTGTAGAATTTCTCAACCTCGGTAGACTTCATCTCTTCAACATGGCCAGGGGTTCCTCAACTACATCCAGGCCATATCACTTTTTCTTCCTCGCTACGTTCATATGGCACTTCATCCTCTAACTCTAGAGTAGCCTCGAGAAAGTCTTTAATATCTTCATATTGTTGGAAGTCATTGACAAGCTTGTCAACAGAATCCAACATGAAACATGCATCCTCTCCGTCATCAGGTGTCTTCATAGTGTCAAACACGTTGAATGCTATTTCATCTCCATTAACTCTAAACACTAACTCTCCTTTGTAAACATCGATAAGCGTCCTAATAGTGGCCATAAAAGGTCTTTCTAAGATTAAGGGCACTTCATAGTTAGCTTCCATATCTAGCACAACAAAGTCGACAGGAAACACAAACTTCTCAACTCTTACTAGCACATCCTCAACCACTCCACAAGGTTCCTTAACAGATCGATCAGCTAATTGCAAGGTAATTGAAGTCTTTTTAAGGTCTTTCATACCTAGCTTTTGAAAAATGGATAGATGCATCAGATTTACGCTCGCTCCTAGATCACACAACGCCTTGTTCAAACATTTGTTACCTATGGTGCAGGGAATGAGAAAACTTTCCGGATCCTTGCATTTAGAGGGTAACTTATGTAAAAGAACTTGGTAGAGAAAGCTTCTTTCAAGAACTTGGTATACTCAGGCATCTCAGCAAGTGCTTCAACTAAAGGTATATTGATGTGTAACTTTCTAAAAATATCAATGAACTTCTTATACCTTTTGTCATCAACCTTGGGCTTAGATTTACATGGAGGATAAGGTAAGGTTGAAGGATTGACATCAGTGAAAATAGGATACTTGTTATTATAAAGCTCAACTCTAGGGCCAGCATGTTCCTTATAGGTTTCTTGCTCCGGCAAGGTTCCAAAGGCATTTGCTTCCTTGCTTGGCTCACCATCCTCACTCTCTACGATTTTCTCTTTCTCTTTTAAAGATGGTGGAGTTAATTCTTTCCCACTTCTAGTCATGATCGCATTCAAATCCTTAGGATTTTTATTAGTGTTGTTTGGCAATCCCCCAGGAGGTCAGGTTGAGACTTGCTCAGCTAACTGTCCTATTTGGTGAGTGAGATTCTGGACTATGGCTTCTTGATTGGTCACCTTTGCATCGTTCTTCTGACAATATTGGCTAAAGTTAGTGGCTAACTCAGCCATCGATTTTGAAAGTTGTCCTATATTGTCAGTAACGACATTGCTCAAATTTTCTATCGCAGCTTCCCAACCAAACGTTTTAGTTTGCTGAGGTACATAAGTAGTAGGTGGTTTAGGCCCCTCTCCTGCATTAGGGTCTCTATATCGGAATCCAGGATGGTTATGATTAGGCTTATATCCTCCCAATTGATTTCCTTGTCTCCCAATATAATTAGCTTCTTCAGTACCAGCATTCTCACTTTGATGAGTCACTTCGATTCCTGTCCCTTTCTCTACTCTTGCCATCCTCTCTTGCATTCCATCAACCTAATTGTTGATAACAGACAGTTGTTCTAAGATTTTGGTAGATGCACTATCCTCAAATATGTTAGCAGCCATCTTCACAGTAGCTATGTCATTGCCTCCTCATTGACTATTCATCGCTATTTGCTCCATCTTTCTTGGTGCCTCCTCAGGAGATAAAAGAACAAACGCTCCATTGCTAGAGGCGTCTACTCTAATTTTCTCAGTCTCTCTCAATCCATGGTAAAATGTTTGCATTCAAAGAAAAAGAGAGATATCATGATGAGGAAACTTTCTCATAGCTTCCTTAAAACGCTCCCAAGCTTGATCAAAACTCTCCCCAGGTTGTTGCTTAAATCCTAAGATGTACTGGCGTAACTTAAAGGTTTTTCCTAAAGGAAAATACTTATTCATGAATTTTTGCAACAATTGTTCCCAAGTCGTGATAGATCCAGCCTCTAATGAGAGAAGTCATTGATTAGCTTTATCTTTCAAAGTGAAAGGGAAAAGCTTAAGGCGAATGTTACCCTCCGGGATTAATTCTGGCTTCACAGTGCTAACGATTTCCAAGATATTTATCACGTGAACACCAGGATCCTCGTTTTGGATTCCATGAAAAGTGGAATAGTTGGTCACCATTTGAATTACATTAGGCCTAAGGTGATAGACTTCCACAGCATTTTGTGGTGCTACGATAGCGGGAATGAATTGCTCAATAGTAGGTGTTGCATAACTTTGTAAAGTACGCCTCGCTCCTTGAGCTAGGGCTTGGTTTCCATTATTGGCATTAAGATTATTCTCATTATTAACATTATTGGCATTATTAATAACTTGTTCGGGATTAAGTACTTGGTTCAGATTGTTAAGAATGCCTTCTATTTCTGCCTCAGATTCAGAATGCTCAGAATGATCGGTTGTATGTCCTTCTTCCAATTCGTGACGCTTTCCTCAAGATTTGGATCCTCTTCTCATTGTTTAGCTAGTTCTCTAGCTAACTTCCTATTTCGCCTTGCAAATTTCTCTATTTCAGGATTATATGGCTCAAGCGGTTCCTTCGATTTCCGAGTTGCGTACTATAAAATAACAAAAAACAATAAAACAATTAAAAACTTAAAACGCTAGGCCTTTAAATAGACTATATAACTAAAACAAAACTAAAACAGACTCTATAAATTATGAAAAATACGAAAACACAAAGTAGAAACTATGTAAAACGAAACGGAACGTAAATCGCCGTAAAAACCGGGCGGCTCCCGCCGAGCGAGAGCTCACTGCCAACGAGACCAGTGCAGTCTGGTTAACTGCCTAGATTTGTTTTACGACACTAACAGGTTAATTCTATGGTACGAAAAATAATTAAATATACACTATTCATAATATTTACGAATTTACTTTTAATAAAATAAGCTATACTTGATTAATGACATGAGTCCCCGGAAACGGCACCAAAAAACTTGATGTCGAGTCAAGTAATAATAATACTCGATACCTAAATAACACACTAACAAAACTAGGGATGCCGGTATAAACCGTAACTTCATCTAAGCAACATTCCTATGGTTAGGTGTACTTCTTAGACACCGATTCAATCTCTGTCCAAAGTAACGATCACTTTTTGGGTCTCTTGTTAAATTACGATGACAAATAATTAAGTTGATCAAGTTTAATTACTCGTTTGAATTACAAAGAAGAGAACCTGACGTATCGAAGCCGTTCACAGACAAATCAAGAACATCACAGATCTTGCTCCCAACGAGACATAGGCTCGCTGCCAGCGAGCTCAGATCTGAACCAGATTTGCTCGTGAAACGTCTTTTACGTCTCATATCTACATAAACATGGGTTCGTTAATTAACTACATCACGAAATCAATACACAAAACGACTACTCCATCACGAAATAATTTAGATCTATGAATATAGATTGCATAATTGAGTAGATATTACCCTCGAAGACGAGCGTGATTCCCACTCCTCGATATGATCTCTAACCGGTGATTCTAACGACTTCGTAATGAAAGAACATAAAATAAAGAAAACATGTATTGAAAATAGAACAAATGTTGTGAAATTGTGTTTTTCTAAAGTATTCTAGAGTGTGTCTAATAAAATTCGTGGCTGCTCCTTTATATAGAGACTTAGACCGACTTAAAGATATATTTGAAAATCCTAAAATGCGTAGAGATAACTCCAAGCCGATCTCCCAGATTTATTGGACTCGCCCCCAACGAATCACCAGCTCGCTGCCAGCGAATCACCAGCTCGCTGCGAGCGAGTTCACTGCCTTCTGATTGGCTCGCTGGAATTTCTTGTTCCTTACTCCACTTTTCATGCTGCTTCGGTATTTATCTTTAATGCACTCCGATTCTGCATTGATTTCTCTTGAGATTTACTTCCTCCGATAATAGATATCTTCTGATTCATCGCAACCTATAAAATCAATATTTATTGCACAGTAAATCCTTTTTAAATAATAAAAACAGATAAATATCAAATTATATCTTATAAATCGCACAACACTAAATAATCAATATAAACATGTGATTTAATATAAAATATATACTATAAATCACGATTTAAGGACAATGTTGATGACATTTATGGGTATAATTTGACCGTCATCAAGTACATCTATCATCTCGTCATGAGAAGCTGCTAGAAAGGCCTACATATGACGTTTGTATTCATCAAATCTGTCCATGTTGCACATTATAAGATGTCTGGCATACTGATTGTTATCCATTGTGTGAGTGAATGAAAATTGGATTATGCAAAGACTGGAAACTGAAAGACTAAGCTTTTTCAGGAGATCAACTAGAGGAGATAATTAGAGCAAGTGAGTTTTCAACAATAGCTTGTTAAAGAACACTGCTCCGATACCAATTGTTGGTCCCTTGGAAAGGCTAACACAAGTTTATAGGGGGGGGGGGGGGTGAATAAACTTGTCACTAAAAACAAGATTAATTAACAATTAAGGTTCAGTTTTAACTTGTGTGGAGTTAAGCTGACAAAGCTGAGTCTAAGTCAAACTGACTTATCTAAAACTGAGTCAACCGGCAGCGGATTTATGTTTTAGCCTTTATCTGGATCTTGTTGATATTAAAAGAAAAAACTGAGTGTGCAAAACTGAATTCTGGTGAATGTCAGTTTGTGAGCTGTGTATGCTTGTAACAATCAGTTTCAGTATGCTGAATAAACAATAATAAATGTTGTATAAGTAGATAACAGAATATAAATGCGTAAAGTAAGTAGGGCAAGAATTATAGTGGTTCCAGGTGGTGTAATCCTGTCAGACCACTCTTCCCTTGTGATGTAGGAGGAAAATTCCACTAGAACTCTTTCGAGGTACACTGTTACAAAAAGTCCTAAGCGATAGTCCTTGACTAATCCCTAGTGTCACTATCTAAACAACTAAGGAACAGGTTGGATTGCTGCTCTTCAACTGCTTGATCCATTGGTCCTCGGAGGTTTGTATTTCCTCTTCACCAGCTACCACAACAAACACAGTCTACCCGACTACAAACAACTGTCCTTGGCAACTCCTTGACCGGATTGATTCACAGTTTAAACCTTTTATTAAGAATCAAAGTTGGGCTGAGAATCAATAATTTGATTCTTGCTTGTGGTTCTTCAAGGTGTCGAAATCTGTATATGATCAATGTAGCTTGAACACTTGAAGAAATCTAGATATGATCATGTTGAGCACAAATAATGATAGCAATTCGAATGAACTAGACTTGAGCACAGTAACGCTTGTATTCTTGTTAATTCCGTGTTTGATTCTTGATGTCAAGTCCTCTATTTATAGTGTGAGGTCCAACGTTCATCTGGCTTGAATTTGAATTGCTTCAACGCCTATATTTTCAGATGTCAGGTGGCAGTGATCGTTCAGACATGTCAGTTTCTCATCCAATAAGAATATTTGTTTTATAACGTTTAAATGTACTTTCAGTTGCTTGGATGGCTAACTATAAAACTGAGTGTCATGATCAGTTTTATACTGAGTGTGTCAGTTTTCAGTTTGTTAACTAACTTAGAGCATTAACAGAGTTTTTACTCTTCATCAAAAGTTCAGTACTCTATTTATCTGATTTTAGGTGACCGAATCAGATTACACCATTCCTTATACAGATCATCTAAGATATCATTGTCCTTATGATACTTAGGTCTTCTTCAAGATTCATAACGTCAGTTCAGGCTATCACAAACTTATCTAAATTCTAACTTTACATCTCGGCTTGAGAATCTTCATAACTGATTTTGAACCTTCAGTTCTTCAATCTTCTACAACTGAGTCTGTGTCCCTCAGCTCTTCAAATACTGAGTTTGTTCCCTCAGCCTTCAGTTCTAGATAAGTCAGCCAAGTCTGTGACCCTCAGCAAACTTACCTTCTTCAGTTTTGAGTGAACTTTAGTTCTAGGTGTATATCTTCAGTCTTATGTCAAGTTCCAGTTATTTAGATGATTTCCAGTTTTTAGTTTTACAACACTTCTATCTAATACAATGATTGTCTGATATAACCTATACAATTATCAGACTCTAGTAAAACTTATACATTATGTTCTAGACATCTTTTAGCCTTTCACTATAACAGCTAGCTTCAGCACTTCATCGATGGGGTGTAAACCAACATATTCATAAATAAGACGAATCATCATCAAAACTAAATTTTATTTCCAACACCTCTGATTAAAGATGTCCCTCAACAAGAAAACTTGGCTGCTACTACGCAGACATTGATCGGCAGGATGATTGCCTGATCATCCTCGATGGTTCTGACTATGGGAGACAACTCCAAACGCGCTCCCGATCTGGAGAAAGAGAGGCAGAGCTGATCGAGAATATCAGGATGCTTTTGAGAGGGGATTCATTCCCCAAGGCAACTTTCTATCCGAGATGCCGGACAAGGATCTAGCCTCAGTGGTATATTATTTCACACCTTCGTACTTGCCTTTTTCACTATCTTTGTCGTACTGATCTCTGTTTTGTCTTTTGTCCGGTCATCCGGGCTGGGAAGGAGATTTTGAATAGGCTTGACAGCTTCTCCTCCCAAAAGGCTTCTTAGAGAAGCAGATTGATGACCTCTCAGCCAGCCGCAACAAGTACAAGGACGAATCATTGTCAAAAGATGTCTAGATCACAGATCTGGGGAAAATTATGGAGACTCAGTAGACTGAGTTGGAGGAGCTGTGAACTGCTAGTGCCGAACGAGAGGGGGTCCTGGCCACACTCTGCACTGAACAGGTGGGACTTGAGGCCGAGATGCCTACTCGGATCGCCCAAGCCATCCATGAGTACCAAAGCTCTGCTCATTTCACTGGAGCCCTGAAGGTTTTACTTGGCTCAATTTTAAGCCATGGGTATACCTTATGCGTGAATCAGGCCAGTGAGCAGTGCCCTCAGCTGAACAATGTAGATCTTCAACATAGAAAGCTCTGTAAGCTAGGTGGCAATCAGCTCTATGAGGCCAGGCTCAAAGAGTTTCAAGATGGTGAGGATCTGGCTATGAAATGTGGTCATAGACTGCTGCCCTGCATGCCAATACGTCCTCAACTCATCACTCTAGTACGCCCTTAGATCAACAGGATTCTGCTACTCTTAGACTTAGTCTTTTTTGTTTGAAGACTTGTTGAAAAAGCTTGTAATAATTTTTGGCTTTTGTTATATTCTGTTCTTGACAATTTGTGCCGTTTTGGCACTTGTTCTAATCAAGTTTTCTTTCTTGCCGTTCAGCCATTCATTGGTAGTTTAGGCCTTTGTTTTTGCCTTTGCTTTGTTTCAAGCATAACTTAGGGTCATTTATCCCTTGAAGTATATCCTTTATAAGGCTTTGATTTTTGATTGATGTACTTCAGTGTAAGCGTTGATCGTCTGTCCTACAGACTGGGAAGGTTTGAATATCTCAAACCGTTTAAGTATTTCAGACTTGATCATACTCAACGCTGATCGTACTCAGCGCTGATCGTCTGTCCTGCAGGCTTGGAGAGTTTGATTATTTCAAACTATCCAAGTGTTACAGTTTTGAGCGTACTCAGCGCTGAACGTCTATCCTGCAAACTTGGAAAGTTTGATTGTTTCAACTTTCTGAGTATTCTCAGTCCTTATCATCTGGATCTCCTCTAGTCTGGATTTACCAGGCTTTTTTGAGTTCGACCCGTGGCTTAGTTCGTTGGGTGTGTCCTGCAGACTATTTTAGTTTGTCCTTTGCAAACTTTTCTAAGTCTGACCTGTGGCTCAGTTTGTCGGGCCTGTCCTGCAGACTAATAGATTTATCCTTGCACACTTTTTTTCTGAGTCTGACCCGCGGCTCAATTCGTTGGGTCTGTCTTGTAGACTATTTGAGTTCGTCCTTGAAAACTTTTTTCTGAGTCCGACCTCGCGGCTCGTTCTTGGGTATGTCCCGCGACTATTTGAGTTTGTCTTTCGCAATCATTTCTGAGTCCGACCTGCATCTCAATTATAATTAACCACAGATAATGAATAACGCACGTGTGCAAAACAACAATTTATTATAACTGATGTTCAAATTACATCTTATTGTGGCTTACATTTAAAAGCATAATTAATGCATAAATAAAGTCTTGGAACCTGTCCTAGACATAAAATCTTCTGAGGTTGGAGGCATTCTAGCTGCGTGGTATGGTCCTACCATTTGCATCAGCCAGTTGATGTGCTAATTTTCCATGCACCTTGACTACTTTGTATGGTCCTTCCCAGTTCGGATCAAGTTTTCCTTGAGGTTTTTTTTACTGACCTCATTCTTTCTGAGTACCAGATCTCTCTCTTTGAAATATGAGTCTTTAACCCGGGAGTTATAGTACTGAGAAATTCGGTGCTTGTACTTGGCCATTCTTATGAAGGTCACATTCCGAACTTCTTCCAGACCGTCCTTGGAATGCCTGAGTTCAGTTGATTGCTGATCTTCAGCATATTGCACTGATCATGGAGAGGATAGGCTAATCTCGGCCGGAATTACCACTTCACAAGCATATGCTAAGATGAACGGGGTTTCTCCGGTGGCCGAGTTTGGGGTTGTTTTGTAGGCCCATAAGATGTTGGGAAAATGCTCGGTCCAACTTTCTCCTTCTTCCTCTAGGCATTTGTTCAGCCCAGTTTTTATCTGCCTGTTGGTCTGTTTGACCTGTCCATTAGCTTGGGGATAACCAACTGAGGTGAAGTGTTGAGTTATGTGCAGTTCGGCACACCATTCTCTGACAATTATATCTTCAAATTGAGTTCCATTGTCTGAAATTAGAGTTTTTGGTATTCCATACCTACATACTATGTTCTTCCATAGAAATTTCTGTATCTGTTTCCCTGTTATAGTAGCTAGTGGTTCGGCTTCAACCCACTTGGTGAAATAGTCCACCGCTACGATCATGAATCGAACATTTCCGGGAGCTCTTAGGAGTGGTCCCACTAGATCTACCCCCCATTGATTGTAGGGCCTAGAGGATACCACCGGAACCATGTCTTGGGATGGCTGATGCGACAAGTTATCATGTACCTAGCACGATTTTCACTTTTCCACTAACTCTTTAGCCTCATCCAACATTGTTGGCCAATAGTAGCCGAACAACCTGCACTTCTTTGCTAAGGTCCGAGCCCCGGGGTGATTTCCACAGATTCCCAAGTGTATCTCTCTGAGAAGGTAGTTCCCTTCTTCACTTGTTACACATCTAAGACATGGTGCAATATACGACCGGCGATAAAGCACGTTTTCGAAAAATGAATATCTGGTCGCTAACAGTTTCATCTTTCTGGCCTGAACCCTATCTTGAGGTAAGATATTATCTCTGAGATAGAACACTATAGGGTCCATCCAAGTACTGGCTTTCCTGATCGGCTGAACAGTTTACTGATCATAACTTCTCTCATTTGGGAGTTCCACCAACACTTTTTTCTCTGATAGAAAGTTTGACGCCAACTTTGATAGGGCATCCACTCTTCTGTACTCTCTTCGGGGTATTTGGTCGACCTGGACCTATTGAAATTTCTCCAGCAGTGTTTGAGCCGCTTTTAAATACTTCTTCATGGGCTCCTCTTTAGCCTCATATTCTCCATTTATATGAATTACAACAAGTTGGGCATCGCTGTAAACTTGCAAACTATCTGCCCCAAGTTTGTTCGCCAACTTGGGCCCTGTGATTAGGGCTTCGTACTCAGCTTCGTTGTTAGTAGCTTTAAATTCAAACCTTAATGCATAGGGAAACTCTTCACCTTTTGGACTAACGAGTAGGAGACTTGGCCCTGCCCCCTCTTTGCTTGCAGCACCATCAACATATAAGTGCCATTGACTTTCTTTTTGTTTTGGCTAATCGCCCTCTAGGCGAACATCTATCTTTTCAGCTAGGAAGTCCGCTAAAGATTGTGCTTTGATGGCAGTTCGAGGATGAAAATCAATGTCATATTCTGCCAACTCGACTACCCATTTTGCTAACCTTCCTGAGGTTCCTGGTCATCCAAAGATTTGTCGTATTGGCTGATCGGGGATCACTGTAATCTGGTGTGCCTGGAAGTAGGGTCTCAACTTCCCTGAAGCATGCACTAATGAGCTTTTCTGCATTTCAATATCTGACCTCTGGTCCATGGAGTGTATTGCTAAAAAAGAAAACCGGTATCTACTGTCCGTTTAGTTCTTTAACCAGTACTGTGCTCATCGCTTCTTCACATACTGCCAAGTAAACGAACAGAGGTTCCCCTACATGAGGGGCTATTAATGTAGGCAGTTCGGCCAAGTATGATTTTAGCTCTTCGAAGGCCTTTTGACTCTCCTCATGCCACTGAAAAGGACTTGCTCTGCTCAAAGTCTTGCAAAAAGGTAAGGCAAGCTGTGATCTCGATATAAACATGTTCAAAGCCGCTATTCGTCCTGTAAACCATTGTACCTCTTTGATGTTTTTTGGCAGGGAAATAGTCTTCAATGCGTCAATCTTATCTGGATTTTCTCTAGTTCCGTCTCTGGATATCTTGTACCCTAGGAACTTCCCTGATCTGACCCCAAATGTGCATTTCTTTGGGTTGAGCTTCATTTATGTTTTCCTTAGAACTCCAAACACTTCCCTGACATCATTCAGATATTGATCGAGGAACCTGCTCTTGATCAGGATGTCGTCGACATACACCTCCATACATCTTCCAATCTACTCAACAAAAATTGTGTTTACAGCCCTTTGATAGGTTGCTCCTGCATTCTTTAGGACGAAGGGCATAGTGACGTAGCAGTACATCCCAAATTCCGTTGTAAAGGCAGTCCTCTCTACATCTTCTGGGTCCATTACGATCTGATGGTAACCTTTGTACGCATCTAAGAATGCGAACACCTCATATCCCGCTGTTGAGTCTACTAGACGATCAATCTTGGGCAAAGCGTAACAATCTTTCGGACATGCTTTGTTGAGATCAGTGAAATCAACACACATCCTCCAGCTCCCATCTGTCTTCTTGACTAGTACTGGGTTCACTAACCATTCTAGTTATACAACTTCCTTAATTATGTTGGCTTGCAACAACTTGGTCACTTCTTGTTTGATTGCTGAGATGCGCACAGAGGCAAAATGTCTTTTCTTTTGACGAGCAGGCTTCATGTTCTGGAGATAATCCTGCTATATCCTCCGCTTTCCATACGAACACAACTCTGAATTCTTTTAAGAGATTTATCAGAGATTTCTTGTGTGAGGCTAGGATCCATGCCGCCACACCAACTGTCGAGTCATCCTATTTGTCCCATAGACAAACAGTCTTAGTTTGATCTTCAGATGACCAGTTCTCTTCATCTTCAGGAAGTAATTCTTCAACACTCACCTGCTGAACCATCATTTTGCCACTTACTGTCGCTGTGTAAAAGCTCCTAGCTTTTTCTACATCCCCATTGATTTTGATCGAACCTTTTTCTGTTAGGATTTTCATACTGACATGGGCTGGCGATATTACAGCTCGAAGATCGATAAGTGCTTGTTTTCCCATAATCACATTGTACGCTGATGGTGCTTTCACCACCACATAATCCACCATTAGGGTCCTGCCCCTGGTTCCCTCTCCAAAAGTACTAAGGAGTTTGATCACCCCAAGTGGATGAACTAGAGGTCCGGTGAAGTCGAATAGAGTAGCTGAAACAGGAGTAAGATCGGCGTCCTTCAGTTTCATTGCTCTGAACACATTGTAGTAGAGGACATTCACGGCGCTGCTTGTGACCACGCATATTCGCTTTGTTTGATTCTTGCTGAGCACCACTTCTATTACTAACCCTTCGTTGTTTATTACCAATGGCAGTGAATCCTTAGACCATAAACCACTTCTCCTGCCATTGTTTGACTTTTGTTCACAGAAGTGGGGGTAGTAGATTTGCTACTGTCAGTGTCTTCAGGTCTGCTTGAGCAGTTCGGCCCACTCGGATCCTGTTGATTGGATTTACAGGGCGGTTGTCCAATTGACCATCAGGATCCGGATACTTTTCCTTGTTATCTCTATCATTGTTATTCTAACGGTTGAACTCACGTTGTCCACGTGGTTCGGCATGGTGAGACTGATCGACGACCTCATCAAGCTTTCCCTCCATTACGGCAGCATCAATGTCTCTGCTCAGATCCTTGCAATGCTCTGAATCATGAACAACATCCTTGTGATATTTGCAGCACTTACTGGGATCTCTTTTGTCTCTAGGCCCCCTCATCAGTGGTGGGACCCTGGCTAAGCCTTTTCTTTCCATGATCGCGAGGACATGCTTGTAATATCTGTTCAAAGGAATAAAGTCCTTGTCCTGTAGAGCTCCGATCTGAGATGGACGCAGTTACCTGATCCCAAACTGACTTTCTCTTTTTATCCGACTTGTCTTCGGGCTTGTTCTTCTTGCTTTCACCTCATTCTGCCTCTCTTTTGAGTCAATTTGCTTATTCTCCCTGGAAATGTTTAAAGGCCACATCTACGCATTCCTCCATTGTCTGAGGGAGTTTGCTATTCAGCTTTGCGTGCAGCCGTCCCTCTCATAGCCCTGCCACAAAGGAGGTGACCAACAGTCGATCGTCCATATCCTGCACCTCTGCGGATTCTTCATAGAAACGTTTTATAAAGTGCAGTACAGACTCATCATGATTTTGCTTCAAGGTTAACAAGTGAGTCTGATTTCTCTGGAAAGGATGATCTGCGATGAAGGCATGGACGAACTTCCGGGTTAAGGTCTCAAAGTCAAAGATCGACCGGGGTGGGATATTGTTGAACCACTCTCTAGCTCTCCCTATCAACATGGCAGGAAAGGTTTTGCACTTCATTTCATCTGAGGCATTGTACAAATTCATGTGTGAGATGTACTGGCTAATATGATCATAAGAATCCATAGATCCTTCATAAGAATCAATCTTAGGTATCTTAAACCCCGTTAGTTGGGGATAGTTTTCAATTTGTTCGGTGAAGGGTGATGCACAAAGCTGTTCGTCTGATCGTCTTCCGAGCAGAGCTTCTAGTTCGGCCTTAGCTGTATCGTTAGGTTGACGTATATTTTCGTACTCAGTGTGAGCACTTGATTCCATGATCTTCGGCTTTTTAGGAGCTTGCTGATGGAGATTTGTTTCAGAAACCTATGGAGGATCCCTTCCTTTGAGGGTTTCATCCAGAACTGCCTTAATAGTAATATTATCTAGATTCATCAAGGCCTCAACCAATGCTTGATTGGCTGGGTCTTGAAGGGCCGGATTGGGTTTGTCATCAGCAAGATCTTCCTTTTTCTAAGCGGCCGTAGCCTGTGTTTCTCCTTGGGTGGTGGTAGCCGTTCCACCCTGCTAATTTGGATCCTTTGGATCTGCTGTTTTCTTACCAGCGTTCTTTGGTGGCGCCATGGTTGATTGCAAGTATTCTGGGATTGCTTTTGATCGTTTAACCGAAAGGAGGCCTTCCTTCTAGCGCCAATTGACGATGCTGGAAACCGTCTAAGAATCAATACGGGTCAATGACCTTTGTGATAAAGATATAAAACCCTAGAACCCTAATTTGAATTATAGAGGGGCATGTTTTTTTTTGTGTATTTAGACTGAGCTCTCGAGTTGTTTTTCTTGAGTTTCCTACGTATAATAATTGAATTGGAATAAAGTCTTATGTAGTTCCTTAGGGTTGTTTAGATAGGAGGCATCTCACCCTATTTCTTGCTCTGCAAGTATTATGATTTATTATTTTTCCCTAAGGATATACATGCATTAATCCCTATAATTTAGAAATAATTATGGACATATTTAATGTCAAAATTACAATCTTTATGATGAAGGATTCTTACCTCATTTATGTTCATCTATCCCGCACGTGGAATAACAGCGAGGTTGTGATGAGTGTCCTGCGTTCAACCCCCTTGGTCACTATGGGCGAATTGGGCAGTTCCTCTTCGCCAGACCTTATCCGACATACGGTGGCTGAAGGAGGAAATTTTGCCGATCTCTCACCTGGGGTATGTCCCTGGGGCACCTGGCCCTTAATGCCATATACTTAGAGGGCTGATCATTTATTGCATGTCTCACAAAGATGACACGTGGTGCATTTTGGGTCGGCTATCATCAGTTGTCAAGTGGGTTATTTTGTGCTCCGGGAACATTAATTTCCAATCGATATTAACCACACCCCCTATCTAATCTTACCATTGTAATAGGATTATCGTGGTGTTTCGTCCATGTAAATTTTAGGCCGATGAACCCTAAGTCAAAGAAATCGCAATCCCTATGGAATTCATACATGGTTATATTCGATCTTTCGTTCGGACTTTCTGTTAAGGGCTAATTTATAGTGATTTTTACATATATTTTCTATATCAATTTCCCCTACATTCGTATTATTTTCATAGATATTGAGCTATATAGTTAAATATTGAGTAAATGGTGTTTTTAATGATTAAATATGAAAACATATCAATTTAAGTGTTAATTTGTGTTTTTTATATTATTTTGGAAATTATTACGTTTTGGTATGTTTTTTATATTTGTAGATACCCAATTAATGATGGAAAAAGTGATCCTAAAGAGCTAATTTCGAGATGAGAGAGGATCAATCAAAGATATGGAAGAGATAAGGAAAGAAATCAATGAGATAAAGATGGAAAAATCAAGATGTGATCGTCAATGGACGAGCGTCCACATGATCAAACGGGCGTCCGCCGCCGACTTTCAGCAAACCGCCTCTTATCTCTATAAATAGAGCCATATCCCCAACCCTAAGGATATACTTTTGATACTCGAATTTTCTGAGGAGCAGCAGCCGACTTGGGAGTTTGAAGGCCGGTCACCCGAGCCTTGTGCTCGGGTGAACCGAGGTTAGATTAGGAGTAGATTATGTAGCTTTTCTTTTCGTTTCTATGGAGTTCAACCATTGTATCAAGACTATGTGAGTTTGATTTCTTTCAATTAATTTAATTCCAGCTTTATCTTCATGAGCTTTAAGTCGTTTGTATTTTTCTATGCGATTTGTATGCCATGTGAATTAGAATCGAAAGATTAGTTCACGATTGATGTTTATAATACGGAAGTTGCATAAACGCTAGATCACCATAGAAAGATAGGGTTTTTAGCCATTAATGATGACAAGTTAATGAGTTAGATTCCTAGGTTGTTAGGTTCTTTAAAAACGAGAGTTAATTGAATCTACACCCAAGTTTTGTTTGGTAAATCGGGCCTCAACATTCGAAAGATGAGAGATAGATAATTGAATTCACCACGAAAGTGGGCTTTCATAGCTTGAGAGATAAGTTCACTAAGAGATTAGGGATTTGTGTCTCGTGAAAGTGGCGAAACCACAAACCGAATTAGAATCATGAGATTAACTAGAATTGAAATCACTTAGGTTTGTACTTTGGTTGTTCCCATGTTTCTTAGGTTAGATTTATTTTGATTGTTCTTTTATGTTTTTCTCGTTTTTATGCTTTTGCTTTTCGTTTATTTGTTTTGTTGAGTAGCAATTGGGAGGATTACTAGGATTAGATTCTACATACCTTTTCCCTGTGGATCGACCCCTTACTCATTACGCTTTACTAGCAACAACCCGATGTTTTGGTCGGTTAGGAGTTAGTTTTGCATATAGGTTAGGGTTATAAATTTTCTTTTGTTATTGATGCAAAATCTCCCCAACAAAAGTGGCGCCGTTGCCGGGGAATCGGCGTTTTGTTGAATTTGGTTGAATTAATTTCTCGATTTTGTTACGTTTTTTTTTTATTTTTCGTTTTCAATAAAAGTAGCGTTGAATAAATCGAGAGTTTTTATTTTTGCCGTGTTTCGATGACCGTTAGGTTAAGAATGTGCAAAGAGTTTTTTACTCGATTTGTGAGACGTGAATTATATGTTGTTGCAATCTTGTCTAACCCTCTATGCTTTAATTTGATGAGGCTGCGATGCTGTGGTTGTTTTGAGTTGATGAACTGTTAGGATAATTAGGGTTTTTCTGTGTTGTTCCTGCGTTTTTGTGCATATTCGTTGTTTGGACGAGCGTTCAGGTAAGTGAATGCCCGTCCAGTTCATAATCTGCAGGTGGACGCCCGTTTGACTTGTCGAACGAGCGTCCAGGGCTAAAAATCCAGGTGAACGCCCGTCTGCTTTGTTGAACGCACGTCCAGGTTCCAGATTTCTTCTCAATTTGATTTTTAATGCTTTATTTGATATGGATACTTTAATTTGAGCTTCTGTGGCTACTTATTTTCACGTAGATGTTCTGAACTTGCATGTTTACATCTTTCCATCTACGGATCCATGTTAAATAATTGAATCTAATTGATAATATACTTGATTCATCTATGCAAGTTATAGTCACTGTCGGTTCTCGTACGCTATAACTGGTCTTATTGTTAATTAGTAGCTAATGTCGGTTTCCGTATGCTACATATCGTTATAATGAATCTTGTGAGCTTTGAGACTTATGTGCTTCCTTGTTATTTTTATAACTCATTCGGGTAGTAACTGTCGGTTTTCCGTTGCTACGATGGAAACCTTATGAGTTATATCTGTTTAGTATAGCTAACTGTTGGTTTCCATAATGCTATCACCTTTGACGAGTCTTAAAGCGCGTCTACACTGCATGTAATGAACAGCACTGTCGTTTATCGCAACCTGTCATTATCTGGTAGACGTTTATTTTATACATGTCATGTTGCAAATGAATGGGCTAGTTTTCTTTCTTTTATTTTATTTTCTTTTTGCATATCATTTAAATGCATTTCATTTAGTTGCATTACATATAGTTGCATTGTTTTTCTATTTTTCCTTTTATTTTTCTTAAGTGTGGTCACTGTCGGTTTTCGTAATACCACCTAGTTTATTTTTCTTTTTGAGTGTAGTTAACTGTCGGTTTCCGTAATACTACCTCGTTTTTATTTTATTTTTAGGATTTTTCACGTAGATTGCATTGTATTGCATTTACATGTAATTGCACCTAGCCTACTATTTTGTAATATTTCATGTATGTGTTTTCCATCTTTATGTGAGCCTAAGTTGAAAAATCTCTTCGACCTTTCTTTTCCTGTGCTTTATATGTTTTACTCCCCTAGCCCCGAGGTATTTCATGTTTGTTCAAGTGTGCGGGATGTTTTCGTTAGCAATTGTGCGTTTCGTACGACGATATCGCTTTTCCGGTGGATGGTCCACATCATCGGATTCGTCAACATTTCGGGTGAGGTGCACCCATTCCGTACTTGCTTCTTTAGAACTACAATCGCCTAAGTTCTCTTTTATTTTATTTTGCACAACATGAGGACATGTTGCAATCTAAGTGTGGGGGAAGGGATAGATGGTTTATGTATCTACGTTCATTTGCTTAATCTATTATATTTCTATGAAAAGTGCTAAATTTTTCAAATTTTGGTTATATCCCGAGTAGACAAAGGCATATCTTTGCTTGAGTTTATATCATTTTTGCTATATTCTGTATATTTAGTAATTTTAGTTGTTTCACCCGACACTCTTTTTCACGAGCCATAGTAAATGATGAACTAAATGTTGAAAGCCTACCCCATTTTAGTTGGAGATTTTTGATGATTATAGCATGTTTCTTTGCTTATGTACAATTCTTGAAAAGTTTAGTAGTTTGTATTCTAGAGTTAAAGTATGATATACTGTGAATATCCGTAGGTTTGAATGTGATAAGTGAAACGTGATTAAGTCTTTGCAATAGTAATAAATTGTTTACTTGAGGTGTTATGCTCAGTGGTCTGTGCTACTAGAAAATAATCTTTTCCACCGCCAAACCGTAAATCTCTAAGTAAACATAATTGTAATTGTGTGTGTCGGAAGCCGGTTTATGATTTGGGTGAGGTAGGGTGTACCACGTATGTCCTATTCCACTATGATGACCAAAAGCTCACGACAAATCGGTTTATAGTCGCCTTATGATTGGAGTAAGGTAGGGGATTATCTTGAAATGTCCTATTCTCGCTATGAGGGCAAAAGCTTATTCGATGTGTGTTAGAAAAGTGTGGAAAAAGTGAAAATATTGGAATATATTATTATGAATAAGTAACGACTTAGTTATCGTCGATCTTATACCCAGTATAAACTGAAGGATATGTTGTAGGGATTATCCTCTGGAGTCTGTCGAAATGTTTTAGATATTCTCTACTATTTCTTTTTGGGATATGTATGTTTTGTAAAGTGCCTGTCATAGTTTTTGAATATTTCTAACTTAGATGGGAAACCGGGCTAGTTTTGGTTTGAATAACTTTCAAATTGTGGAACTTAGTGGAAGTTTATTATGGCTATGCACACACTACACGGATGAACTTCTAAGTTATTGAATATACTTTATATTTGCGTAGATGTTTATTTATCTCGAGCCTGACTTTGTTTTGTTTTACTCGGGGACGAGCAAAAAGATAAGTGTGGGGGTGTTGTTAAGGGCTAATTTATAGTGATTTTTACATATATTTTCTATATCAATTTCCCCTACATTCGTATTATTTTCATAGATATTGAGCTATATAGTTAAATATTGAGTAAATGGTGTTTTTAATGATTAAATATGAAAACATATCAATTTAAGTGTTAATTTGTGTTTTTTATATTATTTTGGAAATTATTACGTTTTGGTATGTTTTTGATATTTGTAGATACCCAATTAATGATGGAAAAGGTGATCCTAAAGAGCTAATTTCGAGATGAGAGAGGATCAATCAAAGATATGGAAGATTGGAAGAGATAAGGAAAGAAATCAATGAGATAAAGATGGAAAAATCAAGATGTGATCGTCAATGGACGAGCGTCCACATGATCAAACGGGCGTCCGCCGCCGACTTTCAGCAAACCGCCTCTTATCTCTATAAATAGAGCCATATCCCCAACCCTAAGGATATACTTTTGATACTCGAATTTTCTGAGGAGCAGCAGCCGACTTGGGAGTTTGAAGGCCGGTCACCCGAGCCTTGTGCTCGGGTGAACCGAGGTTAGATTAGGAGTAGATTATGTAGCTTTTCTTTTCGTTTCCATGGAGTTCAACCATTGTATCAAGACTATGTGAGTTTGATTTCTTTCAATTAATTTAATTCCAGCTTTTATCTTCATGAGCTTTAAGTCGTTTGTATTTTTCTATGCGATTTGTATGCCATGTGAATTAGAATCGAAAGATTAGTTCACGATTGATGTTTATAATACGGAAGTTGCATAAACGCTAGATCACCATAGAAAGATAGGGTTTTTAGCCATTAATGATGACAAGTTAATGAGTTAGATTCCTAGGTTGTTAGGTTCTTTAAAAACGAGAGTTAATTGAATCTACACCCAAGTTTTGTTTGGTAAATCCTCAACATTCGAAAGATGAGAGATAGATAATTGAATTCACCACGAAAGTGGGCTTTCATAGCTTGAGAGATAAGTTCACTAAGAGATTAGGGATTTGTGTCTCGTGAAAGGGCGAAACCACAAACTGAATTAGAATCATGAGATTAACTAGAATTGAAATCACTTAGGTTTGTACTTTGGTTGTTCCCATGTTTCTTAGGTTAGATTTATTTTGAGTGTTCTTTTATGTTTTTATGTTTTTATGCTTTTGTTTTTCGTTTATTTGTTTTGTTGAGTAGCAATTGGGAGGATTACTAGGATTAGATTCTACATACCTTTTCCCTGTGGATCGACCCCTTACTCATTACGCTTTACTAGCAACAACCCGATGTTTTGGTCGGTTAGGAGTTAGTTTTGCATATAGGTTAGGGTTATAAATTTTCTTTTGTTATTGATGCAAAATCTCCGCAACACTTTCCTACTCGTGAGAGAACAAGATTTCTTTGAAATCTCCGTTGACACACCACGGGAGATTATGCGTACCTTTAAGATATTTCAAAATAGACTACGAGTGTTTTCTTTTTGAAGCTTCAGGATTACCATAGAATCCGGTGAGACGCCAAGATTGCACATTTTCTCTGTCAATTCTAACATCGATGTGACCGGGAGAAAAGTTGTGTAAAGTTACCATAGAAGGGGAGGACCTGAGCTCCTTCCTTCTGATAGGACGATAATACCATCTTGATAACCTAATGAAACCTTTATATTTTTCATCTGCTGTTTGGAGGATTCTGTTTCATTATGGAACACAATTTGCGGCTGATGATTTGAATCAGTTTCTTTAACCAATACAGACCAGTCGGTTTGCTTAAGAACTTTGAGGCTCCCTTGTGGAAATAAGATGAGATACCATGGGTCAAATTACAGCGGTGCCTCGAGGAAAGGTTAGATTGACTAAGTCTGCACATTTTCCGCCTATCAAAAGTGGTACTTCACATGATAATTAGGCACAATTGTACGTTGATGAGATAGTGAGACCCCATGGTGTCTCTTTAGCCACAGTATCTTACCGAGTTACTAAGTTCACTTCAGATTTTAATGGATTTTGCAAGTTCATCTGGGAATACAGTTGAAGTTCAGCACGATGTTCCATCCGCGGCATAGAGTCAGTCAAAAGGGACTATTAAGATCTTGGAAAGAAACATAGAGCCTTTAAGGAGAAAGTCAATGGCCTTAGTTAAAGTGTTGTGGTTTAAGCACACCGAACAAGAGGCTACCTGGGAGCTCGAGACGGAGATACGAGTCAAACACACAACCCTTTTCCTACCTTCAAGCGTTTGAAGTTTCGAGGACGAAACTTCTTCTAATGAGGGAGATTGTAAAATCCCGAAATATCATTAAGGGTATTTAAGTTATTTTTAACTGTTTTTATTAAATCCTAATGATTTATTTTTATTTATCATCAAAAAAAGATAATTAATACTTTACCCATAATCCAAGAAACTAACCTCAAAATAAATGCTATATATATATCACTGCACCTTGGCACAAAACAATTCATACGTGAATTGCACAAAGAAAGAAGCTGCGGCCGAAATAGGGAAAAAAAGGGAAAAAAAAAAACAAAAGGAGAAAAAAAAGTGATCCGGCCACCGGTTGTTATACCGTTTCTTGATCTAAATCAAGAATAAATTATGAAGTGATCAACCGCATGTTATTCAAGATGATGTGGAGCAATTAGGGGTGTAATCGATCCGAGTCGAGTCGATACTCTCTAGGGCTCGTGCTCGACTCGACTAAAAATGTTCGGGCTTGAAACTTGGCTCGAGCTCGATCGAGCCTTAAAAAATCAAGTTCGAACTCGACTCGGCTCGTAAGCTCGATTATTTTTCTAGAATTCAATTAATTTTTAATGAAATAAGGCAAGATCGAGCTCGACTTGAATAATATTTTTTTTAACTATAAAAAATAATTTTTTATAATAAATTTATTAAATTTAATTAATTAAATAAGTATTTAATCAAGCTCGATTAACCTCGCGAGCTACTCGATTAATATATTTTAAAACTCGGGATCGGCTCGGTTAATTGTTCGAGTAGCTCGACTGAAGCTCGAACTCGAAAATAACCAAATCGAGTCGAGTACGAGTAGCCCAGCTCATTTAAAGCCCTATGAGCAATAATTGTCATGTGGATTTGTGTTTTCTAGAAAATCTATCGTTCGTGCCTTTTCAGATCTGAATCGTATCGTAGTGGGTATCCGTTAGAGGTAAGGTTTCTGTAATTAATGGGTTAGGTCAAATTTATGTTTTTTAATTGATTTAATTCGTATTTAGTTGTCTGTAATTAATTAATTATCACACAAATTTCGAGTTGTTACTTTACTGGGAAAAATAGATCGATTGGAAAAGAATAGGAATCGGCGTCCCCGCCGCGGCGAGAGCCACCACCGCCTAGCAGATCGTCCGTTTAGTACACAGTACGCTATCATGTAGGATTCAGTCAACATAAATTATTATTTTACGAATTTTACTATTATTAATATTATTATTATTATTATTACTATTATTTACTTGTTTATTTATTTGTTTAATTTTATGTCATGTAGTAAAGTTGGATGCATGATATGAGCATATGATTTACGCATGTCAGATGAGTCATGGTTAGTTATTGACATCACATTGAGTTAGCTTTGATGACAATCCTCAACATTTGGGGATTATGCAATTTCGGGTGGATGTTGGGCCGGTCATAAATGTGTACCAGCTGGTCTAACTGAGTATGGTAATAGCAGACATGTTAGCTTTTCTATTTATTAGGTCCATGATGTAACCTGGCATTTTTATATTTATTATTGGATCATGGGTGTAACCATGGTATAATGTATGACCTCCCTTTTTGGTCTATACAAAAGCATAATACCTATGAACCATCTGTAATACTTACATGTAGGTCACGTATGAACCATATGATATGGTAATTTATAGCAATGGAGACACGATAATCATGGGTGGATATATGTATATGTTTATGAGGTTATGTTGAGACCGGTAATGAAAGTAATTAATGATATGGTAATTATAATATGTAATTATGATACGGTAAATACGGCACGGTGAGCAAGTTAATTTTTAGGTATGCTTGGTAAGTTGGAACATATTTAATCGTTGTAATTATTAATATGTTATTTTAAAAGTATTCTTGCATTAATAGAGAACCATGTGTGTATTTCCTAGATGATACAATAGTTCCCTTATAATTATATATTCTTTATTGGGACGTCGTGCTCACCCCTTACTTAACAGTTTCAGATAAAGTATTGTTGAGATCGAGGAGGCACGAGAAGATTTGTAGAAGATGGCTGACATGCCACTTATCATGTGTAGGTTGTTCATTTTCCTATTGATATCAATTGTACTTTTACTTTATTTCTAGGGTGACGTGCCCACAGTTAATACTCAGACATTATGTCATTTTCACTAATATATTTCGGTATGATGATAACCAATAGTATCATCATGTGTGAATAATATAATGTAACACCACACCCCGAACATTAAAGAAGGGTAAAAATGCAAATGGGCTATAATTTACTTAAATTCTATTTCTATTGATCTTATTAAATATTAAAAGGAAATTAATTATGAAAAAGGATTTTAATTAAAGGTATTTAAAGTAAATAAGTCCCTTAATCCCCCATAATTTTATCATGGAAGTTCTGAGGAAAAAAAGAGAGACAACGCAAAGAGGAGCAGGAAGGGAGAGAAAAAGAATTTTCAATCGCGCGGCTAATCCGTTAGTATTTTGGGCAGAGCACCAAAGACAGAAGTCATCGTCTCATCACGGAGAACGTTTCAACACCAACTATTCTTAATTTTGTAGTTTTCAGTTCAGCCTAATTTTTTGAATCTTGAATGTTTTTGAGAAAAAACTGAACTTCAGTTGTGTAGAGGGTTGTATTAACTGTAGAATACCGTTTACGGATCGTAGGTTGTTCGTAGAAGTCGTGATTCACGTGGATTTATTTCAATTTTGTTTTGGATTTTGCTTTTAAATTGCTAAAAAGTAAGGCGTGTTCTTAAACGGATTTTGGGTGTTTTGGGCGCCAATGATGCCCAGTAGGTTAACATGATGTACATGTAAGGTTGGGCGGGTGCCAATTGGAAGCAGAGTGCATTGTTCACTCTTGGTGGGCACCAAAGAGGTTTTTGCAGGCGCCAAGGTGAGGCCGAGAGTTATTTGAATTTCATAATAGGGTTGGAAGGCGCCAAGGGTGCTTGGTGAGCGCCAAACAGCCTGTTTAGCCTGTTTTGATATTTTCTTGTGCAATACTTGGTATTATTTGGTATGTATTCCATTGAAGGCATTATATGTTAATTGGAAATGTCTAAATTTTACTTCTTGTAGCCTCGCCTCATCCCTACATTTGAGACTCTATGCGGGGAGAAAGTGGGAGAGCACCGGAAGGCAATTGTTTTGGCCTCGTGGGAAATGGACTTAGTAGTCAATGATCTCAGTGTGATAGGTAGTGTAACTAAAATGCTTAGGACTAGAATTCCATAAGAAGCCTTTTATGTAAATGAATGAAGAAGTTAGACTTAAATGTAACATCCCGACTTTTCGTAAAAGGGTAAAGTAGTCATTGAGTGTATTTACTACGACCTAATTATTATTTGTCCCATTTATTTAATTAAAATTGAATGAATTAAAGGATTTATCTATTAATTATAAAGGATTTAATTATTGGCTAGAAAAAGGAATTAATCCCCAAACAAATTCATTAGTTCACACGCAATTTCTGAAGAAAAAAAAAAGATGGAACGGCAGAAAGGAAGCAGGCAACGGAGAAGAAAGCGAAAAAAAAGGGAGAACCGTGTGATCAATCCGTTCATCTGTTCAAGATGCCACAGGAGAGAAAAGTCATCAGCGCGATGAGACGCAACTTTTGGAAAATAACATCTCTCAATTTCGTAAGTTTTCAGTTTAGCCCAGTTTTTGTATTCGTAGAGTTCGATTCTTGAAAAATTCGTATCTTTTAATCCGTAGCTCTGTTTCGCAGCCATGAGTAGTCGAAACAATTGTCTTGAAGCGTAGAATAATCTAAAAATAGTTTCACATCAGTATACCCAGGAAATCTTCAGTTTTATAGCCTTTTTCAGTTTCGATTTTCTCCAATGAAATAGGATTTTAGGGTTTATTGTTGATCACATAGGTTTTGGGGTTGAGGATGAACAGTTGTTGTAGCTGCTTGGCGTTTGCTTGCGGTTTTGCTAGCAATTAAGATAAGAGGCTCTTCCTATGATTCCAATTATCGTTTATACGGTATAGATCAAGTTTTAAGGTGTTTAGATGATAGAAAGATGTGTCTTTTCGTTGATCAATGATCATCGATGCTATGTTATGATTAGATATAATTTTCTGTGTTTTACTGTGTTTAATTCGATGTGATTTGGGTTAGTGTTTAACTCTCAAAAAAAAAACATCTTTTTCCTTGTGTTTATTCTCAGCTCCCCTCCTAAGGGTAGTGTCGATATTGTAACTATTTCACCTAATGCTGCCTGTTCCTTTAAGGTATGCATATCTTCTTTTGCTGGTCAAATTTTTAAGTCCATCATGGCATTCCTCTTCAGTTACTTATCTTTAACCTTCTATCTACTTATGCTAAACTAGTTTTAAGCAGAAGGCAGAATTTCTCAAGATGCCTTACGAACCCAACAAGCCAACCGAATTTTGAGTTCCTAAACTTTTGATCTTCATTTCAGATTATTTTACCTTGTACCCTTCAGTTTTAAATCTCTTTCGGGCCATTTAGAGCCATGAACTGCCAGATACCCTTTTGATATTTCATCTTCGATTTTGGAATTTCTATTCCAATTTTGTTACACCGGTTGAAGGTCTATTTCATTTTTTACCTTTTCATTCCCACATGAGGAATAACCTTGAGCATTTATTCCTTGACAGTGTACTATTCCTCTCGAGTAGTGCGACCTTGAACTTGATTTGAATCTTCAATGATTTTTTTAAACTCCCTTTGAAGGTTTGAATTAATTCTTTGAAATCAAACCTTACCCGACAATTCTAAAGTGTCATTTCCTCTTCACTCAAAATCTTGTTTGCCGCTTACTTATCCAAACTTTGGATATTCCCTTACTATTTCTTGGGGAAAGTTTCTATTCCTTTTAAATCTCATAATAAACTCTCTTTGACTATTGCAAACTCGGACACTTTCTGACAAGTGTTTAATTTCATTCTGAGACCTTTTGATGTGCTCGTTTTCCCTCCATAGCTACTTCATGTTGAGATTCTTGCTCTCTTTTGATTTCTAAATTCTTTCTAGTCCTTCTGGTGCTCGACCCTGCACCTTTACTTTGATTTTCTGTTGTGTGATGTTCCCTCTACGGAACTCATACGAACTAAATAATTTTCTTAGTTCGCCAACATTCGTTTTCTTGGTAACCATGTTTTTAAAAATCAAGGTCATCTGCCTAATGTTCTCAAGTCCAGTATTTCCTTCCTTCGCTGTTAATGTTTCCAAGTCCATCAGGTGATGTTTCCTTTACCGTCTCCACTTTCTAAAGGTTTATATGAAAGCCTATTACCATTCTTCCAAGTTGCCTCTGAAGTCTTTGTAGTCCACCGTATCTTGCGGAATTCCACTCTCTCAAAATAATTTCATCTGCAAGGTGTTCTTTTGTTTTCCTTCTGGTTGCTATCTTTTGTATTATGATACAATGCCTCATTCTTCATCCTGGAACCAACTTCAACTTTCCTCAACACGGATTTTTCTTGTTTTGCTTGTAACCCAAGCAAACTTCCTTATTTCAAGTGCATTGTACGCTTCCTTAGCTTACCTAGTTGACATACCACCCTGGTACTCAACTTGTCACTTTTCAAATTCTTTTATTTTCCAAGATAACCCTAATTGGCATAAGGATTGAATCAGACCGTCAGAGAGAATGTATGGTAAATGCATGTTCCCCATCCTCAAAAAGTCTCTGAAGTCTTTCAGCCGGGATCCTTGCAGTTCTTCAGCAAGCTTGTGGTACCGTGAGGGAAGTTGAGATCGAAAGATTTCAAGTGTGCCAGAAGTGCAGTTTTGGGTGGGAAGATTCAAATTTCCGGGTATAGGTCTGCAGGAACAATCAAAGAGTGTTGAACCGATGATTGCAAGATTCGAGGCAGTCGATGAGTTCGTAAAAGAAGCAAGACAAAGATCAGTTGTTTCCGGTTACAAGTGAGTGGCTGGAGCCCAACCAGCCATTGGTCACGAGTTAGATGAAGATAGCAACCGTTGGTAGCGGAATCAGCTTTGGGATTCCGATTGCGGAAGATTGGTAAGGACAATGAACAATGAAAACCTCGAGAGGAAAATTGTAGTTCCTCTCGGAGCGACCAAGAAGTACAAGAATTGGAACAGTACTGCTGGCGATCTTTCATGAATATAGAGATAGAAGAACATGAGTTTCTGGGATGAAGTGAAGCGACAACATAATATGAGACCAGCGTTGATACAGCAAGCCAACAAAATGATTGAAGTAGATCGTCACCACCACGAGATAGCTCAAGACAAGTGGAAGAGTTGGAAAGATGGAAGAAGAAGAAGACTGTACGAGTTAGGAGATTAAAAGCTGCGCAAAGTCCAGAGTTCAAGTACCTCTCGGTTACATTCGAGTTTCGAGGACGAAACTCCTCTTAAGGGGGAAGGAATGTAACCTCCCGACTTTTCGTAAAAAGGTAAAATAGTCATTGGGTGTATTTTCTACGACCTAATTATTATTTGTCCCATTTATTTAATTAAAATTGAATGAATTAAAGGATTTATCTATTAATTATAAAGGATTTAATTATTGGCTAGAAAAAGGAATTAATCCCCAAACAAATTCATTAGTTCACACGCAATTTCTGAAGAAAAAAAAAAGATGGAACGGCAGAAAGGAAGCAGGCAACGGAGAAGAAAGCGAAAAAAAAGGGAGAACCGTGTGATCAATCCGTTCATCTGTTCAAGATGCCGCAGGAGAGAAAAGTCATCAGCGCGATGAGACGCAACTTTTGGAAAATAACATCTCTCAATTTCGTATGTTTTCAGTTTAGCCCAGTTTTTGTATTCGTAGAGTTCGATTCTTGAAAAATTCGTATCTTTTAATCCGTAGCTCTGTTTCGCAGCCATGAGTAGTCGAAACAATCGTCTTGAAGCGTAGAATAATCTAAAAATAGTTTCACATCAGTATACCTAGGAAATCTTCAGTTTTATAGCCTTTTTCAGTTTCGGTTTTCTCCAATGAAATAGGATTTTAGGGTTTATTGTTGATCACATAGGTTTTAGGGTTGAGGATGAACAGTTGTTGTAGCTGCTTGGCGTTTGCTTGCGGTTTTGCTAGCAATTAAGATAAGAGGCTCTTCCTATGATTCCAATTATCGTTTATACGGTATAGATCAAGTTTTAAGGTGTTTAGATGATAGAAAGATGTGTCTTTTCGTTGATCAATGATCATCGATGCTATGTTATGATTAGATATAATTTTCTGTGTTTTACTGTGTTTAATTCGATGTGATTTGGGTTAGTGTTTAACTCTAAAAAAAAAACATCTTTTTCCTTGTGTTTATTCTCAGCTCCCCTCCTAAGGGTAGTGTCGATATTGTAACTATTTCACCTAATGCTGCCTGTTCCTTTAAGGTATGCATATCTTCTTTTGCTGGTCAAATTTTTAAGTCCTTCATGGCATTCCTCTTCAGTTACTTATCTTTAACCTTCTATATACTTATGCTAAACTAGTTTTAAGCAGAAGGCATAATTTATCAAGATGCCTTACGAACCCAACTAGCCAACCAAATTTTGAGTTCCTAAACTTTTGATCTTCATTTCAGATTATTTTACCTTGTACCCTTCAGTTTTAAATCTCTTTTGGGCCATTTAGAGCCATGAACTGCCAGATACCCTTTTGATATTTCATCTTCGATTTTGGAATTTCTATTCCAATTTTGTTACACCGGTTGAAGGTCTATTTCATTTTTTTACCTTTTCATTCCCACATGAGGAAAAACCTTGAGCATTTATTCCTTGACAGTGTACTATTCCTCTCGAGTAGTGCGACCTTGAACTTGATTTGAATCGTCAATTATTTTTTTAAACTCCCTTTGAAGGTTTGAATTAATTCTTTGAAATCAAACCTTACCCGACAATTCTAAAGTGTCATTTCCTCTTCACTCAAAATCTTGTTTGCCGCTTACTTATCCAAACTTTGGATATTCCCTTACTATTTCTTGGGGAAAGTTTCTATTCCTTTTAAATCTCATAATAACCTCTCTTTGACTATTGCAAACTCGGACACTTTCTGACAAGTGTTTAATTTCATTCTGAGACCTTTTGATGTGCTCGTTTTCCCTCCATATCTACTTCATGTTGAGATTCTTGCTCTCTTTTGATTTCTAAATTCTTTCTAGTCCTTCTGGTGCTCGACCCTACACCTTTACTTTGATTTTCTGTTGTGTGATGTTCCCTCTACGGAACTCATACGAACTGAATATTTTTCTTAGTTCGCCAACATTCGTTTTCTTGGTAACCATGTTTTTAAAAATCAAGGTCATCTGCCTAATGTTCTCAAGTCCAGTATTTCCTTCCTTCGCTGTTAATGTTTCCAAGTCCATCAGGTGATGTTTCCTTTACCGTCTCCACTTTCTAAAGGTTTATATGAAAGCCTATTACCATTCTTCCAAGTTGCCTTTGAAGTCTTTGTAGACCACCGTATCTTGCGGAATTCCACTCTCTCAAAATAATTTCATCTGCAAGGTGTTCTTTTGTTTTCCTTCTGGTGGCTATCTTTTGTATTATGATACAATGCCTCATTCTTCATCCTGGAACCAACTTCAACTTTCCTCAACACGGATTTTTCTTGTTTTGCTTGTAACCCAAGCAACCTTCCTTATTTCAAGTGCATTGTACGCTTCCTTAGCTTACCTAGTTGACATACCACCCTGGTACTCAACTTGTCACTTTTCAAATTCTTTTATTTTCCAAGATAACCCTAATTGGCATAAGGATTGAATCAGACCGTCAGAGAGAATGTATGGTAAATGCATGTTCCCCATCCCCAAAAAGTCTCTGAAGTCTTTCAGCCGGGATCCTTGCAGTTCTTCAGCAAACTTGTGGTACCGTGAGGGAAGTTGAGATCGAAAGATTTCAAGTGTGCCAGAAGTGCAGTTTTGGGTGGGAAGATTCAGATTTCCGGGTATAGGTCAGCAGGAACAATCAAAGAGTGTTGAACCGATGATTGCAAGATTCGAGGCAGTCGATGAGTTCGTAAAAGAAGCAAGACAAAGATCCAGTTGTTTCCGGTTACAAGTGAGTGGCTGGAGCCCAACCAGCCATTGGTCACGAGTTAGATGAAGATAGCAACCGTTGGTAGCGGAATCAGCTTTGGGATTCCGATTGCGGAAGATTGGGAAGGACAATGAACAATGAAAACCTCGAGAGGAAAATTGTAGTTCCTCTCGGAGCGACCAAGAAGTACAAGAATTGGAACAGTACTGCTGGCGATCTTTCATGAATATAGAGATAGAAGAACATGAGTTTCTGGGATGAAGTGAAGCGACAACTGAATATGAGACCAGCGTTGATACAGCAAGCCAACAAAATGATTGAAGTAGATCGTCACCACCTCGAGATAGCTCAAGACATGTGGAAGAGTTGGAAAGATGGAAGAAGAAGAAGACTGTACGAGTTAGGAGACGAAAGCTTCGCAAAGTCCAGAGTTCAAGTACCTCTCGGTTACATTCGAGTTTCGAGGACGAAACTCCTCTTAAGGGGGAAGGAATGTAACCTCCCGACTTTTCGTAAAAAGGTAAAATAGTCATTGGGAGTATTTACTACGACCTAATTATTATTTGTCCCATTTATTTAATTAAAAAGGAATTAATTAAAGGATTTAGCTATTAATTATAAAGGATTTAATTATTGGCTATAAAAAGGAATTAATCCCCAAACTAATTCGTTAGTTCACACGTAATTTCTGAAGAAAAAAAAAAGATGGAAAGGCAGAAAGGAAGCAGGCAACGCAGAGAAGAAAGAGAAAAAAAAGGGAGAACCATGTGATCAATCCGTTCATCTATTCAAGATGCCGCAGGAGAGAAAAGTGATCATCACGAGTAGACGCAACTTTGGAAAATAACATCTCTCAATTTCGTTTGTTTTCAGTTTTGCCCAGTTTTTGTATTCGTAGAGTTCGATTCTTGAAAAATTCGTATCTTTTAATCCGTAGCTCTGTTTCGCAGCCATGAGTAGTCGAAACGATCGTCTTGAAGCGTAGAATAATCTAAAAATAGTTTCACAGTAGTAAACCCAAGAAACCTTCAGTTTACAGGCTTTTTCAGTTTCGATTTTCTCCAAATAAATAGGATTTTAGGGTTTCTTGTTGATCACCTAGGTTTTAGGGTTGAGGATCAACAGTTGTTGCAGCTGCTTAGCGTTTTGCTTGCGGTTTTGCTGGCAATTAAGGTAAGAGGCTCTTCCTATGATTCCAATTATCGTTTATAAGGTATAGATCAAGTTTTAAGGTGTTTAGATGACAGAAAGATGTGTCTTTTCGTTGATCAATGATCATCGATGCTATGATATGATTAGATATAATTTTCTGTGTTTTACTGTGTTTAATTTGATGTGATTTGGGTTAGAATCTGCGTACGCATTGCCTATCAATGCGTACGCATTCGTGGTACAGGTTGTTTCAGAAAGTTTCTGGTTGTGCAATGCGCACGCCTTCCCCAGAATGTGTACGCATTGTTGAAGCAGTTTGTTCAGCCTAGGTTCTGGTTGGTGAATGCATACGCATTCTGAGCAATGCACACGCATTGATGAAACAACAAGTTTCAATAGGATTTAGAAGCAGGGAATGCGTATGCATTCCAGCTAATGCGCACGCATTGCCCTAGTTTACACTTAAATGATGTTTAAGCTATGTTGTTTAGTTTTAAACACTTATTCATGATATGTAACATGGTATAATCTAAACAAGCCTGAATTGAGCTTCCGATTCGTTCAGTTAAAACACCGAATGTACTCTTAAAGGGAGTTGAAGTTCGGATCCGTCAGAAGAGCATGATAGGCTTGTGCTTTGATGAATTAGTATTTGTCAATGTCTGTGTAATTGCTAGGCCTTGTCCGTGTCTAGTGGTCTAGGAAGAGAGTAGTATTTGTGAGGGAGATTAATTGAAAACACTTAGGTGGTTAGATAATCATTTTAATTAATACGTACTTGACTAGTAAAAGATTAAACAACATGTCTCTCTTGGATAGGCACTTGTCTATATCGCGATGCGTGTGCTACCTCTGAAGGTAGTAGAACTCCGTAGGTCAAAAAAACCCTAAGTACGGAGGGACTCCACTGAGACGCGCATACTATCGGAGTCTACCTATTCTAGCCTCCGTGGATGTTGGTGTGATCCACTAATATGTTTCCAAGAGTGTCCCAAAAGTTGATACGCGTAGTGCCCTTGAGTGCGGTTGTGGCATAGATAAGTTAAGTAGAAATGTTTAGTCAATTCATGTTGATGGACATGGAATGAACCCCAGATTGAATCGTCACACAAACATAACTAAATAATTAAATATATTTTCTTTATAAATTATAATTGTTGTCATAGCTTCTCACTTTTACTAAGTACTTTGTACTTACCTCCTTTGCATTTTCTTTTGTATGCATTGTGGTGTGAGAAGACGAACATGTTGAGTATGTTTACGAGGAGGATTTCGATGACGACGCCTCGTTGAAGATTTATCTTTTATTTATTCTGTTATTCATTTACTAGACTTTTTAGTACATTTGGAGTAGGCTTTTGGTCTTTCGAGACTTGTCTTACGTTTATTTTGGATTTTGTATTTTCCTTTTAAAGTAATAAATTTACATTTCCATCTTTAGTATGGTTAATTTCTATTCATAGTAGCTTTTACGTTTTTACCCGAGTCTTTTTGGCTTCCATTTGCTTTTATTTGATACGACGACGTAGAGGCTTGCGTATAATATTAGATTTATTTAATGCTATACGCGCATAACGTTTCTCTTCTGAATAAGGGCTCGGTATCCGGGAGCGGGGCGTTACATAAATCCGTAAAATGCTTATGTGTTGTTTCTAAAAGCTAAAACATCTTTATCATTGGTGAAACACATTTACATTTCTTAGCATGGCACTAATGAACTTCTGTTTGTCTTGTTGTCAAGGGACTCGTGTAACTCCCACACGGTATTGTGTCCGTGCCCTCCAGGTGCTCCATGTGTCGTGGTGCAGTCTTTACCATGCGCAGTGTCATTTGATCATGGTGTAATAAACTTACTTGTGCAAGGTTATAGTAGAGGGTGAGCGAGCTATACCGTTACAAACTATGTAGTAGTGTTTGTAGAAAGTGTTCTTGATATATATATATATATATATATATATATATATATATATATATATATATATATATATATATTTGTTGGGCCCTTATAAAGGCTTACAAAAGTTTAGAGGGGGGGTGAATAAACTTGTCCCAAAAACCAAACCGAAAACCAATCTTGTACAAATTAAGTTTAACCTTAAACTTGTGTGGAGTTCCGCTAACTTAGCTGAGTATAAGTCAGTGCCGACTTATACTGAACTTAGTTAACCGGCAGCAGATTAAGTTAATCCTATACATAAAACTTGAGTTTATCAGTTTGTCTAAATATAATGCAATGTGGTGCTGATTCAATTTCTTGTGTTTTCTGAGTGTGATTGGATGTAATCTATACTTAGATGCAGTAAATAAATGCGTATAGTAAATAAATAATAAAGACAAGAATTTTAGAGGTTCCAGGTGGTATAATCCTGTCAGTCCTCTCTTCCTCTATGATGTAGGAGGCCAAATCCACTACGTTCTTGAGCTTTACAGTTACAAGACACAAAGTAAATTCTAAACACTTGATTGTCCTTCACTAATCCCTAGCTTCACAATCTTCCAACTTCAGTCTTCGATAGGTAGAATTGATGTTTGAACTAAGCGTGCTACAGTAGTCCTTAGAGGGTTGAATTGCCTCTTCACCAGTTCAACACAAACACAGTCTTCCTGACTGCACTCAACTGTCCTTCACACAATTCTTCGTGTTTCACAGTCTAAACCTTCGAAAGAATCAAAGTTGAGACATAAATCAATAACTATGATTCAATTGTGTTTAGAGCTTCTTCTTCAAGATGTATATGATATGTGCTCAACTATATTTTCTTCAAATGATTTATCTTGTTCTTTCTTTGAAAGCTTATGAACACTTGAAGATTTCTTGATCTTTCAATAAAGTGCTTAGCAGGAATTATTTTGATTTACTTTCCCCTTTAGTAAAATCTTTCTTGACTAGATTAAACCTTAGAATTTCCCCCTTCTCTAATGGTAGAAGTAGACTATTTATAGGGGTTTCTTCAACGGTTAGCTAAATTCAATCGTTAAAACTTGAATTATTGTATCCGTTAGTGGTCCTGCTTATTCTGATGAATGTCAGTGTCCTTTCTGACAATTCTGTTCAGCAAATTTTATTGGCTGCTTTATAACGGTCAGATTTATCTTTAGCTTTTCTTGACCTCAGCATGAAAACTTATCCTAGTCAGTTTTCAGCTCAAGAGCGTTAACTGAGTTTTTATTCTTCTATAAAAACTCAGTACTCCATTTCACATCTGATTATTATTGACTTAATCAGAGTACACCATAACTTATAACTCAGCTAAGACATCATTGTCCTTATGATACTTAGGTCTTCTTCAGGATCCATAAAGTCAGGTCAGGCAGATGACGCTCTAAATGGTACCAATAATTATACCTATGTTCACCCCGAATTCTGCTCAAGAGAGGATAAATAGGCTCGTTATTATGTGGAATATGTGTTAAATACTATATGTGTGTTTCCAGGATCGTAATTCTGCATCTATGCTATTTTCCTGATGTTTTGGTACTGTTTTGTCTCATTTTGCGTGTTTTATATGATGTATCGAGACTGGAGCATTGGAGAATGGATCTAAACTAAAAGAAGTACATTTGGCCAAATGATTGAAGCCCAAGAAGAATCTTGCTGAAGAAAAAGGAAGAAAAGTAGGCCCGGTAACCCGAAGGCTAGGCCCCGTAAACCGGCGTCTTGTGGAACACGAAATTGATTTTGCCGTATTATCTTGGTCGGTTAGGGTTTTAGAGAGTCTTAAGTCGGCTATTGTATCTATATAAAGGCGTATATACTGAGTATTACAAAGGATCTTATCAAAACTTGAATATCTTTGAATACATTACAATTATTATTATGCAATAAGTTTTCTTGAGCTTTGGAGAGCTGTTTTTGGTTTCCTCCCTTCTTCCATCATCTCTAGCTTGAGTAGATCGAGCTAGATCTTCATTGTTGAAGGTATGAAGCTTTCAACGTTCCTTTTTGTCTTCCATATGGTAGATCTGTTCGTATTTATGTGTTTTAGTTAATCTGCAGGTTTAACAACCCCATGATTTACTAAATTTAATCGTACTGAGCAATCTAGATCTAGAACCCAGCTGTCTATACCGATTTACCAAGGCATGTTTCAGAAAACCTAAACTGGGATTCACTATAGCTACGTTGATCGGCAGGAATAATTAAAACGAGTAGTAGGTCTGGCCAATTGATGACAGTTTAAAATATACCTATTTTGTCATCAAATTCTAACCTTAAATCGAGTTAATTATATATATTTCATATTAAATCACGTGTTTATATTTATTATTTGATGATAAGTGATTATTAATGTGATAATTGGTATTTAGCTATTTTGATTATAAAAGAGCAATTAATTGTGTGATAAATACTGATTTTTGCAGATCATAAAGAATCGGGAAGATAATTATCACGCAATCGAGAAATCTCAAGATAAAAGAGAAGAAAATCGGAGCATTGAAAAAAAGATTAATCAGATAAATTCAAAAGCATGGAGTGGGGAACAAGTCAGAAAAATCGGAGTGAAAACGCGTAACAAGGGAAGGCTCGGTCGACCGAGCCTAGCCATTCCGTCGACCGAGCGTGTAGGTTCGGTCACCCGAGCCTAATTTGATAAATGCATGTCAATCTTCTGGATTCTCCCTATGTCGGCTACAACTCCTATATAAACAGCAGCCACGATGCTGAGAAAAACACACCACTACAACACAGAACAATTTCTACAATTTGAGTTTTAAGTTTTAGTTTTCTTTTCTTTTCTTTATGTTCGTACATTGTGGATTCATCGGATTCTCCGGTTGGGGAGCGCATTAAAGAGTGGGAGTCACTCTCGTCTTCGAGGGTATGACTATTCAATTATGCAATCTTTATTCGTAGATCTGATGTATTTTATTATGGAGTAGTTTTTCTTGTATTGATTGCGTGATGTAGATTAATTTACGAACCCATGTGCTTAGGTTAGAAACGTTAAGAAGTAATCATGATATGTACCAACACATAACTGTGTTCGGTCGACCGAAACATGTCATTCGGTCGCCCGAGTGCTGTCGTTCGGTCGACCGAGCGTGGTGATGTGTAGGGCAATATTATGATCGGCTTCGACTACGTCAGATTCTTTGATTTGGAATTAAAACGAGTAATTAAACCTGATCAACTTAATTATTTGTCATCATAATTTAACATGAAACTCAAAAAGTGATTGTTACTTAGGATATAGATTGAATCGGCATCTAAGAAGTACGCCTTACCCTAGGAATGTTGCTTAGATGAGGTTACGGTTTACACCGGCATCCCTAGTTTCGTAGTTGTGTCAGAAGTTATATGAGATGGAGGCATTAAAGGCGAAGTCACGTAATGGAGGCACGATGATTTAGAGGGCCTAACCGGAGCTAAATCTACCTTAGAGGATGACTCCCGTAGTCATAATAATTAATCTTTAACGTTTGTTTTGTCTCGTTATCGTCCTAATTCACATGGGGGAGTTATAATCTACTAGCGTAATCAATACTATTTGTTTAGATAATATCAACCGTATTATCCGTGTTTTAGTAGTCTTTAGTCTGTCTTTGTGATCTTGTGTGTCTTGTGGTTGTCACTATTTTATTTATCGCATTTAGTTGGTCATAGACCGCCCTTTCAATTTAGTTCTAATAGGATAAAGTTGTGTTTTATTTGTGCCGAGTCTCTCGTGGGATCGACCTCGACTCTATCTAGCTAAACTACGGTTGAACCTAGTTCTCTTGCTAGTGTGTTAGTAGGCATCGAGTTAATAATTTAACTTGACCTCAATCAAGTTTTTGGTGCCGTTGCCGGGGACTCGAGTCATTAAATTAAGATATAGCTTATTTTGTTAGGACTGGATTCGTGAATATTCTGTGAATAAGAGTCTGTATATTAAACTTTGTCGTAAAAATAAAAAAATAAAATAAAAAAAAGGTTCGGTCGACCGAACCACAGTTCTCGGTCGACCGAGAGTTAGTTTTTCTGTTCCTATTCTGTATTAGTTTTACAGTATTCTGCTTCTGTTTTATTTACGTTTTCCTTTCTCAAAACTTAATACGAGTCTGTTTTAGTTTTATTTAGTTAGTTAAAGGCCTAGCCTTTACTAGTGATTAATTGTTTTATTGTTGTTTATTATTTTATAGTATGCTACTCGGAAATCGAAGGAACTGCTTGAGCCTTATAATCCTGAAATAGAGAAATTTGCGAGAAGGAATAGGAATTTAGCTAGGAACCGGCTAAACAAGGAGAAGAGGATCCAAATCTTGAGGAAAGCGAGCAAGGAGTGGAAGAAGGACATACAACCGAACATTCTGAACATTCCGAATCTGAAACAGAAATGGAAGGCAATCCAGTCAATCCAAACCAGGTACCTAATAGTCTTTCTAATGCTAATGCCTTCTTCCTTCTCATTCATTTTCTTTCTTTTAGTGTTATTAATCCTGTTATCAATAATGCCAATAATGTGAATGCAAATGCTAATAATGAGAACCAAGCCCTAGTTCAAGGAGCGAGGCGTACTTTGCAAAGTTATGCAACGCCAACTATTGAACAATTCATTCCCGCTATCGTAGCACCGCAAGATGCTGCGGAAGTCTATCACCCTAGGCCTAATGTAATTCAAATGGTGACCAACTATTCTACTTTTCATGGAATTCGAACGAGGATCCCGGTGTTCACGTGACGAATTTCTTGGAAATCGTTAGCACAGTGAAACCAGAATTAATCCCGGAGGGTAACATTCGTATTAAGCTTTTCCCTTTCACTTTGAAAGATAAAGCTAAGCAATGGCTTCTCTCTTTAGAGGCTGGATCTATCACTACTTGGGAACAATTGTTGCAAAAATTCATGAATAAGTATCCCCTTGGGAAAAACCTTTAAGTTACGCCAAGACATCCTAGGATTTAAGCAACAACCTGGGGAGAGTTTTGATCAAGCTTGGGAGCGTTTCAAGGAAGCTATGAGGAAGTGTCCTCATCATGACATCTCTCTTTGGCTTTTAATGCAAACTTTTTACCACAGGTTGAGAGAGACTGAGAAAATTAGAGTAGACGCCTCCAGCAATGGAGCGTTTGTTCTTTTATCTCCTAAGGAGGCACAAGGGAAGATGGAGCAAATAGCGATGAATAGCCAATGGGGAGGCAATGACATAGCTACTGTGAAGATGGCCGCTGACATATTTGATGATAGTGCATCTACCAAAATCTTAGAACAACTTTCTGTTATCAACAATAAGGTAGATGGGATGCAAGAGAGGATGACAAGAGTAGAGAAAGGGCTGGAATTGAGGTAGCACCTCAAAGTGAGAATGCCGGTACCGAAGAAGCCAATTATATCGGGAGGGTACAGCCTAATCATAACCATCCCGGATTCCGATATAGTGACATTAATGCGGGAGAAAGGCCTAAACCGCCTACCACTTATGTACCACAGCAAACTAAAACTTTTGGTTGGGAAGCTGCGATAGAAAAACTGAGTAATGTCGTCATTGACAATATGGGACAACTTTCAAAATCTATGGCTGATTTAGCCACTAACTTTAGCCAATATTGTCAGAAGACCGATGCTATGGTGACCAATCAAGAAGCTCTAGTCCAAAACCTCATGCACCAGATAGGACAACTAGCTGAGCAAGTCTCAACTAGACCTTCTGGAGGGTTGCCAAGCAACACTGAGAAGAACCCTAAGGATTTGAAGGCGATCATGACAAGAAGTGGAAAAGAGGTAACTCCACCATCCTTGCAAGAGAAAGAGAAAATCACAAAGAATAAGGATGGTGAGCCAATCAATGAGACTAATACTTCCGAGTCTTTGCCTAAGCAAAGAACGTACAAAGAACCTGCTGGCCCTAGAGTTGAACTGTACGATAACAAGTATCCAATTTTCACTGATGTCGATCCTTCAACTCTACCTTATCCTCCACCAAAGCCGAAGCCTAAGTTTGATAATAAGAGGTATAAGAAGTTCGTGGATATGTTCAGTAAGTTACAAATCAATATACCCCTAGTTGAAGCACTAGCTGAAATGCCTGAGTACACAAAGTTTATAAAAGACGCCGTCTCAACTAAAAGGAAACTTCTAGATTTAGAGACCATATGCCTTAATGAGGAGTGCTCAGCCATTCTTCAACATAAGTTACCCCCAAAATGCAAAGATCCGGGAAGCTTTCTCATTCCCTGCACCATAGGTAACGTATGTTTAAACAAAGCTTTGTGTGATCTAGGAGCTAGCGTGAACCTGATGCCACTATCTATTTTTCGGAAGCTAGGCATGAAAGATCTTAAGAAGACCTCAATCACACTGCAATTAGCTGACCGTTCTGTCAAAGAACCATGTGGAGTGGTTGAGGATGTGCTAGTAAGAGTTGAAAAGTTTGTATTTCCTGTCGACTTTGTGGTATTAGATGTGGAAGCTAACTACGAAGTACCCTTGATATTAGGGAGACCTTTCATGGCCACTAGTAGAACGCTAATTGATGTTTACAAAGGCGAATTAGTATTAAGAGTGAACGAAGAGAGAGTTGCATTCAATGTTTTCGACACTATGAAGCAACCTGATGATGGAGAGGATGCATGTTTCATGTTAGATTCCATTGATAGGATCGTTCAAGAATTTCAACAACATGAAAGTATAAAGGATTTCTTGGATGCTGTCTTAGAAGAAGAAGATGAAGTCAAGTACGTGAGTAGTGAGGAGGAGAAGATGATATGGCCAGGATATATATAGTAGAGGGACCCCGAGGCCTGTAGAGGAAGTAAGTGCTGTGGAGATTGAAAGATTCTATCATAGAGCAACGTGGCATAAGTACTTCGAACTCAAACTCACTGGTCAAAAGTTGAAGACCTCTTTGGAAGAACCTCCCACAAATTTGACTTTAAAACCTCTTCCTGCGAATTTGAAGTATGTATTTCTTCAAGATGAGGCTTTGCCGCTGATTATATCTTCTTCCTTGACGGACTTACAAGAGGAAAAACTAATGAGAGTTCTGAGAGAGTACCGCGGAGCATTTGGATGGACCATAGCTGACGTTAAGGGCATCAGTCCTGGCGTATGTATGCACAAGATCTCCGTGGACCCTGAAAAGGAAGCGGTTGCACAACCTCAGAGGCGTTTAACCCTACAATTAAAGGAAGTGGTTAGGGATGAGGTTATAAAAATGTTAGAAATGGGAATTATATTTCCAATTGCTGATAGCGAATGGGTAAGCCCTATCCACGTAGTTCCCAAGAAGGGAGGATTAACGGTGCAAGCCAATGAGTTGAATGAGCTAATTCCTGTGAGGCTAATCACCGGTCATCGAGTATGCATAGACTTTAGGAAACTAAATGATGCGACTCGTAAGGACCATTTTCCTCTTCCCTTCATCGATCAAATGCTCGAGAGACTGAGCGGGCATGCTTTCTATTGTTTCCTTGACGGGTATTCGGGATACTATCAAATCCACATCTCGCCCGAAGATCGTGAGAAAACAACGTTTACATGCCCATATGTGACATTTGCTTATAATCGAATGCCATTTGGATTGTGTAACGCCCCCGTGACATTTCAACGATGTATGATGTCATTATTTGCGGATATGGTGGAAGATTTCTTGGAAATCTTTATGGATGATTTCTCCGTATTTGGAGACGATTTCGATTCATGTCTCGCACATCTAGCACGAGTGTTGAAGAGATGTGAGGAGACGAATCTTGTGCTTAACTGGGAGAAATGTCATTTGATGGTTACGGAAGGTATAGTACTAGGCCACCGCATATCAAAGAACGGTATAGAGGTGGATAGAGCCAAAGTTGAGGTGATCGAGAAACTACCTCCACCTACTAATCTTAAAACTTTGCGAGGTTTTTTAGGCCACGCCGGATTTTATCGTAGGTTTGTCAAGGACTTTTCCCTAATCTCTAGACCTCTTACCGAATTATTGGCCAAGGATGTGCCATTCGTGTTTTCTAATGAGTGCATAAAAGCTTTCAACGAAATAAAGAGGCGATCTTCGCACCCGTTTCGGTCGCACCGGATTGGGATCTTCCGTTTGAACTGATGTGTGATGCAAGTGATACTGCTGTTGGCGCCGCTTTGGGTCAAAGAAAAGATAAGATCTTCAGACCTATCTATTATGCAAGTCGGGCTTTGAACGCTGCCCAAAGAAACTACGCAACAACGGAGAAGGAGCTTTTGGCCGTTATCTTTGCTTTTGACAAGTTTAGATCGTACTTAGTGGGATCTAAAGTCACTGTGTGGACTGACCATGCAGCTCTTAAGTATCACCTAGAAAAGCAAGATTCAAAGCCTAGATTGTTGAGATGGATTCTACTGCTGCAAGAATTTGACGTAGAAATCCGAGATAAGAAAGGAAGTGAGAACGTGGTGGCCGATCATCTATCGCGCTTACAATTAGAGGATGGTGAGGAATTACCTGAGCTAGGAGAATCTTTTCCTGATGAACAACTTTTCTCCATCACCACCATCAGGGGACATGATGATTGTGTTGCAGTTTCTTCGCGAATAGAGGTTGTAAAGGAGAAGAAGCAACCATGGTTAAGTTTGTTCGTTAATTATCTATCCGCAAAGTACCTACCACCAAATCTCACTGTCCAAGAAAGGAAAAAGTTCTTTAAAGATCTTAGACACTATTATTGGGATGAGCCTTATTTGTTTAAGCTAGGATCTGATAATGTTTTTCGAAGGTGTGTGCCAGAGGAAGAGTATAATAATATCCTGAAGCATTGTCATTCTTATGAAGTTGGAGGACACTACGGGGGAGATAAAACTGCGGCCAAAGTCCTCCAATGTGGTTTTTATTGGCCGACATTGTTTAAGGATGCACACCAATATGCAAAAGCATGTCATGCTTGTCAAATGACAGGAAATATTTCACGGAGGAATGAGATGCCACTTAAGAGCATCTTAGAAGTAGAACTTTTTGACGTTTGGGGAATAGATTTCGTTGGACCCTTCACTTCATCATTATCTAACCGATATATCTTAGTTGCTGTTGATTATGTATCCAAATGGGTTGAGGCCATTGCTTCCCCTACTAACGATGCTAGGATTGTGGTTAGATTCTTGAAAAAGAATATTTTTACAAGGTTTGGGACGCCTAGGGCGATTATAAGCGACAATGGTAGTCATTTTTGTAATAAACCTTTTGAAAGGCTGATGATAAGTATGGGGTTTGACATAAGCTAGCAACCGCATATCACCCCCAGACTAGTGGACAGGTAGAAGTTACCAATCGAGAGATAAAGCGTATCCCGGAGAAAACTGTCAACACGACTAGGAAGGATTGGTCGTTACGTTTAGACGACGCTTTATGGGCTTATAGGACTGCATATAAAACCTCGATTGGAATGTCACCGTATAGGATTGTTTTTGGAAAGGCATGTCATCTACCTGTGGAACTTGAGCACCGGGCCATGTGTGCAACAAGGATGCTAAATTTTGATGAGACGTTGGCCGGTGAGAAGAGGATGTTAGAATTAACTCGCCTGGAGGAGTTTCGTTTAGAGGCATACGAGAATGCCAAGATTTTCAAGGAGCGCACGAAGAAGTTCCATGACAAGAAAATTCTGGAAAGGACCTTTCAAGAGGGTGATCTGGTTCTCTTGTACAAATCGCGCTTAAGACTCTTCCCGGGTAAGTTGAAATCAAGATGGTGTGGCCCATTTCAAGTACAACAAGTCTTTCCTTCTGGAGCGGTGGAGCTATTCAATTTTAAAGAGGGGTCCAGATTTTTGATCAATGGACATCGTGTGAAGCATTATCAAGGGCTTCCGCCTGATGCTGAGGAGGAGGTTTTGTACCTCGATGACCCTGTCTATGAATAAACCATCTTGAACTGAGTCGAGCTAGCGACTATAAATTCAGAACTACTACCTATAACTATCTTTTTCGTTTTTCTTTTTAATAAAGTAGCATGCGCCTATCACGGTTTTTTTCATCTCGCCATGTTCCGAGTCTAAGTTCGGAATAAACGAGGTTTTTTCCTTGATAGCCGTCATGTGAATTTTTATTTAGGTTTAAATCCCTTTTGGTCTTGTCCATGGCAGTATAAAGTAAAGTGGCTTAAACTGTTTTTAGATATCTATATCTAATTACTGCCACATTCCTTTATAACTTCCATAGACATGGTATTTGACGATTTCGTGGAGCTTGTTTGCTTATACAGGATGTGTCTGTCTCTCCACGATGTGCCGATGATTACTCCGATATTGTTCCTTTACTTGAGAGCCATTTCCAGAGCTAAGTCTTTCATCTTGAACTCTCATTTATTTTTGTCATTGAGGACAATGCCATGTTTCAGTGGGGGGCAAGGGACTTAGCTATATGTTGAAAATATATGTTGAAAAAGTCAAGGGGAACGGAATACTGAGACAATATTGAGCCAAATTTAAAAATTTTCATGGATAAATGCCAAGTTGTTTAACTCGTACCCTTAAACTTGTGAAGTTCTTATACTTAGAATTGATAGGAAATGAACCAAGTTGCGTGAGTACGTGGTCATATTATACTTTTGCGATAAATTGTTAGTAGACTTAAGGATATTCATGCCAACAATTGCAAGTAGTTAGGTATTGTTCAATTACTCAACATGTGAATCGTTTAGTACCGCATGAGTTATAATAATTGAAAGAAGTATGTGTACATTGCGTAGATAATTGGTTATGAGGACCTAGTGTCGATATTGGTAGATCGATGTATTCGATCTTCTAGCCAACAAAAGCGGAGTAATAAGCTTGGGACGTACTGTGTTTTGACAATGCATTAAAACACCGGGCTTGTAGTAACATTACCAAAGTAGCCCCGCGCTTGTGGTAATATTCGATGCTATGCTTAATCTAAGATAGGGGGATACTCTATGAAAAGTTTTCTTCCTTGAGATTAGTAGTATTCGAAAAATATGCAAAATTGAAAAAAATTTCGAATTTTTAGAGGCTTTGAGTAGTACTCGGTCTCCAAGTCCAAAAACCCTATAGATACGCTCTTGCTTATTGTTCTAGTGCTTTAACCATTGCGAGGCATAAGAAGTATGAATGCTGATGTTGGTGAATTTTGATATGAAGTCTGCATAAGCTCTAATCTTGCTACATTTATATAAGACCAATGCACATGCACACAATCACTTCGATTCATAGCGAGTAGTGAATAATGCTTATCTTATGAGCATGACTGGTATGAGTTGACTCGGGTTTCTTGTGCAAGCATGAGATGACCAAGGAAAATGTTGGCTTGGGGAATGACTTATTGATGCTTTGTTCGGGACAAAGCAAAGTTTAAGGGGGGGCATTTTGATGACAGTTAAAATATACCTATTTATGTCATCAATTCTAACCTTAAATCATAGTTAATTATATATATTTCATATTAAATCACGTGTTTATATTTATTATTTGATGATAAGTGATTATTAATGTGATAATTGGTATTTAGCTATTTTTATTATAAAAGAGCAATTAATTGTGTGATAAATACTGATTTTTGCAGATCATAAAGAATCGGGAAGATAATTATCACGCAATCGAGAAATCTCAAGATAAAAGAGAAGAAAATCGGAGCATTGAAAAAAAGATTAATCAGATCAATTCAAAAGCATGGAGTGGGGAACAAGTCAGAAAAATCGGAGTGAAAACGCGTAACAAGGGAAGGCTCGGTCGACCGAGCCTAGCCATTCCGTCGACCGAGCGTGTAGGTTCGGTCACCCGAGCCTAATTTGATAAATGCATGTCAATCTTCTGGATTCTCCCTATGTCGGCTACAACTCCTATATAAACAAAGCGGCCACGATGTCGAGAAAAACACACTACTACACAACACGAACAATTTCTACAATTTGAGTTTTAAGTTTTAGTTTTCTTTTCTTTTCTTTATGTTCGTACATTGTGGATTCATCGGATTCTCCGGTTGGGGAGCGCATTAAAGAGTGGGAGTCACTCTCGTCTTCGAGGGTATGACTATTCAATTATGCAATCTTTATTCGTAGATCTGATGTATTTTATTATGGAGTAGTTTTTCTTGTATTGATTGCGTGATGTAGATTAATTTACGAACCCATGTGCTTAGGTTAGAAAAGTTAAGAAGTAATCATGATATGTACCAACACATAAGCGTGTTCGGTCGACCGAAACATGTCATTCGGTCGCCCGAGTCTTGTCGTTCGGTCGACCGAGCGTGGTGATGTGTAGGGCAATATTATGATCGGCTTCGACTACGTCGATTCTCGATTTGGAATTAAAACGAGTAATTAAACCACGATCAACTTAATTATTTGTCATCATAATTTAACATGAAACTCAAAAAGTGATTGTTACTTAGGATATAGATTGAATCGGCATCTAAGAAGTACGCCTTACCCTAGGAATGTTGCTTAGATGAGGTTACGGTTTACACCGGCATCCCTAGTTTCGTAGTTGTGTCAGAAGTTATATGAGATGGAGGCATTAAAAGGCGAAGTCACGTAATGGAGGCACGATGATTTAGAGGGCCTAACCGGAGCTAAATCTACCTTAGGGGATGACTCCCGTAGTCATAATAATTAATCTTTAACGTTTGTTTTGTCTCGTTATCGTCCTAATTCACATGGGGGAGTTATAATCTACTAGCGTAATCAATACTATTTGTTTAGATAATATCAACCGTATTATCCGTGTTTTAGTAGTCTTTAGTCTGTCTTTGTGATCTTGTGTGTCTTGTGGTTGTCACTATTTTATTTACGCATTTAGTTGGTCATAGACCGCCCTTTCAATTTAGTTCTAATAGGATAAAGTTGTGTTTTATTTGTGCCGAGTCTCTGTGGGATCGACCTCGACTCTATCTAGCTAAACTACAGTTGAACCTAGTTCTCTTGCTAGTGTGTTAGTAGGCATCAAGTTAATAATTTAACTTGACCTCAATCACCAATCTAATATTCGTAATTCATAAATTAACATGAAGGACTGTTAGTGAAGTGTTAATTAGGACATAGTCTTGAATGGACCCTAGGAATGTACTAGTCAGGGTCGACAGCTGTCTAGGCGGGTTAGCGGTATAAGTTAGCAGTCAATATCGGAAATTCTAGTTCTTTATGCGTATGGGCTATTACGGACAAATTAAGGAGGGTAGCTTCCGTATTGATTGTCTGCTGCCATTGTCGGAATAGATAGGGTTAGGAATTGTACCTGTAGCTGATAATGATAATTAAAACAAAAGCTCGCGATTAATCTAAAGAAATTATATGGGGAAATAAACATAACGATTAACTAATCCAAGTTAGTAGATAGGTGAGGAGAGGGAGTTGTATACCATGTTTGTTTTCTTTTATGTTATTGTTGGTCAATGACCGCCTTTATGTTGCTTCTTAATTAGGTTAGAATTGTTTATACATATAAGTTGCATTGCCTCTGTGGGATCGATCTTGACTCGCATTTACTATACTGCGATGTACCTAGTATTCTTGCTAGTAATATCGACGTTAGTGACTTACACATGATCAAGATTTTTGGTGCCGTTGCCGGGGAAAATGGCCAATTTTTAAATATAAACGTTTTAATTCTAATTAAGAAGTTGTTTTTCTTTTAATTTATTTTATTTTGAGTCTTGAGTCATTCTGTATCAAACCTGCACAAGTTAAACTGCCAGAAAGAGAAATTGCAGGGCCGGTTTCCTGAACGTAACCCCCGAGTTACTGAGGCCTGAAATCAATTTCTGAACAGTTCCTGTCATTCTGTGTTATACCCTGTTGATTTTAGTTAGTAGGTCCGCAACATTTGAGATCACACCTAGCTCAAGCAGGAGTTGTTAACCATTTATTTGTTTTATTTTTGTCTTTTCGCAAGAAGATCCGAACTCTTCAGAAATTTGATTAATTTCAAGTTGAAAAAGCACACAAAAGTCAAACAACATCACACCGATTTCCATGTAACCAGGATCGGAAGCACGAGAGCATTATGACACTGTCAAGCAACGGTTGGAAAAAGAGGAAAAATCAATCAAGCAAGAGCCTGAAGATGACTTAAATAAGTATAACATGAATCGCCCAGGTGAGTTCCCTTGCGAATTAATTGATATATCGTCTCGGATTACGATTTTGATGATCCTGAAGAGGATCTTAACACGATGTTTTCTAAGCTTGAGGATTACCCAGACTCAGTTACCATGGTGAAGTTAGGAGACCCTGGCACGTTCAGACTCCCAATTTCTGTTAGTGGAATATCCATAGGATTAGGTCTCTACGACTCTGGCTCGAGTTGCAATATTCTACCTTTTTCCCTATGCCAAAAGATAAGACTTCCGGTCATAATGAATCAAACCAGGACTAGGACCTTTGGGGATAGAACTAGAGACATGCCGGCTATTTTGCTTAAGAAATGCACAATTAAGGAAAGAGGGATCACATATCCTATCGACTTCACAGTCATAGATGTACCTGAGGACCCAAGTTCCCCAGTTCTCTTAGGAAGGCCTTTCTTAGCAACGATTAGGGCGGTTATGGATTTTGATAAATGGGAGATACATTAAGGATGAATAATGACATTGTATCTTTTTGGATCTTAGAACCCCTCGAAAACCGACCGGAGAGTTGTAAGATGACGTATGCTTCAGGAAAGGTTGAAATTTTGCAAATTGAAGGGCATAAGCATAGAGATGTTGTCATAGAAACTGTTGAGCAAGAGTTTATGAGATTAATGCTGAGAGAAAAAGAAGATAAGGACCACGACAAGATGCTCACGGAAGGTAGTCCTTCCGTGCTACATAGTGAACGAATTGAGCTAAAAGTAGAAAATGTGGAGTCCTTGAGGTTAAAGTCTAAATCTCGATGTAGAGGCAGACCTAGCACACGAGCTAAAAGAGAGGCGTACAAGGAAGAGAGCTCAAAAGGTTTTGTGAAGGTACCAACCTCTAGAGCGAAAGTTTGCCGAGTTAAAGCTCCAACACTTGAATGATCGGAGAACTGAAGAAAGTCGAGCTGGCGACTATAAACTCAGAACTAATTCTTCAAACCCCTATGTAGTTTAGGATTGAATAAAAGTAGCCAGATGAAGGGACGAGCTTTTTTTCATCCAACCACAAACTTAGGCTTGAAACCGAATGGTTGTGGAAAAGTTTTTTATACTCATTGTGGATTCTAGTAAAGTAGGTTAGGTTTTGAGTCGGAAATAACAATTGAAGAATAAAATGATTGTCCATTTGAGGTCATAATTGAGAAGAAAGGTTGAGTAAGAAGTGCAGCAAAGGCAGATAAAGAATCTGTGGAAAAGATACCCCCGGTATCTCGAGGGTAACCTCCGGGTTACCGAGGCTTGATTTTACGATTTCTGAACGTAAATTTATAAAGCTGAATTTTTAGAGACACGTGGAGGGCACACGTTGCACCAGATACGGCCAGTTAGCCGAAACCGAAGCACTTTCCACCACTGTTACTGATCTGTAGTGCTGCTGTTATGATAAAGTGCTAAAATTCTTCATCTTTTATCATTTGAGGCACAGTCCCAGAAAGAAAAACAAAAAAATCCGGCCGGTAAACCGTACCCTACCTCTGGTTTACCGAGGGTTGTTTTCTAGAAATAGCTTCTGTATCAGGTTATGTACTCATTCAGGATGGGTCCTGAGCTTCAACGGTCAGCTGTTCATCCAAGTGGTTACCAGACTGTATATGGAGATGCCAATCCATTGATGGACGGCGTTGCACAATTCTATTCTTCAGCTATTTACGAGTCGTTCCGAGGCCATTAGATCACAAGACCAGTGGCTCAAGAACGAGGGGTAGATTTGGACGATTGCAGGTCGATATTCCCGGAGGCCCTGCAAGCACAACATTTATTGGATATGGCTGAAGCACCAGCCCGGTTCAACGCCACGGTGGTAAGAGAATTTTATGCTTACGTTTCACACAACCCCGGAGCCACATTTGCTATGGTCCGAGGTATGAAAGTTAATTTTCGATCGAGCGGATCAACCATCATTTTTGCGTTTAAAAATCCACCAGTGGGCCCAGATGAGTACACATCCTCGAGAAACATTTCCGACCTCGAGAGGATGGATATGATTGCTGATTTCTTAGGGGTGCAAGGGAAGCGTAACCCTGTTGGAGCCCCCACCATCTTCCTAGAGAACGAGCTATCTTAGGACCGGAAGATGGTCAATAGATTTGTTTGTGCTCACCTTCTTCCCACGAAGCACACGGTCTCTGTCACTACTACGAGGGCAGAGTTGATGTTCTATCTAGAGACGGGTGCCCCAATCAACATCGGTCTTTTGATGCATAGCTGTATTCATGAGCTTGCCGTCACTTCTGAGCGAGAACTGTTACCATACGGACCAATGATTGATATGTTCGCTCTAGAGGCCGAGGCGAAGATGCTTGTCAGTGATGATTGGGAAGACCCTGAGCCATAGCTTAGTTCGTAGTCAGTCTCGACAGTACAGAGATGGGTTAGAGCAGAGAGGGAGCGTACTCCGGTGCATGGTGCACCGAGGACTCAGAGAGCCTTGCTTGAGGAGCACTTGCATGAGATTGCGAGTCTACATAGAAAGATGGATCGAATTATTGGCTTCTTAGGAGTTCACCTGCTACACCGCCACCTAGGACCGCCCCTCGTCATAGAGCATCCTCGTACACCGCAGCCGCCTCAAGCTCTGCCCCACCTTCCGGTTTTGAGCCGAGAGACGACTGGGAGGGTTATTTTGATGATGACTAGCTTTTATTTCTATTTATTGTTGTTTTTCCATTTTCTTGTTTTTATTTTTACTTTTTTTCTTTTCCTATCTAGTTGATGTAGCGGAATATTAATAATATAATGTTTTTGTCGGCTTAATTTGTTTTGGAGTTATCTTATTTTCTCTTTTACTGCATATCTTTTGTTATACAGTTTCTTGTCAGCACTATTCTTCATGGTTTGTTTGAGTTCCTTAGCACAGATTCTTTGTGCATTACTTATACGAGCCCGATCATTTATATGACGATCCGATTCTTCTTTGGTTCCTCCCTTAACTGAAGCTAAGTTCCTTTTTGTTTTTATTTCTCATCACACATTGGGGACAATGTTTCGATTGAGTGGTGGGGTAGAGGAACGTCACTTAGTTTTTTAGCAGTATATTCCATGAATTGCGTGATTATCTTGATTCTCTTTGATGCACGATTCACCACTTAGACTTTGATTCCTTTCGACAGAATTTCGAAAAATTATGATATTCTTTGATCTTTCCGAGTTAATTAACTTCATCTTTGTTTTACTTTGTACGAGTAAGAGAAAATGCCCACTTCTGAAGTAGTGGCGTATTAAGCGCATATTCTGTTATGAGCCACAATTTTAAGCACGTATAACTCACCTCCTTTGGTGTGTAGTCGATAGCATATTGCTTTAACTAGAGTTGACCCTGGCTGTATCACGAATCATGTTTCACTTACGCTTATAAAGGCAAAGGAATTTGGGATTCGGTAGTTTATCATGATTGGGGTCGTGAGGATAGATAAATCAATGAGAGTTTACCCGCCAAGAAAGAGAAGTGCATTGAAATATAGAAATTTATAATCTCTTTGGAAATACTTTAGTCGATGGAGCGTAAGACACACGACTTTTGCATAGACCGATAAACGTGAGCCTAAGAGTAATATATGATCGGTTCTCGATCTGCCTTGCCAGCTCAATTAATTACCAAATACATGTTCGAGACTGGTTAGTTCAACTACGGGTTGATGTAATGTGAATTGTCTGCATTTCTAAGCGGTTGTGAAAGTTAGTGCACACACACATTGGCTCATGACTTGAATAGTGTTTAATGTGTTACTGATGAATATGAGTGGCATGATTTAGATCTTGACTTAATGAGGCATGGTTGTTTTTAATTAACTTGTATATTGATCTGATTGTGGTTTTCTTTTCGCCATTTTGCTCAGAACGATCAAAAGCTAAGTGGGGGTAATTGATGACGCTCTAAATGGTACCAATAATTATACATATATTCACTCCAAATTCTGCTCAATAGAGGATAGATAGGCTCGTTATTATGTGGAATATGTATTAAATGCTGTATGAGTGTTCCCAGGATCGTAATTCTGCATCAATGCTATTTTCCTGATGTTTTGGTACTATTTTGTCTCGTTTTGCTTGTTTTATAGGATGTACCGAGACAGGAGCATTGGAAAACGGATCTGAACCAAAAGAAGTACATTGGGCCAAATGATTGAAGCCTAAGAGGAATCCTGCTGAAGAAAAGGATGAAAAGTAGGCCCGGTACCCCGGAGGCTAGGCCCGGTAAACCGGCGTCTTGTGGAACACGAAATTGATTCTGCCACATTATTTAGGTCGGTTAGGGTTTTAGAGAGTCTGAAGTCGGCTATTGTATCTATATAAAGCCGTATATACTGATTATTACAAAGGATCTTATCAGAACTTGAATATCTTTGAATACATTACAATTGTTATTATGCAATAAAGTTTTCTTGAGCTTTGGAGAGTTGTTTTTGGTTTCCTCCCTTCTTCAATCATCTCTAGCTTGAGTAGATTGAGATGGACCTCCATTGTTGAAGGTATAAAGCTCTGAACGTTCCTTTTTGTCTTCAATATGGTAGACCTATTCATATTTATGTGTTTTAGTTAATCTACATGTTTGACATCCCCATGATTTACTTATTTTAATCATACCGAGCAATGTAGATCCAGAAATTAGGAAAAGCTGCCCCCGGTAACCTGGCGTCTATACCGGTTTACCGAGGCATGTTTTAGAAAACCAAAACTGGGATTCACTTTATCTACGTTGATCGGCAGGAATAATTAAAATGAGTAGTAGGTCTGGCCAATCTAATATTCGTAATTCGTAACTTAACATGAAGGACTGTTAGTGAAGTGTTAATTAGGACATAGTCTTAAATGGACCCTAGGAACGTGTTGGGCAATGTCGACAACTGTCTAGGTGGGTTAGCGGTATGAGTTAGATCTCAATATCTGCAATTCTAGTTCTTTATGCATATGGGCTATTACGGACCAATAAAGGAGGGTAGCTTTAATATAGAATGTCAGCTGCCATTGTCGGAGTAGATACGGTTAGGAATTGCACCCGTAGCTGATAATGATAATTAAAACAAAAGCTCTCGATTAATCTAAGGAAATTATGTAGGGAAGTAAACATAACGATTAACTAATGCATGTTAGTAGATCGGTGTTTAGGGTATATTTTACTATATTTTCGGGCTTAATCCCTAAACAATTTACCTTATTTTTAAGGGAAATAAATGAGAGAAGCGTGTTTTAACCGTTAAATTCCTATAATGGTTATTGAGGAATTGTAATTTAATTATGAGGAAATTATGGGTTTAATTGTTATTTTTGTTACACATTTTTATTATTATTATTATTCGATGACTTGGTGTAACAACATTTTGCAGAAAATAAAGAAATGCGGGGGTGATATTATTTAATCAAGAGGATCAATTTCATTCAATCATTTGGATTTTATTTTGGGAAGATAAATATTATTCAATCAAAAGAATCTCAAGAAATAAAGAAGATATTCGGAGCAATTAAAGAAGGATAAATCAAATCGATCGAGAGAGTGGAGTGAGGAACACGTTATACGAAGCACGGTGTGAACACGGGCATTTGGTAGGCTCGGTCGACCGAGCCATGACACTCGGTCGACCGAACGTGTCGGCTCGGTAGGTCGGTGGATTTTCGCATCGTTATCTTCTAGATCTTCCTATGTCGGCCACGATCCCTATAAAAGGAGCATCCATGCGGAGAGAAAGAACACAGAATTTTACACACAGAAAAAGCACCACATCAAATAAAAATATGAGTTTCTTTCTTTCAATCTTGCTTGAGAGTTCGAAGATGATTGAAGGCTAAGCATCTTGCGGTAGGACAACGGATGAAACCAATCAACAACCACACCAATTAAAGGATTTTTAGCTACATCTTTAGTGAGTTAATTTATGGTTTTTCATCAATTAGATATTGTTATATTGTTTATGTTTTATTGAATCGAGAGATCGATGGAGCTATCGTTTGATTTGAATTTATATGAGAATATTGTTCAAAGTTGTGATCTTTTCAATTGATGCACTTAATTATAATTCGAGAGATCGTTTATAATTATTTGAGTAAGAGTATTAGAAATAATCTCGTGATCGTGTTTTGCATGTCGTTTTGTTTTCCTTGAAAAAGAAAACGAAACCCGAGGAATTGATTAAAGAGATTTAATCGAATTCATGATTTGATCATTACTAAAAATTGTATCTTTAGCGCGCAATCTAGTTGGGGTTGGGTTGGTTGATTGGTGGATTCCCGTTGCCGTGCCGTTTCCTTTTAATTACTTGATAAATCGAATAGTTCGTATCAATTTGATTCCAATTTACTATTCATCGAAGTTACTGTTCATCGTCGTTTTTACTGTTCATAATTAGTTTAAACCCTAGTTTAGTTAATAATTGTGACATAATCGATAGAATAATTGTTCCTTGATCCGATAAACATTCCACTCCCTTAGGACGACCCGTTAACATCCTATACTACGATCCTTATACTTGGGGTGTTTCGGTTATAAATTGTAAAACTAGTTTTTACCGAACAAGTTTTTGGCGCCGTTGCCGGGGAGTCGGTAACGGTTGTCGGATTCTTCATAGGACAGTTTTCTGTGTCAAAAGGGATCATTTTTAGCACGCAGTAGTATTTTGGCCGTAACTTTCGGCTCGAGTGTCCGTTTGGAACGCAGGACCCCAATTCGGAAAGCTCGTTCCGACGCCGACGACGTGGTGAATCGCCGTAGGCCGTTCAGTGCGTTTTCGAGGTCAAAATCCACTGTTTTCCCCTTCATTTTGGCCCTAGAAGATTTCAACACGTTTTTTTCCCGGCTTAGTGTTTTTCTAGTTTTTTTTAGGTTTTCGTAGCTGAACGAGCGTTCGATAACTTGAACGCCCGTCCACCTCAATTCTGTTCTCTGAACGAACGTTCACTAACACTGGACGCCAGTTCAGTCTGTTCAATCATCACTTCTTTTCTTTCTTCTCTTTCCTTTTCTTCTCTTTTCTCCCTCTAAACCATCAAACCTTTTCTAAACCTGTTCTAATCAACCCTAAGGTTGATTTCTTCCTTCTCCTTTCTTCTGGTTTATGCAAACGAGAAGTAAGAAGGGACTTCTGATCTTTGATCCCGAGCACGAACGATCTATCCTTAGAAGAAGGCTTCTCCCCGATTTGGACAAAATGGCGGATCAAGATCCACCAATTCCAAATCCCGATCCCCAAGCTCGTTAAATTTACTCCTTCAACAAATGCAAGCTCGCAAAGCAACGAGCGAGAATCGGCAAGTCGGCATAAATCAACAACTTCAACAATTCCGCCAAAACCGGCTTAATCGGTTGAACCGGGACCCCTACACTCCATATCTTAATCAAGATTTTCTCGAGGGACATAGACCTATTCGTCCACGATATGGGGGAGTAAATTTCGACCTTAAAAATGGAGTAGTTGCACTAGTCCAAAATAGCTCTTTCCATGGCACTGCTCAAGAAGACCCGCACGACTTCTTGTCCACATTCGTACAAATCTGTGAAGCAGGCCATTATCCTGGTGTTGATTCTGAGATCGTAAAGTTAAAGCTATTTCCTTTTGCTTTGAAAGGTGAAGCAAGTCGGTGGTTTAAATCGTTGGCACATCATTCTCTCCATACATGGAATGATGTCAAAAGAGCCTTCGCTCTTAAGTGGGTTTCACCGGGCAAGATTATGGAGATGAAACGGGAAATAGCTACGTTTGAGCAGATGGAGGATGAGGCTGTTGGCAAGGCTTGGGAGAGATTAAATCGTTGATGAGGAAATGCCCCAATAACGGATATGACAGACATGAGTTGTTGGAAGCTGTTTTACGAGGTGTCTCTCAACCTAATAGAGACTATCTTGACTCCACGGCTCATGGATCCTTCTTAGGGGAGGTGATGAGGATCGCTTACTGAGTAGCCGAGACAATTGCCAAGAACAACATGTGGTCGACTCCTAAGAAGACCAATATTGTTAAGAAAGAAGGCACTGCAAGCAATCCTGATACACAGCTGTTGGTTGCTCAGATGGAATCGATAAGCAAGCAGCTGGCCAATCTTCAGATGCAGCCTTCTGAGGTGAACTATCTTGGAACACAGGCAGGGACTGAGATGACGGAGGAGGTAAACTTAATGGATAATCAAAACCAACCCTTCCGAAACTTCAACGGAACCGAACTATTCAGGATTTCAAAGGCAAAACTTCAATCAAGCCAAGTTACCACCTGGCCCTTCAAATTCGAATTCTTTCAACTCGAACTATCAAAGGCCATTTCAGAACTCCCAAAGGCCTCAAGGTGGCTGGAATCAAACTCAGAACAAAAATCATACCACCTCATGTGTCCCTCAACACAAATTCGATGAGTGGTAGACATGGTGAAGACTCGTCTACTAGTGTTAAAGCTATTGAGAGACAAGTTGGTCGGATGGCGGACCGGCAAGCAAGCGAGACCTCACGGTAAACTCCCGAGTTATACCGAGAGAAACCCAAAAGTCGATGTGAATGTTTGCACCGCCATTACACCACAATGGGAGTATGGACAAGAAGAGGAGTTGAATGAAGTAACATTGAGAAGTGGTAAACAGGCCGGACCCGGCAAGATGTCGGGAAACGAGTAGCCCCCCTCCCGACGCCATGAGTTCGGGAGGGGAAATCGAAACCACATGCCGAAGAAAGCAACGATGAGGAGCTTAGTGACAATTCTTCGGGGGATGAAAATAATTCGATGACGAGGAAAGAAAGGAAAGTCGGCGGGGCGGTACCCACGACTAAGAAAAAGAAAGAAAAGTTCGTAAGATGGAAGGATAGGGAGGATGAGGCGATAAAGAATCAAGCTACAGGGAATGATAAAGCCCTTCCTTATCCACTGAAGAGCAAGGAGAGATCCCTCGCCAAAGACAAGCAGTATGATGGGGTGAGGAGGATACTTAGGGACACTAAAGTGAGTATGCCCTTAGCTGAGGTATTGTCTGAAATGCCTAAATGTACTAAGTATCTTAAAGAATTCTGTGGGAGCAAGAGAAAGCTTCAGGGGATGGTCGAAGAAGTGTTTCGAGAAGATTGCGCAATGGTTTCACAAAAAGTCGCCGTTAAAAGAGGTGACCCTGGCAGACCTTCAATCTCCTGTGAGATTGAGGGCCATTTGTTCGAAAATGTTTTATGCGACTCAGGGGCCTCCATCAATGTGATGCCATTAAATGTATGCAAGAAGCTCGGGCTAGACAAAAGAATGCGAGAACGCCCCATTTCTCTTCAGATGGTAGACAAATCTAGTCGTACTGCAGCCGGTTGTGTAGCTAATGTTCTCCTTCAAGTTGAACATTTGGTCTTCCCTACCGATTGGGTTATTCTAGACTATCCACCTGATAAGGAGATGCCTCTAATTCTAGGCCGAACCTTTTTAGACACTTCTAACGCTCTCATCGACTTCTGCAAAGGACAGATTACTCTTAGAATCGGTGACACATCTGTCACCTTCACACGAGGGACACATCCTGAAAGAGCCATAATTGATGAAATATCGTTTGTCGAAGCTATCTATGAGGACGAAAAAGATGCCTACTTTGAAGAAGCAGAGGAGTTGACAGAGATAGGTGTTTTTGAAGTCATGGACATTGAGGATCCGGCTGACTGCGGACCATCTTCTAATTCATTTCAAGCCGTAGGCATTGACGAGTCATCATCCCTCGCTCACACTGAGCCTGTTATTGAGTTGGAAGCATGGAGATGCCCCGCAACAAACGATAATTTCAAAGAACTAAGTCAGGAAGACTTCATCCCTGGTGTAGAAGAAGCTCTGATGGGTAGTTGGGACGAGGTAGAGTTTTGGAGAGAAGCTACTCATTGGGAAGTAGATGATTGGGAAGAGCTGGCAGAAGAGCTTAAAGATGAAGAGTTAAGAAAAATGATCGATCACAAGAAAAATGAAGCAAGTGTTGACCGGAGGATTCCGATGGATGATTTGATCCAGTACCTTTCTGGGGTTGAGCCTCGGGAAGATGAGGTGTTCTACTGTCAACCACTTCAAGCTCATAGGGAGAAAGGTGGCCCGTTAAAGTCAAGTATTGAGCAACCACCTACTGATTTAGAGCTCAAACCGCTTCCGAAACACCTTAAGTATATCTTTCTTAAGGATGGAGATAAATTGCCTTTGATCATTTCTTCGAAACTCGACCAAGAGCAAGAAGCACAGCTGATAGAAGTGCTTAAGAAAAACATCCTCGCGTTCGGTTGGCAAGTGGGTGATATCCGAGGGATCAGCCCAGACATATGCATGCATAAAATCCGAACGGAGGAAGGAGCTAAAAAGGTAAGACAACCTCAGCGAAGGCTGAATCCGCATATGCAAGAGGTTGTCAAGAAGGAGGTTATAAAGTGGCTTGATATGGGCATCATCTATGCCATCGCCGACAGTGAATGGGTCAGCCCTACTCAAGTTGTGCCAAAGAAGGGCGGAATCACAGTCGAAAAGAATGAAAAAGGGGAGGAAGTTGCCTTACGACTCGTGACAGGCTACAGAGTCTGTATTGACTATCGTAGACTTAATGAGGTTACTGCCAAAGATCACTTCCCCTTACCCTTCATTGACCAACTAATTGAAAGACTGAGTGGTCACAAGTATTATTGTTTTCTCGATGGATACTCTGGTTACTTCCAGATAGCCATCGACCCCAATGACCAAGAGAAGACCACGTTTACATGTCCATCTGGTACTTTTGCTTTTCGTAGAATGCCATTCGGTCTATGCAATGCACCCGCGACTTTTCAACGGTGTATGTTGGCCATTTTTGATGGACTTGTTGAAAAATGCACTTCATGGACGACTTCTCAGTCTACGGCGATAGTTTTGATGAAATCTTAAAGAACCTAGATATGGTACTCCAACGGTGTGTTGAGAAAAATCTGGCGCTTAACTGGGAAAAATGCCATTTTCTAGTAGACGAAGGAATCGTTTTGGGACATAAGGTGTCCAATGCTGGTATTCAAGTTGATAAGGCTAAGGTCGAAGCCATTGAAAGGATGACGTACCCTAAGACAGTGAAGGAGGTACGAGGTTTTCTAGGACACGTTGGCTTCTACAGGCGGTTTATTCGAGACTTTTCTACCATCGCCAAGCCTTTATCAAATCTTTTGAAAGATGATGTAGATTTCTTGTTCGATGCGAAGTGCAAGGAAGCTTTCAATTGTTTGAAAGATAAGCTTATCAGTGCCCCTATTTTAGTAGCACCCGATTTGGACCAAGCCTTTCGAATTGATGTGTGATGCCTCTAATTATGCCGTAGGCGCAGTTTTAGGTCAAAGAGTTGACAAAAGGTTCAGGCCCATCTATTATGCGAGTCGTACCTTGAACCCGGCTCAATGCAATTATACTACGGCGAGAAGGAATTCTTAGCCGTCGTCTTTGCCATTGACAAGTTTAGAAGCTATCTTCTAGGGTCTCAAGTGATTGTATGGATGAGATCATGCGGCTTTACGCTACCTTATGGATAAAGCGAGATGCCAAACCAAGGTTACTTCGATGGATTTTAATTCTACAAGAGTTTGACCTTGTGATTAAAGATAAGAAAGGTAGTGAGAATATTGTGGCTGATCATTTATCTCGCTTAGTAAATGAGGGTGCAGAGAATCAAAATGATATAGGCATTGATTTTCCGACTGAGCAATTGATGAAGCTTGAAACGGTTAGGCCGTGGTATGTCGACTACGTCAACTATTTAGCGAGTGGTCATTTAGAGGATATGACGTATCGGGAGAAGAAAAAGTTCTTTTCGATCTTAAATATCTCGTATGGGAAGACCCTTATTTGTTCGAGTACGTAAAGACGGGTTGCTTCGACGGTGTGTTCCGAGCATGATCGAGTGGGATATCCTAGAACAATGCCATAGCGGTCCTACCGGAGGTCACTATGGAACACCAAAGACGGTTGCAAAGATCCTTCAATTTGGATTCTACCGGCCGACTCGTTTAAGGATGCGAAGCCTTTTGTAAAGGTTGTGATAGGTGCCGAAGAACCGGACGGCGGCGAGTAGTCGGATGGAAATGCCACTTAAGCCCATTCTTGAATGCGAAGTTTTCGATGTATGGGGCATAGATTTTATGGGACCCTTTCCATCCTCATGTGGTAATAAGTATATCCTCGTACGTGTGGATTATGTTTCAAAGTGGGTCGAGGCCATAGCTACTCAAACTAATGATCACAAGGTTGTAAAGAAATTCTTGCAAAAGAATATCTTTACTAGATTCGGCTGTCCGAGAGCACTCATTAGTGATGAAGGTACTCACTTTTGCAATGCGCCGCTTGATAAAATCCTTGAAAAATATGGTGTCAAACACAAAGTTGGTACACCATATCATCCCCAAACCAGTGGCCAAGTCGAGGTAAGCAACCAGAGCTTGAAAAGAATTTTAGGGAAGACCGTGAACAATAATCGATCTAATTGGAGTCTTAAGCTGGATGACGCATTGTGGGCCTATCGTACTGCATTCAAGACCCCGATGGGCACGTCACCCTTCCAAATGGTTTATGGCAAAGCTTGTCATTTACCTGTCGAACTTGAACACAGAGCTTTCTGGGCAATTAAATTCTTAAATTTCGATAGCCAGCTCTGTGGGGAGAAACGATTGTTACAGTTGAACGAGCTCGACGAATTCAGACTCAGAGCATACGAGAATGCCAAACTCAGCAAGGAGAGAACTAAGATACTCCATGACGCTAAGATCAAAGACCGAGAATTCAAAGTTGGTGAAATGGCTTTACTCTATAATACTAGACTTCACCTGTTTCCGGGTAAACTCAAGTCTAGATGGTCTGGTCCCTTTGAGATTCTCGAGGTTAATCCAAGTGGAGTAATTACTCTGAACGGGTATGGTAATCAAGCTTTCAAAGTGAATGGTCATAGACTTAAGAAATATTTTGGGCAACCAAAGGAAAAGCCTGAGACTCTTTATTTCCAAAGAAGAGATGAGAGTACAGATGTCCTGATTTGTGAGGAGATTCCATCTTATTTCTTTGAGTCAGATGATGACATTCCTACCTCTACCTGTGAGGAACCTTCTTCTGGGACTCCTGAGCATGTTAGCACACCTACGCCTGTCATCCGCAAGAACAAGAAGAAGAGAGTTAGTGTAGTTTGGAGAGAAAAGTTTAATGACCTTATTGCGCACTTGACTTGTTGTTGTGGTGAAAATCATTTCCGCCCTAGTACTTTTAATTCTGATACTGAGGTGGCGGCAGTTAAACCAAAGTGGCCCGATCCGGGTTGATCTTTTGGAATCTGTGTCAAGCTATTGACATTAAAAGAGCGCTCCTAGGAGGCAACCTAGTTTTCTTTGTTCGTTTTCTTTTCTTAGGTTGTTTTGCTTTATTGTTTAGAAATAATACTTTAGTTGATTTTGTGTTGATGGTTATTCCTCCTACATTCATTGTAAGTGTTTTGTGTTATGTGTTGCTCATATACCCCGTGTACCCCGAGATTATATGGTATGTCGAGTGTTGCAGATACTTTTGAGCAGGTTTTCGAGTTACTACTGTCCAGTGTTGTCTATTCGAGTTGTAGCGGTACGTTCATGCTCCGGCCTGACCTCTGCCAACTTTCATCCGACAACCACTGTTGAAACCAGCTAAGTTTTTTTTGTTTTTATTTTATTCTGCACATTCTGAGGACATAATGTGATTTAAGTGTGGGGGGGTGTTTGGGTATGTTTTTATGCTATATCCTTTGAAATATGAGTGAATGTTAAATTTCTGCGAAATTTAAAATTTTTTGTGAGTCTCGAGCATATAATTGGAACTAGATGCTTGCTAGTTGTAGTTTTCTAACGATGATAGTACGTAACTTAGTGAGATAATTATAGCATGTCTTTACTGTCATGGAGATAGTATTCATTTCACACTCACGAAAGCCTTTGATTTTGAAGCATGACTTTTGAATTATATCCTTTCATTATTTTTAATGATTTATCTTAGGAAGGTCAGTATAGTTACACCTAAGTTAGACCGTGTACTGTGAATATCATAAAGTTTGAATGTGATAAGTGAGATGTAACTTATGACTGTGAAAAGTGAATGAATAAAGTGAGTGAGCAATTATTAATAAATACGTTTGTCGGAAGTCTGGTTAATGATTTGAGTGCGGTAGGGTATACCTCGTATGTCCTATACCACTATGATGACCAAAAGCTCACGACAGTTAGAAGAAGCTACCTTATGATTTGAGTAAGTTAGGGTGTTATCCCGAAACATCCTATTCTACTATGATGGGTAAGAGCTTATTCTGATATGCGTCAAATTTGAAAATTTTGGAAATGATGAATAAGAATAAAGTAAAGTCTTTGTTATCATGGATCTTATACCCAGTAGAACCACATGATATGCTGTAGGGATTATCCTACTGAGTGCGGAAGGCTTTGAGTGGAGCTATTACTGTCTACACCTAGGATAGTCATTAAAATTATTCGAGAAGATACTTGTTTGAGAGGATTGTGGAGATTGAAAAGGGCTTGTCACACACACACCGAATCTATCTCTATGATGGTATCACATGCTATAGTTGTTGTATCTTTTGTTACGTGAGTCAGGAATCTATGTGGATTACATGTACAGTGAGCCGGTTTTGATTATTTTGTTCGGGACGAACAAAAAGCTAAGTGTGGGGGAGTTGTTTAGGGTATATTTTACTATATTTTCGGGCTTAATCCCTAAACAATTTACCTTATTTTTAAGGGAAATAAATGAGAGAAGCGTGTTTTAACCGTTAAATTCCTATAATGGTTATTGAGGAATTGTAATTTAATTATGAGGAAATTATGGGTTTAATTGTTATTTTTGTTACACATTTTTATTATTATTATTATTCGATGACTTGGTGTAACAACATTTTGCAGAAAATAAAGAAATGCAGGGGGTGATATTATTTAATCAAGAGGATCAATTTCATTCAATCATTTGGATTTTATTTTGGGAAGATAAATATTATTCAATCAAAAGAATCTCAAGAAATAAAGAAGATATTCGGAGCAATTAAAGAAGGATAAATCAAATCTGATCGAGAGAATGGAGTGAGGAACACGTTATACGAAGCACGGTGTGAACACGGGCATTTGGTAGGCTCGGTCGACCGAGCCATGACACTCGGTCGACCGAACGTGTCGGCTCGGTAGGTCGGTGGATTTTCGCATCGTTATCTTCTAGATCTTCCTATGTCGGCCACGATCCCTATAAAAGGAGCATCCATGCGGAGAGAAAGAACACAGAATTTTACACACAGAAAAAGCACCACATCAAATAAAAATATGAGTTTCTTTCTTTCAATCTTGCTTGAGAGTTCGAAGATGATTGAAGGCTAAGCATCTTGCGGTAGGACAACGGATGAAACCAATCAACAACCACACCAATTAGAGGATTTTTAGCTACATCTTTAGTGAGTTAATTTATGGTTTTTCATCAATTAGATATTGTTATATTGTTTATGTTTTATTGAATCGAGAGATCGATGGAGCTATCGTTTGATTTGAATTTATATGAGAATATTGTTCAAAGTTGTGATCTTTTCAATTGATGCACTTAATTATAATTCGAGAGATCGTTTATAATTATTTGAGTAAGAGTATTAGAAATAATCTCGTGATCGTGTTTTGCATGTCGTTTTGTTTTCCTTGAAAAAGAAAACGAAACCCTAGGAATTGATTAAAGAGATTTAATCGAATTCGTGATTTGATCATTACTAAAAATTGTATCTTTAGCGCGCAATCTAGTTGGGGTTGGGTTGGTTGATTGGTGGATTCCCGTTGCCGTGCCGTTTCCTTTTAATTACTTGATAAATCGAATAGTTCGTATCAATTTGATTCCAATTTACTATTCATCGAAGTTACTGTTCATCGTCGTTTTTCTTGTTCATAATTAGTTTAAACCCTAGTTTAGTTAATAATTGTGACATAATCGATAGAATAATTGTTCCTTGATCCGATAAACATTCCACTCCCTTAGGACGACCCGTTAACATCCTATACTACGATCCTTATACTTGGGGTGTTTCGGTTATAAATTGTAAAACTAGTTTTTACCGAACAATCGGTAAGGAGTGGGAGATGTATACCATGTTTGTTTTCTTTTATGTTATTGTTGGTCAATGACCGCCTTTATGTTGCTTCTTAATAAGGTTAGAATCATTTATACTTATAAGTTTTATTGTCTCTGTGGGATCGACCTTGACTCGCATTTACTATACTGCGATGTACCTAGTATTCTTGCTAGTAATATCGACGTTAGTGACTTACACGCGATCACAGGCCATCACAAACTTTACTGAATTCTAACTCTACAGTCTCGGCTTAAGTCTTCAGAACTGATTTTTAACCCTCAGTTCTTCAATCTTCAATAACTGAGTCTGAACCTTCAGTTCTTCAATTCTAGATAAGTCAACCGAGTTTGTGTCCTTCAATGAACTTATCTTTTTCAGTTCTTCTTCTATAACTGAGTCTGATCCCTCAGTCTTTAGTTGGTGTGCCCTCAGTCAGGTTCTTTCAATTGATTAATCTCCAGTTATGAACTCAGTTTAATAAGCCAGTTTCTCGTTTTCTCAATTCTGATCCTATATCTATTACAGTTCTTGTCTGATTTAACTTATACAAATATTAGACTCTATTAAATCCAATACATTGATTTCTAGACATCTTTTTTCTTTGCATTATAACAGCTAGTTATGACACTTCATCAATGGGGTTAAGTAATAATTAAACTAACTGATGAATCATCATCAAAATATAAATTTTATTTCCAACAATTTCCCCTATTTTTATGATCTAGATACCCTCCTTAAAAGAAATGAGGTAAAGACAAAATAAAGTAAAGAACACAAAGAACTGAGAAATTGAGATTTTATTGAAAACTGAGTTACAAGGTATTAAAGTACAAATACATGAAAAGAAATTAAGTTTCAGTTTTTTTCCTATCTCTTGACCAACTTCATTTGACTTGTTGTCAAAGATTTCAGCAGCTTCTTTCATGGCTGACTTTGTTTTTGTGCTCTCAATTCAAGGGATATTCCCCCGATGTTCCATGAATCTGTCATATTGTGCTTGCTGAAAAACTTGCTTTTGAATAACACGGAAAACACAAAAACAGATCTCCTCAGTCTTTCACTAGTGGCTGTCTTCAATATGTTCTGAACAAACTCAGGATCAGTCTCTTCAACCTGATCTGAAACTTTATATAGAGTACCACCTCTTTCCTATTTTCCCAGCTTGTTAGCTAGTAGTGCAAAAGAATCTTTTACATATGCAGAAATGACTCTAAGGCTTGTTCCCTTGATACTCCTTCTTGAGCAGGCAGACTTTGAAAACATTATACATATGAGAGTCTAGGGCCAGTCTTTTCTCAGTTGGCTCTGAGAATTGTGCAATCAGTTCCATCTCTTCATTAGTGAACTCACCTCTAGCTTTCTTCAGCTCAATTAGTTTCTCATATATAGCTTCAAGAACTTGATGCATATCAAGTGCATTGACCTTTAAGAAATCAAAACTTTCCCCCTTATTGATATCATCTTTGTTGATCAAGCTCCTGATGTAAGAATTCAGGTGCTGCAGATTTGATGCCAAAATGGTTTGTGTTACAACTGAGTCTTTCATTGCATTCTCTAGTAAAATGAGTTTATCAACCATATTGTTGAGAACGCGTTCCTATTTTTCTTGAGTCTCAGTTTTTCGTCCTTTGATTCAATGGTTTCTTTTCTGATAGCGATTAGAGTATCATGACAATCTGCTTTGACCCTGGTCAGTTTCTTCTCTTTGTTGTTTCTTTCAGTTTTTCTTTCTTCCCTTGACTTCAAATCTTTCCCGAAAACACTTAAATGAACTTTCTGAATCATCACAAGCTCATTAAAGTAGAATTTGATATTATCAGATTGTGTAGGAACTTCATCTTTGGTTTCGGTTTTCTTTTCTTCAGTTTTTCCTTTGTCAACTCAAGTCTGAGATTTGCTCGTAACATTCTCAGATGTCTCTATTTCTTTAAGTAGAGAGGAGGCAACCTGTTTCAGTGTTTCTTTGAAGTTCTCATTCTTCTCTCTTTCTTCTTCTAAAACAACCTGTTTCCCTTGCTTGGTCAGCTTAAGCTAATGGTATTTCTAGAATATTTTTATCAGTGAGACTGATAACCTTCCTTTTCTGGATCTTCAGACTGTACATCAGAGTCAGTTTCAGTTTCTTCACTATCATCTGAACTTCTTTCAGATGATCCTTCTTCAGGAACATCCTTTGCTTCATCCTTTTCTTGTAGAGAGGCGAGAATACCTTTCTGTAAATCAGGATCTCCCTGAGAATCATCATCATCATCATCATTATTTTTCTATGTCTTTAAGTCTCCTTTCTTGGCATATCTTTCCCAGTATCTGTTTCTTATGAGTGAGTAATCAGTACTCAGAAATTCTTCATATCTAAACAGTTGGGATAGATGAGTGATGTCGAAAAGCTCAAAAACCCATTTTTCAGTTCTTTCCATTTCCGCAAATTGGCTTATTTGATTTGGAATGGAGCTGAACTTCCAATACTGATAATCATCTAGTCTTCTGCAGTCAGCTTCAATCAGTTTCCCAATGTTGATACTTGGATCAACATCTTCGTTTCAGTTACAGATTTTTCAGCTTCAGTTTTGCTGGCTTCCCCCTCAGCAACAACTGGGATGATTGACGATTCAGTGACAATTTCTGGAACTGAGGCAGCTTGTTCAGTTTCCAGTTTTTATTCGGCTACAACTTCTTCTGGTAGAGATTATGTCATATTGATAGGTTCAGCTTCAATTGTTGGCATAACAACTTGTACAAAAACCTTTCTTGATTCAGTTTCCTGGGACTCAATAGGTTCTGTGATTGGTTCAGTTCCCAATTCAGCAACTAGTTCTTTCTCCTTTCCAACAACATCAACTTTCTTTTCAACTACTCCTTCTTCAACAAGCTCATCCAGAGTGATGACTTGTTCTGGTCTCGAATCAACTTCAACAACTTCTTTTTCCTGTGATTGAGAAGTTTCCAGTTCCTTAAAAGATTCTTTATATTCAATTCGAGATGTTGATTTTTGTGGTGTGGATCTTAAAAAAGATATCAGATTGAGCATTGCGATTATACCTGGTCCAACCAGTTCCTCATCACTATCAGTTCCTTCCTCATCAACTTCAGCTCTCAGGGTTTGTTCCCCATGAGTATCAGTTTCTGGTAGTGAAGGAATAGCTTCTTGAAATTCCTTGGCCGATTCTTGAACAGTACTTCCTCAGCAACATGTTCTATTTCACCAATAATTTGTTTGGTGTGGGTTTCCTTAGTCCTGGTTTTCTTTCCCTGGCTTTCAGCAACTAAGGTGGCTGACTTTGCTAGTGAAGCCTTTACTGCTTTCTCAGTAACTTGTCCGGTTGTGACTTCTTCCAATTTTATTTTCCTTTATCTCAGTCTCTGAAAATGTTCCAGTGCCTCAGCTATAGTTTCAACTTTCTTAGCAGACCTTTTCCTCTTCTTCTATGGTCCAGTTTTGGAACCTCCAGCTTTCCTTTTCTTGGACTTTTCTTCCTTGGCCGCAATATTACCATCAACAATTGCAGTTTCCTTTCTCTTTGCAATTCCAAAATGGTCAATAATCCTTTGAACTAGTAGAGCAAGGGTTTTCTTGAGATAGAATCTCCCTTTCTTTTCTGCGTTTTTCTTCTTGGGCACATTAGAAGATTGTGCAACCAGTCGATAAAAGATATATCTCTACCAATTGAAATCTTCTCCAAACCAAATAACATACAGCATGTCCAATTTTGTGCCGGAGAGATTACTGAAGTTTCCTGCGTTTCCAATCACGCAATTCGCTAGCATCTTGATCAAGAAATTGAATTCCGGTTTGAGTACACTTGTTGATCCAGACAGTGATACACTTGAATCTACTATGATTGCAATATCTTTCCAAAGATTTAGATATTCTAAGAATAGAGGTAAACCCCGATTTTTTGAAACCAAATAACTCCGCAATTCGGTTCTCTGTAACCTTGATCTCTTTTCCATTGACTCGGGTGATAAAAGTGAGTACATCATCATCTTCTATAGATTTTCTTCCATACTCATAGAAGTCGCCAATGTTGTCCAGACAAACACTCTTCAGATTAATGTTGAACACTTGCTCTAATCCTTTGATATTTCTGATTTTGTTTGCAATTTCCTTGGAAAGAGTCTGGTCCGTATATCTTGCAACAAATTGATCAAGTGAGAAGATCATTCCGGGTTCAACTTTAGTAAGAGCCATTATTTCAGATTATTGGAGAATTTGAAGATGGAGAAAAATTCTTTCAACTGAGATGGATATAAAGAGAAAACTGAGTGTAAAGGATTTCATGTATGAAACAAGGGTATTTATAAGTGATAGATTTGGTGGTTAGAAAATTTGAGTGGGTTTTACAACGTCTCGTCATAAATCATGTCAAATGTTGAGATATGAAAAAAAATGATGAATGGAAATGATGAACGGCTGAGATGAGTGTAGGTCACAACTTCTCTGTCATCCGTAGCTTGTATCAATAAATGAGATAGATACGAAGTATCTCCAGTTGTAAAGGTCCAGCTTTGATCTTATCCAAAGATTTGAGTAAGTTTTCTTTTAGATCAGTTCCAAAATTCACTTAACTTTCTCCTTTAAAACAAATTAACAAGTCTTTGGTACCCATATCAGTATGGGTCCTTTTTGATTTGTATTTCTGTAAGTTTTAAATGACTTATCAGTTTTATCCTTATACCTATCTTGATTTTTCGGCTGAGTATGGTCAGTTTTCATGAAATTCTACCTTTTTGACTCGAATGTCTTTTTATTTGGGAGTTTGTGAAACTGAGTAATCATATGTCCATTCCAGTCTTCATCAGTGGGAAAAAGTCATCCTTTCCCCCTGAATCTGGTATTCCATGAATGATTTTTATTCCTTGATGGATGAGACTTGAATGTTCTTTTATGCGATCTCTGATCAGTTGTGCCTTATTCAGTCCTCTTATACTTCCTATACAATCTTTCAGTTTGCTGTTTGACACTGACTGATTTTATAGTTGTGTTAGTTTTAGGTCGAGGCTGTTCTGAGTAATTTTCAGTTCTAACAATATTGTCAGTTTTCTGAGTTCTTGACTTTTGTGCAGCTACAAACTTAGGTGCAACTGTACTAGTTCTGAACTTGGAATTTTGCTGACTGTAAAATCCCAAACCAGTTCTGTCTCCAAATGGTTTACCTGGTTTGAACTGAACACTGGAAGATGGATCAACTGATGATTCTGTGATGTTTATTACTTCCTTCAGTTCATCAGTTGAGCAATTTTCCTTAGCTCTGTTGTTAGCCTTGATAAGATTGATCTCAACATTCAATCTTAGAACTTCAGCTTTCAACAAATCTTTATCCTTTTTGACATTCTCATAATTCTTTATTCCTCAAATTCCTTTATGAGTATGTCCAAGTCTTTGTTGACATCTTCCTTTCTATGATTGTTCATGGCATTGAAGCAATTTGATGTAGAAGCACTTACCTCATGATGTCTGATAAATAAATTTTCAGTTCTAGCTCCTTCATCTTCTAGTATCTACTTTCCCTTATTCAATCCAGCATTGTTGCATATCAGGTCAGTTCCAAAAAGTTTGATTTCTTCATCAATTTCACCATTATTATTTCCTCCAAAGCTGATGGGTAGTATCTCATCATTATCTTCACTGCTTGTAATGAGTGGATCTTCAAAGAATGTTTCAATCAGCTTTTCATCAGTTTCAGCAACTAGAGCCTGAAATTTAGTTTTGTACTCATCAAATCTAAAAAATGAACAAATAAGCATACTTCTAAAATGATTATGTGATTCCATGATGCAATAACTGCAGGAACTCAATTGGAGATCTCTTCAAAGAAGAAGATCGGTTCCGATACGAAGTATTTGTATCGGAAATAACTGATGGTCAGTTATCTCGAACAACCAAACTGATAAAAGCTCAATCAGATATCACTTTAGAGTAGAAGACTTGCTCCGATACCAATTTTTGGTCCCTTAGAAAGGCTTACACAAGTTTAGAGAGGGGGGGGGGGGGTGAATAAACTTGTCCCAAAAAACCTAACTGAAAACTGAATCTTGTACAGATTAAGTTTAACCTTAAACTTGTGTGGAGCTAAGCTATCATAGCTGTGTATATAAGTCTGTGTTGACCGATACTGAACTTAGTTAACCGGCAGCGGATTAAATTAAGCCTATATATAAAACGTGAGTTTATCAGTTTGTCTAAATATAATTCAATGTAGTGCTGACTCAGTTTCTTGTGTTTGCTGAGTGTGATTGGATGTAATGTATAATAAGATGCAGTAAATAAATGAGTAAAGTAAATAAGTAATTAATACAAGAATTTTAGAGGTTCCAAGTGGTGTAATCTTGTCAGTCCTCTCTTCCCCTGTGATGTAGGAGGCCAAATCCACTATGTTCTTGAGGTTTACAGTTACAAGACACGAAGTAAATTCTGAACACTTGATTGTTCTTCACTAATCCCTAGCTTCACAATCTTCCAGCTTCAGTCTTCAACAGGTAGAATTAATGTTTGAACTAAGCTTGCTACACTGGTCCTTAGAGGGTTGAATTGCCTCTTCACCAGCTTAACACAAACACAGTCTTCCTGACTGCATTCAACTGCCTTCACACCTTCTTTGTGTTTCACAGTCTAAACCTTCGATAGAATCAAAGTTGAGACTTTAATCAATAACTATGATGCAATTGTGTTTAGAGCTTCTTCTTCTAGATGTATATGATAGGTGCTCAGCTCTGTTTTCTTCAAATGATTGATCTTGGTCTTTCTTTGAAAGCTTATGAACACTTGAAGATTTCTTGATCTTGCAATAAATTGCTTAGCATGAATTCTTTTGATTTACTTTCCCCTTTAGTAAAATATTTCTTGACTAGATTAATTCATAGAATTCCCGCTTCTTCTAATGGTAGAAGTAGACTATTTATAGGCGTTTCTTCAACGGTTAGCTAAATTCGAACGTTAGAACTTGAAATCTTGTATCCGTTGGTGGTCCTGCTTATTCTAATGAATGTCAGTGTCCTTTCTGACAATTCCATTCAGAAAATTTTATTGGCTGCTTTATAACGGTCATATTTATCTTCAGCTTTTCTTGACCTCGGCATGAAAACTTATCCTAGTCAGTTTTCAGCTCTAGAGCGTTAACTGAGTTTTTATTCTTCTATAAAATTTCAGTACTCCATTTCATATCTGATTTTATTGACATAATCAGAGTACAATATAATTTATAACTCAGCTATGACATCATTGTCCTTATGAAACATAGGTCTTCTTTAGGATCCATAAAGTCAGTTCAGACCATCATAGACACTACAAAAAAAACAGCAGTTTTGCGACGGAATTTTCGCGACGGACTTTATTTCCGTCGCAAATTTACGTTTGCGACGGATGTTTTATTGTTTGCGACGGGACATTTGGCGGGACAGTTTGGTACCAATTTTTCCACTTGGCGGGACATTTTGCGACGGAATTTTATTATTTTGCGACGGAATATTTAATAAAATTTTATAAAATTATTTTATTATTCTGAATTTAGATGTTTGCGACGGAAGTAGGGTTAGTTTGCGACGGACATTAAATTCCGTCGCAAAACGGCGGATATCAGTCGACTAATCCCCTTTTCTTCCTCATTTCTCTTCTTCTCCCCTCTTCTCTCACGCCCCCCCCCCCTCGAAGCCGTTCTTCCGGCGCCACCTCCTTCCACCACCGCCGCGGCCACCCACGGGTAACCTCTTCCCTCCCCCTCCCACCCCCTCTCCCCGGACCCGATTCCCCCCCCCCCCCCCTCCCCCGCCGCGTATATATATGTATGTATTTTTTTTTTCGTTATATATATATATATATATGTATATGTATATATATATTGTAGTATGTAATTTTTGTATATTTTTTTTTTCAATTTATTTTTTCCTTTTGTTATAAATATATATATATATATATATAGTGTATCATATGTAGTATATATTTATAGATATATATGTGTAGTAATTATAAGTTAGGAAAATGCTTACTTATGTGTATTAGTTAGATAAGTTAGGAAAATGCTTACATTATTGAAATGGTTGATATGGTTTGTTGAGATATGTATATTAGTTTAGAAACCGGATGTTGGTTGAATTGGTTTGTTGAATTTGGATTGAAATGATGATAAGTATGTGCTTACATGATAAGCATAACATACATAAGGTCCCGAAAGGGTGCTTGTTCCTACCCGTTTGGAAAATGGTACCTTGGGGGTACTTTGTTATCCGGCAAAGCCTCCGAATTATTTTGACGTCGAACCTTTGACCATGAATTGAAAATTTAGGTTAAAGTGTTGTTAGTTTCATAGTAAGTTGAGTAAAACCCGAGTTTGCAAAAGTGTTGAGACAACCTTCAAAGACTATTGTTAGTCTCATATTTTGTATGATATGATGTGTAGGATTGAAAATGAAGAGAATAGAACGTAGTTGGATGTACGAGAGGTTGGATGCTAACAAGAAATTTAACCCGGTATTTGTGAATGGTGTGGAGGAATTCATAAAACATGCAAAGCGAGTTAGATTCGTTTCGGGCAAATAATGGAATGATGAAGTGTCCATGTAGTAAGTGTAAGAACACTAAATTTTCGATCGAACATGACGTGAGATTACATTTAACTAAATATGGGTTTTGCGCAAACTACTATGATTGGGTGTGTCATGGTGAAGAGTTTCCCATTCCGATCAACGTTCAGCAAGAACGGAATGTGAACCCTTATCAGGACATGGTTAATGACGCATTACGTGATAGGATTGATCACGTAAGAGAAGAATTTCTTAACCAAGAGGAGAACAATGAGACACCAAACCCTGAAGTTGCATCGTTTTTTGAAATGCTGAAAAATGCAGAGGAACCTGTATGTGATGGAAGTAGTGTCTCCGTACTGCAAGCGCTTCTAGGTTGCTCACTTTGAAATGTGATCACAACCTCTCTCACAAATGCGTTGACGGGGTTACCGGTTTGATAGGAGATATTCTTCCGAAGAATAACTTAATGACCTCGAACTTCTATCAAACCAAAAAGTTGTTAAAGGCATTAGAGCTACCCCATGAGAAAATACACGTGTGTCCCGCGGGGTGTATGTTATTTTGGGAGGAGGACGCGAATCTGGACAAGTGTCGGAAGTGTGACCATGATCAATATAAACCGAAAAGGAACGCAAGAGGTCAACGTGTGCCTAACAATGTGATGACTTATTTCCCGATTGGACCTAGACTCCAAAGGTTGTACGCCACGAAACATATAGGCAAGGAAATGAGGTGGCATGCGGAAAACCCCGGGACAAGCGGTATAATGGCCCACCCAAGTGACGCCGAAGCTTGGAAGCATTTTGACCAAATGCACCCCGAGTTTGCTAAGGAGCCTAGAAATGTGCGGTTAGGACTTTGCACGACGGTTTTGCACCTTTTGGTAATTTTGGGAAGAACTACTCTTGCCGGCCGTCATGGTTACACCATACAATCTTCCGCCCTGGTTGTGCATGAAAAGACAGTTTATATTCTTATCAGTGCTTGTACCGGGGCCGAAAAATCCGAAAGGAAACCTCGATGTTTATTTGAAACCATTGATTAAGGAGTTGAAGCAGCTGTGGGAAACAGGGTTGTTTACTTACGATGTATCCACAAAACGTAATTTTCATATGAGGGCTGCACTAATGTGGACTATCAATGATTTTCCTGCGTATGGCATGTTATCCGGGTGGACTACGGCTGGTGTGAAAGCTTGTCCCTATTGTGGTGATGGAAACAAGTCGTTCTGGCTCAAACATAGTGGTAAATGCACTTGGTTTGATTGTCATCGGCAGTTTCTCCCTGAAGACCATATTTTTCGCACTGATAAAGGTTTTTTGAAGTTCAAACAGTATGAACACGCGACTCCACCCCGTAGATTGAGTGGTGAGGAGGTATGGGAATTTGTACAACACCTACCAAGCATCATTGATGGCTCAGATTCAGACTTGAAACGGCTTAAAAACTCCAAGAATGGTTGGTGGAAAAGAAGCATTTTTTGGGATCTTCCGTATTGGAAAACATTGCTGCTTCGACATTGCCTGGATGTGATGCATATTGAGAAAAACTTCTTTGAAAAACTGATTGACACGGTTATGGACGTTAAAGGCAAAACTGCTTGTGGTCCAAAATCTGCTATGTTTGGACCACTTGTTCTTGACAAGCAGAAAGCGCCCCGATTGTACACTTGTTCTTGACAAGCAGAAAAGAAAAGTGTTGTGTGAATGGGTCACCAAGTTGAAATTCCCTGACGGTTATGCTTCAGACCTGAGTAGGTGCGTAGATCATGATCAATACATTCTACGTGGTTTGAAAAGCCATGATTGTCACGTTTTTATGGAACGTTTGTTGCCAGTTGCCCTTCGAGAATTGATTCCGAAAAATGAGTGGAATGCATTGACTGAGATAAGTCAATTCTTTCGAGACTTGTGTCTTCGCTATCCTAAAAATAGAAGACGTGATTCGTTTAGAGAATAACATTGCTGAGATTATTTGCAAGTTAGAGAAGATTTTGCCTCAAAGCATTTTTAACTCGATGGAGCATTTACCGGTACACTTGCCGTATGAGGTCGAGTTGGTGGTCCCGTGCAATATCGATGGATGTATCCATTCGAAAGGTTTTTGAATCACTTAAAACAAAAGATTGGTAACAAAGCTTTCGTAGAGGGATCAATATGCAATGCGTATTTGTTGGAAGAGATTTCAAACTTCTGTTCTATGTATTACGATGATCATATTGAAACAAAAGCAAAGAATCTTGCTGTTGGTGAGACTTCGGCATCAGCAATCGTTTCAGATTTACCTGAGTTATTCCGTGATCATAATGGTACAACAAATGGGAAGTGCAAGATGAGGTTCTTGGATAATAAAGAATATGACTTTGTGCACAAGTACGTATTGTCTAACTGCGAAATCATGAAACCGTATGAACTGTAAGTACCTCATTACTACATATATACAATGCTTAACAGCTTTTTTTCGAACAAATATACATTAACCGACAAAATGATTCATTCTTAGATTGTTCGAGCAATTTATTCGTGTTCAACAAAACCTCAATTGACCTCGACAGATATTTGGAATAAACATGAAAATGAATTTACCAAATGGTTTGCACAACAAGCATCATTGTTGAATGATGATTTGCTAAAATCTTTGGCAAGTGTTCCTTCTCGTCAAGTCAAAACTTGGAAACGTTATTCGATTAACGGCTACAACTTTCGGACATTCAACCGGGCAACTGATATTGGTAAATCTTCAGTCAACAACGGAGTTTGTGTCAGTTCCACGGAAGGTGCGGACTATTATGGCACTTTAAATGAAATCATTGAGTTGGTGTATTATGGACATTCGATGTCTACAAAGCCGTATTGTTCAAATGTGATTGGTTTGATAATTACGAACGGGGCATGATTGTGCATAAAGATTATAAGATAGTTGAAGTTCATCGTGGTAGGAAATATGGCGCTTATGATCCATTTGTTCTGGCTTATCAAGTCGAGCAAGTCTACTATGCTCCATATCCAAGTTTGAAAAAAGACAAAGATCAATGGTCGGTTGTTTTCAAAACAAAGGCAAGATCGACTATCGATGCTCCGTCGAGGAAACCGTTTTCCAAGAACAAGTGATCAATGATGTTTCCCGATTATCTGATCCTCTTAACATTGTCCACGTTGACTCCGATGTTGGGGATAATGACTTGGATGATGATGAGATGGCGGATTTCATTCAACAAGAAGTGGATGTTGAATCCGAGAATGAAGATGGAGAGGAAGAAGAATCGGTTGATGATCTAGATACTGATGAGGAGGAAGAACTCTTCCATTCTAGTAGTGATAGTGAATAATAATGTATTAAATATTTTATTTTGTCATTATAGTGAATAATAATGTATTAAACATTGTAATTTATTATTAATTAGTATAAACGCCTTTTTATTATAATTGCATTTAGATTAGTATAAACGTCATTTTCTGTGTCAAATAGATGTCAGGTAGAGGTAGAGGTAGAGGTAGACGCGGTAGGGGTAGTTCCCCCTCCCCCGGAGCGTCTTCCTCCACACAGACTCACGGTTTGGATGATGAGATACCAGATGACCGAGGAGGATTTGGGTGTCATTGTCAATGGTGACCTTGGATTGCCGGTTTTGGATCCCGAGGGGAGATGGTAAGTTAATACATATCTTGCTTTAATTTGTTTGTATTTTTATTTATATTTTGATTAACCAAATATATTAACAACTTATTGTTTTCAATATGACAGTTTACCGACAACTATGTCAAGAAAATGGCCAAGACCGCCATAATCGGCGGCTTCAACACTTTTGCCACCACGTGGCATAATGCCGACCGGGAGCGACGGGATAGGTGGTGGCACGCATTTAGGGTACGTCGTTCATATAAATATAACTATATATAAATATAACTATAATTATAACTATACATATAACATATATATAACTATGTTGCGGGGTCATTTCGGCTTTGAGTTAAGCCACAAGCGCCGGTTGGGAAGCTTTTGAGCGGTATGCTATCAACGGGGTCCGTGATTATATGTATCGGGCTCAAACAAACCCCCATGCTCGGCTTTGGATGACCCCGGATATTCTCCGTCGTTCGAGGAGTGGATTGGGAGTCCCGTAAGCAATTATTCAATATTTAATTAATAATTCTTGTGTTTTTATATATATATATATATATATATATATATATATATATGTATGTACTAACTTGTTTATCTTATGTCGGAATAGGCATTCAAGGAAACATCTCGCGAAAAAGAAGATCAACCGAGCTTCTGGATCCGGTGAGGAAGGGAAGATCCCTGGGACACATGCTATGGGCAGACGCGTCGTTATCGATTTCGCTCGGGCCATGGAGGACAATAGAGAAGTGCCCCTATCAGTCGGAGATCTGGTGACTAGTTCGAAGAAGAAGAAGTCGGGCAACTTCGTCTCGAGGAAGTTTGAGAAAATCTTGGTACGTTATGTATTCTAAATATTATATATACATTATATATATATCATGTAATTATTGTTACTAACAAATTTATATCATACTTTGCAGGACGTCTTCACCTCGAAGAAGGCGAAAGCCCGGAGACGCAGCTCGACACCCCCGTCGACGAGTCGCGTCTTTATTACGAAGCCGCCGGTGGTTACGACAAGAAGGGGAGAGTTTTTGGCATGGGGTCACCTGCCTCCATGTACTACGACAGGGCACATCGCTCGACACCGATCCGCCGAGACATACTCTCCGGGCATACTCACCCGTCTCACCCGGGAGATGGCGAGAGAAAAGACAGATTAATGCGAAACACGGGTGAGGTTGGAGGAGCTAGAGAGAGACGAGAAAGTGTCGGGAAGATAGACTAGCGCGGATGGAGGAGTGGATTACCCGGCGGTTAGGCGGCATCCTCCGGAGGGATGCAACCCGGGTACGAGGCAAAGCACGAGAGATGACCGATCCGATCACGGACCCTGGAGGAGGTGACATGGGTTTAGGTAGTACACCGGGTCTGACTGGGTGACATATTGCTTTATACATTTTTATTTATTTTGGCTTATCGTTCCCCTTTGACATATCGTTTTATCCCCTTTGACATATCCTCTTTGACATATCCCCTTTGACATATCCTCTTTGACATATCCCCTTTGACATATCGTTTTATTTATTTTGGTATCGTATCCCCTTTTATATTGTTGTTGTTGATAGCCGGTAGCAATTGTAATGCTACCGGGGAAAATTATGGCTGTTTTGCGGCGGTGGTTTGGCCGGGTGCTGCAAAACAGCCATAATTTTCTGATTAATTTTAATTTTTGCGACGGCAATATTCCGTCGCAAAGTTGTATTTGCGACGGAAAAGTGTATTTGCGACGGATATGTAAGGATGTAAAAATAAATAAATTATTTAATAAAAAATATTTGCGACGGATTATACAATTTTTGCGACGGGTTATAAAATTTTTGCGACGGGTTATAAAAATTTTGCGACGGATTATATATTTTTTGCGACGGATTATACAATTGTTTGCAACGGATTATACATTCTGTTGCGACGGAAATTATATTTAAAAAAAAAATTTACGTTATTATCCGTCGTAACATGCGTCGCAAATAATTTGCGACGGATAAACCGTCGCAAAAACTCAGTTTTGCGACTAAAAAATGCGACAAATAAAAACCGTCGCAAATCCGTCGCAAATTAGGGTTTGCGACGGAATAAGCCTAGTTTGCGACGGTAACCTTCCGTCGCAAAAAGTCCAGTTTTTTGTAGTGAGACTTTCCTGAATTCTAACTTTACATTCTCGGCCTAAGTTTTCAAAACTGAGTTTGAAACCTTAGTTCTTCAATCTTCAATAACTGAGTCTGAACCTGCAGTTCTAGATAATTCAACCGAGTGTGTGTCCATCAACGAACTTATCTTCTTCAGTTCTTCTTCATTGTGTCCATTTCTTCTACCCGTTACTAAGTACGTATGTACTTACCTCTTTCTTTGTTCTTTTCCACCCTGAGAAAGTGTTGTATTGGAGGTTGTGTTTGAGGCCACTGAGGAGTGACCCTGGTGATGATGCAGTTAAAGTCAACTATTCTTATTTCCGTTGTAATTTGGGAATTGACTTTATTATCATTGTAATGATATAAATCATTTGTTGAGTTTGTGGGTATCAATTTGTAATGGGTTGTTTGTATTTGACGGTTATAATAAGTCTTTGATGATGTATTAGCTGCAGCATGTGTTGCTTTTCATCGTTGTGTTATTCGTTTTAGTTGCATGAGACTATCGTTTTGTCTTCCGCCTTGTTCTCTGATGTTTGTCTACATAAGTCTTACATATATAATTATATTTTATTTAATTATATGCGTGCCCGGTGACGATACCGGAATTCACCACTCCACATGTCAGGCACATGACACCCAAATAATGATGGGAATAGACGTAATACCCTAACTGCAAGAGTCAGGAGCCCCATCATAGGCTTAAGAGATGAACGGCGTCATCATGAAGGGAGGTTGTTCAGGTCATTCCCTGATCCACCGCAGGTCGGTCAGGACAGGGAAGGGGTAGACCTACGTAGCTCGGTCGAATCGACTTTAGCATCTCGCCGCAGGTTTGCTAGAGAATATAATAATAATAATACTAATTATACGATAATTATGAAAAGAATCCTAAGCCTTTAAGGATGTGATCCTCATCATTTAAACACTGACATTTGAATATCATATTCAAGGGATAATCCTAGGATTATATCTAACTTGAATAACACGGAAAGTGAGTCCATTTTGGACACGGCCCATGCAGGCCTAGGACACAATCACCCCCTATATAAACAGTCCTAAAGAACTATGGCATACTTGTTTCCAACTTACACATTGGATACGTTGGAACCCTAGAGAAATTCCCCGTCTCAGTCTAAATCACCCCCAAGAAATCCTCCTTACGTTCATATTTTCTCTTGATCAACCACCCTTGACCAATTACCACTAGATCAAAGGGCCTAGATTTTTATAATCGACGAATTTTGTTCCGTCAATTGGCGCCAGAAGGAGGGCCTTCTACTGGTAAATTTTTATGATATTGTAATCAATCGTCATGCCACCAAAACCAAAGACATGAGCCCAGAAGGCCTTGGCGGCAAGTGCAGCAAATGCCTGAAATAATCAAAACATCGACCATGAAGGAGTAACTAAACCTAGAGCAGCAAGCTGTCCTTGACCAATTAACAGCCATGGAACCGGTCACGAGGAAGGATTTTCTCAAGCGGTACAACCAGGAGACAGTGAAGCAGAAGAGAGCACAGGAAAGGAAGAACCCTCAAGGTGCAAGAAATATGTAGAGACATCTACCTCAAGTAAAGGGAAGAAGCCGCTTAATTTTCAAGATAGGGAAGCAGCTCGTGCTGAAATTAATGCCATGATGGGCAAGAAAGGTGATGAGTTCTCATTTGCTTTGCCTTTCAAAATGCAAATTGATGAATATGATCGACCGGCTGGCTTTAAGGTTCCCAAGCTAGATCCATACGATGGATCCAAGGACCTATTAGACAACATTTTTCAGTATATCACTCAAATGAATTTGTTTAGTGCTTCAGATGAGATGAAGTGTAAAGTGTTCCACATGCTCTTGATGGACAGGGCCCGTGAGTGGTTTAAAAACTACCACCAAGGTCAGTCTCCATGTTCGAAGACCTGGGGGGAATGTTTCTAAAGGCTTCTGTTACCGCTAGACCATTCCAAAGAAACGTGGCCCATCTCCATACGATTAAACAAAAGATAGAGGAATATGTCCTCCAGTATTTGAAGAGATTCAATGAGGAGTCTGTTCAAGTTCAAGGCATTGACGATTCTTTGTTGGTTACATCATTTGTGGCTGGGCTCTGAGAAGGACAGCTATACGCAAAGCCGAGCAGTAGACCCCCGAGGACTATAGAAGAATGCATGGATGCTGCGTACAAGTATTGTAGGGAGAAGAGGTGAATAGACTGAAATGAGATTCAGAGAAGGGAGAATCTAAAAGAGAAAAGGCAGAAGAGAAGCCCGACAAGAAAAGGAAAGCGGTCTGGGACGGCATAACTAACCCAACCGCAGATCGGACAGGGAAGAAGAGTGATCTATAAGAAAGGGATTTTAACCCTTTGAACAGACCTCATGTACAAGTCCTGGCCATAATGGAGAGAAAAGGATTGGCAACAACCCCCCCTTTGATAAGGGGACCACCAGAAAGAAGAGATCAGAGCAAGTTCTGTGCAAGGATGTAGTCCATGATTTAGTGGAATGCCAATATCTGATAAGAGATATTGATGTTGAAATTATGGATGGAAATTTGGATAAGGTCGTAGACCGATCTTAGGATCCCGAGCCCCGAGGCCGAACATATTTCAAGAAGAGAACGTACAGGCAAGACCGGGACCGTCAGGATGAGCCTTGAAGGAGAAGGGACAGGACCCCTGATACTAATTAGTAAATAGACAATCGCCCAATCAACATGATCAACACCATTGTAGGCGGCCCTAACGTCAGTTTGGAAGGCTTAAACGGATAGGTCGGGAAATCGGTGATCTACAACCCTAAGGATCCACTACCCATGATAACCAATACCGAGGGCTTAGTCATTGAAGCTATAGTTCACAAGAACCTAGTAAAGCACATCTGCATGGATAGTGGGAGTGCTTCCAATGTCTTTTATCACTCCACCTTCCAGTCTATGAACTTAAAGGATTTCGAACTCAGCCCTGTGTCGGCACCTCTGTTCGGATTCACGGGACCCCTGTTCATCCTCTAGAATGATAAAGTTGGCGACGACATTTGGAAAGGATCCGAGGTGCAAAACAATAGTGATAAACTATGTGGTGGTAATGGCTCCCTCAACATACAACATCATCTCACCGGCCCACATCACCCTGAAATTCCAAATTGCGGATGGATCAGTAGAGATAAATGGAGATGTTGAGGTAGGCAGGTGCTGCTACACTACAATGATCATCCGGAAAAAGTGTCGAGTTGGCGCAACCTGAGACAAGATACATGCATTATTAATCAGCTTATGTTTTTATCTTGCGATGCATTTTCTTAAAACTCGGTAAATTTTCGTGGATAATTTGATTTGGCACTTGGAGGTTGAGTATTATTCATGCAATTTATATTTTTCATTATAATGCATGATTTGAATGATTATACCAAATAATGTTAGCGAAGGGCGAACTGTTATAAGTCCGCTGGACGGACGCGCTGAGTTCCGTAGGTCGGACTAAGTGTAATTTTATACAAGTCCGTAGGAGGGCCTCGCTGAGTTCCGTAGGATAGACGCACTGAGTTTCGCAGGTTGCACTCAATGTTTTTTAAACAAGTCCGCACGATGGATGCACTGAGTTCCGCAGGTCAGACTTAGTGTAAGTCCGCAGGACGGACGTGCTGAGTTCCGCAGGTCGGACTACGTTTAATTTTATATAAGTCCGTAGGACAGACGCGCTGAGTTCCGCTGGTCGGACTCAGTGTAATTTTATACAAGTCCACAGGACAAACGCATTGAGTTCTGTAGGTCGGGCTCAGTGTAATTTTATACAAGTCCGCAGGACGGATGCGCTTAGTCTCACAGGTCGGACTTAGTGTAATTTTATACAAGTCCGCATGACGGACTCGCTGAGTACCGTAGATCGGACTCAGTGTAATTTTATACAAGTCTGTAGGACAGACGCGCTGAATACCGTAGATCGGATTTAGTGTAATTTTATACAAGTCCACAGGACGGACGCATTGAGTTCTGTAGGTCGGGCTCAGTGTAATTTTATACAAGTCCGCAGGACGGATACACTTAGTCCTGCAGGTCAGACTTTGTGTAATTTTATACAAGTCCGCATGACGGACTCACTGAGTACCGTAGACCGGACTCAGTGTAATTTTATACAAGTCTGTAGGATGGACGCGCTGAATACCGTAGATCGGACTCAGTGTAATTTTATACAAGTCCATAGGATGGACACTCTATGTAATTTTATCAAGCCCTCATGACTCACTCAGAGGAGAAGGAGTAGAAAAAAAATCATTTATAAAACCAGAAGATGTTACAAAATGCGGACAAAAGAAAATACTGAAGCAAAAGCTAATCCGTGCTAAGGTACACATCCGCATGGCTGACCGGCATCCCACTGCTCTCCTAGTACAGAGATTTGAGATCATCCATGCGAAAGGTATTAGGTGGGCAGGATCCATTATCCTCTCAATGTTGATGGCTTTGTGTGGATTACGCCCCCCAAGTCAACGCTCACCTGCGGGGTTAAGATAGCATGAATAAGGATGGCCTCTTCATTAGTAAGCACCTTAAAATCTATAGTCGGGATGGAGAAAGTGTTAATGAACCGATTCCATTCCCGGTGCGATCGGCATGTCCTAGAGGCAACACCCTGTAAAATAGGATATCCTTCATTGGAAATAGCGCCGATATGCGTAGGCCCTTTGAGCATGATAGGGCCCACTTTATCAAGATCCCAAGCTGTCTTAAAATGGATGGCCGGATCGACTTCGGGGAGGCAAAAAATGATTTTATCGCCACCAGAGTGAAGCCAATTAGGACACTTCAGAGAAAAACCGAGGTGGTGCCCTCGACGGAATCAACCTCTAAAAAAATAGAATAGAAATCTCGCACCAAGGTAAGGTTATACCTCCTCTAGGTGTTGCAGTAATGCCACGACATCCTTAGAAAATGATGTGAAACATGGAGCCGCTTCCTTCAATCTTGTGCATGTTCAAACCTCTTTCCGCCAAGTGTTGTTGTTTGTTGAAGTACACCCAGAAATTCACGCAGGAAGTAGCAGATGCCGTAGCAAAGAAAAGGGATACACCGGGGTCAGGAGAGGGGGAGGAACTAGTACAACATCGGCATAATGTAAAAGAAAATGAATACTCAATAACAAAGCTCTGAGTTTGCGAGTGCGATGAAGGATAAGGAAAACCACCTTTTATGAACCAGGTGGCCATGATTGTAAAGATCTGACGGACATGATTTATAAGGGTCTTTCAAATTCTTTGACCGCATTTATGGCCCCATGGCTGTGAAAATCATAGTCAATGGAATATTAAATTCACGGTCTTAAAAGCAGCGACAGAATCGATGGATACCCTAAGTACCACAGGTCGGACTCAGTGTAAATCTACGTCCGACTCATTGAGTTCTGTAGATCGGACACATTGTAAATCTTTATCTCTATCCACAGGATGGACGCGCTGATTTTCGTAGGTCGGATTCAGTCTATAAAAAGAGAGGCCCTAAGAGGGAAACGGATGGCGAGTACGAGTTAAATATGCCATTCAAAGAATACATCTTACCGGAAGGCGTACTGAAGGACTACCCTGGGTAGCTCAGAATCAAAAGATGTACATTCAAGTAAGTGCTTTTTTTTACATTATTCATATACATTATGTTTTATTTACAATTTTTTGATACTTCTAAAAACATAAAGCGTACAAGTTAAGACCCAGGAGCTGAATCTTGCCCTGGTGTCGTAGCTGCGCCCGTCCCAGGCTAGTTGGAAGACCTCTGAAGGGAAATATGCCGAGCTTCATGCCGAGCTACAATATGCACTCTTTTTTGGAAATCCTCCACACGATCATTATAAATCTTGTCCATACCAGACCAATACAGGTTGGCATAGGGAAGGCGTGTGGTGTCCGAATCGGGAGTCTGGGCCAAGGCCTCGGTAATGCCCATAGAGAAAAAATCACAAGAAGCAGGGGCGAGCAATAGGTCCAAGGCTTGTTTAAACTCAGTAGAGGCCTTATACTCGCCTAGCACTTAGGAAGGGTTGGCGGCAAGCTCAGCCAATAAGGCATTCTTCTCTTCCTATAGTTTGGCAATAATCTGCCCCATTGCAGATGTCTCTACCAGGTGTTCCCCATGCATGGTTTCAAGGGAATCATTATAAGAGGATCCTAATCTCTACACCTCAGCTTCCTGGGTCTAGAACCACAATTTGAGAGACTCATTCTCCTTAACCGCAGCTTGCAAACTTTGACTGAGCTGCTCACGATTAGTTAATCCCCGCTACAACTCAAAGATTCTCGTCCTCAAATTATCCGTACATGAGGCCGCATCAGCCAATCACCTGAATGTCACCTCTCCATTATGAGATCTCTGAGACGGGAACAATTTAAACTTTAGAAGATACAAAGCATAATGATAAAGCTTGGAAGAGTGCCAAGAACACTTACGTATTCAATATGCTGATACCCTCATTGGCCAGCTGCTCGTTGGTCATTTCCAATAAAGGATTAGGTTCTGGATCTTCCATGTCCTCAATGTCAGTACCCTCATTGGCTTCACTATCCGGGTCAGTCGACTCAGGAGACTAACCCAAAGAAGCCTCAGTTCTGCCCTTCTTCCTTTGCCAATCACTGGCCTCAGAACGGCTCTTCCAGATAAGATGTGTACCTTTGTTCTCTTCTTCAATATCTCCATCCGGGATTTTAATGGTTGGAGCTGTAATACCCACCCTCGGAGTAGAAGAAATGGGAATACTCTCCCCTGATGACTCGGCTGGGACACATTCATGACATCACTGAGGGGCACAACGTTAACGGTTATACCCGCAGGTTGGGAAGGAAGACGCTTGTCCGAATTCATTCTTTCAGTAGACGTGCCCGCTCTAATTAGCCCCCGTCGCACATTTCTTGGCAGATACAATAGGGCGACCACTGTAAAAAGGAACAAGTATAAATGTCAGATCATGAAAATCAGAAGAAAACAATAAAAATATATAGGCAATGGTAAGATTTCTACAAGAAGCGTGCTCCACAACATTTAAAGGTTCAAAGGTTCTAGCCCAGCATCATGCAACCAATCTGCTTCAATAAGCTCCTAAGATAACTCTTTATCAGGAATAAAAAAGTTGACATTAAGAATGGTATGCACATCAGTGGGATCCCCTAAGTCGGGTGCGGCATCCCTGTCTAGAGTGGCCGTTACCCACAGGCTTAATTCAGCCCGATTCCCTCACCTGACGAAAAAGAATTGCGTTTTCCAGTTATTGGATGTCGAAGCGCCATTGGCAATATAGGCTTCAAAGACGGGACGGTGGGGGAAGGTGTACCACCCACTCGGCCTTGGATTCTTCTAAATATATTGAAAACTTTGGAATAGAGGAACCGTAATGCAAACGTTCACCATCCTGCATAGGATGGCAAACCTGATGATACTCTTGACACTGTTGGGAGTTACCGGTGTAGCACAAATCTTGTAGCATCTTAACACATCCAGAAACACAGGGAACCATGGTAGCCGTAACCAACCCTTCAATTGGCCCTCGTAGAGAGAGCTAAATCCCTCTAAAGGATAACAAGCATACGACCGAGGCTCCACTAGAAGCATGGGAGTATAAATCCCCTGGTTAATGTTATACTCCTGGCATATGTGGTCCAGGCTCCGTTTTGCAAGAATAGAGGCTGTCCAAGGCTACCTATAAGGCATTAGGTACCTTCCTGGATCCGTAGACGGGTTTCCGGGTCAAACGTCTCTGAGTAATGCTGAGATGAAGCACCGGCAAAATTGGTTGGGACAGTCCTTACCTCTGGATCGTTCTCATTTCCATGGATTTTTCCTTAGAGATGCTTGTAGGATTTGCTGCTCTAGATCTCATCGTCGAAAGAGAATAAAAGGAAAGCTAAATTTAAATGGAGAACGAGGTAACGAAGACTTGCGCTATATACTGTTCGGGTGAAATGATGCTTTATGTCTGTCAAAACGATTGATATGATAAGGGGCTATAAGCCATAGCTTGCCCTAAAAAAATGTTCATTGTGATGGGTGGGAAAATGCCTCGTATTTCAAAAACGTTATGATAGACGTTATGGTAGTGCCACCTGGAATAGTTGACTCCACCAACTCTATTATGGCAAGGACCGAACTCCCGCACGACCGAGCCGGGCAAGCCTAGGAAAGACGGAACAATTGATTCAGATACGACCTGAACTCCAGGAGCTCAACTGGATCTGGGGGGCTTATGACGATACCGGATTTCACCACTCCATTTGTCAGGCACATGACACCCAAATATGACGAGAATAGACCTAATACCTTAACTGTAAGGGCCAGGTGCCCTATCATAGGCTTAAGGGCCGAACGGAGTCCTCATGAAGGAAGGCTATTCAGGTCGTCCCCCGATCCACCGCAGGTCGGTCAGGACTGGGAAGGGGTAGACCTACGCAGCTCGGTCGAATCGACTTTAGAATCTCACCGTAGGTCGGCTAGTGAATATAGTGATAATACTAAATATACGATGATTATGGAAAGAATCCTAAGCCTTTAAGGCTCTGATCCTCATCATTTAAACATAGATATTTGAATATCACAATTATCGCCTAAAATCAAGGGATAATCCCAGGATTATCTCTAATTTGAATAAAATGGAACGAGAGTCCACATTGGACACATCCCACGCAGGCCTAGGGCACAACCGTCCCCTATATAAACAGTCCCGAAGAACAACGGCAGACTTGATTCCAACTTACGTATTGGATACGTAGGCACCCTGGAGAAATTCTCAGGCTCAGTCTAAATCACCAGCAAAAACCCTCCTCACGTTCATATTTTCTCTTGATCAATCACCTTCAATCAATTACCACTATATCAAAGGACCTAGATTTTTATAATCGACGAATTATGTTTTGTCACCCGGAGTTCTTTTTTGGATAATGACTCGGTATCCAGGACAAGGGCATCACAAATCAAATGATCGAAAGTAAAGCAAAGAGAAGAAATATAAGGTGTAAAATTTTGATAGAAGTGTGCCGTGAATCGGTCATGGCCAAACAATTACCGTATGTGTACTGTAGCTTTAAGGGATCAAGCAAGACGTAGTTCTAGTGAGACTTGATGCGATTAATGTATAGACGTTACTTGAAAAAGGAAGTTGTAGCACGTTTGGCCATGACACGAGATCTACAAACATGAGGAGTGTTGTTATATGCGCATTATGCATCAATGTTATACTTGTGATATTCACATCCTTTTTTTGATTGTTTAAAAATGCACTTTCTATGCTTAACATATAACCAATTGTACATCAGTAACATGTCATTATACTTGGTGCATTATTAAATATTACATTAATATCAAATTGACATCGTATGTGATACATTTTATACAATCTTGACCATGATTCAATGATATATTATATCTTTGATTCACTATGCCATTGGAGTCTTTGAAGACTTGAAATATAGACACAATTTCATTGTTTAATATCCAAGTATGTAAATTACAAGACTCAATTGATGATGATCAATGTACACAAAAAACTTATAAAAAAAAATGTACACAAGAATATTGTACTATGCAATAATAACATGTAACCCATTCTACATAAAAGGTTACACTTCCACATGTGTAACTCTCATTTTGCTCTAGAGTAGGAACCTTGCAACAACTCTACCTCCACTCAAAGCTTCCACAAGCAAAAGACAATCTAGGTTAGAATTCAGGTAAGTCTATGATGGCCTGAACTGACCTTATACATCTTTTAAAGAAGATCTATGTTACATAAGGACAATGTAACATAGTCAATGAGGTTGTATGGTGTACTCAGATCTCACAAATATGTATCAGATGTAGAACTAAGAGTACTCAGATTATAATAAAGAATAAAAACTGAGTTAATGCTACTTAAAAGTTCGAAACTGAAAACTAAGAACACTCAATTTCAAATTAGCAATTTAGCCAATCAGTTTTATAAGGAAATCAGAACGTTGAAGATCAAGTTATGTGATTGGTTGATAGTCTGACAAGTCAAAATGGTCACTGACAAGTCTGAAACATTGATAGCATATTATGGGAATCCAATTTGAACGTTAGAAGAATTCAAAGTTCGAACGTTGGATTTCACTATGCCATTGGAGTCTTTTAAGACTTGCAATGTAGACACAATTTCATTGTGTATTATCCAAGTATATAAAATACAAGACTCAATTGTTGATGATCAATGTACACAAAAAACTTATAATAAAAAATTGTACACAAGAATAATGTACTATGCAATAATAACATGTAACCCATTCTACATAAAAGGTTACACTTCCACATGTGTAACTCTAATTTTGCTCTAGACTAGGAACCTTGCAACAACTCTACCTCCACTCAAACCTTCCACATGCAAAAGACAATCTAGGTTAGAATTCAGGTAAGTCTATGATGGCCTGAACTGACCTTATAGATCTTTTAAAGAAGATCTATGTTATTTAAGAACAATGTAACTTTGTCAATGAGGTTGTATGGTGTACTCAGATCTAACAAATAAGGATCAGATGGAGAACTAGGAGTACTCAGATTATAATGAAGAATAAAAACTGAGTTAATGCTACTTAAAATTTCGAAACTGAAAACTAAGAACACTCAATTTCAAATTAGCAATTCAGCCAATCAGTTTTATAAGGAAATCAGAACGTTGAAGATCAAGTTATGTGATTGGTTGATAGTCTGACAAGTCAAAACGGTCACTGACAAGTCTGAAACATTGATAGCATATTCTGGGAATCCAATTTGAATGTTAGAAGAATTCCATGTTTGAACGTTGGATTTCACTATGCCATTGGAGTCTTTTAAGACTTGCAATATGGACACAATTTCATTGTTTAATATCCAAGTATATAAAATACAAGACTCAATTGTTGATGATCAATGTACACAAAAAACTTATAATAAAAAATTGTACACAAGAATAATGTACTATGCAATAATGACATGTAACCCATTCTACATAAAAGGTTACACTTCCACATGTGTAACTCTCATTTTGCTCTAGAGTAGGAACCTTGCAACAACTCTACCTCCACTCAAAGCTTCCACAAGCAAAATACAATCTAGGTTAGAATTCAGGTAAGTCTATGATGGCCTGAACTGACCTTATAGATCTTTTAAAGAAGATCTATGTTACATAAGGACAATGTAACTTAGTCAATGAGGTTGTATGGTGTACTCAGATCTCACAAATAAGGATCAGATGGAGAACTAGGAGTACTCAGAATATAATGAAGAATAAAAACTAAGTTAATGCTACTTAAAAGTTTGAAACTGAAAACTAAGGACACTCAATTTCAAATTAGCAATTCAGCCAATCAGTTTTATAAGGAAATCAGAATGTTGAGGATCAAGTTATGTGATTGGTTGATAGTCTGACAAGTCAAAATGGTCACTGACAAGTCTGAAACATTGATAGCATATTCTGGGAATCCAATTTGAACGTTCGAAGAATTCAATGTTTGAACGTTGGATTTCACCCTATAAATAGAGGACTTAGCAACAAGGATCAAGCAGTCTTTAACAATGACTTTACAAGTTTCGAGCCTTTGTTCTACAGACATTTTGTGAAGTAAATTGCTATCAATTCGAAATTCCAATGTTACATCAAGAAACCTTCAAAGTGCTCAAGCATACAAGACATATCTGGATCAAACCCTTTAAGACCCAAATTCCTGAATCACATTCTTGATTCAAAGACCCAACTTTGATTTATCAAAGGTTGAGACTATGAAGCATTCCGGTCAAGGAATTTCCAAGGACAATAGAGGGCAGTCTAGGTGGCTGTGTTTGTGGTGGAGCTGGTGAAGAGGAAATTAAACCCTTCAAGGACCAGTGAAGCATTTGGAGAGCAGCAATTCTACCTGTTTTCTAAGTGTTTATATTGTGAAGCTAGGGTGTAGTGAGGGACAATCAACTAGGGGTTTTTGTAAACATTGTAACCTCAAGAAGACTAGTGGTAATTTTCCTTCTACATCACAGGAGAAGAGTGGACTGACAGGATTACACCACCTGGAACCACTATAAATCTTTTTTTTTTTCTGGATTTACTTTACGCATTTAATTACGCTATCAAGTTATTTACTTTATTCAAGGACTCTATCTATTGCATGCAAAACTGGTTGAACTAACACCAAGCACAAAAATGAGTTTCACCAAAACTCAGTTCATCACATTTCAAGAAAGAACAACATAACTTAAAGGTAGTTTTTATTATTCCATTGCATTTAACTCGGCTTTAGAAAAAGCCAGTTAGACTTTTTCTAAACTCAGTTATCTCAAACTCCGAAATATTATAAGTACCAGTTTACTTTAGAGGGAAATTTTTTTAAGCAACAAGTTTATTCACCCCCCTCTAAACTTGTTAATAGCCTTTACAAAGAACCAAAAATTGGTATTAGAGCAGTGTTCTTCTGTTCTGACTATATTCTCTAATTGTTCTTATTGAAGACTTGAAAACTATTTATGAGTTCACAGTTTTTGAAAACTTGCGTCTTGGACAATAATAGCATGGATAGGTTTGATTAGTATAAGAGACGTTTGCAGGCATACTTGGCAGCAACACATGATGAAATGATGGATTTACTCACTGATGGACCAATTGAGATCATGCACATGCAGATAGTTGAATGAGGTGCACAAGTTAGAGTTCCTAAGCCCAAAGAACTGTGGAATACTGCAGATAGAAAAAGAAAAAAATTGGATAACATTGCCATAGATATCATCTACAGAACTCTGGATAGCAATATGTACCTGAAATTCAAAGATTTCAAGACTGCTAAAGTGTTGTGGATCAAACTGAAAGTGATCTGTGAAGGATCAGACTCCGATAAACAGAACAAGGTCACAGTAAACAAACAAAAATTTCAAGAATATATGATGAAACCTGGTGAAACCATTGAGAAAATGGAGGGAATATTCAATGCCATTGAAGATGAAATGGGACTGCTCAACATTGTTTACACGAAGAAAGAAATCAACTCAAAAGTTCTGAGAGCTTTACCCTCATGTTGGAAAATGAAGGTGACAACCATGGAAGAATCTAGATATCTAAAAACGGAAGACACTTTCAAGATTTCCCAATTTTATAGCTCCTGTTGTGGCTCCTCAACTAGAAGAACCATCCAAAAACATTTATGAATTTGATGAAACGGGGCAGCAAATGGCCTTGATGATGAAGAGTATTACAAAGATGAAATCTGGTCAATCCTACACCAAGAAATACATGAATAAGACTCTAGACAAATAGAATGATAATGAGTATTTGTGATTCAACTGCAAGAATCCTGGACCCTTCAAAGCTGATTGACTAGACTTACAACCCAAGAAATATCAAAAGAAAAGACCAGCCAGAAAAGCAAAGGTAGCTGGAGATGAAATTGATGATGAAGCAGAACTTGAGAAATCTTTGTCAGGAGCTGAATCAGATGACGCAGCACTTATGGCTCACATGGAAGAATCAACTGCGGTATTTCAATCTAACACTAAATACACTTTTGCACGAAGTGTTTGTTCTTCAACAGCTGGTTCAGAACTTAATAATTCTTAGATGGAAAAAACATCAGATTTTCAAATCAAAAAAATGACTATGATATAGTCAGGATATGAACACTACTACAAAAAAGCATAAAGATCACGGTTTTTAAGTGTGATATATTCACATTAGTCACGGCTTCCATAGTGTGGCATATTGAGGTGTGACATAAAGTACTTTAATCCAATCACAGTTAGAAACTGTGACCTATTATAATAGTTATCACACTTAGAAACCGTGATCTATTATAGTTGGTATCACATTTAAAAACCGTAATCTATTATAACTTCATCACATTTAAAAACTGTGATCTATTATAGTTCTTATCAAACTTAAAAACCGTGATCTATTATAGTTGTTATCACACTGAAAAACCGAGATCTATTACAAAAAACACATTTAAAAACTGTGATCTATTTTAGTTGTTATCACACTTAAAAACCGTGATCTATTATAATTTAAATCACACCAATAAAAGTGTTTTTTTCAAAAACAATATATAAGCACACATATATTTTTGTCTTTGTCGGGACTCGAACCTAGATACTCTGGATTAACGAGCCACACTATTTACCATTAGGCCGATGCTTTCTTTCTTCTAATTTTCGACCACACTTAACTAAGATCTCATTATAAAATACCATATTATTTTAATCACAGTCAAAAACTGTGATTGATTGATGTTTTTGTCTCATTTTTTCTAGAAACCATGATAATAAAAATTATGATATATTTTAGTTGTTATCACACTTAAAAACCGAGATCTACTATAATTTCAACACATTTAAAAACTGTGATCTATTTTAGTTGTTATCACACTTAAAAACCGTGATCTATTATAGTTGTTATCACTCTTAAAAACCGAGATCTATTATAATTTCAACACATTTAAAAACTGTGATTTATTTTAGTAGTTGTTATCACACTTAAAAACCGAGATATATTATAATTTCAATCACACCTATAAAAGTGTGATCTATTATAATTTCAACACATTTAAAAACTGTGATCTATTTTAGTAGTTGTTATCACACTTAAAAACCGAGATATATTATAATTTCAATCACACCTAAAAAAGTGTGATCATTCTTTTTTTTCGAAAACAAAATAAACGCACACATATTTTTTGTTGCCACTAGGACTCGAACCCGGATACTCTGGATTAAAGAACCACACTAATTACCGCTGGACCAATGCCTACTTTATTATCATTTTCGACCACACTAATCTAAAATATCATATTATTTTAATCACAGTTAAAAACCGTGATTGATTGATGTTTTTGTCTCAGTTTTTTTTAAAAACGTGATAATAAAAACTGTGATCTATTTTAGTTGTTATCACACTTAAAAACCGAGATCTATTATAATTCAACACATTTAAAAACTGTGATTTATTTTAGTTATTATCACACTTAAAAATCGTGATCTATTATAGTTGTTATCACACTTAAAAACCGAGATCGATTATAATTTCAATACATTTAAAAATTGTGATCTATTTTAGTAGTTGTTATCACACTTAAAAGCCGAGATCTATTATTATTTCAATCACACCTAAAAAAGTGTGATCATTTTTTTTTTCACACCTAATAACTGTGATAAAAAAATTAAGTGTGATAAATATACATTTTACTTGTCTCGGTTTTTTAAAAGTGTGATCCTTATCTTTAGATAAGTGTGATCTATGTCTCTTTTCTTATTAGTGGATATAATTTGTCTCACTTTTTCTATAGTTGTGACAAAAATATCATGAATTCAGTCACAGTTTAAAAATGAGATTAATTGATATAATTTATCCCACTTTTTCAATAACCGTGACAAAAATATCAGCCCAATTTAGTCACAGATTAAAAGTGTGATTGATCGGTATAATTTATCTCGTTTTTTGAATAACTGTGACAAAAATATCATATCAATTCTGTGACTGTTTGTGAGATTGATTGATATAATTTATCTCGCTTTTTAGAAACTGTGACAGAAATATCATATCAAATTCAATCACAGTTTAAAAATGAGATTGATTGAAATAATTTATCTCAGTTTTCCAATAACTGTGACAGAAAAATCATATCAATTAAGTCACGCTTTAAAAATGAGATTGATTAATATAACTTATCTCAGTTTTTCAATAAGTGTGATAGAAAGTTGTAAGTGTGATATATATATTTTCGTTGTCTCGGTTTTATTGAAACTGTGATTGTTATCTTATCTTAAGTGTGACCTATATCCTATTTTGTAGTAGTGGAAGCTGTAAAAGCTGAAAAAGAAGCTCTCATCTTAGAAATCCAAAGGTTTAATGCTGAATTCAACATTCTAAGAACTAATGGCATGTTTGCTATGTAGGAATAGAATGGAATGGAATAAATAAATAGGAATGTAATGGAATGGAAAAAATTCATTACATTACTGCGTTTGAGATATGAAAGAATGAAATAAAATGTAGGATATGGTGGAAGTGGTGGGGTGGGGTAGGGTAGCCTTACCCCACACCCACTGCACCCTACCTCTCTACCCACCCTACCATACCTACCACCTCACCCTACCTACCTTACCCACCGCCTACCTTACCTCTCTACCCACTCTAACTTACCTACCACCCCACCTACCAACCTACCCACCACCTACCCTACTCTACCATACGTTACCTATGCCACCCTACCTACACCACAATGAACCTATCCTACCCTACGCATCCTACCTACCTTACCCGATCACCTACTCTACTCCACCGTCCCCCACCCATATCAACCACCCTACCCATCACACCCTCCCTACCCTGCCCACCAACCCACTATACCCACCATTGCCCTATATTACAATACACACTCTACCATACCTTACCCACCACCCCATCCTACCAGACCCTATCCACCTCTACCCTTTCTCACCACTCACCATACCCTACCATACCCATCTCTACCCTACCCACCAACCTAGCACCACCCCAGCATATACCTTACCACCACCCCATCCTATCCTACCCTACCCCATTTCACCCTAACCTACCTTACGCTTCTTACATACCTTACCCCACCACCTACTCTACCCTGCACCTACCCTACCATACCTACCTTACTTCATCACCTACCCTAACCTACCCTAACCTACCCTACCACCCACCCACTCTTACCCCATCATCAACATATTTGTCGATTTTTATTTTATTCCATCGCATTCCATCCATTTTTGCAAGGAATGAAAATGGACCTTTTCATTCCACAAGAATAAAATTTCATTCCATTATATTCCATTCCATTCCCTCATAATCATACACAAATATTGGAATGGAATGAAAAATCATTCCATTCCATCCTAAAAACGTACCATAAGGAAACTGATTATGCCAAGACTCAGCACAAGACTACGGCACCAGCAGAAGCAGCTGAGTCAACAACACAATCAAGTTCTGCAACTGGATTCAAATCAGGCAAGCCCTTTTGTGATAGGACTAGTCTTGGATTTGATACACAACAGATTTCAAGGGAAGGTACTAGCAAAGCTGCTGAAGCAAGTGTCAAAGCTGCCATAATATTTGTAGCAAAATAAACACCTCAAACTAAGAAATGTACTAGACCAGTCATAACTGAGAATGTCTCAAATAATTAAAGTCAGTTTACTATGAAGTCAGCAGCACCTAACAATGGTAAATCCAAAGCTAGGCCAGCTGCACCTCAAAGACAAACTAAGAGCAGATTTACTGCAAAATCTGTAGGACCAGAAAAGGATAAAACAAAAGCCAAGAACAATAAAAATCCTAGATACACCACAGTGAAATCTAAGAATGCTAATCATTCTAGAGGTAACTATCACAAAGGGAAAGGCATGTTATTTCCTTCTGATGAGGACTGGGATTTTCCTGTATCTGAAGCTAAATTAGAAAAGAAAAACAAGTTTGCTAAGGCTAGACTTCATCAAAACTATCAATTGAAATCTTATCCGAGATTTCAGCTAAATGCTCAGTTCAGAGGTCAACAAAGATCTCAATTCAAAGCTGAATTCCAAAATTAGTAGAGCAATGGTTATTATGCTAGATTTAAACATAGAAAGCATAGTGTGAGTCAGTTTACATAAAAAGGCCAGAGGCATATATGAATGATGGCACAATTTACAAATTTGTGGCATACATATATGAAAACAAGTGCAACTCCTTCAAGAGAAGACCATCTGGAAATTTCCCAAGAGTTGTACATACCATTGATCATTATGGACCCAACCAGACTTGGGTACCTAAAAACCATTAATTTGTTTTGCAGGGAGTATGGTACATAGACAGTGGATGCTCAAGGCATATGACCAAAATAAATGATTTTCTAGTGGACCATATCACAAAGGACGCTATGGCATCCTAGTGAAGAATGGACATCAAATTAAAAATATAGCTTATGTTGAAGGTTGTAGTACAACTTGCTCAGAACAAGCCAATTTTGTGACATAGGATACAGAGTGATGTTTGATAAAGTTTATTTCATAGTGATCAGTGAAATGGCACATCAAGTAGTGCTATCTGGAAGAAGGAGAGACAACATGTACGTTGTGGATCGGTCAACCGTAGTTTCAAAAAATTTCTTACTTGTATACACTAAATAAGAAGTCTATTGGTTATGGCACAAGAAACTGAGTTACTTAAACTTTGATAACATCAACTTGTTTGTAAAGAAGAAGCTAGTGGTTGGACTATGAGAGATTAGTTACAAGAAGGACATTATTTGTGATGCTTGTCAGAAAGGGAAGCAAATCATATCAAGCTTCAAGACAAAGTCACAACACTCAACTAACAGAGACTTAGAGCTTCTACACATGGACATTTTTGGACCAGTTACACCGATTAGTGTGAGTGGAAAGAAATACACAATAGTTGTTGTGGATGACTACTTAAGGTATACATGGGTGATCTTCATGACAAAGAAGAGTGAAACTCTCAAAAGAATGCCTGACTTACTAAAGAGACATTAAAATGAGTAAAGCGTATCTATTATAAGGATAAGATCAGATAATGGAACAGAGTTTCTCAACAAGGTAATCAAGGAGTATTGCTAACATAATGGAATTCTACATCAACTAGCAGCTACAAGAACACCACAGCAAACTGGAGTAGTTGAATGGAGAAATAGAACACTTAAAGACGCTGGAAGTAGTATGATAATAAAATCAAAGTTACCAAAAATGTAATGGGCTGTAGCTGTCAACACAGCTTGTTATACTCAAAACAGTGCCCTAATTAACAAAATACATGAAAAGACTCCTTATGAAGTATGTAATGGAAAGAAACCAAACATTTCTTACTTTCATGCCTTCGGAAGCAAATGCTTTATTCACAATAATGGGAAGGATCAACTAAAGACTTTTCAAACTAAAGCTGGTGAAGGAATATTTCTGGGATATTCAAATGCCAGAAAAACATTTAGAGTTTTGAATAAGAGGACACTTAAACATGAAGAATCAGTTCACGTGGTTTTCGAAGAACCTAATTTCACTGGAGAAAAGTTAGAAGACATTCCAGAACCAGTTTATCAATCAAATGAGACTACACCAGTTTTTGTGGAGATTTCAAAGAAATTTGATCAACTGAAACTAGCTGATATCTTATCAAAAGCTGGACCATTAGATATAACTTTAGACCCTCTAAAACAACCAAAGTTAAGCCTACTGTTGATCAAACAACTGAAGCTGAAGTTGAGAATCCAACAAAACAACCAATTCTAGATAATCATCAAGATCAAGCAGCTCAACTTGATGATTATAGATGGTTGAAGGACCATCCTATTGAACAAGTGATTGGAGATATTTAGCAATGAGTTCAAACACAAAGTCAACTAAATTCAATGTTTACTTGTTTCTATCTCAACTAGAACCAGAAGTTATTAAAGAAGCAATTACAGATCCAGATTTTATAATCACCATGCTTGAAGAGCTAAATAAGTTTGAAAGGAATCAGGTTTGGGATTTAGTAGACAAGACAGAACATGCAAACATTATTGTAACCAAGTGTGTTTATAGAAACAGACTTGATGAGTCCGGAGATATTGTTAGAAATAAAGCAAGACTAGTTGCAAAAGGATATTCTCAAGCCAATGGAATGATTTTGATGAGACTTACGCACCAGTAGCAAGATTGGAGGCAATCAGACTCTTTCGTGCCTATGCAATAGACAAGAAGTTCAAAGTTTGTCGAATGGATGTAAAAAGTGCATTTCGAAACAGATTTCTAGAAGAGGAAGTATATGTTCAACAACCCCCAAGATACGATGTCAAGAGTCAAGAAGACAAAGATTATAGATTGAAGAAAGCTTTGTAAGGACTTAAGCAAGCACCAAGAGCTTGGTATGAGACCATGTCTAATTGTTTTTTGGAAATAATGGTTTTATAAAAGGAACCATTGAAAAAAATCTCTTCAGAAACAAGAATGGAGATAAGACATTACTTGTACAAATTTATGTTGATGACATTATTTTCGGATCAAAGAATGAAGTGATGTGTGAAAATTTTCCCAACTTGATGAAAAGAAAATTACAGATGAGTATGATGGGATAACTGAATTACTTTCTTGGACTTCAAGTTAAACAAATGGAAGATGGAATTTTCATACACCAAACCAAGTATACCAGAGAACTTTTGAAGAAGTTTTGAATGAAAAAAAGTTCAGGAATTAGCATCCACATGGGCACTGGAGTAAGACTGGATGAAGATGAAGAAGGAAAAGATGTTGATCAAACACTTTATAGAAGGATGATTGGAAGCTTACTCTATAATATGTTCCATCCCCAGAGAACTGAAGAGAAGAGCGAAGATGGGCTTTGATGAGTTATTAACTAGTTATTGGACTTGTTTTATTTTATTTTGCATTGAGTTTAGTTAATAAATGCCTTATGGGCCTAAATTCTAGTATGGCCCATCAGAAAAGGTGGGTATCTGACAATATATTGGGTCAAGTGTTTGTTTTTTGTAAATAAAAGTCTTTTGGGCGTATTACAGTCAAATTAGGTGCCCTAGTAAATAAAATGGCGAAAATTACTATGTAATTTATTCCACATTGATTAGGAGTTTGTTAGTCTTTTATTTAGTAGACTATATAAAGGCATTTTACTTGTAATTCTATGATACAATTAATTATGAAAATCATTTTTATTATATTGAGTGAAATTTCTCATGGTCAAGTCGATTTGGCTTAATTTTATCACTTGCGAGTGAGTATCTTCTTCGTTGTAGAGGATACAAACCTTCTAGAATGAATCAGTATTTTTGAGCGAAAAGTTGTAGTATTATTGGTATAGATCGATGACTGGATTTTCTATGACTAGGTTTTTAGTTCATCATTGATCTCTTAGGAGGTTCCTGGGCACGTTCCGATCATGTTTCCTACCGGAATCAAATCAGTTAGTATTAGTGCTCAGCGACTAAAGTATCAAATATCCCCGTTTGTTTAATTTCTGTTCTTTAATTTCGTCCACTACAAAACAAAAATTGTTCTTTTTTTTTTCTTAAATTTCGACCTCTATTCCCCAAGAACAGCCATAAAACCTTCAAATCTTCAAAATCCTACCCGGACCCGTTTTTGTATTAGTTCATTCCCAAACCAAAACACCATCAAACGATCTGAAATACTTACCATACCTAAATCATGCTGTTATCTACAATTTCTCTCTTGACCTCAGCTCGTAATTCGAAGCGTATCCTATTCAAAACTGCACATGAGAGATAACCCTGTCTGACTTTCTGCAGCGGTGAATTTGCTTACGATTTCGATTTGAGTGGGTTAATTGAATCCAAATTACATGAACTTTTGTGATGTTATAGGAAAGTCTCTATTCTACAAATTTTATCTTTTGAGTTGTTCAAAATCCTCTATAGTTTGGTCTCAATTGGCACGTAAGACACTGCTATCAATCTGAAAATTTCTGACACATTGCACCAGTTGCAGAGAAACGCTTTTTTGATCAACTTTTATAAGTCCAAAAGATCTACAATTTTGTTATCCTCTATACAAAACGTTCCTCTACAACGTTTGTTTTTTGAGCTTTTCCAGATTCATAGTTGTTTGGTCATTAAATATGTGGGATTGACACCCAGTGTGTGAAAATATTCACCAGTGAAATTCTACTGTCAAAAACATTTCACTACGATTGATCATAAGGGTGAGTGTAAACACGAGTGAACTATGAGGGTATGAATAATTGATAGTAGAGATATGTGTGGTAAAGAAAGCCTTGAGTAGTGTTGTGAAGGTGGAGGAAAATTTGCAATGAGAGAATATTTTCCGTACAAGGTGTTTGATTGGGCAGAGACTTTGTTCTATGATTATAGATATGGGGAGGTACACGAATGTGATAAGTGCTGATGGTATCTCAAAATTATCCAATCCTACTACACCTCATCCTTAACCTTATAAGTTGCAATGGCTTAATGATATGGTTGAAATTTGAGTTACCAAACAGGCACTTATCTCTTTTAATCTTGGTAAGTTCGATGATGATGTTTTATGTTATGTAGTTCCTATGCATGTCAGTCATATCCGACTTGGGAGACCATGGCAATTTTATAGGAGAGTTATGTATGATGGGTATATGAATAACTACAGTTTCGGCCATAAAGGGAAGAAACTTTAACTCCTTGCTTTATCCCCCGATGATGCCCACAAAGATCAACTCAAACTCGTAGCCAAACATGAGGAAAAAGAAAGAAATGCAGAGATTGTCAACATTCGAGTAGAGATCATCCAAGAGTCGATTATTGGCAGATGCAATTTCCGGGGAGAATGAGTGAGGCAGAAGTAGTTAACACTGATGAGGCAATTGTTGTGGATGATATAGTGCACGTGGATGAGACTGTCGTTGATGGTTATGTTGAGAGTGATATTGAACATGATGAGTTGCAAGCTCCTTGTGATGAGTTGGAATATGATGCAAATGATCCTCAAGTTGTTGATGCGAAAGTGGAATTGTTTGAAGCGTGAATTGTGGAGAAGAAGAAGATTCTATATTACTAAATTCGTGTTCCAACCGTGTTGAATCTTCTTTGCAGGTATATGACGATTATGCACTTGAGAAAATCTTGTTTCCTACAATGGTTCTTGATCGTGATCACGTTAGTGGCAAACCGCATCATACATATTCTGATCCTTTTTCAGCGATTATTGATGTTTTTTCGACTACAATTTGGTCTCATTGTTATTTTGTTCCTTCAATGGCTGTGATCCACAGGTTTATCAACTTGAAGTCCCAATATTTTTCTTATACATTTTTTAGGCATGACTCCGCACCAAAACATGCCGTGGATGGGAATGTCTTCATTCGACTCGTATTTAATCCCGGTGTTCGTTTGGTGATCTTTTGTCTTTGTTCAAGTTTATTGGTTATGTTGCTCTATTTTATGACATCATATTTATTCGAGGAGGAATCCTTTGCAACCGGGAGGGAATGATATGATCTAGCCCAAGAGGACTGAAGAGCAGAGCGAAGATGGGCTTGGATAAGTTATTAGCTAGTTATAGAATTAATTTTATTTTATTTTGCACTGAGTTTAGTTAATAATGGTATTTGGGGCCTAAATGCTTGTATGTCCCATCAGAAAAGGTGTCTATATGCTAGTATATGGGGTCAAGTGGTTGCTTTTATCAAATAAAAGTCATTTGAGCTTATTAGAGTCAAATTAGGTGCACTAGTAAATATAGTGGCGAAAATTAATATGTAATTTATTCCAGATTGCTTAGAAGTTTGTTAGTCTTTTATTTTGTAGCCTATATAAAGGCCTTCTACCTGTAATTTTATGATACAATTATGATAATCATTATTATTATCTTGAGAGAAATTTCTCTTGGTTAAGTCGATTTGGCTTAATTTAATCACTTGCGAGTTAGTATCTTCTTCGTTGTAGAGGATAGAACCCTTCAAGAACCAATCAGCGTTTTTCAAGACAAACGTTGTTGTATTCTTGGCCTAGATCGTAGACTGGATATTTTAGGACTAGGTTTTTAGCACGTCATTGATCCCTTAGGAGCTTCCTGGGCGCGTTCTGATCTTCTTTCCTACCCGGAATCACATTACTCTACTTAACAGCAAGCAGACCAGACAAATCATTTGCAATAGGAGTATGTTCTAGGTTACAGACAAAACCTATAGAAAGTCACTACGCAGCTGTTAAAAGAATATTGAAGTATCTAAAAGGAGCCATTGAAGTTGGAATATGGTACTCAAAAGATGGAGAATTGATACTGATATCATATTCATATTCTGACTATACAAGATGCAAAATAAACAAATAAAAAGCACTTCAGGCACATGTCAGTTACTCGGAAATTGACTAGTGTCTTGGTTTAGCAAGAAAGAAAACTCAATCTTAACTTCAATAGCTGAAGCTGAATATATTGCAGCTGGAAGTTGCTGTGCACGAGTTTTGTGGCTTAGACAATAGCTCAGAGATTATGGGGTTGAAGAAACTGAAATTCCCATAATGTGTGATAACACAAGTGCAATAGCTATAACTGAAAACCCAGTATTGCATTCAAGGACGAAGCACATAGATGTAAGACATCACTTCATGAAAGATCACATGGAAAAGAAGGATGTCATGGTACTTTACATACCAACTGAAGATCAATTGGTAGATATCTTTACAAAGCCATTAGCTGAAGAAAGATTCTCAAAACTGAGAACTGAACAAGGAATAATCAAGGCTAGTTAGACAACTAAGATCCACCAAGGGGATTGATCTTTGTCATGCTGGGTGAGCTCACTTAACAGATCAGTCGTTGGTATCAACGATCTCATCAAAACTAATACCTTAGAGAAACTGACAATAAGTCAATATGAAAAACTGACTAACAACTATGAATCAGTTTTTGCATTATTGGAGGTCAAATTTATTCAAGGTTAAATGTATGTATCCAAATAAAGTTACATCGCATTTAATTACCACTGTAATTGTCAGAAAAGCTGTTACGTGTGTACTCACAAAAAGACAAATAGTACATGCATTGGATACACAAATGATCAAAGAAGAAGCTAAACCGTTTACACAAATTCTGTAAAAGGATCGTGGGTGTACTCAAATGGTAGAAAATCATCTATATACTCTACCATTTTCTCTTCTCAAAAGATTATTTTTCTCAACTTAAAAAAATAGAAATGGTGACGCATAAATTATCATCCAAAGAAATACGATTAATTGACAAAAGGTATTTCTTTTACACTTGAAGAATTTGAAAAAGATTGCTAAGGAAAACTTCTCTCAAGTCAAATTAGGGAGAAGATAAGAAATATTCATGGTTTGGAAGGCCTACTGGACATAAAATTGGAGCATGAATTGTAATTAAAGGCTATACTTCAATTTTGGGAAAACATGAAGATGGGAAATACTGCCTCAAGACAATAGTTTATGGTGATGAAGTCAGCATAAATACAGAGCTAAGCAGACGGCTGTTCAGTCTCTAGAAGCCATTTGAGAATTCAATGGAGTTGCCAAAATTACCTTTAAAATGGGAAGCATTTCTATTAATGATTTTTGCAAGTGAGGCCCCTACTCAAATTTATACAGAGATGAAGAATCTAAGGCCCGAGTTTGCCCTACTAAGAAAATATGTAACAAGAATCATTATTGGACAACACCAAGGCATAGGTAGTTTGTCAAATGAAACAATATACCTAATGAATATTATATGGGAACAACTCGACTTCAAATGGTCTGGTTTTGTCTTCATCCAGATAAAAAGGTAATATCAGGAGGAAGTTCCTCAAATCAGCAGTGCCAAGAATGAAGATGGTAAGAAGGAAGGCATACTTCATTCAAAGAAGTCATTTATCTTGGTCATTCAACACTACCTGGAAGTACTCAAGTGAGGAAAGCAAGATGAATAGGGCAAAACTGAGAAAATTACAGCCGACACGTGCCCAAAGGCCTATGAAGTATTGTCAAAGATAGAAAAGAAGACAGTTTCTGAACCGACAGCTTAGAAAATAATTAAAAGGAATGCTTATTGAGAAGACATAAAAAGGGTAGAAAGGAAGTTATACTCAGTATACCCAGAGAATGCATCAATTCAGGGGGAACAAGAACAAAAAAACTAGTGGAACTGAAAGATTAGCACCAGAAACTGTGAAGAAAACTAAAACTCAAACTGAGATTGTACCAATGGAAACTGAAGAAGCATCTCAACAACCAGAATATGGGTTTTCCATTACAATTGAAAGAATCTTACGTTTCACGAAGATGAAACTTAATACAATCGGGAGTCAAGAACCAATCAAGGAAGAGATAATCATAGAAGAAAAATGGTTTCTTGATGAGTTTGAAGATAAATTCTTGTATGAATTATTTATCATGGATGAATTATTAACTAGGTGTTACAAAATTCTACAAGTTAAGGCAGCTAAGAAGAAGAAATCAGCATCATCAGAACCTAAATAGATACATAAGAAAAAAGAAGATGAAGATGATGATGATGATAACCTGAAATGGTCAGAAAAAGTGAAGTTGTCAGGATCTATAACTGAGAAAACTAGAAATAAAGCAGGTTTAGTCGGTCAACCGAGGAGAAACCGACAAAGGAAAGTCGGTTCCGTAAGCGATGAATTTCCATTTGGGTCTTTGACGGTGATATTCAATTAAAGACGAGATAACACAAGAGCCTTAATGATCATAGATCCTGAAACTCATACTACATTTAAAGTAGTAGATGACCCCATTCAGTTCATGACCAAACAAGACATGAAGAACATTCAGAGATCAATGGAATTTCTAATTAGTCACAATGAAGATTATGGTAAACTCTTCAATACCATGACAACTTACTTGGACTATGGCCAGAAAAACTGATGAAGTTGTAGAGAAACACTTGGTCAAGATTTCACAGAGAAGAAGAAGTATATGTGGAACACCCACCTGGTTTCCAACTCAAAGGGAATGAAAACAAAGTATACAAGCTCAAACAGGTACAATATGGACTCAAACAGGAACTTGGAGCCTGGTATGAAACACTATCACAATTCTTAATCAACAATGGATTCAGTAAATGAGCCATTGAAAAGACTCTGTTCAATCTAGAAGAAGGTACATGCACTTTACTAGTTTAGATCTATGTTAATGACATTATTTTTGGATCAGAAGATGAGAAGCTATGTGAGAAATTTGCAAATCAGATGAAAATAAATTGCCAAATGAGTATGATGGGAGAGCTCAATTATTTTCTTGGTTTATAAGTGAAAAAATGAAAGATGGAAAGAGCAAGAGACAGAGAGATGAAAATCAGAGCTGAGGCTGAAGAACAACAAAGAGAACCTCGGAAGGAGAGGGAAAGAAGCACAAATGAACCTTGTATTGGATTCCTTCATCATATTCAAATAAGAGATGATGACAGAGATAGATCAGGAAGTCAGTAAAGGTCAAGATTTAGTCAACAGAGAGACTATGCATAAGGCAGCAACAGTGGACAAAGAAACACAGCTGAAATATACACTGGTGGAGAAAAGAACTTTCACAACCTACAGAAATAGGCAAGAATATGATGCCGATGTTACGGACAATGTGAGTGACTTTTTGTAAGATTCCGATTTTTGGGAAAGGGCAGACGTGTCATTTTGCGAAAACGAAATATTATTATTCTGACTTCTTTTATTGGAGTTAAATTATATAAGATCTTTGTATATATATATATATATTCGAGATATATGTATATTTAAGGAAAAGAAAATCTGAATAGTAAGGGTAATTAAGGAAAATAAACCCAATCAGTTTTCCCTAACCTTTTGAATTAGATTTTCCACCTCCTAAACTTTTTCCTACGTGTGATGAGCAAGAATTAGGGTTGCGAGTTTTTGATCAGTTTCTAAGTCAATTCTTAACGGTTTTCAGATCAGAGTAGAGCATCAGAATTATCATGAAGAGATCATCGATTCAATAACAGAAAGTTGGAGCTTTGTCAAGGTATGTTTAAACCCTAGTTCTGTTCTTGTTCGAGTTTGATGGATTCAAACTCATCAATTCGTAGCTTTGTACGTTTAGAAGTGTGTGATCGAATCTAATCTATGTTTGGATTTATCACACATGTTTTCTGTTGAAAGAGGATCAGCTTTGCAGTATTTTTCTGAGTTTGGATTTGGAATTTACCTTGCTAAAAGGTAAGAAGCTCTTCCTACAAACTAATTATGGTTTGAAGTGGTTAGATCATGTTTTCGAAGCGTTTTCATATCAAGGATTTACCTAGATGTTGTTTATAGATTAAGGGATGTTAGGACCTGAGAAAGTTGTGTTTTTAACTTGTTTTTCTGATGTAATTCATGTATAATAAGTTTGGATTCGAGTAGAGATCGTAAACGCATTCACTGGAATGCGCACGCATTCACTGGAATGCGCACGCATTCCTGTTACAGGATTGCCTAGGATAGTTTTAGCAGGTTCAATGCATACGCATTCAAAGGAATGTGCACGCATTGTTGGTTCAGAGTTGATCAGGATGCTCCCAGCACGAACAATGCGCACACATTTGTTGGGCAGTGTCTTTCAGCTTAGGTACTTGTTGGTCCCTTGAAAAGGCTTTGGTTAAGTTTAGAGGGGGGGGTGAATAAACTTAACACTTAAAACTTTTGGAGTTAACAAACTCAGCAACTTCAGCAGCCTGCTGATACTTCAGTAGTCTGCTGACACTCAATAGTCGGCTGACTGTTGAGTTTGCTGAATTTGTGCAGGGGAAATATATCAAAAATGAATCCTTTTACTTGTTGTTAAATATGATACCAAGTATTAGATACTCAGTAGTGATGTGTGTGATTTAGTTGCTAGATTCAGTAGATTGATGTGCTAGATAAACTAAATGCAGAAAGTAAGTAGGTAGATTTTATAGTGGTTCCAGGTGGTGTAATCCTGTCAGTCCACTCTTCTCCTGTGATGTTTGAGGTAATTCACTAGAGATTCTTGAGGTAGCTGTTACAAAAATCCTAAGTTGCTTGTCCTTCACCTATAACTATGGCTTCACAAACTGAACACTTGGAACATGTAGGATTGATGCTCCAAAGTCTTCCACTGGTCCTTGAAGGGTAGGATTGCCTCTTCACCAGCTCCACCACAAGCAACAGTCCTTGACACAAATGTGCTTCATTGTCTTCAGTAAATTCCTTGTAAAAAAAAGTTTGAATCAAGTAAGTGATTCAACTTTCGGCAGCTTGATCAGGATGATATGATCAGCAGCTTGAGGTCTTCAAGTGTGTAAACATGATGTAGCTTGAATGCAGATTACACTTGAAGAATTGTACTGGATCAGTAGCCTTATACTCAGTAGGGTCAGCAGGGTGTTTGATTGATTTAATTCTGATAGCTCAAGATGGATCCTTATTTTTCTTCAAAAATCATCACTTGTATCTGAGTTAGGAGTCCTCTATTTATAGGTAGAAATCCTTGTGACTTATGTTTGAAATTCAAACATAGCTGTTTTGGATTTGTCTGCATCTTGACTTGCTTTTTCTGACTGTTCCAAGGACTGACACCGTCAGACTCCTTTTTGACAGTTTACAGTCTGTCCACCCTTTTACTTGTATCCATTGGATAAAGGTCTGAATCTTTCCAACGTCCCTTTAATCTTAACCATTGATTTGTTTGATAAATCAGAGGTTGTTAGCTGTCCCTTTCTTTGTAATCTTCCAATGTAGCCTTTGATTAAATCGAAATATGTGTCCAGCAGGTTCCTGAGAACATAAGCTCGTCGATATACCCATCGAAGTGATCCATAATTTGTTGTGTTTAAAAACACTTGACTAATCGTCTTTTATCTAACTTTTATTTATGAAGTTAGATTACACCTTTTTGCACATAACTAAGTTCCAATCATTACTTAACTTGTGGAACTTAGACCTTGTACACAATGTATATGTAATCAGTTTAGGTCATCACAGGCTTCCCTAAATTCTGATTCCATATCCTTGACTTTAAATACTAAGTTTTATCCCTTAGCCTTCAATAACTGAGTTTTAGCCCTCAGCCTTCAGTCTTCAGCAAGTTCCTGATTAGTCTACTGACTCAGCTACCCTACCGATCTAGACTAGTCTATTGATGTAAGTCAGCTGACCTTTTACAGTGCTTGTTTGATCAAACCTATACAAGATCAAACTCTAATAAACTTATACATTTGATTTAGACATCTTTTTCCTTTTCTCTATAACAGCTAGTTTGGCACTCATCACTAAAACTTAAAAATAAGTCCAACAATTTCCTATTTTTTGGTGATGATGCCAATACCCTCCTTTCAGCAAAGCAAAAAGATTGAACACAAAAACAGAACAAACTTAGTCAATTCTCATTATAATCAGTTGTTCAAAAGTGTTACAAGCTATATTCAGCAAAAGTAAAGCAAATGTAAGTATGCTGATATATTGTCTTCTTTCTCTTTCTTCCCTTGCTTTCTCCACTTGCTCTTGATAAACTCTTATCTCTCTGATCATTTCTCTCATCCAATCATTTTCAATAAGAGAGAAATCAATGTAAGGATTCACTTCTTTCCACCATTTCCATGCTTCAGACAGAGTGAGATTGATCTGAAGTACTCTGAAGCCTAAACGCATGTAAACATCCTTAAATTCATTAAGTGACTGCTTTGCATTAGTGGTAGGTAAACTTATTTCACCTTTACCACCTCTTCCACCTCTTTCACCTCTGTGTGCAGCCCTCATGGCTTTAACCCTTGCTTCCCAAAACTTAAGTCCTAAAATGGAATTGAGTCCCTCATGGAAACCTTTATCATGGTAAGGTCTTTTTTTGTTGTTGTAGACCTTCTTGTATTCTGCGAGAAGATCATCGGTAAGTGGAAGTACGCAGTGCGGTGCTCCCTAAAAGCATTGGTGTCATCTTCCCATCTTTTCTTAGCAAAGATTCTAGCGACCTCTTTTGCTATCTTCGTTTGGCTCTCTTCCCCTTATTGACATCATCAACAAACGGGACAAGGCGAGGCCATGAACACTTTCTGTGTGATTACTAGATTACTCAGTTGTCCTTCCATGATTTCAGTTCTTGTGTCAACTGTAGTAATCCTTTGTTGCATTGTTTGTTCCAGCAGATTGATCCTCTCAGTAAGCTTAGGATCCAATCTAGTAGGTTGAAGCGTTCCAGCAGATTCAACCACAGCAGGCTTAGGTGACTCAGCAAGCTTATCAAGTTTCTGATGAATGGCTTCAAGTTGATCTTTCAGAAACTTCTCCTTCATTGTATTTCCTTGTCTGATCCCCTTTACATCCAGAGCAAGGTCAACAAGAGCATACTGGGTGGAGGTAATATTGGAAGCAACAGTTTCAGTAGTTCTTCCTCTATTCTTCACTAAATTCATTAAGTCTTCAAACCTCTGCTCTTGCCTGTCCAGTTGAGTTCTCAACCTTGTTATGTCATTTCTAACAGCCCTCAACTCTTCCACAACATGTTCTGGTACTCCACCAGCCATATGTCCAGCAGCTTCATCAGCAGGCTCTTCAACATTGTATTGTGCCCTTTGTCTACTGACAATTAAGGCATAGGTCATGTCTCTCCCAGCAGGGTTAGGACCCTTAAAATCCTCTAGGATAGGATCTAGGGCAGGTTCCTCAAAAATGGGTACAAATGCCTGTTGTGGTTCATCAGCAACATTTTCTTCTTCAGGCACTTGAAATTCTTCATCACTGTAATCATAGTCCAGCAGCTGCTCATCCTCATCAATAACAGCAGTCTGCTGACCATCTTTCCCTACAGTGGTCTTGTCTCCAGTAGGCTTCACTACAGCAGCCTGTTCAACAACAGCAGGGGTTTCCTCCAAACCCAAAGATAGTTCCAACCTTTGTCCAGTGCTGTTTGTACCTCAGCAACCTGTACCACCGGTTCCAACCTTTGTTCGAGTCTTTGTCCGAGTCTCGACAACTCCGAACCACCGTTCCAAATCTATAGTTTGCCGATCATCGTATGCTCGTAGGTTCTTCAACAAATAAAGCATCCGAAACACCAACCGATCCGTTGCCTTCGAATTTATCCCATCATCTATTAAGGCCTCCGAACATCTATGGTGAGATTTTCCACATCCTCATCCATTTGTCCGCCTCCGCGGCCCTCGACGGACTTACCAATATCGTTGACCGTTGTACACTTGGTTCATTTAATAAAGCAGTCCCACTGACTCCCCTGGACCAGAGGGATAATCACCACCAGAGTCAGATGATGAATCATCACTGTCTGATTCATCTCTAGGATCTCTGAACTTGATACCCTCTTCCTTCATTTGTTGATCAAGGAGATCTATCAATCTAGCTTCCAACAGAGAGGTATCAACCAAATCCAATAAATTTTCCACTCCTAATTTCTCAAAAGCCCAATCCTCAAAATCTGTCATTGGTTCTGCAGCTGGCTTTTGTCTCTTATAGAACCCCAATTTCCATTGAAAGTAGTTTGCAACCAATAGGAGTTTAGGATCAACATATCCTTCCTTTTTCTTATTTTCCTTCCTTTCAAATGGCATGGTTGGCTTTCTGGAGAAAGAGCTTATTCTAGATAGAGTCTGTGGGAGTAAGATTGATCTTGAAAAAAAATCAACAACCACTTACAGATAACAGTCCGTTGATTGAAGTAGAGGAGATACCACATACTGATGTGACGCCACCCTCTACCGTAGACGCACTATCACCTCGAAGATCCACTAGGGAACGTCATGAACCCGAAAGGTACACTGGCGTGTATCTCATGGAAGATGAGGACCCCAGAACATATAAGGAGGTGTTATTAAGGCATGACAAAGAGAAATGGCTAGAGGCCATGAATTTTGAAATGGAATCCATGAAAGACAACCAAGTTTGGAACTTGGTTGATCCACCTGAAGGAATTGTTCCTATAGGGTGTAAATGGATCTTTAAGAGAAAGACCGACATGGAGGGTAACGTGACTACCTACAAGGTTAGGCTAGTGGGAAAAGGTTATAAGGATTGACAAGGAGTTGATTATGACAAAACCTTTCCGCATGTTGCCATGTTATAATCCATTAGAAATTTTCTTGCTATTGCCGCATACCATGATTACGAAATCTGGCAGATGGATGTGAAAACCGCTTTCCTTAATGGGAACCTGTCTGAGGAGGTGTATATGACACAGCCTGAGGGTTTCACAGCTAATGATGCCAGGATGGTGTGTAAATTGCGAAGATCCATTTATGGATTAAAGCAAGCTTTTCGGAGTTGGAATCTTTGCTTTGATGAGATAATCAAACAGTTTGATTTCATCAAGAACAAAGATGAGCCATGTGTTTACAAGAAGGTTAGTGGCAGTGCCATTCTGTTCTTAGTGCTTTATGTGGACGACATATTGCTTATAGGGAATGATGTGCCTATGTTACAGTCAGTCAAAGCTTGGTTATCTAAGAACTTCTCAATGAAGGAATTGGGTGAAGCAGCCTATATTCTAGGAATCAAGATCTATAGAGATAAATATAAGAGGTTGCTTGGTCTGTACAATCCACATATATAGACAAGATCCGGAAGAGATTAAGCATGAAGCTGTCCAAAAGAGGATTGCTGCCCCTATCACATGGGGTCTATTGATGGGAACCAACTTTGAAGGTCCGTATATAAAAATTATCTCGTGAACCAAAGTCTCATCAAAAGTCCAAACACGTTAGCTATGATGGGAACCAACGATTATCACATCACATTTCGGCATGTTTCGGGTTAGTTTAGACCCTATTTGGAGTATGAAATGAGGTTTTTATTGCACGTCGAGTGACTCGTCGGTTTTCCGTAAACTCGATCGTATTTTAGCATTTTATACTCGTTTTTATTGAGCACCCGTAGTTTGCGGGGTTACACGTTTGTTTGTTGTTTCCATATGGATGTAGGACTAGGGTGTCTCGAGAGCCCGGAAGACGAGAATTATTGAGGTTGGACGTGCTCGGGGCAAGAACAGAGGTCAAAGGAGGAAAAGAATGAAGTTTTGGGGCCACAGGGGTCCAAACGCACGTTTGGACCCTTCAAACGTGCGTTCTATGTCCCAAGCGGCGTTCCGGACCCAAACCGGCGTTCCCAAATTGCCAAAGTTGATACGAGTTGAGCCCTCCCAAACGCTGGTTTACAATTGCCCTCAAACGTGCGTTTGAAGCCAGTCAAACGCACGTTCCATTTTCCAAACGAGCGTTCCATGCAAGCCAAACGCACGTTTGACTCATTTCAAACGTGCGTTCCACATGATGAGAGCCAGGAGCTGCCCAGAATTGAAGCAGAACGCACGTTCCACTCACTTCAACGTGCGTTCCAATGCTCCTTCTATATAAAGCAGCCCATTTCAGCAGCAGCCACAGAGAGAAACTAGTTTAGATAGGTAGGGGCGATTTGAGGCGATTTCCTTCATCTTTTAGAGTTAGATTAAGTGCTATATATCATTAGAATCGTCTTTCGATCTTCTCTTTGATTGTACAACTCAAATCTTCGATCTGTAACACTTCAATTGTCAAAATTTGATCTTTTGGAGCTCGAAATTTGGGTGTTCAAGTAAGTATGTTTTCTTGTTATTTTATTGTTGTTGTGATGCTTTTATCTTGTTGGTATAACGTAGATTCGATTATGAGTAGCTAGGTTTCTTCGTATGGTCGAACCATGTGAATGCGGATGAAACACCGTTAGATTGATGAACCGGGATGATGTGTAGTGCGTATTTTTTAGTTCTAATCGATAATTCACATCACGAAACTTGTCTTGATCGTTTTAATAGCTTTGAATAAAATTGACGCCTTTGTTCATTGTTGCACACACACACTTAGCTTATAAATGTATGTTGCGGCGGTGTGTGGGAACGGGGTTTCGGGACCGTAGAAGTTTTGGGCTTGAAAGGTAGTTTGACACCTACCCGTGTACTAGGTTGACGCCCTAGTCATCAAGACCAATTCCAATACGGGGTTTATCCTATGAGTTAACGTTAGACGGCATGGTAGAGATAGAGCACACTCCCGGGGTAATCTTTTTAATGGTAAAGTAATCCATTGGATCGTAGTTCGGCCATACTCCGTTTATTTGTCTAGAACTCCGAGTAGTATAATCTTTCTTTATTGCAATAGTGTAATTCTATATCTCTCTTGTTGACCTGAACTGAGAAATAAGTCGACTGTGGTACTCAAAGACCAATCCCTGTGGGTTCGACCTCGGACTCCTCAAGCACTATCCTTCACTCGACCCGGTACACTGCCGGTTAGAGGGTAGATTCTGCTAAGGTTTCGAGTCTTTGTTTGACCGGACCGTAGAAAATACGTCCATCAAAATGGCGCCGTTGCCGGGGATTGGCAACACTTTGATATCACAATAGTTGACCGAAAGCTTGGGCTTAGGTCGTTTTCTTTTATTGTTTTCTTGTTGTTTGATTTGACTTGCGGTGTATGACCCGGAGTTCGGGACTCCTCTGCAGAGCCTTTTTACCCGGAGATTGATAGGCACGCAAGCCGGTTGAGGAGAAGGTCGTCCGCCTCGGTTTCGGACACCGTGGACGGACAAGAAGCTTCGGATTCTTCTTCGAGGGAGAAGGTATGACGACCAACGGAAGAGATAGATTGAATGGTGACGGTACATCTCAAGTTGTGGGATTGGGCCATCTAAACACTCCTCCTCCACGTGAAAGAAATCCTACGGGCCCTACTTTGGTTGCAAGGACGGATGGGAGGAATTTGTTTGATCCCGCATTAGAAGAGGGGTACGGACTCGCAACAACCACCCGACCGGGATAATTTGCAACTTCAGATGTATCAGTTGATTCAACAACAGGCAGCACAGATTCAGCTTTTGCAAGCAAATCAGAATAACCAGAATCAGCCACAGAATGACCCACCTGCCAATCAAGGGTTTGTTTCAGCGAGAGATTATGTGGTTACTCCATATCAAGGGACGGGCCACAATCCAATCAGAATTCCCGCTGTCCATGCTAACAACATGGAACCAAAGCAAAATGTTATAAATCTTATCAGCGAGAATGCGGTTTTCTATGGGCAAAGGAATGAAGACCCTAATGAGTTTTTGGACAATTACCTACAAATAATCTCGACATTGAAGTATAATGGAGTGACCGAGGAGGCACTCAAGTTGATGATGTTTCAGTTTGCTTTGAGAGGGGCTGCAAAAACATGGTTTAATACCCTACCACATGGCTCCCTATCTACTTGGGCGGAAGTCGCCGATGTTTTTCTGAAAAAATATTTTCCTCCGGCAAAGATTGAAGATTTGAAGCGTGAAATTCATAATTTTAGTGGAAGAAAAGGAGAAACAATGAAAGAGACCGTTGAGAGGTTTAGGGCTTTGTTGAAGAAGTGCCCTCCCCACAATTTGAGTACGGTTGAGCAAGTTATCAAAATCTATCGAGCCTTGGATAAATCGGATAGAAATCTTTTGGATGCGGCAAGTGGAAAGGGTTTGACAAGGATTGATCCCGAGTTGGCTATGCAACATATTAATGATGCAATTGAAAGGGATGATGAATGGGTTTCAAGTTCAGGGACAGATAACCCGAATGAGTCTCAACAAACTGTCAAGGCACTTGAAGAACAGTTGGACAAAGAGACAGCTGCACACAATGAGTTGTTGGCACTGCAAACCAAGGTGAAGAAAATGGAAGATGCATTACAGGTTTGTCAGTTATGTGGAGGAAATCATTCGGCTCAGTCTTGTTCGAATCCGAGTAGGACGGCTTATCCTCAACAGTTGCCTCGACAGACACCACAGCCGGTCCCACAGCCGATTCCTCAACAACCTATAGCAAGTGTGTCTCAGCCACAACCAGTTGCAGTGGTGGAAGAGTTGGTAGCCGCACTCAACAGATTGGGAGTGGGAAGCTCGAGCGGAAGTAGTCAACAAGGTCCCGGGAAGAACCTTCAGTTTGGTCAACAGCAGAGTTCTGGTGGGCCAGTGAATCCAAACAATCAGTGGGGTAATAATCCAAATTTGCAAGTTCCATCATACTATCAAGATTTTGAATCATCAATGGGACTTGGCATGGAAGAAGAGATGCAACCGAATGAGGTAAGTTACATTGGAAATAATTCCGGGGGGAATTGGAATCAAGGCAACAACAACCAAGGAAGCTGGAATAACAACAATTCTGGGAATAATGGGAGGAACCAGAATTTTGGGAATTCATGGAATAACAACCAGCAAGGCCAAAATTGGAACCAAGGAAATCAAGGTGGCCAAGGGAATTGGGACCGAGGCAACCGAGGGTGGAACCAAAATAATCAAGGCCAAGGCAACCGAGGTTGGAATCAGAATAGAGAGCAAGGGAACCCTCAGAATTTCCAAGGTGGTTTGAGAGAGAATAACCAAGGTAGTTGGGGTAGACAAAATCAAAACTTCAACAACCAAGGTTATGAAAATCAGAATCAAAGTTCAAGTAATCAGAGTTGGGGCCAGAATCGACAAGGCCAATGGGGCAATAATCAGAATAGAGACCATGGGAGTAGAGAGCAAGGGCAACAAGCCGGCAACCAACAACATAGTCAACAAGCCGGAAACCAAAATTCTGAGACTTATCAACACCCGAATGCCCATAAGCAAAACAGCTCCTATAATCAACAAGGGGGTAGTCCGGGAAGTCAAAGGAAGTTTTCGGATGAAGGTCTTGATCAGTTGAATAAGCTTGTGATTGAACAGAGAGCGGCCATACGGAATTTGGAGATTCAGGTGGGCCAGTTGACCGAGAATAGATCTCAACCGCCTTTGAGTACGGGGCTACCTAGTAACACGGAGAGGAACCCCAAGGAATCTAAAGATGTTTGTGCGGTAGTCACCCGGAGTGGTAAAGAGACGGGTCAACAAGGTCGAGAACTTGAGAAGATGGTGCCAAACTCCGAAAAAGAAAATTTTTGCGATTACAAAGGGCCGTTGGATGAGCAAGAAGGTTTTGATGAGGATGTCGAGAAGAGGGCTGAAAAAGAGAGAATCTCGAGGTTGGAAAGGGAAGTGGAAGAATACAAGCGAAAGTGGGAAGAAGCGATGAGGCCAAAGTCGGATACGATAATCATTGATGTGAAGGAAGAAGAGCCATCGCCACCACTCAGGCCTAAAGGTAGTAAAGGTAAAATTCCCCCTCCTCCACCGGGTTTTGACGTGACCACTTTACCATTTCCTCCCAAAACAACTAAAAAGGAGGTTTTGACCCAAAGTCAAGCCAAATTTTTAGGAATGTTGAGGAAATTTGAAGTGACCATGCCAATGTTGGATATCATTGCTAACATCCCATCGTATTTCAAGTTTTTAAAGAATATGCTTTCAAGTAAAGAGAAAATGCAACAGATGGTCCAGTTGAGTTATGAGTGTTCCGCTATTTTTGAAAACAAGATACCTCCCAAAATTCAAGATAGAGGTAGTTTTACTATCCCAATTACCATAGGAGAGACTGTTTTCAAAAATGTGCTTTGTGACCTGGGGGCATCTGTTAGTTTGATGCCGAAATCTGTGTATGACAAGTTGGGCTTAGGAAGATTAGAACCCACCGGCATGACATTGCAAATGGCGGATAGGTCGGTTAGGACACCGCTAGGGATAGCCGAGGATGTGTTGGTTCAAGTTGATAAATTTGTGTTTCCGGTTGATTTTGTGGTTCTTGATATGGACACCGATTCTAGGACACCTCTTTTATTAGGTCGGCCTTTCCTAAATACTGGGGAGACCTTGATAGATGTAAAGAGGGGAGATATAATCTTACGTGTCGGGCAAGATAGTGTCAAAATTAATGTGTACAAAACCATGAAACACCCTGAGGATGAGGTGAGTGATTGTTTTTCGATAGATGTCATCCACCCTTGTATTGTGGCAAATGTGAATTTACAGGGGCACAAGGAACCTTTGGAAAAATGCTTGATGAAGTCATGCAAAGTGAATGATGATAACCGATTGATGCGAGTTTATGCCATGCATCTCGAGGCGGGTGAGTTCATGGAAGCTAGCTGGACTAAGAAATTGGATCTCGGTTCGCCAGAGGATATGCCAAAGCCATCCATTGAGGAACCACCAACGGATTTGGAGTTGAAGCCGCTTCCTCAACACCTCAAATATGTTTTTCTTGAAGGTAGTGATTTACTTCCAGTTATTATATCTGCTTCACTAACAGCCTTGCAGGAAGTAAAGCTAGTTCAAGTCTTGAAGAAGAGGAAACGAGCTTTTGGATGGAAAATGGTGGATATCAAGGGGATTAGTGCCGACATATGTAAGCACAAAATCATCCTTGAGGATGGGGCGAGACCGAGGCGTCAACCGCAAAGGAGACTGAACCCGCATTTACTGGAAGTGGTAAGAAAGGAAGTGGTGAAGATGTTGACGCTGGGCATCATCTACCCCATCTCGGATAGTGAGTGGGTGAGTCCTACACAAGTGGTACCTAAGAAAGGCGGCATCACGGTGCTAACAAATGAGCAAGGTGAGTCTTTCTCCGTACGCCCTGTTACTGGTCATCGAGTCTGCATTGATTTTCGCATGTTGAATGAAAAGACTAGGAAGGATCATTTCCCACTCCCGTTTGTTGATCAAGAGTTAGATAAGCTTGCTGGTCATGCATTTTATTGTTTTCTTGACGGATTTAGTGGTTATTATCAGATTCACATTGATGTCAATGACCAAGAAAAAACCACGTTTACTTGTCCCTATGGCACCTTTGCATTTCGAAGAATGCCTTTCGGGTTGTGTAACGCACCCGCGACATTTCAGAGATGCATGCTTGCCATCTTTGCTGATCTGATTGATAAATGCATGGCGGTGTTCATGGATGATTTTACAGTTTTTGGGGACAGTTTTGATGCATGCTTGTCCAATATAGATAGGGTGCTTGCTAGGTGCGAGGAGACCGATTTGATTTTGAACTGGGAGAAGTGTCATTTTATGGTGACTGAGGGAATTGTCCTAGGTCACAAGGTCTCAGCTGAGGGGATAGAGGTTGATAGGGCTAAGGTAGATGCTATTTCTAAGTTGCCTATGCCTACTAGTTTAAAAACGTTAAGATCTTTCTTGGGACATGCGGGGTTTTATCGTAGATTTATCCCTAAGTTTGCCCAAAAGGCTACACCTCTTACCTCTAGATTGAAGAAGGGAGTAAATGTGACTTTTGATGATGAGTGTGTGGGAGCTTTCGAGGAGATTAAGAGGCTTTTGACTGAGGCTCCTATTTTGATAGCTCCAAATTGGGAGCAAGAGTTTGAGGTTATGTGCGATGCTAGCGATTTGGCCGTAGGAGCAGTGTTAGGACAAAAGGTGGATAAGTTGTTTCGACCGATTTATTATGCCAGTCACACCTTGAATCCGGCCCAACAGAATTACACTACGACTGAGAAAGAATTGTTGGCGGTAGTTTTTGCTTTCGACAAATTTAGATCCTATCTGGTGGGGTCTAAAGTGATTGTGCATACGGACCACTCCGCGTTGCAATATCTATTCGCTAAGAAGGATGCGAAACCGCGTTTGTTGAGATGGATTTTGCTCCTTCAAGAGTTTGATGTGGAAATTAAAAACCGTAAAGGTTGTGAAAATGTGGTAGCCGATCACCTCAGTCGGATTGAGCCAGTTGAGGGTGACGAATCTGAAAGGGTTGAAATAGATGACTCGTTTCCGGATGAGCGACTATTTGTTGTAGACACTATGTTACCGGAAAAACGAGGGAATTTTTTGAAGAAAGGAAAGGAGGGAGCTCCGTGGTTTGCACCGATAGTGAATTACCTTGAAAGTGGATTTATTGACCCGGAGTTAGATGAGAATCAGAAGAGGAAGTTGGTGAGTGAGGCTAGACACTTTGTTTGGGAGGATCCCTACTTGTTTCGATTATGTGCTGACGGTGTTTTGAGAAGATGTGTAACTGAAGGCGAGAGATTGAGCGTGTTATCCTTTTGCCATGATAGAGAGGCCGGGGGCCATTTCTCGGGACAAAGGACCGCATTGAAGGTTTTACAAAGCGGACTATATTGGCCGACAATTTTTAAGGATGCCTACGCTTATGTAAAAACTTGTGACGCGTGTCAACGTTCGGGGAGAATTTCTAGGAAAAATGAGATGCCTCAACGACCTATCATTGTTTGTGAAGTCTTCGACGTTTGGGGAATTGACTTTGTGGGACCCTACCCTCCTTCTTTTGGCAACAAGTTCATTTTAGTGGCTTGTGATTACGTCTCGAAGTGGGTGGAAGCGATTGCATCCCCCACTAATGACAGACATGTGGTCATTAAGTTTCTAAAAAAGTTCATTTTCACACGGTTTGGTGTACCAAGGACTATCATTTCTGACAATGGCACTCATTTTGCGAATAGAGACTTAGATAAGCTACTCCTTAAGTATGGGGTGACCCACAAGTTGGGAACGGCTTATCACCCTCAAACGAGTGGCCAAGTGGAGGTTTCAAACCGAGGCATTAAAAGGATTCTTGAACGAACTGTTGATAAAAATTCTAAGAGTTGGTCCAAGAAGTTGGATGACGCTCTTTGGGCTCACAGAACCGCATTCAAGACTCCAATTGGTATGTCGCCGTACATGATTGTCTTTGGAAAAACGTGTCACTTACCAGTGGAGGTTGAGCATAGAGCGCATTGGGCTATTAAAGAGTTAAATATAGACGAGACTCTTAGTGGAGAGAGAATGATGGCTCAATTGGTTGAACTGGAGGAGTTCCGATTGCGAGCTTATGATTGCTCGATACGATATAAAGAGAAAACTAAGCTCCTTCATGATCAACTCATTAAGCCTAAGGTGTTTGAGGTAGGAGATGAGGTTCTGTTGTATGATACTCGTTTACATTTTTTTCCGGGGAAGTTGAAGTCTCGATGGTCGGGACCATACACGGTTGAGAGGATTTTTGACTCGGGGGCTGTTGAGATAACGCACCCCAAGCATGGGACTTCAATCACAAATGGCCTTCGTTTGAAGAAATATGAAAAGTTGCCGTTTGATGAAGCTCTCGAAGTGGTGATTTTGGAGGATCCTAAGATAGAGGAAGCCAATTGTTTAGTCCCGTCATGGACTCCAATGCATGACATCCAAATGCTATAACTCACCATCCGTTTTCTTTCTACACCTCGTCTTCCTCGCTCGTATCGGTAGTATAATCTTGAAAAAACCGATATAGTATAAGTCATTTGGTCGAGCCAACGACATAAAACAAAGGCGCTTGGTGGGAGGCAACCCACCCGTTTTTGTGCTTTGCTTGTTTTGAGGTGATGTTTTTTGCTACTTTGCTCTTGATCTGTTGTTGTAAGCCGTAAGACGCGTACTTCTTCACTTTTTCATGCCTTCTGTGACTATGTCTTGGACTTGACTTGGATTAAGATTCTACTTTGAGCACGTTTAAACATGATTGGTTGTTATTGTATGTTTGAATCATATTTGACTATCTTTGTGACATACTTGTTCAAGTTTTCTGACGTGACGAGATCATTTGTTTTTATCACCCCCGGATTCCCCCTATATTATATGCTTTGGCACGCGGACCATGTCCCGTGCATGTATTTCTTGGATATGTTTTTCATTGTATAGGGATTCAGGATGGAGTACTTCACGACCGTTACGGGACTTGATCGTGCCGTTATGCCGGGCTCATAAGCTAAGTCTTTCTTTTACTTCTCGTTCACACACCGAGGACGGTGTTTCACTCAAGTGGGGGGTGGGACGACTTAGCTTATTCACGTGTTCTTAAAAGTATTATGCCATGATGTGATAAACTTGGTTTTTACTCGTTTCCGAGTCGATTTTTAGGCCGTTTTTCAAATTTTCCCAAGGTTTTAACACCACGATATATGCATGTTGTTCACAATTGAGTGGTGAAAGGTTTTTAGTTTTGTGAATGTCTCACAGTGAGTCTACTTTGTCATGATACGGAACACATTTTTAGTACACGTTTGACGACGTTTTGCTTATCACGATTGCTTTACACACCTGTACCCCTAGTTTCGAGGCGAAATAGAAAGGTTAGCCTTGGTAGGAACATGGGATGACAGTTTTGGCGTTCTTTTCGACCCTACTTTGGCCAAATAAGCCTGAGCCGAACGTTTGACCTTCGTAACCCCTCTCAGCCTTGATAGAATGGTCTGACCACCATTCGCTTTATAGCCGTTTCGTTATTTAGCCAGAAACCTACCTTTGAACCTTTTTTTGGTCACATTCCTTTCATTTGACCCTACGAGTGAACTTAATCTTATGTTGGACCACACTTGCCAAGGAAAGTGTGGGGTGGGGGGAATGATGTTTCCAGTGGTCGGTGGTTTCTCGTTTTGGAGCTATAAGGATGAGGAGGAGCTCGGTGGAGCTGTATGCTCGGGTTTTATTTTCAAAATCAAAAAAAAAAAAAAAAAAAAAAAAAAAAAAAAAAAAAAAGAAAAGAAAAGATCAAAAACCAAATAATTGTGTTGTATATAGAAATAAAGGGTTGAAAAACAAGGCAATGCGCTTAAAGTTAATGATGATGTTAGGGTTGGGATAGTCAGATAGGTACTAAGTATTCGAGCTCATCTCACGACACTTGAAACTTAGTCGAGTTTGGCAACGAGTTCGGGTATTTCAGTATCCTATAGTTCCCAAAGTGTTGAAAATGATCAAAAGGAGTTTGGATGGTTTGTTTAGTAGAGAAGACGTGGTACGTGTTTGGATTATGTTCACTCGTATTTCTTTTCTCCAGTTTCCCAAATTACCCTTTTCGATTAACCGAATTTACCCTAGCCTAACGTTTTAACCATTCAAGTCCTGCTGGACCGTGTTTAACCTTGGTTAATCCCGATTAGTGGAGATTCTAGGAAGGGCAGGATTGTGTAAAGTCATTTGTCCGGTATTCCAAGCCCGAAATCGTATTAAGCATAAGTCGTCGTCATTCAACACACACTCACTCCGTGTTATGGTTTGGTAGAGTCAAGGTAATACATTCGCTTAGCTAAATTCTTTTTACCTCGATATTTTGAAGCACATGCATGTACCGTAAAGTTGATTCCTTGGTTTTGTTTGAACGCCTATTTTACTAGAGGGCGAGTAAAGGCTAAGTGTGGGGTGGTGATGGGAACCAACTTTACTGTATATTTCTGTGCAGTTTAGCCCACGATTATCACATTTCTGGCATGTTTCGGGTTAGTTTAGACCCTATTTGGAGTATGAAATGAGGTTTTTATTGCACGTCGAGTGACTGTCGGTTTTCCGTAAACTCGATCGTATTTTAGCATTTTATACTCGTTTTTATTGAGCACCCGTAGTTTGCGGGGTTACACGTTTGTTTGTTGTTTCCATATGGATGTAGGACTAGGGTGTCTCGAGAGCCCGGAAGACGAGAATTATTGAGGTTGGACGTGCTCGGGGCAAGAACAGAGGTCAAAGGAGGAAAAGAATGAAGTTTTGGGGCCACATGGGTCCAAACGCACGTTTGGACCCTTCAAACGTGCGTTCTATGTCCCAAACTGGCGTTCCAGACCCAAACCAGCGTTCCCAAATTGCCAAAGTTGATACAGAGTTGAGCCCTCCCAAACGCTGGTTTACAATTGCCCTCAAACGTGCGTTTGAAGCCAGTCAAACGCACGTTCCATGTTCCAAACGAGCGTTCCATGCAAGCCAAACACACGTTCCATTTTCCAAACGAGCGTTCCATGCAAGCCAAACGCACGTTTGACTCATTTCAAACGTGCGTTCCACATGATGAGAGCCAGGAGCTGCCCAGAATTGAAGCAGAACGCACGTTCCACTCACTTCAACGTGCGTTCCAATGCTCCTTCTATATAAAGCGACCCATTTCGGCGGCAGACCACGAGAGAGAGAAACTAGTTTAGATAGGTAGGGGCGATTTGAGGCGATTTCCTTCATCTTTTAGAGTTAGATTAAGTGCTATATATCATTAGAATCGTCTTTCGATCTTCTCTTTGATTGTACAACTCAAATCTTCGATCTGTAGCACTTCAATTGTCAAAATTTGATCTTTTGGAGCTCGAAATTTGGGTGTTCAAGTAAGTATGTTTTCTTGTTATTTTATTGTTGTTGTGATGCTTTTATCTTGTTGGTATAACGTAGATTCGATTATGAGTAGCTAGGTTTCTTCGTATGGTCGAACCATGTGAATGCGGATGAAACACCGTTAGATTGATGAACCGGGATGATGTGTAGTGCGTATTTTTTAGTTCTAATCGATAATTCACATCACGAAACTTGTCTTGATCGTTTTAATAGCTTTGAATAAAATTGACGCCTTTGTTCATTGTTGCACACACACACTTAGCTTATAAATGTATGTTGCGGCGGTGTGTGGGAACGGGGTTTCGGGACCGTAGAAGTTACGGGCTTGAAAGGTAGTTTGACACCTACCCGTGTACTAGGTTGACGCCCTAGTCATCAAGACCAATTCCAATACGGGGTTTATCCTATGAGTTAACGTTAGATGGCATGGTAGAGATAGAGCACACTCCCGGGGTAATCTTTTTAATGGTAAAGTAATCCATTGGATCGTAGTTCGGCCATACTCCGTTTATTTGTCTAGAACTCCGAGTAGTATAATCTTTCTTTATTGCAATAGTGTAATTCTATATCTCTCTTGTTGACCTGAACTGAGAAATAAGTCGACTGTGGTACTCAAAGACCAATCCCTGTGGGTTCGACCTCGGACTCCTCAAGCACTATCCTTCACTCGACCCGGTACACTGCCGGTTAGAGGGTAGATTCTGCTAAGGTTTCGAGTCTTTGTTTGACCGGACCGTAGAAAATACGTCCATCATGCTATCACTTGATTAGAGAGATAGTTGATAGAAGAGATGTAATGATAGAAAAAGTCCACACGGATGATAATATAGCCGATCCGTTAACCAAGGCATTGTCACAAGCAAAGCATGAGAAACATGTTCACATTCAAGGACTTAGGCATATGGGTGATTGGATTTAAGCCAAGTGGGAGATTGTTGAATAGGTGTCCTAAACCCAATAGGGTTGGACCGGATCCGACCAGGTCGGGTCATTTACAATCTATTTTAGTTAATGTAATAACTTTATTATGCTTAATAAAAGCACTTGTGTTATTAGATATTGTTTAACTTTATGTTCTAGTTGTACATATATAGTAACGTCCCTAGTGTCAAATTGTGATAGAGAAACCATGATAGTGATTTGGGTTGATGAGATCTCTAATCACTTTAACAAGTTTGATACTTAAATGTCTCTAGTCGTATGTACCGCCAAATGGGACAATGATGGTATTATTAGACTAGTATGTATTGGATGTCTTCTATCTTATTGAAGATAGGGATAAATCTCGTCTATCGAAGTGTAGAGACACTTGGACTCTACGTGGAGGAGTATTAGATAATGCGTACGTTAGAATGACCCACTTACACTAAACGTCGCACTATGTGGCGGTTGTGTAATTATCCTTTAGACCAGAGTCTTCATGGCATAACGGTGTTGATTGTCATGGTTTGACACTATTGAGATTTCCCCTATTCACGGGGCGATCATGCGGTAGTGATCGGGTGTGATATTGAAGCATGCGGAATATACACGTTTAGTCATTCGGGAATCGCGTATCCTATGATTGGGATTGAATATCCAAAATGGCCTTCTTATAAGGAATGTCTTGTTCTCATGAATCTTTGCAAAGTTGGAGTAAACGTGTTATTCTGAGAGAGCTTGATATCCGGATTATAAGATACGATCGTTAATGTATTGACACTCGAGATACGATCGTATAGATATTATTACTGCGATAGGATTGTAAGTTACACGGTAACCGTTTCACATGAAAGGTAGTAGTCATTGCCTTTGACTCTTCCGATGATTAAGGGTCACTATGTGTTGCTAGACGCTATCCCGAGATCGTTAGGCTTGAATGGCATTTTCATAAATTGCACTTTGTGTCTATGGCCAACATATTCGGAAGCCTATCGGGTCACACACATATGAACATCGAGTCAGATTAATGCGGTTATAGATGATAACCAAATAAGGAAAGTTTATCTTTAGACTACAAAGGTTATAGTGGTAAATTAATATGGTGGTATTTATTTATTATGAATAAATAAAATACAAGATATTAATTATACATAAATAATATTAATTAAAGAATATTCCGGATGCCATTTAATTGACATTGGGGAGCCACCTTAAAGTGTATAAGATACACTTGGATTGTGCTCTTTAATTAATAAGATTACCATAATATTAATAATGGATATTAATTGATTTTGGAAAAATAGATTTATGGTAATAAGATAAATATAATCAATATAAGATATTGGCAATATTTACATGTTATTTAATATAAGATATAATAATAAAAGAGATAAATAAATCTAATTGATTTTCCTTATTTTAATTGGAAAAGGTTTTCTCTCCTCCACTCTATTAGGGGCGCCCCTCTCACTATAAATAAGAGGTGCGTGTCAAGCTCTTTTGTACATCACAATGGCAAGAGCTAATAGTTCTTGTGTAACATAGTGGGCTTCATATAGAGAGTTAGAGAGAGCGAGAGAGGAAAAAGGCCGGTCTAGCAATCGGAGTTTTTCCGATTGCAATCCAAGGAGGATTCAAGTGAGAGGATCGTATGGATATCGATAGAGGTCAGACGCGTGGATGGCTTGCGCACTGTACTACTCTCCGTTGACGGTCAAAACGACAATCTTATAAATCATCCAAGATATATTCTGTCAAACTACTTAACGTGTTTATTGCATTAAACGAAGACGATCTAGAAAAAGGAAATCAAAATTTTAAATTTCACTACGTTAAACTAGTGATTTCCTAACAACACTTTTCCTCCTTATGGTCTTTTAGCATCTTGTTTCACTCTCTAGTATATAGGAGATGGCCTTTGCTCATATTGTCTTTTGTATCCAGTGCCATGCCTATGTTGGTTTTTCCTGAATGCAATTGACTGTCTATGAGCTGGTTTTCTTTTGTATGATGGTGGGAGAACATTCCAATCATCCTTTAAACGTTAATGTCTTCCTTTACCTTTCACTATACCTTTTTCCTTCGGTAGGCCGGTAGAAAGATGATTTACTATGCTATTATACTGCACTGGTCTTTGGCTTTATTGGTGCAGGATGAGTAGTTGACTCATTGGTCTGTCCTTTCCTGAATTTTTGACTAGTTTTGGTCTTTAATTCAGAATTATTTTAACCATTTTGTTACTTCTCATCTTGACTATTGTAGCCATGACCAGATTTGGATCCAAACATTTTTTGGGGTTTGTAAGCTGTTGCCTTAGCAGCCTCAGCTGATGCAGAAATCTTTTCTACAGGTAAAGTTGTTTCCTTAGATGGTGTGTCAAACCAGATGACTTATCATCTTATGGTTGTTGAACAGCTATATGAGTTTCTTTACTAGCTAAGTCAGATTTTTTCTTATTCAGTTCCTTCTTCAATCTTTTATTTTCCTTTCCTAGATTCTTGTTCAAGCCTTTAATGATTCATTCGAATTTGTTCAAATTCGCTCATGAGATTTTGGATTAGGTTTGCAGAATCAAGAGGGGAAGTAGATTATGTGTTGTATCAAACATAGATACACTAGATGTGGATAAACTAGAAAGTACCTATGTTTCTTCAATCTCCTTAGGCATTAGGCATAGACATGGTCATTCTCTAAGATGGAGGTGCTTCCACTAGCAGCTGAGTCACTGTCAGATGACGCTACTGTGCTACTATCATCACTGCTAGTTTCATCTTTCAGTGCTTTCTTGCTTTTCTTTTTATCAGATGAATGTCTCTTTTTATTTGATGATTTGAGCCTCCTCTTTTCATCTTCATTTACTTCATTTTATTCTGGACAATCAATCTTTTAATGTCCCTTCTTTTTGCAGTTGAAGCATCTGACTTCATTATCTCCCTTCTAAGTGTCTTTACTGGAAGAATACTTGTGTCTGGATGATGAAATCCCTTTGAACTGTTTCTTCATGAATTTGTCAAACTTTCTTATCAGTAAAGCAACCTGCTCCTTCAGCTCATGTGTCTCTTTGCTGGACGAGTCAGCTAGTTTACTTTTTTGGGTGACAAAAATGCATTGGCCTTATTCAACTCTTTGGTACACCCTCCACATTATTTACCTCAAATTCATGAGCTTTCAGTTATGACATCAGTGTCAGAGAGTCCGTTTAAGTATGATCCCTTTGAATACTGAAGTGATTATCTTCCATCTTTCAGGAAAACTTCTCAAGATCTTTAGACACACTTCCTTTTGGTGATATGAGTGTCCAAGTTTTTGTAGCTCACTGATAATGCTTGAGAATATGTTATCCATTTGATCAATGGACTCACCAGTCTTCATTTTGAAAATTTCAAACTTTTATTCAGCCACAAACAATTTATTTTCTTTGATTTCATCTGAACCTTCATTGATGAGGGCTAGTTCGTCCTATATCTACTTTGTAGTTTGAAATCTTTAATCCTCATGAACATATTGAAGTCTAGAGTTTTCATTATCATATCATTTTCAAGAAATTAAAGATTTGCACTTATCGTGTCATCCTTTGTCCAATCCTTTTTAGGTTTCTCTATGAATGCCTCTTGATTTGGACCTGTTGTCTATATAGTCATGATCTTTAATGTACCTTCTGTTGGAAATATTATTTATGTTTTGATGATGATTCGTCAAGAAATTAGACAAATGACTTACAACCCATGATGATGAAGTCGTAACTAACTGTTATAGTGCATAATAAAAGAAGAAGCAAGAAATGGTCAGGAGATAAATGTATAAGTTCTATCTAGAGTCTGAACTTTGTATAGGTTGTTTCAGACAAGCCTTGTAATAGAATAGGAACTAGGCGAACATTTGAGTCACAACAAGAAAAGCGAGTTATAGCAAGAAAAGCGAATATGCTCATGAAGAGCGAGGGTTCAAACTCGGTGATGCTAGAAATGAAGAAGATAAGTTCGGCGGGAAACGAGACTCGGTTGACTTATCTAGAAGACCGAAGAAGCGAGGGACACGAGACTCGTTACGGAAGCGAAGAAGAGCGAGGTGGCAAACTCGGTTGGAAGCTAATTAAGTCGTGACTATAAGTCAGGATTCAGGCAAGTCTGTGGTGACCTAAAACTGAGTTATAGATCATGTAAAACTGAATAATCTTAAGGGCAAAGATTATTAGTTGACTGAATAAGAAGAAATTGATTGGTGTACTCTGACTTAGTCAATTGAAGTCAGATATTAAGTATACAAGGTACTCAGTTTTTAAGAAGAGTAGAAAACTGAGTTAAGGCCTTGTTAAATTCAAACTGACTATACGACAAAAGTTCGTACATGTGAACGTTGGCTAAACGACAAGTGTAACGGGTACAAGAGCTAGTGACCGTTACATCATCCCTATAAATACACAAGAGAATCTCTCAAAGAAGAGAGAGAGGGGGATCAGAAAAAGAGCTTTACAAGCATATACTCAAAGATCCAAATCCAGATCCACAAAATCAGATCAAGATATATCTAAAAAGGGAAGCCAACGGAATTGCCTTGAAGACTTCAAAGAAAGATCCAGTAACCCATTAAGGGGGAAAGAAGGCATCTTGGAGCTACAAAGTCAGATCCAGAAAAATCAGACAGCTCACTGAATTAATCCTTGATTAATTCTAAACCTAACCTTTGTGAAAAAGGGTTGGTTGTGCATAGTTTGAAGAGAGCAATTCTACCTTTCTTCATACAGTTGCAACTTGGTTGCCACAGCTGTTGGTGCAGTCTGAGAACTGTGTGTTGGTATTAGTGATGAGCTGGTGAAGGAGCAATTCCACCTCCAAGAGATCAGTGTGCAGGATGAAGGGAGCAATCTCACCTTTCTTCATTTTGTGCAGACAGTGAAACTTGGGTGTCGTGAAGGACTGTCATAGTACTAGGATTTTTTAACGGTTATCTCATTATTCTAGTGATACCTCCTACGCCACAGGAGAAGGGGAGACGTACGGGATTACACCACCCAGAACTTCCATAAACAAATCTTGTGTTGATTTACTTTATGCATTTGTGTTTGTTTTATTTATTGCATTATCACTCAGCAAACACCGGACACGAGTCGGACATTTAAGCGATACATAGAAGGTCTAGATTTCTATTCACACATCTATTGCACTAAAGTCTAGTTTTATCCACTGCCAGTTGACAAGACTAAATATAAGTCAGCATTAACTTATATTCAGTTTAGCTAACTGAACTCCGCACAAGTTAAGGGACAGGAACAAAACTGAACTAAAGATCAGTTTGAGTTTCAGAGAAACTCAGTTCCTGGAGCTTTTCCAGCTCAGGAATAGTTTTTGGTGACAAGTTTATTCACCCCCCCCCCCTCTAAACTTGTCTCCCCCTCTAAACGTGTGTTAGCCTTTCCAAGGGACCAACAATTGGTATCGGTGCAGTTCTTTCATTTGAAAGAGATCCAAGGATCTCTTTTTAAACCAGTTGTTGAAGACCCCTCACTGTATCAGTTCATTTAGTTTCAATGTCTGCATCTAGAGCTAGAAGTTGGCTTATTCACCCCCTGACTAATTGCTTGCAAAATATATCTGATTTTCAGGATCAAATGATCAAAAGGTTCAGTGCGTCAAATTTACATACAAATTCAGAACCTCTACTCAGTGATGATGTGGATACAAACTTCAATGCTCGTATTAATGAATCCAGAGGAGTTCCATCACTAAGAGACCTCTCAAAAGAAGAAGGAAAGGAATTGTTGCAAATGGTTGTTGATATAAAAGATCCATCACAGCAACAAAAGTGTGTACATTCGAATCCTAAAACTGCATTGAATCATCAAGGAAAGGTACATTCTTCAAATCAGTTATCATTTGCTGAACTTAGTCTGAGAAACTTTGATCTTGTCATGTTAACCGAGAAACTTACGTTGGAACTAAAATTAAAAGACAGAGAACTTGACAAGGAAAAAGATTGGAATGAGTTTCTTGAAGATGATATGTCAAATCTAGCTGAAAGATTAATGTCTAGTAAATTTGACAAAAGCAATGATAATCCCCCACCCCTACCCAGTCTTGAGACTTCAAAAAGTATAAACTTTAGAAATCAAGATACTGGAAGATCTAGTGGATTACACAAGGAAACTAAAAATTTTAAATCTAAAAGAATCCTTGTGAAATCAACTAAGATTGAGCGTAATGGTTTATCCAGAAAAGAGTTGAGAAGGTTTAATTCTCTCAACAAAGAAACTGAAAGTAATATTTCAAGTAACTAACTTAACCGGACCCAAAAAGGTATGGGTACCGAAGAAAACTTAAAGCTGTTTTGCGGGGAAAAGTCGGTTCACATTGCAAAATCCTCGAAAAAAACCGACTTCTATACAAAAAGCGAGAAGGCAAAGGGCGATAAATGACAAATTGGTCAAAAGCAGAAAACTTTTTAGCTACCATCTGACGTTTGGACTGACATAACAAATCACTCGAAGCCACGTGTCAATCTGGGAGAAAAAGTAGAAGCTCATCCCTACAAAATCCCATTGTTTATGACACGACTCTCATTTTTTTAAATGATTGATACATGCAATCTTGACGAAATCATGTTCAATCAACTTCAAAACTTTCAAGATTCCACCCCCAGAATTTCACAAATCAGAAATCCATGGATCGTTACAACATTGATGAAGGAATCACTACAAGCCTGGACGAATTTTGTCAAAAATTCTCAAACTCCACTCTTTCAATCCAAATTGCACAGAAGATCAAAAAGATTCGAGGATTAGAGAACCTGATTGATACAAAGATCACTACTTTATGTCCAGATGGCATCAAAGACTTCTACAGGAATGCCGAAATCATCAACAATGGAAAAGGCTTCAAAACGACTGTTCAAGATAAAAGCTTTACTGTTGATGAATATTTGCTATCACTTGTCTTCGGGTTAGACATAACGGGAGGATCTTCATCTTTCACATTCGGAAATGAAGAAAAGAGTAAACTTTGTAGTATTACTGCAATCAACAAGTAGGAGAAGAACTTCATTGGATCCATCTATCAACAAAAGAAAGAATTCGCAGCCTTAACAATACTTCTTACCAGAAACGTCATTGGTCACGTTCGAAATTTCTATACTCTTTCAACTGATAAAATGAAGATGATTTATGCTATTTGGTTTGGAGAGAAATTGGATTGGAATAAATTTATTCCCAATCAGTTGATAAAGCAAATTTCAAAATAGAAAGAAAGAATCAAAGAAAAAAAGGACACTGGAGAGAAGTTTCTACTGAAAAAGGGCTACACCTATCTAGTCCAAAGAATACTAGATCACTACTCTATCTCCAAATCAACTCCAACCGAAGTCAAAAGAACCTGTGTCCATCAAAGCTGGGAAAAGGAAAATCATTGAGGAAGAAAGTGAAATTTCTGACTCCAGTTCAAGCGAGACCATAAGGATAGATGATAAAACTGTAAGAAGACAGAAAAGGTTGTGGAACAAACTCCAAGCGATGAAAACCGAACCTGGAACGGTAATTATTGATGAAAGTGATGTTGAAACTGATGATGTTGAAGAATCAGAAGGAAATGAAGAAGATGAAGGAAGCAAGGCTGAAGAAACTGAAAGAGAGATTGAAGAATCTGAAGAAACTGAAACTGATGAAGAATCTAAAGGAAGTGAATTTCCCACTATCATGTATGGGGAATACACTGAAGAGAAAAGAGAAGCCATGGAAGATGCGGAATTCTGCCAGGCTGAGTATGAAAAGGAACTGACAGTTCCTGATGTTTATTTTTATCCTGAGGCCAGCACCTCATCTCAGGCCCCTGAGGCATCTACAAGCAAATTGGCAATAGAAGAATCTCAGCATCAAGAAACTGAAGCTGAAAGAAAGAAAAATGTGGAAGAAATCATTGAAGGCGTAATGCACACCCTACAGCAGAAGCTTTTCGACCTACATGATTTCATTGGAAGATCACATTTCTCAGGTCTATTTGAATACTCTAACCTCATAACCCTTCGTAGATTATTTGAAGATTTATATCGCTTATCTTCAAACAAGGGGGAAGATAATGATAATGTTGGTGATGAAGTTAAAGCTGGTACTGGTGGAAGCAATGCTAAAGCTGAAACAGCTGAAGAAATCTATGCCAAACGGTTGATCAAAGAACAAGATGAACAAATAGACACTGATCTACAGACCATTGATCTTCTGTCCATTCAAAAGAATGAAGGAGCGATTGACATTATGATCGAAGAATTGGTCAAAGAAGAGATCTTCAAAGAGACAAGGACTGAGGAAGATGAAGAAACCGCAGTCAAAGTTGTGCTGAGTATCAGAAAGAAACTTGTAACCTGTATCAGATTGCAAGAGGGTCTACAAGCAGCAAAAGACAGAGGGACAAGAACCAAGGGGGAAGATGAACCAGAAAGGGTAGCTGAAAAGAAATCTAGTCTTATCTCAGAGGAAGAAGAGAAGGTAATGAGTGAAGAAATCAAAGAGATCTTGGCAAAGTCTAAAGCTGGCAACAATGAAGAAGCAAATCATTTGCTAAATGAATATTTAGAGATCAAGCCTAGAGATGGTGAAAGTGAAGAAGAAGGAAAAGCAAGAAGATCTCTAGAGACAAAAATGAGTATCTTTGTTGGTGAAAAATTGTTGGCTTTGGAAAAAGAAAAGATGTAATTTATTCAGTTCTTAACTCAGTTGTTTCTTTTTGAATCATGTAATAAACTTAGCTGTTCTAGTTTGTTATTTGTTCTGTTATGATTTCTTGCATTATTCTCTTATTATTGTTTTTAGGGAGGGTTATGATACATCATCAAAAAGGGGGAAATTGTTGAAAATATTATTTATGTTTTGATGATGATTCGTCACGAAATTAGACAAATCACTTACAACCCATGATGATGAAGTCGTAACTAACTGTTATAGTGCATAATAAAAGAAGAAGCAAGAAATGGTCGAGAGATAAATGTATAAGATCTATCTAGAGTCTGAACTTTGTATAGGTTGTTTCAGACAAGCCTTGTAATAGAATATGAACTAGGCGAACAGCTGAGTCACAACAAGAAAGCGAGTTATAGCAAGAAAAGCTGAATATGCTCATGAAGAAGCGAGGGTTCAAACTCGGTTATGCTAGAAGCGAAGAAGATAAGTTCGCCGAGGGACACGAGACTCGGTTGACTTATCTAGAAGACCGAAGAAGCGGGGACACGGACTCGGTTACGAGAAAGCGAAGAGCGAGGAGGCAAACTCGGTTGGAAGCTAATTAAGTCGTGACTATAAGTCGGGATTCAGGCAAGTTTGTGGTGACTTGAAACTGAGTTATAGATCATGTAAAACTGAATAATCTTAAGGACAAAGATTATCAGTTGACTGAATAAGAAGAAATTGATTGGTGTACTCTGAATTAGTCAATTGAAGTCAGATATTAAGTATACAAGGTACTCAGTTTTGAAGAAGAGTAGAAAACTGAGTTAAGGCCTTGTTAAATTCAAACTGACTATACGACAAAACATTGTACATGTGAACGTTGGCTAAACGACAAGTGTAACGGATACAAGAGCTAGTGACCGTTACATCATCCCTATAAAGACACAAGAGAATCACTCAAAGAAGAGAGAGAGGAGGATCATAAAAAGAGCTTTACAAGAATATACTCAAAGATCCAAATCCAGATCCACAAAATTAGATCAGATATATCTAGAAAAAGGGAAGCCAACGGAATTGCCTTGAAGACTTCAAAGAAAGATCCAGTAACCCATTAAGGGGGAAAGAAGGTATCTTGGAGCTACAAAGTCAGATCCAGAAAAATCAGACAGCTCACTGAATTAATCCTTGATTAATTCTAAACCTAACCTTTGTGAAAAAGGGTTGGCTGTGCATAGTTTGAAAAGAGCAATTCTACCTTTCTTCATACGGTTGCAACTTGGTTGCCACAGCTGTTGGTGCAGTCTGAGAACTGTGTGTTGGTATTAGTGGTGAGCTGGTGAAGGAGCAATTCCACCTCCAAGAGATCGGTGTGCGGGATGAAGGGAGCAATCTCACCTTTCTTCATTTTGTGTAGACAAGTGAAACTTGGGTGTCGTGAAGAATTTGTCATAGTGCTAGGATTTTGTAACGGTTATCTCATCATTCTAGTGATACCTCCTACGCCACAGGAGAAGGGGAGACGTACGGGATTACACCACCCGGAACTTCCATAAACAAATCTTGTGTTGATTTACTTTATGCATTTGTGTGTGTTTTATTTATTGCATTATCACTCAGCAAACACCGGACATCGAGTCGGCACGAACCGATACATAGAAGGTCTAGATTTCTATTCACACATCTATTGCACTAAAGGCTAGTTTTATCCCGCGCCGAGTTGACAAGACTAAATATAAGTCGCATTAACTTATATTCAGTTGTGCTAACTGAACTCCGCACAAGTTAAGGGACAGGAACAAAACTGAACTAAAGATCAGTTTGAGTTTCAGAGAAACTCAGTTCCTGGGGCTTTTCCAGCTCAGGAGTAGTTTTTGGTGACAAGTTTATTTACATGTTATTTAATATAAGATATAATAATAAAAGAGATAAATCAATCTAATTGATTTTCCTTATTTTAATTGGAAAAGGTTTTCTCTCCTCCACTCTATTAGGGGCACCCCTCTCACTATAAATAAGAGGTGCGTGTCAATCTCTTTTGTACATCACAATAGCAAGAGCTAATAGTTCTTGTGTAACATAGTGGGATTCATATAGAGAGTTAGAGAGAGCGAGAGAGGAAAAAGGCATGTCTAGCAACAAGAGTTTTTTCCGATTGCAATCCAAGGAGGATTCCAGTGAGAGGATCATATGGATATCGATAGCGGTCAGACGCGTGGATGGCTTGCGCACTGTACTACTCTCCGTTGACGGTCAAAGCGACAATCTTATAGATCATCCAAGATATATTCTGTCAAACTACTTAACGTGTTTATTGCATTAAACGAAGACGATCTAGAAAAAGGAAATCAAAATTTTAAATTTCACTGCGTTAAACTAGTGATTTCCTAACAACACTTTTCCTCCTTATGGTCTTTTAGCATCTTGTTTCACTCTCTAGTATATAGGAGATGGCCTTTGCTCATATTGTCTTTTGTATCCAGTGCCATGCCTATGTTGGTTTTTCCTGAATGCTATTGACTGTCTATGAACTGGTTTTCTTTTGTATGCTGGTGGGAGAACATTCCAATCATCCTTTAAACGTTAATGTCTTCCTTTACCTTTCACTATACCCTTTTCCTTCGGTAGGCCGGTAGAAAGATAATTTACTATGCTATTATACTGCACTGGTCTTTGGCTTTATTGGTGCAGGATGAGTAGTTGACTCATTGGTCTGTCCTTTCCTGAATTTTTGACTAGTTTTGGTCTTTAATTCAGAATTATTTTAACCATTTTGTTACTTCTCATCTTGACTATTGTAGTCATTACCAGATTTGGATCCAAACATTTTTTGGGGTTTGTAAGCTGGTGCCTTAGCAGCCTCAGCTGATGCAGAAATATTTTCTACAGGTAAAGTTGTTTCCTTAGATGGTGTGTCAAACCAGATGACTTAGCATCTTACGGTTGTTGAACAGCTATATGAGTTTCTTTACTAGCTAAGTCAGATTTTTTCTTATTCAGTTCCTTCTTCAATCTTTTATTTTCCTTTCCTAGATTCTTGTTCAAGCCTTTTATGATTCATTTGAATTTGTTCAAATTCGCTCATGAGATTTTGGATTAGGTTTGCAGAATCAAGAGGGGAAGTAGTGTATGTGTTGTATCAAACATAGATACACTAGATGTGGATAAACTAGAAAGTACCTATGTTTCTTCAATCTCCTTAGGCATTAGGCATAGACATGGTCATTCTCTAAGATGGAGGTGCTTCCACTAGCAGCTGAGTCACTGTCAGATGACTCTACTGTGCTACTATCATCACTGCTAGTTTCATCTTTCAGTGCTTTCTTGCTTTTCTTTTTATTAGATGAATGTCTCTTTTTATTTGATGATTTGAGCCTCCTCTTTTCATCCTCATTTACTTCATTTTATTCTGGACAATCAATCTTTTAATGTCCCTTCTTTTTGCAGTTGAAGCATCTGACTTCATTATCTCTCTTCTAAGTGTCTTTACTGGATGAATACTTGTGTCTGGATGATGAAATCCCTTTGAACTGTTTCTTCATGAATTTGTCAAAATTTCTTATCAGTAAAGCAACCTGCTCCTTCAGCTCACGTGTCTCTTTGCTGGACGAGTCAGCTAGTTTACTTTTTTGGGGTGATAAAAATGCATTGGCCTTATTCAACTCTGCTGGTACACCCTCCACATTATTTACCTCAAATTCATGAGCTTTCAGTTATGACATCAGTGTCAGAGAGTCCGTTTAAGTATGATCCCTTTGAATACTGAAGTGATTATCTTCCATCTTTCAGGAAAACTTCTCAAGATCTTTAGACACACTTCCTTTTGGTGATATGAGTGTCCAAGTTTTTGTAGCTCACTGATAATGCTTGAGAATATGTTATCCATTTGATCAATGGACTCACCAGTCTTCATTTTGAAAATTTCAAACTTTTATTTAGCCACAAACAATTTATTTTCTTTGATTTCATCTGAACCTTCATTGATGAGGGCTAGTTCGTCCTATATCTACTTTGTAGTTTGAAATCTTTAATCCTCATGAACATATTGAAGTCCAGAGTTTTCATGATCATATCATTTGCAAGAAAATAAAGATTTGCACTTCTCGTGTCATCCTTTGTCCAATCCTTTTTAGGTTTCTCTATGAATGCCTCTTGATTTGGACCTGTTGTATATATAGTCATGATCTTTAATGTACCTTCTGTTGGAAATATTATTTATGTTTTGATGATGATTTGTCACGAAATTAGAGAAATCACTTACAACCCATGATGATGAAGTCGTAACTAACTGTTATAGTGCATAATAAAAGAAGAAGCAAGAAATGGTCTAGAGATAAATGTATAAGTTCTATCTAGAGTCTGAACTTTGTATAGGTTGTTTCAGACAAGCCTTGTAATAGAATAGGAACTAGGCGAACAACTGAGTCACAACAAGAAAACTGAGTTATAGCAAGAAAACTGAATATGCTCATGAAGAAGTGAGGGTTCAAACTCAGTTATGCTAGAAATGAAGAGGATAAGTTCGCTGAGGGACACAGACTCAGTTGACTTATCTAGAAGAGGCGAAGAAGCGTGGGACACGGACTCGATTCTGAGAAAGCGAAGAAGCGAGGTGGCAAACTCGGTTGGAAGCTAATTAAGTCGTGACTATAAGTCGGGATTCGAGCAAGTCGTGGTGACTGGCGAGTTATAGATCATATAAAAGCGAATAATCTTAAGGACAAAGATTATTAGTTGGTGAATAAGAAGAAATTGATTGGTGTACTACGATTTAGTCAATTGAAGTCAGATATTAAGTATACAAGGTACTCAGTTTTGAAGAAGAGTAGAAAACTGAGTTAAGGCCTTGTTAAATTCAAACTGACTATACGACAAAAGATCGTACATGTGAACGTTGGCTAAACGACAAGTGTAACGGCTACAGGAGCTAGTGACCGTTACATCATCCCTATAAATACACAAGAGAATCACTCAAAGAGGAGAGAGAGGAGGATCAGAAAAAGAGCTTTACAAGCATATACTCAAAGATCCAAATCCAGATCCACAAAATCAGATCAGATATATCTAAAAAAAGGGAAGCCAACGGAATTGCCTTGAAGACTTCAAAGAAAGATCCAGTAACCCATTAAGGGGGAAAGAAGGCATCTTGGAGCTACAAAGTCAGATCCAGAAAAATCAGACAGCTCACTGAATTAATCCTTGATTAATTCTAAACCTAACCTTTGTGAAAAAGGGTTGGCTGTGCATAGTTTGAAGAGAGCAATTCTACCTTTCTTCATACGGTTGCAACTTGGTTGCCACAGCTGTTGGTGCAGTCTGAGAACTGTGTGTTGGTATTAGTGGTGAGCTGGTGAAGGAGAAATTCCACCTCCAAGAGATCAGTGTGCAGGATGAAGGGAGCAATCTCACCTTTCTTCATTTTGTGTAGACAGTGAAACTTGGGTGTCGTGAAGGACTGTCATAGTGCTAGGATTTTGTAACGGTTATCTCATTATTCTAGTGATACCTCCTACGCCACATGAGAAGGGGAGACGTACGGGATTACACCACCCGGAACTTCCATAAACAAATCTTGTGTTGATTTACTTTATGCATTTGTGTTTGTTTTATTTATTGCATTATCACTCAGCAAACACCAGACACTGAGTCCGCACAGAACTGATACATAGAAGGTCTAGATTTCTATTCACACATCTATTGCACTAAAGGCTAGTTTTATCGCGCCGGTTGACAAGACTAAATATAAGTCGGCATTAACTTATATTCGGTTGAGCTAACTGAACTGCGCACAAGTTAAGGGACGGGAACAAAACTGAACTAAAGATCAGTTTGAGTTTCAGAGAAACTGAGTTCCTGGGGCTTTTCCATCTCAGGAATAGTTTTTGGTGACAAGTTTATTCACCCCCCCTCTAAACTTGTGTCCCCCCCTCTAAACTTGTGTTAGCCATTCCAAGGGACCAACACCTTCATTTTAAACATCCCGCATCATCTCATAACTTATATATATCACAGATTTGAAAACTACTTTGAAAATATGTGTAATATCCCGAAATTTTGACTTCCTAATTAATTAGTAAAAGATCTAGTTATTTGGGAAATTATGGGATTTATTAATTGTACGGAGAGATTTAGTAATAATTAAAAAGGAGTTTTAATAAGGAGTTTTAATCACTTAATAAAAGGATTTTCACCCCTTTTTCTCCCTTCTTTTTTCCCCAAAACAGAAATTTTCAGCCCAAAACCCCCCTTGCCGCCGACCCCCATTGTAAGGAAGAAGGAGAGGAAAAAGATCTCTCCTTGGTGTTTAGGAATTCATCATCGGTGATCGTTGTTTTCTTTTTATAGATTCGGACTTCGTGGAGGAGTGATTTTAGCTCGATAGCAGAGGGTTCTGAAGAAACGCAGCTTAACCGGTAAGAATATTTCTATGTTTTGTGCTCCGTTTGGATACTTGGCTTTGTTGTGTATGGATAGTGGTGTGTTTTTGCGTTGGTTGAAACCTATAGTTGGTATGATGCTTTTGTATGGAGTTTTTGGGCTTAAAGTGTTGTTTTGCTGCTGTGTTGTGGAGAAACGGCTCAGAAATCGCGTAGAGAGCTGTTAGGGTTCTAGTCGAAACCCAGGTTGGACGAGCGTCGATTCATGCGGACGGGCGTACGCCCGGGTACATTTCGGACGGGCGTCGGATTAGCCGGACGGGCGTACGGGGTGTTAAATTTGATTCGGGATGTAACAGTTCTTAGTGGACGGGCGTACGGGTTAAGGGGACGGGCGTACGTCGTGTTACCCGGACGGGCGTACGAGGGGTTGTTTTACATTCGGGATCTAACTCGATGTGTTGGACGGGCGTCCGATGGTTTGGACGGGCGTCCGTAGAAGTCTTTGGACGGGCGTCCGGCCTTCCAAACGGGCGTCCGCCTATATTGTTTCCTTCGTTGTGGGTTGTTGGCTAGTCTTACGAACATGTTCAGTGGGTTATGCTTTGGTGAGTTAAGAATTTTAGTGTCTTGGTGAGATTCGGATTTTGGGCATCGAAGTTCGTAGACCCGTAGTGGTTGGGCCGGATAGGGTAGCACCCGAAGCCAGGAACCCGGGAAGGTTTCCTTACGACTTCAGTGTCCTTAGTGTACTTAGGGAGTTGCAGACAGTGGTGTGGTCGGGCCGGATAGGGTAGCACCCGAAGCCGGGAACCCGGGAAGGTTTCCTTGCACCCCAGTACGTGGTGGTCCACCTAGTTATGGTACCATTGGGTGACCTCTAGGATCCTCCTCTCTAGGGCTTTACCCTTTTGAGGGATGTGCACATTCGGGACCTTTAGGTGGTTAGTTGTGAAGTATGGTGTCCGTTATGGTTGGTCGTAACTTTTATTGATTTGTTGGGTCCTCCATAAATTGGGGGTATCCTTCATGGGTTGGCTTTACCTTATGTACACTAGATTTATTCTTACTCAACTTTGTAGTTGACGGTTTGTACTTTCGTTTGACCCTGCTATGATCCATTTATGGGGAGCAGATTCTTAGCGGTATTCCTATGGATGTTTGCTTGTTCGGGATGTCGCGGGGTTTGAGAGCCACGTAGTCGCAGTCACATGTCGTCTACATTATTTGAAATTTCCAATTTTAAAGATTTTGACGTTCCGCATAATTTCATTTACTTCAGGATATTTGTACTCACTTTAATACTTTCTCTCAAAATAATGAATGGTGAATGTTTATTTTCTTTCTGTTGTGGAATGTTGAATGTTACCGCCACGACTGTGTGTCGTGATGAGTGGCACTACAGTGACCAATACCGGCGGCCGACGGGATTGGGAACCGGGGTGTTACAAAGTGGTATCAGAGACGTTCGACTCCAGGACCACCACCTAAAATGAACCTTAAGAATAAGTTCACTAAAATGAGCACAGTGAGGATGTGTGGGGTAGGTATTGAGTCCTATGTAGGGAAGGTACGGTGAGTTCTGATGTATGTGGAAATGTGGCCGCATGTTACAATTAATTTTGGACAGTAAGTGTTAGTATATGTGAAATATTCTGTGGCATGATATAGGTGATAATTGAATATATGATTGTTTACTTTTGTAGTTTTAGCTATGCCTCCTAGGAATGGAAATGAGAGGGACCAGCTGATTGATCAGTTGGTTAAGATGAATCAAGACCTGATTCAGGCGGTCAACAAGCTGACAGAGGATCGTTCTCAGGGGTCGACCACCGGCATGACTAGGGCCGTGAGTCAGCAGAGGCCTAGTCAGTACGATGGTAAGGGAGATCCTAAGGGACTCGAGCGGTGGATTAGGGAGTTTGAGAAAATCTTCGCCACTCTGGGCTGTCCAGAGGAACTAAAGGTTGACCAAGATGCCTTCTACTTGGTTGACAGGGCTTATTTGCGGTGGGGTGCTAACAAAGATCGGTTGGCTCAGACTGTAAATGAGCAAGGGGAAACGGTATTGGTACCACTGAACTGGACTGAGTTTAAGCAGGAGCTGAGGCGTGAATTCTTTCCCGAATCTAAGAGGAAAGAGCGCGGGTCGAGTTCGATAATCTCCGACGGGGGGATATGATTTGTTCAAGAATACTACGAGAAGTTTGTCGACTTGGCGGTTTATGCATCCGAGCTAGTGCCGACCGAAGAGGCCAAGATGGTGAAGTTTGAGCAACACTTAGATTTAGCGATCCGGGATCGTATTGGTGCAAGCAGGGGCTTCACGAGCTTAGAAGAGATGTGTGAAGTAGCATGCAACATTGAGAGGATTCGGACAGAGGTTAAAGCGGCGTATGCTACTAACAAGAGGAAGAGTGTCTCCGAGGACAATCAGGGGCAGCAAAAGCGGAGCAATTCCGGAAACCCACCAGTACGACCTTCCTTTTTGGAAAATTCCCACCTTACCAGGGGCAGTGGTAGTCAGCCAGTGAGAGGTAACTCCCAGGGGTTTAGTCGGCCACGAAGTTATCATTGCAAGCGGTGCCAGAAAAATCATCCGGGTACCGATTGTTTAGGTGCACAGGTTCAGTGTCACAATTGTGGGAAGTTTGGACATAGACGGTATGAGTGCTTTACGGCTCCCACACTCGCCGGGTCGGCATCGGTTACGGGAAGCAACATGGGTGGGACTCCGGGGAGCAACACGGGGAACATGGGTAGGGGTAACCAAAGCAGCGAGTGGTACTCCCGCACGAGCCGACAGGGGGTGCACCTACGGCCACCGGTGGAAACGAAACCGACCATCGGGGTCGGCCGGCACGGTTCGGGGGGCCGAGAAAAATCGACCGGGAGATTATTCGCCTTTGGGCGAGAGAGGAGGCCGAGCGAGAGCAACCACGTAGTGACGGGTAATTTTACGGTTAACTCATTCTTATCCTATGTACTTTTTGATTCGGGTGCATCATGTTCCTTTGTAGCAAGTTCGCATGTTTTGAGGTTAGGTCTAGTTACATCTGAGGTAATTGACAGCAAATTTATGCAACCATCAGGAGAGTTAGTACCATGTTCTAAGTTGTATAGAGATGTACCATTAGTGATTTTGGGAGTCAACTTGTCGGTTGACTTGATCGAGTTCCCTCTCGAGAACTTCGACGTTATTTTGGGTATGGATTGGTTGAACCGGCATAAAGCCAAAATTGACTGTGAGCAGAAGAAGGTGACTTTGAGTGGTCCTAAAGGGGTGCGGGTATCTTACAAGGGATTTGTGGATAAACCTAATGTGAAGATTATTCCGATGATGACTTTGAGATCTCTCGTCGAGAAAGGGTACCCGTTGTTTATGTGTCACGTACATGATGTAAGCACGGGGGATCCTAAACTAGCGGACATTGATGTAGTCCGTGATTTTGGGGATGTATTCCCTGATGAGATACCAGGCATGCCACCCCAGAGGGAGGTAGAGTTTGCAGTGGAGTTGGTGCCCGGGACCAGACCGATATCGAAAGTACCCTATCGTATGGCACCTAAAGAATTAGCAGAACTAAAGGTACAATTGGAGGAACTGCTCGATAAGGGGTACATCCGACCGAGTGTGTCACCGTGGGGAGCACCGGTGTTGTTTGTGAAGAAGAAGGATGGTAGTATGCGGCTGTGTATTGATTACCGGGAGCTGAACAACGTCACGGTGAAGAACAAGTATCTGTTACCGAGGATCGATGACTTGTTCGATCAACTACGTGGGGCAGGTATTTTCTCGAAGATTGATTTGCGGTCAGGGTATCACCAGCTCAGGGTAGCAGATGCGGATATCCCAAAGACCGCAATTCGTACCAGGTACGGACATTATGAATTCACGGTCATGCCTTTCGGATTGACCAACGCACCAGCATTTTTCATGGATCTGATGAACCGTGTATTCAGACCCTACTTAGACAAGTTTGTAGTAGTTTTCATTGACGACATCTTAGTCTACTCTAAGACTAAGGAAGAACATACCGAACACCTGAGGCTCGTACCGCAGATTTTACGGGAAAAACAACCGTATGCGAAACTCTGTCTAAATGTGAATTACGGTTGGAACGAGTGGCATTCTTGGGGCATGTCATCTCGAAAGACGGTGTATCCGTTGACCCGAGCAAGATAGAGGCAGTGACGAGATGGCCAACACCTAAGAATGTTGCAGAAATTCGAAGCTTCTTGGGTTTGGCTGGATATTACCGAAGATTTGTAAAAGACTTTTCCAAGATTGCGAGACCGATGACTGCATTGATGCAGAAAGAGAACCAGTTTAAGTGGGATGACAATTGTGAGAGGGCGTTCCAACTACTCAAAGAACGGTTGACTACAGCTCCGGTGTTAGCGTTGCCGGATGGGAATAAGGACATCGAGGTTTATACCGATGCATCGAAGAATGGCCTGGGTTGTGTGCTGATGCAACGGAGGCGAGTGATCGCGTATGAATCAAGGCAGCTTAAGCCGTATGAGAGTAACTACCCAACCCACGACTTAGAGTTGGCAGCTGTGGTCTTCGCATTGAAGATATGGCGACACTACTTGTATGGAATAACTTTCAAGGTGTTTTCAGATCACAAGAGCCTGAAGTACATATTCACACAGAAGGAGCTCAATATGCGTCAGAGGCGTTGGTTGGAGTTAATTAAAGATTATGAGATGGAAATTCAATACCACGAAGGGAAGGCCAATGTAGTGGCGGACGCTTTGAGTCGGAAGTCGATTCATCCCTTGTGCGAGGAGGTAGCACGGATCAGATTGCGAGAAGAGTTGGACCGCATGGATATTTGTGTCATCCAGAAAGGCGGAGATAAAAGCGACTTCGTCTTGCAACCCGAATTATACGCTGAGATCCGGGTGAGACAAGTGGGTGACAAGGTAATCGAGGCAAAGAAGGCCAAGATTGGTACAGATGGTGCGGCTGATTTTACGTTACATGAGGATGGTAGTATTCGGTTTAAGGGTCGGTGGTGTGTACCAGCCGACGAAGAACTCAAGAGGCGGATCTTGGGTGAAGCTCATAGTACGCCTTATTCGGTTCATCCGGGAGGAGACAAACTGTATAAAGATCTCAGGAAAACCTTTTGGTGGCCTAATATGAAACGTGAAGTAGCGGAATTTGTGTCAAAGTGCTTGACTTGTCGAAGATCAAGATTGAACATCGACGGCCACGAGTATCTTTGCGGCCGTTGGATGTGCCGGTGTGGAAGTGGGATTCCATCTCCATGGATTTTGTATGTGGATTGCGAGGAGCCCTAAAGGGAATAATATGATTTGGGTCGTTGTGGATAGGATCGACTAAAGCGGCGCATTTCATTCCGATGAAAGACACTTGGAGTAAGACGGAGTTGGCTATGGCATACCGGAGGAATATTGTGAGACTACATGGTATACCCAGCAGCATTGTGTCAGATAAGGATGCGAGATTCATATCTCGGTTTTGGCAGGAGCTACAGGCAGCCTTGGGGACGGAACTACGAATGAGTACAGCTTTTCACCCCGCTACCGATGGTCAGACGGAGAGGACCACACAAACCTTGGAAGACATGCTGAGGGCATGTGTGTTAGAATTCAAAGGCTCTTGGGAGGAAAAGCTCGATCTTATTGAGTTCTCATACAACAACAGCTACCATGCCAGTATTAAGATGGCACCTTTTGAGGCACTTTATGGTAGGAAGTGCAAGAGTCCGGTTTGTTGGGACGATTCGTCCGAGGCAGTGGTTTTGGGACTGCAGATGATCGAAGATACCGTCAAGCAGGTACAGATAATCCGAGAAAAGATGACGGCTGCCAAAGATCGGCAGAAGAGTTATGCAGACTTACACCGCCGGGATATTGAGTTCGCCGTGGGCGATAAAGTATTACTACGAGTATCACCAACCAGAGGAGTGATGCGTTTTGGCAAAAAGGGGAAGTTGAGTCCCAAGTACGTGGGGCCATATGAGATCTTGGACCGCATAGGCGAAGTGGCATACCGATTAGCTTTGCCACCGGCGTTGGATAAAGTGCATAACGTGTTCCATGTATCTCAATTGCGCAAGTACGTGAGTGATCCTTCTCACGTGATCGAACCGGAGGTGGTTGAGCTAGATCAGTCCTTGACCTACGAGGAGGTACCGGTGCAGATATTAGATACCAAGGTACGGAAAACAAGGGGACGTGAGGTTAGCATCATCAAGGTCTTATGGTCTAACCATGCCACCGAGGAGGCGACATGGGAAGCTGAGGATGCTATGCGACAGAAGTACCCGCATTTGTTCTCTTAAGGTATGCAATTTTCAAGCCTTGCACGTTAAATCCTTTTGCTTATCTTCGGGGACGAAGGGTGTTTTAAGGGGGGTGGATCAACGCCCGGTTAGAACCTGAACTTCGAGGACGAAGTTTTGTTTTAAGGGGGGAGGATGTAATATCCCGAAATTTTGACTTCCTAATTACTTAGTAAAAGATCTAGTTATTTGGGAAATTATGGGATTTATTAATTGTACGGAGAGATTTAGTAATAATTAAAAAGGAGTTTTAATAAGGAGTTTTAATCACTTAATAAAAGGATTTTCACCCCTTTTTCTCCCTTATTTTTTCCCCAAAACAGAAATTTTCAGCCCAAAACCCCCCTTGCCGCCGACCCCCTTGTAAGGAAGAAGGAGAGGAAAAAAATCTCTCCTTGGTGTTTAGGAATTCGTCATCGGTGATCGCTGTTTTCTTTTTATAGATTCGGACTTCGTGGAGGAGCGATTTTAGCTCGATAGCAGAGGGTTCTCAAGAAACGCAGCTTAACCGGTAAGAATATTTCTATGTTTTGTGCTCCATTTGGATACTTGGCTTTGTTGTGTATGGATAGTGGTGTGTTTTTGCGTTGGTTGAAACCTATAGTTGGTATGATGCTTTTGTATGGAGTTTCTGGGCTTAAAGTGTTGTTTTGCTGTTGTGTTGTGGAGAAACAGCTCAGAAATCGCGTAGAGAGCTGTTAAGGTTCTAGTCGAAACCCAGGTTGGACGAGCATCTGATTCATGCGGACGGGCGTCTGCCCTGGGTACATTTCGGACGGGCGTCAGGGGTGTTAAATTTGATTCAGGATGTAACAGTTCTTAGTGGACGGGTGTCTGGGTTAAGGGAACGGGCGTCTGGGTTACCTGGACGGGCGTCTGGGTTACCTGGACGGGCGTCTGAGGGGTTGTTTTACATTCAGGATCTAACTCTGATGTGTTGGACGGGCGTCCAGTAGAGTCTTTGGACGGGCGTCCGGCCTTCCAAACGGGCGTCCAGTCTATATTGTTTCCTTCGTTGTGGGTTGTTGGCTAGTCTTACGAACATGTTCAGTGGGTTATGCTTTGGTGAGTTAAGAATTTTAGTGTCTTGGTGAGATTCGGATTTTGGGCATCGAAGTTCGTAGACCCGTAGTGGTTGGGCCGGATAGGGTAGCACCCGAAGCCGGGAACCCGGGAAGGTTTCCTTACGACTTCAGTGTCCTTAGTGTACTTGGGGAGTTGCAGACAGTGGTGTGTTCGGGCCGGATAGGGTAGCACCCGAATCCGGCAACCCGGGAAGGTTTCCTTGCACCCCGGTACGTGGTGGTCCACCTAGTTATGGTACCATTGGGTGACCTCAGGATCCTCCTCTCAGGGCTTTACCCTTTTGAAGGATGTGCACATTCGGGACCTTTAGGTGGTTAGTTGTGAAGTATGGTGTCCGTTATGGTTGGTTGTAACTTTTATTGATTTTTTGGGTCCTGCATAAATTGGGGGTATCCTTCATGGGTTGGCTTTACCTTATGTACACTAGATTTATTCTTACTCAACTTTGTAGTTGACGGTTTGTACTTTCGTTTGACCCTGCTATGATCCATTTATGGGGAGCAGATTCTTAGCAGGTATTCCTATGGATGTTTTCTTGTTGCTGGGATGTCGCGGGGTTTGAGAGCCACGTAGTCGCAGTCACATGTCGTCTACATTATTTGAAATTTCCAATTTTAAAGATTTTGACGTTCCGCATAATTTCATTTACTTCAGGATATTTGTACTCACTTTAATACTTTCTCTCAAGATAATGAATGGTGAATGTTTATTTTCTTTCTATTGTGGAATGTTGAATGTTACCGCCACGACTGTGTGTCGTGATGAGTGGCACTACAGTGACCAATACCGGCGGCCGACGGGATTGGGAACCGGGGTGTTACAAAGTGGTATCAGAGACGTTCGACTCCAGGACCACCACCTAAAATGAACCTTTAGAATAAGTTCACTAAAATGAGCACAGTGAGGATGTGTGGGGTAGGTATTGAGTCCTATGTAGGGAAGGTACGGTGAGTTCTGATGTATGTGGAAATGTGCCCGCATGTTACAATTAATTTTGGACAGTAAGTGTTAGTATATGTGAAATATTCTGTGGCATGATATATGTGATAATTGAATATATGATTGTTTACTTTTGTAGTTTTAGCTATGCCTCCTAGGAATGAAAATGAGAGGGACCAGCTGATTGATCAGTTTGTTAAGATGAATAAAGACCTGATTCAGGCGGTCAACAAGCTGACAGAGGATCGTTCTCAGGGGTCGACCACCGGCATGACTAGGGCCGTGAGTCAGCAGAGGCCTAGTCAGTACGATGGTAAGGGAGATCCTAAGGGACTCGAGCGGTGGATTAGGGAGTTTGAGAAAATCTTCGCCACTCTGGGCTGTCCAGAGGAACTAAAGGTCGACCAAGGCGCCTTCTACTTGGTTGACGGGGCTGATTTGCGGTGGGGTGCTAACAAAGATCGGTTGGCTCGGATCGTAAATTAGCAAGGGGAAACGGTATTGGTACCACCGAGGCGGGTGAGTTTAAGCGGGAGCCGAGGCGTGAATTCTTTCCCGAATCTAAGAGGAAAGAGGCGCGGGTCGAGTTCGATAGTCTCCGACGGGGGATATGACTGTTCAAGAATACTACGAGAAGTTTGTCGACTTGGCAGTTTATGCATCTGAGCTAGTGCCGACTGAAGAGGCCAAGATGGTGAAGTTTGAGCAACACTTAGATTTAGCGATCCGGGATCGTATGGGTGCAAGCAGGGGCTTCACGAGCTTAGAAGAGATGTGTGAAGTAGCATGCAACATTGAGAGGATTCGGAGAGAGGTTAAAGCGGCGTATGCTACTAACAAGAGGAAGAGTGTCTCCGAGGACAATCAAGGGCAGCAAAAGCGGAGCAATTCCGGAAACCCACCAGTACGACCGTCCTTTTCGGAAAATTCCCACCTTACCAGGGGCAGTGGTGGTCAGCCAGTGAGAGGTAACTCCCAGGGGTTTAGTCGGCCACGAAGTTATCATTGCAAGCGGTGCCAGAAAAATCATCCGGGTACCGATTGTTCAGGTGCGCAGGTTCAGTGTCACAATTGTGGGAAGTTTGGACATAGACGGTATGAGTGCTTTACGGCTCCCACACCTGCCGGGTCGGCATCGGTTACGGGAAGCAACATCGGTGGGACTCCAGGGAGCAACACGGGGAACATGGGTAGGGGTAACCAGCAGCAGAGTGGTACTCCTGCACAGAGCCGACAGGGGGGTGCACCTACGGCCACTGGTGGAAACAGAAACCGACCATCAGGGTCGGCCAGCACAGTTCAGGGGGCTGAGAAAAATCAGACTGGGAGATTATTCGCACTGGGCAGAGAGGAGGCCGAGCAGAGCAACCACGTAGTGACGGGTAATTTTTACGGTTAACTCATTCTTATCCTATGTACTTTTTGATTCGGTGCATCATGTTCCTTTGTAGCAAGTTCGCATGTTTTGAGGTTAGGTCTATTTACATCTGAGGTAATTGACAGCAAATTTATGCAACCATCAGGAGAGTTAGTACCATGTTCTAAGTTTTATAGAGATGTACCATTAGTGATTTTGGGAGTCAACTTGTCGGTTGACTTGATCGAGTTCCCTCTCGAGAACTTCGACGTTATTTTGGGTATGGATTGGTTGAACCGGCATAAAGCCAAAATTGACTGTGAGCAGAAGAAGGTGACTTTGAGAGGTCCTAAAGGGGTGCGGGTATCTTACAAGGTATTTGTGGATAAACCTAATGTGAAGATTATTCCGGTGATGACTTTGAGATCTCTCGTCGAGAAAGGGTACCCGTTGTTTATGTGTCACGTACATGATGTAAGCCCGGGGGATCCTAAACTAGCGGACATTGATGTAGTCCGTGATTTTGGGGATGTATTCCCTAATGAGATACCAGGCATGCCACCCCAGAGGGAGGTAGAGTTTGCAGTGGAGTTGGTGCCCGGGACCAGACCGATATCGAAAGTACCCTATCGTATGGCACCTAAAGAATTAGCAGAACTAAAGGTACAATTGGAGGAACTGCTCGATAAGGGGTACATCCGACCGAGTGTGTCACCGTGAGGAGCACCGGTGTTGTTTGTGAAGAAGAAGGATGGTAGTATGCGGTTTGTGTATTGATTACCGGGAGCCGAACAACGTCACAGTGAAGAACAAGTATCCGTTACCGAGGATCGATGACTTGTTCGATCAACTACAGGGGGCAGGTATTTTCTCGAAGATTGATTTGCGGTCAGGGTATCACCAGCTCAGGGTAGCAGATGCGGATATCCCAAAGACCGCATTTCGTACCAGGTACGGACATTATGAATTCACGGTCATGCCTTTCGGATTGACCAACGCACCAGCAGTTTTCATGGATCTAATGAACCGTGTATTCAGACCCTACTTAGACAAGTTTGTAGTAGTTTTCATTGACGACATCTTAGTCAACTCTAAGACTAAGGAAGAACATACCGAACACCTGAGGCTCGTACTGCAGATTTTACGGGAAAAACAACTGTATGCTAAACTGTCTAAATGTGAATTCTGGTTGGAACGAGTGGCATTCTTGGGGCATGTCATCTCGAAAGACGGTGTATCCGTTGACCCGAGCAAGATAGAGGAAGTGACGAGATGGCCAACACCTAAGAATGTTGCAGAAATTCGAAGCTTCTTGGGTTTGGCTGGATATTACCGAAGATTTGTAAAAGACTTTTCCAAGATTGCGAGACCGATGGCGCATTGATGCGAAAGAGAACTGTTTAAGTGGGATGACAATTGTGAGAGGGTGTTCCAACTACTCAAAGAACGGTTGACTACGGCTCCGGTGTTAGCGTTGCCGGATGGGAATGAGGACATCGAGGTTTATACCGATGCATCGAAGAATGGCCTGGGTTGTGTGCTGTTGCAACGGAGGCGAGTGATTGCGTATGCATCAAGGCGGCTTAAGCCGTATGAGAGTAACTACCCAACCCATGACTTAGAGTTGACGAAATTTGTGGTCTTCGCATTGAAGATATGGCGACACTACTTGTATGGAATAACTTTCAAGGTGTTTTCAGATCACAAGAGCCTGAAGTACATATTCACACAGAAGGAGCTCAATATGCGTCAGAGGCGTTGGTTGGAGTTAAATAAAGATTATGACATGGAAATTAAATACCACGAAGGGAAGGCCAATGTAGTGGCGGACGCTTTGAGTCAGAAGTCGATTCATTCCTTGTGCGAGGAGGTAGCACGGATCAGATTGCGAGAAGAGTTGGACCGCATGGATATTTGTGTCATCCAGAAAGGCGGAGATAAAAGCGACTTCGTCTTGCAACCCGAATTATATGCTAAGATCCGGGTGAGACAAGTGGGTGACAAGGTAATCGAGGCAAAGAAGGCCAAGATTGGTACAGATGGTGCGGCTGATTTTACGTTACATGAGGATGGTAGTATTCGGTTTAAGGGTCGGTGGTGTGTACCAGCCGACGAAGAACTCAAGAGGCGGATCTTGGGTGAAGCTCATAGTACGCCTTATTCGGTTCATCCGGGAGGAGACAAACTGTATAAAGATCTCAGGAAAACCTTTTGGTGGCCCAATATGAAACGCGAAGTAGCGGAATTTGTGTCAAAGTGCTTGACTTGTCAGAAGATCAAGATTGAACATCGACGGCCACAGGGTATGCTGCAGCCGTTGGATGTGCCGGTGTGGAAGTGGGATTCCATCTCCATGGATTTTGTATGTGGATTGCGAGGAGCCCTAAAGGGAATAATATGATTTGGGTCGTTGTGGATAGGATCGACTAAAGCGGCGCATTTCATTCCGATGAAAGACACTTGGAGTAAGACGGAGTTGGCTATGGCATACCGGAGGAATATTGTGAGACTACATGGTATACCCAGCAGCATTGTGTCAGATAGAGATGCGAGATTCATATCTCAGTTTTGACAGGAGCTACAGGCAGCCTTGGGGACGGAACTACGAATGAGTACAGCTTTTCACCCTGCTACCGATGGTCAGACGGAGAGGACCATACAAACCTTGGAAGACATGCTGAGGGCATGTGTGTTAGAATTCAAAGGCTCTTAGGAGGAAAAGCTCGATCTTATTGAGTTCTCATACAACAACAGCTACCATGCCAGTGTTAAGATGGCACCTTTTGAGGCACTTTATGGTAGGAAGTGCAAGAGTCCGGTTTGTTGGGACGATTCGTCCGAGGCAGTGGTTTTGGGACCGCAGATGATCGAAGATACGGTCAAGCAGGTACAGATAATCCGAGAAAAGATGAAGGCGCCCAAGATAGGCCAGAAGAGTTATGCAGACTTACACCGCCGGGATATTGAGTTCGCCGTGGGCGATAAAGTATTACTACGAGTATCACCAACCAGAGGAGTGATGCGTTTTGGCAAAAAGGAGAAGTTGAGTCCCAAGTACGTAGGGCCATATGAGATCTTGGACCGCATAGGCGAAGTGGCATACCGATTAGCTTTGCCACCGGCGTTGGATAAAGTGCATAACGTGTTCCATGTATCTCAATTGAGCAAGTACGTGAGTGATCCTTCTCACGTGATCGAACCGTAGGTGGTTGAGCTAGATCAGTCCTTGACCTACGAGGAGGTACCGGTGCAGATATTAGATACCAAGGTACGGAAAACAAGGGGACGTGAGGTTAGCATCGTCAAGGTCTTATGGTCTAACCATGCCACCGAGGAGGCGACATGGGAAACTGAGGATGCTATGCGACAGAAGTACCCGCATTTGTTCTCTTAAGGTATGCAATTTTCAAGCCATGCACGTTAAATCCTTTTGCTTATCTTCGGGGACGAAGGGTGTTTTAAGGGGGGGTGGATCAACGCCCGGTAAGAACCTGAACTTCGAGGACGAAGTTTTGTTTTAAGGGGGGAGGATGTAATATCCCAAAATTTTGACTTCCTAATTAATTAGTAAAAGATCTAGTTATTTGGGAAATTATGGGATTTATTAATTGTACGGAGAGATTTAGTAATAATTAAAAAGGAGTTTTAATAAGGAGTTTTAATCACTTAATAAAAGGATTTTCACCCCTTTTTCTCCCTTATTTTTTCCCCAAAACGAAATTTTCAGCCCAAAACCCCCTTGCCGCCGACCCCCTTGTAAGGAAGAAGGAGAGGAAAAAAATCTCTCCTTGGTGTTTAGGAATTCGTCATCGGTGATCGTTGTTTTCTTTTTATAGATTCGGACTTCGTGGAGGAGCGATTTTAGCTCGATAGCAGAGGGTTCTCAAGAAACGCAGCTTAACCGGTAAGAATATTTCTATGTTTTGTGCTCCGTTTGGATACTTGGCTTTGTTGTGTATGGATAGTGGTGTGTTTTTGTGTTGGTTGAAACCTATAATTGGTATGATGCTTTTGTATGGAGTTTCTGGGCTTAAAGTGTTGTTTTTTCTTTGTGTTGTGGAGAAACGGATCGAAATCGCGTAGAGAGGCTGTTAGGGTTCTAGTCGAAACCCGGGTTGGACGAGCGTCGATTCATGCGGACGGGCGTACGCCCGGATACATTTCGGACGGGCGTCCGGATTAGCGGACGGGCATACGGGGTGTTAAATTTGATTCGGGATGTAACGAGTTCTTAGTGGACGGGCGTACGGGTTAAGGGGACGGGCGTCTGGGTTACCTGGACGGGCGTCTGAGGGGTTGTTTTACATTCAGGATCTGACTCTGATGCGTTGGACGGGCGTCCGATGGTTTGGACGGGCGTCCAGTAGAGTCTTTGGACGGGCGTCCGGCCTTCCAAACGGGCGTCCAGTCTATATTGTTTCCTTCGTTGTGGGTTGTTGGCTAGTCTTACGAACATGTTCAGTGGGTTATGCTTTGGTGAGTTAAGAATTTTAGTGTCTTGGTGAGATTCGGATTTTGGGCATCGAAGTTCGTAGACCCGTAGTGGTTGGGCCGGATAGGGTAGCACCCGAAGCCGGCAACCTGGGAAGGTTTCCTTACGACTTTAGTGTCCTTAGTGTACTTGGGGAGTTGCAGACAGTGGTGTGGTCGGGCCGGATAGGGTAGCACCCGAAGCCGGGAACCCGGGAAGGTTTCCTTGCACCCCAGTACGTGGTGGTCCACCTAGTTATGGTACCATTGGGTGACCTCTAGGATCCTCCTCTCAGGGCTTTACCCTTTTGAAGGATGTGCACATTCGGGACCTTTAGGTGGTTAGTTGTGAAGTATGGTGTCCGTTATGGTTGGTCGTAACTTTTATTGATTTGTTGGGTCCCTGCATAAATTGGGGGTATCCTTCATGGGTTGGCTTTACCTTATGTACACTAGATTTATTCTTACTCAACTTTGTAGTTGACGGTTTGTACTTTCGTTTGACCACTGCTATGATCCATTTATGGGGAGCGAGATTCTTAGCGAGGTATTCCTATGGATGTTTGCTTGTTGCTAGGATGTCGCGGGGTTTGAGAGCCACGTAGTCGCGATCACATGTCGTCTACATTATTTGAAATTTCCAATTTTAAAGATTTTGACGTTCCGCATAATTTCATTTACTTCGGGATATTTGTACTCACTTTAATACTTTCTCTCAAAATAATGAATGGTGAATGTTTATTTTCTTTCGTTGTGGAATGTTGAATGTTACCGCCACGACCGTGTGTCGTGATGAGTGGCACTACGGTGACCAATACCGGCGGCCGACGGGATTGGGAACCGGGTGTTACAAAGTGGTATCGGAGACGTTCGACTCCGGGACCACCACCTAAAATGAACCTTAAGAATAAGTTCACTAAAATGAGCACAGTGAGGATGTGTGGGGTAGGTATTGAGTCCTATGTAGGGAAGGTACGGTGAGTTCTGATGTATGAGGAAATGTTGCCGCATCTTACAATTAATTTTGGACAGTAAGTGTTAGTATATGTGAAATATTCTGGGGCATGATATAGGTGATAATTGAATATATGATTGTTTACTTTTGTAGTTTTAGCTATGCCTCCTAGGAATGGAAATGAGAGGGACCAGCTGATTGATCAGTTGGTTAAGATGAATCAAGACCTGATTCAGGCGGTCAACAAGCTGACAGAGGATCGTTCTCGGGGGTCGACCACCGGCATGACTAGGGCCGTGAGTCGGCCAGAGGCCTAGTCAGTACGATGGTAAGGGAGATCCTAAGGGACACGAGCGGTGGATTAGGGAGTTTGAGAAAATCTTCACCACTCTGGGCTGTCCAGAGGAACTAAAGGTCGACCAAGCTGCCTTCTACTTGGTTGACAGGGCTGATTCGCGGTGGGGTGCTAACAAAGATCGGTTGGCTCGGACTGTAAATGAGCAAGGGGAAACGGTATTGGTACCACTGAACTGGACTGAGTTTAAGCAGGAGCTGAGGCGTGAATTCTTTCCCGAATCTAAGAGGAAAGAGCTGCGGGTCGAGTTCGATAATCTCCGATAGGGGGATATGACTGTTCAAGAATACTATGAGAAGTTTGTCGACTTGGCAGTTTATGCATCTGAGCAAGTGCCGACTGAAGAGGCCAAGATGCCGAAGTTTGAGCAACACTTAGATTTAGCGATCCGGGATCGTATGGGTGCAAGCGGGGCTTCACGAGCTTAGAAGAGATGTGTGAAGTAGCATGCAACATTGAGAGGATTCGGAGAGAGGTTAAAGCGGCGTATGCTACTAACAAGAGGAAGAGTGTCTCCGAGGACAATCAGGGGCAGCAAAAGCGGAGCAATTCCGGAAACCCACCATTACGACCGTCCTTTTCGGAAAACTCCCACCTTACCAGGGGCAGTGGTGGTCAGCCAGTGAGAGGTAACTCCCAGGGGTTTAGTCGGCCACGAAGTTATCATTGCAAGCGGTGCCAGAAAAATCATCCGGGTACCGATTGTTCAGGTGCGCAGGTTCAGTGTCACAATTGTGGGAAGTTTGGACATAGACGGTATGAGTGCTTTACGGCTCTCACACCTGCCGGGTCGGCATCGGTTACCGGAAGCAACATGGGTGGGACTCTAGGGAGCAACACGGGGAACATGGGTAGGGGTAACCAGCAGCAGAGTGGTACTCCTGCACGAGCCGACAGGGGGGTGCACCTACGGCCACCGGTGGAAACGAGAAACCGACCATCGGGGTCGGCCGGCCACGATTCGGGGGGCCGAGAAAAATCGGACCGGGAGATTATTCGCGGGGAGAGAGGAGGCCGAGCGAGCAACCACGTAGTGACGGGTAATTTTACGGTTAACTCATTCTTATCCTATGTACTTTTTGATTCGGGTGCATCATGTTCCTTTGTAGCAAGTTCGCATGTTTTGAGGTTAGGTCTAGTTACATCTGAGGTAATTGACAGCAAATTTATGCAACCATCGGGAGAGTTAGTACCATGTTCTAAATTGTATAGAGATGTACCATTAGTGATTTTGGGAGTCAACTTGTCGGTTGACTTGATCGAGTTCCCTCTCGAGAACTTCGACGTTATTTTGTGTATGGATTGGTTGAACCGGCATAAAGCCAAAATTGACTGTGAGCAGAAGAAGGTGAATTTGAGAGGTCCTAAAGGGGTGCGGGTATCTTACAAGGGATTTGTGGATAAACCTAATGTGAAGATTATTCCGGTGATGACTTTGAGATCTCTCGTCGAGAAAGGGTACCCGTTGTTTATGTGTCACGTACATGATGTAAGCACGGGGGATCCAAAACTAGCGGACATTGATGTAGTCCGTGATTTTGGGGATGTATTCCCTGATGAGATACCAGGCATGCCACCCTAGAGGGATGTAGAGTTTGCAGTGGAGTTGGTGCCCGGGACCAGACCGATATCGAAAGTACCCTATCGTATGGCACCTAAAGAATTAGCAGAACTAAAGGTACAATTGGAGGAACTGCTTGATAAGGGGTACATCCGACCGAGTGTGTCACCGTGGGGAGCACCGGTGTTGTTTGTGAAGAAGAAGGATGGTAGTATGCGCCTGTGTATTGATTACCGGGAGCTGAACAACGTCATAGTGAAGAACAAGTATCCTTTACCGAGGATCGATGACTTGTTCGATCAACTACGGGGGGCAGGTATTTTCTCGAAGATTGATTTGCGGTCAGGGTATCACCAGCTCAGGGTAGCAGATGCGGATATCCCAAAGACCGCATTTCGTACCAGGTACGGACATTATGAATTCACGGTCATGCCTTTCGGATTGACCAACGCACCGAGATTTTCATGGATCCGATGAAGCGGGTATTCGGACCCTACTTAGACAAGTTTGTAGTAGTTTTCATTGACGACATCTTAGTCTACTCTAAGACTAAGGAAGAACATACCGAACACCCGAGGCTCGTACTTGCGAGATTTTACGGGAAAAACAATTGTATGCGAAAGCTGTCTAAATGTGAATTCGGTTGGAACGAGTGGCATTCTTGGGGCATGTCGTCTCGAAAGACGGTGTATCCGTTGACCCGAGCAAGATAGAGGCGATGACGAGATGGCCAACACCTAAGAATGTTGCGAAATTCGAAGCTTCTTGGGTTTGGTGGATATTACCGAAGATTTGTAAAAGACTTTTCCAAGATTGCGAGACCGATGGCGCATTGATGCGAGAAAGAGAACCGGTTTAAGTGGGATGACAATTGTGAGAGGGTGTTCCAACTACTCAAAGAACGGTTGACTACAGCTCCGGTGTTAGCGTTGCCGGATGGGAATGAGGACATCGAGGTTTATACCGATGCATCGAAGAATGGCCTGGGTTGTGTGCTGATGCAACGGAGGCGAGTGATCGCGTATGCATCAAGGCAGCTTAAGCCGTATGAGAGTAACTACCCAACCCACGACTTAGAGTTGACAGCTGTGGTCTTCGCATTGAAGATATGGCGACACTACTTGTATGGAATAACTTTCAAGGTGTTTTCAGATCACAAGAGCCTGAAGTACATATTCACACAGAAGGAGCTCAATATGCGTCAGAGGCGTTGGTTGGAGTTAATTAAAGATTATGACATGGAAATTCAATACCACGAAGGGAAGGCCAATGTAGTGGCGGACGCTTTGAGTCGGAAGTCGATTCATTCCTTGTGCGAGGAGGTAGCACGGATCAGATTGCGAGAAGAGTTGGACCGCATGGATATTTGTGTCATCCAGAAAGGCGGAGATAAAAGCGACTTCGTCTTGCAACCCGAATTATACGCTGAGATCCGGGTGAGACAAGTGGGTGACAAGGTAATCGAGGCAAAGAAGGCCAAGATTGGTACGGATGGTGCGGCTGATTTTACGTTACATGAGGATGGTAGTATTCGGTTTAAGGGTCGGTGGTGTGTACCGGCCGACGAAGAACTCAAGAGGCGGATCTTGGGTGAAGCTCATAGTACGCCTTATTCGGTTCATACGGGAGGAGACAAAGCGTATAAAGATCTCGGGAAAACCTTTTGGTGGCCCAATATGAAACGCGAAGTAGCGGAATTTGTGTCAAAGTGCTTGACTTGTCGAAGATCAAGATTGAACATTGACGGCCACGGGGTATCTTTGCGGCCGTTGGATGTGCCGGTGTGGAAGTGGGATTCCATCTCCATGGATTTTGTACGTGGATTACCGAGGAGCCCTAAAGGGAATAATATGATTTGGGTCGTTGTGGATAGACTGACTAAAGCGGCGCATTTCATTCCGACGAAAGACACTTGGAGTAAGACGGAGTTGGCTATGGCATACCGGAGGAATATTGTGAGACTACATGGTATAACTAGCAGCATTGTGTCAGATAGAGATGCGAGATTCATACCTCGGTTTTGGCAGGAGCTACAGGCAGCCTTGGGGACGGAACTACGAATGAGTACAGCTTTTCACCCTGCTACCGATGGTCAGACGGAGAGGACCATACAAACCTTGGAAGACATGCTGAGGGCAAGTGTGTTAGAATTCAAAGGCTCTTGGGAGGAAAAGCTCGATCTTATTGAGTTCTCATACAACAACAGCTACCATGCCAGTATTAAGATGGCACCTTTTGAGGCACTTTATGGTAGGAAGTGCAAGAGTCCGGTTTGTTGGGACGATTCGTCCGAGGCAGTGGTTTTGGGACCGCAGATGATCGAAGATACGGTCAAGCAGGTACAGATAATCCGAGAAAAGATGAAGGCTGCCCAAGATAGGCAGAAGAGTTATGCAGACTTACACCGCCGGGATATTGAGTTCGCCGTGGGCGGTAAAGTATTACTACGAGTATCACCAACCAGAGGAGTGATGCGTTTTGGCAAAAAGGGGAAGTTGAGTCACAAGTACGTGGGGCCATATGAGATCTTGGACCGCATAGGCGAAGTGGCATACCGATTAGCTTTGCCACCGGCGTTGGATAAAGTGCATAACGTGTTCCATGTATCTCAATTGAGCAAGTACGTGAGTGATCCTTCTCACGTGATCGAACCGGAGGTGGTTGAGCTAGATCAGTCTTTGACCTACGAGGAGGTACCGGTGCAGATATTAGATACCAAGGTACGTAAAACAAGGGGACGTGAGGTTAGCATCGTCAAGGTCTTATGGTCTAACCATGCCACCGAGGAGGCGACATGGGAAACTGAGGATGCTATGCGACAGAAGTACCCGCATTTGTTCTCTTAAGGTATGCAATTTTCAAGCCTTGCACGTTAAATCCTTTTGCTTATCTTCGGGGACGAAGGGTGTTTTAAGGGGGTTGGATCAACGCCCGGTAAGAACCTAAACTTCGAGGACGAAGTTTTGTTTTAAGGGGGGAGGATGTAATATCCCGAAATTTTGACTTCCTAATTAATTAGTAAAAGATCTAGTTATTTGTGAAATTATGGGATTTATTAATTGTACGGAGAGATTTAGTAATAATTAAAAAGGAGTTTTAATAAGGAGTTTTAATCACTTAATAAAAGGATTTTCACCCCTTTTTCTCCCTTATTTTTTCCCCAAAACAGAAATTTTCAGCCCAAAACCCCCCTTGCCGCCGACCCCCCTTGTAAGGAAGAAGGAGAGGAAAAAAATCTCTCCTTGGTGTTTAGGAATTCGTCATCGGTGATCGCTGTTTTCTTTTTATAGATTTGGACTTCGTGGAGGAGCGATTTTAGCTCGATAGCAGAGGGTTCTCAAGAAACGCAGCTTAACCGGTAAGAATATTTCTATGTTTTGTGCTCCGTTTGGATACTTGGCTTTGTTGTGTATGGATAGTGGTGTGTTTTTGCGTTGGTTGAAACCTATAGTTGGTATGATGCTTTTGTATGGAGTTTACGGGCTTAAAGTGTTGTTTTTTGCTGCTTGTGTGTGGAGAAACGGCTCGAAATCGCGTAGAGAATTTGTTAGGGTTCTAGTCGAAACCCGGGTTGGACGAGCGTCGATTCATGCGGACGGGCGTACGCCACGGGTACATTTCGGACGGGCGTACGGATTAGCCGGACGGGCGTCTGGGGTGTTAAATTTGATTCAGGATGTAACAGTTCTTAGTGGACGGGCGTCTGGGTTAAGGGGACGGGCGTCTGAGGGGTTGTTTTACATTCAGGATCTAACTCTGATGTGTTGGACGGGAGTCCGATGGTTTGGACGGGCGTTGATGTATGAAAAATATATGATCAAATTATAAGACTTTTTATTATTATATTTATGATATTTTAGTATAATTTCATATAAATGCATTAAAAACTTATAAAAATCATAGTAGTTATAATTAGATGCATAAGTTATAGAAACGATAAAAATGATAGTTTTTTGTCAGATTTACGTTTGGTGTTTTGTTAAGTTTGTTGCGGGATCGGATGTTTACCGAGATCCCAAAATATGACATACTTTGAAGTATAAATCATGAGTTTTTGTGGGATAAAAGATTATGCCAAAATCTAACAACTTTGAACGGATCAATTTGTCTTTAATGTTTCTACCGTAACTCATCTTCAACGGATATTTGATCTAACTTAGAGGCATTTTCAGAGAAAAAGTCCTTGACGAAAGTTGTAGGCCTTCAAAAGAGCTTTCCAACGAATATCAAATCATGTCAATCTGAGGTCTACAGCTCGAGATAGGTTTTTACGAACATCAGATATGTTGTATGTCCGGCACGCGCCGGAGAAGGCCGAATATTGCGAGAAAAATCTCCGAAAGCGGGCCCCAAATCTCGACAAGGGAATATATCTTGTGTAGCCGGCACGCGCCGGTGGTGGTCCGGCACGCGCCGGCCTTGTGGTACACTCTATAAATACCCCTCAAATGCAACCATTTTGAAGTGTACCAAGGCATATATCTTTCTTCTATATGTATCTATAGTTTCGTTTTGTTGTTTTTAGTTAAATAAAAGGCGTAAACGGCACTGCGCCGGAATAATGCTTTGTAGTATAAAGTATCGTTATAATGCTTAGAGGATGTATCAAGGCTCATTGATGTCAAGGAGTTGCTATTTCCGGAGGATACAACTACGAATGCTTCGATTGTAACCTGGTAACTTTTCTAATGTATTTATGTTTATGTAGTATTTGTAGTATCTATATATTACTTATAATGATATTAGGCTAACTTAGTATCTAGCCAAGATATGAAATTGGATTAGTATTATCTTTTTAGGGAAATGGATGATGACTATACTAAAAATTGGATAAAAATCGGTTATAATGAATCTCTTTCTATATTCGTATTGAATTAGCTACTTGATATGAAAGAATTCATAATCTAATTATGAATTGACGCCTCGTAGTTAGGTTATGAACTCGTTAATAGAAAGACCGGAGGGTAAAATTGGCCGAGTGAAAACGTGACAACGGAATCCGATTTCTAAACCGGGGGTAGATTTGTTTCGGGAGAAACAAACTCTTATTGAAATATGTACTCGAGAGATTATTACGTTTAATTCATTTGTTTAATTGACATACCTTAAAATTGGCCGAATGACAAAACGGGAGTGACCCATGCTTGAGGATGACCTTGGACAAATGATTGGACATATGACAATTTCAGATGCTCGTGTGAGAATGAATTGTTTAGTTTAGGAGTGCACCGTTTCGTATAATTGATTTAACTTAAAATAAAGATCGAGCACATCCAATTCCATTAAAAAGATATAAGGATTCAATAACATATTCTTGGCTAGTCTATAATTATAATATCTATCTCCCTCCCTTAGATATTGTTTTGGTACCTATATATACTTATATCTATATATATATATGTATTGCTATATATCTATATATATATTTATATACTTATATATATCTGTTTTAGTTTTATGCTTTGTTAGTTTAGAGTTTGGTTGGATGATAAAATTGCGACTTAGATTGAGATAATAACGAGTTTCTTGGTGTTTAATCACACGGTGAATTACCAAGTTTTCCACGAGGATCGACACACGACTCATCACTCTATCACTACAATTTGACCCGGTACACGCCGGTAAGGATTGATAGCATAGAAAAGGTCCGTCGGCTTAATGGCGCCGTTGCCGGGGAACGACGCTAATTCATTGTGTTCGAATGATTTCTACTTATATTAACTCAAAAGTCTCGAGGATAAGTCAACACTCTTCTTACCCCATTTCTATTTTCTTTTTCGTTGGTACTTACCTAATAAGTAAGTTACCAATCTTTACTTTTATCGATTTCAACTATTTTCGGTTTTCGTTAGTTGATGACCGAAAGAGTAAGGCCCCACTTACCCCTTATAAGCCCGACATAGATACTTACGAAAGGCGGTTAAGAGCGAGAAAGGAAACAAGGTCATGCGGTCGGGGAAATCCGACGGAGGATCATCATCAAATCAAAATACGAAAATGGCTGAAAACAGTGATGAAACACCTGAACAAGGGCTAGATCATGCTCAAGGGCATGGCCAAAATCTTAATCAAGATCTACCCATACCAAATAACCAGAATAGAAATAATCAAAATCGGAACCAGAACAATCGTAATAATAACCCACCAAATCCGAGACCTATTTGTGATCAGACCTTAAGAATAAACCGGACTAATAATCCGGTTCGTTTACCCAATGAAGGAGCAAATAATTTTGAAATAAAATCTCATCTTTTTGGTCTAATTGACGCAAGAGCCCAATTTCTAGGAGAGGATGATGAGGATCCACATCACCATCTCTATCTTTTCGAAGAATTGTGCAATACGACCAAAAGTCAAGGTGCTCATCGTGAATTAACAAGGATGTCTATGTTTCCTTTTTCTTTAAAAGGAAGAGCACGAGATTGGTTTATGTCACTCCCACATCATTCATTGACTAGTTGGGAGGAAATTCAAACCGAGTTCTTAAAGCGATATTTTACTCCGGGTAGAAATTTGGAATTAAAAGTCGAAATTGCCAACTTTAGACAAGGATGCGAAGAAACGCTTGGGAATGCGTGGGAGAGATTTAAAAAGTTGCTAAGATCTTGTCCCGATCATGGTTATTCCTTAGAAATGCAAATCCAACTTTTACGTCGTAAATTAAGGAAAGATTCACGTGCGGATGTAGATCATGCATGTGGTGGTTCATTAATGATGAGTGAAGCCCAAATAGTTTACGATGCTATAGAAAAGATTTCCAAAAATAACGAGAATGTGGGAAACCGGTTCTAGCACCGGGGAAAGTAGCATTTGCGGGAGAATACACATCGAATACGGAAGTTCTAGCACACTTGGAGAATTTGAGTAGAAAGTTTGACAACCTACAGGCTAGTAGGATTGTAAAATCAGAAACTATCATACCAAATGACTACTCAAATCATGATAATGTGTCATTAGGGATAGAAGAACCAGAAGGATACTCAAGGGAAGAGGTGAGTTTTTTACAACAGCATAGGAATTTGAACAACGCGTATTCAAACTCCTTTAATGCTATTAGAAGAGAGCACCCAACTTTTAGATGGTACGAAAACCCTAATAAGCCGGGACAACCGCCATATCCGATTCGGTATAAGAATCCATATAGTAATCAAGTTCATCAAGGAAATACATCAAATCGAACCTACAATCGTTACCTAAATCTTATCCACAACATACTACTCAAACTATACCGGTCACCCAAAGTTCAACCCAACTTTGAAGGAGTTGATAAATGGGATAAATTAATGGAAAAAATGATGGGTGTAGTATCTACTCAAGCTCGAATATAGAAACTATGATAACTTCTATAGGTTCGGTCTCTAAGGATATGACTATGTTGAAAACTTCGTGGGTGGACATGATACGAGAATGAGAACTATAGAAGCATCGTTAAGGAATATGGAAGATCATTTGAGTAGAGAAGGAGAACGTAACAACGGTAGACCTCGGGAGGATTACCAAGTAATGCGAAAGAAACCCGAGAGAGGTAAAAGCTGTGATTACGAGAAGTAGGAAATATTGTGAAGATACTGGAGCAGAAAACGCAGGAAACAATGAGGTAGAAAATGATTTAGATGGTAATATCATAAAGGAAAAGGACGAACTTGAAATTACTAATGAAGAGGAAGAAATTATCGAAGAATTCTTAAAACAGAATAATATTGAACCTGAAATTGAAGGCGAAAAATGGGTAAAAGTCCATAGAATTCTGAAAGATCCTATGGATAAGGACCTGAGAACCCTATTTAAGGAACATGTCAGAGAAAATCAGGGAGAAAAACAGGAAGATTTAAAAGTAACTGAGAAGGATAAAGTTGATACAGGGGATGTTTTAAAGGAAAAATCTCAAGATAATGAAACTTGGAGATCAAGTAATGCTCAAGGATTCGAGGAGAAAGGAAAAGAGAAAATGACTTCAGAACCAAAGGCTATAGATTTAGAATCTTTGCCTTATCCACCGAAAGATCAAATTAAAAAGATAAAAACTGATAAGAAATATGCTCGTTTCCTTGACACTTTTCGTCATATTCATGTCAATATCCCTGTTATAGAAGCTTTAGTCAACATGCCTGCCTATGGAAAGTTTCTTAAAGATATCCTATCTAATAAAAAGCGATTAGAAGAATATGAGAATATATGCCTTAATGAAGAATGTTACGCAATACTTCGGCATCGACTACCTCCTAAACTTAAAGATCCTGGTAGTTTCACTATTCCATGTGAAATTGGAGGATTTACGTTTAAGAAAGTATTGTGTGATCTAGGAGCAAGTATCAATCTCATGTCTTATGAGGATTATAAGAAACTAGGAATAGGAGAGTTTACGAATACCGAAATGACCCTTCGGATGGCGAGATAGATCAATTAAACATCCTAAGGGAATAATCGAGGACGTGTTGGTTAAAATTGATAAATTTTACTTCCCGATAGACTTTGTAATAATGGAAATGGAAGAAGGATATTCGGCGCCAATTATTCTAGGTCGACCATTTCTAGCTACGGGAAGAACTTTGATAGATGTTCAAAAAGGTGAACTAATGCGAGAGTTAATGAGGATAAAGTTTCATTCAATATCTTCAAAGCTATAAACCATCCATACAAAGAACCGGACTCATGTTCTTTTATAGATGAATATTCTACTATACGGGATGCCAAATCTAAAGATTATGAAAATAAATTAGAAGAATGTTTGGCATTTTCTATCTATAAAGAAGATGAAAATGATACTGAAATGAAAGAAGTAATCCTTTATTTAGATAAAGGAGGGTTTGTTAAACATCCATGGCATCAAAATTTGAAATTGGAAATGGAAGGACCGAGTTTTAAAACCATCGGTAGAAGATCCACCAAGGAATGCGGAGTTGAAACCACTCCCTTCGAATTTGAAATATGCTTTTCTTGAAAATGATAATCTGTTACCTATTATCATTTCATCAACCTTAACAAAAGAACAAGAGGATCAATTACTAAGAATGTTAAGAGAACATAAGAAAGCTTTTGGATGGACAGTGGCAGATATCAAAGGAATTAGCCCTGAAATTTGTGTTCACAAGATTATTTTGAATGAAGAAGCTAAACCTTGTATTCAGCCACAACGCCGCCTCAACCCGAATTTGCAAACAATTGTTAAGAAAGAGGTCATTAAGCTATTAGAAATGGGAATAATCTTTCCCATATCAGATAGTGAATGGGTAAGTCCGACTCAAGTAGTTCCAAAGAAAGGAGGTTTCACGGTAAAAGAAAATGATAAAAATGAATGGATTCCGACAAGGGAAATTACGGGATATCGAATGTGTATTGACTTTCGGAAGCGAATGATCATACTAAAAAGGATCATCATCCACTTCCATTCATCGTGCGGATGTTGGAAAGATTGAGTGGACATAAGTATTCTTGCTTTTTAGATGGTTATTCGGGTTATTTACGATATTCATTGCGGCGGGAGATAGAGAAAAAACTACTTTCACTTGTCCATATGGAACTTTTGCTTATAAAAGAATGCCGTTTGGATTATGTAATGCACCTGCTACATTTCAGCGATGTATGATGGCAATATTTTCTGATATGGTTGAGAAATTCTTAGAAATCTTTATGGATGACTTTAGTGTTTATGGAGATTCTTTTGATAAATGCTTATCACACTTAGAACGTGTTTTACAACTTATTTGTGAAGATACCAACTTGGTGCTAAAGCGGGAAAAATGTCATTTGATGGTATCGAAGGAATTGTACTAGGTCATAGAATCTCGAAGAAGGAATTGAAGTTGATAAAGCTAAAGTCGAAGTAATTGAAAAATTACCTCCACCAATTAATTTGAAAACGTTAAGAGGATTTCTTGGACATGCGGGATTTTATAGAAGGTTTATTGCAGATTTCTCAAAAATAGCAAAACCCACGAGTCATTTGCTAGAAAAAGAAGTACCTTTTAACTTTGATGATAAATGTATGGAAGCCTTTAAGACCCTAAAAGCGAAATTAACTACGCACCGGTACTAGTAGCACCCAGATTGGGATTTGCCGTTTGAAATTATGTGTGATGCAAGTGATTTATTTGTAGGAGCTGTTTTAGGTCAACGGTATAACAAAATTCTCAAAGCTATCTACTATGCTTCTCACACATTAAACGCACTCGGCTTAATTATGCAACTGCGAGAAAGAGCGTTGGTTGTAATATTTGCCTTAGATAAGTTTCGATCATATATTGTTGGTTCTAAGGTAATAGTCTACACGGACCATTCGGCTACGAAGTATCTTTTAAGTAAGAAAGATGCCAAACCGCGTCTTCTTAGGTGGATTACGTTACTTCGGGAATTCGACATTGAAATTAAGGATAAAAAAGGAAGTGAAAATGTAGTAGCGAGATCATCTAAGCGGGATGGATAATGATGAAGGAAAAGGAAAAGAAATTCGGGATTCGTTTCCGGATGAGAAAGCTGTTTAAGATAGATACTCCTTCAACCATGCGATTATTAAAAACTAGAATACCATCAAAGGAAGATTCGCCATGGTTTGGGGATATTGTTAACTACATTACACTGTAGGTACATCCCACCTCATTGGACTTGGCAACGAGAAAAAGAAGTTCTTTTATGACTTAAAGTTTTATTATTGGGATAAACCGGATCTTTTCCGAAGATGCTCGGATGGAATAATTAGGAAATGTATTCACGATAGTGAAATTTTAAGTGTATTATCATTTTGTCATGATCGTGAGGCGGGGAGGTCATCATGGAGGATGGAAAAGCGCTTTCAAAGTTTTACAATGTGGTTTCTATTGGCCTACACTATATAGAGATGCATATAAATATGCAAAATCTTGTGAATCATGTCAAAAATGGGGAAATATATCGAAAAAACATGAAATGCCTATGCAACCGATTTTAGAATGTGAACTATTTGATGTGTGGGGCATAGATTTCATGGGACCTTTCCCTATATCTTTTGGAAAAAGATTTATTCTAGTAATGGTTGATTATGTTTCTAAATGGGTAGAAGCTGAAGCTCTCCCTACTAATGATACCAGAGTAGTGCTAAGGTTCCTTAAAAAGAATATATTCACACGATATGGCATTCCGAGGGCTATCATTAGTGATAGAGGTTCACATTTTTGTAACCGACCATTTACTAAGATAATTGAGAAATATGGTGTAACTCATAAACTTGGAACACCCTATCATCCACAAACTAGTGGACAGGTAGAGGTGTCTAATAGAGAAATTAAAAGAATCGTGGAGAAGATAGTGGACTCGAATCGTAAAAGCGAAAGCGAGAAAGACTTGATGATGCATTATGGGCATACGAACGACCTTTAAAACACCGATTGTTGTTCTCCTTACAAATTAGTATTTGGAAAATCTTGTCATCTCCCTGTTGAATTAGAACACCGAGCTTTATGGGCTATTAAATTTCTAAACTTTGATCCTAAAGCTGTCGGTGATCATAGATTACTTCAGTTAACAGAACTAGAAGAATTTCGACTCGATTCTTATGAAAATGCTCGAATCTACAAGGAACGCACAAAAGCTTTTCATGATAAGAAAATCTATAGTCGTGAATTCCATATAGGTGATCGAGTACTTTTATATAATTCACGTTTGAAGTTGTTTCCAGGAAAGCTTAAATCTAGATGGACAGGTCCATATGACGTAACAAAAATCTATAAGTACGGAGTTGTTGAACTAGCGATGGAAAAACAACTTTTATAGCCAATGGACACGGGGTGAAATTGTTCGTAGAAAGGCGAAGGGATACCTCAAACAGAAGAAGTATTATTACTTATCGACCCTCCAACGAATTGAGGAAGCAGAATTTTAAACTCAGCCGATTACAGGTACTATCTTTCTAATTTACCTTTTAATATGCATTTTAAAGTAGTTTCGTCTTTTACCGGATAGACGTAAAAGAAGCTGGATGCCTTTCATAGATAGAATAAAAGTTTTTATTTTACTTTTAAGATTAGGTCTAAATAAGGATGTCGCCTTTAAGATAGAAGCCTTAGTTTCTAAATTAAATAAGGAATTATTAATCGAAGTCAGAGAAAGAGAACTTTGTAATGGAAATTCAAGGAGTGCAATAAAAAGAAGAGCAAGGTTTTTAATGAAGTGTAGAATCGTGGGAAAATGGAACATCTTTGGACGGTGTGGAAGAAATACAACCATATCCCAGGATGAGTGTTTGAATGTTATTAAGAAGGGAACGATTAGGTGGTTATCCGAAAATCCCGAGGGAATACAAAGAGATAATTCAAACGCATCACTCCTAGGAGAAAGGTTAAGGGACCATTATGATAACAATCTTGAGGATCTGAGATTGAGGGAGTTAGCAAAAAATCCTAAGAATTTCAGTGTGTGTTTTTAATTTTTCAAATTTTAATTAAATTTCGTATTTTTAAAGTTATTTTTCTAAACTTAAAAAGAAAAATATTTTTATGAAAAATTTATAATAAACCTATTTTGTCATGTAAAGTAGGTATATTATATCAAAAATATGTGATTTCAATATTTTATTAGTTTTTATATTTTATCAAGTTTTATATAGAAAAATCGTATTAAACTTAGATTATATAACATAAATCATAAGATTAACATCAAATGATTTTTATGTGATATAATTAGAGCTTATTACACAAAAAATGACAAAAATTCCGTTTTTTGGGGGCCATGTGACCGGCACGCGCCGGTACACTACCGGCACGCGCCGGTGTGTACACACTTAAACCTAAAAAATGCGCCCCTTTCCTCATTTCTCATACCCTCAATTCGAATTGAAGAACGACCCGACTTCTCCCTCTCTTCTCCTCAAAAATCAACAATTTTCCATCAATTTTCTTCACTCAAACATCACATAAGTCTTAATCTCTCTTCTTCTCTTCAACTTAATCATAAAAGAAGATACCCATTGGAAAAAGTTGAAGCTTGGCAAGCTCAAGGCTCTCTTTTCTCTCATTCCGGCGACCCCATTAATTCCGGCGACCTAAGCTTTTCATTCTAGCTTCTTAAGGTAATAATATATATATATTTCAAATATTTCAAATTTTAGTTAATTTTCTGAATTTATTTTGAATTTATTTTGATTTTATAGCCTAAGTAATTGTTTGTTCTTGTTGTTGGTGTTGTTTGTTTGTGTTGTTGTTTTGTCATACCACTATCGTAGATGGCCTCATCATCTAGAAGTAATCCTAAGAGGAAAAAGGCGAAGTACCAATCGTAGTACCGGTAGTTCAAACTAGACCTTTAACCAAAAGGGAGAAAAGTTTAACCTTTGAGAAAACCGCTAGTGCAGAAGCTAAGCGGGCACATGATGAGTACTTTAGTAAAAGTAAGGTTTGGTTAGAACGAGGGATTGATTTTTCGAAGATTGGGAAAGAAGTGAAAGAAATTTTCAAGGATAGAGGATGGTTGGATGTAGCTATGGATAGGAAAGATAAGATTAACGTTTCTATGGTATCAGAGTTTTATTCAGTATTATCTACTTATGATGCTGATACGGTTGAGGAGATGACCTATATCCCTCTAAGGAGTGTTAATGTTACTTTTTACCCTGCTATGATTAATGTATTCTATGGCTTAACTGATATACCAGAAGAGGAGGATTATCATAATGTATGGGGTTTAGAACATCCTATGGCTCTACAAACCAAAGCTTATGAAGCCCAACAAGCCTTTGACCCCCTTCTTTGAATGGATAGAAAATAGGTTTGCTTATGGGAATTGTATTAGGGACATACGGGCAATAAAACAGTTCTTAGGCCATAATGTATGTCCTTCCACACATGTTTGTGCATTTGGTCGAGAGGAAGTAGTTATTGCTTGGGCCATGGTGAATGATATTCCTATAAATGCGGGAAATTGATCTTTTCTAAGGCATGTGAGTTTGCAAGGACTCGTTATCGAGGGGACGTCTCCCGTTCCCTAGTCTCATTTCGCCTTATGTGAGCTTGCGAAGTCCCTGTCTTACCCTCGGATAGAGCTGTGTCTCCCTACATTCCTCCCATTGGTCTTAAAGCGAGAGCCTTACCTCTTTGGAGTAATAAATTACAATAATCCTAATCGTCGGCAACAACAACCTCCACCTCCTATTCACACTCAAGTACCTAGACCACTGAGACGGTCACATCGGCCACGGCGAGTCAAGTTGAGGCTATGTTTCGGCATTTAGTTCAAGCTCGGGCTAGAAGCGATGCTAATATAGCTTTAGCTTTGTGAGCGAGAATAGACATTGGGTGAGGACATTAGAGTTGGTCGAGAGAGGATTTCGAGATGCTATGAGTGAGTTTGATCCTAGATTTTGAGATATACGCTAGACACCCCTATAGTCGGCCTTACCCGTATACTATGCCGGATTGGATTCCGCCGATTCCGCCACCACGTTATTTATCGGGACTATACGCCGTCATCCATAGGACGGGGTGGTATGTTTACGGGTACACCGGGAACATCCTTGGGCATGGGAGGAGTGACTTACGTAGCGAGATGTGACGGCGAGGATTTGGTTCATTTGGTCTTCGGGGATCGGTTGCTATGTCGACAATGAGGACTGAGACATCATTTCGAACTTCTGTATCGGATCCACAGCAGTTCAGTTATGGTATTCATACGACACAGTCGCAAGGAGCTGATTTTACTTCGTTTTTATCTACATTTGGGTCATCATCATCTCAGTACGACCCTACTGGTGACATCGATCTTAACTATGATGAGGACGAGTGATTTCTTTTCTTTGTTGTTTAACTATCTACTTTTTGGTTTGACTTCGTTTTTGTTATGTTTGTTTTGTACGTTAAACGTTTGATGCACTCTCGGGGTAGTGCACATTGTTATTCTGTATCTTTTTCGTAGTTTTCGGATGTTTTAAGATCTTTTTCCTACATTTTAGAAATATGCAGAATCATTTGTCAGAAAATAAATCCTGGATCAAGCTAGAAATTGAAATATCTCTGACTGAGCACTATTTGACCGGCACGCGCCGGTTGGTGTCCGGCACGCGCCGGTGTAGTAGGCTGCAGGATCTTCTCAGGATATTTCCATTTCAGTCCCAGATTTGCCTATAAAAGGAAACAGATGCAGCATTCCTAAAATGCTCATTTCCTTCCTTTACCTTTAATTTTCTTGCTATAAAGAGTTTAAAATGTCCGATCGTTCGTCAGTTAACAGTTATTCTCCTCCACATACACCAAATTCTGTCATTCCAAATCCATTTTTTCATCAAGTCCCTTACGAGCCTATGTATGCTTCGGTTCACAACCCTTATATAAGTAATTTCAATCAATCACCGGTGTTGATTGAGAGAGGTTTAAATTTCAGAAAGGTTGACAACTGGGCATTTACGAGGATGGATATAGATGGATGGGACTATTTTTGTCGTATGCCGAGAGGTAGGATTAATGTTACTGTGGTAAGAGAATTCTATTCAGTACTTTCAGAAGCTAATACTGTGTCGTTAACACAATCTGTCACAGTGAGAGGAGTTGTTGTTCCTTTCACCTCCACCAACATAAATCAAATTTTCTTGATTCCACCAGTCCAAACTTCACCCAGTCATTTTGAGTACCAATGGAGATTGGATACCGCTAACGGTTTTATTACAAAATATTCGGAAGCTTGTCCACTCTTGTTCTACAATTATGATATTGATCAAAATGTCTCTACGACTGCTTTACTTCCCCATCTTAGAACGTGGAAGCGATTCATCAATTCACGTGTTTATCCAACTGTTAATTTCTCGGAAGTTAGTGATGATGAATTGATGCTTCTATATGCGATTACTACTGGAGCTGTTATAGATTGGGGGGTGCTGATTCAGAAATCAGCTGTGAGTTTTGCGTTCGGGAGAAGATCGAATTATCATCCTTTACCATTTGGATGGTTGATTTCTAGGTTATGTGTTCGTTTGGCAAGGGTTCCGGAAAGAGCGACAGATGAATATTTTCCAGCTCGTATTCCTCGTATTGGGCTTTTACCAGTCGATATTCCGGGAGGATCGTCAAGTGGTGAAAATTAGATAACTGTGTTGGTAGTCAGGAAGGAATAAAAAATAATAAGAGTAGTACGGTACGTTAAGTAACAATAACTTAAAATAAGTTAGTTTAAAAATTTAGTTTAAATTAGTTTAACTTAATTTACGGTTTTCTAGTTTAACATTCCTAGTAGTTTTAAGTTGTGTTTTAGTATTGTAATATATTTGCATGTTTTTAATTTATGTTTTTAAATGTTTTTCTTTTATATTATATAAACGCTCGTCTATTTGACACCTAAAATAATCTAACCATGATAGAATTCATTTTATTTTCTAATCCAAATTTTTACTACTCATTAGACATCGGGACGATGCCAATTCATAAGTGGGGAGTAGAGATTGGTTAGTAAATAAATTGAATTTAATACATCAAATACTTATACACTTAGTTTAATAAGCAATAATATATAATTATTTGATAAAAATGATATATTTGGATAGAATAAATTTTTAATTAAGTAAAGTAATCTTGATATATTATTCTTATATTAATTATGTCTATTTTAGATTTTTAATAAGATTTTAAGTATATATATCTTGATAAATATTATGAAATATTTTTTTTATGAAATTAGACAAAAGTTACTTATAATTATAATGAAATTTTAGAATAATTTTCTTTTCAAGACAAAGTATGAAATTGGAATCGGATTAGGAATGATGAGATTTTTGGCATAACCTTGATAAACCGAGCCAAATAAGCCTACCGAACATAATTTCCAATTTTTGTCCCCACCTCAGCCTTGTAGAGTGATCAAGACCTCACTCGAAATAGCCATTATTATTAACTAGAAATTACAACCCTAACTTAATAATGGTCTACATTTCTTTGAAAATCCCGCAAGTTTAGTATGTATTTATGGATAGCGGTGATGACATCGAAATTTGGTATATGCTGAGATTGAAATAAATGTTATTCGGAAGGCAATTTATTATCAAATATGGTTATTCTAAAAAAAAAAAAAAAAAAAATAAATAAATCTAAGAACAGAGTATTATAGGTATCTTTTCTGTTTTTGATCGACAACCCAAAAATAAAATATCAGATAAAGCTGCCTGATGATAGTAGTCCAGCTAGGGTATTATCACGAAATGTCCTATTGCTGGGAATGAAGGTATATGCTATAAATCTGATGAAAAAAAAAAAAAAAGTCGAATCAAAACTATCAAGAATTATCACGAGTTTAAGGAAACCGGATTCGTGATTTTCGATCGAAAGAGTAGTACTCCGATCAATCTTGATAAAGCAATGCCTATGTTCTTAAGTTCTTATTTATGTATGTAAAAAAAAAAAAAAAAAAAAAAAAAAAAAAAAAAAAAACCATATTTTGGAAGTTATTAAAGTTAAAAATTGAAAACGAGTGTCAGGAGTGTTGCGATTGAGAAATTTTTGATCGAAGATGAAGGTGTAAGTACGTACGACTTGCTTCTATTTTCTTTTGATTTCCCTTTGTTATCCTTTTCGATTAGCCAACTACCCTGAGCCTGAACGTTACAAGCCAATTTGCCAACTACTTGACTTAGTCATTGATTCTGATAAATCATACAGTGGAGATTAAAAAGTTGTTCTAAATATTTTATTTATACTTATAAAGTGACTCATGAAAAATTTCATTTAAATAATATTTTATAACTAGTTTATTAAATTATATACACTTTTTATCTTCTTAAATATCTTAGATAGATGAAATTAATATAATTATAATGTTGACAGCATACGTTACTAAGTTAGGAATTTATTCTAGAAAGATTATATTATCGCTTATTTTGCTCGAGGACGATCAAAAGCTAAGTGGGGAGTTGTGATGTATGAAAAATATATGATCAAATTATAAGACTTTTTATTATTATATTTATGATATTTTAGTATAATTTCATATAAATGCATTAAAAACTTATAAAAATCATAGTAGTTATAATTAGATGCATAAGTTATAGAAACGATAAAAATGATAGTTTTTTGTCAGATTTACGTTTGGTGTTTTGTTAAGTTTGTTGCAGGATCAGATGTTTACCGAGATCCCAAAATATGACATACTTTGAAGTATAAATCATGAGTTTTTGTGGGATAAAAGATTATGCCAAAATCTAACAACTTTGAACAGATCAACTGTCTTTAATGTTTCTACCGTAACTCATCTTCAACGGATATTTGATCTAACTTAGAGGCATTTTCAGAGAAAAAGTCCTTGACGAAAGTTGTAGGCCTTCAAAAGAGCTTTCCAACGAATATCAAATCATGTCAATCTGAGGTCTACAGCTCGAGATAGGTTTTTACGAACATCAGATATGTTGTATGTCCGGCACGCGCCGGAGAAGGCCGAATATTGCAGAAAAATCTCTGAAACTGGGCCCACAAATCTCTGACAAGGGAATATATACTGTGTAGCCGGCACGCGCCGGTGGTGGTCCGGCACGCGCCGGCCTTGTGGTACACTCTATAAATACCCCTCAAATGCAACCATTTTGAAGTGTACCAAGGCATATATCTTTCTTCTATATGTATCTATAGTTTCGTTTTGTTGTTTTTAGTTAAATAAAAGCTGTAAACGGCACTCTGCCGGAATAATGCTTTGTAGTATAAAGTATCGTTATAATGCTTAGAGGATGTATCAAGGCTCATTGATGTCAAGGAGTTGCTATTTCCGGAGGATACAACTCTGAATGCTTCGATTGTAACCTGGTAACTTTTCTAATGTATTTATGTTTATGTAGTATTTGTAGTATCTATATATTACTTATAATGATATTAGGCTAACTTAGTATCTAGCCAAGATATGAAATTGGATTAGTATTATCTTTTTAGGGAAATGGATGATGACTATACTAAAAATTGGATAAAAATCGGTTATAATGAATCTCTTTCTATATTCGTATTGAATTAGCTACTTGATATGAAAGAATTCATAATCTAATTATGAATTGACGCCTCGTAGTTAGGTTATGAACTCGTTAATAGAAAGACCGGAGGGTAAAATTGGCCGAGTGAAAACGTGACAACGGAATCCGATTTCCTAAACCGGGGGTAGATTTGTTTCGGGAGAAACAAACTCTTATTGAAATATGTACTCGAGAGATTATTACGTTTAATTCATTTGTTTAATTGACATACCTTAAAATTGGCCGAATGACAAAACGGGAGTGACCCATGCTTGAGGATGACCTTGGACAAATGATTGGACATATGACAATTTCAGATGCTCGTGTGAGAATGAATTGTTTAGTTTAGGAGTGCACCGTTTCGTATAATTGATTTAACTTAAAATAAAGATCGAGCACATCCAATTCCATTAAAAAGATATAAGGATTCAATAACATATTCTTGGCTAGTCTATAATTATAATATCTATCTCCCTCCCTTAGATATTGTTTTGGTACCTATATATACTTATATCTATATATATATATGTATTGCTATATATCTATATATATATTTATATACTTATATATATACTGTTTTAGTTTTATGCTTTGTTAGTTTAGAGTTTGGTTGGATGATAAAATTGCGACTTAGATTGAGATAATAACGAGTTTCTTGGTGTTTAATCACACGGTGAATTACCAAGTTTTCCACGAGGATCGACACACGACTCATCACTCTATCACTACAATTTGACCCGGTACACGCCGGTAAGGATTGATAGCATAGAAAAGGTCCGTCAGGCGTCCAGTAGAGTCTTTGGACGGGCGTTCGGCCTTCCAAACGGGCGTCCAGTCTATATTGTTTCCTTCGTTGTGGGTTGTTGGCTAGTCTTACGAACATGTTCAGTGGGTTATGCTTTGGTGAGTTAAGAATTTTAGTGTCTTGGTGAGATTCGGATTTTGGGCATCGAAGTTCGTAGACCCGTAGTGGTTGGGCCGGATAGGGTAGCACCCGAAGCCGGGAACCCGAGAAGGTTTCCTTACGACTTCAGTGTCCTTAGTGTACTTGGGGAGTTGCAGACAGTGGTGTGGTCGGGCCGGATAGGGTAGCACCCGAAGCCGGGAACCCGGGAAGGTTTCCTTGCACCCTAGTACGTGGTGGTCCACCTAGTTATGGTACCATTGGGTGACCTCTAGGATCCTCCTCTCTAGGGCTTTACCCTTTTGAAGGATGTGCACATTCGGGACCTTTAGGTGGTTAGTTGTGAAGTATGGTGTCCGTTATGGTTGGTCGTAACTTTTATTGATTTGTTGGGTCCTCCATAAATTGGGGGTATCCTTCATGGGTTGGCTTTACCTTATGTACACTAGATTTATTCTTACTCAACTTTGTAGTTGACGGTTTGTACTTTCGTTTGACCTCGCTATGATCCATTTATGGGGAGCGATTCTTAGCGGTATTCCTATGGATGTTTGCTTGTTGCTGGGATGTCGCGGGGTTTGAGAGCCACGTAGTCGCAGTCACATGTCGTCTACATTATTTGAAATTTCCATTTTTAAAGATTTTGACGTTCCGCATAATTTCATTTACTTCAGGATATTTGTACTCACTTCAATACTTTCTCTCAAAATAATGAATGGTGAATGTTTATTTTCTTTCTGTTGTGGAATGTTGAATGTTACCGCCACGACTGTGTGTCGTGATGAGTGGCACTACAGTGACCAGTACCGGCGGCCGACGGGATTGGGAACCGGGGTGTTACAATATGTGATCTATTTGTTACCAGAATTCAGATATGAACAAGTTCTTATACTAGGAACACTGCTCCGATACCAATTGTTGGTCCCACAGAAGGGTGAAAATAGAGTCAGAGAGGGAGGGGGTGAATGACTCTGTTTGGAGTTTAAATACTTTTATTAATGAAAAGCTTTTGTGCAGCGGATTAAACCCATCAAAATAATTCCTTCAAAGTTGATAAGCACACACACAGAGATAAAGTAAATTGCAGAAATTAAATACTGAATGTAAAGTGATGAAAGTGAATGAACAAAAATTGTTATAGTGGTTCAGGGTGGTTTAATCAGTTAATCCACTATTCTCTTGTGATTATTGGAGGAATTCACTATTGTTTATCACCAATACAGTAGTATAATTGTCCTTGGAAACACAAGCTTCACAATCATCTAACTATCACTCCCTAGGTACCGAAGCTTCAGTGACTCAGACTCTTTCACTACTCCTTGGGTACAAATCCTTCAGCAGCTATCACAACCGTTTGCAATTCCTTCTTAGAAATCTGATTCAATTGTTGATATGAATGTGAATTGAATTCACAAGTTTGATTAAAACTCAGTCTGGATTATGACTTTTTCTGTTTTGTATTCTATGTTTGATTTTTTTGGATATTTTCTTTGAAGATTTGAAAGAATGCTTGTGGATTTGACAAAGTTTAGGCACTTAGAAAATTCATTTAAGATCTTGTTGTTTATCCTTCCTATCAATGCCTTCTATTTATAGCCGTAAATCCCTTGATATTGAAATTCTATCCGTTGAATATTTAATGTGGGGAATAATCCTTGATTATGCCTTGATTTAATCTTTCTTGATATCAGTGACACGGATTGAAATCGAATGTTCATAAAAAAAATCCGTTCTTGATTGATTCTACATTAAAAGCATTGTCTGCCACATTTTCCACGTTTTTTACTAAGTATAGACAGCTTACTTGACTTAGTTGTCTCTCTTTAATTTCACTGGTCAAGTGACTGCTTCACATGGCTGCTTCCTCTGTTACTTAACTGGTTAAGTGACTGCTTTACTTGATTGCTTGAGTTTAACTCTACTATTGCTTATGTGCCGTTGTTTATCAGCCGATAGAGGTTTACTTCACTGATCCTTAGTTTTGTGTGAGATCAGTGTAAACTATACTATAGAAAATTAATTCCCATTTGATTGATATCTTAGAATTACCCAAGGTCATCACAAATGTCCTTGTTTGTAAGTCGGTCCATAGTTCTTCACTTCATTATGTTAGTTCCTTGGCTATCTTACTCACCTGGTCTTTTATTATTAGCTTCACTGAGCTGCCCTACCAGACTAGTACAATGATTGTCTGACTGGACTTATACAAATGTCAGACTACTAAGAAAAACCTATACAATTGATTCTAACTTATTTCAGGATTACTATAACCACTAGCATGGCCATCATCAATACTATAAAGTGTTCATAACATGAACAATGTGCGTTCATTTGTCCCATACATGAGACTTTACTTTGACATTCACTACATATAAGGTGGAGAGATAAAGTAATAGGCAAGCCCTAATAGACAAAAGAAATTAGTGAAGGAGGGAAGACATAGATGCTTGTTCATTCAGAACCCTACACGCATGTGCGCCGCCGCCGCCACCGTCCGTCTTGGCTCGGTACGGTTTGGTTTGGGCTCAGGGCTCGGGCTTGAGGCTTGTGGCTTGTGCTTTGGGTTGGGCTTGGCCTGGCCCAGTATTAAAAATTTTAGGCCATCTCAACTATTAAATTCTTAATCAGAAAGGCAACACTTCAGCTCGAATGAACATTGAAAAGAAGCATTAGTCCGAATATGTCTGTTGAAGAAACACAACTGCTCACTTCGAAAAAATGAACATTAATGTCTTTTCGAATTCTATTGCTTGAGATCGACAAATAACTCCTTCCTAACTATCAATTATGAAAGGGTGTTACTCTACTTTACCTACATATAAATACCTCCAGTTCTGAATGAAAATTAGACTTGATTTTTTTTTTTGCGTAATCATAACCGAAACACTGCATAATAAAGTAATTTTCATATACCACAATTATGCATTCTTTTTCTACATATTCATAAGTCTAAGATAACAAGACCGGATCAGTTCGACCACTTATTCGCATTGAAGTGCCACAATAAGAACAAGGTAAAGAATGTTGTATCTTGGGAGACTTCTTACCATAACCGTGGGCATTTAATCGGGGCAGTAAAGTCTTAAGGACATCATTCTAAGCGCCTCGGTATATTGAATAAGTTTCCGTTTTACTTTCATTTTATGCATTTTTTGTTCCATGTGTGTAGTATATTTTTATTGACATAAATGGTGCAGATTTATGTTTTCCTCATGTGAAATTGCTTCATGTGTATTTGTCAGAATAAGTAAACCAGTACTATTTTTCCCACAGATCATTGGGTATTTATAATATCATACACCTCATGAATCAGTTCAATGAAGTTACATCGCAATTATAACTGAATAACATTCTATAACATACAATGTCTAAAATATCACTATGTTGACTCCTCAATATCCTGCTGCGTCTTGGGTTGCTGAGAGTGTTCATTTGTATGGCATGTTGAGTAAGCTCAGTTGATCATGTTCCACTCAGCACTCAATTATTCATATATTGCACATATACTAACTTTCTGTGGAGGGTTATAAATAGGTTATGATTATATCTGGGGACGCTTGATAATTACATGCATAGTAGATAAATATGTTCAATATTTATAGAAGAGTGGAGGCTCCGCTCTATGGTGATATGACATCGGGATAAATGATGCTCCGCTCTATGGTGATATGACATCGGGATAAATTGGTGTCTAAATATTTATAGAAGAGTGGAGCTCCACTCTATGGAGTCTCCGCTCTATGGTTCGACAAATTTTTTTTATTTAGAAACCAATACAATATTCGATGTATTTTTTCCAAAAATATAATTAAATATTTGTATTGTAGTTTCATATTCCAAAAGAAATCCTATTGTATTATAGGAGTATATAATATATGTCCGTTAGGAATTGGTCCTGAATCGATATGTATTTTTCCCCATACCCTATATCGTGGGTAGTATGTTTTTTATTTTACTTTGTTTTATATAGGTGGTTTCTATTGGTACATGTCAAATTACTTTTGACACCTATTTACTTCAGACACCACAAAAAAATATTTTGGCACCATACTGTTTTCAAAAAGACGAACGTGATCACCACTGGTGTTCCTCCTTGAACACCAACGCGCGATGACACCGACGTTGGTGTTGGTGTTGAGGAGAAACACCGATGGAGATGATGTTCACGTTATAAAAGTGTCACAACTTAAAGAAGTCAGTCCACTGGTGTTCCTCCTTCAACACTGTCACTGGCGTTGGTGTTCAAGGATGAACACCGGTGGTGATGACGTTTTGTTCAGCCGAAAAAATATTCAATAAATGGGTGCCAAAAGTAATTTGATATGTGCCAATAGAACCCACATTTATATATTTTGTATTCTTCGTAAAACACAGCTTTAATTAATACTTATTTTTATTTTTTTCGTAGAATTTGTTATTCTACCGATCGTAGAATTTCTTATTCTATCATCGTAATACGGCAGGCATTATTGACTTGCAAGAATTTTATATGTCCAGTGTCCTGCATGTTTGTTACCATTCATATCTCAGTTGACTATGATATTCATAGATTCAGAATATGCAATACATTTGTGATTTGTAAATTTATTTGATGGAGTTTCGTTTTTGTTTTTTTTATGGTTTCTTTTTAAGTATTTTTACCCGGTCTTTCAACACATTTGCCACAGGACAATTGAACATATTTTGCTCGCTTTTACATGCCGCCATTTTTCACTTTGTAATTTAATATGGCGGGAAAAAAATTGTATTTTACTAACTTGGTCTCCCAAAAAAAAGTCCATTTAGTGCTTTTAACACTCAATAAGAAAAACAATTAAATTACTACTATTTTTTAATACACCGCGTTAATAACCGTGACCGGATATTCTGGAAAAAAAAAATTTAACCGTGACCGGAGAACGGAATCCGAGGTGAAATTTTAGCTCACAATAAATGATAAAAATTCATATATAAAGGATAATATTTTTTTAGAGAATAAAGCATAATGACGATACCGGGTTACGCACCTCGAAATATCATCATCGAGTGGGATACGTAGATCAAATATTTACTAAGGCACATGAGCCAGATAAGGCATACAAGTCGGAATATCGACCTAGAAGCCTTGACACGCATGTCGATCCTCGCGCCTGAAATATGGCTAGGGACTCGAAGTCACGACCATCGACTTACGGGCAGTGCGGGACGTGAGTTCTGTGGAGTCGATCATCCCAGGTCGGATAGATCGATATCGAGAACAGGGTCCACACCAGCTACGTCGGCCCAATATCCACAGGATAACTTGGGCGAGGGGTAAAGCCCAATTAAGGGTAAATATGACAATAGCTACAAACCGACTCATGTTAGGGTTAGGTCATGCATTGTCCTTATAAATACAACGTTCCAGGAACTACGTATGGCTTGATTCCTGGAATAAGAACAGGATACGTAGGCACTCTAAGAATCCCACTTAGACTCAGCCGCAACATACAAAACCCCTCTGTCGTTTTTGGCATTAGGGTTCTTGATTGTTCATCAATAATATAAGGAAAAGTCCAGATCTTTAAGGTGACATAATTTGTCATCGTCATTGGCGCTAGAAGGAGGGCTCCTTCTTTTGTTGAATACATCAAGATCATCATGCCTCCGAAGGAAAAGACCGCCAGAAAAACCACCTCTAAAAACGTGGATCCGCAGAATCCACAGACAAGTGAGCAGGCAGGTGCGGATCCTCAGGGGGAAAAAGATCCAGCTTTAGAGACCGTCCATGAAAATCCGCCAAAACAAACTCAGGGCCTTGCCCCAGAGTATCAAGCCATGGTGGATCAGCTGGCGGCGACAGATCATAATGCCCTGAGAAAGATAATGGCGGAAGCCTTTAATCGACAGAGACAGCAACAACAGGCGGAAGGCGGCCTGAAAAACGCCGCCAATAATCCTAAGCCAGATCAATTTGAAGAGGTCAGTGCTTCCTCAAGTTCGGTCGAACGGAGGAAGCGAGAAATACAACAGAAGCACATACGCATCGATGAAGATAGCGTTAGGCAGGAGTTAGATGTAATCCTGGGAAAAACCCAGGGCCCGTTGTGGTTAGAGTCTCCTTTCATCAAGGAGATTGAAGACTATCCTAAACCCAAGGGGTTTAAAATACCTAAGATAGACCCGTATGATGGCACCACCGACCCGGAGGACCATCTTCACAGGTATCTATCCCAGATAAGGCTAGAATGTGCCCCTGACGAGATGCGATGCCGGGCATTCGAGACTCTACTTGTAGGACGAGCAAGAGAGTGGTTTACCAAGTTGAAACCCAGATCCATCTCCAGCTTCACCATGCTCGCCAGAAAATTCAGAGACGCCTTCATCGTCAACAAAAAGTTTCAGTTGAGCGAGACGCACCTCACAAACGTGAGGTAGCATAGAGACGAGTCGGTATTAGATTATCTGAAGAGGTTTAACCTTGAGGCCATGCAGGTGAAGGATCCTCAGGATCGAGTCTTGATCACTTCATTCGTAGGGGACCGCGCAACACAAAGTTGTATGAGAAGTTAAGCAGAACCTCCCTCGAAACATGGATGAGTGTGTGAATGTCGTACATCGATTTTGCCAAGGCGAAGAGGCGGTGCGTAGCACACCCCAGCCGAGTGGATGGACAGCTCGAGGAAAGAAGGTCGAGGAGGAAATAAGAATCAGCCTCGACAGCAAGATGTAGAGAGGAAAACGTCTGTTTGGGATCGCATCGAGGCGCCTCCCTCGGGCCGGTCAGAGAAAAAGGGGGGTAGAAAGGATAAAGATTTTACTCCCCTCAACCGGTCCCGTACAGAGGTCTTATCAATCATGGTTTCTAAGAATTTGGCCAAGAGGCCACCTCCGATCAAAAAACCTCGAGAAAAACGAAGGTCGACAAAGTATTGTGAATTCCACGAGGACACAGGTCACTCGACGAGGACTTGTTTCGATTTAAAGAAAGACATCGAGGCTCGCATCCAGGAGGGAAAGCTGGATGAGGTCGTAGACCGATCGAGTTATAATGAGCCCAGGGGGCAGCGAGACTTCAAAAGAAGAAATCCTGACCAGGATAGAGGTCGAAGTCGAGAGAATCAAAGAAGAAAAGATCGATCCCCTAGACGAGACCGATCTCCTGATAACAATAGGGACTACTATGGTCAGGATCGCTATGATGATAATCGCCCAAACAATTATGTGAATATGATATTTGGGCCGGGGGAGAGTGAGAAGGAACGAGCCAGTCGAGAACCAGACGACAGCTCGAGGCCGCGTAAGCAGTCAAGATTAACTACGGAAGTCGGGTACGGCCCCAGAGACGACGTCCCTAAGTCGACAAGTCATAATGAGGGGTTAGTGATTGAAGCAGTTATAAGTCGCGCCAGAGTATCGAGAGTATGCGTCGATAATGGTAGCGCTGTGAATATCTTATACTACTCGGCATTCCAGGGAATGAAGCTCAAAGAGAAAGACTTAGTGCCCATAGCCTCTCCACTATTCGGCTTCACAGTCAGGCAGTCCATCCCATGGGTTCCATAAAGCTACTAACGACGGTAGGTGATGGGGAAAGAGGGAGGACGCTAGAGCTAAACTACGTGGTCGTTAAAGCTCCCTCCGCGTATAATGTTATTTTGGGTAGACCAGCCCTTTTCGAGTTACGAGCTATAATTTCGACGTTCCATAACAAAGATGAAATTCCCGACTCGAAAGGGTTCCCACGAAGTAAAAGGGGATATTGAAATCGCCGAAGCTGCAATTCGATAGTGATGAACGGTAAGATGGCGGTACAACAAGTCCTCATCGAGGAGCTCATTCCGGAGGAGGAGGAAGAGAAGTGTTGGGCTTCGAGTGAAGCGATTGAAAATGTCGGCTTATGGGAAGATGGAACCGATCGAGTGTCCAAGTCGGGGTTTGGATCCCGACTCGGAAAAGCGGTTACCGATCGATTTGCCGAAAGAGTTCGGGGACGTTTTCGCCGGAAGGCGTCCGATATGCCGTGCCTACCGACAAACATCGCCATCCATAAACTCGAGATTGACCAGCCGAAAGCCACGTAAACGAAGAAGCGAAATTTCGCGCAAGATCGATTGGAAGCTATCGAGTCCGAAGTCGGGAAGTTCGTCGGCAAATATAGTAAAAGAAGTGCTCTATCCGAAATGCTTGCCAATCCAGTGTTAGTGAAGAAACCGGATGGCAGCTGGCGCATGTGCGTTGATTTCACGGATTTGAATAAGGCATGCCCTAAAGATTCCTATCCATTACCTAAGATCGACAGGTTAGTTGATTCGACCATCGGTTTTGAGGTATTCGCGTTCCTCGATGCATACAAGGGGTACCATCAAATTCTCATGGACCCCCGAGATGCGGAGAAGACAGCGTTTATTACAGAGTTTGGCACCTTTTGCTATGTTACCATGCCATTCGGATTAAAGAATGCTGGAGCTACATACCAAAGGGCAGTCAATAGAATTTTTGCGAAGCAGATTGGTAAGAATATGGAAGTCTATGTGGACGATCTACTCATCAAAAGCCGATCCATGAAGCAATTTTTGGTAGACGCTGTGGAAGTGTTCGAGGTGCTAAGAGATACCGACATGAAACTTAATCCAAAAAAGTGCACCTTCGGGGTGCGGACAGGCAAATTTCTAGGGTATATGGTGTCGAGAGACGGGATTCGAGCTAACCCTGACAAGATCGACACACTAAAGAATATGCCTGCACCTCGAAACATGAAAGAGGTTCAGAGACTCACCGGTCGGATGGCAGGACTGAATAGGTTTTTATCTCGGTCAGCCCAGCGTGCACTACCATTCTTCAAAGTTCTTCGAAAGCCCAGCCCTTTCCATTGGAACAACGAATGCCAGACGGCCTTCGAGGAACTAAAAGCATATCTTTCAGAACTACCTACTCTCACCTCTCCTCGAGAGGGGGAAAGGTTGCTAGTTTATTTATCAGTCTGCGAGGAAGCAGTGAGTTCGGTCTTGGTTCGAGAGGGAGAAAAGGGCCAGGTGCCCATATATTTTGTAAGTAAGGCTCTGCATGGCCCTGAAACCCGATATTCACCAGCTGAGAAGCTCGCACTAGCGTTGGTACACGCATCGAGAAAGCTTAGGCCATACTTTCAAGCCCATCCTATAGTGGTAGTCACAGACCAACCACTCAAGCAAATTCTAGCGAAGCCCGACACATCCGGTCGACTCGCGAAGTGGGTAATCGAGATGGCTCAATACGACATCGAGTTCGTGCCGCGTACCGCAATCAAGGCTCAAGCTTTAGCGACTTCTTAGCCGAAGGTATATCGGTGCAACTTGAGCAAGAAAAGCAAAGTCACGAAGAACGATGGATGCTCCATGCCGATGGGGCCTCGAGCAAAGAAGAAGGTGCGGTGCCTCCTATTAGTCAGCCCGAGGGGGGAGGAGTTTCCATACGCCCTCCGATTCGATTTTAAGGCAACTAATAATGAGGCAGAATATGAAGCAATTATCACTGGTCTGAAGCTCGCTCTAAAGCTGGGGGTCGAAAATCTCAACGTTTACAGTGACTCGCAATTGGTTGTTAATCACATCAAAGGGGAATATGAGGCTAAGGAAGAGACTATGAAGAAGTATTTGGCAGTAGTCCAAGGCCTTAAGCCGAAATTCAACTCGATTCAATTCGAACAGGTACCTCGAACTCAGAACAAGAGGGCCGACGCTCTGTCCAAGTTAGCATCGAATTTCGTCTCTAGTAAAAAGGTGTTAGTAGAATCGCTAACAGAGAGAAGCTATGAAGAGATAGAAGCCCAGCCGATATCTCAGCAGGCTACATGGATGGATCCAATTGTCCTTTACTTAAAGGACGGAATATTACCCAATGATAAGGTACAGTCAAGAAAGGTCCGACTTCAGTCGGCTCGATACGCATTCTTCAACGACATACTTTATCGGAGGTCGTTCACAAGTCCATGGTTGAGATGCGCATCTGAGACAGAGGGAGAATATCTTCTCGAAGAAATCCATAGGGGAGCTTGTGGGAATCATCTGCGGGGCTAGAATGCTAGCTCGGAAATGCAAGCTCGCCGGATACTTCGGCCGTCAATGCAACGAGATGCGATCAAATTAGTGCGAGAGATGCAATTCTTGCCAAATTCACGATAACATCTCTCATCAACGGTGCACAAGAAATGAATGTCATCTCGTCGCATGGCCTTTCGATGTGTGGGGAGTCGATATTGTAGGACCCCTACCTCGAGCTCCAGGGAATAATAAGTTTGTAGTAGTTGCAGTAGATTATTTCACTAAGTGGGTAGAAGCCAAAGCTTTACCCGACATCAAAGCGGCTACAATCAAGAAATTCCTATGGGTCGATATTTTATGCAGGTATGGTATTCCGAAGGCTTTAATCTCGGACAACGGCACTCAATTCGAAGACCGAAGAGTCAGAGAGTGGTTAGCCGAATATCATATTGATCAAGCACTTCACTTCGCCGCGCATCCTCAAGCAAATGGTCAAGTCGAGCAAACAAATCGACAGATTAAACTCGGATTGAAAAAGAGGCTCGAAGCTGAAGGACGAGACTGGGCGTTGCAACTCCCGAGCATCCTGTGGTCATACAGGACAGCTCCAAACGCATCAACGGGTGAAACACCTTTCTCCCTGACCTATGGGTGCGAGGCAGTTATCCCCGCGGAGATCGGCGTCCCTTCCCCTCGAGTGTTAGCGTATAATATTGAGACGAATGATCCCGATATCCGACAAGAGAAGGATAATCTCGAGGAGCGGAGAGAAAGGGCCTCAGCCAGAATGGCAAGGTACAAGCAGAAGATCTCTCAATATTACAACGCGAGGGTAAAATACAGATATTTCAAAGTCGGAGACCTAGTTTTGAGAAAGAACGAAGCAAGTCGGCAAAAGGAGATCGGGGCCCTCTCCCCGAACTGGGAAGGCCCATATCAGATCCTAAAAGTCCACCCTAAAGGTTCATATCAACTAGGTCGGGCAGACGGAACTACAGTCCCTCGACAATGGCACGCGAATAATTTGAGGAAATTTTACGTCTAGGCCTTAGTCGATCGGTTTGTTTCTACTTATTTTACAAGATTTGTAATCAGTCCATGTGACAATTCTATCTTTATTATAATAAATGATGATTCCTTTTTCTACTATTCTGTTAAGTATTTTTGTAATATTCTAAGTCCAAAAGGACGCGAAGTTACAATTGACAAAGTATGGAGCAATCCGCGAGTCGGAACTCCCGACAACGCCACAAGCATATAATGCAGAAGGCAAAAAGAAGACTCGCAAGGTCGGGTCAGATGTCCAAGTCAAAAGCCTAACGCACCTAAGGGTCGAATAAGGCAGACAAAGGACGGTTCGCATGGTCGGGCCAAACGTCCAAGTCGGAAGTCTAACCAGCCCAAGGGGCAGCTAGACCGAGACAAGGACAGTTCGCAATGTCGGACTAACTCGAAGATCTAGCAAGCCTATAAGGCTAAAAAGCCAAGGCAAATAGATCGACCTAAAAGCCATATAGAGCCCAAGTGCATTATGAACTGAAGTTCATAAAACACTTGGGGGGGGGAAGGGCAATATTACATCGATAAGGCAGAAGCGAACAGAGCCAGAGGCTCGACAAGCAAGAAAGCCAAAGACAGTAATAAATGAGTAAGTAAATAATAACAAACGAGAGAGACAAAAGGGAGAAATTTCAAAACAAATTAAGGCCAGGTCGAAAAGACCAGCCATTGTAAATGGAACATTCACCCAAGTCGATTCAAAGTCAAGAAAATGTACAAATAGTTACAAGAGTTAAAACTCAGAATATCAAAGTCCCAAGGAGGTCAGATAATTAAATAGAAGCATCAGGAGTCGGAGTAGCATCTTCGGGGGTCGACGTAGGAGCAGTGGCAGCGGGAGTCGTGTTATCGGGAGCCGGGTTTGCTGTGGGACCACCATACTTCTGGGCAAGGGATACACCCTGCTGAAATTCATCGAAGTATTGGTCATACAGCGCCTCCGAGTCAGGGTCATAGCAGCCAGGCTCTTCAAGCTTGTCGATCTCGACATCCGGATAAACCTTTCTTACTTGGTCCACCGCCTTGGTGAATCCTCCAAGTATGGCTGTCTGCATGATGACATCGAGATCCATGCCCAACTCTTCGACTTCCGATACTCGAGAACCGTAGCAGCCCTCGCCTCTTCAAGTGCGCTAGGAACCCGATCAAGTTCGGCTCTCCATTGATCTCTCTCTCGGCAACGGTCGCTCCTCGCGCCAGTTCTTCCTTGAGAGCTACTTTGGCAGCAGCCTCCCTCCCCTCGGCCGCAGCCAGATCTCTCCTCAGCTCGGCAATGATAGCCTCCCGCTCCTCCTTGACCTTCTCTATCTCAGCAGCAGCTTCTTCCTTGAAAACGTTAAGCTGCGATTCCAGACCAGTGACACTAGCTGACTCGATAGCAAGCCTGTCATTCAACCTCCGGATTTGTGTCTTCAACCCTTCCTCAGTTTCAGACGGCGTATTCATACGTCGGGAAGCTTCTCGACTCATAAAGTAATGCTGCAAGGAGGAAAAGCTAGGTTAAGATATACACATCCAGGGATATAAAAAAGAAATCGACAAGAGTTAGTGCATACCACGCGACCCAGCTCTCGGAGAGAAGAGGCCAGGACCTGGTCGTCCAGCCTCTTGACATCGTCGGCCGACATCTCTCCCGAGGCGGCAAGATCGAGAGAAGGCTTGATAAGTTTGGCCTTTTTCGCCTGTTTTTGCTGATCTCTCACCAGCTCCTCGAGGGCCGACCTCTTCTTTTGCAACCGGGTTGCTTCAGAGCCGGAGGCTTCTTCACTCCCTCCAACAGTAAAGTCGATAAGGTCGCCCTCTTCACGTATCGACCGGTGCTCATGGGTGAGTCCCTCCGAGGTAGAAGCCGGAGTTGGTTGTATGACAAGGGTAGTTGACTCGACACCCTCAGTCGACCCACCGACTTGAGCAGATCTTTCCTCGGACGCCGGAGGAGTAACTCTCGATCTGGAGGCGGCGACAGCAGCAGCCACAGCAGAAGCCTTCGGAACAGCAACCTTCGAGAATCTGCCCACTACACAAGTGAAAAAGGAGTCAGTATCAAAAATAGCAAAAATACAACTTCAAAAAGAATTAAGACTTGATAATAAAATAACCAAGGTTCATACAATTTTCCTGATCGACAGGATGAAGCGCTATGCATGGTACGGGGCCCGCCTCCTCGAGGCGGGCGAGGTCATAAAGGAGACTCGTGTCCCGTGTAACCACCTCGAAGGTAAATCTCTCGAGAGTAAGAGCCTCGTTAGGTGCGGCTTCACGACCCGCTTGTCATCTCTTCCCTCTCTCGACCTCCATAGTCCGACATAGGGGTTATCCGACCCGTGTCGAAGGAAGAAGAACCTAGGCTTCCAATTCGAATGAGATGAAGGTCCTTTTGACACAAACTCATGACGATTGGCACGCTTCTGAAATGTGTACCACCCCGAGTCTGGCATCGCAGAGATCTTGTGCCACCATCGGAACAAAGGGACAGTGAACCCGATTCCCGCAACTCGGCAGGCAATTAGAAAGCCCATCAGAGTCCGGATGGCATTCGGGCCCAGTTGAGATATACCGATCTCATAGTGGCGAAGAACAGCCTGGACCGCTGGACATAGTGGGAACCTTAGCCCCATTGATAATTGGGCCTCATAGACCGTACAGAACCCTTCCGGGGGCTCATCGGCAAATTGATGCTGGCCGGAGGGAAGCTGAGCTACCAGTTGAGGGCTAGATAGCCCATATCTCCGCCGCAGTTGGTCGAGATCATCCATGGTTAGACAAGAAGTGCACCCCTTAGGCCCCTTTCCATCCATTCTAGTGGATAGTTTCTTGGGCTCCCTGATGATGCCAAAGGGCTCCCCAGGATTTGGGTTCTGGGGTTGATCGGAAGAAGCGGATATAGGGGTTTGGTCGCCGGAACGGGACTCCTCTATCCTATCAGAGATTGTAGCACTACTAGACATGGACAGATTTAAGCAAGAACGGTAGGAACGATGAAAAAGATGATAGCAGAAATGAAGCTTACTTGTGTTTTCTGGAGAGAAAATGGAGAAATTGATAGGCAGATTGATTCACCGTCTGGACTCCTCTCCCTTTTTATGTGTTGATAGGTGCCGAATGACAGTGAAAAGACGTGATTTGGGGAGTTACTAGTAGTTATAACTCCCCACAAATCGCGAAGATCAAGGATGACATCATTTATGGCGAAGACGAAGCGATAGTGCGTTCGACGTCACGGCCGAACGGCCACGATTGGCTAGGGAAACGGGTGGCGGACGAAACGGTTACACCATTTCCCGCCCAAGTTTTAGTCCAACTCGAAGATGATTTCAAAATTGGCAGATCTGACCTCGGACAACGGAAGTCGCCTCTCTCAGGTCTGGGGGGCTTATGACGATACCGGGTTACGCACCTCGAAATATCATCATCGAGTGGGATACGTAGATCAAATATTTACTAAGGCACATGAGCCAGATAAGGCATACAAGTCGGAATATCGACCTAGAAGCCTTGACACGCATGTCGATCCTCGCGCCTGAAATATGGCTAGGGACTCGAAGTCACGACCATCGACTTACGGGCAGTGCAGGACGTGAGTTCCAGGAGTCGATCATCCCAGGTCGGATAGATCGATATCGAGAACAGGGTCCACACCAGCTACGTCGGCCCAATATCCACAGGATAACTTGGGCGAGGGGTAAAGCCCAATTAAGGGTAAATATGACAATAGCTACAAACCGACTCATGTTAGGGTTAGGTCATGCATTGTCCTTATAAATACAACGTTCCAGGAACTACGTATGGCTTGATTCCTGGAATAAGAACAGGATACGTAGGCACTCTAAGAATCCCACTTAGACTCAGCCGCAACATACAAAACCCCTCTGTCGTTTTTGGCATTAGGGTTCTTGATTGTTCATCAATAATATAAGGAAAAGTCCAGATCTTTAAGGTGACATAATTTGTCATCGTCACATAATATATGAATCTTTATTAATATATTAAAGTGAATTAGTGTTTATTGTTAAAAATGACAAAAATAGAATAGAAATATGTAAAAATGACAATGAAATATTTTATTGGGTAAAAATGACAGGTCATTATTCTAAAGTGATTTAAACCCTTTCGTATTCAACTACGAAAACGAATATATTTTTCGATCTGATTTTCAAAAGCTGATAATTCTTTCATCATATTTTTCGTTTTTTTTCGTCCCCTTTATTTTGACATCTAATTTGATATTTTTTTAACGTTACTTTCGAGGTCATTTTAGTAAAAAACATATAAACGGTGGAATAGTGAAATATTGGATTTGTGGTCAGTTCCACTGCAGCAACAGAGGATTTGGGATTCTGAATAGTAGATTTGTCCTTATAATCCAATTTATATTTTCACTGTCCAGATTCCTATTTTCCCCCTCTTTTTTGTCCTTTTAAACCAACCCCAGTGAATTAAGGGTATAAATCATCATTTTTTTAGTTTCAGGCCGGGAGCCACATGTACACTGGTGGCAGTGACCCTCAAATTTCAGTAACAACATCAGCGAAGTTACCAGAAGAGTTACTGTTTATTCCACGTTCACAAGATTTAACATCGGGTTTTTACCTTTATGAATCATCCTTAACTTCCATTTCTATGACGCCCTGCCCCGAATACCGAGTCCTTATCCATAATAACGCCCGGTATGCACATATTAACTTTTTAAATCATCAAAAGTGATACATACATAATCCTCGTAACAATCAATCAGAGTAAAAGCAAAACAAATAAAAAGTAAAGATAACTCGGAAATAATGTCAAAAAACAATCAAACAAATCATTAGTCCCAAAATCTACGTCGTAGAAATTGAAATGAAAAAACAACGAAATAAATGTTGTTTAGTTTAATACATCCCTATTGAAACTTAAAAGATACTAAAGTCTATCTCTCAAAACTGAATAATAAAATGCATAAATAAAGTTCATCGTAACTCTGGAGTTCTAACATCAGCTCCGTCAACTCCGTCATCATAACCGTACTCATCATCATCCTGACAACCACCTTCTCAAGGTTAGGACAATAAAGAGAGAAGGGGTAAGTACTTACGTACCTGATGTGTCGTGGTGCAATCACGAACTACTAGCAATAGTACTATGTCTATCATAGTGCAATGAATGGCGCAGCAAGGGTGTCGAATCCACAGAGACTCATAATATACATTTAATCTAGATTGAGAACACAAAAAATAGTCAACGACCAACTATAGAACAGAGAAGTAAATATGGTAGCAATAAGCGTGCAAGACCAAACACAATTATACTCATATGTGTTTTATAACAATTAGTTCTAACTATGAGAGACTAGTTATTCCCCCCATATCATGTATCAACCATCCCCGTTGGTAAATTTTAATTCATTGTCAGCTATGGTTGCTATTCCTTAATATTACGCTACTACCTTTGAAAGGAAAGAAGGTGCCTATGTGCTATTAACCTCCTTCATTGGTTGTATTAATTCACATGAAATAATAATTATGACTAGCCGGCTCAAGAGCGAAGACCACCATAAGCTGCTATGTTAGGAACATTTTATCTTGTTTTGATGATGGCCATACTAGCTGTTATAGCAAGCCCGAAATAAGTTAGTATTCTCGTATAAGTCTTTAATTAGAGTCCGACATGTTGTATAAGTTGAGTCGACAAGTATTGTACTAGTTGGTAGGATGGCTAAGTAAGACAGAATTTCAGTAGAGTAGTAGCAGCCAAGTACAAGCATAGAAGCATGAAGACACATGGACTGACCTATAACCAAGGAAGTTTGTGATGACCTTGGATAAGTCTAAATTATAATTCAACTGATGAAATTCATTGTGTAAATATGGTGTACACTAATCTCACTCAAATCAAGGATCATTGAAGTACAAGGACTCTTGTAAAATCAAAGAAAGAAAACAAGCAGTGAACCGGCAAAGTGAACTATCTGCTGGCTGTTTAGGGTATATTTTACTAAATTTTCGGGCTTAATCCCTAAACAATTTACCTTATTTTTAAGGGAAATAAATGAGAAAAGCGTGTTTTAACCGTTGAATTCCTATAATGGTTATTGAGGGGTTATAATTTAATTATGAGGAAATATTGAGTTTAAATGTTATTTTGTTACACATTTTATTATTATTATTATTCGATGACTTGGTGTAACAACAATTTTGCAGAAAATTAAAAGATATGCATGGGGATATTATTAATGGAGAAGATTAATCTCATTCAATCAAGTTATTTCAAATAAAGAAGAAAATTGGAGCATTGAAGAGAGGATAAATCAGATCAGATCGAAAGAGTGAAGTGGGGGACACGGTATACGAAGCAACAGTGTGAAAACGCGTAAATAGGTAGGCTCGGTCGACCGAGCCATGCTATTCGGTCGACCGAGTGTCTTATGTCGGTCTACCGAGGCTGAAAATCGACGCTTTTTTCTAGATCCTTTCTTATGTCGGTGAAACTCCTATATAAGCAGCACCATTCGAGCAGAAAAGAACACACAGAAAAATACGCACATCACATTCAAAGCAGCCGCATATTCCAGAGTAAACAAGGAGATGAATTCTTCCATCCCAACAATCATGATCACCAACATGATTGTTGGCTAAGCATATCGCGGTGGGACAACGGAGGAAACCAATCAACAACCACACCAACTAGAGGATTTTTTGCTATATCTTAGTGAGTTAAATTTATGATTTTTCATCAATTGGATATTGTTATATTGTTTATGTTTTATTTGAATCGAGAGATCGATGAAACTATCTTTTTGATTGAATTTATATGAGAGTATTGATTCAAGCTTTGATCTTTTCAATTGATGCAATTAATTGTGATTCAAGAGATTGTTCATGATTAGTTGAGTAGAGTATTGGAGACAATCTCATGATCTTGTTATGCATGCTAGTTTAGTTTTGCTTGAGAAAGAAAACGAAACCCTAGAAATTGATTAAAGAGATTTAATCGAATTCGTGATTTGATCATTACTAAAAACTGTATTTTTAGCTCACAATCTAGTTGGGGTTGGTTGGTTGGTTGGTGGATTCTCGTTGCCTTGCCGTTATTTTAAATCTTTGATAAACCAAATTCGTTCGTATCAATTGTGATTGCTACATTTAGTTATTTTAAAAACCCTAGTTGTTACCTGCTGTTTTTTCTGCATATTTCTGTTTTTAGATCGTAATCGGACGCCCGTCCACCTTAAGTGAACGGCCGTCGAGCATCGAATTCTTCTATTTCCTGTTATTTTAGTCACTTTCCATTGTTTTTAGATTACAAGTAGCATAAACCTTAGTTTTATGTAGTAATATGTGACACAATCGATATAATAACTATACTCTAATCCGATAAACGGTCGATTCCCTTAGGACGACCCGTTAACACCCTTTACTACGAACCATATACTTGGGGTGTTTCGGTTTATAAATTTAAAACTAGTTTTTACCGAACAAGTTTTTGGCGCCGTTGCCGGGGAGTCGGTAACGGTTGTCGGATTCTTCGTAGTGCAGTTTTCTGTGTCGGTAGTATTTTGGTCATAACTTTCGGCTCGAGTGTCCGTTTGGCGCGCAGGACCCCAATTTGGAAAGCTCGTTCCGACGCCGACGACGTGCTGAACGCTAAAGGCCGTTCAACACCGTTTTCGAGGTCAAAATATGCTGTTTTCCCTTCCATTTTAGCCCTAGAAGATTTCGACACGTTTTTTTCACCGTCTTAGTGTTTTTCCTGTTTTAAGTTTTTCGTAGGTAGGTTTCTTTTCCTGTTTCTGTTTCTATATCTTTTCTAAATTAAAAAAAATATAAAAATAAAATAAAATTAAAAGAAACTTTCTGAACGGGCGTCCAGCATTTGAACGCCCGTCTGCCCCCCAATTTGTCTTCTGAACGCTAGTTCAGTGACCTGAACGAGCGTCCACTTCCAGAATTTCCCCTAAACCAGCGTTCACTCATACTGAACGCCGGTTCAATCTCTTAAATTGTCACCTCTCTCCTTCTCTCTTCTCTCTTTCTAAACCTCTAAACCCTCTAATCTCCTCTACTTTCATTCTCATCAACCCTAAGGTTGATTTCTTCCTGTTCTGCTCTTCTGGTTTATGCAAACCAGGAGTAAGAAGGGACCTCTTACATTTAATCCCGAACCTGAGCGATCTATTCTCAGGAGGAAGCTCTTCCCTAATCCAGACATTATGGCTAACGAAGTTCAAAATCCAGATCCTCAAGCCCAAATGAATCTGATCCTTCAACAGATGCAGGAAATACAACAACAACAAAATCAACAAGCTGGGATAAATAATCAATTTCAACAATTCCGTCAGAACCAGCTCAACCAATTAAATCATGACCCCTATGCTCCCTATCTTGACCAAGACTTCTTGGAAGGGCATAGACCTATTCGCCCTCCAGACATGGGACAACTGAACTTCGATCTGAAAAATGGAGTGGTTGGGTGGTCCGAATAGTTCTTTTCATACGGTACCGCCGAAGAAGATCCTCATGACTTCTTGTCCACCTTCGTTCAAATCGTGAAGGAGCCACTATCCCGGTATTGATTCCGAGTTTGTCAAGTTAAAACTCTTCCCGTTTGCTCTAAAGGGTGAAGCAAACCGTTGGTTCAAATCTTTAGCCCATCATTCTCTCCGTTCCCGGAATGATGTCAAAAGAGCCTTTGCTGCTCGAAGTTTGTCTCACTCCGGGACAATCATGGACATGAAAAGGGAGATAGCCACATTTGAACGGCTTGATGGTGAGAGTGTGGGGAAAGCATGGGAGAGACTAAATCGTTGATGAGGAAGTGCCCCAACCATGGATACAAGTAGACATGAGCTACTAGAGTTATTCTACGAGGTGTCTCTCAACCAAATAGAGACTTCCTTGATTCAACTGCTCATGGATCCTTCCTAGGGGGAGGTGATGATGCTGCTTACAGGGTAGCTGAAACTATAGCAAAGAATAACATGTGGTCAACTCCAAGGAAGACCACTATTAGTGGGAATAAGAAGGAATCTGCTACGAGTAATTCTGAGACTAAGATGTTAGTTGCTCAAATGGAAGTGATGAGCAAGCAGCTAGCTGTTCAGGGTCAATATGTAGCGTTTTTAATGATATATTTTACATCAATTTCCCCCGTATATCGATGTTTTTCATAGAAATCGAGCTTATAATCGATTAATTGAGTAAATAGTGTTTTTAATAGGTTAATTGCAAAATGTAACGATTTATGTGCTTAAATTATGATTTTATGTTATTTTGGGATTGTGTTACGCTTTGGTATATTTTCCTATGTTATAGATACATATTTTGGCATGCAAGAGGATTAAATGATGAGGTTTTGCATGGAAGAGAAGTGAAATGGAAGGAAGATGGAGATAAAGCTTGGAATGAAGCTTTCAAGCAGCCGAACTTCCGATGCAGTTCTTGATATGATATACACTGATTTGACTCTCGACCTCAAGAGAAGATTTGTAGGGCTTGAAGAGAGGATTCTACAGGATTTTGAATCACTTCATTCCGACTTATGAGGACCGAGATATGGGCGTTACAAGTTTGGATGCTGTTGCTGAAACTATTTGGAAAATGTCGTAATATACTCGTAATACGACGGGCTAATCAAAAAGGCGTTTTCTCGAAGAAGAGTCCTTAATGAAAGTTGTAGAGTTTTCCGAGAGCTTAATTATGACATTCGGATCATAATTTTTGGAGGTCTACAACTCAAGATATGAATTTTAGAAGTTTTATTCCAATAAAGGATTCAGTACAGGATGTTCAGCATGTGCATGAACGAGCGTTCAAGCCTCTCAAACCAGCGTTCAGGAGCTTAATTTTGATACAGAGAGTTCAGAATGCAGCTAAACGAACGTCCACCTTCCGTCTGGTTTAGCTTGGACGAGCGTCCATTGTGATCAAACGGGCGTCCGCCCCTTTTACTGTAGCAACCGCCTTTGATGATTATAAATACAGCAGCCCGCATGAACCCTAATTCCACACAAAAAAATTATTCAGCCGACTTTTCACACAAAGCAGCGGCCTCTTGAGAGCAGTTTCAAGGCCGATCACCCGAGCCTTGTGCTTGGGTGATCGGGGTTAGATTAGGTCTTTTATTTTGTTTGTTTTTCCTTCGTTTCTTGAACCATGATGATGTTTTGAGGTTGAATAAACATGGAGCAGCCATGGATATCTTTCTGGAGCGTTTTTACTTTCTTTTTCTGGATATCTTGTAAGTTTAAATTCCAAGTTCGTATCTTTTCTATGATTATTTGTTATTGCAAATTTATATCGAAAGATGTTGTTATTGATGTTTACCATAGGACGAAAGTCGGTGTAAACGCGAGATCACCATAGGAAAGAATAGATGTTTTGATCTATATCAAACGAAAGTTGATAGGTTGAATGTCTAGGTTGTTAGATCTAGTAAATCTTGCACCTTGGTTTATTTTATGATGCGTTAATCTCCGTAAATCGAAAGATAGAGATTGATAGGCGAATTCATCTACGAAAGTAGGAATTCATACGTTTGATAGGTGAAACCACAACTTGAATTAAATCACTATAAGATAATCTAGGGAAGAAATTAAGGGTTGCGGGATGGTGGATTATGATTTGTTCCATGTTTAATCGCTTCAGTCGTTATCATGTTCGTTAGATAGATTTATTCGTTTTTCTTAGTTGTAGTTTAGATTTATTTTATGTTGATCGCAACTATCTTTCCTGGCTTTGGACTAACAATCCTCTGTTCAGTTTACTTTTCTCGTTTTAGTTTAGGTTTAGGATTAGTTAATAAAGAGGAATTAATGAAGTTAGATTCGACAGCCCAATTCCCTGAGGATCGATACCCGTACTTATCCAACTTTACTAGCAACTACCCGGTATTCGGCCGGTTAGGAGGTAGTTTTGCATGGTAGTATAGGTTTATAAATTTTCTTTTGTTTTAATGATGCAAAATATCCCCAACAAAAGTGGCGCCGTTGCCGGGGAATCGGTGTTTTGTTGAATCTAATTGAATTAATTTTTCTATTTTGTTACGTGTTTTTTGTTTTTGTTTTTCAATAAAAGTAGCGTTGAATAAATTGAGGTTCTTTTATTTTGCCGTGTTTCGATGACCGTAGGGTTAAGAATGTGCAAAAGTTTTTTACTCAATCTGTTTTACGTGAAGTTTGTGTTTAGTTGTTACCTAGTCTAACCCCTATGCTAAAATTTATCTGTGGCTGTTGTCTGTGCTCTATGTTGTGTTTATAAGATTTAGGGTTTCTGTGTCTTTCCTGCGTTTCTGTTGCAAATTCGTTGTCTGGACGAGCGTCCAAGTAAGTGAACGCCCGTCCGTCCATAACATGCGTGTAAACGGGCGTCCCGACTAGTGAACGCCCGTCCGTCCGATTTTGCTCAACTCGTTCCAGCTTTTTTTCGAGGCAGACGAGCGTTCAGCCCATTGAACGCCCGTCCGGGGCTAAAAATCCAGGTGAACGCCCGTCTCGCTTTGTTGAACGCACGTCCAGGTTCCGAATTTCTCTTAACTTGATTTTTAATGCTTTATTTGATATGGATACTTTAATTTGAGCTTCTGTGGCTAATTGTTTTTACGTAGATGTTCTGAACTTGCATATTCATATCTTTCCATCTACGAATCCATGTTAAATAACTGATTAATTTTTATATGCATGATTCATCGATGCAAGTTATAGTCACTGTCGGTTCTCGTACGCTATAACTGGTCTTATTAATTAGTAGCTAATGTCGGTTTCCGTATGCTACACACCGCTGTGATGAATCTTTTAAGCTTTGAGACTTATGTGCTTTCCTGTTGTTTATGTAACTCATATGGGTAGCTACTGTCGGTTTCCGTATGCTACGTCCTTTTCCATATGAGTTATATCTGTTTAGTATAGCTAACTGTTGGTTTCCATAATGCTATCACCTTTGATGGGTCTTAAAGCGCATCTACACTGCATGTAATGGACAGCACTGTCGTTTATCGTAACCTGTCATTATTTGGTAGACGTTTATTTTATACGTGTCGTGTTGCAAATGAGTGGGCTAGTTTTCTTCTTTTTATTTCCTTTTATTTTTGCATATCACTTAGATGCATATCATTTAGTTGCATGTCATCTAGTTGCATTGTTTTTTCTATTGTTCTTTTATTTTTCTTGAGAGTAGTTAACTGTCGGTTTCCGTAATACTACCTCGTTTTTTTTTATGATGGTTACTGTTGGTTTTCCATATGCCATCATTATTTTAGTATTGCATATCACGTAGGTTGCATTGTAATTTTTATCCATTTAGATTTCACCTAGCCTACTATTATTCATATGTGCTTTATTGTGAGTTACTGTCGGTTTCCGTCGCTCACATTTTTATTGATGAACTTTATAAGCTTCTGTGGCTTACGCTTAGATGTCTTGTGTTTTACCTGGTTGGTAATTTTTCCATCTGATCTATTCTATCCTGTGCTTATATCTTCTCTTTCACTCTCCTGTTGTTATATTTCTCCCCTATTCCCGAGGTATTTCATGTTTGTCAAGTGTGCAGGGTGTTTGCATTAGCAAATGTGCGCTTTTAGATGAAGCCAGTTTTCCGGTGGATGGTCCACAGTCTACCGATTTCTTCAAGCGTTTCTGGATCTGACTCGCGACCACTTCCAGACTTGCCACTTTCGAACGACAATCAGCTAAGTTCCTTATTTTTTCTTTTATTCTGCACAACTTGAGGACAAGTTGCAATCTATGTGTGGGGGAGAGGATGGTTTATATGTATCTATGAGTCGTTTGCTCAATTTCTGTTATACTTCTATAAAAAAGTGCTAAATTTTCAAAAAAATTTGTTTAGTCCTGAGTAACATTTCACTGGCATGCTGGTTTTATAATCTGGCACCTTTAGTTGTTATCAGTAGTCATATCATGTTCGAGAATAGGTTTAGTAAGTCGATACTCACTTGAACTTCATTTCACGAACCTATTAGATGAAGAGCCAAATATAGAATAGTTTCCGGTTAGTTAAAGGAAAGTTAATTCTTGATACAGATAACACTTATTTAGCATTAATGAAAGTTAAGAACTTGTGCTATACTCACAGTTAGAATCTCGTACCTTAGTGTTCTTGAGAACTTTGAGAGTCTTGAATGTGTTAGAAATATATTTGACCGAGAGTTTCCAAAGAGTTTGAAAAATATAAAAATATATATATATCTATAAATAATAAATGAATAGAATTTCTTTGCGGGAATTTTGTTTGTAACTATCACCTCGAGTCCATTTGGATACTGCCCCAATTGGGGAGTGTGGTTTACCTTGGACAGTAAGGGATTGAGTGATCTCAGGGTGACTGCCTCTAATGTAGGGGAGTGTGTTATACTTTTGAGACGCGACGATAGGAAATATAAAATATACGTTTTTTTTGTGGAATTCTAAGTCAAGTTGATCTAAACCCAGTAGAGACCCGAAAGGTATTTTCTTGGTACTAAGTAAAGGAATTTAGTTGTGAGTTAGTTACTATGTTCTTGGTAATTAGTTTTTGTTAGGTAAGTGCTGTAGATAGAATGAAGTTTTCGTTTAGTTGACCGGATAAGCTTGTTAGTGCTTGATGTATTATATCAAGAGAGGATCGGTGGAAGTTTAGTAGGTTCTGCACACACATCACCGAGTGAGGTCGATTTGCTGAATACTAGCTTGTCATGATTTTGACTATATCTCGTGTCAGGTTATGTGGATTCTTGATGGTATGTTCTTGTTTTGTTTTACTCGAGGACGAGCAAAAGTTTAAGTGTGGGGGTGTTGTTCAGGGTCAATTTGTAGTGTTTTTAATGATATATTTTACATCAATTTCCCCCGTATATGGATGTTTTTCATAGAAATCGAGCTTATAATCGATTAATTGAGTAAATAGTGTTTTTAATAGGTTAATTGCAAAATGTAACGATTTATGTGCTTAAATTATGATTTTATGTTATTTTGGGATTGTGTTACGCTTTGGTATATTTTCCTATGTTATAGATACATATTTTGGCATGCAAGAGGATTAAATGATGAGGTTTTGAATGGAAGAGAAGTGAAATGGAAGGAAGATGGAGATAAAGCTTGGAATGAAGCTTTCAAGCAGCCGAACTTCCGATGCAGTTCTTGATATGATATACACTGATTTGACTCTCGACCTCAAGAGAAGATTTGTAGGGCTTGAAGAGAGGATTCTACAGGATTTTGAATCACTTCATTCCGACTTATGAGGACCGAGATATGGGCGTTACAAGTTTGGATGCTGTTGCTGAAACTACTGGAAAATGTCGTAATATACTCGTAATACGACGGGCTAATCAAAAAGGCGTTTTCTGAAGAAGAGTCCTTAATGAAAGTTGTAGAGTTTTCCGAGAGCTTAATTATGACATTCGGATCATAATTTTTGGAGGTCTACAACTCAAGATATGAATTTTAGAAGTTTTATTCCAATAAAGGATTCAGTACAGGATGTTCAGCATGTGCATGAACAAGCGTTCAAGCCTCTCAAACCAGCGTTCAGAGCTTAATTTTGATACAGAGAGTTCAGACTGCAGCTAAACGAACGTCCACCTTCCGTCTGGTTTAGCTTGGACGAGCGTCCATTGTGATCAAACGGGCGTCCGACCCAATTTCATTCTTTTACCGACATAGCAACCGCCTTTGATGATTATAAATACAAGCAGCCCGCATGAACCCTAATTCCACACAAAAAAATTATTCAGCCGACTTTTCACACAAAGCAGCGGCCTCTTGAGAGCAGTTTCAAGGCCGATCACCCGAGCCTTGTGCTCGGGTGATCGGGGTTAGATTAGGTCTTTTATTTTGTTTGTTTTTCCTTCGTTTCTTGAACCATGATGATGTTTTGAGGTTGAGTAAACATGGAGCAGCCATGGATATCTTTCTGCAGCGTTTTTACTTTCTTTTTCTGGATATCTTGTAAGTTTAAATTCCAAGTTCGTATCTTTTCTATGATTATTTGTTATTGCAAATTTATATCGAAAGATGTTGTTATTGATGTTTACCATAGGACGAAAGTCGGTGTAAACGCGAGATCACCATAGGAAAGAATAGACGTTTTGATCTATATCAAACGAAAGTTGATAGGTTGAATGTCTAGGTTGTTAGATCTAGTAAATCTTGCACCTTGGTTTATTTTATGATGCGTTAATCTCCGTAAATCGAAAGATAGAGATTGATAGGCGAATTCATCTACGGAAGTAGGAATTCATACGTTTGATAGGTGAAACCACAACTTGAATTAAATCACTATAAGATAATCTAGGGAAGAAATTAAGGGTTGCGGGATGGTGGATTATGATTTGTTCCATGTTTAATCGCTTCAGTCGTTATCATGTTCGTTAGATAGATTTATTCGTTTTTCTTAGTTGTAGTTTAGATTTATTTTATGTTGATCGCAACTATCTTTCCTGGCTTTGGACTAACAATCCTCTGTCCAGTTTACTTTTCTGTTTTAGTTTAGGTTTAGGATTAGTTAATAAAGAGGAATTAATGAAGTTAGATTCGACAGCCCAATTCCCTGAGGATCGATACCCGTACTTATCCAACTTTACTAGCAACTACCCGGTATTCGGCCGGTTAGGAGGTAGTTTTGCATGGTAGTATAGGTTTATAAATTTTCTTTTGTTTTAATGATGCAAAATCTCCCCAACAGTAGCCAATTTACAAATGCAGCAGCAAAGAGGACCATCAGATGTAAACTACCTGGGAATGCAGGCGGGAAATGAGATGAATGAGGAAGTGAATTTAATGGAGAATCATAACCAAACCTTCAGAAACTTCAATCAGGACCAGAATCATTCCGGATTTCAACGACCCAATTTTAATCAAGCCAATGCACCACCTGCCCATCCAATTCAAAACCTTCTTTCAACTCAAGTTATCAACGATCACTTCCTAGGAGTGCAAATCAATCTTTCAATACGAATTTTCAAAGAACTCAAAGTGGTTGGAATCAAAACCAAAACCAACAAACCACTTATGTTTCTCAAAAGAAATTTGATGAATTAGTTGACATGGTGAAAACTCTGGCCACCAGTGTCAAGACCATTGAAAGACAAGTTGGCCAAATGGCAGACCAACAAGCGAGTCGACCTCACGGTAAACTTCCGAGCTACACTGAAAGAAATCCAAAATAGGATGTCAATGCTTGCACTGACATCACTACACAATGGAACTATGGAGATGAGGAAGTGAATGAAGTTACCCTGCGGAGCGGGAAGAAAGTTGGAGCCGAAAAGGGCTCGGGAAACGAGTAACCCCTCCTGAAGCCATGAGTTCAAGAGGGGGAAATCAGAATTCAAAACCCGAAGAAAGCGAGAGTGAGGATGAGATGAATGACGAGGGTTCTTCGGATGATGAAATTAATTCTGATGTAGCTGTGAGGAAGGGTCAGGTGGCTGAACCCCTGACGAAAAAGAAGGATGGAAAGTTTGTTAGGTGGAAAGATAAGGAAGATGAAGCTATAAAGAATCAAACCGTGAACAATGATACTTTGAGAAAAGAAAAGAAAAACCTTCCTTATCCGCCAAGGAAAAAAGAAAGTGTCCTTGGTAATGACAAACAGTACGAGGGAGTTAGAAAAATACTTAGAGACACAAAAGTAAGTATACCTCTGGCAGAGGTACTGACTGAAATGCCTAAGTGCTCTAAGTATATCAAAGAAGCTTGTGGGAGTAAGAAGAAGCTCAAGGGGATGGCAGAAGAGGTTTTGAAAGAAGAATGTTCAATGGTTTCACCGAAAATCCTAACAAAGCGAGGTGACCCCGGACGACTTTCAATCTCCCGTGAGATTGAAGGTTGCATGTTCCATAACGTCTTATGTGATTCGGGGCTTCGTAAACGTGATGCCATTAAACATTTGTATAAAGCTCGGTTTAGATAAAAGGATGAGGGAACGCCCAATTTCTCTTCAAATGGTGGACCGATCTAGCCGAACAAACGAGCCGGTTGTGTTAACAATGTTCTTGTTTATGTTAAACACTTAGCTTTTCCAACCGGTGGGTTATTTTGGATTACCCACCCGATAAAGAAATGCCCTTAATTCTAGGCCGATCCTTTTTGGATGCCTCTCGCCGCCCTTATTGATTTTTACAAGGGTCAGGTCACAATGATATTCGATGATACATCTATCACCTTTACGCGAGGGAAAAGCGCTGAGGAAACCCTAGTAGAGGAGATCTCGTTCATCGAAGCGATTTATGATGATGAAGAAGATGACCACCCTGAATCTGAAGAAGAGCCAATGGATATAGGTGTTTTCAATGCTATAAATCATAAAGAAAGAGATGATTGTGAGCCATCTTCTGATTCATCACAGGCCGTAGTCACTGACAAGTTATCTCCACAATTTGCTCAAGCTGAGCCTGCCAGTGAACAGAAGACATGGAACTTTACAGTGATGAACGATGACGATTTCAAAGAGCTGCATCAGAAGGATTTTAATCCTGATCAAGAAGAAGTCCTGATGGGTACTTGGGACGAAGTCGATTTTTGGAGAGAGACTACCCACTGGGAAATTGACGATTGGGAAAAGCTAGCCGCTGAGCTAGAAGAAGAAGAGTTAAGAAGAATGATTGACCATGAAAAAGAGAAAGCAGGTGTTGACAGAAAAATCCCTATGGATGATTTAATCGATTATCTTTCTAGGGTTACACCTCGGGAAGAGGAGTTGTTTTTCAGTCAACCCCTTCAAGCTCATTTGACCACTGAGGAAAAAGGTGGTCCTCTCAAATCTAGTATTGAGAAACCACCCACTGATTTGGAGCTTAAACCTCTCCCTCAGCACCTTAAGTATATTTTTCTTAAGGATGATGATAAACTGCCTTTAATCATGTCTTCTAAACTCGAAGCCGAGCAAGAAGAACTACTGAGAAAAGTGCTTGTGAAAAACATCCTTGCGTTCGGATGGCAAGTGGGTGATATCCGAGGTATCAGCCCCGACATTTGAATGCATAAAATCCGAACGGAGGAGAGGGCGAAAAAGGTTAGACACCCTCAGCGAAGGCTAAATCCGCACATGCAGGAGGTTGTCAAGAAGGAGATAATCAAGTGGCTCGATATGGGTATTATCTATGCCATCGCCGATAGTGAGTGGGTCAGCCCTACTCAAGTTGTGCCAAAGAAGGGAGGCATTATTGTGGAAAAGAACGAATAAGGGGAGGAAGTTGCCTTACGACTTGTGACTGGCTATAGAGTTTGCATTGATTATCGCAGGTTAAATGAAGTCACCGCTAAGGATCATTTCCCCCTGCCCTTCACTGACCAACTTCTAGAAAGACTGAGCGGTCATAAGTTTTATTGTTTCCTCGATGGATATTCTGGTTATTTCCAGATAGCCATCGACCCTAATGACCAAGAGAAGACAACTTTTACCTGTCCATCAGGCACTTTTGCGTTCCGCAGAATGCCTTTCGGTTTGTGTAATGCACCAGCTACATTTCAATGATGTATGCTGGCTATTTTTTATGGACTAGTAGAGAAGTGTATGGAAGTCTTCATGGATGACTTCTCAGTCTATGGCGACAGTTTTGATGAGATTTTGGAAAACCTAGATATGGTACTTCAACGATGCGTTGAGAAGAACCTAGTTCTAAATTGGGAAAAGTGCCATTTTCTAGTTGATGAACGAATTGTCCTTGGACACAAGGTGTCCAGCAATGGAATTCAGGTAGATAAGGCTAAGGAAGAAGCCATTGAAAAGATGTCATACCCTAAGACTGTGAATGAGGTACGAGGTTTTCTTGGCCATGTTGGTTTCTACAGGCGATTCATTCAAGACTTTTCTAAAATCGCCAAACCTTTATCCAACCTTCTTAAGGACGATGTGGACTTCTCGTTTGATGCGAAGTGTGTTGGAGCGTTTAATTGCCTGAAGGATAAGCTCATTAGCGCCCCTATCCTAATCGCACCTGATTGGGCTAATCCCTTTGAGCTAATGTGCGATGCTTCTAACTACGCAGTGGGAGCAGTTCTAGGACAGAGGGTCGATAAGAAGTTCAGACCCATTTACTATGCTAGCCGCACTTTGAACCCAGCTCAATGCAATTACGCCACCACCGAGAAGGAATTCTTGGCAGTCGTTTTTGCTATTGACAAATTCAGAAGTTATCTTTTAGGGTCCAAAGTGGTGGTGTGGACTGACCATGCAGCCTTACGTTATCTTATGGATAAGACAGATGCGAAACCGAGATTACTCAGGTGGATTCTTATTTTACAAGTATTCGACCTTAGGGATTGATTTTCCTACAGAACAGTTGCTGAAGGTGGAAGCTGTTAGGCCTTGGTATGCTGATTACGTCAACTATCTAGCCGGTGGTCACTTAGAAGAAATGACGTATCAGGAGAAAAAGAAATTCTTCACGGACTTGAAATATCTCGTTTGGGAGGATCCCTATCTGTTCAAAGTCTGTAAAGATGGGTTGCTGAGACGATGTGTTCCGGAGCACGAACAATGGAGTATTTTGGAAGAATGCCACAATGGTCCCACTGGTGGTCACTACGGAGCGCCTAAAACCGTTGCAAAAATCCTCCAAGACGGTTTCTACTAGCCCATGCTCTTTAAGGATGCCGAAGCCTTTTGCAAAGGTTGCGACAGATGCCAGCGGATTGGGAGGCAGAGTAACAGAATGGACGTGCCACTTAAGCCCATTCTGGAGTGCGAAGTCTTTGATGTATGGGGCATCGACTTTATAGGACCATTTCCATCGTCATGCTCTAATAAATACATCCTTGTTTGTGTAGACTACGTATCCAAATGGGTGGAGGCAATTGCCACTCAGACCAACGATCATAAAGTCGTGAAGAAATTTTTGCAAAAGCATATCTTCACCAGGTTTGGCTGTCCCCAAGCGCTTATCAGCGATGAAGGCACTCACTTTTGCAACGCACCACTTGATAAGATTCTTGAAAAATATGGTGTCAAACATAAAATCGGTACACCATACCATCCCCAAACAAGTGGTCAAGTCGAAGTCAGCAACCGGAGTATTAAAAGAATCTTGGAAAAGACAGTGAACTCGTATAGAACTAATTGGAGTCTAAAGTTGGATGACGCACTATGGGCTTACCGCACTGCTTATAAGACTCCCATGGGTACGTCTCCCTTTCAAATGGTTTATGGAAATGCTTGCCATTTACCAGTCGAGCTTGAACACAGAGCTTACTGGGCTATTAAATTTTTGAATTTCGATAGCCAACTCGTGGGGAAAAAGAGGCTTTTGCAATTGAACGAGCTCGACGAATTTAGGCTCCAAGCTTACGAGAATTCCGGGATAAGCAAGGAAAGAACCAAAGCGCTTCACGATGCTAAAATAAAAAATTGGGAATTCAAAGTAGGTGATATGGCTCTATTTGTATAATACCAGGTTACATTTGTTTCCTGGTAAGCTTAAATCCAGATGGTCTGGACCCTTTGAAATCATCGATGTCAACCCGAGTGGAGCAATTGAGTTAAAAGGGTATGGCGGTCAAACGTTCAAGGTAAATGGTCAAAGGCTGAAAAAGTATTTTGGGCAACCAAAAGAAAAGCCTGAGGTCATGTACTTTCAAAAGGGGATTGAAACGGCTGAGATGCTGACGTGTGATGAGATTCCATCCGACTTCTTTGGTTCGGATGATGACATCTTTACCCCTACCTGTGAAGACCCTTCTGACAGTACTCCTAAAACTGTCGGTATACCTAGGCCAAATGTGAGAAGAGGCAAGAAGAGGAAGAAAGTCAATGATGTCTGGAAGGCTAAGTTCCATAATTTAGTCACGCATTTGACTTGTTGTTGTGGCCACACTGCTATTCATCATGCAGATTCTGATGACGAAGTGGCAGGAAGTAAGCCAAAGTGGCCCGACCCGGGTTGAATTTGAGGATCATGTCAAGCTAATGACATAAAACAAGCGCTACTAGGAGGCAACCTAGTCTTTTTAGGTAGATTTTATTCTTTTAGCCGTTTTGATGCATTGTAGTTTTTAGGAATAATACCTTGGTTACTTGTGTGGTGGTTATCCTTGGACTATTTGTTGAATGCTTTATTTGCCTCGTTTCGTGTGCATACGTGTTTACTCATAAACCCTTTGTACCCCCGAGATTATATGCTATGTCGAGTGTTGCGTATCTTTGTTGAGCGGTTTTTGCCGTTATCACTTTTAGTGTTGTCCGTTCATGATACGAGTCGCGCGGTTCATCCATGTTACGGCTTGACCACCGCCAACCTACAAACCCGACAAACACTTTGGGACCGCTAAGTATTCTTTTATCTTATTTGCACATTCTGAGGACATAATGTGATTTAAGTGTGGGGGGGTGTCTACATCGGGAGTTATCATGTTATATTTTCTGAAAAATGAGTAAATGTGAATTTCCTAAAAAAATTTAAAATTTTTCGAAGTGAAAACTGACAAATGTGAATCATGAACATGTGATTGAAACAAAAAGGCTCGCTAGTTGTAGTTTCCTGACGATGATTGTCTGTAACTTCTGTGAGATAGTTATAGCATGCTTTTACTAATATGAGATAGTATTCATTTCATATTCACGTAAGCCTTTGAAATTGAAGCAACATTTTTAAACTTTATCCATTCACTACCCTAGTGATTTATCCTAGAGAGACCTGTGCTTAATAGTAACGGTAAACATTACACCTAATTTCTAACCGTGTACTGTGAATATCTGAAGGTTTGAATGTGAGAGGAGGTATATATCTTAAGGTTTGTACACCAATCTAAGATGAATAAAATATGTGTATGTCGGATGTAGCTGCCAATGATTTGAGTGCGGTAGGGCATTATCACGAAACGTCCTATACCACTATGAGGCTTAACAACTCCCGACTGCCTGATGATAGTAGTCCAGCTAGGGTGTTATCACGAAACATCCTATTGCTGGGAATGAGGGCATATGCTATAAACGTGGAACTAAGTGAACTTTAAAAAAAAATAGCAAACAAAACTTAGTTATCTTCTGACTATCCCCAGTATAAACTGAATGATATGCATTAGGGATTATCCTAATAAGTACACGGGAAGACTTTGTGTGGAATGGTTACTGCCTATACCTAGGAAAGTCATTAGGATTATTTGAACGGATTTTGTGCGAAAGAATGGTGGGGATTGAAAAGGGCTTTTCACACACGCACTGAATCTATCTCTATGTTGGTATTACTTGCTATATTTGTCGTATATTTTGTTACGTGAGTCAGGAATCTATGTGGATTACATGTACAGTGAGCCGGTTTTGATTATTTTGTTCAGGACGAACAAAAAGCTAAGTGTGGGGGAGTTGTTTAGGGTATATTTTAATATATTTTCGGGCTTAATCCCTAAAAAATTTACCTTATTTTTAAGGGAAATAAATGAGAAAAGCGTGTTTTAACCGTTGAATTCCTATAATGGTTATTGAGGGGTTATAATTTAATTATGAGGAAATATTGAGTTTAAATGTTATTTTGTTACACATTTTATTATTATTATTATTCGATGACTTGGTGTAACAACAATTTTGCAGAAAATTAAAAGATATGCATGGGGATATTATTAATGGAGAAGATTAATCTCATTCAATCAAGTTATTTCAAATAAAGAAGAAAATCGGAGCATTGAAGAGAGGATAAATCAGATCAGATCGAAAGAGTGAAAGTGGGGGACACGGTATACGAAGCAACAGTATGAAAACGCGTAAATAGGTAGGCTCGGTCGACCGAGCCATGCTATTCGGTCGACCGAGTGTCTTATGTCGGTCTACCGAGGCTGAAAATCGACGCGTTTTTCTAGATCCTTCCTTATGTCGGCGAAACTCCTATATAAGCAAGCACCATTCGAGCAGAAAAGAACACACAGAAAAATACGCACATCACATTCAAAGCAGCCGCATATTCCAGAGCAAACAAGGAGATGAATTCTTCCATCCCAACAATCATGATCACCAACATGATTGTTGGCTAAGCATATCGCGGTGGGACAACGGAGGAAACAAATCAACAACCACACCAACTAGAGGATTTTTTGCTATATCTTAGTGAGTTAAATTTATGATTTTTCATCAATTGGATATTGTTATATTGTTTATGTTTTATTTGAATCGAAAGATCGATGAAACTATCTTTTTGATTGAATTTATATGAGAGTATTGATTCAAGCTTTGATCTTTTCAATTGATGCAATTAATTGTGATTCAAGAGATTGTTCATGATTAGTTGAGTAGAGTATTAGAGACAATCTCATGATCTTGTTATGCATTCTAGTTTAGAGATTTAATCGAATTCGTGATTTGATCATTACTAAAAACCGTATTTTTCGCTCACAATGTAGTTGGGGTTGGTTGGTTGGTTGGTGGATTCTCGTTGCCTTGCCGTTATTTTAAATCTTTGATAAACCAAATTCGTTCGTATCAATTGTGATTGCTACGTTTAGTTATTTTAAAAACCCTAGTTGTTACCTGCTATTTTTTCTGCATATTTCTGTTTTTAGATCGTAATCGGACGTCCGTCCACCTTAAGTGAACGGCCGTCCAGCATCGAATTCTTCTATTTCATGTTATTTTAGTCACTTTCCATTGTTTTTAGATTACAAGTAGCAAAAACCTTAGTTTTAGGTAGTAATCTGTGACACAATTGATATAATAACTGTACTCTAATCCGATAAACGTTCGATTCCCTTAGGACGACCCGTTAACACCCTTTACTACGAACCTTATACTTGGGGTGTTTCGGTTTATAAATTTAAAACTAGTTTTTACCGAACACCGGCTGAGTAAAGAAAAAGAAGTGAAGGAAGAACTAATCAGCTAAGTTAGCAAAAACACTTAACTGTTCAAGAAACAGTCAAGTAAAGGAACTGCACAGCAATTCAAGCTTGTTCAGAATGAGAAGAATTAAGGAAGATTTAGAGGATCAAGCATTAATGCATAATCAATCAAGGACAGATTTTATGATAGACGTTTTGAATAAAATCTGAATCACTGAAAAAAAGGAGAATATAATCAAAGGAGAATCAAGAATTAAATCAAGGATTATTCTCAACATTCAATAGCCAACGGACTGAAATTCAAATCAAGGATTACCACGGCTATAAATAGAAGGCATTGACCGACATGAAAAACAATGATTGAATTACATAAGAACAAGCAGAAACTCTGTCAATTTGAAAGGAGTTCTATCTGAGCTGAAAGGACATATCTAGAGATCAACTCAACAATAAGAGCTAAACACCCAAATCAAGCACTGAGATTGATCAACATAATTCGTGAATCCAATTCACACCAGTCAAGCAACCGAATCAAAGCCATCTGAGAAGGAGTTGTGTTTGTGATAGCTGCTGAAGGATTTGTTCTCAATGAGCAGTGTTGAAGACTAAGTCACTGAGGCTTTTGAAGCTAAGGAGTGATAGTCTTGGAGATTGTGAAGCTTGTGTAGCCAAGGACAATATAACTATTGCATCATTGAAAACAATAGTGAATTCCTCCAATCATCACATGAGAAAAGTGGATTAAGGGATTACACCACTATAAACCTTTGTGCCGATTTACTTTCAGCACTTTACTTTATTGTACTTACTTACTGCATAATTCATACTTTGTATGTGCATATCCTACTTTGAAATAGCATTAAAAGAAGGGATTTTTCCGCTGTACAAAAGCTTTTATATTGAGAAAAGTTTTTGAAACTCCAAAGTATAGTCATTCCCCCCCCCCTCTGACTATTCTTTTACCATTCTCTGGGACCAACAATTGGTATCGGAGCAGTGTTCCTAGTATCAGAACCTGTTCAGATCTGATTTCTGGTAACAAGGAGATCATATATTTTCAAAGTAGTTTTCAAATTTGTGCTTTCTAAATATATCGTTTATTTGTGCTTATGGATTCCTCAAATTTCATGTCTAAAGTTACTGTATTCAATTTTAATAATTTTGATGAATATAAAATAAGGATGTTGTCTCATGTTGCAGCAACTCAAGAGGAGATGCTGGATGTAATCAATGATGGCCCATTCAAGATCATGACTGTGATAGCCACAAGAGAAGATCAAGGAAAGGAAATAGGGAAACCTAAGAAAAATTAGCCAAGGATGATAGAAAAAGAGAAAATCTTGACTTTGTTGCGAAAGGTATGATCTTGAAAACTCTGGACAGTAACATGTTCATGAGGATCAAAGACTGCACAACAGCGAAGATGATGTGGGATAAATTAGCACTCATTAATGAAGGTTCAAAGGCAGTCAAAGAATACAAATTATCTATTCCAAAATAGATTGAAAACTTAAAAATGAAGACTGGAGAATGCATTGATCAAATGTATAACAGATTTTCAAGCATCATCAGTGCACTGCAACAACTGGGACGTACATACCCACAGAAGGAAGTTTGTTTGAAAATGTTGAAAGGTCTACCTGAAAGATGGAAGATCATCACATCAGTACTCAGAGGAACAATAAATGTTGCAAACACCGGTACTTTGACTCAGATGCCTCAATTAATGGCTCATGAATTTGAGTTATACGGTGAAGACAAGTGCACCGGCGAGAGGCACACAAAGCCCGGTGCACTAGTTGCACCCCAAAGCAAAGCAAAACGGCTGATACAAGCAGCACAGAGACACGGGAGCTAAAAGAACATATTTCTTCATTTATTACACATTTTGACAGGTTTAGTAAGAAGAAACAATTCAAGGGAAGTTCATCATCAAACAAGAAGTCAAGCTCAAGCAAAGACATGAAGAAAAATTATGATGAATCCAGATGTTTCAATTGCAAGAAGAAAGGTCACTTCAAGGCAGATTTCCCTGAAGAAAAAAAAAGATAAGGAAAAGAAGAAGTACAAAACAATAGAAATGAGAAAGAACAAGAAGGCACTTAAAGCTGAAACCAATAGTGAAAAGAATGAAGAATCATCTGATAATAATTCAGATGATGATAAATCTAACAGCACAGACAATGACAAGGCATATCTATGGCTTATGGCTAAGGAAGCTGATGAAGCATAGGTAATATCTAGTTCATACTCAATATCTGCATCCACATCTGACACTGCACAATCTTCTATTCTTACTTTAGATTCTACAAACCTAATTCAAAATATCATGAGTAAATATGAGGAAATTTAGTAAAACCTTGAAATTCTGGAACAAGAATGTGAGAATATGAGAGAGGAAAATAAAAGATTAAAGTAAGAATTTGATGGAATGAAAGCTTATCAACAAATAAGGAAGTACACTCAACTGATCAACAAGCAGCTGATGATCACTCATATGATGTTGATAGACCAGTTGAGAAAATCTCCCCACCAGTTAAGAGCACCACTACACCACTCATTGCACCAGCTCACAAACCCCTAGAAAGGTTTTGATCCAGATCTGGTCTTGGCTATAACAGTCAGGATGAGAAAGGAAACAATGGACAACACAATTCTGAATCAAGAACCAAAACTGGACCTAAATTAAGAAAATGACAGATCATAGTTTCAACTACTCATCTTGCACCGGTCAAGTCAAAACCCAGTGTAGTGAAATAGCAGAGTAAATCATCATACCAGCCAATCAAAGGCAAATCCTTACTGAAAGGTAAGGGAAGACTTTACCCTTCAGTAAGGATTTGCCTAAAATACAAGAAGAAACCGTTTCATGCTATGCAACATGTGTTTAGGAAAAGACAACCATGGCATGTTCCTTTACACATGAAGCAATTTGAAAATAAGTATCCTCCTGCATATTCAAGAGTGAAAAAGGATGCAAATGCACCAAAAATTAGAGAATTGTATCAGAATGATTTCAATAAATATACAAGAAATTATTCTGCCATGCCTTACATGTATGAAGTTTGAGATTTCAGCTATCCAAGAAGGAGATCCTTTGGATATACACTTGGAATGAAGGGCATGACTGCTATTAGTTATGGACCCAAAAAGTATTGGGTACCTGAACATGCTTAATTTGTTTTGTAGGATGTCTGGTATATAGATAGTGGTGTTCCAGACACATGACAGGGAACAAAGGATCGTTGACTGACTTTAAAGCTTTTGATGGACCCAAAGTTACATTTTGAGGCAAAGAAAACCCTAGCAAACTTAAGGGCGAAGGCGCAATGCTCAAGAACAATTTAAAGATTCATAATGTGGCTTATGTTAAAGGATTGATTTTCAATCTTCTAAGCATCAGTCAATTCTGTGACAAAGGCTACAATGTGCAATTCAACAAAGAACAATGCAAAGTGATTCATAACCAAACAAGCACAGTTGTACTTGCAGGAAAAAGATAAGACAACATGTATGTGGTGGATTGGAAGACAGCAAAACTAGAAACTTGTCTACCTGTCAAGAATAAGCAATCAACCAGTTGGATTTGGCATATAAGACTGAACCATCTCAACTTCAAGACCATCAAAAAATTTCCAAAGAACAAGCTAGTTGATGTCCTTCTAGAGATCACATTCAAAATGGAAAGTCATTGTGATGCATGTCAAAAAGGGAAACAGATCAAAAGCTCCTTCAAGTCAAAGCCTTATCATTCTACAACAAGAATCTTACGTCTTTTGCATATGGATCTTTTTGGACCAGTCACACCATTGAGTTTTAAGTGGAAAGAAGTACACCTTAGTGGTGGTGGATGTCTTTTCCAAATTCACTTGGACCATATTCATGAAAAGAGAGACACTCAAAAAGCTACCAGATTTGCTGACAAGAATACAAAATGATAAAGAGTTGAAGATCATCAAGATAAGATCAGATAGAGGCCAGAGTTCCTAAATGAAGTAATTAGAACCTACTATGAAGATAATTGAGTACCGCATCAATTATCGGCGGAAAAAGACTCCACAACAAAATGGTGTAGCAGAAAGTAGAAACAGAACACTCAAAGAAGCAGTTAGAACCATGATAGCTGAAGCAGGCTTACCAAATAGATTTTGGACTGAACAAGAAAATACATCAATCTACACTGAAAATAGATCTATCATTAGCAAACATCATGGACAAACACCATATGAAATCTGGAATGGAAGAAAACCTAACATTTCACATTTTCATTTGTTTGGATCTAAATGTTTTGTTTTGAACAGGAATCAGCTGTATACTTTTGATGAAAAAGCTGATGAATCAATCTTCATGGGATACTTAGACTCTAGCTAAGCTTTTAGAGTGCTCAACAAAAAAACCTTGGTGATTGAAGAGTGAATTCATGTTGTTTTTATGAACAAAATACAAATGGTGAAAGTCTACACAACCTTGAAGAAGTAGCTGTACAAGGACAAGTCTATATGAATACAACACTACCAGCCACAATCTTGGATCGCACCTTTGGCAATCAAATTGATGTACCAGCCAATACAACTCAAGAGGAACCAGCATAATATCATGAAGTTGATGTACAAGCAGGGGCTATGGTAGAACCAAATCAAAAGCAAATTTAACCTAACTTGAACTAGCGTAGAGATCACCCTGAAGAACAAGTCATTGGAGATATTCATACAGGAGTTGGTACCAGATGACAACTGGAAAGTATGCTAAATTCCTTTCTATCACAGGTGGAACCCAAAACTATAGATAATGCAATTCAAGATACTGATTGGATTACAGCCATGCAAGAAGAGCTCAATGAATTTGAGAGAAATGAGGTATGAGAACTTGTTGATAGACCAGACATGGCCAACATTAATGGAACAAAATGGGTATTCAGAAACAAGATGGATAAACAAGGAACAGTTGTCAGAAACAAGGCAAGGCTAGTTGCAGAAGGTTACTCTCAAGCAGAAGGAATTGATTATGATGATACCATTGCACCTATAGCAAGATTGGAAGCAATCAAACTCTTTCTAGCTTTTGCAGCACATAAAGACTTCATAGTTTATCAAATGGATGTCAAGAGTACAAGTCTGAATGGACTTTTGGAAGAAGAAGTTTATGTGGAACAACCACCTGGATTCCAACTCAAAGGGAAGGAAGATAAAGTGTACAAGCTTAAAAAGGCACTATATAGACTCAAACCAGCACCTAGAGCCTGGTATGAGACATTGTCACAATTCTTAATCAACAATAGAATTAACAAATGGACTATTGACAAGATTCTCTTCAAGCTAGAAGAAGGAAAAATCACTATGTTAGTTCAAATCTATTTTGATGAAATCATCTTTGGATCAGAAAATGAAAAACTATGTGAGAAATTTGCAAATTTGATGAAAAGCAAATTTCAAATGAGTATGATTGGCGAACACAATCAATTTCTTTGTTTGCAAGTTAAACAATTGAAGGATGACATCTTTATCAATCAAGCCATGTATACAAAAGACTTGATACACAAATATGGTATGGATACAAGTGGCACATAAAATACACCAATGTGTGCAAGAGTCATTCTTGGGAAAGATAAAACTAGAAAAGATGTTGATCAGAAGTTATATAGAGGGATTATTGGATCCCTACTCTACTTAACTGTAAATGCAACCATACCTGATATTGCATTTGCAGCAGGAGTATGTGCAAGATGCCAAGCTCAACCAAAGGAATCTTACTTTCTAGCAGCTAAGAGAATCATCAAATATCTGAAAAACACAATCAATGTGGGAATTTGTATCCAAAAGATGGAGGATTCAAACTAATATCACATATGCTTTCTGGCCTTTTGGTATATAATGTTGTTTGAAGTGATTTCTATTGTTAGAAGTACTAGCATAACCATAGGTTTGCTGTCTATTAGGAACAACCTTGTAATATGGAGTCTGTAGAGGTCCTAGTTGAGGTCTTGAATAAGTCCTCTGCTGAGTCCTCTGTTGATTCCATTGCTGAGGTCTTACCCCAGCATTATGGTTAAATCTATTGTTTCTAGCAGTAGGGGCAAGAATATTCCAATCATCATCAGTAGGGAATAATCTACCTTTCCCCCTGAGATAAGTATCCTTAGAATGATTAACATTTTTAGGTTTAGGATTCTTATCCTTGGAATATTTCTGATTTTTGCCCTTTTGTGGTCCAGTAGACTTGGTAGCAGGTCTAGAAGGTCCAGCAGTCCTACCCTTGGACTTACCCTTTTTGTTAGGTGTTTTTGACCTTTATGACTTCTGATTTTGCTTCCTTGAAGTCTTCTAAGTAGGATTTACTACCTCAGCAACCTTTTTGGGAGTTGGATCTTGTGCAGGCTCAAACTTTGGACCAATTATGGTACTAGGTTCAGTAACCTTACTGGATCCACTCTTATTAGATTGTTGAGATCCAAATCCAAGGCCTGTTCTATCACCATAAGGCTTTCTAGATTTGAATGCAGAGAAGGAACTAAATTGTTCAGTAGATTCAGCAGCTACTGAATGTACAACAGACTTATGCCGATTTTGCTCAAAAACTTTTTCTTTGCCCTTAAGAATTCTTAATTCAGCATTTAACCTTTCAACTTCTATTTGAAGAGCTTCTTTTTCAGCCTTCACAATCTCATAACAAGATTGTATTATCCTCAGTTGATTAAGGATGGCATCCAAAATTTCTTCATTGTCAAAATTTTTAGGATTTGAACCATAATTTGATTCACAATCACTTTCAGCAGGAGTGTTTATAGATACATAATTGTATACCTCCTCTGTTTTATCCATATTTGCCATCAAAGCATAATCTTCTATGTTAGCAACAAGTGCAGTATCATCAGATTCATTTCCTTTTTCTGATTCAACTTCATACCCTGATTCATCATCAGCAACCATTGCTTTCTTGCCAGGTCTCCTTTGCTGATTCATATTCTTCAGTAGGTCTGGACAATCAGGTCTGAAATGTCCAGGCTTCTTGCAGTTGAAGCATAGATAATCAGGTTCCTTTTTCTATTTTAATTGAGGACAGTCAGGTTTGAAGTGTCATGCTTTCTTGCATTGAAAATACAAGTAATCATTGTCTTTCTTGGATTCTTCTTTTTTCTTTTCACTTGATTTCTTAGTGAAGTTTCTTGGCGAACCCCTTCCAGTTTTCATCATTATGATCTTCTTGTTCGGTAGGGCAATTTGCTCTTGCATCTCATCCAATAGATCATCTTGAGCTCCTGATGATTCTTCTTGATGTGTGGCAGCCAATGCAGTAGTCTTTGGTTAACTTGAAGGTTTCCTCTTCATGTAGTCTTCTCATTTCTTCTATGGTAGTAACCTTAATTTCCCAAACTTCTTTTGGAGGTAGGGCTTATAAGACTTTTGTATTTATTTCCTCTTTTGAGTAGATTACACTCAGTAGGGTGAGTTCATCCATGATAGCATTGAATCTTGACTCCATCTGTTCAATGGTTTCATTTGGTTTCATTTTAAAATCTTGAAACTTCTTTTTGGATTCACTGATCTTGTTTTTCTTGATGGCATCAGTGCCTTCACAGATTAATTGCAACTTATCCCAAAGTTCCTTTGCAGTCTTGCAATCCTTCACTTTCATGTACATATTGCTATCCAAAGTTCTGTATATGATGTCAATAGCAATATTGTTGAGATTGGCACTTTTTCTATCTTCAGCATTCCACACTCTTTTTGGTTTTGGAACATATTGAGTTTCAGTTCCCACAGTTATTGACTTAGTGATCTCCAGTGGTCCATCAGTCAGCACATCAATCATCTCATCATGTGTTGCAGCTAGAAAAGCCTGCATACAACGTTTATACTCATCAAAACGATCTAAGGAACACATCAACATAGTTCTAGCATATGGTTGTTGTCTATGATGCAATGCTTTGAAAATTAGAAACTTGTAAAAGTTTTGAAAGTATTTTCACAAGCACAACAAGTAGGATTACATCATAACAGAAGCACTGCTCTGATACCAATTTTTGGTCCCTTGAAAAGGCTTTGGTTAAGTTTAGAGGGGGGTGGGGTGAATTAACATAAAACTTAAAACTTTTTGAGTTAACAAACTCAGCAAGGTCAGTAGCATGCTGACAGCTCAGTAGTCTACTGACCACTCAGTAGTCAACTGACAGTAGATATTGCTGGATTTGTTGCAACGGAAAATATTCAAATGAAGACTTATTACTTGTTTTTTAAACAGATGATACTAAGTATTAGATACTCATTAGTGTAAGTGTGTGATTCATTTGCTAGTTTCAGTAAGTTGATGTGATCAGTATACTAAATGTAGAAATTAAATGCAGAAAGTAAGTAGGCAGATTTTATAGTGGTTCCAGGTGATGTAATGCTGACAGTCCACTCTTCTCTTGTGATGTTGGAGGAAATTCACTAGAGATCTTTGAGGTTGCAGTTACAAAAATCCCTAAGCTGTCTATCCTTCACCAATAACTATGGCTTCACAAACTGAACACTTGGAACATGTAGGATTGCTGCTCCAGAGTATTCCACTGGTCCTTGAAGTGTAGGATTGCCTCTTCACCAGCTCCACCACAAACAACAGTCCTTGACACCCAAAAGATGCTTCATTGTCTTCAGCAGGTTTCTTGTAAAAGAAGATTTGAATCAAGTAAATGATTCAGCTTTCAGCAGCTTGATCAGGATGAAATGATCAGCAGCTTGGAATCTTCAAGTGTGCATTCTTGATGTAAATTGATAGTAGGTTACACTTGAATAAATTTCTGGATTAGTAGCATTACGTTCAGTAAGGTCAGCAGGGTGATTTCGTGATAAGAATCTGATAGCTCAAGATTGATTGTTATTTTCCATCAATTTTCATCGCTTGTATCTGAATCAGAAGCCCTCTATTTATAGTAGAGATTCCTGGCACTTATGTTTGAAATTCAAACATAGCCATTTTAGATTTGTCCCCATCTTGACTTGCTTTATGTCCCTGTACATAGTACTGACACAGTCTGTCATCTTTTTGTCAGTTTTCAGACTATCTCCCTTTGACTTATGTCCATTGGATAAAGCTCTGAATCTTTCCAAAGTCCCTTTAATCTTGACCATTGATTTGTTGACAAAATCAAGACTTGTTATATGTCCTTATCCTTCTAATCTTCCAATGTAACCTTTGATTAAATCGAAATTTACATTCAACAGATTCCTATGTATGTAAGTCTGCTGAAATGCTTGTCAGTCATCTGTCTGAAGTTTGCTATGTTTATATAACACTCCAACTGACTGTCTTCTCTTAACTTTTGATTGCGAAGTTAGATTACACCAATTTGAACATAACTAAGTTCCAATCATCACTTGACATATGGAACTTAGACCTTGTACACAAGGTGTTTGTAATCAGTTTAGGTCATCACAGACTTCCCTAAATTCTGATTCCATATCATTGACTTTAAATACTAAGTTTGACCCCTTAGCCTTCAATAAATGATTTTGAGCCCTCAGCCTTCAATCTTCAGCAGGTTCCTAACAGATCTACTGACATAGTTACCTTACTGACCTAGACCGGTCTGCTGATGAAAGTTAGCTGACCTTTTACAATGCTTGTTTGATCAAACGTATGGAAAAATCAAACTCTAATAGGGCAATACATTTAATCTAGACATCTTTTTGCCTTTGCTCTATAACAGATAGTCTGGCACTCATCACTAAAACTTAAAATATGTCCAACATATAAGATTCAACTACACTATTTAATGCAATGTCTGCAAATACCTGTTGTAAAACTCCAAAAACTGCATGACTTCAAAGTCATGTTTACCTATGTCAAATAGCAAAAGCAGGAGCTGGAAAGAGAAAACAAACATGAAGCGGCACCTATGGTCAAAGAAAGAAACAAAATGTTCAAAGAAATTTGGACAAAGAAGATTTTGGATAATTAGTAGATGAGAAAGAGGAAGAGGAAGTAGAAGAAGAACCTGAACAACAAGAGGAATAAGGTAGTGGTGATGATGACCGACTGGAAAATGAAAAGTGTTGGAAATAAAATTTATGTTTTGATGATGATTCATCACTTATTCAGTCATTGTTCTAGACCCCATTGATGAAGTGTCATAACTAGCTGTTATAGTGCAAAGCAAAAAGATGCCTAGATATCAATGTATAGGATTTAATAGAGTCTGATATATCTATAAGTTAAATCAGACAAGCACAATAATATTTCTAGGTTGTGAACTGAGGTAACAAGAAACTGAGATAACGGGAACTGAGATAACGGGAAACTAAAATTTAGTTAAACTGGAAAACAGTGCACACCAATATGAAACTAGAGAAGATAAGCTCGTTGAGGGACACAAACTCGGTTTGCCTATCTAGAAGATTGAACTGAGGGTTCAAAGTCAGTGGATGAAGAACTGAGGGTCATAGACTCAGTTATTGAAGACAGTAGAACGAGGGTTCAAACTCAGTTATGAAGACTACGTCGAGTCTGTATAGTTAGACTTCAGGCAAGATTTTGATGACCTGAACTGACTTTATAGATCTTGTATAGGAAGCTAAGACACATAAGGACAATGATGCCTTCGCTGATTAATTCCTTGGTGTACTCTGATTAAGTCAATTATAATCAGATGAAAACTGGAGTACTGATTTTTTAAGAAGAGTAAAAACTCAGTTAATGCTCTTAGGAACAGAGAACTGATAATGTTCTTAGTAAATCAGTTTTGGAACTAAGGGTTAACTAAACTGAAGAAGAATCCAACTGTTACAATTCAAGAATTATGATTGGAGGATAATCTATCTGTTCTGACAAAAACATACAAGTAAGAAAGCAGACCACTAACGGCTACATGGATTTGAACTCACAGAAATTTGACCGTTAGATAAACCCCTATAAATAGACCAATTCTATCAGAAAGAAACATGGGAGAAGGGGGAGGAATTCTAAGAATCAATCTAGTCATGAAAGAGCAAATTTAAGGGAAAAGCCAATTTAAAAAATTCCTACTAGATACTTAATTGCAAGATCAAGAAATTTCTTCAAGTGTTCATTAGCATCAAAGAAAGATCAAGATCATTCAATTGAAGAAATTCAGAGCTGTGCATAACTTACACATCTAGAAAAAAAAGCTCAAATCACAATTGAATCATAGTTATCGATTCAAGTCTCAACTTTGATTCTATCAAAGGTTTAGACTGTGAAACACCAAGAAGGTGTGAAGGACAGTTGAGTGCAGTAAGGAAGACAGTGGTTGTGATGAGCTGGTGAAGAGGCAATTCAACCCTCCAAGGACCAGTGTTTCAAACAATTGAAAAGCAGAAATTCTACATGTTCTTCAAGTGTTTAGATAGTGAAGCTTGGGATTAGTCAAGGACTATCAGTTCAGAAATTTTTGTAACCGGGCCATCTCAAAGAAGTTCTAGTGGAATTTTCTTCCACATCACAGGGGAAGAGAGGACTGACAGGATTACAGCACCTGGAACCTCTATGATTCTTGTTTATTTACTTTACGCATTTACTTACTTCATTACAGTCATAATTTTCTAGTTTTTATTTACAGCAATCTTAAGAAACTGACTCAACAAGTTATCTGATAACTTATATTTTATAAAGGCTAGTTCATTCCGCTGCCAGTTAACTAGACTAAGAATAAGTCAGTATTGACTTATACTTAGTTGAGTTAGCTTAACTCCGCACAAGCTTTAGTTGAACTCTATCTGGCTTAAGATTCAGTTTTTGTGAGAGCTTTTGGTGACAAGTTTATTCACCCCCTCTAAACTTGTGTTAGCCTTTCCAAGGGACCGACAATTGGTATCGGAGCAGTTCTTCTGTTTGGAAGTGATCCAAAGATGTTTTACAAACCAGTTGTTGAAAACCCCTTACTCATCTGTTGTAAAAGTATTTTATTGAAATTTAATGGATACATCTAGAATTAGAAGTTGGCTGAATAACCCCCAGACTGACTATTTGCAAAATGTTCTTTCTGAATTTCAGGATCAAGTATTTGAAAGATTCAGTACTACGAGCTCACATACAAATCCAGAACATCATTTTAATAATGATATGGATATTGACTTAAACGCGTATGATGATGAATCCAGAGGATTTCCATCCCTAATTGATCTCTCAGAATAAGCAGAAAATGAGTTGCTACGAGTAGCTGATTACATTGAAGAAACACTGACTGAAACCATTATTGAAGATCCATCCATCACAAAAGCCAAAGATATTGTTGAGATTCTACCCATGAGCTATGACGGTGGAAGTGATGAGGAAATCATACTGCTAGGAGCAGCACAGGCAAATATCAATGATAAAGGGAAGCGAGTTTTAAATGATGATGATACCTATCAAACACCATGAGGTAATTGCATTTACATCCAGCACTCACACTGCCATGAACAATCATAGAAATGAAGGCTTCAATAAAACCTTGGACATACTCATAAAGGAATTAGAGGTAATTCAAAAGAATTATCAGAATGTCAAAAAGGAGAAAAAGTTATTGAAAGCTGAAGTTTCGAGATTGTATGCTGAGATCAATTTAATCAAGGCTAATAATGGAACCAAGGTAATTCGACCAACTGAAGAACTGACAGAAGTAATAAACATCACAGAATCATCAGTTGATCCAATTCCCAGTGTTCAAGTCAAACCTGGAAAACCATTTGGAGACTGATCTGGTTTAGGGTTTGGTAAACAGTATAATTCTAAGTTCAGACCAAGTTCATTTGCAATGAAATTTGTGACTGCACAACAGTCAGGAACTCAGAAAATTGATAAAATTAGTAGAACTGACAAAAACTCAGCACAGCCAAATGCACAAACTGATAGAACTGAAAAATTAGTTGGTAAAAAGCACCAAACCAACAGATTTTACAAGAAGGCTGAAAAAGGTAAAACTGATCAGAGATCAGTAAGAAAAATCTTCAAGTCTCATCCACCTAAGAATGAAGGTCATTCATGGAATAATAGACTAAAAGAGAAATGAAGACTATTTCCCACTGATGAAGACCGGAGTAAACCAACACATCAGTTCCACAAACTTAACAAAACAAAAACCATTAGGACAAAACAACAAGAATTTGTGAAAACTGACTTTACTCAGTCAAAATATTAAGAGAGGTATAAAGTCAAAAATAAAATGATATCATCTAAAACTAATCAGTTAGGACCCAAACAGATATGGGTACCGAAAATCTCTCATTCTGTTTTGTAGGAGATAATCGCTAACTGAGAACTGAAGAAGTGTGATCCACAAAACTGAGTTGTGTTCACAACTGAGTTTTTGAATTCCGTATAAGTACAAGACTGAAGGTGGACAGATGGAGATACACCGCATCTACCCTACTTACTACTGTCTAGATACGGATGTCAAGAAAAGACATGATCTTTTTCAATCTCAACCATCCATCTTTTCCACTCTACTCTTTTTCGCAATCTCAAAACATTTATGACAAGACGTTTTGAGTCCCACTCAATTCTTAAATACCTTTACTACAAATTATAAATAACCTAGAATTTTCTTTTATAATTCTTCACTCGAATTATGAATCTATTCCAAAAATCCCCGAGTTTTCAAATTCTCAATCAAATCCAGAAAACAATGACTTCTACTTATATTGAACCTGGAATGATCATCTCTCTTGATCAGTTTATTGTAAAATATGCTGATCAAACTCTAGCCAAAGTTATTGCAACAAAAATACAAAGCAAATCAAAGGATTGGATGTCGTATTCAACATCAATACGATGAGTGTATGTCCGGAGAGCATTGGAGACTTCTATGAATTTGGAAGTATAGCTCTACTAGAAGGAGAGGGCACACACACTTTTACCACAACTGTGAATGGTAAGCAGATCAAAGTTACTGAAGACCTAATTACAGAGATTTTTGGGTTTGACAAATCTGGAGGTACGGCAGCCATCAAGTTGACCAAAGAACAGAAGGAGAAATTATGCAAAAGATATAGCAATTGATGTAGACTCCACAGTTTCATAGACCGGGAGCACGAGTTTACTCAAACCGGAATTCAATTTTCTCACCAAGATGTTAGCAAATTGCATAATTGGAAATGCAGGAAATTTTAGCAATCTCTCTGGAGCAAAGTTGGATTTATTATATGTGATTTGGTTTGGAGAAAATTTCAATTGGCAAAGATATCTATTTGATCAATTAGTGGCACAATCAATTGACACACCCAAAAGAACACCGATGTCAAGAAAGGTCGATTCTATCACAAAAAGACTTGTGTACTAGTGGTTCAAAGAATACTCGATCATTTTGGAATCTCAAAGAGGAAAGAAACATTGATTGCCGATGTGAAGATTATTATTAAAGAAGAAAAATCTGGAAAAAGAAAAGCTAAATGTTCTGTGAGTGAACCTAAAAAGAAGAAAAGCAGAAAGTTGAAGTAAGTCGTAACAGGAGATGAAGCCTTGGGACAGGTTGAAGAATTAAGGATAACAAAGAAAAAGTTAGAAGATTCAGTAAAAGACAAATCTGATCTTGTTTCACCAACAAAAGTCACTACTTCAGTTGCTGAAGGATCAGCACAATTAGTGAGAACTGAAGTAACTCTTACCGAATCTGTTCCAACGTCTGTAACTTAAGCTTTACCAATTCAAGAGCCAGTTACACATACACAAGAAATTGAAATGACAAAAGAAACTGAAGTTGTCAACAGGGAACAAAATGTTGAAGCTGACTTACAGAAGGAAGCTGACACTCAGGGGGAATAAATCCTGAGAGTTGAGCATGACGATAAAGGATTTGACAGTGAAGAAAGGTTAATTGACAAAGCAACGATGGACATTCTTTTGTTACATTCAAAATCTAGATCCACACCTCAAAAATCTGCTTCCAGATTAGAATTTGAGGAATCAGTCAAGGAATTTTTAGCTTCTCACTCTGAAGATAAGGGAGCTGAAGTAGAATCAAGATCGACTAAAGTCATTCACCTAGATGAGCTGGCCCATGAAGAAGTACTCACTGAATCCATGATGAAAGAAGTTTCAGTTACCGAATTGGAACTTGAGCCTATTAGAGAACAAGTTACTAAAGAACTTGTTAGTGATAGAAATTTTGAAACTAAGCCGATAATCTCAGTTTCAGCCATTGAAAGAGATACATCAGTCATCCCAGTCACTGCGGAGTGGGGAACTAGCAGAACTGACCTTATGCAAACTAAAGATGTTATTCAGCAGGATGACTAGGAGATCACAAGAGGATCTGAGGAGATTGTCACTCAATCTAAGTCCTCAACTGATCATGGAGAACTAATGACTGCTGATTATGAGCGATTGCACAAATATCAAATCTGGAAATTCTGTTCTATTTCCAATCAAAGGAGTCAGCTAGCAGAAATGGAAGATACTGAAAAATGGGTATTTGATATCTACAACATTACAAATCTGTCAGAAATGATTACCGATGAATTCTTAAATCAAGGATATGCGCTGATCAAAAATAGTTATAGGAAGGAAGTCACAGCTGGCGGAAGTTCCACAAAAGGTGATTATGATAATGATTCTTAGGAAGATCCCAATTTGCAAAAAGGGATTCTTGCCTCTTTACAAGAAAAGAAGACTGAAACTAATCAGAACACTGATGATGATTTGAGTAATTCCGAAGAAAGCAGTGAAAGTTCTACTTCTAGATCTATATCTGATGAACAAGAAAAAGAAGGAGGTTATCATTCTCCTACTGATAAGTCTATGCTAGAAATAGCAAGAACTGTGGCAAACATGGCTGAAGAAGAATCAGATGAAGAATTTAGCATACAAATATCACCTACAAGAAATGTTGATCAATCAAGTTTACAATAAAATAGAAAACAATCTGAAGAAAGGAGAAGATCGGCAGAATACAAAGAAAAACTGAAGCAAGTTGTTCTCTCACCTGTGAAGCAAGCTAAATCAACTGAGGCTGAGACAAGCAAAGCCAATGAACAACAAGCTGGAAGCTCAAATGACATACCAACTCATGTTGATCTCATTAAATTCTATCATAATAAGATCATCAGAATTCAGAAGGACGATAACAGTTTGTTTGGAAAAGTTCTAAAGTCCTTAGAGGCTAGCAAAAATTAAAGAAGCGAACTTGAAAAGAAGATGGATATCGTCACTAGTAACAGTCAAGACACTTTGATTGAGCTTCGAAAGACAACCATTGAAAACGATGCAAGAAGAGATGAAAGTCAAGACAAATGGGAAGGCATTCTCAATAATCTAGTTGACAGAATGACTCTAATGGAACAAGGCATGAAGGAATCAGTTGTATCTCAAACCATTTTGGCATCAACTTAGCAGAACATGAATATTTACATCAAAAGCCTGATTGATAAAGATGATGTCAATAAGGGGGAAAGTTTGGACATCTTAAAAGTCCATGCAACTGAGATGCCACAAGTCCTTGCAAACATTGATGATAAGCTAACTGAACTGAAGAAAGCTAGAGGAGAATTTACTGATGAGGAAATGGAGCTGATTGTCAAATACTCAGAGCCAACTGATAAAAGAATTGTCTTGGATTCTCGTCTCTACAGTTTATTCAAAAATCTACCAGCCAGAGAAGGAGAATCAAGAGAAGAATCACTATAAACATTCCTACATATGCAAAAGATTCTCATGCGTTACTGGAACAAACTTAAGAAATGGGAAAAGAATGGTACTCTAGATAAAGAATCAGATAAGGTTGAAAAGGCTGAACCTGAATTTTCTTAGAGTCTACTAAAAACAGCCACCAGTGAAAGGCTGAGGACATCTATTTTTACTTTCGCTATTCTTTTCAAAAGCAAATTCTTCGGCAAGCACAATTTATCGGAATCATGGAACATATGGGCATGCATCCATGGAATCGAAAGCACAACAACAAATGATGCTATGAGGAATGTTGCAGAAACTTTTGACAATCAATTTTGTTTAACTGTTAAGTAAAAAGAAGCTGCCTTTTAGCTCTTTTTATTATATTGTATTTTATTACTCATCTTTGTAACTCTGTTATCAATAATTTCTCGGTTTCTCAGTTCACTGTGTTACTTAATGTATCTTGTTTTATCTCTTTGCATTGCTTTTAAGGAGGGTATTGACATCATCAAAAAGGGGGAAATTGTTGGAAATAAAATTTATGTTTTGATGATGATTCATCACTTATTCAGTCATTTTTCTAGACCCCATTGATGAAGTGTCATAACTAGCTATTATAGTGCAAAGCAAAAAGATGTCTAGATATCAATGTATAGGATTTAATAGAGTCTGATATTTGTATAAGTTAAATCAGGAAAAAAAAAAAAAGCACTGTAATATTTCAAGGTTGTGAACTGAGATAACAAGAAACTGAGATAACGGGAACTGAGATAACAGGAAACTAGAATTTAGTTAAACTGGAAAATAGAGTACACCAATATGAAACTGGAGAAGATACGCTCGCTGAGGGACACAAACTCGGTTGGCCTATCTAGAAGATTGAAGAACTGAGGGTTCAAACTCAGTTGATGAAGAACTGAGGGTCACAAACTCAGTTATTGAAGAAAGAAGAACTGAGGGTTCAAACTGAGTTATGAAGACTATGTCGAGACTAAAAAGTTAGACTTCAGGCAAGAATGTGATGACCTGAACTGACTTTAAAGATCTTGTATAGGAAGCTAAGGCACATAGGGACAATGATGCCTTTGCGGATTAATTCCTTGGTGTACTATTATTAAGTCAATTATAATTAAATGAAAACTGGAGTACTGATTTTTTAAGTAGAGTAAAAACTCAGGTAATGCTCTTAGGAACTGAGAACTGATAATGTTCTCTGTAAATCAGTTTTGGAACTAAGGGTTAACTAAACTAAAGAATAATCCAACCGTTACAATTCAAGAATTATGATTGGAGGATAATCTATCCGTTCTGACAAAAACATACAAGCAAGAAAGCATGACCACTAATGGCTACAAGGATTTGAACTCACAAGTAATTTGACGGTTCGATAAACCCTTATAAATAGACCAATTCTATCAGAAAGAAACAGGGGAGAAGGGGGAGGAATTGTTAGAATCAATCTAGTCAAGAAAGATCAAATTAAGGGGAAAAGCCAATTTAAAAGAATTCCTACTAGATACTTAATTGCAAGATCTAGAAATTTCTTCAAGTGTTCATTAGCATCAAAGAAAGATCAAGATCATTCAATTGAAGAAATTCAAAGCTGTGCATAACTTACACATCTAGAAGAAAAGCTCAAATCACAATTGATCATACTTATTGATTCAAGTCTCAACTTCGATTCTATCAAACATTTAGACTATATGAAACACCAAGAAGGTGTGAAGGACAGTCGAGTGCAGTTAGGAAGACTGTGGTTGTGATGAGTTGGTGAAGAGGCAATTCAACCCTCCAAGGGCCAGTGTTTCAAACAATTGAAGAGCAGCAATTCTACATATTCTACAAGTGTTTAGATAATGAAGCTAAGGATTAGTCACGGACTATCAGTTCAGAACTTTTTGTAACCGGGCCATCTCAAAGAAGTTCTAGTGGAATTTTCCTCCATGTCACAGGGGAAGAGAGGACTGACAGGATTACACCACCTGGAACCTCTATAATTCTTGTTTATTTACTTTACGCATTTACTTACTTCATTACAATCATAATTTTCTACTTCTTATTTACAGCAATCTTAAGAAACTGACTCAACAAGTTATCTCATAACTTATATTTTATAAAGGCTAATTCAATCTGCTGCCAGTTAACTAGACTAAGTATAAGTCAGTATTTTCTTATACTCAGTTTTGTTAGCTTAACTCCGCACAAGCTTTAGTTGAACTCTATCTGGCTTAAGATTCAGTTTTCGGGAGAGTTTTTGGTGACAAGTTTATTCACCCCCCCTCTAAACTTGTTTTAGCCTTTCCAATGGACCAACAAAAAGGTTGAAGAAGAAAATGGAGATGATGATGAGACTCCAGAAAAACCAGCAAACATCTCTGCAAGAGATATCAACGACAGAATTGCTGCAAATCTCGAATGGAAGCAGGGAAATTCAAGATTTCAACATAAAAAATCTGAGCATATGTATGCCGAAGAAGATTAGTTCTTTGGTTTCCTCACAACCTTAGTAGGTCTACTTGATGAATCACCAATTTGGGACATGATAGATACGGTGAAAAAAAATGCATTAGATATCTGAGGAAGAAAGTGGCAAATCTGATGATGATGATAGTGATGATCATGCTGACGATGATGGTAATGCTCCAAATGATGATGATGATGCTGGTCAATATAAAGAGAATGAGAAAACAACAGATGCAATTGATGATAACATCACCTTAAGGGCATTTCTGCAAACACGGGGACCAGGAAAGTACACACTACCAGCTAAGATAAAACCATCAGCATAACAAGATGATCGACAGAATAAGGGAGCTGACACCACCCCTGAGCCATCTCCCTATGCTTCATCTCTATCTACAGAAATATTAGCTGATCCAACAGCAGTGTTGGATCCGGATCGGCATCGCCACTCCAGTAAAGACAACTACCGGCAAAGAGCAAGGGGGAATAAGAGAAAGTGATGCACCTAAAATAACATCTATAAAGTCCTTGAAGAAGCCGACACAGGTGTTGACGTCACTCTGCCGATAGCACACAACCAGGAACAAGCTGAGATTCTGCCCACTCTGCCATAGCAGGACAACAACAGCAAAGAGAGCCAGAGCCAGCTCATCTCCGTCAGGAATTTGCTCAACTTCCTACTGGCATATCAAATGAGGCTTTTCAAAATGTAGCAGATCTATTGATTAAAGAACTGTGTAGCTCAAATCCATGACTAGAACCTTCAAAGATGGAAGCCAATCAAAATAGAGAAGATTTCAGGCTGTTGCTGAGTACATAGATGCACAAAAAATTGTTCTGCAAAGGTAGGGTGACTTGATGAGCCAGATGAATATAAACTTCACCAACAATCTTGTAGGCATCAGACAACATGTCTCACAGGAGAATAAAGCAATGGCAGCAACATTTGGCACCAGATTTGAAAGTGTGACCGAAAAGTTTTCTAATCATGACTAAAGATTCACTTCGTTTGAATCCAAACTTGATACTCTGATTGGTACAGCTGAAGCAACAAATAACATCTTACTGCAAAAAAGGGATGGTGCTGCCAAAAAGGGGGAAATAGATGATAAGCCTGAAGGATCCACAGTTAGAACCTCAAATTTTACTGAAGAATAGCTGGGAGCAAGAGACAGAGAAATAAAAATCAGAGCTGAAGCTGAAGAACAACAAAGAAAAGCCTAGAAGGAAGGGGAAAGGGCTACAAATGAACCTTGTATTGGATTCCCTCATCCTATCCACAGAAGAGATAATGATAGAGATTGATCTTGAAATCAGTTGAGATCTAGTCAACCAAGAGGGTCTATAAGACCACACAACAGAGGCAGCAGCAGTACTAGATATGCTAGTGAGAAAATAACATTCACTACTCATAGAAATAGGCAAAAATATGATGCTGAGATATTGGACAATGTGAAAGAGTTTTACAGAGTTCGAGATATTCTGTATCCAAACCAAAAGCAATATGGAGCATGGGCAGATTGGCAAAGCTATTATGATGAGAAGATGAAAGCTGATGTGGCCAAAGTTAACATTGCTGTCAAGAGAGAGTATGCATCACTCAACCAAAGAACTAGATCTTGCTCAACCAGCAGACCAAATCAAGCTATACCCCTTGCTGCAAAAGAACAAGAAGATCTTTCCAGTGAACAACAGGTATTTTTCAACAACATGAAAAATTCTTCAGTCCTATGGGGAGAATTGACCTTCCAGAACAATGGGGTCTGTTTAAGAGTCTTAAATTTGCTGACTCACACATTGCTAAAGCAAAGGATAGACTTGAAAAATACTTTGAAGAGCCCAAGGGTAATGTGACTACGCCTGACTTCCACAGACTCATCAACAAGAGAGTATTTCTTGGCATCTCCGAACCCAATGATATGGCATACTGGAAGTGGAAGTTCCCAGAAATTGACTAGAAAGACTTAGAAGTGATTTAGACTACAAAGTTCAAGAGGTACAAAGAGAATCTAAGCAAAATGTAGATGTATCATTCTGATTCTGTCTTGAACTTACTTTTATTGCCCTTGAATGGATGAATAAAATTTTTGAGTTTTATTTTGTTATAATTATGAAAATTTGCACACTTATGTTCAGGCTTATTAGGGTTTTATCATCATAAAAAAGAGGAAATCTGTAGGAACAATTTATCAAGTTTTGATTATGGCCATACAAGCTGTTATAGCAAGCCTGAAATAAGTTAGTATTCTCTATATAAGTCTTTACTTAGAGTCTAACTTGTTGTATAAGTTGAGTCAGACAAGTATTGTACTAGTTGGTATGATGGCTAAGTAAAACAGAATTTTAGTAGAGTAGAAGCAGCCAAGTACCAGCAGAGAAGCATGAAGACACATGGATTGACTTATAACCAAGGAAGTCTGTGATGACCTTGGATAAGTCTAAATTATACTTCAAGTGATGAAATTCATTGTGCAAATATGGTGTACACGGATCTCACTCAAATCAAGGATCAGTGAAGTACAAGGACTCTTGTAAGATCAAAGAAAGAAAACAAGCAGTAAACCGGCAAAGTGAACTGTCTGCCGGCTGTGTAAAGAAAAGGCAGTGAAGGAAGAACTAATCAGCTAAGTTAGCAGAAACACATAACCATTCATGTAACAGTCAAGTAAAGGAACTGCAAAACAATTCAAGCTTATCCAGAACGAGAAGAACTAAGGAAGATTCAGAGGATCAAGCATTAAATGCATAATCAATCAAGAATCAATCAAGGATGGATTTTATGATAGACTTTTTGAATAAAATCTGGATCACGGAAAACAAGGAGAATATAATCAAGGGAGAATCAAGAATTAAATCAAGGATTATTCTCAACATTAAATAGCCAATGGACTGAAATTCAAATCAAGGATTATCAAGGCTATAAATAGAAGGCATTGCCATATAGGAAAAACAACGATTGAAATACATAAGAGCAACAGAAACTTTGTCAATTTGAAAAGCCTTCTATCTTAACTTAAAGGACATATCTTGAGATCAACCGAGCAATCAGAGCTAAACTCCCACATCAAGCACTGAGATTGATCAATAGAATCTGTGAATCCAATTCACACCAGTCAAGCAACTAAATCAGAGCCATCTGAGAAGGAGTTGTGTTTGTGATAGCTGCTGAAGGATTTGTTCTCAAGGAGCAGTGTTGAAGACAGGGCCACTGATGCTTTTTGAAGCCAGTGAGTGATAGACTTGAAGATTGTGAAGCTTGTGTAGCCAAGGAAAATATAACTATTGTATCAGTGAAAACAATAGCTAATTCCTCCAATCATCACATGAGAAAAGTGGATTAAGGGATTACATCACCCTGAACTACTATAAACATTTGTGTCTATTTACTTTCAGCACTTTACTTTACTGCACTTACTTGCTTCTTGATTCATACTTTGTGTGTGCATATCCTACTTTGAAGTAGCTTTAAAAGAAGGGACTTACCGCTGTACAAAATCTTTTATATTGAGAAAAGTTTTTGACAATCCAATATAGTCATTCACCCCCCCCCCGACTATTACCCTTCTCAGGACCAACAAGATATCGTGGATTGACAAGCACGTTCCTAAGGATCGATCAAAAGTATGTCCAAACTAACACTTCACTTTATCATCCTTAATGTTAATTTTTTATGACATGTAAATAGTTGATTAGGCTACATATTGTAAATTAAATTTGTCAATCAGACAGAGCTGGCACCGATTATCATGAAATAGAATTTACTAGGTGTCCCGTAGTTATGATAAAGACTGTCGCACTTGCGGAAGAACGAAACCTATATTTCATGATTTCTTCACCAACGATTCAGATATATACACATATGGAGAAAAATAGACCAACTACTTCATATCCGAACTAATATAAGCAATCAAATCATACTAATCACACAAGAAAAGAACGACAGGTCCATATCTAGATAGCCGGAAAATCATACCCTCGAAGACGAGTGCAGATCCCCCGTAGATTGCTCCTTACACAGCGAATGTATTGGATCCAAGACTAGAACTCATAGAGAAATAAGAGAACTTATATTGAATATAATGTATTTGTCTTGTGGAAAATTGTACATTGAATTCCGAGGCTGATGCCTCTTATTTATTGTTACATAACCGCTTAGCTAACCCTAGAAACTACCCCTCGTCCAAGAAAACGCATTTCCTGAGGCCTCCGGAACTCTCGCGACTGCGGAAGCACCTCATGCAACTACAAGTGTATTTTCATCTTTTTCCATACGGACAAATTAACTGAAGGTTCAGGAACACCCTAGGCCCGATTCTTCTATCTAGTCCATTCTATAATCTGTCCATGAACTTGGCCCAAATATCGTAACCTGAAAATAGTCGAATAATACATGCAATAATATCGAATCGTGGAATATAAACGCTAAAGGCAAATTACTCGATCATGAACCCAACATGTGACATTTGCTAGAAATGGTTCTTATAAACGGTCAAAAACAACTACTGTTAGCTTAGAATGGGTGAAATGTTTATGCCGTAATATGTATCATTCTGAGTGTCATCAACTAGCCTTTTGCTCATCCTCGAGCAGAGTATCAAGGCATAATGTACCTCCAAAAGTGATCCCCATTAACTACCACACATTCAATAAGGATTTCAGGCAAAACATGTATCATGCGACAATCCAGAAACTCCCCATTAATCAGTACCTACCAATGCATCAATGTGTCATGTGATAAATCTTTCGTGACAGTGCATTCACAAAAAGAATAAAGTCATAGTGACCCCACAATCTTAACTTACCTAAGTGCATACTTGCTTTCAGACTTAGGCAAACAACATGAAACTTCAATTAGGCCGGGTGGACTTAGGGACCGAGTACTACTCAAAGGTCCTTGGTTGTTTTTATTTTTATGCGAGGATCGTGCGTCTTACGCTCTGAGTTTTCTTCCCTTGCTGCCTTGATTATTTTCGCACCTTTTTTCTTCTTTTTCTTTTCCTTGGTAGATTTCCTCTCTTTTTTCTCTTTCACTCACAAGCCCGTTGTATCCCATTTACCGTTTATGGCATCATGATTGCTACCATCATCAACAATTAGTCAAAGTATATCCACCGACAAGTATTGATTCGCGGTGTGAATAACTCTTCATCTCATATAAAACTTCTCACTCAGATTGTGTGCTCAAAAATTGAATGCAAATAGCAGATTATCAATTAATAAGTCACTACTTCATTTGACATAACACATGCCTATTCTTCCATACTAAACTATATGTGCTATAATCAACTTCAAATTATTCATGGGCTTCTTTTCTACCGATTCCTTACTCGAGACATGCAATAGACAAGCTAAAAGTAGTATTTATAATTTTCAAAACTATCCACTTCTTTCAATTAAAAGCTAAGACCTCCTACTACCCCTACTAGTGTAGACATTGTCCCTAATGACTATAAAAATGGAAAAAGAGAGAAGGCACTTAGCTCTGGAATTGGTTGTCCAAGCATCTTAGTGAATCGTGGAAATCGACTGGAGTCAATCTGTTCCTAGTTGCTCCATTAACCTGTATCTCAAACTCTCAAAAAACGTTTAGTAACATGCAAAGGGCAATAAGGCAATAAGGTGGCGGTAATTGTGCATACTCAAGGAATGCGCAAAAATAGTTTAAGCCATTTTATTCTTTATTGACCATTGCATGATACAAAAACTTTTACGAGGGTATCATATGAGAATCATAAAAGAAAAAACCACATATATCCTGAGTCGGGTGACAAAAGATATATTTGATGAAAATACTTTTTGATTGTAATGCTACTTTATTGACTCAACAATTTGAAAATAAACAAATGCAATAAATAAGGGTTATCAGAAATAGTTCTGAGTTTATAGTCGCCAGCTCAATTGTACTTATAAAGCTCCTTCACTTGTAAATCAGGTCATCCAACATAAAGACTTCCAATTCGGTGTCGTAATCGTGCTCTAGGTAATGCTTCATCCTATGGCCGTATACCGTGTTAATCCACCCAGAGTGTTCATCCTTTCCTTCACATGCACCTGAATGTAAGACTGTTGTACCGAGGTATGGTCCACACAATCTAGATTTCAACTTTCCAGGAAAGAGTCAAAGACACGAATTGTATACGTTGACCTTATCTCTAACATTGAAGGTGCGGTTTAGAATCCTCTTATCATAATGGCGTTACGTTCTTTCCTTATAAATTTTTGCATTCTTATATGCTTGCAATCTAAAGTATTCCAATTTATTTAACTCCAACAATCTCTTTTCTCCTGCTAAACTTTCATCCATGTTTATGAACCGAGTAGCCAATAGGGCACGATGCTTTTGTTCAATCGGTAAGTGACATCATTTCCCAAACACTATCACATGAGGTCACATCCCAATGGTGGTCCTATAATGGTCTACAACATATATAATATAGACGGTAGTAAATTTGGCACCTCAAACTAACAAGGTTACGCTAGTTCACACAAAGCAAAACGAGTTTCTAATGTATTAGTTCAATTATGAGTAATTAGTTATTCCCCCCACACATTCAACAGTCCTCCCTATTGATGAATTTATTCATTGTTCAGCCACGGGTACAACTCCTAACCCTATCTACTCCGACAATGGTAGTAGACAATCTATACGCAAGCTACCCTCTTTAATTGGTCCGTAATAACCCATACGCATAAAGAAATAGAGATGTCGACATTAAGCGCTAACTCATACCGTAAACCCGCCTAGACAGCTGTCGACATTGATTAGCACGTTCCTAGGGTCCATTCTAGATAATGTCCAAACATAGCACTTCAATATTCACATTTCATTCTAATTTACGATGACATGCAAATAGTTGATCAGGCTTCTAACATGTAAATTAAATCTATCGATCAACGTAGCTGGCACCGATTATCATGAATTATTAATTTACTAGGTATTCAAATCTAGCAATATAGACCATCGTAGATCTGAAGAACTCAACTACTATTTCATGATTTCTTCACCAACGAATCAGATTTATAAAACATGGGGTAAAATAAATTAACTACTACATAATTAATCTAAATAAGCAATTAAAACATACTAGTCGAATAGAACAACGATAGATCTACATCTTGGAAAAGCCAGAAAATCATACCCTTTGAAGATGAGCGTAGATCTCTCTCAGATCTCTCCCTAAGCGGCGACTCCGTCGTCTCTCCGACCAGAACTCATAATATAAATTAAATAAAGAACAAAGAACTTTTATTGCTTAATTTTCCTTGAATAATTTGGGTACATTGCGTTCAAAGGCGAAGCCTCTTATTTATAGCTATCTAAACCGACTTAGAAACACCTAGTTCTACCTCTCATCCAAGAAAATGCATTTCGGAAGGATCTTGAGCCTCAATAAGTCGGCACTGCCTCCCGGTAAACCGGGGGTATTTTTGTCCATTTTCTTCAGCCGACTTAACTTGGAAGGTTCTGGAATACCCTAGGCCCATTCCTTTCATTCAGTCCACTCTACATTTGTCCATGATGCTTAGTCCAATATTTTGTATCCTGAAAATCATCAAATAATGCACGAAATAATATCGAAATAGGGAAAATAAACGCTAACTGCAGATTTCTCGACTCACGAACCCGACATATGCTATTCAACTCAAATGGTCCATATTTATAAGTCGGAACAACTATTTTTATCTCATAATGGAAAGAATGTTGATGCCGTAGGATAGACTATTTTAACCGTCATCACTTTCTTATCTTTAATTTCCACATCAAACTCCTATAAGAGCAGAATCTATCTTAATAATCTAGGCTTGGAGTATTGTTTGGTTAGAAGATATTTCAAAGTTGTGTAGTCTGTGAAAACATTGACTTTAGATAATACAAGATATGATCTAAACTTGTCAAATGTGAATATCACAGCAAAGAGTTCTTTTTCGGTGGTCGCATAGTTCCTCTAGGCACTATTGAAGGTACGACTAGTGTAATAGATCGGTCTAAAGATTTTGTCCTCTCTGTGGCCCAGGGTTGCTCCAACTGTTGTATCGCTTGCATCACACATTATCTCAAAGGGTTTGTTCTAATCTGGGGCTACCAGAATTTTGCCTATTATTATCAATTGCTTCAGTGTGTTGAATGCCTCATTGCATTCTTCTCCATAGAAAAAGGGTACATCTTTCACAAACAATTCAGTGAAATGTCTTGAGATCTTGGAAAAGTCCTTGATAAACCTCCTATAGAATCATGCGTGACCAAGAAAGGCTCGCAACGTCTCTTGGTTCATTGGAGGTGGTTGTTGGAAAGAATATATGTGTTTTGATGATGATTTGTCACGTATTTAGTAAGATCACTTACAACCCATGATGATGAAGACATAGCTAACTGTTATAGTGCATAATGAAAGAAGAAGCAAGAAATAGTCTAGAGAAAAAAGCATAAGTTCTAGCTAGAGTCTGAACTTTGTATAGGTTGTTTCAGGCAAGCATTGTAATAGATAGGAACTAGGTGAACAGCTGAGTTACAACAAGAAAAATGAGTATACATATGAAGAACTGAGGGATCAGACACAGTTAGGAAAGAATTGAAGAAGATAAGTTCGCTGAGGGGCAAAGACTCAGTTGGCTTATCTATAAGACTGAAGAACTGAGGGACACAGACTCAGTTATTAAAGACTGAAGAACTGAGGTGGCAAACTCAGTTAGAAGCTGATTAAGTCGTGCCTATAAGTCAGGATTCATGCAATCTGTGGTGATCTGAAACTGAACTATAGATCATGTAAAGCTGAATAATCTTAAGGACAAAGATTATCAGTTATCAGGAAAAGAAGAAATTGAATGGTGTACCCTGACTTAGTCAATTAAAGTCTGATGTCAAGTATACGAGGTACTCAGTTTTGAAGAAGAGTAGAAAACTGAGTTGAGGCCTTGATGAATTTGAAATGACAAGACGACAAAAGGTCGTACACATGAACGTTGGCTAAACGACAAATGTAACGGCTACAAGAGCTGTTTGACCGTTACATCACCCCTATAAATACACAGAGGTAAGTGCTTGAAAAATAGAGATCTGGACAAGTTTTAAAAACCATATATCTAAAGATCCAGATCCAGAAAATAAGATTTCATATCTAGAAAAGGGGAAGTCAACGAAATTTCCTTGAAGATTATGAAGAAATATTCAGTAACCCATTAAGGGGGAAAAGGCCTCTTGGAGCTACAACGTCATATCTAGAAGAATCAGATGGCTCACTGAATTAATCCTTCTGATTAATTCTAAACCTAACCTTTGTGAAAAAGTGTTGGATGTGCATAGTTTGAGGAGAGCAACTCTACCTTTCCTCATACGGTTGCAACTCAGTTGCCACAGCTGTTGGTGCAATTTACGGAATGTGTTCGTATTAGTGGTGAGATGGTGAAGGAGCAATTCCAGCTCCAAAGGATCAGTGTGCAGAGTGAAGGGAGCAATCACACCTTTCTTCATCATGTGTAGACAGTGAAACTGTAGTGTCGTGAAGGACTATCATTGGGCTAGGATTTTGTAACAGTTATCTCAAGATTCTAGTGATACCTCCTACACCACAGGATAATGGGAGACGTACGAGATTACACCACCCAGAACATCCATAAACAAACTCTGTGTTGATTTATATTAAGCATTTCTACTTGTGCTGTGATTACTTTATTTATTGCATAATCATTTCATCACTTCACTCAGCAAACTTCAGACACTGAGTCAGCACAGAACTGATACATAGGAGACTTAGATCTTTATCTATTGCACAAAAGGCTTGATCTTATCCGCTGAAAGTTAGTTCAGCTAAACTGATTTAACAAACACCTGCACAGGATTAAAGGGTTGGAACAAAACTGAGCTGAATTACATTTTACATAAGTTTGATAGTTCAGTTTGAGTTTAGGAGAAAATCAGTTCCTAGGGTACTTTCAGTCTTGGGAAAGTTTTTGGTGACAAGTTTATTCACCCTCCCCCCTCTTTAAACTTGTGTTAGCCTTTCCAAGGGACCAACAATTGGTATCGGAGCAGTTATTCCTATTAGAAGTGATCCAAAGATATCTTACAAACCAGTTGTTGAAAACCCCTCACTGTGTCAGTTGTAAAAGAACTTAGTTGAAATGGATACATCTAGGATTAGAAGTTGGCTTATTCACCCCCTGACTAACTGTTTGGAAAATGTATCTGATTTTTAGGATCAAGTATTTGAGAGGTTCAGTGCTACAAACTCACATACAAATCCAGAACCCTACTCAGTGATGATGTGGATATCAATATCAATGTATATGATGACAAATCCATAGGAGTTCTATCACTAAGTAACTTATTAGAAGAAGAAGAAAATGAGTTGTTGCAAGGAACTGACGATATAGAAGATTCATTAGAGCAACCAAAGAATGTACATTCATATCGTGAAGCTGTAACAAATAATCAAGAAAAGGTACATTCTTCAACTCAGTTATCGTTCGCTGAACTCAGTCAAGGAAACTCCGAGCTTGTCAAGTTAATTGAAAAACTCACATTGGAGTTGAAACTAAAGGATATAGAACTTGGCAAAGTAAAAGATTGGAATGAGTTTCTTGAAACTGAGATGTCAAAACTAGCTGAAAGGTTATTATCTAGTAAATTTGACAAAGGCAATGATACTTCCCCACCGTTACCCAGTCTTAAGATTTCAAGGAGTGTAAATTCTAGACATCAATACTAGAAGACCTAGTGGATTACACAGAGAAAATAAAGATGATAAATCTAAAAGAATCCTAGTGAAATCAACTAAGGTTGAACGTAATGGCATATCTAGAAAAGAGATGAGAAAGGTTAATTCTCTCTTCAAAGAAACTGAAGTCTTTACTTCAGCAATTAATCCAGCCGGACCTAAGAAGATATGGGTACCAAAGAAAACTTAAAACTATTTTGTAGGCTAAGTCAGTTCTTATGTTGTTGAATCCGGTGAAAACTGACATCTACAAAAAGCTGAAAAGGGCAAAAGCTGATGAAGGGCAAAATGGTCAAAGAATGAAAACTTTCCAGCTACTATCTATCGCTTGGGCTGACAAGACAAATCACCTGAAGCCACATGTCAATCAAGAAGAAGAAGTAGATGTGCATCCCTACAAATCTCATTGATTGTGACACGACTCTCATTTAAAACGATTGAGTAATTGAAAGACTCAGAAACGAATACAGTTCTTACAATCTTGACCAAATCTTGCTCAATCAATTTCAAAGCATCCAAGGCTCCACCAAGAACTCTTAAATTAAAAATCCATGGAGCGATATAACATTGATGAAGGAATCACCATGAGTCTGGACGACTTCAGTCAAAAAATTTCAAACTCCATCCTATCAATTCAGATTGTAGACAAAATCAAATAGATTCGAGGACTTGAAAATCTGATTGATACGAAGGTCAATACTCTGTACCCAGAAAATATCAAAGATTTCTACAAAAACGCCATAATCGATGATGATGGAAAGAGTTTCAGGACAGCGGTTCAACATAAAAGCATTAGTGTTAATGAACATCTGCTTTCCCTAGTCTTTGGTTTGGACATATTTGGAGGATCCTCAACTCTCACTTTTGGAAATTAAGAAAAAGACAGACTTTGGAATGTCACAGCACACAACAAACATAAGAAGAATTTCATTGGATCCATTCATCAACAAAAACAAGAATCCGCGTTTTTAATAATTCTTCTGACAAAAAATGTCATTGGTCACACCTGGAATCTTTACACTCTGTCAACAGAGAAAATGAAACTAATATATGCTATTTGGTGTGAAGAAAAGCTGGATTGGAACAAGTTTGTTCTCAGGCAATTGATCAAACAAATTTCAGATGACAAAGCAAAAGTTCAAGGAAGGAAGACAATTCGAGAAAAGTTCATGTTGAGAAAAGGATTTACATATCTGGTTCAAAGTATACTAGACTACTTCTCCATCTCAAAATCCATAGAAATAGAAGTAATACAGAAATCAGTGTCCAGTGGAGCGAAGAAAAGGAAAATCGATGAGGAAGACCGGAGAGAAACCTCAAACTCTAGCTCAAGTGAAACTGTAAATCTGGATGAAAGAACATTAAGGAGACAAAGGAGGATGTGGATCAAATATCTTGCAAGGAAAACTGAAACAGAAGACGCTATTCAAATTGAAGATGAAACTGAAGAAAGTGAACTTCCAATTGAGATGCATGGTGGGTATACTGTGGAACAAAGAGAAGTTTTGGAAGATGCTGAATTTTGCGTGACTGAGTATAAGAATGAACTATTAAGTCATGACTCCTATTATCATGAAGCCAGTTCCTCATCTCAAGTTTAAAATGCGTCTACAAGCAAATCTATATTGAAGGACATTCCCCATGATGAAACTGAAAGGTCTCAGCGCCAATGAACTGAAACTATGGAGAAATTGAAAGGATTAAAAGTGATCATCGAAAGCCTGATGCAAACTCTACAATAGAAGCTCTACAACTTACATGAATTTATTTCAATAGCACATTACTCGGGTCTGAACAAATACTCCAACATCATCACCTTGCACAAATTATTTGAAGAAAGCTTTTGCATATCTTCAAACAAGGGGGAAGATAAAACTGAAGGTGATGCTGATAAAACAGTAACTACTGACAAAGCAGAAGATTAGGCTAAACTTACAAAGACAAAGTCAGCTGAAGAAATCTATGCTAAACTGTTGATTAAAGAACAAGACAGACAAGTAGATGCTGATCTACTTGCTCTTCCACAAAATAGAGAGGCAGCTGATAAATTGATCGAAGAGTTGATTGCAGAAGACAGTTTTAAAGAAACAAGAACTGAGGAAGATAAAGAAGCCTTAGTTAAAGCTGTGTTGAACATCACAAAGAATATTACAATTTGTGCTTGATTGAAAGAAACTTTAAAGGCAGATGAAGATAAAGAGACAAAAACTGAAGGGGAAAATGTCCTAAAGCCTAAAGAAAAGGAACTTTGTTTTATATCAAAAGAAGAAGAGAAGATAATGGATGAGGAGATTAAAGAGATTTTGATAAAACACAAAAACCAAGATAACGAAGAAGAAAATCGGTTGATCAATGAATACCTGGATATCAAGCCCATGAATCAAGAGAAGAAGGGAAGACACGAAGGCGTCTAGAAACAAAAAGAAGTATTTTTCTTAGTAAAAAGATGTTGTTTTGGGAAAAAGAAAAATTGTAATGAATCCAGTAACTCAGTTTGTTTTGTAATGAACTCAGCTGTTTTTAGTCTGTTATTTTAGTTTGTTATGATTTCTTGCATTATTCTCTTATTATTGCTTTTAGGGAGGGTTATGATAAATCATCAAAAAGGGGGAATTGTTGGAAATAATATATGTGTTTTGATGATGATTTGTCACGTATTTAGTAAGATCACTTACAACCCATGATGATGAAGTCATAGCTAACTGTTATAGTGCATAATGAAAGAAGAAGCAAAAAATAGTCTAGAGAAAAATGTATAAGTTCTGTCTAGAGTCTGACTTTGTATAGGTTGTTTCAGACAAGCATTGTAATAGATAGGAACTAGGTGAACAGCTGAGTTACAACAAGCAAAATAAGTATACATATGAAGAACTTAGGGATCAGACTTAGTTATTAAAGAATTGAAGAAGATAAGTTCGCTGAGGGGCACTGACTCGGTTGGCTTATCTAGAAGACTGAAGAACTGAGGGACACAGACTCAGTTATTGAAGACTGAAGAACTGAGGTGGCAAACTCAGTTAGAAGCTTATTAAGTCATGACTATAAGTCAGGATTCAGGCAAGTCTGTGGTGATCTGAAACTGAACTATAGATCATGTAAAGCTGAATAATCATAAGGACAAAGATTATCAGTTATCAGGAAAAGAAGAAACCAAATGGTGTACCCTGACTTAGTCAATTAAAGTCAGATGTCAAGTATACGAGGTACTGAGTTTTGAAGAAGAGTAGAAAACTGAGTTAAGGCCTTGTTGAATTTGAAATGACAAGACGACAAAAGGTCGTACACATGAACGTTGGCTAAACGACAAATGTAATGGCTACAAGAGATATTTGACCATTACATCACCCCTAAAAATACACAGAGGAAAGTGCTTGAAAAATAAAGATCTGGAAAAGTTTTAAAAAGCATATATCTAAAGATCCAGATCCAGAAAATCAGATTTCATATCTAGAAAAGGGGAAGTCAACGAAATTGCCTTGGAGATTATTAAGAAATATCCAGTAACCCATTAAGGGGGGAAAAGGCATCTTGGAGCTACAACGTCATATCCAGAAGAATCAGATGGCTCATTGAATTAATCCTTCTGATTAATTCTAAACCTAACCTTTGTGAAAAAGGGTTGGCTGTGCATAGTTTGAGGAGAGAAACTCCACATTTCCTTATACGGTTGCAACTCAGTTGCCACAACTGTTGGTGTAGTCTACGGACTGTGTTCGTATTAGTGGTGAGCTGGTGAAGGAGCAATTCCACCTCCAAAGGATCAGTGTGCAGAGTGAAAGGAGCAATCTCACCTTTCATCATTATGTGTAGACAGTGAAACTAGGGTGTCGTGAAGGACTGTCAATAGGCTAGGATTTTGTATCAGTTATCTCAAGATTCTAGTGATACCTCCTACACCACAGGAGAATGGGAGACGTACGGGATTACACCACCCGGAACTTCCATAAACAAACTCTATGTTGATTTACTTTATGTATTTATACTTGTGCTGTGATTACTTTATTTATTGCATAATCATTTCATCACTTCACTCAGCAAACTTCAGACACCGAGTCAGCACAAAACTGATACATAGGAGACTTAGATCTTTATCTATTGCACAAAATGCTTGATCTTCTCCGCTGCAAGTTAGTTGAGCTAAAAAACTGAGTTAACTAACTCCTACACAGGATTAAAGGGTTGGAATAAAACTGAGCTGAATTACATTGTACATCAGTTTGATAGTTCAGTGTGAGTTTAGGAGAAACTTAGTTCCTGAGGTAATTTCAGTCTTGGGAAAGTTTTTGGTGACAAGTTTATTCACCCCCCTTCCTCTAAACTTGTGTTAGTCTTTCCAAAGGACCAACAGTGGTAGATTCTCTATGACCTCATTTTTTGGCTTGTCCACTTCCATTCCCTTATATGAAATCTTATGAACCAACACGATTCCGTCAGGGACCATATAATGTCACTTTTCTCAATTAAGCACAAGGTTGGCCTCTTCACATCTTTTAAGTACTCTACTCAAGTTACCCCATATGCATCATAGATATCTCCAAAAATTGAGAAATCTTCCATAAATTTTGGAATAAAATCTTCCACCATGTCTTCAAATAAAGACATCATGCACCTTTGGAATGTTGCTGGTGCATTACATAGTCCGAAGGGCATGCGATTATACGCAAATGTATCATAAGGACATGTGAAAGTGGTTTTCTCTTGGTCCTCAGGGGGAATGTGAATCTAGTAATAAAAAGAGTACCCATCTATAAAAAATAGAAGGCATGACCGCTAAATCTCTCCAGCATTTGGTTGAAAAAGTGCTGGGAGAATGATCTTTTCGTGTCGCATCATTCAGCTTCCTAAAATCAATGCAGACTCGGTGTCCAGTAATAATTCTGAAAGGGATCAACTCATCAAACTCATTAGGTTGGACAGTGAATCCTCCTTTCATCGGCACCACATGAATCAGGCTTACCCACTCTCTGTGCACAATCAAGAATTGGTTCCTATTTCCAACATATTTATTATCTCCTCCTTAACAACTTCCTTTAACTGAGGCATCAACCTTCTCCGAGGTTGAGCCACTTCATTTATCTTTGGATCCACAAATATCTTGTGCATACACACGGAGTGGCTTATCCCTCGAATATCCACAATGGTCCAGCCAAATGCTCCCTTGTGCTCCCTTAGTACTCTTAATAGTTCTCCTCCTCCAAAGGTGATAGTGATGCTGATATGATCAGGGTGAGAGTATCATCTTGTAAGTATATGTACTTCAGGTGAGAGGGCAAAGGTTTAAGAGTTAAGTCCCTCATTGGCTCCACAAACAATGACTTTAGTACCTTGCCAGTAATCTATAAATCAAAGAACTTGTGCATTAAAGGTCTATGAATTGGCTCTCCTTGTCCACAGAAGATACAAGTTCTACTTATTGCATTCAAACTTCATTGTATCCATGCCAAGTCTTCTCCTAACTTTCTTCTTCTTCCTTCAATAGCAACATTTCCACCACATCAGGGTCTATAGCTACTTGTTGTTGTAACTTCAGGACAAGATCATCGATGTCATCCAGCATATTGCATGCTTCGCCTTCATCTCGTGCATACCCCATTGTCTTTAAAATATTAAAAGCCACGCTATCATCATTCACTCTCATAATTAATTATCTATTATGAACATCTATCAAAGTCCTACTAGTTGCTGGAGGGGTCTTTCTGGGATTACTGGAACATCACTATTATCCTCCATGTCCAGCACTACAAACTCCACTAAGAATACAAACTTATCAACCATAACCGGAACATCCTCTACAACTCCACATGGTTGCTTCATAGACCTATCAGCCAATTTGAGGGTTATCAATGTTTCATTCAACTTCATCATGCCCAACTTATGAAAAAAAGATAACGGCATCCGATTTACACTCGATCCTAAATCACATAGCTCTTCATTTAGGCTCACTCATCCAATCATACAGGTTATGAGGAAGCTCCCAGGATCATTCCACTTAGGAAGCAGTTTGTATTGCAACACTAACGAGCAATCCTCATTATGGCAAATAGTCTCAAGGTCTAAAAACTTCCTTTTGGTAGATACTGCTTCTCTCAGAAATTTTGCACACTCTGGCATTCCTGCCAGAGCTTCTACCAAATGGATGTTAACTTGCTGCTTTCTGAACATCTCTTTGAACTTTTTGTAACGAGCATCATCATGATTTGTTTTAGACTTCCTAGCGGGATAGGGTAGAGAAGTAGGATTAATAGTTACAGTTCGTGAAGACATACCTACTTCCTGCTAATATGTTCCATGATCGTCTATTGGATCTGTAGATTGTCGAAATTACGGGCTACTGTTGCACAGTTGCGGCTCCCCTATTGCTTCTGACTTTGCTGTGCGCTGCTCATTTGAGCTTTCTGGTTCTTTTCTGATAACTGGTCTGGGCAATTCTTTTCCACTCCGGGTCATGATCGCATTAACGTCCTTCACGGTTTTTCTCAGTATTTCTTGGAAATCCTCCTGGAGGGCGAGCTCACAATTGTTCGGCAATCTACCCCACTTGGTTTGATAAATTTTGCACTAAAACTTCCTGATTGGTAAGTCATGTATCATTTTTTGACAATATGTTGTGAAATTTGAATTAAACTCGCTCATGGACTTGGTCAATTGGCTAACACTCTTGGCCAAAATTGAGCTCATTCTATCCATGGCTGCTTCCCATCCACCGGCTTTATTTGATTGAGGCATAAAACCTCTAATTTGCTTTGTTCTCTTGCCACCATCCAGATTTCTCTATCGGAAACCAGGGTGATCGTGAGAACCTGGGCGATATCCATCCCCATGTGGATTTCCTTGCCTTACCAGATAGTTCACGGCTTCAGTGTTGGATGCCTTAATCCCTTGGAAATTTTCCACCTTGGCGATGCGATCTTGCATGCCATCCATATTGTCATTTATTACTAACAACTTGTATAAGATTGGTTAAGATGTATCTTCTCCATATACGCCTTCATATGCCTTCACAATCTCAGTCTGTTGTGTCCTCTTTTGGCTTGTAAGTGCTATATGCTCTAATTTCTCTTCAGCTTCTTCTGGTGATAACAATGCAAAACACCCAATGTTTGATGCATCAACCCTCATCTGTTCACTTGGCCTCAATCCATGATAAAAACTATGCATTCGTATGGGAAAAGTTATATCATGGTGAGGGCATTTTCGTTGTGCTTCCTTAAATCATTCCCACACTTCCTCAAAAGTTTCAACCGGCTTTTGCTTTAAATTCATGATCTCCTGTCTCACTCACAATGATTTCCTAGGTTGGCAGTATTTGTTCATAAACTTTTGTAGTAGGAATGTCAAAGATTGGATAGCTCCTGCCGCTATAGACAACAACCATATATTTGCCTTATCCTTCAGTGTAAATGGAAACAAATTAATCTTCATATAATCTTCAGGCACTCCTGCTGGTTTGATAATGCTGAATATCTCCAAGAAGTTGGTGACATGTACACTTGGATCTTCGTTTGGTACTCCATGGAACGTAGTGTAGTTAGTCACCATCTGTATGACATTTGGCTTTGGATGGAAGACCGCGGCTGCATTCTCTGGTTGAAAAATCATTGGCACAAATTGCTCAATAGTTGGCATGGCAAAGCTCTATAGATTTCGTCTGTCGTCTTGTATGACCGCTCTACTTCTTCTTCCAATTGCTGCATTTTCTACATTAACTCCGTTTGGTGCTACCATTCTCTCTTCAGGGTCTTCTAAATGTGGAATCTCCTCATCTATATCCTTTTTGCTTCCTTCGTGCAAACTTTCGCTGTCTGCCAGCCTTTCACTCCTCTCTCAAGCCTCTTTTAGCTTCTGCTTTGCAATCTTTTCAATTTTAGGTATGAACCGCTCGAGTTTAACTGTAGAACTTTCTGTGGCATACTACAAGAAACAAAAGAAAAAGTAAAGGTGAATTACTTGCCTCAGCGGGTGTGACACTTGCTTGGCATACTAAAAAATACACAGATTCTGACTACTGGCGCGACTCTAACTGAATAGAGACGATCTTGTCAATTTCCGGATTGCTTGCAATTACGGGAAGGTCTTCCGCAATTTCAGGGTAGAATTTCTCCAGAACGGACAAAACAATAACTGTTATGACTCGAATTTTTATATACTACAAAATTGACTCAACAACAAAATAATTTTACGCAAATATACAAATTCTCAATCATAAATTAAAATTATTCTTGACACGAGTCTCCTGCAACAACGCAAAAAACCTTGATGCGCTGTGGTGTAATCACAAACTACTATAAATAATACTAGGTCTATTGTAGTATAGTGAACGGCGTTGCAATGGTATCGAAACCATAGAGACTTGTAAGATACGTTTAATCAGGATTGAGAACAGAAAAGGTAGTAAACGACCAACTATGGAACAAAGAAAAAAATATGGTAGCAATAAATGCACAAGAACAAACAAAATTACACTCATATGGGTTTTTTAAAGATTAATTCTAACTACGAGTGACTAGTTATTCCCCTCATATCATGTATCAACCATCCCCATTGGTAAATTTAATTCATTGTCAACTACGGGTGCTAATCTCTAATATTACGCTACTTCCATTGAAAGGACAGTAGGTTCCTACGTGCAATTAAAATCCTTCGTTGGTTGTAATAATTCACATGCAATAAGAATTAGGACTAGCCGGTTCAAGACCAAAGAACTCCCTAAGCAGCTATCGGGGATTCACTAGCACGTTCCTAAGGATCGATCAAGACTATGTCCGAACTAACACTTCACCTTATCATCCTTCATGTTTATTTACGATGACATGCAAATAGTTGATCAGGCTACCAACATGTAAATTAAATTTGTCGATCAGATATAGCTGGTGCCGATTATCATGAAACAGGATTTACTAGGTGTCCCGTAATTATGATAAATACCCTCGCACTTACGGAAGAACGCAACCTCTATTTCATGATTTCTTCATCTACGATTCGGATATATACAAACATGGGGTAAAATAGACTAACTACTATAGAGAATAAGAAATATAAGCAATCAAGTCATACTAATCACACAAGAAAAGAATGACAGATCTACATCTAGCTAGACGGAAAACCATACCCTTGAAAACTAGTGTAGATCCTCCGTAGGGTACTCCCTAGGCGGCGAATCCGTCGGATCCGTGACTAGAACTCATAGAGAAATAAAAGAACAAAAGAACTTCTATTCAATATAATGTATTTGTCTGATGGAAAATTGTACATTGAATTCCGAGGCTGAAGCCTCTTATTTATAACTACATAACTGACTTAGCTAACCCTAGAAACTACCCCTAGTCCAAGAAAAATGTGTTTTTTGAGGCTTCTGGAACTCTCGTGACTGTGGAAGCATATCACGCAACTATAGGGGTATTTTCGTCCATTTCCGCTCAGCCGACTTGACTTAAGGTTCTGGAACACCCTAGGCCCAATTCTTCTATCTTGTCCATTCCATAATCCGTCCAAGCACATGGCCCAAATCTTGTAACCTGAAAATAGTAAAATAATACTCCCAATAATATCAAATCAGAGAATATAAACGTTAAATGCAAAGTACTCGACTTATGAACCCGACATGTGACATTCGCTACAAATGGTTTATATAAACGGTCGAAAACAACTACTTTTTGCTTAAAATAGGTGAAATGTTGATGTCATACGATGTATCATTTTGAGAGTCATCCACTAACCCCCACTAGCCTTTTTCTCATCCTCGAGTAAAGTATCAAAGCAAAATGTACCTCTAAGAGTAATCCCCACTAACTATCACACATTCAATAAAGATTTTAGGCAAAACATGTATCATGCTACAATCCATGAACTCCCCAATAATCCATACCTACCAATGCATCAATGTGTTGTGTGATAATCTTTTGTGACATTGCATTCACGAAAATAACAGAGTCATATCGACCCAACAATCTTAACTTACCTGTGTTCATACTTGCTCCTTGCTTTCAGACTAAGGCAAACACCATGTTGGTCCCTTAGAAAGGCTAACACATGTTTAGAGTGGGGGTGAATAAACTTGTCACCAAAAACATAACTGATTAATTAACAATTAAGGTTCAGTTTTAACTTGTGTGGAGTTGAGCTGACAAAGCTGAATTTAAGTCAAACTAACTTATACAAAACCGAGTCAACCGGCAGCGGATATAGATCTTAGACTTTATCTGGATTTTGTTATTCTATAAGAAAAAGCTGTGTATGCAAAACTGAATTCTAGTGAATGTCAGTTTGTGAACTGTGTATGCTTATAACAATCACTTTCAGTATGCGGTATAAACAAATATAAATACTGTAAAGTATATAACAAAATGTAAATGCATAAAGTAAGTAGAGCAAGAATTATAGTGGTTCCAGGTGGTGTAACCCTCTCAGTCCACTCTTCCCCTATGATGTAGGAGGAAAATTCCACTAGATCTCCTTGAGGTACGTTGTTACAAAAAGTCCTATATGATAGTCCTTGACTAATCCCTAGTGTCACTATCTAAACAATTAAAGAACAGGTTGGATTGCTGCTCTTCAACTGCTTGTGCCATTGTTCCTTAGAGGGTTGTATTGCCTCTTCACCGCCTACCACCACAAACATAGTCTACCCGACCGCAAGTGTCACAACCGTCCTTGGCAACTCCTTGACCGGATTGCTTCACAAATCCAAACCTTTGATTGAGAATCAAAGTTGGGCCGAGAATCAATAAATTGATTCTTGCTTGTGGTTCTTCAAATTTTAGAAATCTGGATATGATCGATGTAGCTTGAACACTTGAAGAATTTCTAGATATGATCTTGTTGAGTGCAAATAATGATATCAATTCGAATGAACTAGACTTGTGCACAAAAATACTTGTAATATTGTTAATTCGGTTGTTTGATCCTTGGTGCAAAGTCCTCTAGTTATAGTGTGAGGTTCAACATTCATCTTTCTTGAATTCGAATTATATCAAAGTCTATCTAGTAACGGCTATATTTAGTGACCGTTCTCACCTATCAGTATTTCATCCAATAGAGTTGCTTTATATACAACGTTCGAATGTACTATCAGTTTGTTGGATGGATGACTATAAAACTGAGTTTCCTAATCAGTTTTATACTGCGTATGTCAGTTTTTAGTATACTAACTGACTTAGAGCATTAACTGAGTTTTTAATCTTCTTCCAAAACTTCAGTACTCTATTTATCTGATTATATGTGATTGAATCAGATTACACCATTCCTTATAAAGATCATCTAAGATATCATTGTCCTTATGATACTTAGGTCCTCTACAAGATCCATAAATTTAGTTCAGGCCATCACAGACTTACCTGAATTCTAACTTTACAGTCTTGGCTTAAAATCTTCATAACTGAGTTTGAACCCTTAGTTCTTAAAATCTTCCTTTACTGAGTCCGTGTCCCTCAGTTCTTCAAATACTGAGGTTGTTCCCTCAGCCTTCAGTTCTAGATAAGCCAACCGAGTATGTGTCCCTCAGCGAACTTACCTTCTTTAGTTCTGAGTGAACTTTCAGTTCTAGGTGTACATCTTCAGTCTTAAGTTCAGTTCCAGTTATCTAGATGATGTCAAGTTTCTTAAATGATTTCCAGTTTCAGTTCTATGACACTTCTATCTATTACAGTGCTTGTCTGATATAAATTATACAATTATCAGACTCTCGTAAAACCTATACATTCAGTTCTAGACATCTTTTAGTTTTCCACTATAACAGTTAGTTTCAGCACTTCATCAATGGGGTGTTAACAAACATGTTCTTGAATAAGATGAATCATCATCAAAACTAAATTTTATTCCCAACAATTTCCCCATTTTTGATGATGCCAAAACCCTCCTTAAAAGAAAAGTTTAAAGATAAATACATTTCAAAACAAGGTAAAACTGGAAACTGGATTTCATTAAGAATTTGCAAAAACTGGAATAGTTACACAGTAAGTGATAAACCGAAATAAGAGCTAAACTATTCTCTATGCTCTTGTGTAACTAAAATGAATTTCTTCTCTTTATCATGAAGTTGATAAGCATGTTCTAGCTTTGAGTCTTCTTTGGAGAAAGTTCTGAGATTCTGTACTTGACTTGTAAGTTTCCACTTGCTCCATAAAACTAGCTTTGGCAATGCTGATTCTTCCTTATAATAATTTTCAAATTCTGCCGCATAAGATTTCATTTGTTTACTCTTGTCTCTAATCTGCAATTTCTCTTCAATCTTCTTTAACTTCTTATAGTTTTCTATCTTCTGATATGATACTGATTAGATAAGAAGTAAGAAAGAGAATCTTCATAAGTTTTGTATTTGTACTTGAGTTTGATATTGCTATGATCATTGACAAACTTCATCCACAAATCCTTTGTAAGAGTTGCTCTCTTTTCTTCAGGTTGACTATATTTTTCAATTAGCTTCTCTTCAGATAGTTCTTTTACATTCCAAACATAAGGATCTGCTACTCATTTGTATTTCTTCAGTTCCTCTTCCCGCTTCAGCTTTTCATCAAGAAGTCTCACATTTTCTTCTTCACCTTCCCCCTTTTTGGCATCACACAACTAATTTACCAACTGATGGGTTGCCTTTTGGTCGGCTGAGATATTCTTTTGAGAAGTAAGTACTTCTTTCAGCTAAGTCTCTAAACCATAGATACGCTGATTTAAATGCCATTCTGCTTGAGCATGCATTTCTCTGTCTATCTTGGCTGTGAGTTCAAGGTTCTCTTTGAGAGGGAGAATCTCTAAGGCCAAGCTAGAAGTTGATTTCTGAATGATATCCAACTTGGTGTGGACTGAGGGATCCATCTTCTTCTGATAATCCGAGTATCCCGAAATATTTGACAAAAGGCCATTGTATTCTTCATTTTGGTTGAGCATAATATTCAAATTTTCATGTACTTTGCTCAATTCTTCTTTTTTCACAATCTCAGATGGTTCTACTTCTTCGTCTTGTTGGATTGTAGGCAGAATATCATCCTTTATTACCATTAATTGCTTCTCATCAACCTTTTCATCTGCTTGCTGATTGTCTGTTGTTTGGTTTCCAACTGGAAATTCTTCTTGCTAATTAATAGTTTGCGTAGTTTGAGCTTGGTTGAATATCTATCTTCAAATTTGTAATCTTGTCAGCTTCTCTCTTTGATTCATCATCCTTGTCATCATCCTTCTTCTTTTGAGTATCTAGTGTTGATGAAATGGCTGATTTTCTTCGTTGACTATCTCAGTAATTCTTCTGAAACAGTTTGTGAGATACTCTTCCATGAAAGATAGAGCATATAGATCCTTGACTTCAAGTTTCTCCAATAATAACTTTTCTTCACTTGATAGATTAGCTTCACGACAGTCTTCGGTCTTGTGTTTCATTTTCATAAGCCTGACGATTCTTTCAGCTTCAAAAGTATGAGCTGATTGTTGTGTTGGTTGTTGCTGAAATTGTTGTTGCTCCTTTTCAGCATCCATAACTGAAACTTGTTTCTCTGTGATCTTCTGTTGTAACTGACAAAAAATTTCATTAGCTATACTGTCCTTTCTTGTAACTTCAGTTGTCAGTTGTTGTTCGCCCTCAGTTGGTGCTAACTGACTTGAAGTACATGGGAACAAACATTTTCCAACTGACTTAACTTTTTCCGAGTCAACTTTTCGTTTGACTCATTTGTGTTCAGCTATTTGCTTAGACACAGTTTTCTTCTTGGCTACAGGTTAGGATGTCTTCGATGTTTCTTTCCTCGAATGGACAAGAGTTACATCTCCTGTTGATGTATCCATTCTTCAAGTAGATGCACCAGTTTGTTCTGTTGCGTTCCCTTCCTTGAGTCTTACCAAATAATGTTGAATAACTCAACTAAGTGTCTTTTTGAGTCAAAGTCTGTCAACAGGTTCTCTTCCTTCAGCTTGAGCTCTTCGCACACTGTCCAATTCAGCTAAGTGCTGCTGTTTTATCTGATTAAACACATAACCTGCCCAATTGAACTCAAGTTCATCCCAGATGATGTTCATCAGATAAATGTTGTCTTCAGAAAATTTGGCAATTCCTTTGTATCGACCAATGACATGCCTGTAGAGCCATTTGTTGAGGAGTCCAAACTCTGGTTTGAGGTCATTGACATTTGATTCAATAGCTGTTGGTTCCTTTTTTAAAGACATTTTTCTGAGAAAGGCATCTCTTTTGAGTGATAAACAACTCAAATCTATTAATTTCACAAGTAGTTACTTGAAATCAAGTAGCATCTTGATGACTTCTTCATTAACAATAATCCTTTCTCCTCAAACTTTTGTAATCAGGGATTTCCTTACCAGTCTCATGTTTTCCTAGAACTGTAAAATTCCTTCTACATCCCGATCATCATTGAATTTTACTTCCAGGATGTCTCTCAAACCTTGCTGACGCTTTATCTTCTCGCAAATAAGACTCTCCAAAGGAGTATTGTTGCATAGTACTTCATACTCTTCAAAAGATAGAGTATCTAATTCAGTAATGAGCCTTTATTCTTGTGATTTCTTGGAGGCTGCCATTATGAATTTTTTTTAAAAGTGAAATAGAGAAAGATGAAATTTTGGCTTTTGAGAGAGACAAAATTTGAAATTTTCTTTTTGTAAGTGTAAGGATATGCAAGGGGTAGGATATATAGGTGGGTGTACTGACGGTTCGTTGATTGGTACACGATTTTCTGAAGATTTTGTACCAACCTTTCAAATTTCATGATGGTTTGTTTAACCGATGCATGTATTGTTCTGACAATAGTCGGGGTGTACAAGCAACATGGGCTGACATAAACGGCGGTAATTAAATGCGATGTAACCGCTGTCGGTTTTATCCTTTCAACCAATTGACTCTCTTCGACTAGATAAACTGATACTTGAGGTCAGTTCCAAAATAAGTTCAGTTCGGTCAATTCTTCAGTTTTAGTTAGTCAGTTTGAGATTGTTGATGTCAATGACTGATCTGTTAAGTGAGCGCACCCCGCATAACAAAGATCAATCCACTTGACGAATCTCTTGGCTTAAACTGACTTAGCTGACTTTGATTATACCCAATTCAGTTCTCAGTTTTGCAAATCTCTCTTTGTCCAGAGGTTTGGTAAAAATCTAAGCCAACTGATCTTTAGTCGGGACATTGTCACGGATTTTATTAGCAAACACAAACAAGTAATAATATTTATAAATCCGGTTTTCCTCAAGTATAAGGATCGTAATATAGAGGTTGATACCGGGTCGATCTTACGGGGAACTGGCGATTGCTAACCCTAGTTTTCGTCTAACTAAATTATGCCATGAAAAAAACTAATCTAAACAGCGGATAAAACTGAACAAAACTGAAAATAAACTTAACTAAAACGTAAAACTGGACAGAAGATATGATCTAAAGCCAGGAAAGATACGGGTTGCGAACTATTAAACTAAAACTAAACCTAGTATGCAATAAAGGAAATTGATTAACTAAACAATTCGCGTTCTAAGGGATTTAATCAAATTATAACGAGTAAACGAGCAATTGATCCACCTATCCTATCAACATTCAGTTCCAATTCAGATTATTTCATGATTTCTAACCAAGTTGTGATTCACCTAACCAAGGTATGAACTCCTAATTTCTTAGACAAGTTCTCCTATCAATCTTTTATCGTTCGATCTAAAGATTAATGCTTTCAAATCAATGTGTGAAATCTCTCAATTTCTAACCTAGAAATCTAACCTAATAACTCTCGTTAATTAGATTTAAGATCTATTCTTTATCATGGTGATCTAAAGTTTAATATGATTTTCATCAAAATAAACAATCAACAAGCAACGATCTTTCGATATGAATTGCAATAAACATCATAAACACGATAAAAGAAACAACTTGAATTAAATACTCACAAAATAATCAAGAACGGAACTGAATTGTTGAGTTGGACGGCTTCACAACGCTCGTTCAAGGCTTTTAGCCTCTAAGCATCCTCTTGAAACTTGGAATTGCAGGAAAAGCTAACATAAAACTACCTACTTTTAATCTAGAGTTTAGAGCATAAAAACTGGAATAAAAGAAGTAAAAACACAGCCTAAAGGCGCCCCTAGGTTTAGGGTTTCGAGTACCGTGGAATTGGTCTCCCATATGTGGAGAAAACAACTGCTATTTATAGAGTCTTGAGTCGGTTCGCCAAAGTCGGTCGAAGGACGCCCGTCCACTCTTGCTGGACGCTCGTTCGGTTTGCCCTGGAATCTCTCAGACGCTCGTCCACTTCAGCGTCCAAACTCTCTGTATCAAAATCGCACCTCCGGACGCCCGTCCACTCAATCAAACGCCCGTCCACTCTGGACGGGACCTGGACGCCAGTTCAATATGATCGAATTCTGATTTCTTGATCTTTATCTCTTTTTTCTCTATCTCATTCCTTCATTATCTCTTTTATCATCAATTAGCTCGAACTTAATCAACCTTTGATCATCTTTTGAGCCTCAAACATGTATCTATAACACATAAAAACATCGCAAAATGTAATAATGTCCAATTAAACATAAAATCACAATTAAAACACCAAAATCAACCAATATTGCGATTAACTCGTTAAAAACCTCATTTACTCAATACTTCCGTTAAACACTCGTTTCTTATGCAAATTATACAAATACGGGAGAAAATATCATAAAATATATCAATATAAATCGTATAAATTCACCCTTAACAACTCCCCCACACTTAAGCTTTTGCTCGTCCCGAGCAAAACAAAACGAAAGTTAAGGCTCGAGACAAAAACAGACATCTAAGACAATATAGCATAGATCCAATAAATCAGAGGTTCACCATTGTGTGTGTGCAAAGCCATAGAAAACTTCCACTAAATCCAAACTTGAGAAACTCAAGCAAAACTAGCTAATACCCCCTCATAAACTAGTAATAAATGACACTCATAAGATGTACCCTACAAACGTGACATATCCCGAAAAGGATGATCGAGTATATCTAGGGCCCTTCTGCAATACTCAGAGGATAATCCCTACAGCATATCTATTAGTTTCTACTGGGGATAAGATAGACGATAACTTAGTCTTTCATTCATTTCATATTACTTCTTATTGCATGTTGATTTAACTACTTCACTTAAACACACATCAGAGTGAGATGTTGCCCTGTCATAGCAGAATAGGGTATTCGAGATATACCCTACCTTACTCCAATCATAAGGCAGCTTCTTCTGACTGTCGTGAGCTTTTAGTCATCATAGTGGTATAGGACATACGTGTTATACCCTATCACACTCAAATCATCGACTGGCTTCCGACACACCCAATAACTTTATATTTTTCAACTTTTTCATTTGACAATAAGTTACGTGTTAACCTTCAGATATTCACAGTATATCATACTCCGGATCTAAATACAAACTATCATAAATCTCAAGATATATACGTAGCACTAAGCACATGACTTATAAGAAAATCAAGAATCACTCGTCCAAAAGGGATATAACTTTATAAATTAGCTCATCGTTCACTATGGCTTGTGAAAAATAGATCTCAGGTGAAAAAACTAACTTATCAAACATATGATATATAGCATGGATGACTATAAAAATAACGAACATAGATTATGCATTGCTTACTCGGGACAGAACAAAAACAAAAATGTCGAAAAAGTTCAAAAATTTTAGCTCATTTTTAGCTCATTGTGCATAGAAACATAACGAATTAAGCAAATGTATAGATACAAATCAAATCATTCCCCCCCCACACACTTAAAGATCAACATGTCCTCATGTTGTGCGGAAAGTAAATAGAAAAAGAACTTAGCTGATTTTAACAGATACTTGAATCGTCGGTCAGGCCGAAGCCTACGTACTGACACTTAGAACTCGTAATCAGACAATGTAGCTCGACAAAACCGCTAAAAATATACCTGCACTACTTGACAAACACGGAAACATCTCGTGGAAAACGGGGAATTATACTAAAATGAAAAGAGATAGCAAAACCGCGTAGTATCAAAATATGAAACATTTAAAACATCCACAAGTGAAACAAAGTAGAAATGAACATACTGATGCCTTATGGCTTACATGATCCATCGGAAATAATAAATAGTAGCTAAATAAAAAAGACGACGAATCACGAAATCAAAAGTAGCAAAAATATACAATCACAGTATCTAGGACAAATCAAAATCGAAAAATAGACAAATAAAATCATGACTGTCCCGGAGCCGTAGAATCATCAGCCGGAGGTACATCACCCGTAGGGGCATCAGGCTGCTCCTCATCCGAAGAAGGCTCAGATTCCTCCAAAACATCCGTAATGGCCTGCTCAACCGCACCAGAATAGATATAATCCATGGTGCTCGGTTCGAAGATTCTGTCGTCCCTCGGCTGCCGGCCCTCACTGATACACTGCAGAATCGTCAAAATGTTGTTTTGTGTAGTCCGAATATCCTCCAACCAGTTCCTGACACTGTCGCCCATACTCAACCTCATCCGGACTGAGGGAGATATAGTAGGAAGCGAGGATACTCGAGGCGGTGCTGATGACGAACCAGGCTCCTGTGGTGCCCCCGACTCAGACTGTCCCGAAGACTTACCAATCTCTCCCTGTATAGGCCTGGGGTTCTTCGGTTTATGATCCGCTCCATACTCAGGCACACCGTCATCAAGACATAAACCGTGAATCAAGTGAGGGATAATCAAGCAACGAGTATAAATCTTCTAATTGATAGCCACCTCATCGTATAGTGCCTGTCCCACGTTCACATTTAGGCCAAAAGTCAACGCATATAGCATGCCTAAGTCACCAATATGGAAATGTGTCAAGTTGTTCTTGGGCAACAACCGACTCTGAATAAACCTACACTGGACTTTCCAATCCTCCGTCCAGGTAGTGGTGACTAACTCTTTCCGGTCTCCACCCGGCCGCAATGTCCAAGCCACCTCCGAGCAAACTCTCAACCGTAACTCCTCCAAAGGATCCTGCCCCGTACTCTGTCTATGAACAATCTCCTCCTTATAATCCCGTCCCTCAAAAGCCGCCAAGTTATATTTCTGATTAATCACCTCCGGCGTAAACGGAACATCCACCCCTCGAACTACAACTACCCCCGTCTCCAAGTCGGTTTCCGAACAATTAGCATAAAATTCCCGAACCAAGGAACCATTGACCGGGGTAGTCGGGATCGTCATCAAGGCATCCCATTTCCGGTCTCTTAGCAACTTGACGAAACTCGGATCTACCTTCGTCTCCAATATAGCCCGCTCAATCAACATAGTCCTCGAGAAGTAGTGTTTAGTATAAGCGTTGTGGGCCTTAGGGTTCACGAATCTACGAGGCATAGGCATCGGGGCAACGGTTTTGGCTCTCTTCCTAGGTTGTGCAGCCCTAGTTTCCACCGGTTCCTCTTACCGAGGAGCATCCATAGCCTCCTCAACCCTAGACGATGCTCCACCCCTCTGAGCTCTAGGCATCCTCACCAAGGGAATATCGTCATCCGTCTCAGACTCCGAGGTTGGTTCATCCCTCAAAGTAGCCCTAGTTTGGGTGGCTCTATGGGGTTGCTCTCGAATACTAACACCCCGGTTCGGATCAACTAAGGTGGAATCAAACTCTTTGCGTTTCTTTCCAGCCTCCCTAGCCACTTCCTTACCATGCCGCTTCACTACCGCCTTCTTATGAACCATAATTCAAGCCTAGACTACATGAACACAATCTCAATCCACAACAAGGTACCCGTTTAACATCCAAAGCGGGATTTCAAAACAACCAAACCACAACCACAACCATAATCATCACCAAACAACCCAATCATCACCCATCACAACACCATATCACCATAACAGAGCAGAAAGAAACCACAAAACCAGAAGAAAAAAAATGAATTAAGGTGATATTCAAGTGAACGAGCCGACCCAAAGATCGAACTCACAAAAAAATGAATAAAATCTAGAAAAGTTGTTACTAACTTACCAAGTAAGGTGAGTAGATGCTGATCGAGATGAAAATTAGTCCAAACAACACCAATGTGGCTCCCAAAATCGGATTTTTTCTCCAAAAAGTCGGACTGCAAAGGGTCCTGATTTTCCAAAAAGATGGTGTGTTGGGGAATTTGACTACAAAAATCAAAGAGAGGGGGTCAAGAGCGGTCTATAGCACTTTGAATCACTCGAAATGGTTTAGAATTGAAGATTTTAGGCCAAAATGAGGAAGGAGAAATGGTTTTCACGTTTGAAAACTCAGAAAAGTGAGGGTTCAATGACGGAGGGGGTATATATAGACAGATGTTGAACGCTCGTCCAGCTCAGTGGACGGGCGTCCACTGGGAAATTATATGAACTGGACGGGCGTCCTGATTTTCAGACGCTCGTCCATACATTTAAAAACTGAACAGGATTGGAGGGAAATAATCGGACGGGCGTCCAAAATGTTGGACGGGCGTCCATTAAATACACAAGGCAGACGGACGTCCAGTCTTCTAGACGGGCGTCCAATGCAATTCTCAACAAAATTATCAAATTCTCATGCAAATTAAATTCAAATAAGCCGTTTCTCATGAAACTTAAATAAAATTTCAAAATTACACATGGAAATAAACGAAGTACATAAAATTACTAGAAAATAAGTAGAAACAAAATAGAAAACAGTGGGTTGCCTCCCACCAAGCGCTTTTGTTTTACGTCGTTTGCTCGACGAAACAACCTAACACCGCTAGTTATCGTAAATTTCTGACCAATCTATCACCCGGATAAGACGGCGGAGCATGTCAATCGCCGGAGGGAAGTCGTATTCATCTTGCCAACCCCATTCCTCACCAGCTACATCAACACCTCAAAAATGCTCAACTTGCAGCACTAGCGCTAAATCTGTCAGCATCGGATCATTCAAGATCGTGTATGGACGTCCTAGAGCTGCCTGCAACTCCTCAGTAGTGAAGTCTCCACCTCCCGAACAGAGGGGAACAATAAGAACATAGGTGACTGTCCTGATGCGGGTACTAATATCAAAGTCTACGTGCAACACTATAGTCCCTCCCGGTCCGTCATCTAAAGTGATAAGTGGGATCCTCCTAAGGAAAGGTAACTCCTCTGGTAGAACTCCGAAATCCATATCTAGAAAGCACAACTAACTGACAGATATAAACAAAAGCAAAACTTAATAAGTCTAAAAACTTAGGAAACCAAACATAAATGCTAAAACTACAAAAGCATAAACCAAGAACAACTAATATAACGATATCTAGGTTGCCCCCTAGTGGCGCTTTTGGTTAATGTCGCTAGCTCGACACCGTTCAATGCTCAGCCTGGATCAGGCCATTTGACTTTTCTGCCAGCCACTACCTGGTCTAAACTTTGATCAGTAGTTTGGCTGCAGAAACAGCACTTAACACATGGGGTAAAATCTTTGATAGCTTTCCAAACACGTTTGAACTTCCCCATGGTTGACTTCTTCATCTTTTGAGTCTTCTGATGACGTTTCAGCTGACGCTCCCTCTCCAACTCTTCCATATCCCAACTACCGCTAGAACTTCTTCGGATCGACCACTACCGCCATCCTCTCGAAAAACGGGTCGGGTGAAAACTCGTCAAATTCTTCGACTTTTGTAGCACCACACCCGAGGATATCGAGGAAACGGACAATCAAAGGTTTCTCTTTAGGTTCACCAATATAGTGCTTGCACCTTTGACCATTCACTCGAAACGGTTGGTCACCATAACCGCGTAGTTCTAAGACGCCTCCAGGAATAATTTGGAGAATTTCAAAGGGACCGGACCATCGTGTCCTCAGCTTACCAGGGAACAGATGTAACCTGGAATTGTATAATAAAACTTGTTCCCCTACATGGAATTCTCTTTTCTTAATTTTGGCGTCATGGAGGAGTTTCATCTTATCTTTGCTAATCCTGGCGCTTTCGTAGGCCTGGACTCTGAATTCGTCTAACTCATGCAACTGTTGCAGTCGGTGCTTACCGCAAGATTGGGAATCAAAGTTCAAAAACTTCGTAGCCTAATAAGCTCTGTGCTCTAACTCGACTGGCAGATGACATGGCTTACCATAAACCATTTGATATGGAGATGTACCCATAGGAGTCTTATAGGCGGTCCTGTATGCCCATAGTACATCATCCAATTTCAAACTCCAGTCTTTTCTATGACTAAGGAATTAGGGTTCATATTTAGATAAGGTAAATCACAACTTAGATAAAAACCACAATATAATCGAGATAGGAAATCAATGCTTGTTGGATAGGTGGATCAATCCTCGTTTGTTCGTTACACATTAAATTTAAATCCTTAAAAACTTGAATTTGTTTAGTTAGTTCACTTTTATTTGCATCTTAGATTAGTTTAGTTAAAGGTTCGCAACCCGTATTCTTCCTAGCTTTGGACTATATCCTCTGTCTAGTTTTATTTTCGGTTTTGTTCTGTTTTATTCGCTGTTTAGATTAGTTTCATGACATAGTTTAGGTTAGACAAAAACTAGGAATCACAATTGTTCAGTTCCCCGTAAGATCGACCCGGCATTAACCACTATTCCTACGATCCTTATACTTGAGGTTAACCGGATTATTACTTGTTTGTTTTGTGTTAATAAAATCCGTGACAACATAAGATAATAAGAAGCAGCTAGAAGCACTCGCTTTACGCCCTTGAATTCTTATTCACGAGGGACGAAAGATTAGATTCGACTTCGTAGAGCCGGTGCCGCCTTGTTGCTGCGCGTAGGGCCGTCCCCCACTCCCGTCCCGGGGTGCTAAGGGGCTTTTGTTTTTGGAACAGACGGCAGTGTTTTGCTGACGCCTCGAATCAAGCTTTTATTGCGACATGCTATGTTTTCTCCCCCATTGCTAGTAGACCGTTTTTTTCCAGGATTTTCTTAATACTTTGGTTGCTCCTTTCAACCTGACCACTAGTCATCGGATGATATGGTGTGCCAGTTTTGTGACGAACACCATACTTTTCGAGCACTTTTTCCAGAGGTCGGTTGCAGAAATGCGTCCCTTCATCACTGATCAAGGCACGTGGACATCCAAACCTCACGAAGATGTTTTTCTTTAGAAATTTCATGACTGTCTTATGATCATTATGAGGAGTGGCTTGAGCCTCCACCCATTTACACACGTAATCTATGCAGACTAAGATGTACTTGTTACCACAAGATGATGGGAATGGTCCCATAAAATCGATACCCCATACATCAAAGACTTCGCATTCTAGGATGGGTTTCAAAGGCTCAAAACGCCTTGTCAAGGTTCCGGTTCTTTGGCATCTATCGCAAGCTTTACAGAAAGCTTCTGTGTCCTTAAAGATCGTGGGCCAATAGAAACCGGATTGGAAAATCTTAGCAACGGTTTTCCAAGGACCAAAGTGACCTCCAGTGGGTCCACTGTGGCACTGCTCAATGATATCGCGCTGCTCAGATTCTGGAACACATCTTCTAAGAAAACCATCTTTACAGATCTTAAAAAGATAAGGTTCATCCCAAACGAAAGATTTCAAATCAGAGAAGAACTTTTTCTTCTCCTGATAAGACAATTCTGGATCGAGATATCGGGCATGAAGGTAATTTACAATGGAAGAATACCATGGAACATTAGGAGGACAACCGTCAATAAGCATAATGTTTTCTAGAGGAAAGTAGAGATCTATATCATCTGGATCATCCTTTTCCTCACTTAGCATTCTCGAAACGTGATCAGCCACTACGTTTTCACTACCCTTTTTGTCTTTAATTTGAACGTCAAACTCTTGTAGGGTCAGTATCCAACGCAGTAGACGCGGTTTGGCCTCTTTCTTAGTCATCAGATATCGCAAAGCAGCGTGATCAGTCCCCACAATCACTTGAGCTCCTAACAAGTAACTACGAAACTTGTCCATAGCAAAGACTACGGCCAATAATTCCTTTTCAGTAGTAGTATAGTTAACTTGAGAGGGATTCAATGTGTGACTGGCGTAATAGATTGGCTGGAATTTCCCTTTGATTTTTTGTCCTAAAACGGCACCAACTGCATAGTTTGATGCGTCGCACATAAGCTCAAAAGGTAGGTTCCAGTCAGGCGATATAACAATGGGAGCAGAGATTAAACGGTCCTTAAGCTCCTCAAACGCTTGCTTGCAGCTCTCATCAAAATTAAACTCAACGTCTTCTTGAAGTAAAGTCGACAGAGGCTTGGCTATCTTGGAGAAGTCCTGAATGAATCTTCTGTAGAAACCGACATGCCCAAGAAAGCCTCTCACTTCACGCACATTCTTGGGATAACTCATCTTCTCGATAGCTTCTACTTTTGCCCTATCAACTTCTATACCTTTGGCGGAGATCTTGTGGCCAAGAACTATTCCCTCATCAACCATGAAATGTCATTTTTCCCAATTGAGCACTAAGTTCTTTTCCACGCATCTGGATAACACTTGGTCAAGGTTGTCAAGACAATCATCAAAGGACTGACCAAAGACCGAAAAATCGTCCATAAAGATTTCCATACACTTTTCTACTAGCCCGTCAAAGATAGCCAGCATACATCGTTGAAATGTAGCTGGGGCATTGCAGAGACCAAATGGCATTCGCATGTAAGCGAATGTACCATAAGGGCATGTGAAAGTGGTCTTTTCTTGGTCAGCTGGATCAATGAGTATTTGAAAATATCCTGAATATCCATCCAGAAAGCAATAGAATGCGTGCCCCGCCAGACGCTCAAGCATCTGGTCAATGAATGGAAGGGGAAAGTGATCCTTCATGGTTACCTCATTTAGCTTCCGATAGTCGATGCAGACTCTGTAACCAGTGACAAGTCTCAATGCTATTTCATCTCCCTTCTCATTCTTCTCAATCGTAATTCCACCTTTCTTGGGAACTACTTGAGTTGGGGAAACCCATTCACTATCAGCGATGGCATAAATAATTCCCATGTCCAGAAGTTTGATGATTTCTTTCTTAACCACCTTTTGCATATGAGGGTTGAGCCTCCTCCGGGGCTGTCTAACACATTTCGCACCCTCATTTGTCTTGATCTTGTGCATACAGATGTCAGGAGATATTCCTCTGATATCTCCTACCTGCCATCCAAAGGCATTTTCATTTTTCTTCAAGACGTTGATTAATTTCATTTCCTCTAAATGAGACAGCTTGGCAGATATAATTAATGGAAGCTTGTCACCTTCTCTTAGAAACACATACTTAAGATGTTTAGGCAACGGCTTCTACACCAAATCGAAGGGGGTCTTCTAAACTAGATTTGAGCTCTCCACTTTTCAACTCAACATCGCCGAGTTTGCGAGCGGTCCCACCGCCGAGCTTCTCCTCCGAACAACTCATCCTTGAACTCAGCTTCTAACTGCTCTAGACTCACCACACCATGATTGTTCAAATTATCAACCAGTCGCTCATACTCCGTTGCCACAGCCATGACTTGCTTCTCCATCAAATCATCGAAGTCATCAGACGTCTCCTCATGGAAAAACCGGTTGGAGGGCCAGAGGGTATTTGAATGGATTTGGAGACATTATAGCTTACCTATTGATCACCAACACGGATCGTCACTCGCCCACCATCGCAGTCAATGAGGGCTCGAGGCGTAGACGAAAAGGTCTTCCAAGAATCGGGGGGACATTTTCATCTTTTTCAATGTCCAGGACGTACCAGTCGACGGGAAAGGTAAACCTATCGATTTGAACTAGGATGTCATTTAAGATTCCCGCTGCTCTCTTAGAAGATCTATCAGCGAATTGCAAATTCATAGTAGTGGGTTCTAGAAGATCAATTAAACCCAGCTGTTTGCACACAAACAATGGCATTAGGCTTATAGATGCACCCAGGTCGCACAAAGAGTTAGGGAAGACCAGGCCTCCCATTAACACGTTAAGCACGAACTTTCTAGGGTCACCTCTCTTGGTTGGTAAGTTTTCGTAATTGATCATTGAACAATCCTCACCAATCAGCCTCTCCATGTCTGACAACTTCCTTTTCGAAGAAACAACATCCTTGATAAATTTTGTATACTTAGGCATTTCAACCAAGACATCTGATAATGGAAGATTTACCTGAGTATTTTTTAAAAGGTTTATCACATTTTCATACTTCTTATCTTCACTCAAAGGGATGATGCTCTTCCTTGGTGGAAATGGAAGCGTTTTCATATCGTTCTCAGAAAATATTTTCTTTGAAGTTGCACTGACAGCTTTGTCTTCCAGATCCTTCCACCGAACAGCTTTTTCAATCTTTTTATTAGTCAGAGGATCAGCCTCCTGACTTCCGCTTGATTCTTCACTCCTCAGGGGATCAGCCACCTGAGGACTTCCAGCTTTTTCACCTCTCAGGGGATCAGCCACCTGAGTATTCTCTTTTGGCCAAGGGGAGTGTAGGTGCTCAGCTTCCCCTCTTGCCTTATCAATGGAAGGAGGGGCTAGTGGTTTCCCTGGTGGGAAGGACCACTAACTTGAGTACCACTTCTGAGGTTCATTGCACTGGCCTCCTCTCTACCGTAAGGAATTGAAGGCACGAGGTCAGTACATTGGCCATTGTTCAAGTCGGTTTGAGCAACTTGACCACCCTTTGGATTCTTCTCGGTGAAACTAGGCAGCTGCCCTGGCGGTCTAGAAGCTAACTGTTCAGCCAGTTGCCCGATTTGCCTCTCAAGATTTTTCATTGATCTATTTTGCTCCTCCCTAAAGGAGTCCCATTGAGCTTTGATATCACTTGAGTACGAGGGGCCTTGAGAGTTTTGGAGATTCTGCGAATAGGGCTGGCTGGGCCGACTTTGAACAGCAGGATTAGAATTGGCGGGCCAATTCTGATTGAATCTTTGTGTAGGATTGGAAAAATTTGAGTTTTGGTTCTGATTAAAACCTGGGTTTCTATTGAAATTTTGATTAAAATTCGAATTAGGATTGAAACTAGAAGATTGATTAAACCCGTGGCTTTGGAAATTATTCTGGCCAGAAACTTGATTAGACCTTTGGTTGTTCTGGCCATAGAATGCATTCACTTCAGCATTCTGTCCGTTCATAGGACAGAATTTAGATGTGCGCCCCACCTCGTCACAATTCTGACATGTGACTTGATTACACTGTCCATAATCATGAACAACATTCACTTGATAAGGTGCAGGGGGATTAAATTGACACCGGCCATTCATATGGCCACCGACAACTTAGCTTTTTCGCAATACGTAACCGAGGGTTCGTGGAAAAGAAGAAGTTTGATTTATCGGATTTGAAACTTGAGATGCTTCGCCATCCGCTCGCAAAGCATGGCTATCAAACTTTGCATGTTTACCTCATCTACCTTAGGAGGAGGAGGAGGTGCTTGAATGGCTTGATAAGTGGGGGCGTAGTTGTACTTTGTAATGTCCTCAAACAGTCCCATCCCTCATCAGGCGTTTTCTTCAGAAACGCCCCACCAGATGAACTATTGACCATGCCTTTAGTAAGCTCGGTCAATCCACTAAAGAATGTGTTGACTTGCCTCTGCAGTGGCAAGCCGTGGTGGGGACACTTTCTAAGCAGAGATTTGAATCTTTTCCAACAATCGAAGAAGGATTCATTCTCTTTCTGGTAGAAAGTGAAAATCTCGTTCAAACACTGGGCTGTTTTTTAAGGTGGGAAGTATTGACTCAAGAACTCGTTTTCGAGTTTAGCCCAGGTGGTAATTGATTCAGAGGGGAGAGAAGTATACCACTCCTTCGCTTCTCCCTTCAACGAAAAGGGAAAGAGTTTTAGTTTGATGGCATCCTCACTTACTCCTTGGATGCGTGTGGTGCCGCATATCTCTAAGAACGTATGTAAGTGAGTATGGGGATTCTCTGACTGGTAGCCGTGGAAAATAGATGCATGCTGCATCATCTGAATAAGTCCCGGCCTTAGTTCAAAGGTCTGTGCAGTGACGGCTGGAATGACAATAGCCGGGTTGACTGTGACTGCGCCAGGCATGGCGTAGTCTGCCAACGTACGTCTATCATTAGCAGCCATTATTACAAAATCAGTGATCTCCTTGGCTAACTGATCCTCAAGATCTTGCTCGGCTCTGCCTGCCAGAACCGCAGAACGGAAGATCCGCCTGTTTGGCCGGACTACGGTTCGCTCGGGGTCGGGGGTGTATAGTAACGGTCCCTTTTGACTCCGAGTTTGCATAAACCGGACCAAAAACAAGTGAAAGCAACCTAAAGACTAAGAAATTAAAAACCTAAACTAAAAATTAAAGCCTAAGAAAAGAAAAGAAAGGAAAGGAAGAAAAGGAAATAGGATTATTAAGGGAAAAGATGAAACAGACGGGCCTCCAAAGGTTTGGACTGGCGTCTGCCCAACTTTTGGACTGGACGGGCGTTCGGTTGCCCAACCGCTCGTCCGGTCTTCAGAAAACTTGAACGGGCGTCCAAATTTTATGGACGCTCGTCTAAGTGGGTGAAAACGATACAGGATTGAAAATTTTCCAGCGGACGGGCGTCCGAGATCCCGACGCCCGTTTGGTAGCGGGAAAACTAGAACAGAAGCAGAAAATTTGCAGAAAAGAAGAACAGAGGCAGAAAGATAGAAAAGAAGAAAACTAATTACAAGGGAAAAAAAAAGAACCTTAAACCCTAAACTTAAAACCCTAATATCCTAATAACCTAAACGATTATCAACTAAAAACAGGAATCAAAACGAAATATAAACAAGAATAACGAAAAAGAAAAACTAGACAACCGTCCGGTTCCCCGGCAACGGCCCAAAAACTTGTCACGGATTTTATTAGCAAACACAAACAAGTAATAATATTTATAAATCCGGTTTTCCTCAAGTATAAGGATCATAATATAGAGGTTGATACCGGGTCGATCTTACGGGGAACTGGCGATTGCTAACCCTAGTTTTCGTCTAACTAAATTATGTCACGAAAAAAAACTAATCTAAACAAGCGGATAAAAGCTGAACAAAACTGAAAATAAACTTAACTAAAACGTAAAACTGGACAGAAGATATGATCTAAAGCCAGGAAAGATACGGGTTGCGAACTATTAAACTAAAACTAAACCTAGTATGCAATAAAGGAAATTGATTAACTAAACAATTCACGTTCTAAGGGATTTAATCAAATTATAACGAGTAAACGAGCAATTGATCCACCTATCCTATAAACATTCAGTTCCAATTCAGATTATTTCGTGATTTCTAACCAAGTTGTGATTCACCTAACCAAGGTATGAACTCCTAATTTCTTAGACAAGTTCTTCTATCAATCTTTTATCTTTCGATCTAAAGATTAATGCTTTCAAATCAAGGTGTGAAATCTCTCAATTTCTAACCTAGAAATCTAACCTAATAACTCTCGTTAATTAGATTTAAGATCTATTCTTTATCATGGTGATCTAAAGTTTAATATGATTTTCATCAAAATAAACAATCAACAAGCAACGATCTTTCGATATGAATTGCAATAAACATCATAAACACGATAAAAGAAACAACTTGAATTAAATACTCACAAAATAATCAAGAACGGAACTGAATTGTTGAGTTGGACGGCTTCAGAATGCTCGTTCAAGGCTTTTAGCCTCTAAGCATCCTCTTGAAACTTGGAATTGCAGGAAAAGCTAACATAAAACTACCTACTTTTAATCTAGAGTTTGGAGCATAAAAACTGGAATAAAAGAAGTAAAAACGCAGCCTAAAGCCGCCCCTAGGTTTAGGGTTTCGATTACTGTGGAATTGGTCTCCCATATGTGGAGAAAACAGCTGCTATTTATAGAGTCTTGAGTCGGTTCGCCAAAGTCGGTCGAAGGACGCCCGTCCACTCTTGCTGGACGCTCGTTCGGTTTGCCCTGGAATCTCTCAGACGCCCGTCCACTTCAGCGTCCAAACTCTCTGTATCAAAATCGCACCTCCGGACGCCCGTCCACTCAATCAAACGCCTGTCCACTCTAGACGGGACCTGGACGCCAGTTCAATATGATCGAATTCTGATTTCTTGATCTTTATCTCTTTTTTCTCTATCTCATTCCTTCATTATCTCTTTTATCATCAATTAGCTCGAACTTAATCAACCTTTGATCATCTTTTGAGCCTCAAACATGTATCTATAACACATAAAAACATCACAAAATGTAATAATGTCCAATTAAACATAAAATCACAATTAAAACACCAAAATCAACCAATATTGTGATTAACTCGTTAAAAACCTCATTTACTCAATACTTCCGTTAAACACTCGTTTCTTATGCAAATTATACAAATACGGGGGAAAATATCATAAAATATATCAATATAAATCGTATAAATTCACCCTTAACAGAGATAGAGAACTATAATGTCCTTCTTTTCCACATGATCTCTTATGAAGTGATGTCTCACATCAATGTGTTTCATCCTTGAGTACAAAACTGGATTTTCAGTTATAGCAATTGCACTTGTGTTATCAAACATTATAGGAATCAGTTCCTCTTCTATCTCATAATCTCTTAATTGCTGTCTAATCAATGAAACTTGAGGACAACAACTTCCAGCTGCTATGTACTCAGCTTCAGCTGTTGATGTCGAAATTGAGTTTTGCTTCTTGCTGAACCATGACACAAGTCTATTTCCCAATACTGACATGTGCCTGAAGTACTTTTTATGTCCACTTTACATCCTGCATAGTCTGAGTAGGATATTAGTTTGAATTCTCCTTCTTTTGAGTACCATATCCCAACTCCTTCTGTATCTTTCAAATACTTCAACGTTCTTTTGAAGACAGTAAGATGGATTTCTTGAAGTCTTGTTTGAAATCTAGCATATACACCTACTGTAAAGGATATATCTGGTCTACTGGCTGTTAGATAAAGTAGACTTCCAATCATTCTTATGTAAAGAGTTTGATCCACATCCTTTCCATCTTTATCTTCATCTATTCTCATGTTGGTTCCAATTGGTGTTGCAATGCCAGCTGATTTTTCCATTCAAACTTCTTGATCAGTTCTCTGGTATACTTAGTTTGGTGAATGAAAATCCTATTGTCCTTCTATTTTACTTGTTAACCTAGAAAGTAATTCAGTTCTCCCAACATACTCATCTGAAATTTTCTCTTCATTAAACTTGCAAATTTCTCACAGAATTGATAATTTTCTGATCCAAAAATGATGGCATCCACATAAATTTGAACTAGGAGAGTACTTTCTTCACTTTTCATTCTGAAAAGAGTTTTATGAATAGTTCCTTTTGTAAAACCATTATCCACCATAAACTGAGATAGAGTTTCATACCAAGCTCTTGGTGCTTGTTTGAGTCCATAAAGAGCTTTCTAAGTCTGAAGACTTTGTCAGCTTGATCTTTAATTTCAAATTCTAGGGGTTTTTGAAAATATACTTCTTCTTCAAGTATCCCATTCAAAAATGCACTTTTAACATCCATATGGTACACTTTGAATTTCTTGTGAGCTGCAAAGGCAAGAAAAAGTGTGATTGCCTACAACCTTGCAACTGGGGCATAAGTTTAATCAAAGTCTATCCCTTCAGCTTGTGAATAACCTTTTGCTACAAGTCTGGCTTTGATTCTGATAATATTCCCATCTTCATCAAGCTTATTTCTAAAAACACATTTAGTTCCGATTATGTTGACATGATCTGGCTTGTCAACTAAATCCCAAACTTGATTTCTCTCAAATTCGTTGAGTTCTTCTTGCATAGACAAAATCCAATCTGGATCGTTCAAGGCTTCTTCAATTTCTTTGGGTTCAGACTGAGACAAAAAGCATGCTATCATAGCATCTAATTGGCGTCTTGTACGAACTCCAGCTTGAAAATCACCTAACACTTGTTCTTCAGGGTGATTTCTCATCCATTGATGTACTGGAGGTTGCATCAACGGTTCTTTATTTTGTTGAGCTGGTTCTTCTTGAACTAGATCATTTTCAACTGGTTCAGTTTCTTCTTGTTTCTTTGTTCGCCATCTTGGTTCGATTCGGTAAGCGAGGTTGATCCTGATCTGAAGAATCTGAGATATTTAATCTTCCAATATCAATGACAACTGGTTCTGGAGTCTTATCTAACTGAGGCTTACTAACTGGTTCTTCCTTGTCTTCAATTGTGTCTCCAGTAAACTTTGCTTCATCAAAAACCACATGTATAGACTCTTCATACTTGAGTGTCCGTTTGTTTAACACTTTGAAAGCTTTACTGACACTTGAGTATCGCAAAAATATTCCTTCTGTTGGTCCCATGGAAAGGCTAACACAAGTTTAGAGGGGGGAGGGGTGAATAAACTTGTCACCAAAAACTGAAAGTACCCCGGAACTGAGTTTCTCCGAAAACTCAAACTGAACTAGCAAACAGATGTACAGAGTAACTCAGCTCAGTTATGTTACTACCCTTTAACCCTGTATAGGAGTTAGTTAATTCAGCTTGGCTAGCACAAGAACTGAACTATCTTTCAACGGATAAAATCAAGCCTTTCGAGCAATAGATGTGTCAGTAAAGATCTAAGTATCCTATGTATCAGTTATGTGCTGACTCAGTGTCTGATGTTTTCTGAGTGTAACGATAAAATGATAATGCGGTAATGAAAGCAATCACAACACAAATATAAATGCGTAAAGTAAATCAACACAGAGTTTGTTTATGGAAGTTCCGGGTGGTGTAATCCCGTACGTCTTGTTAGGTGTAGTGCCCGATAGGCAATTATCTAATTGTTTTAGGACAGAATTAATAATTCATCTTATTATATGCATGTATGCTTATAATTAAGACACTACTGAAAACCCTAAGTACCTCGTTTATGTAATCACATAACTCAGTGTATGGCTATACACATGAGGATTGAGTTAGTGAGATGTACCTAAAATTGACTTAGTCTGTAGCGTTTATTAATCTGAGTACGGTTCTCATGATTAATTTGCTATTAATGTGCCCAGAACACTTTACGTGTGACAGTCTTATCCGGACTGTCGGTAATAGGGTACCTAATGGGGCATTTATATATGATGCTAATCATATAGGGCTGGACCGATTTGATTTGAGTTATCGATATAATTCTGTGATCGAGAAGTCTTATCAAATCACAAGATGATCATATATGGATTAATCTCAATCCTGAGGTGATCACAGACGACTGCTTAGACTGGGGTAGGGTTTGATGTGTTAGTAAGGATCACTTCGCAGTAAGTGGTCCAACACTTCTCGTTGGCTCAATTCTGGGATGAGTGAGTAGTGTGTGCTATCACAGATATGGAATCCATTCCTTCCCTCGGGAAGTAGACAGACAGTTCCCTTATTTGTTAACCCTAGAAACTGATCGATGGGCCCAGTCATATCATATTGGTTATGAACTAATTGATCACTAGGGGGTTAATGGTAAATAAGGATAATATGCTTCGAGTAGGGTTTACAGAGATATCCCGAATCGAAGTGAACAATCTATGGAGGATTTATCCGTGTGTAATGATTATATCAGTGGACGCTTATCAACTCATAGTTGAGTATAAGTTATCTATATTCGGCAGAGTTAAGTTTCGGGTTTATGGTGGTGTAATCCCGGAATTAATAGAATGAATATTATTGTTCGGTCTGACGGATAATATTATTTAAATTATTGTAGCTACTGAATATGGGTCTATGGTCCCCGACGTGGCTCCTAACATAGCATATGTTTTCTCGTCGTTTCACCTCAATTATAAAATAGTTGGATTGGACTATTTAATTGATATGTGGATTAATTGTTTAGTTGGACTAGATAATTAAATACACGGAAATGATTTTTTTCGTGGACTCAGCCCAATGTGCCAAAAAATGTGCATGGACTTTTATTTATTAAGGTGGGGCGCATTTTATTATTAAGTGATTATTAAGGAATTAGTTTTCTTGGATAATTATTTAATAGTTGATTTATCTTTTATTTGTTAATTGATAATTCATTGAATAATAGATAATAATATGATTTTTCCTAATTTGTTCAGGATAATTATTTTATTTATCTTTTATTTGGAATAAGGATTAATCTAATAATTATCTCTTAATTATTAAATCCATGGAGGACAAGGATTACTCTCCTATATAAAGAGAGTTCTCCCAAGCCTTTTGACACATTACAATACACGCATATTGGGAGCAAAATAGCTTAGATTTTTTTCTATTTTGCTAAGGGTTTCGAGTTGGGATAATCCTCGGGATTATTCTAGTAGCATATCGAGGAGGTCCGGCGGCTTGAAACACCATCCACCTGGTAGTGCTTGGAGACACACGTTGGAAGACTTTGGCTTCTCAACTAGGCTCTCATATAGCTCGGATTGAAGATTGTTCTTGGTGTTTATTCACAATAAACCGGAAAGCAATCTAAACCTCCTTGTAGGTTTAGATCTATTATATTTACGTATTTTGGTTGACTAGATCTAGATCTATACTATTCCATTGCGTAATCGGCTGGATATTGATCCATCCGATGATATTACATTCTAACATGTCCCCTTCTCTTGTGGTGTAGGAGGTATCACTAGAATCTTGAGATAACTGTTACAAAATCCTAGCCTAATGACAGTCCTTCATGACACCCTAGATTCACTGTCTACACATAATGAAGAAATGTGAGATTGCTCCCTTAACTCTGCACACTGATCCTTCAGTGGTGAAATTACTCCTTCACCAGCTCACCACTAACACAAACACAGTCCACATACAGCACCAATAGCTGTGGCAACTGAGTTGCAACCGTGAGGAAATGTGGAGTTGCTCTCCTCAAACTATGCACAGCCAACCCTTTTTACACAAAGGTAAGGTTTAGAATTAATCAAGAGATTAAATTAGTGAGCTGTCTGATTCTTCTGGATATGGCGTTGTAGCTCCAAGATGCCTTCTTCCCTCTTAATGGGTTATGGATATGTCTCTGTAATCTTCAAGGCAATTTTGTTGGCTTCCCCTTTTCTTGATATGAATTCTGAATTTCTGGATCTGGATCTTTAGATATATGATTTTTAAACTTTTTCCCAAATCTACCTTCTTTAAGCGCTTCCCTCTGTGTATTTATAGGGGTGATGTAACGGTCAAATAAATCTTATAGCCGTTACATTTGTTGTTTAGCCAATGTTCATATGTACGACCTTTTGTCGTTTTGTTATTTCAAATTCAACAAGGCCTTAACTCTGTTTTCTACTCTTCTTCAAAACTGAGTACCTCGTATACTTGACATTTGACTTCAATTGACTAAGTCAGAGTACACCATCCAGCTTCTTTTCCTGGTAACTGATAATCTTTGTCCTTAAGATTATTCAGCTTTACATGATCTATAGTTCCGTTTCAGGTCACCACAGACTTGCCTGATTCCTGACTTATAGTCACGATGTAATCAGCTCTTAACTGAGTTTGCCACCTCAGTTATTTTGTCTTCAATAACTGAGTCTGTGTCCCTCAGTTCTTCAGATGTACACTCAGTTTGCTTGTTGTGACTCAGCTGTTTACCTTGTTCCTTTGCTATTACAATGCTTATCTGAAACAACCTATACAAAGTTCAGACTCTAGATAGAACTTATACATATTTCTCTAGACTATTTCTTGCTTCTTATTTCATTATGCACTATAACAGTTAGTTATGACTTCATCATCATGGGTTATAAGTGAACTTTATAAATATGTGACGAATCATCATCAAAATACAAATATTATTTCCACCAATTTCCCCCTTTTTGATGATGTATCACAACCCTCCCTAAAAGCAATAAAAAGAGAATAATGCAAGAAATCGGAATAAATCAGAATAACAAACTAAAACAACTGAGTTCATTGCGAGGTTGTGCCAAAACAAACTGAGTTACAGGATTCATTACAATTTTTCTTTTTCCAAATATAACATCTTTTCACCAAGAAAGATACTTCTTTTTGTTTCTAGAAGCCTTCTTTCTTTTCCTTTTTCTCTCGATTCATCATCTCTGGGCTTAATAACCAAATATTCATTGATCATACGATTTGCTTCTTCGTTATCTTGGTTCTTGAGTTTTATCAAAATCTCTTTAATCTCCTCATCCATTATCTTCTCCGCTTCTTTTGATATAAGACCAAGTTCCTTTTCTTCTGGTGTCAGGATATTTCCCCCCTCAGTTTTTGTCTCTTTGTCTTCAACTACCTTTAAATTTTCTTTCAATCTTGCACAAATTGCAATCTTCTTTCTGATGTTCAACATAGCTTTAACTGAGGCTTCTTCATCTTCCTCGGTTCTTGTCTCTTTAAAGGCTTCTTCTGCAACTAAATCCTCGATCAATTTATCAGCTGCCTCTCCATTTTGTTGAATAACAAGTAAATCAGTATCAACTTGTCTGTCTTGTTCTTCAATCAATAGTTTAGCACAGATTTCTTCAGCTGACTTTGTCTTTGCCAGTTCAGTTTTAACTTCATCAGTACCTTCAATTTTATCAGCATCACCTTCAGTTCCATCTTCCCCCTTGTTTGAAGATATGCAAAAGCTTTCTTCAAATAATTTGTGCAATGTGATAATGTTGGAGTATTTGTTCAGACCTGAGTAATGTGCTGTTGAGATAGATTCATGTAAGTTGTAGAGCTTCTTTTTTAGGGTCTGCATCAGGCTCTCGATGATCATTTTTAACCCTTCCAATCTCTTCTTAGTTTCCTTTAAATGTTGCTGAGTCTTTTCAGTTGCAAGATGGGGGATGTCCTTCAATATTGATTCTCTTGTAGACACATATTGAACTTGAGATGAGGAATTGACTCCATGATGATGAGAGTCATGACTTAACAGTTCTCTCTCACACTCAGTTGCACAAAATTCAACATCTTCCAAATTTTCTCTCTGCTTCTCAATGTATCCTTCATGTTTATCAGCTGAGGATTCACTTCCTTCAGTTTCATCTTCAATTAGAATTATGTCCTCTGTTCCGGTTTTCTTTTGAGTCAAAGAGAATAGTTTTTGCACCATCCTCCTTTGTCTTCTAGTTGTTCTATCATCCTGGTTTTCAATTTTGCTAGAAACCAATGTTTCTCTTATGACTTCATCATTGACTTTTCTTTTCTTTGCTCCACTGGACACTGATTTCTCTATTACCTCTGACTCTATAAGTCTAGAGATGGAGAAATAGTTCAGTATCCTTTGTACCAAATATGGAAATCCCTTTTTCATCATGAAATTTTCTCGAATAGCCTTTCTTCCTTGAACTTTTTCTTTTTCATCCGAAATTTGCTTTAACAATTGCTTGAAGACAAATTTATTCCAGTCTAGTTTCTTCTCAAACAAAATTGTATAGATTAGTTTCAGCTTTTCTGTTGAAAGAGTGTAGAGATTCCAAGTGTGACCAATGACGTTTTTGGTCAGAAGAATTGTCAAAAATGCGAACTCTTGTTTTTATTGATGAATAGATCCAATGAAATTCTTCTTATCCTTGTTGATTGCAGTGACGTTCCAAAGTCTATCTTTTTCTTCAGTTCCAAAAGTAAGAGATGAAGATCCTCCAAATATGTACAAACCAAAGACTAGGGAAAGAAGATGTTCATTAACTGTAATTCTTTTCTCTTGAATTGATGTCCTGAAGCTCTTTCCATCATCAGCGATTATGGCATTTCTGTAGAAATCTCTGATATCATATGGGCACAGAATATTGACCTTCATATCAATCAGATTTTCAAGTCCTCGAATCTTTTTGATTTTGTTTGCAGTCTGACTTGAGAGGATGGAGTTTGAAATTTTTTGACTGAAGTCATCTAGACACATGGTGATTCCTTCATCAATGTTGTATCGCTCCATGGATTTTCAATTTGAGAATTCTTGGGGGAACCTTGAATACCTTGAAGTTGATTGTGCAAAACTTGGTCAAGATTGTAAGAACGGTATGTATTTCTGAGTCTTTCAATATACTCAACCATTTAAATAAGAGTCGTGTCACAATCAAAGAGATTTGTAGGGTCATACATCTACTTCTTCTGTTTTAAAAGTCTCCTAGATTGACACGTGGCTTCTGCTGATTTGTCTGTCAGCCCAAGCATCAGATGGCAGCTGGAAAATTTTAAGCTTTTGACCAAGTTGCCCTTTATCAGCTTTTGCCTTTATCAGCTTTGTGTAGAAGTCATTTTTTCTATGGATTTTGCAATAAAACTGACCTTACCTGCAAAACAGTTTTAAGTTTTCTACGGTACCCATATCTTATTGTGTCCGGCTGGATTATTTACTGAAGTACAACTTCCAGCTTCTTTGATGAGAGAATTAGACTTTCTCATCTCTCTTCTAGATAGACCATTACGCTCAACCTTAGTTGATTTCACAAGGATTATTTTAGATTTATCATCTTTATGTTCTCTGTGTAATCCACTAGGTCTTCTAGTATCATAATGTCTAGAGTTTATACTCTTTGAAATCTCAAAGCTGGGTAAGGGTGGGGAATTATCAATGCTTTGGTCAAATTTACTAGATATTAACCTTTCAGCTAGTTTTGACATCTCAGTTTCAAGAAACTCATTCCAATCTTTTACTTTGCCAAGTTCTATATTTTCTAGTTTCAACTCCAGTGTGAGTCTTTCCACCAACTTGACAAGCTCGGAGTTTCTTTGACTGATTTCAGTGAATGATGACTGAGTTGAAAAATGTACCTTTTCATGATTGTTTGTTACAGCTTCAAGGTTTGAATGTACATTCTTTTGTTGCTCTAATGAATCTTCTATATCATCAGTTACTTGCAACAACTCATTTTCTTCTTCTAAGAGAAATTACTTAGTGATGGAGCTCCTCTGGATTTGTCATCATATACATTGAGATTGATATCCACATCATCACTGAGTTGAGGTTCTAGATTTGTATGTGAATTTGTAGCACTGAACCTCTCAAATACTTAATCCTGAAAATCAGATACATTTTGCATACAGTTATTCAGGGGGTGACTAAGCCAACTTCTAATTCTAGATGTATCCATTAAAATCCAACTAAGTACTTTTACAACTGATACAGTGAGGGGTTTTCAACAACTTGTTTATAAGATATCTTTGGATCACTTCCCAAAGGAAGAACTGCTCCGATACCAATTGTTGGTCCCTTGGAAAGTCTAACAAAAGTTTAGAGGGGGGGTGAGTAAACTTGTCACCAAAAACTGAAAGTACCCCGGAACTAAGTTTCTCCGAAAACACAAACTGAACTAGCAAACAGATGTACAAAGTAACTCAGCTCAATTTTGTTCCTACCCTTTAACCGTGTATAGGAGTTAGTTAATTCAGCTTGGCTAGAACTAGAATTGTACTAACTTGCAGCGGATAAAATCAAGCCTTTCGTGCAATATATGTGTCAATAAAGATCTAAGTCTCCTATGTATTAGTTCTGTGCTGACTCAGTGTCTGATGTTGGCTGAGTGTAATGATAAAATGATAATGCAGTAATTAATGCAATCATATCACAAATATAAATGGGTAAAGTAAATCAACACAAAGTTTGTTTATGGAAGTTCCGGGTGGTGTAATCCCGTACGTCTGCCCTTCTCCTGTGGTGTAGGAGGTATCACTAGAATCTTGAGATAACTATTACAAAATCCTAGCCTAATGACAGTCCTTCACGACACCCTAGTTTCACTGTCTACACATAATGAAGAAAGGTGAGATTGCTCCCTTCACTCTGCACACTGATCCTTCGGAGGTGGAATGACTCATTCACCAGCTCACCACTAAAACAAACACGATCCCGCGATCGCACCTACAACCGTGGCAACTAAGTTGTAACCGTATGAGGAAAGGTGGAGTTGCTCTCCTCAAACTATGCACACCAACCCTTTTTACACAAAGGTTAGGTTTAGAAGTAATCAAGAGACTAATTCTATAAGTCATGTCGATTCTTCAGATATGTCGTTCTAGCTCCAAGATGCCTTCTTCCCCCTTAATGGGTTCTTTGGATATTTCTCTCGTAATCTTCAAGGAAATTTCGTTGGCTTCCCTTTTCTAGATATGAATTCGATTTTACGGATTTGGGTCTTTAGATATATGCTTTTTAAACTTTTTCCCGGATCTACCTTCTTTAAGCGCTTCCCACTGTGTATTTATAGGGGTGATGTAACGGTCAAATAAATCTTATAGCCGTTACATTTGTTGTTTAGCCAACGTTCATATGTACGTCCTTTTGTCATTTTGTTATTTCAAATTCAACAAGTCCTTAACTCAGTTTTCTACTCTTCTTCAAAACTGAGTACCTCGTATACTTGACATCTGAATTCAATTGACTAAGTCAGAGTACACCATTCAGCTTTTTTTCCTGGTAACTGATAATCTTTGTGCTTAAGATTATTCAGCTTTACATTATCTATAGTTCAGTTTCAGGTCACCACAGACTTGCTTGATTCCTTACTTATAGTCACGACGTAATCAGCTCTTAACTGAGTTTGCCACCTCAGTTCTTCAGTCTTCAATAACTGAGTCTATGTCCTCAATTCTTCACAAACTGAGTCTGTGTCCCTCAGTTCTTCATATGTACACTCAGTTTGCTTGTTGTGACTCAGCTGTTTGCCTAGTTCCTTTCTATTACAATGCTTGTCTGAAACAACCTATATAAAGTTCAAACTCTAGATAGAACTTATACATTTTTCTCTAGACTATTTCTTGCTTCTTCTTTCATTATGCACTATAACAGTTAGTTATGACTTCATCATCATGGGTTATAAGTGAACTTTCTAAATATGTGACAAATCATCATCAAAACACAAATATTATTTCCAACACCTTCATCAGCTTTGGGTTGAAAAACTTTGAGCTGATCTTTGCCATTATTGTGAACAAAACATTTGCTTCCAAAGGCATGAAAGTATGTAGAACTCTATTTTCTCCATAATATTCAATGATTATGTTGTTGAGAAAAATTCTATTCCTTTATCTGATCTGATCTTGATTACCGTAACACTCTTCTGATTTTGGAGTCTCTTGAGAAGTTCTGTCAGTTGTTGCTTAGTTTCACTTTTCTTGGTCATGAAAATAACCCAAGTGTATCTTGAAAAATCATCAACCACCAACAGAGTGTATTTCTTTCCACTAACACTGATTGGTGTGGACCGCTCCAAATAAGCCCATATGCATCGGTTCTAAAACTCGTTTGTTGAATGCGAGACTTAGTCTTGAAACTTGCTTTTGTTTGTTTTCCTTGTTGACATGCATCACACAGTTGTCTTTCTTGTATGTCATCTATGGTAGTACAATTACTAAGTTCTTTTTGACTAACAAGTTGATATCATCAAAGTTTAGATGACTCAGTTTCTTGTGCCACAGCCAACTGAGTTCTGACTTGGTGTGCACGATCAAACAAGTTTCTGAAACTGATGTAGACCAATCTACAACATACATGTTCTCTTCTTTTCTTCCAGCAAGAACTACTTGGAAAGCTGATTCGCTTATGACAATGCAATACTCCTTATCAAAGGTAACTTTGTATCCCATATCGCAGAATTGACTTGTGATGAGTATATTGTTGTGAAGTCCTTCCACGTAAGATACATTCTTGATTGTGAGTCCATTTCTGATTCAGTTTCCAAAACCTTTTGTGTAACCAGATTTATATTTACTTTCAAAATTGACTCTTGGTCCATATTTAACTTCAAAAAAAGTGAGACAGTCCATGCTCTTTGTCATGTGTCTAGAGCATCCACTATCTAAGTACAAAATATCCTGCAAAACAAATTAAAATGCTTTAGGTACCCAACTCTGTTTGGGTCCATAATGGTCTGTTCTCAGTACAACTCTAGGTATATTTCCATAAGGTCTTCTCTGGAAATTGTAGCACTTATTCTCATATATGTAAGCCACATTTTCATAATATCTTTTTCTGGATTGTGTCTCATTTATATGATTTCTCAGGTCTTCTGTTTTGAACCGATTTCCAAAATGTTCTCTATTATTAAACGCTGAATAATAACCATCATTATTTTTGTACTGAGGTCTGTACTAACCTTTGTACTGGTACTTTTGCTAAGAACTGGGATAAGCTCTCTACCGAGTTTTGGACTGAAACTTATGATAAGTTTTATGTCTAGAATGATTGTTCCTATCAGTTTTAATAGTAGGTTCAGTAAAATTCCAATCATCATCAGTGGGGTATAGTCTGCCTTTCCCACTAGATGCGTGAATCTTTAAATGATTGACATTCATAGATTTACTCTGATTATAATTTTTCTAGTTCTAGACTTGATCAGTTTTTGTAGATCTGGCAGTTGATCTACCATTTCTGTTTCCCTGAGGTACATCTTGATTTACCTTTATTGGTAGGTGCTTGACTATTTTCTTAGAAAACTGAGTTGTCTTATGTGAAGCTGACTTTACTTGTTCAGCAATTTTCTCAGTTTATGGAAGTTGCTAAGCTACTAACTTAATTCCAGTTTTGATACTAGGTTCAGCTGCTTCGCTAGTTCCTTCCTTAGAAGATTGTTGTGTATCAAATCCTAAGCCAGTTCTATCTCCATAAGGTTTTCTAGATTTGAATCCAATGGCTGATTGAGCAAAAGATTCAGTTGCTGCTGCTGATGCAGTAGGCTGATACTGATTCTTTTCATTATTAGTTCTAGTCAGTTTCATCATGTTTAGTTCAGACTTATTCAACTTCAAGAATTAGAACTTCTTTCTCAGCTTTAATTGATTCATAACCAGCTTCGATGGTTACTAGCTGATTCATCAATTCGTCAGGTGTTGCTTCTAATTCCAGATTTTTTGGATTTTAGTCAGTAATCGAAGAACATGCATTTTTAGTGGACATCTGAGCTGAGGAATATTTAAATTTAGATTCACATACATCATTTGGATTCTCCTTATGAGCCATTAAAGTTGTGTCATCGATAATCTTTCGGTGCCGACTTCATAGTCGACTCATCTCCGGCTAAAAGTGCTCTTCGCACTTTTGTTCTTCGTTGCTGAGTTTTCTTACCAGTTAGCACTGGGCATTCATCTTTGAAGTGTCCAGGATTTTTACAGTTGAAGAAGAGATATTCATCGTCCTTTTTCTTTTCAAGAGTCCTCTTGGTAAACTTCTGAGTGACTGGGTGTCCACTCTTCATTCTTCGAATTCTATTCATCATTAGAGCCATCTGCTCTTCCATCTCATCCAATTGCTGAAGATTGCAAGATGAGGTTTCTTGGTTATCATTTGAGGCTGCTGCTGCAAGAGCTGTTGTTTTTTGGTCCTCCATGGCCTTGATTAGAGCTGTTGTCATGGTGAATCTTACCTGAATTCATAAGCTTTATGATCTGAGAAGATTTTGAAGGAATCTTCTATGTCAAGTCTTTTTTATTCTTCCATTGTTGTGACCTTCATCTTCAAACACATTGGTAAAGCCTTCAAGATTCTAGTGTTGATTTCTTTCTTGGTGTACTCAATCTTGAGTAGAGCCAGTTCCTCCATGATAGCGTTGAATCTTGTTTCCATCTGATCAATATTTTCGCCTTACTTCATTTTGAAATTCTCGAACTTCTGTTTTGCAACTGAGATCTTATTTTCTTTGATGGAGTCGGTTCCTTCGCAAACTAACTGAAGTTTCTCCCACATTTCTTTTGTAGTTGTGCAATCCTTGACTTTCAGATACAAACTGATATCAAGAGTACTGAGTATTATATCCATGGCGACATTGTTCAGGTTGTTTCTCTTTCGATCATCACTAGTCCATTCGCTTTTCGGCTTGGGCACTCTAACTTGATTTTCACCAACAATTTGCAAATATGTGATCTGGATAGGTCCATCAGTGAGTACATCAATCATCTCATTATGAGAAGCGGCTAGAAAAGCCTACAAACAACTTTTATATTCATCAAATCTATCCATGTTGCACATTAGCATCTGTCTGGCATACTGATTGTTATCCATTGTGAGAGTGAGTGAGAACTTTATTATGCAACGATTGGAAACTAAAAGACTAGGCTTTTTCTAGAGAACAACTACAGGGGGTGAATAACACTGCTCCGATACCAATTGTTGGTCCTTGTGACATTTGTGACATTTTTTGCACTTGTTAAAGAACACTGCTCCGATACCAATTGTTGGTCCCTTAGAAAGGCTAACACAAGTTTAGAGGGGGGTGAATAAACTTGTCACCAAAAACCTAACTGATTAATTAACAATTCACGTTCAGTTTTAACTTGTGTGGAGTTGAGCTAACAAAGCTGAGTTTAAGTCAAACAGACTGATACAAAAATGAGTCAACCGGCAGCGGATATAGATTTTAGCCTTTATCTGGATCTTGTTATTCTATAAGAAAATGTTGTGTATGCAATACTGAATTCTGGTAAATGTCAGTTTGTGAACTGTGTATGCTTATAACAATCAGTTTCAATATACCGTATAAACAAATATAAATGCTGTAAAGTAAATAACATAATGTAAATACGTAAAGTAAGTAGAGCAAGATTTATAGTGGTTCCAGGTGGTGTAATCCTGTCAGTCCACTCTTCCCCTATGATGTAGGAGGAAAATTCCACTAGAACTCCTTGAGGTACGATGTTACAAAAAGTCCTATATGATAATCCATGACTAATCCCTAGTGTCACTATCTAAAAAACTAAAGAACAGGTTGTATTACTGCTCTTCAACTGCTTGAGCCACTGGTCCTTAGAGGGTTGTATTGCCTCTTCACCAGCTACTACCACAAACACAGTCTACCCGACTTCAAATGTCACAACTGTACTTGGCAACTCCTTGACCGGATTGCTTCACGGTCAAAACCATTGATTGAAAATCAAAGTTGGGCTGACAATCCATAAATTGATTCTTTCTAGTGGTTCTTCAAAGTGTAGAAATCTGGATATCATCGATGTAGCTTGAACACTTGAAGATTTTCTAGATATGATCTTGTTGAGCGCAAATAATGATAGCAATTAAAATGAACTAGACTTGTGCACAAAAATGCATGTAATCTTGTTAATTCGGTTGTTTGATCCTTGGTGCAAAGTCCTCTATTTACAGTGTGAGGTTCAACGTTCATCTTTCTTGAATTCGAATTGTATCAACGTCTATCTAGTAACGGATATATTTAGTGACCGTTCTAACTTGTCAGTATTTCATCCAATTGAGTTGCTTTCTTTACAACGTTCGAATGTACTATCAGTTTGTTGGATGGCTGACTATGAAACTGAGTTTCCTGATCAGTTTTATACTGCGTATGTCAGTTTTTCAGTTTACTAACTGACTTGGAGCATTAACTGAGTTTTTACTCTTCTTCAAATACTTAAGTACTCTATTTATTTGATTATATGTGATCGAATCGAGATTACACCATTCCTTATAAAGATCATCTAAGATATCATTGTCCTTATGATACTTAGGTCTTCTACAAGATCTATAAAGTCAATTCAGGCCATCACAGACTTACCTGAATTCTAACTTTACAGTCTCGGCTTAAAATCTTCATAACTGAGTTTGAACCCTCAGTTCTTCAAATCTTTCTTAACTGAGTCTGTGTCCCTCAGTTCTTCGAATACTAGGATTGTTCCCTCAGCCTTCAGTTCTAGATAGACCAGCCGAGTCTGTGTACCTCAGCGAACATACCTTCTTTAGTTCTGAGTGAACTTTCAGTTCTAGGTGTACATCTTCAGTCTTAGTTCAGTTCTACGACATTTCTATCTATTACAGTGTTTGTCTGATATAACCTATACAATTATCAGACTTTAGTAAAACCTATACATTCTGTTCTACACATCTTTTAGCTTTCCACTATAGCAGTTAGTTTCAGCACATCATCAATGGGGTGTTAACAAACATGTTCTTGAATAAGATGAATCATCATTAAAACTAAATTTTCTTCCCAACTTTACATGAAACCTCAATTAAGCCGGACGGACTTGGGGACCGAGTACTACTCAAAGGCCCTAATTTGTTTTTATTTTTATGCGAGGGTCGTGCGTCTTTCGCTCCGAGTTTTCTTCTCTCACTGCCTTTATGCTTTTCTCATCTTTTTTCTTCTTTTCTTTTTCTTGGTAGATTTCCTCACTCTTTTATCTCTCTCACTCACAAGCCCGTTGTATCCCGTTACACCCAATATACAATAAATCACATATAACAATTCATTTATTCAATCTATGCCACATAGGTTCTATTGAGATCACACTGTCCCTCTACTAGATCATATAGAACTTCTTCACACACATACGTTTGTTACATCAATGCCAAAGGACACTTTGCATGGTGAGTATGCACCGAGACATATTAAGCACCTCTCTAGTGGCATGAACTCAAGTTCCTTGTCGGAGTTACACGTTGTCTCTTGGGAGCTGTACGTGTCCCATACTTCAATATTAACATGTGACTTACCAATGATATTGGCTTTTTATCTTTTAGACAACCACATATGTATTTATGAGTTAAGTTCTAACCACCCGGTTCATTCACATAAAAGGCTTCTTAAGGTATTCTTGTCTTAGAAAACTAATTATGCTACATATCACATAGTAGAAGGATCAATGACTACTAAGTCACTATCCCACAAGGTCTAAAGAACGCCTTCCGGTGCACCCACCTTCTCCCCGCAGAGGGTCTCAGATGTGGTGCTCTTTCAAGGCTACTGCAAGTTGATGTTAGACAATGTAAAGTACCAATTAATGCCTTCAAAGGCATGCATACCAATCAGATTCATATTGTACACAAGAATACATGAAAATTGGACATTCAGTGGTTGTGGCAAGCGCTACACCCTTTTGGTGCGTGCAAAACCTACTTATGAACTTCCTGTCCGTTCAATTCTTGCTTTAGCACGTGCAGAACCCTTTTGGCACACGTTAAAAGCATCTTGATTCCTTCCTTTTAATTTCAGCGCATGCTATAGCCCTTTGCCGTGCGCTAAAAGTAACATGTTCATCATGTTCTTATTCAAAGCCTGTTTTGCGTGTGCTAAAACGGTCCTAAAGCTTGAATTCAGCATGTTTCGACACCGATTCCTAGCCAAACTCACACCTTTCAATTCAAATCTTATTTCACCAATAAAATCTGCAAAATTCTGAAGAAAACAACAACCAAACAACACGTAATAACCGTTTAAAGATTACCCCATCTACCTTTGAAATCCAAAAATGAATTTAAACGTGAAACGAGTTGTAAAAAGCTTGAATCCTTAATTCCAACAACTTCTTTGAATAGCCTTTGATCAATAACCATTATACTACAATTAGGCAACCTTCTAATTCACCGAAAACACAGATTTTCTCAAGAACGTAAACGAATCTAGATTTAGGGCTAGTATGGAAATCTTACTACTTTGAAAACGGTTAGTAAGGAAACCATCGCCTTCTCGCGGTGATCAATTCCTTCTACAGTTGTCTGCACCAAATACCAACTGAGTAGACTCATGATTAAAATTTCTATTCTTTCTTTTCTTCTCTGTTAATGTGTTGACCTTCTCTCAAATTTTATCAGAAAAATTTAACGTGAAAATAATGAGTAATTTAGGTAATAATTCCCATTTATACTCATTAATTAAATTCTTTTAATACAATCCTTTAATTAAACCCTTTTAATTATTATTTTAGGTTAAAAACAAAATACGAAATCATAAGAAAAAAAGACCAATTATTTCCTATTTTACTCTTTTACCCTTCTTGAATTTTCGGGATATTACATCCCTCGGCCCTTAAGAAATGTTTCGTCCTCGAAACTGAACGTTCCTGGGAGATGCTTGAAATCTTGAAACTCGTCAACCATGTCATCCTCTATCTCACATGATGCCTCTCGTGGTGTCTGGATACTCCATTGGAACAAAACTAGTTAAACGTCTTCACCTTTGACTTTCATCACATTCCATTCCAAGACACAAACTGGTTCTTCTTTTTAGGTTAGGTTATCTTCAACCTTTTTATTGTCAATATTTGATTCCACATCAATCTTTGTTAAGCACTTCTTTAGCATTGATACATGAAAGACATTTTGAACTTGTGACAATGATTTTGGAAATTCAAACCGGTAATCTATAGGTCCTTCTTTAGCTAAGATCCCAAAAGGTCATACATATCTGGGCATAACTTGCCTTTCTGTCCAAACCGTCTCACTCCTCTCATCGGTGTTGCTTTGAAATACACTCTATTACCAATCTCAAACTCTAACGGTCTTCTTCTTACATCTGGCCAACTCCTCTATTTGTCTTGAGCCACCTTCAGATTTTGATGAACTACCCCAATCTTTTCTTTAGCCCACTAAACCAACTCTGGCCCAGTGATCTATCTATGCCTTACTTCTGTTACAAAATGAATGAGGGAAAGCAGCAGAATTTAAAATTTTGATTTCCTTTTAACCTTGATCGACTTCGTTTAAACAATAAACATAGAAGTAGTAGACGAATAAAATACCTTGGATGATATAAAACAGATCGACGCTTTGCCTGCAGTTGAAGTTTGTGCATGAAGCCGCGCAAGTGTTCGGCCTCTACCGTTGATCCACATGAACAACCGCTGGAATTCTCCAATAGGATTGCTACCTGGAAAGGTCAGCTTCTAGGCCGCCTTTTTCTTTCTCCCAAGAGTCTTTCAAGAAGCTCTCTTAATTTTCTTGTATAAAATATGACTTGTAATTGTGATACAAAAGAGCTTGACACCTCATATTTATAGTGTAAGTGGAGACCCAATGTAGTCCCAATCCTATTAGGAGAAGCTTCATGTTTGATGTAGGGATTAAGAAAACCAATTCCCAATAAAATAAGAAATTATCTTTTCTTGATTTATCCCATTAATATCTAATATATTATATTAAATATTTCCAAGATATATATTATCAATATCTAATATATAATATATCTTTATTATATTATCATAAATCAATTTACACACGTGTATATATTATATATACACTACATGCATATATTTTAATATACATATATATTAATATCCAATATTAATACATAATACTATAATACTATGATTAATTAATTTGTAAAATTCAAGTGTATCTAATACACATTGAAACATGTGCCCAATACATTATAAAATGTATATTTATAAATTAACAAAATTAAGAAAATGTTTATTTAATAAATTAACATAATTAATATCTTGTATTATTTATTCATAATAAATAAACTCTACTATATTAATTTATCTCTAGAACACTTAATTGTCGAGATAAAAAGTTTCTTTATTTGGTTATCACTATAAGCGCATTTTAATCCGGCTAGATCTTATATGTGTGACCCGATAGGCTTTCGAATATGAAGGCCGTAAGCATAAAGTGCATTAACTAAACTACCCTTCATGCCTAACGATCATGAATAGCGTCTAGCAACACGTCATGACCCCCAATCATCGGACGAGTCAAACACAATGACTACTACATTTCATGTGAAACGGTTACCGTGTAATCCGAATCCTATAGCATTTATAGTATCCATACATTCATATCTTGAGTGTCATTCATTAATGACTGTATCTTATAATTTGGACATCCTATTCTCTTGAAGTAACACATTACTTCCACTTTACAAAGACATTAGAGAATAAGACATTCTTTACAAGAAGGTCCTTTCGGATATTTACTCCTACCATTAAGATACACGATTTCCGGACGAGCAACATGAATCCTATGCATGTTACAGTATCACACACAATCACTGCTGCATGATCGCCCCATGGCTAAAGAAAACGTCAATATTGTCAATGTATTACAATTCACACTGCGATGCTATGAAGACTCCGGTCTTAGGATAGTTACACACACACCACAAAGTTCGACATATAATAAAGTAAGTGGGTCAGTCTAACGAATGAATTCTATAATACACGTCCACGTAAAGTCCAAGTGTCTATACACTTCTATAGATGAGATATATCCCTACGTTTATAAGATAGAAGACATCTAATACATAACTTATATAAAGAAACTTGCTGGAGTCCATAAATGGATCTCGCAAGCTCACATATCATGTTAATTTCTATGAGAATCTAGCCTTTGGCCCAACATTCTCTACATTATCATATAGCAATGATAAGCGGCTACAACAAGCACAATTCAAATAGACTTAAGCAAAGCTGGCAGCAAGAAAGTAATTACAAGTTTTACACCCCGTAGCTTTCATCAATCAACTAAGCTTAACAAGAAATCATATCACCATCCATGTTAGTCTTTCACAATGGCTTGCTACACCTCTCAGAGACATTCTCTTTAGGTAGGACAGACAAGGTTCATAACCCGGTTGTCACACAATGAATCTAACTTAGATACTATGGCTCCAAACCATATCTCTTAATCTTTCCTTTCAAGCATTTTTACATAAGTCATGAGATTTTTATTTTTCAAGATGAACACACCAGCAGCCATTTCAGGCATGTGGTTATCTATAAATGAAGGATGTAGTTTCTTTGCTCAGCGGATGGATCACGATTTACAAATTACAATACATAAATAAAGGATCTAAATTCCTACAATGGTGTTTAGTATATCTTACCAATAGCAGGAAGAGAAGCCAATATCTTCCAATGTGTTCTCCAAACAGTGGTTGGTGGACACCAATTCTTGGTACTAGAACCTCCTTGATATGCTTCCAAGAAAAAACAACAAGTTTTTCTGCATCCAGAAACCCATGAAAAGAAACAAGTTTTTCTCTCTATTTTTGTGTGTGTATGTCGAAAAAAAAAATCTTCTTCTCATATGTCTTGGAAGAACTCTCTTTATATAGGAGAGTAAATCATTGGCCTCCAAGTTTCTAATTAATTAAATAAATAATTAAAAAGAAATCAAAATAAAAGATAATTCCATTTATAAAAGATTGTGATTAATCTATCAATCAATTACAAATCAATTATCTTTTATTAATTAATTATTTAACTTGTAAATAATTAATCACACAAGAAAATCAATTCTTGCACTTTATGACATGGGAGGCGCCACACCTAAGGTTTTAGGCCGATAGAAAATGTCTTTTCTGTGTATTATATTATTTAGTCCAACTAAATAATATTTTGCATATCAATTAATTGGCCCAGCCAATAATTATCACTGAGGCCCAATAACAAGAAAAATACTGAATTACTGGAGCCATATTGGGGACCATGGACCTATAACCAGTAGCTCCAATAATTAAGTAAAATATTCATCGAACAGAATATTCATACTTAAATTCTTAATTCCGGGAATACGTCACCATAAACCCGAAACTGAACTCAACCAATTATAGATATATACTTACATTCAACCTTATATGTAAATAAGTGTCCACTGATATATCACTATATACGGACTAACCCTCCATAGAATGTCCATTCTGAGTGGGAAGTCTCCGTGAACTCAACTCATAATATCTTATCCTTATTTACCCTTAACCCCCTAGTGATCAATTAGTTCACATATCTGACTAGTAGCTAATTAGTCTAATATAAACTGGGCCCATCGATCATTTTCTTAGGCCCAACAAATAAGGGGACTATCCCTCTACTTCCCGCAGGAAGGAATGGATTCCATGTCTGTGAAAACCAGAACTACTCACTCATTAGGGAATAGTGCCAACGAGAAGTGACTTGGATCACATATCAAAGTGATCTATAACTAACATATCAAACACTACCCCGAGACAAGAAGCATCATGTGATCACCTCAGGATTAAGGTCAATCCATATATGATCATCTAATGATTTAATAAGATTTCTTGATTACAGAATTATTTCAAGAAATACAGATTAAATCGGTCCAGTCCGATATGAATGCCATCATATATAAATGCCCCACTTAGGTACCTTCTACCGACAATCCGGATAAGACAATCACATTCTAAGGTGTTCTAGGTGCATTATTGGTGTTTTAATCATGAGACCTTAAACTCTGATTAAGTTCACCACGGACTAACAGTTGAAGTATATCAGCACTAACTCAATCCTCACGTGCATGCCATACACTGAGTTAAGTGGTTACATACTGATATACATAGGGTTTGCAGTAGTGTATACTTTATAAGCACATATCAAATAATAAGATGAATAATAAAATCTGTCATAAAAAACAATTACATAAATTGTCTTTCGGGTACTACATCTAACAATCTCCCACTTGCACGAATGACAAGTAATAATTGTTTTAGAGCACACCCTATCTTTATTACAGCAAGAACTACATCTCCCACTTGATCTAAAGCTAATGATTCATGTCCCTAATACCCATGTTTTCCAAGTGCCTCAAAAAGACTTCTATGGAAAGCGTCTTTATGAACGGATCAGCAAGGTTGTCGGCTGAGGGGATTTTTGTGACGGAAATGTCTCCTCATTGAGCAATCTCTCTAATTAGATGATGTTTCCTCTCTATATGCTTTGACTTTTGGTGACTCTGGAGTTCTCTGGAATTCGACACGGCCCCATTGTAGTCACAGTAGAGACGTATCGGATGTTCTGGATTTGGGATTACTCCTAAATCTCCCAAGAACTTCTTGAGCCATACCGCTTCCTTAGCTGCCTCAGAGGCCGCTATGTATTTGGCTTCCATAGTCGAGTCGGTTTTGCTAGACTGCTTGACACTCCTCCAGACTACTGCTCCACCTCCCAGAGTAAACACTGATCCTGATGTCGATTTACGATCATCCTTATCTGACTGGAAGTCAGAATCAGTGTACCCTGCTATTTCCAGGTTCGCACCCGAATATACAAGCATATAATTCCTCATTATCTTAAGATACTTAAGGACATTCTTCACTGCTGTCCAGTGCTCCAAGCCCACGCCGTAGCAGATGTCTGGTCTAGTACACAGCATAGCGTACATCAGACTAGCAACAACCGAAGCATATGGTACTCGTCCTGTGGAAATATTACAAATCAAATATTATGTAATATTTATTTCTTTCGTGTACACTTTATTTGTAAAAGGACATATTAATTGTGGTACATATAAACAATTAATATGTCAAACTCTAGTTTACTTTATGTCATAGACATAACTTTTACTTTTTACATGCTTGCTTGCCGCCCATAGCTATATACTCTAGTGGCCGCCCAAGCTAGCTAGTCTCTCCTCTCAATTGTAACTATTTATACTTCTTTCAATTTATGAATAAACTAAGTTGAAGTTTACTCTAGTGTTTATCACTTTTCTCAAACTCTCTTCATGGTAGCAGAGCGCCTTACTGAGTTCTAAAATCCGCTGCAAACTCAGTTCTGTTTACTCCAAAAATGTCTACTTTAACTGACGTTTCATTTTCATCAGTAGACTCCCAGCTGCCTCAGCGGACTGGGGTCACTGAATCTTCATCATACACAAATCATAGACTTTATGGTAACAACTACTTGCTGTGGTCAAGATCTATGAAAATATACATCTCTGGACAAGGTAAGATGGGATACATGTCTGGCTCTAAACCTGCCCCTGCTGAAGATGACCCTGGATTTGAAGCATGGGACACTACTAATAATCAAGTCATGACCATTCTCACAAGATCCATGACAAAAGAAATTAGTGAGAACTTTATGATGTATGATACTGCAAAGGAAATCTGGGATAATGCCAGAGATCATTACTCCAAGAAAGACAATACATCAGAAGTGTATGAACTTGAAGCTCAGATTCAAAATTGCAGACAAGGAGATATGTCTGTAACTCAATACTTCAACCAACTATCTAGGGCATGGCAACACCTAGATATGTTGGAAACTCACCCCTGGAATGATGTTAAGGATGCTGCCCTTTATAAGGACATTATTGAGAAAAAGAGAGTATTCAAGTTTCTTACTCGACTGAATCCTACTCTTGATGATGTTAGAGGAAGAATCCTTGCCACAAAACCTCTCCCCAATCTCAAATCCATGTTTGCTGAGGTCAAACATGAGGAAAGCAGGAGGAAAGTGATGATGCTGAACTCCCCTGCTGACAACCCTTCTGAGAGTGCTACCCTGCTGACTGTCAGGAAGCCTGCTGAGGTTACTGAGACATCTAGGAAGCCTACTGATTGAACTGGAAAGTTGTTCTGTGAGCACGCAAACGCACAAATCACACCAAAGACACTTCTTCGGAAGCTACATGGCAAGCCTAACACCTCCAAGCCTACCGGGGAAGTCGGGGCAGGCATGTCAATGAAAAGGAGAATGATAACAAGTTGAATGCTCAGTTTGCTGCATTCAAAGCTTTCCTCACTCAACAAAAAGAAGGTAGTCCCTCTACTGACAAGGCTACTCAGGCTAGTGCATGTAAATTCTACCGAACTATTAGTAATGAAACATGGATTGTTGATTCTGGGGCCTCCTCCTATATGACTGGAAATAAAAACCTCATAACTCACCTTATGCCATGTAATCAAATTCACAATGTTAAGACTGCTGATGGATCTATCTCGTGTGCTAAAGGTTTTGGAAATGTTAAACTCACTAATAAGATATGCCTAAAGGATGTCCTATTTGTTCCAAAATTAGACTGCAATCTCATATCTGTCAGGAGACTCGCAAAAGATTTGAATTGGACTGTTGTTTTTAATAAGAATCAGTGCACTTTCCGGGACCCTTCTTCACGGGAAGTGATTGGGAGGGCTAAACCCGCTCGGGATTGTATGTGGTCAACCCTGCGAAGACGAGAAGACCGATGACCGAATCGCCTCGGCACTCGCACTCAAACCTTAGACAATATCATGTTATGGCATTATAGACTAGGACATCCAAGTTTTGGTTATTTGAAGTCTGTAATTCCTGAATTATTTAAAGGATGTAATATCAATGATCTTCAATGTGATATTTGTCAATTTGCCAAACTTACCAAATCGTGTATACCAAACTACCTTATTTGCCATCCACACCTTTCACTTTAATTCATAGTGATGTATGGGGAGCTTCAAGAGTAAAAAGTATAACAGGAAAAAGGTGGTTTGTCACTTTCATTGATGATCATACCAGGAACACATGGTTGTTTTTAATGAAGGATAAATCTGAAGTTGGAACAATTTTTTAGGAATTTTACTACATGATCTCCACTCAATTTGACACTACGATCAAGATCTTAAAGACTGATAATGCACTTGAATACTATGAGTCTAACCTCAGTAATTTCTTGATGAATAAGGGGATTGTTCATATCAGTAGTTGTGTGGAAACACCTCAACAAAATGGGGTTGCTGAGAGAAATAACAGCACTGCTTTGGAGATGGCTAGATCAATCATGTTCACCACACATGTTCCAAATTATATGTGGGGTGAAGCTATATTAACTCGCCACATACTTAATCAACAGACTTCCCAGCAGAGTGTTGGGCTTCAAAACACCTATCCAAACCCTTCTGACCACACACTCCTGCCCTCATCTTATTTCCCAATTACCTCCAAAAATCTTTGGTTGCACTGTGTTTGTTTATATCCATGCCCAAAACAGAAGAAAACTTGATCCCAAAGCTCACAAGTGCATTTTCCTAGGATATGCAAAGGACGGGAAAGGTTACAAGTGTTATTCTCCGTCCGAAAAGAGATTTTACAATTCTATGGATGTAAAATTCTTTGAAAGAACTCCCTACTACGAAGACAGGTCCACCGAGGCGATCCACCGATGGAAACCTGATTGAAATTGACCTAAATCCGTTCCTTCAGCAAACTCTTAACCCTCAACAACCTACTGATTCTCGCAGTGGGCGAACTTCAAGACCTACCGACTCTCGGCAACCTGCGGAACCAGAGCCTACCGAGCGAGCCTGCGATACTCAAAGCAACCTCGACTCTCGGAAACTCGCGACATTGATGATAGACCTATTCCTATCAGGAAGGGAAATAGATCTTGCACTACTGATCATTCTATTCAAAATTATCTATCTTATGATCAGTTATCACCTACTTTTGCCATGTTTACACAGGACTTGGACTCTCACTCCATTCCAAAAAATATTCAGGAAGCTCTTCAACATGATAGGTGGAAGGCTGCGGTAAAAACAGAAATGACTGCCCTCCTGGATAATCATACTTGGGATCTAACAGCTCTCCCCAAAGGCAAGAAGACAGTCAGCTGCAGGTGGTTATTTACTATCAAATACAATGCTGATGGTACAATTGACAAGTATAAGGCCAGACTAGTTGCAAGGGGTTTCACTCAAACTTATGGCATTGACTACAAAGAAACTTTTGCACCAGTGGCAAAACTGAACACTGTCAGAATACTGATATCTCTTTCTGTCCAACTTGACTGGCCTCTTCACCAATTGGATATCAAAAATGCTTTTCTCAATGGTGACCTTACTGAGGAAGTCTACATGAATGTACCTCCTGGTTTACCAATCCTCACACTCAAGGAAAGGTTTGCAAATTAAGGAAATCTCTATATGGCCTAAAGCAATCCTCAAGAGCCTGGTTTGGGAAACTCACTCCTGTGGTTAAAGCTGCTGGATATCATCAATGAAACTCAGATCACACCATGTTTATCAAGACAACTAGCCAGAAAAGATGTATTCTTATTGTATATGTGGATGATATCATCCTCACTGGTGATGACTCTACTGAGATCGAGAATTTGAAGACTCTACTGGCAAAGGTTTTTCAAGTCAAGGATTTGGGCTATCTTAAATACTTCATTGGTATGGAAATTGCAAGAAACAACCAGGGTATCTCTATCTCTCAAAGGAAATATGTCTTGGACTCCTTTGAAGGAAAGCGGTATCTTTGGGATGCAAACTCGTTGTATCCCCAAGTAAACCCCGTAATACCCCGTCGCATGGTGACATTCGTTGTCGGGAAGGATCAATATCAAAGACTTGTAGGGAAACTCATTTATCCGTCCCATACAAGACCTGATATTGCATATGGTGTCAGTCTGGTTAGCCAGTTCATGCATTGCCCTACCGAGCAACATTGAGATACTGTGAACAGGATACTGAAGTACTTGAAGTCCACTCCTGGCCAAGGCTTACATTTCACCAAGTCTGCTGAGAGATCTGTCAAGGTTTACACTGATGCTGATTGGGCTGGCTGTCACACAGACATAAGGTCTACTACAGGCTACCGTTCTTATGCATGAACCTACTGTCTCTAGAAGCAGTGCTAAAGCTGAACTCAGGGCACTAGTTTTGGGTATTTGTGAAGCTCTATGGATAAAAAGGGTCCTTATTGAACTTCAGCAGCCTATTCAGCAACCTATTACACTCTGCTGTGACAATAATTCAGCCTTATGCATGGCAGAGGATCCAATCCATCATGATAAAACCAAGCATGTGGACATTGACAGACACTTCCTAAAGGAGAAGATTGATGCCCAGATTATTCAACTCCAGTATGTTCCCTCAGCAGACCAGAATGCTGATATTCTCACCAAGGCCATTCCGCCACTTATGTTCAGCAGACTGAGTAGCAAACTTGGCTGTATAAACATATACAACCCAATTTTAGGGGGGGTGTGGAAATATTACATATCAAATATTATGTAATATTTATTTATTTCGTGTACACTTTATTTGTAAAAGGACATATTAATTGTGGTACATATAAACAATTAATATGTCAAACTCTAGTTTACTTTATGTCATAGACATAACTTTTACTTTTTACATGCTTGCTTGCCGCCCATAGCTATATACTCTAGTGGCCGCCCAAGCTAACTAGTCTCTCCTCTCAATTGTAACTATTTATACTTCTTTCATTTTATGAATAAACTAAGTTGAAGTTTACTCTAGTGTTTATCACTTTCTCAAACTCTCTTCACTAATTGTATCATAGCATCAATGATCATTGATCAACGAAGAGACACATCTTTCTATCATCTAAACACCTTAAAACTTGATCTATACCATATAAACGATAATTGGAATCATAGGAAGAGCCTCTTATCTTAATTGCTAGCAAAACCGCAAGCAAACGCCAAGTCCCATACTCTCTATTTCCTCAGGTGTCTGAGGACACTGTTTCTTAGAGAGTTGAATGCCGTGACGGGTTGGTAGGAAACCCTTTTTTGCATTCATCATGCTATAACGCAACAAAATCTTATCTATGTAAGATGCCTGGGATAGAGGCAACATCATGTTCTTCCGATCCTGTATAACTTGGATACCTAAAACATAACACGCCTCTCCCAAATCTTTCATTTGGAACTACGTTGCTAACCAATTCTTCACATCTGAAAACATACCCTTATTGGGTCCAATTAGCAGAATGTTGTCAACATACAACACTAAGAACGCCACCTGATCTTTGATGACCTTCTTGTATACACAAGGCTCATCAAAGTTTTGTTTGAAACCATACGACTTGATGGTTTCATGAAATCTATGATTCCAAGACCGTGAAGCTTGCTTCAACCCATAAATGGACTTGAGCAACTTGCACACCTCGTGCTCTTGGCCTTTTTTGATAAATTCTTCTGGTTGCTGCATATATATTTCCTCGTCTAGATAGCCATTAAGGAAGGATGTATTAACATCCATCTGCCAGATCTCATAATCTAGACATGCAGCAATCGAAATGAGGATCCGAATGGACTTCAGCATTGCCACAGGGGAGAAGGTCTCTTCATAGTCAATTCCCTCTATCTGTGTGTAGCCTTTGGCCACTAGCCGAGCTTTGAAGGTTTCAACCTTTCCATCCACTCCGCGCTTTCTCTTGTAGATCCATTTACTGCCGATGGGTTTGACATCCTCAGGGAAATCTATATGTTTCTAGACTGAGTTAGAGTACATAGACTCCATCTCCTGATTCATCGCATCAACCCACATGTCCTTATCATAATCATCCATAGCCATGCGATAGGACACTGGATCATCCTCCACTCTATCAGAGACGGCGACATTCGTCTCTGGTTGCATACCGTACTGCACTGGTGCCCGAGACACTCTGGCAGTACATCTGAGTGGTCTAGGATTGTCAGGGTCGTCAGGTGTATCAGTAGTGTCGTTATCCGTGACACTAGGTGTCACCCGTGGTCTGACCTCATCAGAAAGTAACTCCTCGAGTACAACTTTACTCTGAGGCTTGAAGTCCTTCGTGTACTGATCCTCGAGAAAAGTGGCATTAGTCAAAACAATTACCTTCACATCTTCCGGATCATACAGGAAACCTCCTCGTGTCACTTTTGCATACCCTACAAATAGGCATACTTTCGTACGTGCTTGCAATTTTCTAGTCTTGTCCTCCAGCACATGTGTGGGACACCCCCAAATACGGTAGTGACGCAAACTAGGTTTACTCCTACTTCATAACTCAAGGGGTGTTTTCTCGACAGACTTTGACGGCACCACGTTTAGAATGCGGACCGCTATTTCTAGGGCATGTCCCCAAAAGGAAACCGGCAGTGACGCATATCTCATCATTGATCTGACAATGTCTATCAATGTCCTATTTTCCGCTCAACAATTCATTTTGCTGAGGCGTTCTAGGCGGAGAATCTTGGGAACAGATACATTGTTCGAAAAGATAGTCAGTGAATTCAGTATCTAAGTACTCACCTCCGCGATCAGAGCGAACGCATTTCAAAGACTTTCCTAGCTACCTTTCAGCTTCTGCCTGGAATTCCTTAAACTTAAAAAAAGTTTTGGATTTCGTATGCAGTAGATAAACATATCCGAATCTCAAGTAGTCGTCAATGAAAGTCACAAAATACTCGAATCCGCCTCTAGCCTGTACATTCATCGGACCACACAGATCTGAATGTACAAATTCTAGAGGTTCTTTGGCCCTATTACCCTTTGACGTGAAGGGATGCTTACTCATTTTTCACTACAGGCAAGATTCGTAGACTGGCTGTGAGTCAACAGATAACTCACTTAAAGGACCGTCTTTGGCCAGTCTTTTGATTCATTCCAAGGACATATGACCTAGCCTAAGGTGCCAAAGATATGTTTTATCTTCGTGAGAAACTTTCTGCCTTTTAGCAGAACTTGGAAGTGCTACTTTAAACATTTCAGTATTAAGCAGTGGAGTATCGGTTGGTTTCATGACATACAGTCCGTTTTCTAACATTGCAGAACACAAGTTACGTCCATTTCTAGAAATAACAATCTTATTATACTCAATAGATAAAGAATACAATTGTTTTTGCAAAACAGACATAGAAATTAAATTTCTTCTAAAATGTGGAATATAAAAGACATGGACCAATTTAAGGACTTTATTTCCAAACATTAAATGAACTACTCCCACTGCTCTCGCTGAAACTACTGCCCCGTTGCCAACTCTCATCTCATGAGCCCTGTCCTCTAGCTCCTCATACGAACTAAGGATCTAAAGAAGAACAAACAAGGTTAGTAGCTCCAGAATCCAGTATCCAAGTTGATACATCTTTAACTACATTGTAGGATTCCAAGACAAGTAAATTACCTATCTTATCATGCCCCTTGTTTGCCTGGCCCTTTCCTTCCTTCACCTCTTTGAGATATTTTGGGTAATGCTTGCGCCAATGCCCTACTTCTCCGTAGTGAAAGCACTTACCCTTCTGTTTGGAAGGAATTTCCATTTTCCCTTTCTTCTTTATGGGCTTCGATTTCTGTTCTTTTACAGGTTTGACCTTCGACTTTGTTCCAGAGGTTGATGATTTGGTCTCAGCCACATTGGCTTCGGCCTTCTTTTCCCCTTCTCGGGTTCTACTGTTAGAGTAGACACCCTCGAAAACTTGCAGCTCATTTATCGATTGTGTCAAGTCAAACTTTAGCTTGTTTATGACATAATTGGTCTTGAACTAGAGGAAATCAGGTGAGAGTGATTCGAGAATCATGCTCACTTGAGTCACTTCATCAAACTTAGAACCATAAGTCTCGGCATCAGTAAAGTAATTGATCATGTTCATCATATGACCCGTCACCGACTGACCATTCCTCATCTTTGGGTTAACAGCCATCCTGGCAACTTCGTGTCGGGCTTGATCAGAAGGTGCACAAAACATGGAGGTAAGGCTCTGCATGATTTCTCTAGCAGTTGCTAAACCTTCACATTTGGTCCTAATGATTTCCAACATCGAGGCTAGCATGATGCCCCGTGCTTTGTTATCAGACTCAGTCCACTTCTGCCGATTTTCATTGTCGGCTTTTTAGGACTGGGCGGTAAGTGCTGGAATGTTCGAGGTCGAACATGTTGAACATTTTAAAAGACAAGCACAACTTTTAAGTTACTTTTCCACTTAGCGAAATTGGTTCCGATCAACTTATCATTCAACAGAAAAGAAATTGTGACGAAATGATGCTGTAAATAAATGACAGAAATTAAATTCAAATTATACACTACTAATAAATTTTAGGAACTATAAACTAAAGGTATAGTCTATCCTACCATTCCAAGGATCTAGTCTCACACCTCAGTGCCGCCTTAGGGTAGGTCAAAGAGGTGATGACTGAGATCTTTCTCACTCGATGATTAAAATGGAATCGAACATCCAATTTTTAATCCCCGATTACCTTTCTTTTTCAGCCAAGGTATTACGAAAAATACCCATAATGAGTGTGACCTACTATTTCAAATTTTTAGGTAGACCGCGAGTATGCCGCCTTAGGACGGTCCGTGACCCGATGAGTACCCAAAATCCTATCCTTTCGGAGACCAAGCCTTGAATTTTGATAGCGGTGAAGGCCTTCCTTAGGGAAGCCGGTCCCAGGCCGGCACGAGCCGTCACCATTCTCGCATGTTGCTTGTGTCAACAGTAGAGGCCGTGGGGTCGGCTGTCGCCATCCCCGCTCCCACTCAATATTTTGAAAAAGTGGGGTGTTTAGTGATTTCATTTTTGGACTTGATGTATCTTTAAGGAACAATAAATCATGGGCCCGAATGGTGTCGGTTATGTGGGCTAGCCCACCCGACCTATTCATTGGAACATATGTGGCCATCGGACGGATCAGTGTTAGGGGAGCTTCGTTGAGCCGTAGTTGCTCATCGGATAGCTCAGCCTTGCCGGACCCCCGTGAAAACGCCACATGTGGAGGGTTAAGTCAATTGAGCCGTGGCTCAGTTGACCACCCAACCATGGTTTGACCATTTTCAAACCATATTCGCCCATAATTGTTCAATCCCTTACATCAAATATTCACGTAGACACTACAGACAAAAATGGATTCTCGTCGAGGTTTCGGGATTTTACTCCCTATGCTTTCGCAAGGTGGGGTTCACCGAGAATCCATCACCTAACCATTACGATTGCCAAAACCCGGAATCCTCGGTTTCCCTAATTAGTTTCTAATTAATATCATGCAATTAATTAAAACTAATCGCATGTTGTATACATGCCTAACTAATTCCTCGAATGAATTTCTACATGTATATGCATATGGAGTGGAATTAATGATATGATGAATGTCAAGGCAATTTTCCGGTTCTACACATATATCCTGAGCATGCATACTAGTGCGGAAAATAAACATCAAGATAGACCGTTGGCACCCCCGCATCTAACCTATTTTCTAGGAATAAAATACATTAAATTACAATCTTCAAATCTTCATCCACATCTTGAATCGATCTTTACACGAGCCACGAGCCACGAGCTTCGAAGGAGAGAAGGGGACGGTCCACTTAATTTTTTTTTAATATATAAACATATATATAACTGCCGGAAAAAAAAAACAAAAATTCAGCGGTTTTTTTTATTAAAAAAAATGTCCGACCATACCAAAAAAAATATCACCGCCGGCCCCCTCTCTCCCAATATTCTTGGGATTCATCATCTTCATCTTCAAGATCATGATGTCTTGAACCCAGATCGATTACATAAAATTTACAAACTTTGAGGAAATAAAAGTTGCATAAAATTTAAATTACAATTCCTATGCTTGATCGATACTAATCGAAAAAACTACAATAGATCTAACGGTAAATAAGTGCCAACCACAATCCATCTCTTCAACCATAACAACCAATCACACCAAAAAATTATACACTCATGAAATAAAAATTTCTACATGCAATTCCACTCCTTTTAAATCGTTTATCTATGAATATAATTCATAAATCTTGGAACCTGGCTCTGCTACCACATGAAGGATGTAGTTTCTTTGCGCAGCGGATGGATCACGATTTACAAATTACAATACATAAATAAAGGATCTAAATTCCTACAAGGGGGTTTAGTATGTCTTACCAATAGCAGGAAGAGAAGCCAAGATCTTCCAATGTGTTCTCCAAACTATGGTTGGTGGACACCAATTCTTGGTACTAGAACCTCCTTGATATGCTTCCAAGAAAAAACTACAAGTTTTTCTTCAACCAGAAACCCAAGACAAGAAACAAGTTTTTCTCTCCATTTTTGTGTGTCTATGTCGAAAAAATATCTTCTTCTCATATGTCTTGTAAGAACTCTCTTTATATTGGAGAGTAAATCATTGGCCTCCAAGTTTCTAATTAATTAAATAAATAATAAAAAATAAATCGCAATAAAAGATAATATCATTTATAAAAGATTGTGATTAATCAATCAATCAATTACAAATCAATTATCTTTTATTAATTAATTATTAAACTAGTAAATAATTAATCACACAAGAAAATCAATTTTTGCACTTTATGACATGGGAGGCGCCACACCTAGGTTTTTAGGCCCACAAAAATGTCTTTTCTGTGTATTATATTATTTAGCCCAACTAAAAAATTTCGCATATCAATTAATTGGCCCAGCCAATTAATTATCACTGAGGCCCAATAACAAGAAAAATACCCGAATTACAGGAGCCACATTGGGGACCATGGACCTATAACCAGTAGCTCTAATAATTAAGTAAAATATTCATCGAACATAATTTTCATACTTAAATTATTAATTCCAGGATTACGCCACCATAAACACGAAACTGAACTCTACCAATTATAGATATATACTTACACTCAACCCTATGAGTAAATAAGCGTCCATTGATATAATCACTACATACGACTAACCCTCCATAGACTGTCCATTCTGAGTGGGAAGTCTCCGTGAACCCAACTCAGAATATCTTATCCTTATTTACCATTAACCCCCTAGTGATCAATTAGTTCACATATCTGACTAGTAGCTAATTAGTCTAATATGAACTGGGCCCATCGATCATTTTCTTAGGGCCAAAAAATAAGGGGACTGTCTCTTTACTAAGGAATGGATTCCATGTCTGTGAAAAGCAGAACTACTCACTCATTAGGGAACAGTGCCAACGAGAAGTGACTTGGATAACATATGAAAGTGATCTGTAACTAACACATCAAACACTACCCCAAGACAAGCAGCATCCTGTGATCACCTCAGGATTAAGGTCAATCCATATATGATCATCTAATGATTTAATAAGATTTCATGATTACGGAATTATATCAAGAAATACAGATTAAATCGGTCCAGTCCTATATGAATGCCATCATATATAAATGCCCCACTTAGGTACCTTCTACCGGTAGTTTTGATAATACTATCACACCGTAAGGTGTTCTGGGTGTATTATTAGTGTTTTAATCATGAGACCCTAATCTCTGATTAAGTTCACCATGGACTAACAGTTCAAGTATATCACTACTATCTCAATCCTCACGTGCATGCCATACACTGAGTTAAGTGGTTACATACTGGTATACTTAGAGTTTGCAGTAGTGTATACTTTATAAGCACATAGAAAATAATATGATGAATAATAAAATGTGTCATAAAAAACAATTACATAAATTGTCTTTCGGTTACTATATCTAACAATAGACTCATAGAATACTTATGTGCACTGAGCAGTGTCCGACACCTCATCATTATGCGGCGCATGCTCATGCTTCAGTGGTTGAATATCTCTTTGTGTTTCTCAAACTCTTTTGAGATCTCATTTACTCCCATTGTTTCTTTTTGAAGAAACACTTCCTCTAGAAGACAACATGTTTTTAGACAAACACTTTTGCTCTGTGGGTAAGTAAATAACATGTAGCGTACTTGCTAAGATATCCACAAGGTTGCATATGTCATACTAGGCTTCAAGCCCTTCTGACTCTACCTATGACAACTTTAAATCATCGGCTGAGATGGATTTGATGCCATCATCTTCCATATCTGACATGGAATTTATTCTACCTTATTCTTTGGAACTTGCTTACGTATATTTTATTGAATAAAGACAATATCACAAAACGGGTAAGGGATACTCTGCATGGCTTGCACCGTACCTTTATCGTATAATGTGTTATTTTCATTTTAGAAACACAATCTAATTGCGTATCACAAAATGGTATCCTTCAAGGGAGAGTCTGATTCCTTTTTTCCGAAGACTTCTGAAACACCATTCAGATTTTAATTACTTCAATCTAACTGAATAATAATTCCTAAGTAGTTTATCAATCTCATATTTGTACTAGCTCAAACTTTTTGGGCTTTCTGAATTTCGTACTTTACTAAGTACATGCGATTATTTCTAGATTAGTCAATGAGAGTAATATGAAATAATATAATTTGTGGCATTAAATTTCATAAGCCAACAAGCATCAGTATATTTAGGCTGCAGGCAATTTCTAGAATTTATAATTTTTTCATAACAAAGTTTTTTTAGTCATCTTCAGATAAGATACATCTTACCCACATGATTCATAATAACATGGTTTGGACATCATCAGAATGACATTTGATTACACTTTCACTTCGACAGAGACTACATGTAGAAGAACCACATAATATCATGGATAACAGACATCAAAATGTTTGGTTGAGATTTTATTACCTATATTGACTATATAGTGACAACAATCTAGTATGTTAGATTCAATGACTATACGATTTTATTGGAATGACATTTATTCTTTACAATTTATTTTTACTATTAAATCCTAACAGATAACTAAAAACGTGTTCTTCATATGAACCGGAACACGATAACATTTATTTAGTCCCTTTATCGCTTTCCGATTCAGAATACAATATGGTAAAAAGTTGCAATGTTTTCTTCACTATCCATATCTTAGAATATTATGTATATAATCAATCTAATTTAATCATACTCGTAAGATATCATATATCTAACAGTCGACTTGAGTTTAGATAGAATTATTTCAAAATACTTTCCTTAAATAGAGACTTCGGTAAGTTCACTTATTTTTACCACATGCCCTAACTTTCCTTTTAATCCCTTAAGTTCTTGTAAATATTTCTTCGTTTAGTCTTCATAAGACATAAGAAAAATCATAAGAGCTTAATATTGAATTCTTTTCTCTAAAGAAAATCCAAAGTTTGTTAGATAGTTCATTTAACCTTTCGAATCATATTCAAATCATGAACTATTTAATTACCCTTCAAGCAATGATTAAATAATTAAGTCGATACTTAAATCATATAATCATGAAAACAACCTTTCCCAATTCTTTGTGGTCATTCTTATTCAACGCATCTAACGTTTGAATTCATTGTCATTGTATGATAGAATGACCCACTGGATATCTTCGTATCCAATGTATGATTAATTCAGTGAGACTTATTTCAAGTGATTTAATCATATCATAAGGTTTTCTTTTGATTAATAATTAAAATCTTTATGCACTCCATCAAATATGTAGTCTCGTTTGTCTCTAACTACTATAAAGTGGTTACTCGTGTCATTGCTTATTTTAAAAGGATTAGAAATTACTTAATCTTGTTTGAGAACTTTTCTCACAAGGTAACAGTTGTTTAATTTGGTTTTAACAATCAAGAATAAAAACATGGAAATAAAAGTATTCTAAATAACTACAACATAAAAAAATAAAGATAAAAAGAATGTCATTGTTTATACATGGAAAATCTAAAATGGTCTTTTGGTTTAGGATTTTGCTCCCACTAGACAACTACTCCCAATGGAGTTTCAAGAATTTTCCGAAATTCTTTAGTGGCCAAGATCTCATCTAGCTACCTCGATTCCTGACGTGCGCCGATCAACCGAGATAATTCGACAAGTAGGTAACACTTTACCAATCACATTTATATATTACTCTTGGTTGTTGACCAGACAACTTTTTGACACTTCACATCACCATTTGATAGCCAACCCCTTGCCTCTAAAATTAGATTGTCCAGACGTGGGCCAATCACCTCAAAATTTTAGTTAAGTCATAACCGAATATCCGTGAGGTCTCATACGATTATATCTCAATGATACCAATATACCTGAGGTAGATCAACTCCCGAAGTGGGCCAATCAGTTGGATCCAAAAAAGGGATCTTCACTGTCAATATAATAATGGGAGACAAACTTTCGAATTAATGTTTTTATTGTGAGTGTAATTTTGAATTAATTCACTTAATTAATTTCATTTAATTAATGTCTCATCAAACATGTCTATCTCTATAGACATTCACCAAGCACATTCATCTAGATCATGTCTAGTCATGTATCTATCGTATCGTATAAAATAAATACATGCCCCAAATAAATAAATTCATAATTTAACCGGTATGATCATGGACTATTGCTAAATGCGGTTTCGAATACCAACTGACAAAACCACGGGTCGCATATTTAAGGGTAGCTGCAACCACCAACAGGATCTCTATGTCATCTTTCTTTGGCGTTCATCTTCTAATCTATCTTGTTACATTAATTTATCTAATAAAATTTACACCCACCAGACATGGCCGGGAGCTAACTGGAATTTGATAAATGTAGAAAATAAACTCCGCTCGTTCTTCATCAGGGCCTAGGACAAATTTTATACCAACGGAAAATTAATCCATTCACATCTATACTATTGGTCGAGTACATGATCAATCGGGGTCCATATAATCATATAATATCTACAACATTTGATCCATACAATAAAATCTTATGAAAAAGATAAAGGCTAAAATTACCAACTTGCGTCTTATTTCATCAAATTAATTAATTAATTATCATTTCAATTAAAAAATTTCAATCAAAATTAAAATTAACTATTAATTACCGGATCAACTTTAATTTTAATTTTATTGTTTTGAACTATTCAAAACAAAATCAAAATAATGTGGGTCTCTTATGTTTCCATCCATTTTGGTTAGGAACCAAAAGGGATGCATTTGGATTGGTCCAAACCAAACTAGAAGGCATCCTAGGCCTTTTCATTATTTTTTTGAAAAGGCCTAAGTTAACCTTAGGTCCACAATTGAGAACCATAGGTCCAACCCATTTACTCAACAAATTGAGTGATAGTAGTTTCATTCCATTTGGTATCCCAATGGTCCAAACTATTTGCACATTTGGGTAGCCAGATCACATCAACTAAACAAAAGAGACTTTCAATGTACCATAAAGAATCAGAAAACACATAAAACTAAATTTCAGGGTTGCATCGAAAAACCACTAGCCAACCACCCGGGAGCAGCCGTAGCCGGCGGCGGCGGCGTATTTCCTGTAGGGGTGCCGCTGTCGATCGGCCGAGCACTTCAAACGCCGATTCTTATATTTTTTTCGTTTTCTTTTTGAAAATCTATATCATGCACCTAGAAAATACCTAAGATAATTTTAATGCTTATTGCTTAAGATCGAAGACCTCTCTGATACAACTTTTAGGAAATCAACACGAGAACTCAGCGGAATTTAAAATTTAAATTTCCTTTTTACTATGATCGACTTCGTTTAAACAATAAACGTACAAGTAGTAGATGAAGAAAATACCTTTGATGATCTGAAATAGATCGACGCTTTGTCTACGGTTGTAGTTTGTGAATGAAGGTGCCCAAGTGTTCTGCCTCTACTGTTGATCCACACAAACAACCGCAGGAATCCTCCCATAGGATTGCTACCGGAAAAGGTCAACTACTAGGCCGCCTTTTACTTTCTCTCAAAATTCTCTCAAGAAGCTCTCTTAATTTTCATGTAGAAAATAATATTGTAATTGTGATACAAAAAATCTTGACACCCACAACATATTTATAGTGTAAGTGCCGCCCCAATGTCGTCCTGGTCCTATTGGGAGAAGCTTCTTGCTTTGAGTAGGGATTAAGAAAACCGATTCCCAATAAAATAATAAAAATATATTTTCTTGATTTAACTCATTATTATCTAATATATTGTATTAAATATTTCAAATATATTTTGTCAATATCTAATAATGAATATAACTTTATTATTTTACCATAAATCAATTTACACATGTGTATGTATCATATATACACTACATGCATATATCTATATATACATATACATATTAATATCCAATATTAATACATAATAATATAATACTATGATTAATTAATTAGCAAAATTCATCTGTGTCTAATAAACATTTAAACATCAGCAAATTAATATCTTGTATTATTTATTCAAAATAAATAAACACTACTATATTAATTTATCACTAAAATACTTTATAGTCAAGATAAAAAGTTTCCTTATTTGGTTATCACTATAGAAGCATTTTAATCCGGCTAGATGTTCTTATGTGTGTAACCTGATAGGCTCCCGAATATTTTGGCCGTAAGGATAAAGTGCATTTACTAAAATACCCTCCATACTTAACGATCATTAATATCGTCTAGCAACATGTTATGACCCCTAATCATCGGAAGAGTCAAATGCAATGACTACTTCCCTTCATGTGAAATGGTTACCGTGTAAATAGAATCCTATCATTGTTATAATATCCATACAGTCGTATCTCGAGTGTCATTCATTACCGACTATATCTTATAATCTAGACATCCTATTCTCTCAAAGTAACACATTACTTCCGATTGTATTAAATAAAATTGTTGTTTTGATGATGATTCATCACTCGTTTAGTTATTATTTTAAACCCCGTTGATGAAGTGCCAGAACTAGCTGTTATGGTTAAAAGTAAAAAGATGTCTAGAACTGAGTGTATAGGATTTATTAGAGTCTGATTATTGTATAAGTTGAATCGACAAGCACCGTAATAGAATAGATTCAAAACTCGAGAAACTTACTTTGGAAAACCTACCGAGTTTACAAACACAACTAGTCGTTATCCGAATGTGAAGAAGATAAGTTCGCCGAGGATCAAACTCGGTTGGCTTATCTATGTAAGCCGAAAAGCCGAGGGGACAAACTTAGTTATGAAGAAGCGAGGGACACAGACTCAGTTATTCTATTGATGATTGAAGAACTAAGGGTTCAAACTCAGTTTATGAAGATTATAAGCCGAGACTGTAAAGTTAGAATTCAGGTAAGTTTGTGAAGGCCTGAACTGACTTTATAAATCTGGGATGAAAACCTAAGATACATATGGACAATGATATGTCTAAGGATTTGGAATTATATGGTGGACTCTGATCAAGTCAATAATGATTAGATGAATACATAGTACTAAGTTTCGAAGAAGAGTAAAAACTCAGTTAATGCTCTAAGAACTGAAAACTCAGTTTTACAGGCTAAAAACCGATTTACCCAAAAACTCAGACTCAAGGTGAAGTTATTGTATAACTGAAAAAATTTGAAATTTAGAACAACCCATTTTTTTTTGTTACAGAAATGTCAGAAACGACACTGACATCTAATGTATATTAGCAGCCACCAACGGTTATAAGAATTCAAATTACAATGTTAAGGAACCCCTATAAATAGACCACTTTTACTTCAAGAAGAAGTGCGGAGTTCTAAGATCATAAATCATCAAGAAAAAACAAGAATCAATGGGGAAAGTTAATTTAAAGAAATCCCGCTGCATACATTATTGGAAGATCAAGATCAACATCAAAATTCTTTGAAGTGTACTAGAAGCATTCAAGGAATTATCCAGATACAACAACACTTGAAAGAAGCAGAGCTCATTATGCATACCATATATATCAAGATGAAAAAGCTCACACAAGTTGAATCATATCCTTGATTCAAAGTCTCAACTTTGTTTACACAAAGGTTAGAATGTGAAACACCAAGAAGGTGTGAGGGAAAGTTGAGTTGCAGTCAAGAAGACTGTGTTTGTGGTGCAGCTGAAGAGGAGGAAATTCAACCCTCTAAGGACCAGTGCAAGCAGTTGGGAAACAACAATCCAACAAGTTCTTTGATTGTGTAGATAGTGAAGCTATAAGAATTAGACAAGGACTATTGTTTAGGACTTTTTGTAACTGGGCCACCTAAAGAAGTTCTAGTGAAATTTTCCTCCAACATTACATGGGAGAGAGGACTCACAGGATAACACCACTTAGAACCCGTATACATTTTTGTTATTTACGTTATGCATTTTACTTACAACACTTATCATTGTTACTGTATTATCCATCAGAATACAAACTCAGCTAACATCAGTCAACAAGTCAGCACAGTATATTTCAAATCAACTGATAACTGAATATTTAATAAAAAGGCTAAAACTTAATCCTTTGCTGGTTAACTCAATTTGAGCAAAAGTCAGTTGACCTTTACTCAGCTAAGTTAGCTTAACTTTAGACAAGTATATAACAGAACCTACTTTAGTTCAACTATCAAGTTTTTTGTGACATGTTTATTCACCCCTTCTAAACTTGTGTCTAGCCTTTTCACGGGACCAACAGTTGGTATTGGAGCGATTCTTCTACTCTGAAGATATTTTTAGCTGACCTCTATATCAGCTTGTTGGTTTTTAGTAACTGGTATTCAGTTATTTTCTATACCAATCCAACAATTGGTATCAGTGCAGGTCTTTATACCTCAAGGGATAAATTGTTGAATTACATCAGTTTGTTGTTCTAAAGTTTTCAACAGAATTTTTAAAATTGCATCATGGATTTAGTAAATCACTTTGAAAGCTTACTTGATTGCTCATTTATGAGATTTGATGGATACAAAATCAAAATGGAAGGCATTTGTTGCTGATACTCAAGAAAGGTTACTTGAAGCCTTCACTGAGGATCCAGTTGCTCAACCTAAAATCATAGACTCATTGGAGAAGACCGAAATACTACCATTAAGCTATGCAACAGGAAATCACACTTAAAGTGATGAAGAAATCATTGTGTTTGGAACAAATCTCACCAAACAAATATATGAATCCATCAAAGACAAACAATCCATAATTGAAAGATGTGAAGAAGTTAGAACTAAGAAAATGTTGACAAATTCTAATGAGGTAAATGTTTCTACATCTAATTATTTTAAAGCCATGAACAGTCAAGAAAATTTAGAGTTGAATGAAACTCTTGACATAATCCTTAAATAATTAGAGGAAACTCAAAGAAATTATGAGAATGTCAACAAAGAAAGAGATTCAATGAAAACTGAACTTTCAAGACCTAAAGCTGAAGTCAATCTTATCAAGTCTAATAGGAAAACTCAAGAAGTTAGTTCTATTGAAGATCCAACTTCGAAAGTTTATTTTGAACCAGGAAAGCCATATGGTTACTGAAGAGAGTTTGAGAATGTGATAAACACAAGAGTAAACTTCAACTTAGTTTATTCATTGATATGAGAGGTGTATAAATAGATACAATTGAGAGAGACTAGCAAGCTAGCTTGGGCGGCCACTTGAGTATGTAGATGTGGGCGGCAAGCATGCAAAAGTAAAAGTAAAAGCTATGTCTATGACATAAAGTAAACTAGAGTTTGACATATTAATTGTTTATTTGTGATAACAATTAATATGTCTATGACATAAAGTAAACTAGAGTTTGACATATTAATTGTTTATATGTATCACAATTAATATGTCTTTTACAATTAAATAAAGTGTACAAAATATCCTGTACGAACTCCCCGAGGCCGCTCGGGCACCTGTCGAACTTCCGCAACTGTCGAAGTAATGCCGTAATATTTCCACACCCCCTCAACCGGGTCGTATATGTTGATGCACCAAGTTTGCTACTAAGTCCGCCGAACATAAGAGGTGGAATAGCCTTGGTAAGAATATCAGCATTCTGATCTGCTGAGGGAACATACTGGAGTTGAATAATCTTGGCATCAATCTTTTCCTTCAGAAAGTGTCTGTCAATGTCCACATGCTTGGTTTTATCATGATGGACAGGATCTTCAGCCATGCATAAGGCTGAATTATTATCACAGCAGAGTGTGATAGGTTGCTGAGGAGGTTCTTTGAAGTTCGCCGGCACTTTTTAGCCATAGAGCTTCACAAATGCCAAGTACAAGTGCCCCGAGTTCGGCTTCTTCAAGATCGCTTCGTGACACAAATAGGTTGTTTCTTGCTTCTCCAAGTAACCAGGTTCCCCCATACATATGAGCAATAGCCTGTGGTAGATCGTCGTCAATGTGACATCCAGCCCCAATCGGCATCGGTGTAGACCATGATTGATCTATCGGTAGACTTGGTGAAGTGCGAGGCCTTGGCCGGGAGTGGACTTTAAATATCTCGGTATCCTATTCACAAGCATCCCAATGTTGCTCGCAGGGCGTGCATGAACCGACCGACCGTACTAACCCCATATGCAATATCGGCCTTGTGTGAGAAAGGTAGATGAGTTTACCTACAAGCCTTTGATATTGTTCTTTTCTCGACAAAGCAATGTCACCATGCGATAGGGTGTTACCGGGGTCTCGGGGATACAAGCAGGTTTGCATCCCAAGATGCCGCTTTCTTCTTCACAGATCCAAGACATACTTCCTTTGAGAGATCGAAATGCCTTTACCGTTTCTAGCTATTTCCATACCAAGAAAGTATTTTAGTGGAGCCCGGATCTTTAACTTGGAATACCTTTGCCAAGTAGAGTCTTCAAATGTTGGATCTCGTAGAGTCATCTCCAAGCAAGGATGATATCATCCACATATACAATAAGAATAGACCTTCTCTGGTTGGTTGTCTTGATAAACATAGTGTGATCAGAGTTGCATTGATGATATCCAGCAGCTTTAACCACAGTAGTGAGTTTTCCAAACCAGGCTCTAGGGGATTGCTTCAGGCCATATAGAGATTTCCTGAGTTTGCATACCTTGCCTTGAGTGTGGGGATTGACAAAACCAGGAGGTACATTCATGTAGACTTCCTCAGTAAGGTCACCATTGAGAAAAGCATTTTTGATATCCAATTGGTAAAGAGGCCAGTCAAGTTGGACAGCTAGAGAAATCAGTACCCTGACAGTGTTAAGCTTTGCTACTGGTGCAAAAGTTTCTGTATAGTCAATGCCATAAGTTTGAGTGAACCCTCTAGCCACCAATCTGGCTTTATACTTGTCAATAGTACCATCGCATTGTATTTTATGGTGAATAACCATCTACGGTGATCGTCTTCTTGCCTTTGGGGAGAGTTGTGAGGTCCCAAGTATGATTATCCAGGAGTGCAAATCATCTCTCGTTTTAACGACGACCTTCCACTTATCATTTTGAAGGGCCTCCCGAATATTTTTAGGAATAGAGTGAGAGTCCGGGTCCCTGTGTAAACATAGCAAATACGGGAGACAACCGGTCATAAGATAAATAAGTCCGAATAGAATGATCGGTGCATGATCTTTTCCCTTTCCTTAGAGCAATAGGTCCGTCATCAATGTCGCAGGGTGCCGTGGTTCGGCAGCCTCTCGAGTCGGCAGGGTGCCGAGGCTCGGCGGGCTCGGGTTCGGCAGGCTCGGGTCGGCAGGGTGGCCGAGGTCCGGCCAGGCGCCGGGTCGCAGGGTGCCGAGGTTCGCCCGCCGAGTCTCGCAGGTTGCCGAGGGTTAAGAGTTTGTTGAGGGAACGGATTTAGATCAATTTCAATTAGATGTCCATCAGTGACTGCTTCAGTAGACTTGCTGTAGTAGGGAGTCCTTTCAAAGAATTTTACATCCATAGAGTTGTAAAATTTCTTTTCAGTAGGTGAATAGCATTTGTAACCTTTCATGTCCTTAGCATACCCTAGGAAAATGCACTTGTGAGCTTTGGGATCAAGTTTGCTTCGTGTTGGGAATGGATATAAACAAACACAAGACAACCAAAGATTTTTGGAGGCAATTGGGCAATAAGATGAGGGGGGGAGTGTGTGGTCAAATGTGGTTTGGATAGGAGTCTTGAAACCTAACACTCTGCCGGGAAGCCGTTGATTAAGTATGTGGCAAGTCAATATAGCTTCACCCCACATATATTTTGGAACATTTGTAGTGAACATGATTGATCCGGCCATTTCCAGCAGGTGCCTATTCTTTCTCTCAGCAACCCCATTTTGCTGAGGTGTCTCAACACAACTACTGATATGGACAATTCCCTTATTCATCAAGAAATTACTGAGATTAGACTCATAATATTCAAGAGCATTGTTAGTCTTCAAAATTTTAATCTTAATGTCAAACTGAGTAGAGACCATGTTGTAAAACTCTTGAAAAATGGATCCAACTTCAGATTTATCCTTCATTAAAAATAACCAAGTGATTCTGGTGTGGTCATCTATGAAGGTTACAAACCACCTCTTACCTGTTATACTTTTCACTCTTGAGGGTCCCCATACATCACCTTTGTGAATTAAGGTGAAAGGTGTGGATGGGAAGTGAGGTAATTTAGTATACACGAGATTTGGTGAGTTTGGCAAATTGACAAATATCACATTGAAGATCATTAAGATTACATCCTTTAAACAATTCTCGGAATTAAAGACTTTAAATAAACAAAACTTGGATGTCCTAGTCTATAATGCCATAACATGATATTGTCTAGGTTTTGAGTGCAAAGCCGCCGAGGCGATTCGGTCTTCGGTCTTCGTCTTCAACAGGTTGATCACAAAACGATCCGAGCGTGGTTTAGCTTGACCAATCACTTCATGTGAAGAAAGATCCTGGAATGTGCACTGATCCTTATCAAAAACAACAGTCCAATTCAGATCTTTAGTGAGTTTACTAACAGATATAAGGTTACAATCTAACTTTGGAACAAATAAGACCCCTTGTAGATATATCGATTAGTAAGTTTAACTTTCCCAACACCTTTTGCATAAGAAACAGAACCATCGCGAGTTTTAATTCGTGAATTTGGGTGCATGGCATATAGTGGGTAATGAGGTTTTTATTACCGGTCATGTGGGAAGAAGCCCCGAGAATCAACAATCCAAGTCTCATTACTAAGAGGTGAGCGGAATATACCTGTTTTAGCATGAGTGGCCATTTCGGTAGAGGAGCTACCTTCCGATCCGAGCAATAAAGGCTTTAAAGCGCAAGAACCGAGCATTCGGATGGTTTGTCATTCTCCTCGTCACGGCAAGTCCGCCTTGATTTTCCCTGGTTGGTTTTGAGGTTTTAGAGGGATTAGGCTTGCCATGAAGCTTCCAAAGCAATTGTCCTTGGTGTGATTTGTGCGTTTGCAGTGATCACAGAACAACCTTCCAGTTTTCTCAGCAGGTTTCCTGTAAGTCCCAGTAACCTCAGCAGTCTTCCTGACATTCAGCAGGGCAGTACCTTCAGTAGGGTTATCAGCAGGGGTGTTCAGCAGCATGACTTTCCTCCTGCTTTCTTCATGTTTGACCTCAGCAAACATGGATTTGAGATTTGGGAGAGGTTTTGTGGAAAGAATTCTCCCTCTAACATCATCAAGAGTAGGATTCAGTCCAGTGAGGAACTTGAATACTCTCTTCTTTTCTATGATGTCTTTATATAGAGCAGCATCCCTGACATCATTCCAGGTGTGAGTTTCCAACATATCTAGGTGTTGCCATGCCTTAGATAGTTGATTGAAATATTGAGTTACAGACATATCTCCTTGTCTGCAGTTTTGAATCTGAGCTTCGAGTTCATAGACTTCAGATGTATTGTCCTTTTTTGAGTAAAGGTCTCTGGCATTATCCCAGATTTCCTTAGCAGTGTCATACATCATGAAGTTCTCACTGATCTCTTTTGTCATAGACCTCGTGAGGATGGTCATGACTTGGTTATTTTCTGTGTCCCATGCTTCAAACTTGGGGTCAGTTTCAGTAGGGGTAGGTTTGGAACCTGACAGATATCCCATCTTGCCCTCGCCGGAGATATACATTTTCATAGACCTTGACCATAGCAAGTAATTGTTACCATCAAGTTTATGATTTGTAAAAGAAGAGTGTTCAGTTATCCCAGTCTGTTGAGGCAGCGTGAGTCTACTGAGGAAGATGAAACTTCAGATAATGTTGACATTTTTCTGAAAAAGAACTGAGTTTTGCAGCGGATTTTAGAACTCAGTAAGGCTCCGATACCATGAAGAGAGTTTGAGAATGTGATAAACACAAGAGTAAACTTCAACTTAGTTTATTCATTGATATGAGAGGTGTATAAATAGATACAATTGAGAGAGACTAGCAAGCTAGCTTGGGCGGCCACTTGAGTATGTAGATGTGGGCGGCAAGCATGCAAAAGTAAAAGTAAAAGCTATGTCTATGACATAAAGTAAACTAGAGTTTGACATATTAATTGTTTATTTGTGATAACAATTAATATGTCTATGACATAAAGTAAACTAGAGTTTGACATATTAATTGTTTATATGTATCACAATTAATATGTCTTTTACAATTAAATAAAGTGTACAAAATATCCTGTACGAACTCCTGAGGCTGCTGGGCACCCTGCTGAACTTCAGCAGTCTGCTGAAGTAATGCTGTAATATTTCCACAGTTACAAATCAGGCTTAGGGTTTGATAATTAACAACATTCTAAGGCTGGACCTAGTTTAGCTGCACAAAAGTCCACAACTCGGAAAATTGATGAAACTATTAGAATTGATAAAAACTCAGCTAAGCCTTGTTGAAAAACTAACAAAATTGGAAGATCTATTGGTGGTACTCAATTAACTGATAGATCTTACAAAAAAATTTAGAAGGCTAGAACTGGCAAATCTGATCAAGAATCAGTTAATAGATCGTTCAATTCTAATATGCCGAAGAATGATTTCATTCAAAGAATACTAGATTCAGGAGGAAAGGTAGATTCTATCCTACTGATGAAGACTAAAATGTTCCTACTACCACTGCATTAACTCAGTTTCACAAAATTCATAAAGATAAGCCTCATTACAAAACTGTCAATCCGAGACAGCAGAATTATGTAATAACTGATAAATCTAACATGAAGTATTGTAAGTCAAAAAGCCAAGAAAGTTATATGATAAAAATGAGCTCAATCTTTAAGATAAGTCTAAGATACATATGGACTGACTTATAACCAGGGAAGTCTGTGATGACCATGGATAAGTCTAAGATACATTTTCAAGTGATGAAAACTATTGTTTTAATATTGTGTACACTGATCTCACATAAATAAAGGATCAATGAAGTGCAAGCATACTTGCAAAATCAAAGAAGGAAAAGAAACAGCAAAACGGCAAAGCAAAAGCTCTACCACCTGATTAAAGAAAATAGTGAGGGAGATCTCAACAGCAAAGGGAAAAGATTCACTAAGCCGGTCAAGCAACAGCTTAAAAAACAAAGTCAAGCATAATGTCTGCATTTTATTTAGAACGTGGAAAATAAGCAATTCAAGCAATTAGTGCAGAATCAATCAAGGATGGATTTTATGAAGAATGTTTCAATAAAATCCGGATCACTAAAATCAAGGAGAATATAATCAAGGAGGAATAAAGAATTAAATCAAAAATTATTCTCCACATTAAATAGCCAACGGACAAATTTTTGAATCAAGGAGATCACGGCTATAAATAGAAGGCTTTGGCAGAGAAGAAAAATAATGATTTGAATTAAGGACAAGAAGTATTGAAACTCTGCAAAATTCTCTATCTTTCATTCGAACTTACATTGCTCAATCAAGAGAATCAAGTTTTGAATTATCAAGGACTCAATTAGAATCACTCAAGTCTGAACCTGATCAAGTTTGGTGAATTTCCCAAATTCACATTAATCTCAAGCCACTGAATCAGAGAAGTATAAGAAGAAGTTGTGCTCTGGTGATAGCTGCTGAAGGATTTGTTCCCAATGAGCAGTGTTGAAGACCGAGTCACTGAAGCTTTTGTAGCCAAGGAGTGATAGTCTTGGAGATTGTGAGGCTTGTGTAGCCAGGAACAATCACACGATTGTATTGGTGAAAGTCAATAGTGAATTCCTCCAATCATCACAACAGAAGAGTGGATTAAGGGATTACACCACCCTGAACCACTATAAACCTTTGTGTTCATTTACTTACAACACTTTACTTTAAAACATTTATTTACTGCATCTTACTTATACTTTTGTGTGTGTATAATCTAATTTGAACAACTTTTAGGAAAGGACTTATCCGCTGCTCAAAATCTTTTATAGATCAGAAAAGTTTTTGAAACTCCAATATAGTCATCAACCCCCCTCTGAGTATACTCTCACCCTTCTCTAAGACCAACAATTTGTACCAGAGTAGTGTTCTTAGTATCAGAACCTATTCAGATATGATTTCTGGTAGCAAGGAGATCATAAACTTTCAAAGTATTTTTCAAATATGTATTTTCTGTATACATCCTGTGACAATGGACTCTACAAATTTCAAGACTGATGTTCATATATTCAATGTTAACAATTTTGATAATATGAAATAAGAATGTTATCTCATCTTGCAGCAACTCATGAGGTGATGTTGGATGTTATTAATGATGGCCAAATCAAGATCACGGTTGTGATAGCCAAAGGTGCAGATCAAGGAAAAGAAGTAGAAAAGCTAAAAAAGGATTGTACCAAAGATGATAGAAGAAGAGCAAGTCTAGATTTTGTTGCAAAATATATGATCTTGAAGACTCTGGACAGCAATATTTTCATGAGAATTAAAGACTGTAAAACAGCGAAGGAGATGTGGGACGAATTGACACTTATCAATGAAGGATCAGAGGCAGTCAAATGAAACAAAATAAATGTTTCTAAACAGAAATTTGAAAACTTCAAACTGAAGACTAGTGAATCCATTGATGAAGTGGATAACAGATTCTCAAGCATCAACAGCAAATTCCAACAGCTGGGGCATACAAAACCAGAGAAAGAAGTTTGAATGAAAATCTTGAGAGGTCTACCTGAAAGATGGAAGATCATCACATCAGTACTCAAAGTCATAATAAATCGTGTAGAAACCGACAACTTGACAATGATATCTCAATTAAAAGCTCATGAATTTGAGTTAAACGGTGAAGACGGTGTACCAGTTGAGCAACACAAGGCCAGTGCATTGGTTGCACCACAGCAAAGAAAAGCAGCTGACTCAACCAACAAATAGACTCAAGAGCTAAAAGAACAGATTGCTTTACTTATCAAACGTTTTGACAGATTCAGTAAAGAGAATTACAAAGGAAGCTCTTCATCAAACAAGAAGTCAAATTCAAGTAAAGACAGAAGAAAAAAGATGATGAATACAAATGGTTCAATTGCAAAAAGAAAGGACACTTCAAGGCTAATTGTCTTGAAGAAAAAGACAAGGATGAAAGGAAGAAATAGAAGTCATCAGATAAAAGAAAGAGCAAGAAAGCACTGCACGCTGAAACCAGTAGTTAAAGTGATGATGAATCATCTGATAATGTTTCAGAAGACAGCAAAGGCGTAGCTCAGACAATGACAAAGACTATCTATTCTTAATGGCAAAAGAAATAGAATAAACAGAGGTACTATCTAGATTATGCTCATCTAATGCATCCACAACTGACACTGCACAATCTTCCATTTTCCCATTAGATTGTGCACGTCTAATTCAAATCTCATGAATAGATTTGAAGAAATTGAATCAAATCAAGAAATTCTTGAACAAGAACGTGAGAATCTGAGAAAGGAAAATGAAAGATTAATGCAAGAACTAGATGAACTAAAAGCTGAATCAACTAGTAAGGAAGTACACTTAACTGGTCAACAAGCAACAATTGATCACTCACTAGTGCTGATAGACTAGCTGAGAAAACCTCCCTACCAGTTAAGACCACCACTGCACCACTGGAAGCACCATATTACTAACCCCCAAAAAGGTTTGGATCTAGATCTGGTCTTGACTACAATAGACAAGATGAGAAAGGAAACAATGGTCAACACAAATCTGAACCAAGGACCAACTCTAGACCTAAATTCAGAAAAAGGACAGACCATAATTTCAACTACTTATCCTGCATTAATGAATTCAAATACGAGTTCAGTGAAACAACAGAATAAATCATCTTACCAGCCTACTAAGGGCAAAGGTATCCTGAAAGGTAAGGGCAGACTTTACCTTTTAGAAGATGATTGGAATGTTCCACCTCCATAATACAAAAGAAAACCATTTCACCTACAACCAAAGGTATTTGGGAAAAGGCCGAAGTGGCATGGTCCTGGACACAAGAAGAAATGTGAAAACAAACCTTCTACTGTGAATTGGAAAGCTAAACAGGATGCCAAGAGACCAAAAAGGAGATAAATGTATCATAATACTTTTAGTAAACCTATTAGAAGCTATTCTGCCATGCCTTACACGTATGAGGTTGATGACTTCAACCATCCAAGGAGAAAATTCTTTGGATATACACTTGAAGTAGGAGGCATGATTGCTAATAGGTATGGACCCAAACAGTGTTGGGTACCTAAACCAGCTTAATTTGTTTTGTAGGATGTCTGGTACATAGATAGTGGATGTTCTAGACACATGACAAGAAATAAAGGATGGGTGACGGAATTTAAAGCTTTTGATGGACCCAAAGTTACTTTTGGAGGTGAAGAAAACACCGGCAAGATTTATGGGGAATGCATCATGTTGATGAACAATCTTAGATTCAGAATGAGTCATATGTCAAGGGATTGAACATCAATCCTCTAAGCATTAGTCAGTTCTGTGACAAAGGCTACAATGCAAACTTCAGCAAAGAAGGATGCAAAGTGTTTCACAATCAGACTAACACAGTTGTACTTGCAGGTAGAAGAGAAGACAATAAGTATGTGGCAGATTTGAAGATAGCCAAAGCAGAAACATGTCTTCTTGTCAAGACCAATCAATCACCTAACTGGATTTGGCATAGAAGACTGAATCATATGAACTTCAAGACGATCAACAAACTATCAAAGAACAAGCTAGTGAAAAGGCCTACCTGACATAACCTTCTAGAAAGAAAGTCTTTGTGATGCATGTTAGAAAGGGAAACGGATCATGAGTTCTTTATAGTCAAAGCCACATCAATCAACATCTAGAATCTTACATCTTCTACATATGGATCTTTTAGGACTTGTTACACCAGTGAGTGTAAGTGGAAAGAAATACACTTTAGTAGTGTTTGATGACTTTTCAAAGTTCACATGGACTATTTTCACGAACAAGGAAAGAGAATCTCTCAAGAAGCTTTCATATTTACTAAGAAGAATTGAGAATGAAAAGGAGTTGAAGATCATCAATGTTGATTTGAGAGAAGCACAAAGTTCCTGAATAAGTGATTAGAACTTACGGTAAAGAAAATGGAGTTGTACATCAACTATCAGCAGCAGGAACTCCACAACAAAATGGTGTAGCAGAAAGAAGAAATAGAACTCTGAAGGAAGAAGTTAGAACCATGATAACAGAAGCAAGCTTACCAAAAAGATTTTTAGCTTAAGTAACAAGCACAACATGCTATACTCAAAACAGATCCATCATCAATAAACATCATAGGAAAACACCCTAGGAAATGTGAAATGGAAGAAAACTTAACTTATCTCATTTACACATGTATGGATCTAAATGTTTTGATTTGAACAGGAATCAGCTTTATAATTTTGATGAAAAAGCTGATGAAGCAATATTCATGGGATACTCAGACCCCACCAAAGCTTTCAGAGTACTCAACAAAAGAACTCTGGTGATTGAAGAATCAATTCATGTAGTGTTTAATGAACCAAACACCGGTAGTGAAGACTTACACTCTTTTGAAGAAGAAGTTTGCACAAGGACAAGTCTACATGAATACAACGATACCGGCTACAATTACGGACCACACTTTTGATAGTCAAGATGAAGTACCGGCTACCACAACAAAAGAGCCACCAACACAAGCTCAAGAAGTTGATGCACAAGCAGGAACAGTAGAAGAAATAGAACAAGAACAACTTCAACCTGACTTAAACTTGCTCAGAGATCATCTAGAAGATTAAGTCATTAGTGATGTTCATACATGTGTTAGAACCATAAGTCAAATGGAAAGCATGCTAACTTGTTTTCTGTCACAGGGGGAACCCAAGACAATAGATGATGCAATCCAAGATGCTGATTCTACTACAGCCAAGCAAGAAGACCTCAAAGAACTTGAGAGAAATGAGGTTTGGGAACTTGTTGAGAGACCAGACATAGCCAACATCATTGAAACAAAATGGGTATTCAGAAACATGATTGACGAACAAGGAACTGTTGTCAGAAACAAGGCAACACTAATTGCAAAAGGAAATTCACAAGAAGAAGGCATATATTATGATGAAAGCTTTGCACCAGTAGCATGATTGGAAGCAATTAGACTTTTTCTAGCTTTTGCAGCCCACAAGGACTTTAAAGTATATCAGATGGATATCAAGAATGCATTTCTAAATGTGCCGGAAATAAAATTTATATTTTGATGATGATTCATCAATTATTTGAATAACCCCATTGATGAAGTGTCATAACAAGATGTTATAGTGAAAAGCAAAAAGATGTCTAGAAATCAATGTATATGACTTAATATAGTATGATATTTTTATAGGTAAATTAGACAAGCACTGTAATAGTTCTAGGATCGGGCGAGAAAATGAGAAAGCCGACTTGATGTTACTAAGATTGCGAGTTTAGAAAACCGACTCGAACACATCAAGGCGAAGAACTCGAAGAAGGTAAGTTCACTGAGAGACACGGACTCGGTTGACTTATCTAGAAGTAGAAGGCTGAGGGAACAAACTCAGTAGATGAAGAACTAAGGGTCCAGACTCAGTTATATAAGATTGAAGAATTGAGGGTCCAGACTCAGTTATAGAAGATTGAAGAACTGAAGGTTCAAACTCCATTATGGAAGTTAAAGCTGAGACTGTAAAGGTAGAATTCAGGAAAGTCTGTGATGACCTGAACTGATTTTATGGATCCTTAAAGAATTCCTAAGATACATAAGGACAATCATATCTTAGCTGATTTATAAATTATGGTGTACTCTTATTAAGTCAATAATAATTAGTTGAAGAATAAAGTACTAAGCTTTTTGAAGTAGAGTAAAATCTCAGTTAATACTCTTAAGCTGAAAACTGACTATTTCAGTAAGACAAGTTTTCATGCTGAGGTGAAGAAAAACTGAATGAGAACCTGACCATTATAAAGTAAGCAATTTTATTGGTTGCACAGAAATGTCAGAAATGACGCTGACATTCAACAGAATAAGCAGTACCACCAATGGTTATATGGATTCAAATTCAAACGTTCAAATTCATCTAACCGTTTGAGAAACCCCTATAAATAGGCCACTTATGCCTCAAGAAGAAGTGCGAAGTTCTAAGGTTTAATTTATCAAGAAAGATTCAAGAAAGGGGAAAAGTGTACCAAAGGAACTCCTGCTAATTTCTATATTGCAAGATCAAGAAATCTTCAAGTGTTCATAAGGATTCAAAGAAAGATTAAGACCAATTATTAGAAGAAAAACAGAGATGAGTATATCATATACATCTAGAAGAAGAAGCTCGAAACACAGATTGAATCATAGTTATTGATTCAAGTCTCAAATTTAATTTTTTTCAAAGGTTTAGATTGTGAAACACCAAGAAGGTGTGAAGGACAGTGGAGTGCAATTAGGAAATTTTTTTTGTGTAGAGCTGGTGAAGAGGCAATCCTACCCTTCAAAGACTATTGTAGCAAGCTTAGTTCAACCAGCAATTCTACCTGTTGAAGCATGAAGCTGGAAGATGGTGAAGCTAGGGATTAGTGAAGGACAATCAGTGTATAAATTTACTTTGTGTCTTGTAACTGTAAAATTGAAAAATACAGTGAATTTTGCCATCTACATCACTAGGGAAGAGAGGACTGACGGGATTACACCACCTAGAACCTCTATAATTTCTGTCTCATTTACTTACTTACTTTACGCATTTAATTACCTAATATAAGTTTATATTGCAGCTGATCACACTCAACAAACATAAGAAATTGAGTCAGGACAGCACTGTATTTCATCTAGACAAACTGACAAACTGATAAATCCGCTGCCGGTTAACTCAGTTAAGGATAAGTCAATCTTGACTGATACTCCTCTAAGTTAGCTTAACACCACACAAGTTTAAAGCTGAACTCAATTTGTTCAAGATTTAGTTTTTAGTTGGTTTTGGGGACAAGTTTATTCACCCTCCCTCTCCTCTAAACTTGTGTTAGCCTTTCCAAGGGACCAACAATTGTTATCGAAGCAGTTCTTCCTTTTGAAGGTGATCCAAAGTTATTACTGCTTCGAGTCTTTAGCCTAATTTACTTAGCTTCAGTTATTTCCGATACCAACAATTGGTATCGAAGGGGTACTTCTATTCTGAAGAGATTCATAGCTGAATCTCTTTATCATTTTGTTTACTCGATGTAACTGGGTATCAATTATTTCTGATACCCACAATTGGTATCGGAGCAAATATTCTATCTTGAAGAGAACTCCCAACTAATTTCTATCAGTTCTCAGTTATTGCAACATGGAATCTCATAATCATTTTAGAAATATGCTTAGCTATTCATTTTTAAGATTTGATGAATACAAAATGAAACTACAGGCTCTTGTTGTAGATACTCAAGAAAAATTGATTGAGACAATGGTTGAAGATCCATCCATTAGAAACAATGAAGATAATGCTGAAATACTACCCATAAGCTTTGGAGGAAATGATCATGGTGAATGTGATGAAGAAATCATACTTTTTGGAGCTAATCTGATGAGAAACACTACTAGATCAAACCCAGGCAAGCAGATAGTAGAAGATGAAGAAGCTAGAACTGAAAATTTATCTATCGAACATCATAAGGTAAATGCTTCTACATCCAATTGTCACACTGCCATGAACAATCATAGAAATAAAGATTTCAATGAAAACCTGGACATACACATAAAGGAATTAGAGGAAATACAAAAGAATTATGAGAATGTCAAAAAGGAAAAAGAATTGTTGAAAGCTGAAGTTCTAAGATTGAATGCTGAGATTAACCTTATCAAAGAATTCAGAATGTGGCATATGTCAAGGGATTGAACATCAATCCTCTAAGCATTAGTCCATTCTGTGACAAAGGCTACAATGTAAACTTTAGCAAAGAATGATGCAAAGTGTTTCACAATCAGACTAGCACAGTTGTACTTGCAGGTAGAAGAGAGGACAATAAGTATGTGATAGATTGGAAGACATCCAAAGTAGAAACATGTCTTATTGTCAAGACCAATCAATCACCTAACTGGATTTGGCATAGAAGACTGAATCATATGAACTTCAAGCCAATCAACAAACTATCAAAGAACAAGCTACTGAAAGGCCTACCTGATATAACCTTCAAGAAAGAAAGTCTTTGTGATGTATGTTAGAAAGGGAAACAGATCATGAGTTCTTTCTAGTCAAAGCCACATCAATCAACATCTAGAATCTTACATCTTTTACATATGGATCTTTTAGGAATTGTTACACCATCGAGTGTAAGTGGAAAGAAATACAATTTAGTAGTGGTTGATGACTTTTCAAAGTTCATATGGACTATTTTCATGAACAAGAAAAGAGAATCTCTCAAGAACCTTTCATATTTACTGAGAATAAATCTAAATGAAAAGGAGTCGAAGATCATCAAAACAGAACTTACGGTGAAGAAAATGGAGTTGTACATCAACTATCAGCAGCAGGAACTCCACAACAATATGGAGTAGCAGAAAGAAGAAATAGAACTCTGAAGGAAGAAGTTAGAACCATGATAGCAGAAGCAAGCTTACCAAAAAGATTTTGGGCTGGCGTAACAAGCACAACATGCTGTACTCAAAACAGATCCATCATCAATAAACATCATTGGAAAACGCCCTAGGAAATGTGAAATGGAAGAAAACCAAATATATCTCATTTACACATGTATGGATCTAAATGTTCTGTTTTGAACAGGAATCAGCTTCATAATTTTAATGAAAAAGCTGATGAAGCAATATTCATAGGATACTCAGACCCCACCATAGCTTTAAGAGTACTCAACCAAAGAACTCTTGTGATTGAAGAATCAATTCATGTAGTGTTTAATGAACCAAACACCAGTAGTGAAGACATACACTCTTTTGAAGAAGAAGCCACACAAGGACAAGTCTACATGAATACAACAGTACCAACTACAATTCTAAACCATGCTTTTGATAGTCAAGATGAAGTACCAGCTACCACAACAATAGAGCCACCAACACAAGCTCAAGAAGTTGATGCACAAGCAGGAACAGTTGAAGAAATAGAACAAGAACAACTTCAACCTGACTTAAACTTGCTCAGAGATCATCTAGAAGAACAAGTCATTAGTGATGTTCATACATGTGTCAGAACCAGAAGGCAACTGGAGAGCATGCTAACTTATTTTCTGTCACAGGTGGAACCCAAGACAATAGATGATGCAATCCAAGATACTGATTGGACTACAGCCATGCAAGAAGACCTCAATGAACTTGAGAGAAATGAGGTTTGGGAACTTGTTGAGAGACCAGACATGGCCAACATCATTAAAACAAAATGGGTATTCAAAAACAAGATGGATGAACAAGGAACTATTGTCAGAATCAAGGTAACACTAGTTGCAAAAGGATATTCACAAGAAGAAGGCATAGATTATGATTGCACCAGTAGCATGATTGGAAGAAATTAGACTTTTTCTAGGTTTTGCAGCCCACAACGACATCAGATGGATATCAACAGTGGATGAAGAACTAAGGGTCCAGACTCAGTTATATAAGATTGAAGAACTGAGGGTCCAGACTCAGTTATAGAAGATTGAAGAACAAAGGGTTCAAACTCTGTTATGGAAGTTAAAGCTAAGACTGTAAAGGTAGAATTCAGGAAAGTCTGTGATTACCTGAACTAATTTTATGGATCCTGAAAGAATACCTAAGATACATAAGAACAATCATATCCTAGCTTATTTATAAATTATGGTGTACTCTAATTAACTCAATTATAATTAGTTGAAGAATAAAGTACTGAGCTTTTTGAAGAAGATTAAAATCTCAATTAATGCTCTTAAGCTGAAAACTGACTATTTCAGTAAGACAAGTTTTCATGCTGAGGTGAAGAAAAAATGAATGAGAACATGACCGTTATAAATTAAGCAATTTTATTGGTTGCACAAAAATGTCAGAAAGGACGCTGACATTCAACAGAATAGGCAGTACCACCAACGGTTATAGGAATTCAAATTCAAACGTTCAAATTCATCTAACCGTTTGAGAAACCCCTATAAATAGGTCACTTCTGCCTCAAGAAGAAGTGCGAAGTTCTAAGGTTTAATTTATCAAGAAAGATTCAAGAAAGGGGAAAAGTGTACCAAAGGAACTCTTGCTAATTTATATATTTCAGGATCAAGAAATCTTCAAGTGTTCATAAGGATTCAAAGAAAGATGAAAACCAATCATTTGAAGAAAAACAGAGAGGAGTATATCATATACATCTAGAAGAAGAAGCTCGAAACACAGATTGAACCATAGTTATTGGTTTAAGTCTCAACTTTAATTTTATCAAAGGTTTAGACTGTGAAACACCAAGAAGGTGTGAAGGTCAGTGGAGTGCAGTTAGGAAAACTTTTTTGTGTAAAGCTGGTGAAGAGTCTATCCTACCCTTCAAAGACTAGTGTAGTAAGCTTAGTTCAAACAGCAATTCTACCTATTGAAGACTAAAGCTGGAAGATTGTGAAGCTTGGGATTAGTGAAGGACAATCAGTGTATAAATTTACTTTGTGTCTTGTAACTGTAAAATTGAAAAACATAGTGAATTTTGCCTTCTACATCACAGGGGAAGAGAGGACAGACGGGATTACACCAACTGGAACCTTTATAATTTATGTCTCATTTACTTACTTACTTTACGCATTTAATTACCTCATCTAAGTTTATATTGCAACAGATCACACTAGGAAACATAAGAAACTGAGTCAGCACAACACTATATTTCATCTAGACAAAATGATAAATTCTAGTTTCATATAAAGGCTTAACATAATCCGCTGCCGGTTAACTCAGTTAAGGATAAGTCAGTCTTGACTGATACTCAGCTAATTTACCCTAACACCACACAAGTTTAAAGTTGAACACAATCTGTTCAACATTTACTTTTTAGTTGGTTTTTGGGACAAGTTTATTCACCCTCCCTCTCCTCTAAACTTGTGTTAGCCTTTCCAAGGGACCAACAATTGGTATCGGAGCAGTTCTTCCTTTTGGAGGAGATCCAAAGTTATTACTGCTTCGAGTCTTTAGCCTAATTTACAGAGCTTCAGTTATTTCCGATACCAACAATTGGTATCGGAGGGGTGCTTCTATTCCGAAGAGATCTATAGTTGAATCTCTTTACCAGTTTGTTTACTCGATGTAACTGTGTATCAGTTATTTCTGATACCCACAATTGGTATCGGACCAAATATTCTATCTTGAAGAGAACTCCCAACTAAGTTCTATCAGTTCTCATTATATCATCATGGAATCACATAATCATTTTAGAAATATTCTTAGCTATTCATTTTTAAGATTTGATGACTACAAAATCAAACTCCAGGCTCTTGTTGCTGATACTCAAGAAAAATTGATTGAGACATTGATTGAAGATCCATCCATTACAAACAATGAAGATAATGCTGAAATCCTACCCATAAGCTTTGGAGGAAATGATCATGGTGAAAGTGATGAAGAAATCATACTTTTGCAACTAATCTGATGAGCAACACTGCTAGATCAAACCCAGGCAAGCAAATAGTAGAAGATGAAGAAGCTAGAACTGAAAATTTGTCTATCGAACATCATAAGGTAAATGCTTCTACATCCAATTGTCACACTGCCATGAACAATCATAGAAATGAAGATTTCAATGAAAACCTGGACATACTTATAAAGGAATTAGAGGAAATTCAGAAGAATTATGAGAATGTCAAAAAGGAAAAAGAATTGTTGAAATTTGAAGTTCTAAGATTGAATGCTGAGATTAACCTTATCAAGGCTAACAATGGAATCTAGGAGAATTGCACAACTGATGAACTAACAGATGTAATAAACATCACAGAATCATCAGTTGATCCATCTCCCAGTGTTCAGTTCAAACTAGGAAAACCATTTGGAGACAGAACTGGTTTAGGGTTTGACAATCAACAGAATTCTAAGTTCTAACCTAGTAGCTGCACAAAAGTCAGGAACTCAGAAAACTGACAAAATTGTTAGAACTGACAAAACTCAGCACAACCTCGACCTAAAACTGACAAACTATAAAATACGTTGTTGGCAACTCACAAACGACGGATTCTACGAGAAAAATTTAGATGGCTAAAAAGGGCAGAACTGATCGAGATCAGTAAAAAGAACGTTCAAGTCATATCCATCAAAGAATGATAATCGTTCATAGAATAACAAATTCAGGGGGAAAGGAAGACTCTTTCCTAAAGATGAAGACTGGAATACACCAATGATCACCAAAAGATCATACCAGTTTCACTAAATGAATGGGCAAAAGGCTGTTAGACCAGAACAGCAAAATTTTGTGAAAATTGACTTTACTCAGTCAAAATATCAAGAAAGGTATAAGGATAAGATTGAAAAGTCATCTAAGAACTACAGAAACACAAAAGCTAATCAAAAAGGACCCAAGCAACTATGAGTACCAAAAATATCTCAATTTGTTTTGCAGGAGAAAATCAAAATCTGAGAGGACTGAGAACTTGTAATTTTTCAAAACTGAGTCATATACTCAACTGAGTTTTGGTATTGACAAGGACAACTGATTCAAGATTTGGATAAGATCAAGCTAGACCTTTACAGCTGGAGATACACCGTATCTATTGCATTTACTGATACAAGCTACGGATAACAGAATAATTGTGACCTACATTGATCTCGACCGTCCATCCTCTCCACTCACCATCTTTTTTACAATCTCAATGTCATATGTGACTTATGAAAAGACCTCTTAAAACCCAATCAAAAAATTCTATCTACCTCATCTACTACCTATAAATACTCTCACATTTTTCACATAAACTCCTTGCACTCAGGTTTTCCATTATCCCCCACTTAAATATTTTCTCTAATCCTCAAATTTCTCCAATTGCAATTCTACCATTAGAAATCATGTCTTTTACTTTACTTGAACCTGGAATGATCATATCTCTTGATCAATATATTGGGAGATATACAGATCAATCACTAGCCCAGAAAATAGCAGAGAAAATCCAAAAAATTAAAGGTTTGGAGCAAGTATTCAACATCAATTTGAAGGATGTATGTCTGGATATAATCGGCGACTTCCATGAGTTTGGTAGAAAAAGTATAGAAGATGAAAGGATGTTTACCTATATAACCCAAGTCAATGGGAAAGAAATCAAAGTCACTGAAGATCTTATTGCAGATATATTCAGATTCGAGAAATCTGTATATTCTTCAGTGTTGAAAGTAACTAAAGAACAAAGGGAAAAGTTGTGGAAAGTCATCGCAATCAAGGAAGACTTAAATTTGTTGTTATCTAGAAGTACAACTCTCCTCAAACTTAAATTCAGTATTCTAACCAAGATGCTCGCAAATTGCATAATTGGAAATGCAGGCACTTTCAGCAATCTTTCTGGCACCAGGATAGATTTGATGTATGTTATTTGGTTTGAAGAAGATTTCAATTGGCAGAAATACATTTTGGACCAATTGATAGCACAATCTTCTGATGTGCCCAAAAAGAAAACTGACGAGAAGAAAGGAAGATTTTACCATAAGAAGACTCTTGCACTTTTGGCTCAAAGGATTATTGACCACTTCGGTATTGCAAGGAGAAAGGAAACTGCAATTTTAGATGTGAAAATTGCAGCAAAAGAAGAAAAATCTGGGAAGAGGAAAGCTGAAGGTTCTAAGGCTGAACCTAAAAAGAAGAAGAAAATATCTTCCAAGAAAATGAGAACCGGAGAAGCACTGGAAGATTTTGAAAAGTTAAGAGAAAATATGACAAAACTGGATGAATTGGAAAAATCCAACACTGCGATAATTGCTGAGAAAATCATAGATCCTTCACCAGCAAAATTTGCAACCTCAGTTGCCGAAAATCAAGCAAAGAAACCCAGAACTGAGGAAGCCGCCACAAAACCTGTCACCACTGAAAAGAACCAATTGTTGAAGCTGTTGTTGAAGCTGTTGATGAAGAAGGGTTAATTTCATCACTGCTAGAAGCTGACACTCAGGGGGAACAAGCCATGTGAACTGAAATTGATGATGAAGAAACTGACAATGAGGATGAGCTGATTGGATCAGAAATCTTGACCATGCTCAATTTAATTGCTAAGTCTAAATCAACTCCGCAAAAATCAGCGTCTAGACTTGAGTATGAAGAATCAATCAGAGAATTGGAAGCCTCTCAGTCGCAAGAAAAAGAAGCTTGTGAATTTGAATCAGCACCAGCACAAATCATCACTCTAGATGAGCTTGTTAATGAAGAAGAAGTTGAAGAGAAAGCTGATGAAAGTGAAAAGGGAAGGAGCTAGTTTCTGAACTGGAAGTTGAACCTTTCAAGGAATCAGCTGCTGAACCAAGTGAGACTCAAACAACTGAACTTAAGGAAAACCATGAACAAATCGTTGAACTTGTAAGCGAGGTTACAAAATAAAAAGAAGTTGTTGCTGAAGAGAAACGAGAACCGAGCAAGTTATCTCAGTCCCAGTAATTGGAGCTAAATCATTCGTCATCTCAGTTGTTCTTTGAAGGGGAACCCCCAAAAAGCGAAGAAGAGAAAACTGAACATGAAAGAGTTGAGACTCTAGCTGAATCAAATCCAGAGATTCCTAGAGAAACTAAAGAGATCACAACCCATCCTGAACAATCTGTTGAGGTTGGGAAACTGATTGAAGCTGATTGTAGAAGACTTTATACTTATCAACATTAGAAGTTCAGCTCAATCCCAAATCAAATGAGTCAACTAAAAGAAATAGAGAACACAAATAAACGGGTTTTTGACTTATACAATATCACTCATATGTCCAAGTATTTAGTTATGAAGAATTTTTTAGCACGGGTTACTCAATAATTAGAAACAGTCAGTGGAAGAAGCATGCTGGAGGAGAAACTTCTAAATCCAAGAAGGATGATGACAATGATGATGATGATGATGATTCATAGGGAGATCCGAACTTTCAAAAAGGGATTCTCACCTCACTCCAAAAAGAGGAAAAAGTAAAAGATGTTGCTGAAGATTCTGTTGAAGATAGCACTGAAGGAAGTAGTGATTCAGACTCTGAGACTCAGTCTGAATCAGAAAAAAAAAATTAGGATATCAGTCTCCGACTGATAGAATTGTACTTGAGATAGCAAAAGTTTAAGCTGACATTGCTAAAAAAGAAACTGATGACAAATCACCAGTAAAAGAAGCTGGGGACTTCAAAGAAAAGTTGAATCAAATTGCTTCTACTACACTCAAATAAATTATGACAGCTAAGATTGTAGCAATCAAGTCTCAGATTGAAGCTGAGAAAGTACCTGGAGATGTAAAGAATAAAACTAAAGAAAAGGAAACTGAAATTAAAACTGAAGTTCCTACACCAGTTGAGACCATCAAATTCTATTTCAATGAGCTTGTGAGAATTTAGAAAGAGCATCTAAGTGTTTTGGGAAAAGTGTTAAAGTCAATAGAGGAAAACAAGCATGAAAGAGTCAACATGGAAAATAGATTGAACAGTGACAAAGAGGACTGCCACAACACTTTGATCGAAATTCGAAGAACAACCATTGAAACTGACACGAGAAAAAATGAGACACAAGGAAGATTGGAAGGCATTCTCAAGAATGTGGTTGACAGGTTGAATCTATTGGAGAATGCATTGAAAGACTCAGTTGTTGCACATACTATATTGGCATCAAATCAGCAGCACCTGAATTCTTACATCAGGAGCTTGATGAATAAAGATGATGTCAATAAGGGGGAAAGTCTGGATCTATTAAAAGTCAATGCACTTGATATACAAAATGTTCTTGAAAGCATTGATGAGAAACTGGTCAAACTGAACAAAGCCAGAGTTGACATGACTGATAAAGAGATGGAGCTGATTGCAAAGTTCTCAGAACAAACTGAGAAAAGACTTGGTCTAGATTCACATTTGTATAATGTTTTCGCAGAGCTACCCACATTCGAAGGAGAATCAAGGGAACAAGCCTTAGAGATGTTTCTCAACATGCAGAAGATTCTTGTGCAATACTCGCACAAACTGAGCAAATGGGAGAGAAATGGTACTCTAGATATGGTTTCAAAAAAAGTTGAAATGACTGAACCTGAGTTTGTTCAAGACTTACTGAAAGCTGCAACAAGTTAAAGGATAAGGAAAACTATTTTAGTATTTGCCGTATTGTTCAAAAGCAATTTTTTCAAAGCAAACATAGCATGACAGATTCATGGAACACATGGGCTAACATCCATGGAATCGAGAGCATGACAACGAATCTTTGCTATGAGAGATCGTCGAAACCTATGACATCAAGACAAGTGGAGCTGATCAAGGGATAGGAAAAGATGTTGGAACTTAGTTTCTTTTCATGTATTTGTACTCTAACACTTTATAACTCAGTTTATCAATAAAATCTCATTTTCTCTGTTCTTTATGTTTGTTACTTTTATTTTGTCCTTATCTTGTTCCATTTCTTTTAAGGAGGGTATTGACATCATAAAAAAGGGGGAAATTGTTGGAAATAAAATTTATGTATTGATGATGATTCATTAATTATTTTAATAACCCCATTGATGAAGTGTCATAACTAGCTGTTATAGTGAAAAGCAGAAATATGTCTAAAAATCAATGTATATGATTTAATAGAGTCTGATATTTGTATAAGTAAATCAAACAAGCACTATAATAGTTCTAGGATCAGAACTGAGAAAATGAGAAACTGACTTAATGTTACTAAGATTACTGAGTTTAGAAAACTGACTCAATACACATCAACTGAAGAACTGAAGAAGGTAAGTTCACTGTGGGACACAAACTCGGTTGACTTATCTAGAAGCCGAAGGATGAGGGAACAAACTCAATGGATGAAGAACTGAGGGTCTAGACTTAGTTATAGAAGATTGAAGAACTGAGGGTCCAGACTCGGTTATAGATGATTTAAGAACTGAGGGTTCAAACTAAGTTATGGAAGTTAAAGCTGAGAATGTAAAGTTAGAATTCAGGAAAGTCTGTCATGACCTGAACTGACTTTATGGATCCTGAAAGAAGACCTAAGATACATAAGGACAATGATATCTTAGCTGATTTATGAATTATGGTGTACTCTGATTAAGTCAATCATAAACAGAAGAAAAATAGAGTACGGAGCTTTTTGAAGAAGAGTAAAATCTCAGTTAATTTTCTTAAGCTGAAAACTGACTAATTCAGTAAGACATGTTTTCATGTTGAGGTCAAGAAACACTAGAGGAAAATCTGACCGTTATAAAGTAAGCAATTTTATTGGTTGCACAGAAATGTCAGAAAGGATGCTGACATTCTACAGAATAAGCAGGACCACCAACGGTTACAGGTGTTCAAGTTCAAACGTTCAAATTCATCTAACCGTTTGAGAAACCCCTATAAATAGGCCACTTCTACCTCAAGAAGAAGTGCGGAGTTCTAAGGTTTAATTTATCAAGAAAGATTCAAGAAAGGGGGAAAGTGAATCAAAGGAACTCCTGGTAATTTCTATATTGCAAGATAAAAAAATATTCAAGTGTTCGTATAGATACAAAGAAAGATAAAGACCAATTATTTGAAGAAAAACAGAGCTGAGTATATCATAAACATCTACAAGAAGAAGCTCGAAACACAGACTGAATCATAGTTATTGATTCACATCTCAACTTTCATTTTATCAAAGGTTTAGACTGTGAAACACCAAGAAGGTGAGAAGGACAATAAAGTGAAGTTAGGAAAATTGTGTTTGTGTAGAGCTGGTGAAGAGGCAATCCTACCCTTCAAAGACCAGTGTAGCAAGCTTAGTTCAATCAGCAATTCTACCTATTGAAGACTAAAGCTGAAAGATTGTGAAGCTAGGGAATAGTGAAGGACAATCAGTGTTTAAATTTACTTTGTGTCTTGTAACTGTAAAACTCTAGAACATATTGAATTTGGCCTCCTACATCATAGGGGAAGAGAGGATTGATAGGATTACACCACCTGGAACCTCTATAATTTCTGTCTTATTTACTTACTTACTTTACGCGTTTAATTACCTAAAATATGTTTATATTGCACCAAATCACACTCAGCAAACATAATACATTGAGTCAGCAGAGCACTGCATTTCATCTAGACAAACTCATAAACTCTAGTTTCACATAAAGGCTTAACATAATCCGTTGCCGGTTAAATCAGTTAAGGATAAGTCACTCTTGACTTATACTCAGTTATGTTAGCTTAACTCCACACAAGTTTAAAGCTGAACTCAATCTGTTCAAGGTTCAGTTTTCAGTTGGTTTTTGGGACAAGTTTATTCAACCCCCCCCCCCCCCCCCCCCCCCCCTCTAAACTTGTGTTAGCCTTTCCAAGGGACCAACATAATTGACTCCTGGAATAGGAACTCTATGTGGAGCAACCCCTGGTTTCCAACTCAAAGAAAATGAAGACAAAGTATACAAGCTTAGAAAGGCACTATACGGACCCAAACGGGCTCCTAGAGCCGGTATAAGATTTCTTGTCACAATTCACGATCAACAATGGATTTAGCAAATGATCCTTTGACAAAGCTCTTTTCATACTAGGAGATGGGACGAGCACATTGCAAGTTTAGATCTATGTAGATGATATCATTTTTGGATCAAAAGATGAAAATCTATATGAATATTTTGCAAATCTGATGAAAAGAAATTTTCAAATAAGTATGATAGGAGAACTCAACTACTTCCTTGACCTACAAGTGAAACAAATGGAAGATGGTTGTTTTATCAATAAAGCTAAGTACAGAAATGACTTGATACATAAATAGGGAGTGGACACAAGTGGAACATCAGACACACCAATGTGTGCAAGGATTGTTCTTGGAAAAGATGAAAAAGGAAAAGATGTTGATCCGAAGCTATACAGAGGAATTATTGGCTCTTTAATTTACTTAATTGCAAGCAGACCTGACATTGCATTTCCAATTGGAGTATGTGCAAAATTTGAAGCTCAACCTAAGGAATCTCACTTGCCAGCAGCTAAGAGAATCATCAAATACCTGAAGCACACAACCAATGTAGGGATTGGGTATCCAAAAGATGGTGGATTCAAACTGATATCTTTTTCAGATTTAGACTATGCTGGATGTAAAATTGACAGAAAAAAACACTTCTGGAACTTATAAGATGCTAGGAAGTACACTAGTATCATCGTTTAGTAAAAAGCAGAATTCCATATCTACTTCAACAGATGAAGCAGAATATATAGAAGAGAAGACAATTCCAATAATGTGTGATAATACAAGTGCAATATCAATTACAGAGAATCCAGTGCTTCACTCAAGAACAAAGCATATTGATGTGAGACATCATTTTATCAGAGATCATATGGAGAAAGGAGATGTAATCTTGAGATATATATCTACAGAAGATCAATTGCTAATATTTTCACAAAACCAATCAGTCATGAAACATTTTGTAAGTTGAGAACTGAGTTGGGAATGATTGAAATTGACTAAGTTACAATGAGCAGCAAACTGGAGTAATCAGCGGAGTGACCCAGCTAACTGAACCTTTGCCATTTTGGGTGCGCTCACTGGCAGGTAAGGCACTGGTTCCAGCGAAGTTCACTTCACCGATTGTTAGGAACAGTTTTGATGAAGCAGCTCTGTGAAAGACCGGAAAAGTATCCAGCATATTAATCTCATCACTCCACTGGTGAAAGAATTATCAAGGAAGTGTGGAATGACCCGCATGGGTAGCTCAACTGGTAACAAGGGTTGAAGTTGGTACAAAGGCCACGGGTTCGAGACCTGGCAGCGGCAACATAAAGGGAGAAAAATCCTTTGGGAGGCTCCTGTTGTACGCACCAGGCGCTGGGCACGGCCTTTGTTACTGGTTGAGTCACCATGATTTACATCCTCCCACAACCTGGTCGGGTCTGGGGGTGGGGGGCGCCTGGGGTGGGCAATTCCACCTTTTGGTACAAAGGAAGTGTGGAATGAATAGTGCATTTACACATGGGAAAATATGAGGATTTATCTATTTACCCACATGGATTTTATTTTAAATCGTGGAGGTTATTTTTGAATTGATGGAATGACGGCAATGCCTCGATTCCCGGGATTGATCATTAGATGCCTTAATCCTCTCCCCCACTACACTCAAAAACTGAGATTAATATACACAAAATCGCACCATTACTCCACCATAATCCTTCCACATTCAACTGCTTTCACACTATCAAAATCTTCACCTATATAAACAACACTTCAATTTTACACAAACTCTACGCCCTCTTTTGAAACTCTTAAACCCTATTTCTCATAATTTTAAAGCTTTTTCTATAAAAAAAAAATTTCTAAGACTATGGCATCACCTTCCTCGTTCAAAAAGTCCGGCAAGCAGAATGAGAGATCGAACATAACCGGATCGTTCTTTAGAACAGAGTACTATCTCACCTTGTGCAACAATGACCCTCAACCACAAAGATTGGTGGATGGATGCACCAACCTTGGATTAATGACCTTTCTTAACCCCCAATCACAGGTATCTGCTATGAAACCCAAATTTTGTTTTGGCGAAATGAAATTTCGTTCCATGCAAGAAGAAAGGATCACTGGATACCATCACCAGCAATGTGTTTGGATGGGAACTGATTATCACACCAGCTCTCCTCAATAGGTGTCTCAAACTCTCCAACACCGGGCCCTCAGAGATAAAAAAAAATGTGGAAATCAACATCAATACCTTCTAGATAGAGATTGCCGGGAATCCAAATCTTACGGCAAAGAAACTCAACTATCCAAGATCGGCACTCAAACAGTCGCTTGTAGAATTTGCCCGCCTGATCACTAAAAGTATTAAAGGGAATAAATGATCTATGCATGGGATGACAGAAGTCAGGACCAGACTAATGGCCATCATTTATCAGAGCCTTGAGTTCAACTGGTCAGTCTACTTTTTCAACACACTTAAAGAACAAATTCAACGAGAAATTGATCTTGATAAGTTAGCGGCAAAGAAGGGGCAGCAGAAGCAGGACACCCGCTGGGTGAAGAATCCTATGGGATCATCTCCAATTAATGTTTGATCAAATGAAAGTGAAACCTATTCACTTATACAAATTACATGAGGAAAAAGTGATGTTCACTTATGTTAAAGCTTCACAAAAACTGCAAACAACATCAGGAAAGAAAAGAAAGAAACCAGATCTCAGACCACAAAAGCCCAACAAAGGAGTGTACCAAGAAACGAAGATAGCCCTTGCATGATTAGGGAGGATAACGAAGATCCAAAAGAAGAATTTCATCCTAAAGAAGAGGAAGAGAATGCAGAAGCTTACTATCTAACCCCTGATAAAGATGAAGAAGAGGAAGAGAATGATGAAGATTTCATCTTACAAAGGTGAAGCAGAAGAGAGCAAAGGTGATCATCACAGTGATGAGGATTCTGATGATAATCAGACACTCTAGGATGTCATTCAAAGGAGTAACGCTTATGGCAAAAAGCAGCTAAGTGGCTCAGCTAAGGAAATTACACTAGCTAACTCGACAAGGACCCTCATCATTGATCAAGAGGAATGACAGCTAAGGAAGTTGCAATTGCAGCTAATAAAGATGAAGGACAGGCCCAACTAGGACTTAAAGATGCAAGCCTCCCCCAACAATCTCTATCTGATCAAGACATTGAAGAAGAAAAAGAAGAAGAACCAGCTGATAGGTCTGCACTAGTAACGGAGAATACAGACAGGACATTTCATTTGGACATTGATCCACTAATTGTGGATATGCATCGGCAAAAAGTGGGTAGAGAAAATCACAATACAGCATTGAGAAGCCGATGTGCCTCAATGGATCACAATATTGAGGCTTTAATCAGTCACATTAAAGTTCAAGATGCTGTGATGGAAAGGCAAGGAGACTTGATATGCCAACTGAGTTCTCTTATCCCTCAGCATGTCCACACAAATCTAGAGTTTTTAGCAGGGGCGGTTGATGACAAGCCTAACCCCATGGTTGACACTCTGAATGATCACACTTTTCAAATTCAGAATATTGAAAGCATCTTGGATGATTCACTCAAGCCGCTTGACACACTCATACAAGTGTCTGAAGCCACCAATCCAATTTTTTAAGAAAAGTTTGATGCTACCAAAAAGGGGGAAGTCAGTAATAAGCCTGGAAGCTCCAAAGGCAAAGGCAAGGAAAGCACAAGTAAAGGAAACATGTTTAAATAATAAAATTGTTTCGTTTTAGTCTTTTTATCATATGAAAACATGCTTACTTATGTTCAGGCTTATGAGGGTTTTTGCATCATCAAAAAGGGGGAATTTGTTAGGAACATTTTATTTGTTTGGATGATGGCCATACTAGCTGTTATAGCATGCCTGAAATAAGTTAGAAAGTTTTGTGTAAGTCTTTACTTAGAGTCTGACATTTTGTATAAGTTCAGTCACACAAGTACTGTACTAGACTAGTAGGATGTGATGACTGTGGATAAGTCTAAGATACGTTTCAAGTGATGAAAACTATTAATTTAATAGGGTGTACACTGATCTCACATAATAATGGATCAGTGAAGTGCAAGCATACTTTGAAAATCAAAGAAGGAAAAGAAACAACAAAACGGCAAAGTAAAAGCTCCATCGGCTGATTAAAGAAAAACAGTGAAGAAGATCCCAATAGCAAAGGAAAAAGATTCACTAAGAGGTCAAGGAACAACTTAAACAACAAAGTCAAGCATATTGTCTGCATTTTATTCAGAACGTGGAAAATAAGCAAATCAAGACATTAATGCAGAATCAATCAAGGACGGATATTATGAAGAACGTTTGAATAAAATCTGGATCACTGAAATCAAAAAGAATATAAGCATGGAGGAATCAAGAATGAAATCAAGAATTATTCTCCACATTAAATAGCCAACAGACGAATTTTCAAATCAAAGAGATCAAGACGTTAAATAGAAGGAATTGGTAGAGAAGAAAAATAACGATTTGAATTAAGGACAAGAAGTATTGAAACTCTGCAAAATTCTCTAGCCTTCATTCGAACTTTCATTTCTTAATCCAGAGAATCAAGTTCAGAATTATCAAAGACTCAATTAGAATCATTCAAGTCAGAACCTGATCAAATTTGGTGAATTTCCCAAATTCACATTCATCTCAAGCAAGTGAATTAGCGAAGTCTGAGAAGTAGTTGTGCTCTTGTGATGGCTGCGGAAGGATTTGTTCCTAAGGAGTAGTGTTTAAGACTGAGTCACAGAAGATTTTGTAGCCAATGAGTGATAGTCATGGATATTGTGAAGCTTGTGTAGCCAGGGACAATCAAACTATTGTATTGGTGAAAGTCAATAGTGAATTCCACCATTCGTCATAGGAGAAGGGTGGATTAAGGGATTAGACCACCATGAACCACTATAAACCTTTGTGTTCATTTACTTACGGCACTTTACTTTACATCAATTATTTATTGCATCTTACTTATACTCGTGTGTGTATAATCTACTTTGAACAACATTTAAAAAGGGACTTATCCACTTGTCCATGTTAGGAACATTCTATTATGTTTTGATGATGGCCATACTATTTGTTATAGCAAGCACTGAAATAAGTTAGAATTCTGTATAAGTCTTTACTTAGAGTCGACAAGTTGTATAAGTTAAGTCGGACAAGTATTGTACTAGTTGGTAGGACGGCAAAGCAAGGACGGATATTCGGCATAGTGAAGCCGGCCAAGCACCAAGCACCGAGAGAAGTATGAAGACATTATGGTCGACTTATAACCAAGGAAGTACGTGATGACCTTGGATAAGTCTAAGTTATGTTTTAAGTGATGAAACTCAATGTTCAAATATGGTGTACTTTGGTCTCACCCAAATCAAGGATCGGTGAAGTACAAAGACTCTCCAAAAACTAGAACAAAGAAGGAAACGAGTGAATCGGTGAGTAAGCGACTTTCGGCAAAGAGAAAACAAAACGACAAAGAAAGAACTAACGGCTAAGTCGAAGGCTCACTCGACCGTTCTAAAAACGGCGAAGAGACATTTACAAGATCGAGATTTGATATACGATGAAGATTCGAGAAGATCATGCATTAAATGCACAAATCATTAAAGGATCAATCAAGGACGGATTTTTACGCTATACGTTTGAAGAAAGAATCCGATCAACGAAATCAAGGAGAATACAATTAAGGGGGAATCAAGAATAAAATCAAGGGTTATTCCCTCATTAATATAGCCAACGGACGGAATTTCAAAAACCAAGGTTATTCAAGGCTATAAATAGAAGGCATTGACGGGAAAAGAAAACAACGATCAAGAAAGAAAAATCAAGCGAAACTCTGTCAATTTGAAAAGCCTTCTCTACGAACTTACAAAGACATATCTAGTGATCAACTCAAGTATCGAACTACAAAGTCATACTCGGAATTGAGATTGATCAAGCAAGTGTGTGAATCACATTCACATCAAGCTGAAACAAGCTGAATCGGAGGCAATGCGAGAAGGAGTTGAATCTGTGATATTTGTTGAAGGATCTTAATCTTAAGGAACGACAAAAGGAAATTTGAATCACTTTGAAATTTGTTGCGGTCAAGGAGTGATAGTCTTGTAGATTGTGAAGCTTGGGAAGCCAAGGACAATCATACTATTGTATCTGTGAAAACAATAGTGAATTCCTCCAATCATCACGGGAGAAGAGTGGATTAAGGGATTACACCACCACGAACCACTATAAGCCTTGTGTCAATTTAATTTACGCAATTTACTTTACGGCATTTATTTATTTAGCCTACATCATAACTTATATACGTATTTGTCTACAACGATTTGAAAACAACATAGTAAGAAGGGACTTATCCATTTGCCTAAAAGCTTTTAAATATAAGAAAAGTTTTTGAAACTCCTTATAGTCATTCCCCCCCCCCCCCTCGACTATAGTTTCACCCTTCTACGGGACCAACAATTGGTATCGGAGCGGTGTTCTAGTATCGAGAACTTTGTTCGGATCTAATTTACGGTAACAAGGAGATCACATATTTTCAAAGCGAGTTTTCAAATGCGAGTTTTCCATTCTTGTCATTTATATATTCAATTATCTTGATGGATTCCTCAAACTTCTTGTCAAAAGTACTGTTTTTAATGTTAACAATTTTGATGAATATAAAATAAGAATGTTGTCTCATCTTGCGGCAACTCATGAAGAGATCTTGGATGTAATCAATGATGGACCGATCACAATCACTACGGTGGTAGGCACGGGAGCGAGATCAAGGAAAGGAAATTGACAAACCTAAAAAGGATTGGACCAAGGATGACGGGAGAAGAGCAAATCTGGACTTTGTTGCAAAAGACATGATCTTGAAGACCACAGACGACAACATGTTCATGAGAATTAAAGCTTGCGCAAAACGACAAAGGAGATGTGGGACAAGCTATCATTGATAAATGAAGGATGCGAAGCGATTAAAGAAAACAAATTATACATGTTGCAAAACGAAGTTTGAGAACTTTAAAATGAAGAATTTGGTGAATCCATTGATCAAATGGACAACGGATTCTCAAGCATCATCGGTGAATTACAACGACTTGGACACATATATCCCCAAAAAGAAGTATGCTTGAAAATCTTGAGAGGACTACACGAAAGATGGAAGATCATAACATCGGTAATCGAGAGGAACAACAAATCTTGCAAGCAACGACACTCGACAACGATGTCCCGGTTAAAAGCTCATGAATTCGAATTGAACGGCGAAGATGGTGCTCCGGCGAGAGACACACAAAATCTTGCATTATTTGCACCCTGACAAAGTAACTTTGCCGAATGCATCGACAAAGAGACACAAGAACTAAAAGAACGGTAGCTTTATTAGTTAAACGTTTTGACGGGTTTAAAAAGAAGCCATTCAAAGGAAATTCGTCATCAAACAAAAAGTCAAGCTCAAACGAGAGACATGAAGAAGAAAGATGATGAATACGGATGCTTCAATTTGCAACAAGAAAGGTCAACTTCAAGGGTGATTGTCTGAAGAAAATGACAAAGATGATGAAAAGAAGAAATACGAGCATACGAAAGAGAAAGAGCAAGAAGGCACTTAAGGCGAGAATCCGGCGGTGAAAAGCATGAAGAATCATCGACAATGACTCGGATGATAGTGATGAAGAAGACGACTCGAGAAAATGAAAAAGCATGCCTATGCCTCGCTGACCAAAGAATTGGATGAAGATAAAAGTGATGGCTCGGACAACGAGGAAACAAGCCTATGTTTAATGGCTAAAGAATCGGATGAGCGAGGTAACATCTAGTTCTGTTCTTCATCTAATGCATCCACATCTAACAACTTTGCACAATCCTCTAGTCTCCCATTAGATACGACGAGACCTAGTCCAAAATCTCATGACTAAATTTGATGAAATTGAAAAGAATCATGAAATTACGGAAAAGGAATGCAAGGATCTAAGAAAAGAGAATAAGAGGTTAAAGAAAAAAAGCTGGATGAAGCAAAAAAGGCTGAATTAACTAGTAAGGAGACCTACTTAAATGATCAACAAAAAGCGAGATGATCATACATACATTTACTAAAAGATCGAGTTAAGAAAATCTCCTCACCGGTGAAGGTATCCTTTGCACCACTAAAAGCACCGGCTTACAAACCCTCAAAAAGGTTTGGATCCGGATACGGTCTTGGCTACAACGGATCGGGATGAAAGTAGGAATAATGATCAACACCATTCTAAATTCGGGACCACTAGTGGACCAAAATTTAGAAAGGGACGAACCATGGTTCCAACGGATCATCTGTTCCGGTGAAGTCAAGACCCGGTGTAGTGAAACGACAAACTAAATCCTCCTTCCAGTCAATCAAGAACCACGGCCATACGAAAGGAAAAGGCGGACTTTACCCTTGAGAGGATGATTGGAATGTTGCACCTCCAAAATACAAGAGGAAACCATTCCACAAAATGCATCATGTGTTTAAGAAAAACCAAGCTGTTCTAGACACATGAAGCAAGAAAGGTTTCCTCTTGCATATTGGAAAGTAAAGAAGGATGCAAATGCACCAAAAGGTGGAGAAAAGTATCGAGAATACCTTCGGTAAAAATACTAGAAGCTATTACGCCATGCCTTATACATATGAAGTTGATGACTTCAATTATCCAAAAAGAAGACCTTTTGGATACACCCTTGGTATGGGAGGCATGATTGCTAACAAGCATGGACCCAAACGGTGTTGGGTACCTAAACTTAATTAATCTGTTTTGTAGGATGTACGGTACATAGACGGTGGATGTTCCGGACACATGACGAGGAAACAAGAAATGGCTCAACGACTTCAAAGCTTTTGATGGACCCAAAGTCACATTTGGAGGTAAAGAAAACCCTGGCAAGATTAAGGGGAAGGCACAATACTCAAGAACAATCTAAAGATTCAAAATGTGGCATATGTCAAGGGACTTAACTTCAATCGATGAGCATCGGTCAATTACGTGACAAAGGCTACAATGTGCACTTCAAACAAAGAAGGATGCAAAGTGATTCACGAGTCAAACCAACACGGTAGTTCTTGCGGGTAGAAGACAAGACAACATGTATGTGGTGGGTGGAAAACGACCAAGGCGAGAAACATGCCTACTTGTCAAGAATAAACAATCAACAATTTGGATTTGGCACGAGAAGATTAAATCACACGAATTTCAAGACCATCAACAAACTATCAAGGAGCAAGCTAGTTGAAGGCACTGCCGAGAAGATCACATTCAAGAAAGAGAGTCTATGTGATGCTTGTCAAAAAGGAAAACAAATAAAAAGTTCATTCAAGTCAAAGCCTCGTCAATCTACAACAAGAGTTCTACATCTGCTTTGCACATGGACTTGTTTGGACCGGTCACACCGGTAAGTGTGAGTGGTAAGAAATACACTCTTGTAGTGGTGGATGACTTCTCAAAGTACACATGGACCATTTTCATGAACAAGAAGAAAGAAACACTCAGAAAGTTTGCCAGATTTGTTGAGAAGACTCGAGAATGAGAAAGAGCTAAAGATTATCAAGATCGGATCGGATAGAGCCTTTGAATTTCTAAATGAAATTATCGAGAACCTATTGTGAAGAAAATGGAGTATTACATCAACTATACGCGGCGGGAACTCCACAACAAAATGGTGTTGCGAAAGAAGAAACGAGAACCATCAAGGAAGCGATCGGGACAATGATAGCGAGAAGCATGTTTACCAAAGAGATTTTGAAATTTGAAGACGACAAACACGGCATGCCATACACAAAACAGATCAATCATCAACAAACATCATGGAAAAACTCCATATGAAATATGGAATGGTAGAAAACCCAATATCTCGTATTTTCATATGTTTGGATCAAAATGTTTTGTCTTAAACGAGGAATCAATTTGCATACCTTTGATGAGAAGGTGATGAAGCAATCTTCATGGGATACTCGGACACCGACAAAGCATTCGAGTACTAAATAAAAGAACTTTGGTGATTGAAGAATCAATACATGTGGTTTTTGATGAACCAAATACAAATGGTGAAGATCTTCAAGATCAAGAAGAGAAAGCACCACGAGAGAGAAATCTATACAAATGCAACCATACCAACTACTATCTGAATCATCATTTTGAAGATCAAGAGGAGCCACGTACCAATACACCGGATGAAGCACACGAAGTTGAAGTTCTTGCTCGGCATGAAGGTATGGAAGCACCAAGTGAAGATCAACTTCAACCGGACCTAAATTGGCTAAGAGACCATCGAAGAACAAGTCATTGGAGATATTCACACGGGAGTCGAGAACCGAGAAGACAAGCTGGAGCACATGCTAACTTGCTTTCTATCACAAGTGGAACCCAAGACCATAGATGATGCAATCCAAGATGCGAGATTGGATCACGGCCATGCAAGAAGAACTAAATGAATTTGAAAGAAATGAAGTACGGGAACTAGTTGACGGACTGAAATGGCCAACATCATTGGTGCAAAATGGGTATTCGGGAACAAGATGGATGAGCAAGGAAGCTGTTGTCGAGAAACAAAGCAAGGCTAGTTGCAAAAGGCTATTCCCAATTTGAAGGAATAGATTATGATGAAACATTTGCTCCGGTAGCAAGATTGGAAGCAATCGGACTTTTTCTAGCATTTTTGCACACAAAGACTTCAAAGTCTATCAAATGGATGTAAAGAGTGCATTCTAAATGGACTTTTGGAAGAAGAAGTTTATGTAGAACAACCTCCTGGATTTCAAATTAAAGGAAAAGAAGACAAAGTATACAAACTCAAGAAGGCCCTCATGGCCTCAAACGAGCACACTAGAGCACTGGTATGGCTCTTGTCACGAGTTTCGATCAAGAATGGATTCAACAAAGGAACTATTGACAAGACTCTATTTAAAAAGCTGGAGGAAGGAGCAAGCACATTGCTAGTACAAATCTATGTTGATGATATAATCTTTGGATCGAGAGGATGAAAAAGCGTGTGAGAAATTTGCAAAACGATGAAGAGCAAATTTCGGATGAGCATGATGGGAGAATTAAACTACTTCCTTGGCCTTCAAGTAAAGCAAATGAAGGATGGCATTTTCATTAGTCAAGCAAAGTATACAAGAGATTTGATACACAAGTATGGGATGGATACAAGTGGCACGACGGACACACCAATGTGTGCCGAGTCATACTTGGAAAAGATGATGGAGGAAAAGATGTTGATCGAGAAAATGTATAGAGGAATTATTGGATCATTATTATACTTAGCGCAAGCGGACGACATAGCATTTGCGGTAGGAGTGTGTGCAAGATTTCAAGCTCAACCAAAAGAATCACATCTTCTAGCGACTAAAAGGATAATCAAATACTTGAAAAACACTATAAATGTTGGTATTTGGTATCCAAAAGATGGAGGATTTACATTGATATCATATTCGGACTCGACTATCTTTGGATGCAAAATAGATAGAAAAAGCACCTGCGGAACTTGCCAAATGCTAGGAACCGAGACTAGTCTCTTGGTTCGGTAAAAAGCAAAACTCCATATCTACATCAACGGTGAAGCGAGAATATATAGCGACGGTAGGTTGTTGTGCACAAATCTTGTGGATAAGACAACGGCTAAGGGACTATGGAGTAGAAGAGAAAACAATTCCAATCATGTGTGATAACACAAGTGCAATATCTATTACGAGAAAATCCGGTATTGCACTCAAGAACAAAGCATATTGATGTAAGACATCATTTTATCGAGACCATGTTGAAAAGGGGGATGTCATCCTAAAACACATACCCACGAAGATCAATTGGTGACATCTTCACTAAACCACTCGGTTATGAAAGATTCGGTAAGCTAAGAGCGAGTTAGGAATGATTGAAATTGAATAAGTATCAAACGGCGGCTAAGCTGGAGTAATCGGCTAAGTGACTTCATTAGCGGTACGACCTTTGCCGTTACGGGAGATGCGCAAGTAAGGCAACGGTATCCGGCGAAGGTAACTTAGCGATTGTTAGGAACGGTCAAATGGCGCGGCTAAGTGAAGAACCTATTGGGACGGCTAAGTGACCGGCGAAGGCACTTCACCGAAATAAAGACTTGGACAAATTAAAAGTGTGAACAAAATCAATTCGATTACACGTGGAGAATAAGGAAATTATGGAGGATTATTACGTACACACGTGGCGATCAACTTATGATCATGGAGGTAATTATATTATTTTTCGAATTATAAACTCCTCGATTCCCGGGCTCTATCATTACTTGCCTCAAACCACACCCCCATTCCACTCGAATATCGCGATTTTCATACACAAAATCACGCCATTATGCCACAAAATCCTTCCATATTCAAAACCACGTTCACACTTTACCCAAATCACACTATAAAAACAAGACTTAGAGATTTTCGAAATCTTTACGCTTTCTTGTCAATTACAAACCCTACTCTTGTTTCTTTCTATTGCAAACTCAAATCATTTTCAAAACTTCTCTACTTTTCAAAAATGGCATCATCCTCACCACAAACACCCAAATTTGGATATGAAAAATCGATTGCCACGGGATCCTTCTTTCAAGAAGAACACTACTTGAAGCTTGTGTGGAAATGACGAAGATGCCAAACGATTAGCGACGGGTTGCAAAATCCTAAAACTATCAACCTTTCTCAATCCTCCTATAACCGAAGTTTGCTATGAAAGTCGATTTCCTTACGGAAATGCGCTCAATACGTGCTGGGCTCCCTTTGAAGAAGGTGACGAATGGGAAGAAGACAAGATTGTAGCATCTGTCAACGGAAAGGAAGTGGCGATTACGAGAAAAGGTAATTCACAAACATCTTAAACTTTCAAATAACGGTCAAGCAAAAGTGACACTTGTATCACAAAACTTGGATGATTTACGGGCAACCATTGCCAAAACGGCAAACCCGGGATCAACAAAGGTCAATTGTTTGAGATGCTGCTTTAAAGAAACCATTCAATGAGTTCGGTGCCCTAATTGGCAAGACCATTGAAGGAAAATTGGGAGCAAATAATGCAATGGTGAAATCGAGAATGAGGTGATGGGAATCATCTACAATAATCGCAATTCAATTTGGGCAAAATACTTCTTTCTAAGACTCAAAGAGCAAATCCAAGGTGAAGTAAAAGCGCAAACAAGGGGACAAAAGAAGGAAAGACTAAGAAAGGACAATTACGGGTGAAAAAGTCATATGGCATTCGGTTACACTACTTGTTGCAATGTCTTAAAGTCCCCACGGTACAACTCCACAAAGCTGCATGAATCCAAAGTCATGTTTACTTATGTTAAACAACAACGAGAAGGTAGGAGAAGGGAAGAGGAAGAAATCCACACGCGGCACCACCGGTCAAAGAAAGAAACAAAAGATTCGGCGAAGTACGGAAACGACGAGACTTTGGACAATTGATTGATGAAGAAGAAGAGGAAGAAGGTTCGACAACTTTGAAGCGAACGACAAGAAGAAGAAATCAGTGGGGATGAACAGCACCCTAATAAAGAAAACACTGGAGAGGATGAGGAATCATCTCCAGAAGAAGCTGTACAATTATCTGCAAACGATATAGATGATCGAATTGCAGAATATCTTGAGTGGAAGGAAGGCGATTCCAAACAACAGCTTCAAGACTCAGATCACATGCTTGCTGAAGAAGCATGGCTATTTGATTTTCTGGGAATCACAACTCTGGTAGGTGTACTTGATGAATCACCTCATGGGAAATGGTTGATGCGGCCAAGGCAAAGCGCCCCGGATCTGCGGGAGACAAAGTGATGACTCGAGAAGATGATGGAGATGATCATGATCGGGATGATGGTGATGATCATGATGACAATGATGATAATGATCATGATCAAGATGATGATGATGATCTTGGTCAAAATAAAGAAGAGAACTCTCTGCACCGGATGCAATTGATGACCTTTACTCTTCTCCGTACATTTTTGAAACCACAAGCCTCCGGCAAGTCTACAACTCCAGCAAAGACATCCACTCAACCGTTGTCTGTCAACGTTCCAGCTAACAGCAGTAACATTATGGACACTGGCTCAGCTGCTGCCACTCCAGTCAAGACAACCCCCGGCATAGAGATAGGGGGAACAGCAGCTCAAGCCACACCAGCATACACATCTACCCAAATACTTGAAGATCTAGATGTACATGCAGATGTCACTCAACATCAAGACAAGGGACGACAAACGGATCCGAGAACCGATTTGAAACAAGGCGAAACTCTCTCGGTGAACAACGGCATTACACATGAAACTTTTGAGAAGGCGGCGGACTTTGGTGAAGAATTGGAACGACAAGCAATGTATCTCGGATCCATGACTTGACTTTTAATGACAAAAGCTCCTCCATTGAAAACAAGTTTCAAGCCATTGAGAATACATTGATGCACAAAATATTGTTGTTCAACAACAAGGAGAGCGATGAAGCAACTCAACATCAATATCACTAACGATCTTGCGGGCCTCGGGCAACACATTTCCCAAGAAAACGAATCTTTGGCGGTAGCTTTTGGGACTAGACTTCGGAATGTCAATGAGAAATTGAATGATCACAACAAAAGGTTCACTTCCATTGAATCAAAACTTGACTCTACGATTGGAACGGCGAAGCCACCAATAGCATCCTACTCCGGCAAAGGGATGATCTTTGCCAAAAAGGGGAAAACCGGGATAAGCTGAAGGATCAACAATCGACCCCCAAACTTCGAAGAACAGCGAGGGCAAGAGACGAGAGAAATAAGAATCGAAATGAAGCGAGAAGAACGACAAAGAAGGGTCGAGAGAAGAAAGGAAAAGGCCACAAGGAACCACTGCATTGGATTTCCCCACCACATGCAAAGAAGAGATGATGATAGAGACGGGTCCGGCGGACGACAAAGGCACTGGATCTAGTCGACAAAGAGGATCGCCGGTCAACACGGACTCGGCACCGGAGGAAAAACCGGCGGAGGTAGCGGCGGCTCCGGATATGCGGGAGCACGGGACGTACCTTGGTCACCAAAGCAAAGCGAGAATATGATGCGGATGTCTTGGACCATGTAAGAGAATTTTTAGAGTACGGGAAGGACTTTATCCTCACTCCTCACAAGATGAAGCACTGGGGTGATTGGCTAAGCTATCGGGATGAAAGGATGAGAAGCGATATGGCCAAACTCTACAATGAAGTCAAAAGAGAATTTGCACTTCTCAAACAAGCCAACAACAAACCAAGCTCGGCCATACCACTATACGCAAAAGGACCGGAAGACTTGCCGAATTTGAACAACAAGAAGAATTCAAATATATGGCAAAATTCTTCAATCTATGGGGAGAATGGAAAAACGGGAGCGATGGAGTCTCTACAAAAGCCTCAAGTTTGCGGATTCACATATTGCGAGGCCGGGGAAAGACTTGAAAAATATTTTGGAGAACCTAAGGCAAATGAGACCATGCACGATTTCAACGGACTCTTTGCCAAAAGAGTTTTCCGAGTGTATACGAATACACGGCTTTGGCTTCTTGGAAGTGGAAGTTTCCGAGAAATTATTTGGAAAGACATGGAAGAGGTTCAGACTACAAAATTCAAGAGGTACAAGGCTGAATTGAGCAAAATGTAGTTTGTAACACTTGAATAAAGTCTTAGAACTTATTACCCTATGATGGATGAATAAAATTGTTGAACTTTTAATCTGTTGTGTATTATGAAAATTTTGATTACTTATGTTCAGGCTTATGAGGGTTTTGGCATCATCAAAAAGGGGGAAATTGTTAGGAACATTCTATTATGTTTTGATGATGGCCATACTAGCTGTTATAGCAAGCCTGAAATAAAGTTGGAATTCTCTGTATAAGTCTTTACTTAGAGTCGACAAGTTGTATAAGTTAAGTCGGACAAGTATTGTACTAGTTGGTAGGACGGCAAAGCAAGGACGAGATATTCGGCATAGTGAAGCCGGCCAAGCACCGGCGAGAGAAGTATGAAGACATTATGGTCGACTTATAACCAAGGAAGTACGTGATGACCTTGGATAAGTCTAAGTTATGTTTTAAGTGATGAAACTCAATGTTCAAATATGGTGTACACTTTGGTCTCACCCAAATCAAGGATCGAGTGAAGTACAAAGACTCTCCAAAAACTAGAACAAAGAAGGAAACGAGTGAATCGGTGAGTAAAGCGACTTTCGGCAAAGAGAAAACAAAACGACAAAGAAAGAACTAACGGCTAAGTCGGAAGGCTCACTCGACCGTTCTAAAAACGGCGAAGAGACATTTACAAGATCGAGATTTGATATACGATGAAGATTCGAGAAGATCATGCATTAAATGCACAAATCATTAAAGGATCAATCAAGGACGGATTTTACGCTATACGTTTGAAGAAAGAATCCGATCAACGAAATCAAGGAGAATACAATTAAGGGGGAATCAAGAATAAAATCAAGGGTTATTCCCTCATTAATATAGCCAACGGACGGAATTTCAAAAACCAAGGTTATTCAAGGCTATAAATAGAAGGCATTGACGGGAAAAGAAAACAACGATCAAGAAAGAAAAATCAAGCGAAACTCTGTCAATTTGAAAAGCCTTCTCTACGAACTTACAAAGACATATCTAGTGATCAACTCAAGTATCGAACTACAAAGTCATACTCGGAATTGAGATTGATCAAGCAAGTGTGTGAATCACATTCACATCAAGCTGAAACAAGCTGAATCGGAGGCAATGCGAGAAGGAGTTGAATCTGTGATAGGTTTGTTGAAGGATCTTAATCTTAAGGAACGGCAAAAGGAAAGGCGAATCCTTTGAAGGCATGTTGCGGTCAAGGAGTGATAGTCTTGTAGATTGTGAAGCTTGGGAAGCCAAGGACAATCATACTATTGTATCTGTGAAAACAATAGTGAATTCCTCCAATCATCACGGGAGAAGAGTGGATTAAGGGATTACACCACCACGAACCACTATAAGCCTTGTGTCAATTTAATTTACGCAATTTACTTTCGGCATTTATTTATTTAGCCTACATCATAACTTATATACGTATTTTTGTCTACACGATTTGAAAACAACATAGTAAGAAGGGACTTATCCATTTTGCCTAAAAGCTTTTAAATATAAGAAAAGTTTTTGAAACTCCACTTATAGTCATTCACCCCCCCCCCCCCCTCGACTATAGTTTCACCCTCTCTACGGGACCAACTAAGCTTCTCAATCTGAAAACAAAGAAGAAATTGAAAAGTCTGTCCAATAACAAGTCATAACACAAGATGACGTTGTTGAAGAAGTGATTCAAGAAAAAGCATCTACAGTAGAAACTATTGAGAAAAATGAGAAAGGATAGGTTGTTGAACCTGTAATTAATCCAGAAGTTGAAACTAACAAAGTTGACAAACTAGTTATTGCTGAGGAAGAAATCAGCAAAACTAAATTGAGAAAGTTGATACCGCAGTTGCTATAACAATTGAAGCCCATAGAGCAACTGAAGTTACTACAACTCCAAAGGATCCCAGTTCACAAACTAAACATGATCCTACATCTGACATTGCTCTAAAGATTGCATCCGACTGAAGAAGTCTAGATGCTTATCACTACTAGAAGTTCAGTTCAATCAGGAATCAAGAAGAAAAGAAAGCATTCATGGTTGCTGAAGAACAATGGGTATTTGGACTGTATGACATCACTCATATGTCACAGTTTTTTGATACCAATGAATTTCTAAGCACTGGATACTCTGCGATTAGAAATAGTCATTGGATGAGACTCACAAGAAGTGGACCTTCAAAATCAACCAAAAAGAAATATGATGATAGTGATGATGATAATTCGCAAGAAGATCCAAATCTTCAAAAAGAGATTCTTGCATCTCTATAGCCATGCAATTCAGTTGGAGCTGATGAATCAGCCAGTGAAGATAGTTTAGAAGAAACTGATGAATCAACATCATCAGATTCAGAAATTCAGTCTGAATCAGAATTAAAGGAAGACCAGTACTAAAAGGTTATGAATCATCTACTGATAGAGGCGTTTTAGAAATATCTAAGGATGCAGATGATGAAAGAGGAGAACCTGAAATTGAAGAAACTGATGATGAGTTTGATGTAAAATTATCACCAGTAAAAATTGTTGATAGTTTATCCTTAGATGAAGTAAGTAGGCAACCTGCAAAATGTAGAAAATCTGAAGACTACAAGAATCAATTGAAAAATATTGTATACACTTCTCTCAAAGGAGATTTAAGTGAAAGATTGAAAGCTGAAGAAGTTCCAGAAACTGACGTTGTTGGAAATAAGTCAGTGATGGAAAAAAGAAACTAGAACTTACAAGCCTGAAGAAATTCCAACTAGAGAGAACGATGTGCCTACACAAGTTGAGTTGATAAAGTAAAAATGCAACGAGGTTTTCATTATTCAAAAGGAAGATCTGAGCATCTTTGAAAAAGTTCTGAATTTAATGGAAGAAAACAATGCAAAAAGAAAGGAAATGATCAAAGAAATGCTAGACGTCAAGAACAACTGTCATGACACTTTAACAGATATCCGGAAAACCACTATTGAGTCTTAAGAAAGGAATACTGAGACTCAGGATCGACTAGATAATCTTGCCAATGACCTTCACAATAGACTACTTCTAGTTGAATACACTCTAAAAGACTCAGTGGTAGCCAAGACAATTTTGGCATCAAATCAGCAACACCTTAGTTCCTTCATTCAATGTTTGATTCAGAAGGATGAAGCCAATAAGGGGGAAAATATGGATGTCCTTAAAGTCAATGTTGAGGATATGACAAGAGTTTTTAGAGCAATACGGGAAAAGCACACTGAACTGATGAAAGCTAGAGCTGACATTGATAATGAAAAAAAGAAACCGATTGTTGAATTTTCAGAACCGACCGACACTACTAGAATTTCCCGAATTTGTGACGCCGTTTTTCGTCGCTAATTCGTCCCAAATGGCCGTTGCAATTTTTTGCGTCAAAAGTAACCTTGTCACTGTGTTTTGTGACAAAATTTTAACGAAAGTCATACTTTGTGACAAAAAATTTTGTGTTGAATCTGCGGCATAACTTATATTTTGTGACGGATATGTGACAAAATTTTCCAATAAGTTTTTGATGGTGTGTTGTGTCAAATTTGCTTCATAAAATAGCGACAACTGTGTGACAAAAAACTATGACAATTTAGTAACCGAAATTATTGATGAAATAGTGACAACCATATGCTACAAATTTGATATGAATTTATAACGAATGCGTACGATAAAATTGTGACAAAATTTTAGTGATTATTATGTGATGAGTTTTAGTGACAATGTTGCTACAAAATTTAGTGATAAAAATGTGACATTTATTTCGTACAATTTTGAATTAATTTTGTCACGGTGTTTTATGACAAAAATGTGACAAAGTATCTTGATAAATTTGTGACAAATTTTACCGATATTTATAACGAATTATTGTGTCAAATGTTTATTTGTAACGAATTATTGTGTCAAATGTATGACCAACGTGTCAATACTTGCAATGAATTTATGACAATACAATAATTCTTATTTAAAAAATTATATTCAATAATATAAATGTTCTCTTAAAAAATGATTCAATAGCTTAAATAATCAAAACACTTGCAGGATCATGAAAATCAAGAAAATCTTTTTATTCATAATCGAGTCAAATAACATTTCAAAACATGAAATCAAAATTATTCATGATTAATGGACAAATTCGAAAGACTAATGGCTTTATCACCGAAAACAACTCAATCTTGTGAACGAGCAATCATCTCTAAAAGTGTCTTGAGTTCTGCATCCCACTCAGATTCTTGACGATCTTGTTAAACATACGGAAGAACATGGTTAAAATCATGACGATCTCACTTGCACCGCCATCACATGTCTATTGGGGCCTTTTTCGGCATATCATCCAGAATCCGGGTCCTTTTGTTCCTAAGATATGGTAGGAACCTATCACTGCTTCCTTAAACCTTTGTTGCCATCACTTAAAATCAAAAGTTGTTTCATTCTCTAGAATAATGGAATTATATAAAATGGTTGAAAACTAGATAATACATCATATATCATTGATAGGAATTTTAAACTTAAAAAACTGCTGAAAAAATTATCACCTCAGTATCTGTTGCTAGATCATCAATATGACTCTTATCATTTTTACTCGTATGCGTATATGTGAATACCTCCGCTGCAGAAACTTGACGCTTTCAAAAATTCTCTTAAAAACATAATGATTGTTTATAAATGAGACAACTAGACATCCAAATGAATAATGGTCGTGATACCTTTGCATCTCTCCCAGCTTTTATCCGCAAACTGATTTCAACGATGAACCATAGCAAAGCATATGCAGAGCAAGCAGCAACTGAGATTCACAACACACAATCAATTATCCAAATAATGTATAGAATCAAATCGACATTAAAACAACAAAGGGAAGCCAGCGCACCAAAGGAATAATTTATCATAAAACTAAATAATATTTAGATGGAATTTAAATACAAAAATAAACAAACAGAACAAGAAAACAATAGCAACTCCAGCTACATTTAAGGAAATTTACAAGTGAGATAAAAGGGAAAACAACATATATACATAGCAATTCCTCAGAAATCTATATTGCTCCCAACAATGGCCCTATGACGAGGCATATGTAAATCATGCGACTTAGGGTTCCTTATACATAAGGTTCTTCAGCAGGATGATTTTAGAATGAACACGGCATAAATGAGTGGCCTAAAGAAAAATCATACTCAACACGATAAGTACTATAACCTATAGACATTCCTAACATTGCATTACAAAAGGTCAGTAGTTAGTCTTTATCAATCAATCCAACAGAGAAATTGATTAGAGTTTGTAATAAGTACGAAGTAGAAACCTTATAACTCCCAAAAACCCATCCTTCCATAAAAAGGTGTTTTCTAGACATCAAATCCACACGGAAAACAAAAGGTTTCATAAAAACCATAGAAACTACCTGTCATTCTACGACAAAATGGAAATGGACCGGTAAATCCAGTATTTGGATATAATCACAGAGTTTAAACAATGGATTTTTTTCACCATTAATGAGAAAGACATTTACAGATCCAAAATTGCCAATCTGAACCCCAACCAGACAAAATTTACAAGGTAAAACCCCTATCAATTTCTGATTAATCACAAACTCACAAACTCTGGTCACTTAATTTGAACAGAAGCCCCCAAAAAAACATCTTGGGGTTTAACTCAAATCATTTTCTTTATCAATATGAAAAAATCTCATTCACTCGTAACAAGAAAAGACTGAAATTATAGTCTACGCAATTAATGTTGAATAAAAAAAGCATGCAAGAATTTAATATCTTCACAAAATTAGGAAGGAACTCCAACAGCAGCTTGAATGGGACCTCTGAATACAATTGGCACTGCAATTTGGCCAACAGAAATATAATTCGACTTTGCAGCATAATTTTTTTATATGGTCGATAGTCCACATTAAGAAGTTAAATGTTTAAGCTAATGGTTTCTTTTTTGAAATCATAAAAATACTATTTGGATAAACACCGAGTAAAATATAGGGAATAACACTATCACTACCGATATCTATTTCTTTTCCCGCTACGGTGCGAGCCTTCTTGAGGAACATAGTGTATGCTAACCACTTTATCATGGTAAATCTTCCGGAAATTTAAGATCATGTCCAAACACGAAAAAATTAGCTTCACTTAACAAGAGGTATGGTTGTAGGTATACATCTAGATAGCATCAAACCGGAAAACGTCCAGAAACCAAACCTTCTCTAGGTCAAAAATGATAAATAAACAGAAAGAAAAGTATTTAAAGAGAATGCTGAGTCATACCATGACATGCCACAATCTCCAGTAATGAAAGGAAGTCCATACAGTGGCCCGAATCTTCATCAAGGGCAAATTTTGATGAATGGGCATTTACAGAAGAAGGAGCTTCATTTCCCACTCCATTAGACAAGTGTCCACCAAATAACATGTTTGACGTCCTAGAACTCGCATACACCTGAAGCTTATCAAGGAGCAGTATTGCAATGTCATAAACTGAAGCTACACCATTAGCAAATGGGCATTTAGTGCATGATGAATACTGTGACGAGTCTATGAATACTCATGCCGTTTCTCCTTTCACCACCGCAAAATAATCACTCCCAAAACGAATCCTTTATACTAGATAAAGAAAGAAAGCAAATCGTTTTAGTACTGATAAAGTTCTGATTTGTTACAGCCTAAAGTCGAGAATAACATAAATTAACACAAAGAACTAAGGCTCATTTCGTATCTGAAAAAACATGGAATTTCTGAATTAATTGATGAAAGGAAATGTTAAAGTTGTCCCACATTGGACACTTGCTATTGTATCACCCACCATATTAAAAGATGGACTTCCCTCACCTCACAACCTAGGTTTTGGGGATGAGGCTCTTCCCCTTATATGGGTTTGGGCCAAGATTTTCTACATGGTATCAGAGACATCCCTTTATTATACAAGTGTTGGGCCTCTTTGTTGACTTTGTGTGCCCGGCCCACACTTGTGTTGGGCCTCTTTATTGGCCTTGTGTGCCCGGCCCACACTTGTGGGGGCGTTTCAAAGTTGTCCGACATTTGCTATTGTATCACCCACCATATGGCCCAGACTTGAGAGACGTGTACACTTGAGGGGGCGTATTAAAGTTGTCCACATTGGGCACTTGCTATTGTATCAAACCTAGGTTCGGAAAAATCTAGTCAATCTACAAAAGCCCATTTTAATCCCTCGTGGCTATTGAAATGTAGGGAGATGAGAGTTCCTATCAATTTTATGCAAATAAAAAAAGACCAACCTCATTCTCGATGTCAACATTGCAATATTCTTACTTGGTTAGCAACCTTGATACTCACCAACCTATGCACTCGTGATAAAAGCTTGAGGTTCTGCCCATATTTCTTCATCCACGCAGAATTAATTATAAGCCTAACAAACATTAATCACTTTTCTGGATGAAGTGTAATTTGTCGATCCAATTACTCGAAATCCAGATATGCGAATTCTTCCACTGGCGGCAACCAGGTTCTTACCAACCCTACCCGTGTGCCCTTGGGGTTTTGATTTTATTTGGTGTTTTTGATGTGCTTTTCATCATTCCTCAAAAAACAAATTAAATAAAACTAAAAATAAATACTCACGATTTTTTTTCTTGAAATATTTCACAATTTGGAAATCAAAATAAATTTTAGTTGTTAAATACTTTTGGTCACAGTTTCAAACAGACGTCTCCATGTGAAATATCACATCGATCACAATTAAAATTATATATATATATATGTAAGTACAAATCATCTCGTCATATAAAAAAAGTTATAAAAGAATATCAAGCGTGATTATATTGCTTTTCTCACTTTACATTGTATCAGTTTTTATAAAACTGAGATCTATTAATCTTTTTAAGTGTGATTTTTATACATAAAACATCATATTATTTTAATCACATTCAAAAACAGAGATGAAATGTCACAATTTATCTCAGTTTCTTAAAAACTGTGATAAAAAGAAATTAAGTGTCATGATAATATAATTCTCACATTCCTTCTCTTAGTTTTTTGAAATCCGTGATCTTTATCATTTTTCAAGTGTTATCTTTAACAATTTTTGTAGTATTGCATTGTTAGACACTTCCACGCACCATTGTATTGTAAAGGATAAAGCCATTGTAACGTGGTTATGAAGATTGATGATGATTATCCTTATATAGAACTCTGACGTGAGAGTTATAGCTCAAATATTTGTTCTTGGAGCCTGCGTTTGAGGGCGATAGTGAAGCCGGACATATGACAGTCATGGCTAAATGAGGTTAAGATCATATGATGTGAGTAATCATGGGTTATGGAAATTAATGGAGATCCCGCCCACTGATGCTCAAGAGTTGACTTTTAGGGGGTGGGAGTCAACATGTTATGTTGAGGAGCAACTTGTAGGGCCGAGTCGATCAAAAAGCTGTAGGGTTGGGTTAGCTGGTTGATACTCGGGACAACATTGATAGATCATTGAGAGAGACCTTCCTAAGGTCGCGGATTGAACTTCGGATAGCTAGAGACCCAACTATGGGCTTGTATTGATCTGGCCCGCTTGACAATTTTGACCTTCTTTTTGCCCAAAACGTCTATGGGCTTGTGTTGATTTGGCCCTCTTGACCATTATGACCCGCTTTTGGCCCAATATGTCCAATGTAGATAATTTTGCGTTATACCCATGTCAATTTTTGTATATTATATGTATTATAAATACTTGAATAATTACACTATATAATTATATAATATACGGAAGTATAACACTCCTACACATGTGCACTGAGGAGGGCTCGAACCCAGTACTAAGAGGTGGTCGTGGGCCTTAACTTTGACTGCTAAATCAAGGGCTCATTGGCCTTTATAATTTGATTTGTTAAGCTTTAAACTTTAATTATTTTTTTCTACCAAAAGTTTTTTATCCAAGATAACATATTATTCCCTATACCTAAGTCCAAAAACATCAATTTTATAACTGATTTTTTTATGTCTAATAATTGGTTTTTTTCTAATTTAAATTGTGCTATATATTTCATCTACTTAGTGTCTTCTATCATTAAATAGACTAAATCAAACCACGGAACATTGTCACACATGAGTGACCGAATATATTCATCCTAAATTTTGTCACTAATTTGACGATAAATATACATGGAAAAACTTATCCGTCATTGTTGGAAATAAAATGTATGTTTTGATGATGACTCATCAGTTATTCTGTTATTGTTTTTAAACCCCATTGATAAAGTGTCGTAACTAGCTATTATAGTGCAAAGCAAAAAAGATGTCTAAAATCAATGTATTGGATTTTAATAGAGTCTGATATTTGTATAGGTAAATCAGACAAGCACTGTAATAGTTCTAGGATCAGAAGTGAGAAAACGTGAAACTGACTTGATCTCACTTAGTATGTTGAGTTCACAACTGAAGTTATTAAACTGACTTAGAGTACACAACTGAAGAATTGAAGAAGGTAAGTTCGTTGAGGGACACGGACTCGGTTGACTTATCTAGAAGCTGAAGAACTGAGGGTTCAAACTCAGTTACGGGAGATAAATCTAAGACAATAAAGTTAGAATTCAGGAAAGTCGATGGTGACCTGAACTGACTTTAAGGATCTTAGAAGAAGACCTAAGATACATAAGGAAAATGTTATCTTAGTGGATTTATGAGTTATGGTGTACTATGATAAAGTCAATTGTAATCAAATGAAAAATGGAGTACTGAATTTTTGAGAAAGAGTAAAAACTCAGTTAATGCTCTTTAGCTGAAAACTAACTAAGACCAGTTTTCATGCTGAGGTCAAAGAAAGGAAAACGGAAAAGAAGCTCACCGTTATAAAGCAATAAATCGTATTGGACGCACGGAAATGTCAGAAAGGACACTGACATTCATCAGGACAAGCAGGACTCCTAACGGATGAAGGATGTAGGAGCTCAGATCTGTACAAAACAGCACAGCGGATGAATCACGATCTATAAACTACATATCATAAATAAAGGATCTAAACTTCCTACAAGGGAGTTTAGATCTACTTACCAATAGTTGCATGAGTAGCCACAATCTTCCAACGTGTTCTCCAAACGGTGGTTGGTGGACACCGATCCTTGGAATTGAAACCTCCTTCATATGCATCAAGAAAAACTACAAGTTTTTCTTCAACCAGAAACCCAAGACAAGAAACAAGTTTTTCTCACTATTTTGTGTGTGTATGTCGAAAATTTCATCTCTCGTATGTCTTGGAAGAACTCTCTTTATATAGGAGAGTAAATCCTTGGCCTCCAAGTTTCTAATTAATTAAATAAATAATTATAAAGAAAACACAATAAAAGATAATTTCATTTATAAAAGATTGTGATTAATCAATCGATCAATTACAAATCAATTATCTTTTATTAATTAATTACTTACCAAGAAAATAATTAATCACACAAGAAAATAAATTCTTGCATTTTATGAGAGGTAGGCGCCACACCTTAGGGTTTTAGGCCCACATAAAATATATTTTCTGTGTATTATATTATTTAGCCCAACTACATAATATTTCGCATATCAATTACTTGGCCCAGCCAATAAATTATCACTGAGGCCCAATAACAAGAAAATACTCGTATTATAGGAGCCACTTTGGGGACCATGGACCTATAACCAGTAGCTCCAATAAATTAAGTAAAATATTCATCGAACAGAATATTCACACTTAAATTATTAATTTCGTGTTTACACCACCATAAACCCGAAACTGAACTCTACAAATTTTAGATATATACTTACCCTCAATCCTATGAGTAAATAAGCGTCCATTGATATAATCATTACATACGGACTAACCCTCCATAGACTGTCCATTCTGAGTGGGAAGTCTTCGTAAACCCGACTCAGAATATCTTATCCTTATTTACCATTAACCCCCTAGTGATCAATTAGTTCACATACCGGAGTAGTAGCTAATTAGTCTAATATGAACTCCCGGGATTGATCATTTTCTTAAGGCTAACAAATAAGAGGACTGTCTCTCTACTTCCCGCGGGAAGGAATGGATTCCGTGTCTGTGAAACACAGAACTACTCACTCATCGGGAATAGTTCCAACGAGAAGTGACTCAGATCACATATCAAAGTGATCATTAACTAACACATCAAACAATACCCCAAGACAAATAGTACCCTGTGATCACCTCAGGATTAAAGTCAATCCATATATGATCATCTAATGATTTAATAAGTTTTCTCGATTACAGAATTATATCGAGAAACCCAGATTAAATCGGTCCAGTCCTATATGAATGCCATCATATATAAATGCCCCACTTAGGTACCCTCTACCGACGGCCCCGATAAGTCTATCACACCTTAAGGTGTTCTGGGCGCATTATTGGTGTTTTAATCATGAGAACCTAAACTCTGATTAAGTTCACCACGGACCAACAGTTTAAGTATATTACCACTAACTAAATCCTCACGTGCATGCCATACACTGAGTTAAGCGGTTATATACTGATATACTTAGGGTTTGCAGCAGTGTATTATTTACTAGCACAAAGCAAGTAATAAGATGAGATAAATTATGTTATCCATTATCTAAAACAATTACACAAATTGTCCTTCGGGCACTACACCTAACAATCTCCCACTTGCATGAAATGACAAGCAACGATTGTTTTTAGATCACGCCCTTTCTCATCTTATTCACAACACTCTCCCACTTGCTCTAAAAGCAGATGAGACATATCCCTCAATTCCATACCAAGCACTCGACTTGGTACACTGATTAGTTAGGTTGTCGGCTCTAGACAATCTTTAGGATCGAAACGTCGCCGGTCCATCTAATCAGGCGGTACTCTCTCTCAATATGCTTTTGACCTCTAGTGACTGAGAAGATCCTTCTAAGCTATCTTTTCACTGTTTTCACAATCAAGTGATATCGGCTCACCAGACCTGGAATTAGTCCCAGATCAGGAAGGAAATTCCTAAGCTATATCGCCACTCTAGCTGCTCCGAAAGCTGCTATGTATCCGATTAATTAAAGTCGAATTGGCGGTGCTAGATTCTTCCAGACTATAGCTCCATCACAATGAGTAAACACTGAGCCTGAGATCGTCCCAACGATCATCCTTAATCTGACTATAAGTCAGAATCAGTGTAGTCAACCATATTCAAGTTTGCACCCGAATATACAAGCACATTATTCCTCATTCTTCAAAGATACTTGAGGGCGTACTAAACCGCTATTCAATGCTCCAATCTGAGATTCGACTACTATTGACTTGTGATAATCTGACTTGCCGTTATCCAAGAGAGACTCTATCCCATTTTCTCTTTATCCAAAGATTTAGAGAATCATTCCTGAGAGGTAGGGTAGGAATACTCTCATTGAATGTGGCATACGTATATGCAAGATCATCTTAACCAATAAGACGGATGGGATAGCCAATGACTCATTCTTGTGAATTTGACCGAATCAAATTCTTAGAATATAGTCCAATTCTCTCATCCAGGGAATCTTGGCGTGTCAATTTCCTACTTCAAATAGCACAACCATGTTGTTTCCAACCTTTGCAGTGTTATCATTCATGAACACTAATACTACTACTTTACCAATATTGATATCCAGTCTACGAAAGACTTATCAATATTCTGGTCAAGTCCACATATTTTAAAACATGTGACTTTAAATGACCGAGAGGTTCTCTTAAATTCACAAAGGATATAAGCCCCGAAAGTCATCATGCCATTTGTTCTAACCAATACCAATCTGTTCCGAATGAATCCAGACTCCGTTTTTCGGCAAGAAAGTCTCAAGGAATCACCCCTATTTTTTGCTTTCTAACAAAATCTAGCAAGACTGAATGGTGAGAGAGTTCAAGGTCTGGTTAACTCTCTACTTGTCAGGGAATCACCCCTAGACCACTCAGCTTTGAACTGAAAGTTTAAACTTTCCTATTCATTCGACTCTTTTCAGTGTAGATCCAATTGCTCCCACTAGGCCTGAGACACTCAGGTGGTTCTACAAGAGACTGAACAGAAATGGAGTACCAAAACTCCATTCACAGGGTTAAGTCTTTCAAACCAACATCTATGATCAAAATCCTATACAGCCCACCAATAGCCATAGGTTATCAATCACCCTAGCAGACTGTAAAGTCCACAAAACCACAATGGGTCAACGGTTAAACAATACTCCCAAAGCGTTTTGGGTGGATTGACATTCTGATCTAGTAGTATTTATCAGTGTAATCACCAACAACCGATGTTGGACGTGGTCTGATTAAATCAGATAGTAACTACCTTTGGGTAACCGTACTCTAAGGTTTAAGGCTGTTACTTATAGATTCTATCAGAAGGCTTGTGACAGTTCAACCGTCACTTTCTGATCTCATGAATCTTATAACCAACCTTCACTCGTCACATTAAGACATTTCATGAACAGTCACAATCTGAATGTATGCGTAAAATCTCCTGTCCAACCTTCAAGCATTAAGTGCTACATGCCTACATTTACGGAAGTTGTGTGAACCGAATTCATTTCCTTATCCAGAAATTCACTAGCATCTTCTAGGTAGACTTCTCGGTTTACATAATAATGTTAACCGTTATTTTGTAGCCAATTATCTTAATCGAGTTTAGCAGTGTATTGTAGCACATCAATAACTATATAGGGCAAGTCTATGGTTTCTTCCTCAGTGAAAAACATTCCACTAGGAGGCAGGCCGAGCATCAGTCCCAAGACTATGTGATAGCCAATTTCTGAGCATAGAATACTCTATTCTCTGCTAAAATCAGAGACTCCTCCTCGTATTCTTTAGATAAACTAAACCGTGTTTCGAGTAGTTACCAGACAAAATGTCACCACTCAAAAGCTCCCATTATCTTGTATCTTTCACTAGACCTCAAAGGTCATTATAAACAAGCTACATTACTTCTTCAGATCTATTACCCTTTCCCAATTGAAAGGAAGCTTAGTCATTGTTCCTTTGAGACAGTGTTCCGAGACTAGAAGATAGGAATCACCCTTAGCCAGTCGTTAGGTCTTATCTCTAGGATATATGCCCTAATTAATAGATTTTGAAGAATCGTTCATCTTAATACGGAAACCGTTCGCTTATAATAGTTTAAGACGTGTTACATATACCTTTTCAGCATTTCTTAGTGGTTCTGACTTTATCAAACAAAAGTCCGTGTCTCGGATTCATACTACAAATGTCACATTCACTTTCTATGAGGCAACAATGTGTCGAGTTGGAAGTGAATCCATTTGTTCCAACGAATCTGAAAACAGAAAAATAAATTTTCCATGATATGCAATGATAGAATCCAAAGTTCATTTCCTCATACCACTCCCACTATTCTAGCTGAAATTACTGCCCGTTGTCTATTCTATTAATCGTTAATGCAAAACTTCATTGTTCTTCCAAAGAACTTAGCTCCCGAGTCGAGTTACTCGGTTAAGAAAGTCGCTAAGGATTCATTGGTTAGTGATCCGAAATCACTTTCCTTATCCTCCACTTTCTTTAATTAATATTTCGGTTTAGCCTCAAACTTAGTTTAGATGATTTCCCATTCTTGACTTTCCTTAAAAGGAAATAGTCTTGAAGTAGCAGTTCGTTTGAGTAGACACTACTCATGAACTGTGGGATGTCTAATGAAAGCGTTACCCAGTGGGGCAAATTTTCTAATAAATCAGAAAAACAATAAAAAAAAACATAATAGTAAAGATCCCACTAGTTTATCGGTTCCAAATACCGTCTAACTAGCAACACTTTAATTTATGATTCTCCAATTTTTATATTAGAAAATTTCTCGTGTAGTCACTACACAATTAAAAATTCACTAGAAGAATTTTACCATCCCAACCATCTTTTAATCCAACTACGGTTGTCTCTCGTTCAACACGAGTGACAACAGTGACATATTTATTTACGTCACTTAAGTCTTGAAGGCTCAAGAGAAATATCTCTTCTGGAAGATTAATCGAATGTATGATTAATAAGTACAACGTTCTAGTTACTTACCACTTTTAACAAAGTCGTTACTAGTCAATTTAAAACATACACTAGCAGTCTAGTACCCTATAGAGATATACAAATTGTTGTAAATAAAATTGACAGAAAATAAATACAAATTACACACTACTAATTGATTTTAGGAACTATAAACTAATGCATAGTCTATCCTACCGTTCCAAGGATTTAGTCTCACACCTCAGTGCCGCCTTAGGGTAGATCAAAGAGGTGACGACTAAATTGAGATCAACTGTCTCGATGATTAAATGGAATCGAACATCCAATTTTAATCCTCGATTACCTTTCTTTTTCAACCAAGGAATTACCAAAAATACCCATAATGAGTGTGACCTACTGTTTCAGATTTTTAGGTAGACCCAAGTGTGCCGCCTTAGGGTCGGTCAGTGACCCGACGAGTACCCAAAATCCTATCCTTTCGGAGACAAAGCCTTGATTTTTGATAGCGGTGAAGGCCTTCCTTAGGGAGGCCGGTCCCAGGCCGGCATAAGGCATCACCATTCTCTCACGTAGCTTGTGTCAACAGTAGAGGCCTTGGGGTCGGCTGTCGCCTTCCCCGCTCCCACTCAATATTTTGAAAAAGTGGTGGGTTTACTGATTTCGTTTTTGGACTTGATGTATCTTTAAGGAACAATAAATCATGGGCCCGAATGGTGTCGGTTATGTGGACTAGCCCACCCGACCTATTCGTTGGAACATATGTAGCCGCCGGATGGATCAGGGCTAGGGGAGCTCCGTTGAGCTGTAGTCCCTCGTCGGATAGCTCAGCCTTGCCGGACCCCCATGCAATCGCCACACATGAAGGGTTAAGTGTTAGGTGTAGTGCCCGAAAGACAATTTGTGTAATTGTTTTTAATAATGAATGACAGAATTTATCTCACCTTATTACTTGCTTTGTGCTTGTAAAGTAATACACTGCTGCAAACCCTAAGTATATCCGTATGTAACCACTTAACTCGGTGTATGGATTACACGTGAGGATTGAGTTAGTGGAGATATGCTTAAATCCGTTAGTCCGTGGTGAACTTAATCGAGTTTAGTGGTCTCTTGATTAAAACACCAATAATGCGCCCGTAACACCTTAGGGTGTGATAGTCTTATCCGGACCGTCGGTAGAGGGTACCTACATGGGGCATTTATATATGATGGCATTCATATAGGATCGGACCGATTTAATCGAATTTCTCGATATAATTCCGTAATCGAGGAAACTTATTAAATCATTAGATGATCATATATGGATTAACCTTAATCCTGAGGTGATCACATGGTGCTGCTTGTCCCGGGGTAGTGTTTGATGTGTTAGTTACGGTTCACTTAAATAATGTGTTCCAAGCCACTTCTCATTGGCACTATCTCCAGATGAGTGAGTAGTTCGATTTTCACGACATGGAATCCATTCCTTCCCGCGGGAAGTAGAGAGACGCCCCCTTATTTGTTAGCCTTAAGAAAGTGATCGATCGGCCGAGTTCATATTTAGACTAATTAGCTACTAGTCGATATGTGAACTAATTGATCACTAGGGGGTTGATGGTAAATAAGGATAAGATATTCGAGTCGGGTTCACGGAGACTTCCTCTCTCGAATGGACAACTATGGAGGGTTAATCCGTATGTAGTGATTATATCAATGGACGCTTATTCACTCTATGGGTTGAGTATAAGTATACATCTATAATCGGTAGAGTTCAGTTTCGGGTTTATGGTGGCGTAATCCCGGAATTAATAATTAATATACTTATTCGGTTCGATGAATAATTGATTATTGGAGCTACTGGTTATAGGTCCATGGTCCCCGATGTGGCTTCTGTAATTCGGACTAATAATCTTTTTATTTGGGCCTCAGTTATAATTAATTTACGGGCTAATTAATTGATATGCATGGATATTATTTAGTTGGGCTAAATAATATAATACACATAAAAGACATTTTATGTGGGCTTTTTTGACCCAATATGTGGCGCCATTAATGTCCTAATAATTAGAGAGAAATTAGTTTTCTTGGATAATTATTTAACATGTGATTTATCTTTTATTTGTTAAATGATAATTCATGGAATAATAGATAATAATATGATTTATCTTAATTTGTTTGGGATAATCATTTTATTTATCTTTTATTTGGAAAATGATTAATGTGATAATTATCACTTAATTATTTAATCCTTGGAGGACATTGATTAATCTCCAATATAAAGAGAGTTCTCCCAAGTCTAATGGCAAGGTACTATTCACATCACTATTCACCGAGAGAAATTGGCCGAAATATTTCGGCCTCTATTCTTAGGGTTCGAGTTGGAAAAATCTTCGGGATTTTTCTGGTTGCATATCAAGGAGGCTCGTGTATCAAGAAGGGTGTCCACCAACCGCCGTTTGGAGAACACATCGGAAGATCTTGGCTTCTCTTCCTACAATTGGTAACATGATCTTAACCCCCTTGAAGTTGTTAAATCCTTTAATTATGTTTTATGATATGTAAATCGTGATCCGTCCGCTGCGTATAGATCTAACTTGGTTAGATCTCAGAACTTGCATCCTTCATGTGGTATCGGAGCCAGGTTCCACGATTTATATAGTCATAATCGTAGTTAAACGATTTAAAGGAGTGGAATTGCATGTAGGTATTTTTTTTTTTTTTACTTATTTTATGCATTGATGTGATTAAAATTGTTATGGTTGAAGAGATGGATTGGGGTTGACATCGTTTACCCGTTAGATCTATTGTAAACTCATATGAACGATGAAAATTCGTTCATATGAGTGTAGGAAATTATGTAATTTATTTTTATTGCAATTTTAATTTCCAGAAAATAGATCTGTTTAGTAGCTGTTTAGATATTTCGTTTTTCCCGTTGATCGAGCCGTTAAAAAGAAGATTCCTCCGGTCAGAATCAATATTGGAAGTTGATGAACAATCCCACAAAATTTGGCATCGATCAGAGTCCGTTTGGATGTCCGTTCGTTGCTGCAAAGAAGCTGTTGTAACAGAAAAACGCAGGATTCACAGAAACCCTACCTGTGACTTCCTCGAATTTCTGGGAGAGTTTCGACCGTTGAAACGAAAATCCAACCGGTCAGATTTACAAATATGGAGTTTTGTACGTGGAATAAAAATTTCAGGTCGATCGGGTTTCATCTCAATTCCCGATCGGCAGTGGTAAGTCATTGATGCGCTGCTGTAAAAGTCAGATTCAGCAGCAAGTTGGGCGGCTCGCTGGAGAAGATTGACAAGTCAAAGCTCCGATCCAACCGTCCATCTTGAAGTCCGAAGAATGAAGATCAGATCTGGAAAGTTTCGTCCCGATCCGAGTTCGTTTGATATGCCAATCGTCGAAGATTCTATACAGCTGCATATTAGGGTTTTAATTTATTTTCGAGTAGATTAGTTACGGGGGTGTCAACGGTCCATCTCGGTGTTTATTTTCGGCACTAGTATACATGTGTAGATTGTATGAATAGAACTGGAAAATTGCCATGACATGCATCATATCATGAATTCCACTCCATATGCATACATGTAGAAATTAATTCGAGGAATTAGTTAGGCATGTATAAAACACGCAATTAGTTTTAATTAATTGTTTGATATTGATTAGAAACTAATTAGGGTAAAAACCGAGGAACACGGGTTTTTTCAATCGTCGAGGTTGGGTGATGGATTCTCGGTGAATCCCACTCTGCGAAAGCATAAGGAGTAAAATCCCGAAACCTCGTGGTTAAGGTGTTGGATTCTTGGTGAATTCCACCTTACCTAAGACGAGATTACGTTCTTGTTCCGTAGTGTCTACGTGAAAGTTTGGTGTTTAAGGATTGGATAATCACGGGCAAACAGGTTCGAAAGTGTTTTAACCACGGTTGGGTGGTCAACCGTAGCTACGGCTCAATCGACTTCACCCTCCACGTGTGGCGTTTGCACGGGGTCCGGCAACACCGAGCCATCGAAGAGCCACTACGGCTCAACGGACCTCTCCTAGCCTTGACCCGTCCGACGGCCACATATGTTCTAACGAATAGGTCGGGTGGGCTAGCCCACATAACCGACAACATTCGGGCCTATGATTTATTGTTCCTTAATGTAACATCAAGTCCAAAAACGTGATCAAGTAAACCCACCACTTTTTCAAAATATTGAGTGGGAGCGGGAGAGGCGACGGCCGACCCCACGGCCTCTACCGTTGACACAAGCAACGTGAGAGAATGGTGACGCCTCATGCCGGCTCGGGACCGGCCTCCCTAAGGAAGGCCTTCACCGCTATCAAAATTCAAGGCTTGGTCTCCGAAAGGATAGGATTTTGGGTACTCGTCGGGTCACCGACCGACCCTAAGGCGGCACACTCGGGGTCTACCTAAAAATCCGAGAAGTAGGTCACACTCATAAAGGGTATTTTTGGTAGTACCTTGGCTGAAAAAGGAAAGGTGATTGACGATCACAAATGAGATGTTCGATTCTCAATATGATCTTCAATATTAATCGAAACCTCTTTGACCTACCCTAAGGCGGCACTAAGGCATTAGATTAAATCCTTGGAACGGTAGGATAGACTATAAGTACTTAGTTTATGTTCCTAAAATGTTAGTAGTGTTTGATTTGGATTTATTTTCTGTCAATTTTATTTACAACTGTTATATATATCTCTCTAAGGTGCTAGACTGCTAGTGTAAAATTGACTAGTAATGACTTCGTTAAAAAGTGGTAAGTAACTAGAACGTTGTATTTATTAATCTCACATGCGATTAATTTTTCGGAAGAGATATTTCTCTTGAAGCCTTCAAAACTTTAAGTGACGTAAATAGGCATGTCACTGCTGTTACTCGTGCAGAACGAGAGACAACCGTAGTTAGTTTGAAAGGTGATTGGGACGATAAAATTCTTCTAGTGAATTGTGTAGTGTCTACACGAGAAATTTTCTGATAGAAAAATTGGAGAATCGTAAATTGAAGTGTCGCTAGTTAGACGGTATTTGGAACCGATAAACTAGTGGGAGCTTTTATATTATGTTTTTCTAATTTATTAGAAAATCAGTCCCACAAGGTAACACTTTCATTAGACATCCCACAGTTCACGACTAGTGTCTACTCAAACGAACTGCTAGTCCAAGACTATTTCCTTTTAATGAAAGTTAAGAATGGGAAAGAATGTCTATAAGTGTTAATCATCTTAACTAAAGTTTTGAGGCTAAACCGAAACATTAATTAAAGAAAGTGTAGGATAAGGAAAGTGATTTCGGATCACTAACCAATGAATCCTTAGCGACTTTCTTAACCGAGCAACTTGACTCAGTGGCTTAGTTCTTTGGAAGAACAATGAAGCTGTGCATTAATGATTAATAAAGTAACAACGGGCAGTAATTTCAGCTAGAATAGTGGGAGTGATATAAGGAAATGAATTTCGGATTCTATCCTTGAATATCACAGAAAAATTTATTTTTCTGTTTACAGATTCGTTGAAACAAATGGATTCACTTTCGTCTCGATATTGCAGTTGCCTTAAACAAAGTGAAGATGACATTTGTAGTACGAATCTGAGACTCGGACTTTTGTTTGATAAAGACAGAACCACTAAGAAAAGCTGAATAGATATGTGTAACACATCTAAAACTATTAAAGGTAAAAGGTTTCCGTATTAAGATAAACGACTTTTCAATATCTATTAATTAGTTCATATATCCTAGAGATAAGACCTAAAGACTGGCTAAGGGTGATTCCTATTTCCCAGTCTGGGAACACTGTCTCAAAGGAACAATGACTAAGTTTCCTTTCAATCGGGAAAGGGTAATAGATTTGAAGAGGTAACATAGCTTGTTCACCATGACCTTCGGGGTCTAGTGAGAGATACAAGCTAGTGGGAGATTTTGAGTGGTGACATTTTTGTCTGATAACTACTCGAAACGCGATTTAGTTTATCGAAAGAATAGCTAGAGGAGTCTCTGATTTTTGCAGAGAATAGAGTATTCCATGCTCAGAAATAGGCTATCGCATAGTCTTGGGACTGATGCTCGGCCTGCCTCCTAGTGGAATGTTTTTCCACTGAGGAAGAAACCATACACTTGCCTTATATAGTTATTGATATGCTACAATACACTGCTAAACTCGATTAAGATAATTCGTTGCAAAATAACGGTTAACATTATTATGTAAACCGAGAAGTCTACCTAGAAGATGCTAGTGAGTTTATGGATAAGGAATGAATTCGGTTCACACCACATCCGTAAATGTAGGCATTTAGCATTTAATGCTTGAAGGTAGGACTGGGGATTTTGCGCATACGTTCAGATTGTGACTGTTCGTGAAATATCTTAATGAGACGAGTGAAGGTTGATTATAAGATTCTTGAGATCAGAAAGTGACGGTTGAACTGTCACAAGCCTTCTGATAGAATCTATAAGTAACAACCTTAAACCTTGGAGTACGGTTACCCAAAGGTAGTTACTATCTGATTTAATCAGACCACGTCCAACATCGGTTGTTGGTGATTACACTGATAAATACTGCTAGATCAGGATGTCAATCCACCACACAGTGGGAGTATGGTTTAACCATTGACCCATTGTGGTTTTGTGGACTTTACGGTCTCTCGGGGTGATTGATAACCTATGGCTCTTAGTGGGGTATAGGATTCTCGATCATAGAGGTTGGTTTGACAGCCTTAACCCCGTAAATGGAGTTTTTGTACTCCAAGCTATTGTTCGCCTATTGTAGAACCACCCGAGTGTCTCAGCCCCAAGTGGGAGCAATTGGATCTACATAGAAAAGAGTCGAATGAATAGGAAAGTTTAAACTTTCGCGCAAAGTTGAGTGGAATAGGGGTGATTCCCCGACAAGTAGAGAGTTAACCGTACCTTGAACTCTCTCACCACTCGCCTTGCTAGATTTTGTTAGAAAGCGTAAAATAGGGGTGATTCCCCGAGACTTTCTTGCCGAACAACGGAATCGAATTCATTCGAACGTAAGGGTTTTAGCTAAGAATGAATAACGGATTCGTTACAAAGCGTAAGTAAGATAGGGGTGATTCCCTAATACCTTTTTTGCGAGACTAACGATATCTTAATTTATTCGTAAAGAACCATTGGTAGGAAGCTCGCCATGGCTTATATCCTTTGTGGATTTAAGAGAACCTCTCGGTCATTTAAAAGTCACATGTTTTAAAATATGTGGACTTGACCAAAATATTGATAAGTTTTTTCATAGACTGGATATCAATATTGGTAAAGTAGTAGCATTAGTGTTCATGAATGATAACACTAAAACAGTTGGAAACAACATGTGTGTGCTATCTGAAGTCGGAAACTGACAGGCCAAGATTCTCTGGATGAGAGAATTGGACTATATTCTAAGAATATGATTCGGTCAAATTCACGAGAATGAGTCATTGGCTATCCCACCTATCTTATTGAATAAGATGATTATGCATATATGGTTGCAACATTCATCGAGAGTAGTCCTACCCTACCTCTCAGGAATGATTCTCTAAATCTTCGGATAAAGAGAAAATAGGATAGAGTCTCTCTGGGATAAGGGCAAGTCAGCTTAACACGAGTCAATTGCAATCGAATCTTGGATTCAAGCAATAAGTAGCGGTTTAGTACGTCCTCAAGTATCTTTAGAGAACGAGGAATCATATGCTTGTATATTCAGGTGCAAACTTGAATATGGTTGACTACACTGATTCTGACTTGTAGTCGATTAAGGATGATCATTAAGTTGATCTCGGGCTAGTGTTTACTCATAGTGCTTAGAATTTCCTTTTGGTCCGGGAGTAATTCCGTGTCCGATAAGCCGATATCACTTCATCGTGAAAACAAGTGAAGAGATAGCTTAGAAGGATCTTCTTAGTCACAAGAAGTCAAAAGCATATTGAGAGAAAGTACCGCCTGATTGGAAGGACCGACAACGTTTCAATCCTAAAGATCGTCTCGAGTCGACAACCTAACTAATCAGTGTACTAAGTCGAGTGCTTGGAGGGTATGACATTGATGGATATGTCTCATCTGCTTTTAGAGCAAGTGGGAGAGTGTTGTGAATAAGATGAGAAATGGTGTGCTCTAAAAACAATCGTTACTTGTCATTTCGTGCAAGTGGGAGATTGTTAGGTGTAGTGCCCGAAAGACAATTTGTATAATTGTTTTTAATAATGAATGACAGAATTTATCTCACCTTATAACTTGCTTTGTGCTTGTAAAGTAATACACTGCTGCAAACCCTAAGTATATCTGTATGTAACCACTTAAATCAGTGTATGGATTACACGTGAGGATTGAGTTAGTGGAGATATGCTTAAATCGTTAGTCCGTGGTGAACTTAATCGAGTTTAGTGGTCTCTTGATTAAAACACCAATAATGCGCCGTAACACCTTAGGGTGTGATAGTCTTATCCGGACTGTCGGTAGAGGGTAACTACGTGGGGCATTTATATATGATGGCATTCACATAGGATCGGACCGATTTAATCCGAATTTCTCGATATAATTCCGTAATCGAGGAATCTTATTAAATCATTAGATGATCATATATGGATCAACCTTAATCCCGAGGTGATCACTGTGGTGCCGCTTGTCCCGGGGTAGTGTTTGATGTGTTAGTTACGGTTCACTTAAATAATGTGTTCCAAGCCACTTCTCATTGGCACTATCTCCGGATGAGTGAGTAGTTCGATTTTCACGTACATGGAATCCATTCCTTCCCGCGGGAAGTAGAGAGACAAAGTCCCCTTATTTGTTAGCCTTAAGAAAGTGATCGATCGGCCGAGTTCATATTTAGACTAATTAGCTACTAGTCGATATGTGAACTAATTGATCACTAGGGGGTTGATGGTAAATAAGGATAAGATATTCTGAGTCGGGTTCACGGAGACTTCCCTCTCGTAATGGACAAACTATGGAGGGTTAATCCGTATGTAGTGATTATATCAATGGACGCTTATTCACTCTATGGGTTGAGTATAAGTATACATCTATAATCGGTAGAGTTCAGTTTCGGGTTTATGGTGGCGTAATCCCGGAATTAATAATTAATATACTTATTCGGTTCGATGAATAATTGATTATTGGAGCTACTGGTTATAGGTCCATGGTCCCCGATGTGGCTTCTGTAATTCGGACTAATAATCTTTTTATTTGGGCCTCAGTTATAATTAATTGGCTGGGCTAATTAATTGATATGCATGGATATTATTTAGTTAGGCTAAATAATATAATACACATAAAAGACATTTTATGTGGGCTTTTTTGACCCAATATGTGGCGCCATTAATGTCCTAATAATTAGAGAGAAATTAGTTTTCTTGGATAATTATTTAACATGTGATTTATCTTTTATTTGTTAAATGATAATTCATGGAATAATAGATAATAATATGATTTATCTTAATTTGTTTGGGATAATCATTTTATTTATCTTTTATTTGGAAAAGGATTAATGTGATAATTATCACTTAATTATTTAATCCTTGGAGGACATTGATTACTCTCCTATATAAAGAGAGTTCTCCCAAGTCTAATGGCAAGGTACTATTCACGTCACTATTCACCGAGAGAAATTGGCCGACATATTTCGGCCTCTATTCTTAGGGTTCGAGTTGGAAAAATCTTCGGGATTTTTCTGGTTGCATTTCAAGGAGGCTCGTGTATCAAGAAGGGTGTCCACCAACCGCCGTTTGGAGAACACATCGGAAGATTTTGGCTTCTCTTCCTACAATTGGTAACATGATCTTAACCCCCTTGAAGTTGTTAAATCCTTTAATTATGTTTTATGATATGTAAATCGTGATCCGTCCGCTGCGTATAGATCTAACTTGGTTAGATCTCAGAACTTGCATCCTTCATTAAGTCGATCGAGCCATGGCTCAGTTGTCCACCCATCCATGGTTTGACCACTTTCGAACCATATTCTCCCATAATTGTTCAATCCCTTAACATCAAACTTTCACATAGACACTACGGACAAAAAACACAATCTCGTCGAGGTTTCAGGATTTTACTCCCTATGCTTTCGCAAGGTGGGATTCACCGAGAGTCCATCACCTAACCATGACGATTGACAAAACCCGGAATCCTCGGTTTACCTAATTAGTTTCTAATTAATATCATACAATTAATTAAAACTAATTGCGTGTTGTATACATGTCTAACTAATTCCTTGAATTAATTTCTACATGTATATGCATATGGAGTGGAATTCATGTTATGATGCATGTCATGGCAATTTTCCGGTTCTACGCATACATCCTAAGCATACATACTAGTGCAGAAAATAAACATCAAGATGGACCGTTGGCACCCCCGTATCTAAACTATTAGAAAATAAATAAATAAACCCTAACTAGGGTTTACTAGTTTCTAATACAATCTGCTGCTGATCCGTTAGATCGATGATCGGGCATCCAAACGAACTCTGATTGTCATGAAACATTGTGGGCCTGTTCTTCACACCTGTTTCTTCAATATGGACTGTTGGATCCTAGTTTCGATGGCCCAATTTTCTCCAGCAAACCGCCGATCCAACTGCTGCATCTGTTTATAACTGTGGCGCAGCAGTGTCTTCCCGGAGCTGATCGGGCATCGAGACAAAACCCGATCGATATGAAATTTTTAGGGATTGTTCATAACTCCATGTTAGTCAATCTTAACGGTCGGATCTTTGTCTCAACGTTCCAAATTCTTCCAGAAATTCGACGAACTCACAGCTATGGTTTTTATGGCTGTTGTGCTTTTCTGTTACAGCAGCAAATTTATTGTAGCGATCTGATATCGATATGGACTCCGATCGACACCAAATTTTGAGGGCTTGTTCATCAATTTTTGATATTTATTCTGACAGGAGGGATTTTCGTTTCAACGGCTCAATCAACGGAAAAAACAGAAAAACCGAACAGCAACAAAACAGATCTATTTCTTGGAAATTTAAAATACATCAACAAATAAATTACAAAATTTCCTATACTCATATAACGAATTTATATGAGTTTACAATAGATCTAACGGGTAAGCAGTGCCAACAACAATCCATCTCTTCAACCACAACAACCAATCATATATGCATATTTTAAAAAAAAAATATCCACATGCAATTCCACTCCTTTTAAATCGTTTATCTATGAATATAATTCATAGATCATGGAACCTTGCTCTGATACCACATAAAGGATGTAGGAGCTAAGATCTGTACAAAACAAATCTTTGCACAGCGGATGAATCACGATCTATAAACTACATATCATAAATAAAGGATCTAAACTTCCTACAAGGGGGATTAGATCTACTTACCAATAGTTGCATGAGTAGCCACAATCTTCCAACCTATTCTCCAAACAGCGGTTGGTGGACACTGATCCTTGGAATTGAAACCTCCATGATATGCATCAAGAGAAACTACAAGTTTTTCTTCAATCAGAAACCCTAGACAAGAAACAAGTTTTTCTCTCTATTTTATGTGTGTATGTCGAAAATTTCATCACTCATATGTCTCGGAAGAACTCTCTTTATATAGGAGAGTAAATCCTTGGCCTTCAAGTTTCTAATTAATTAAATAAATAATTCAAAAGAAATCACAATAAAAGAAAATTCCATTTATAAAAGATTGTGATTAATCAATCAATCAATTACAAATCAATTATCTTTTATTAATTACTTACTTACCAAGTAAATAATTAATCACACAAGAAAATCAATTCTTGCATTTTATGAGAGGAAGGCGCCACACCTTAGGATTTTAGGCCCACAGAAAATGTCTTTTCTCTGTATTATATTATTAGCCCAACTAAGTAATATTTCGCATATCAATTAATTGGCACAGCCAATTAATTATCACTGAGGCCCAATAACAAGAAAATACTCGTATTATAGGAGCCACGTTGGGGACCATGGACCTATAACTAGTAGCTCCAATAAATTAAGTAAAATATTCATCGAACAGAATATTCACACTTAAATTATTAATTCCGGGATTACGCCACCATAAACCCGAATCTGAACTCTACCAATTATAGATATATACTTACACTCGATCCTATGAGTAAATAAGCGTCCATTGATATAATCATTACATACGGACTAACCCTCCATATACTGTCCATTCTGAGTGGGAAGTCTCCGTAAACCCGACTCAGAATATTTTATCCTTATTTACCATTAACCCCCTAGTGATCAATTCGTTCACATACCAGACTAGTAGCTAATTAGTCTAATATGAACTCTCAGGATCAATCATTTTCTTAGGGCTAACAAATAAGGGGACTTTCTCTCTACTTCCCGCGGGAAGGAATGGATTCCGTGTCTATGAAACACAGAACTACTCCTCATCAGGGAATAGTGCCAACGAGAAGTGACTCAGATCACATATCAAAGTGATAATTAACTAACACATCAAACACTACCCCGAGACAAGCAGTACCCTGTGATCACCTCCGGATTAAGGTCAATCCATATATGATCATCTAATGATTTAATATTTTTTTCTCGATTACGGAATTATATCGAGAAACCAAGATTAAATCGGTCCAGTCCTATATGAATGCCATCATATATAAATGCCCTACTTAGGTACCCTCTACCGACAATCCGGATAAGACTATCACACCCTAAGGTGTTCTGGGCGCATTATTGGTGTTTTAATCATGAGACCCTAAACTCTGATTAAGTTCACCACGGACTAACAGTTTAAGTATATCACCACTAACTCAATCCTCACGTGCATGCCATACACAGATTTAAGCGGTTACATACTGATATACTTAGGGTTTGCAGTAGTGTATTACTTACAAGCACAAAGCAAGTAATAAGGTGAGATAAATTTTGTTATCCATTATAAAAAACAATTACACAAATTGTCTTTCGGGCACTACACCTAACAACGGATACAAGAATTCAAGTTCTAACATTCGATTTCATCTAACCGTTAGAGAAACCTCTATAAATAGATCACTTCTACCTCAAAAAGAAGTGCGGAGTTCTAAGATAAATTGTATTCAAGTAAGGGGGAAAGTCGATCAAAAAGAACTCCTGTTGTGCACGTTATTATTGCAAGATCAAGATCAAGAAATCTTCAAGTGTTCATAAGCATTAAAAGAAAGATCAAGAACAACACTAGAAGAGAAACAAAGATCCTGACCATATTGTATATATCTAGAAGAAGAAGCTCGAAGCACAATTGAATCATAGTTATTGATTCAAGTATCAACTTTGATTTTATCTAAGGTTCAGAGTGTGAAACACCAAGAAGTGGTGAAGGAAAGTTGAGTGCAGTCAGGAAGACTGTATTATTGTAGAGCAGGTGAAAAGGCAATTCTACCCTTCAAGGAACAGTGTAGCAAGCTTAGTTCAAACAGCAATTCTACCTGTTGAAGACTGAAGCTAGGAGATTGTGACGCTAAGGTAGTGAAAGACAATCAAGAGTTTAGAATTTACTTTGTGTCTTGTAACTGTAAACCTCAAGAACATAGTGAATTTGGCCTCCAACATCACAGGAGAAGAGAGGACTGACAGGATTACACCACTTGGAACCTCTATAAACTCTGTCTTATTTACTTACTTACTTTACGCATTTAATTACTGCATCTAAGTTTATATTGCACTTGATCACACACTCAGCAAACTTAAGAAACTAAGTCAGCAACGCATTGCATTTCACTTAAACAAACTGATAAACTCTACTTTCAGTTAAAGGCTTAAACTAATCCGCTACCGGTTAACTCAATTAAGGATAAGTCAGTTCTGACTTATACTCAGCTAAGTTAGCTTAACTCCACACAAGTTTAAAGCTGAACTCAATCTGCTCAAGATTCAGTTTACAATCAATTTTTTGGGACAAGTTTATTCACCCCCCTTTCTAAACTTGTGTGAACCTTTCCAAGGGACCAACAATTGGTATCGGAGCAGTTCTTCCCTTTTGGAGGTGATCCAAAATTGTCACTTCTTCGTGTGTTTAGCTTGGATAACTAGGTAACATTATTTCCGATACCAATAATTGGTATCAGAGCAAATCTTCTACTCTGAAGAGATCTCCGATTAAGCTTTTATCAGTTTGTCTGCTTGAAGTAACTGGGCATCAGTTATTTCCGACTGAGTTCTATCAGTTATTGCATCATGGAATCACACAATCATTTTAGAAATATGCTTAGTTGTTAATTTTTGAGAATTGATTAATATAGGAGTAAATTTCAGGCTCTAGTGGCTGATACTTAAGAAAAGTTGATTGAAACATTCATTGAAGATCCACTCATCACAAACCATGAAGATAATATTGAAATTCTACCCATAAGATTTAAAGGAAATGATCATGGTGAAAGTAATGAAGAAATCATACTTTTTGGAACTGATCTGATAAGAAACACCGCTTGATTAGATAAAGGAAAGCAGATAGTAGAAGACGAAGAAGCAAGAACTGAAAATTTATCTATCGAATGAGGTAAATGCTTCTACATCCAACTGTCACACTGCCATAAAAAATCATATAAATGAAGATTTCAATGAAAACCTGGACATACTCATAAAGGAATTAGAGGAAATTCAAAAGAATTATGAGAATGTGAAAAAGGAAAAAGATTTGTTGAAAGCCGAAGTTCTAAGATTGAATGCTGAGATTAATCTAATCAAGGCTAACATTGGAATCAAGGAGAATTGCACAAATGATGAACTAACATAGGTAATAAACATCATAGAATCATCAATTGACCCAATTCCCAGTATTCAGTTCAAACCAGGAAAACCATTTGAAGACAGAATTGGTTTAGGGTTTGACAGTCAGCAGAATTCTAAGCTCAAACCTAGTACTGTTGCACCTAAATTTGTAGCTGCACAAAATTCAGGAACTCAGAAAACTGACAAATTTGTTAGAACTGACAATAACTCTACCCATCCTTGACTTAAAACTGATAAAACTGTAAAATCAGTCAGTGGCAAATAGCAAACTCAAAGATTCTACCTAAAGAATTAGAAGGCTAAAAAGGGCAGAACTGATCAGTGATCAGTTAAAAGAACATTCAAGTCTTATCCATCTAAGAATGCTAATCAGTCATGGAATACCAAATTCAGGGGGAAAGGAAGACTATTTCCTAATGATGAAGACTGGAATGCACCTATGATCACAAAAAGATCATATCAGTTTCACTAAACAAATGAACAAATTACTGTTAGACCAAAACAGCAAATTTTTGTGAAAACTTACTTTGCTCAATCAAAATATCAAGAAAGGTATAAAGCTAAGAATCATAGAAACTCAAAGACTAACCTAAAAGGACCCAAGCATATATGGGTACCAAAATTCCCTTAATTTGTTTTGCAGGAGGAAGTCAAAAGCTGAGAGGACTGAGAACTTGTCGTTTTCAAAAATAAGTTGTGTTCTCAACTGTGGTTTAGAAATGATCAAAAGGACGACTGACTCAAGCTTTGGATAAGATCAAGCTGAATCTTTACAGCTGGAGATACATCGTATCTATTGCATTTACTGTTACAAGCTACAAACAACAGTAAAGATGTGACCTTCATTCATCTCAACCGTCCATCTACTCCACTCACCATTTTTTCGCGATCTCAACGCCAGATGTAACTTAGGACAAGACAACCACACAAAAATTTCTAACTACCCTTTCTACCACTTATAAATACCTTCTTATTTTCTTTACCTGAATTCTTTACTCTCAATTTTCTCATAATCCTTACTCAAATTCATAGATATTTCCGAATTCTATTCAACCTTCAGAAATCATGTCTTTTACTCGAGTTGAACCTGGAATGATCATCTCTCTCGATCAATATATTGCAAGATACACATATCAAACTCTAGCCAAGTTGATAGCAGAGAAAATCCAAAAAATCAAAGGTCTGGAGCAGGTGTTCAACATTAATTTGAAGAGTGTGTGCATGGACTGAATTGGTTGCTTCTATGAGTTTGGAAGAACAGACATAGAAGAAGAATACGTTCACACCTACATCACCTTAGTAAATGAGAAAGAATTCAAGGTTACTGAGCATCTCATTGTAGATATCTTTGGGTTTGAAAAATCTGGATTCACTTCATTGTTGAAAGTTACAAAAGAACAAAGAGAAAACCTTTGGAAAGGCATTGCAATAATTGGAGATTCAAATGTGTCACTGTCTGGATCAACAGGGCTACTCAAACAAGAATTCAACTACTTCACCAAGATGTTGGCTAATTGTGTAATTTGGAACGTAGGAAACTTTAGTAATCTCTTTGGCACAAAGATAGACTTACTGTATGTTATCTGGTTTAAAGAAGATTTCAATTGGAAGAGATATATTTTTTATCAGTTGATAGCACAATCTTCTGAAGTACCTAAAAGGAAAACTGAAGTTAAGAAAGGAAGATTTTATCACAAAAATACTCTTTCACTCCTGGCTCAAAGAATTATCGATCATTTTAGGATTGCAAAGAGAAAGGAAACTGAGGTTGTTGGTGGCAAAATCGCAACAAAAGATGAGAAGAATAAATCTGAAAAGAGGAAAGTTGAATGTTCTGGAGCTGAACCTAAGAAGAAGAGAAAAAGATCAACCAAGAAGAAAATGACAACTGGAGAAGCAATAGAAGACTTTGAAAAGTTAAGAGGAAAGAAGAGAAAACTGGAAGAGTTAGAAAAAGCCAATACTGTGGCATTTGCTGAGAGAGTTTTGGAACTCTCACAAGCAAAATCTGTCACATCAGTTGTTGGGAGTCAAGCAAAGAAACCCGAAACCGAAGAGACCCCTACAAAACCAGCTCTTACTGAGAAAGAAGCGGTTATTGATGAAGCTGTTGAAGAAGAAGTTGTTCATTCACTGCCAGTAGCTAACACTCAGGGAGAACAAACCCTGAGAACTAACTTCGATGATGAAGTAACTGACAGTGATGAGGAACTGATTTGACCTGGTGTATTGGATATGCTCAACTTGATAAATATAACAAAAACCACACCACAAAAAATAGCATCTAGAATAGAGTATGAAGAATCGATCAGAGAATTGGAGAATTCTCAAGAAAGAGAAGGTGTTGAGGTGGAATCTAGACCAGTACAAGCCATCACTCTGGATGAACTTGTTAATGAAAATGAAACTAAAAATGAACCTCAGATAGATGTATCAAGAAAAGAACCAAAACAAGTTAAAGAACCTGCAACTGAAATCAAATGTTTACTAGAGAAGGAAGCTGATGTTGAAAAGAAACTAGAAACTGAGTAGGCTACCTCAGTCCCAGTAATTGGAGCTGAATCGTCCGCCATCCTAATTGTTGCTGAGGGGGAAGCCAGCAAAACTGAAATAGGGAAAACTGAAATCGAGAAAGCTGGAACTCTAGCTGAATCCATCCAGGAGATTCCTAGACAAGCTGAAGAAATTACTACCCAACCTGATTCGTTTGATGATATTGGGAAACTGATTGAAGCTGACTATAGAAGACTTGATGATTATCGACACTGGAAGTTCAGTTCAATCCATAATCAAAGAAGTCAGCTTGATGAAATAGAAAACACAGAAAAATGGGTTTTTGACTTATTTGATATCACTCATCTATCCCAACTTATCAACACTGATGAATTTTTTAGCATTGGCTACTCACTCATCAGAAACAGTTATTGGAAGAAAACTGCTAGAGAATGAGGCTTTAAATCAAAGAAAGATGATAATGACGACGATGATGACTCATAGGGAGACCTTGATTTACAAAAAGGGATTCTCACCTCACTTCAAGAAAAAGAAACAATCAAAGCTGCTACTAAGGAAGGATCATCGGAAGAAAGTTCAGAAGGAAGTGAAGAAACTGAAACTAACTCAGTTAGTCTGCCTGAAGATCATGAAATGGAAGGTTATCAGTCAGCAACTGACAAAGAAGTGCTTGCGATAGAAAAAGATGAAGCTGACCAAGCTAAGGCCAACATTAATGAAGAGGAAACTGATGATGAGTTTGATGTGAAACTGTCACCGGCAAAAGAAACTGACCCTTCCACTTTGGAGAAAATCAGAAAGGAGTCCAAAGAAAGAAGAATGTCTGAAGGCTACAAGGAAAAACTGAAAGATATCATCTCTCCCTTGTCTAAAGGAAGGAAAGAAGCTGAGAAAGAATCTGAAACTGGAAAAGACAAAACCGAAAAGACAGCTGAGATCAAGACTATCAAGAAAGATGTGCCTACACAAGTTGAACTCATCAAGTTTCATTTTAATGAACTTGTTAAATTAAAGAATGAAGACTTAGGCGTCTTTGGAAAGGTACTACAATCCATGGAAGGAAGCAAAAATGAAAGATCCAACATGGAAAAGGTCTTAAGCAGTGTTAAGGAGGATTGTCATGACACTTTAATCTCAATCAGGAAGACAACCATAGAAACTGATGCCAAAAAAACTAAGATTCAAGAACGTCTGGTGAATATAGTCAGAAATATGCATGACAGAATGCTTCTACTGGAAAATTCTATGAGAGACACAGTAGTCGGACAAACCATTTTGGCATCAAATCAGCAGTACTTAAATTCCTAAATCAGGATCTTAATCAATAAAGATGATGCCAATAAGGGGGAAAGTTTGGACCTCTTAAAAGTCAATGCAGTTGAAATGCCCCAAGTTCTTGAAAGAATTGATGATAAATTGGTTGAACTGAAATAAGCCAGAGGAGATTTCACTGATGAAGAAATGGAGCTAATCTCAAAGTTCTCTGAACCAACTGATAAAAGACTTGGCCTTGATTCAGAACTCTACAATCTTTTCAAGAATTGCCTAGAAAGGAAGGAGAATCTAGATAACAAGCCATGGAAAGCTTTTTAATTATTCAAAAGGTTCTAGTACACTATTAATAAGCTGACCAAATGGGAAAGAAATGGTACTCTAGATAAGGCCTCAGACAGAGGTGAAGAAACTGACTCTGAGTTTGTACAAGACTTACTGAAAACTGGCACAAGAGAAAGATTAAGAAGGGTTGTGTTCTTATTTGATTTATTATTCAAAAGCAAGTTTTTCAGCAATCAAAACATGGTAGATTCATGGAACATATAGGCTAATATTCATGGAATCAAAAGCACTGCAACAAATACTGCCATGAAGGAACGTGCTGAGATCTATGACAGCAAATCTAGTGAAGTTAGTCAAGGGAAAGGAAAATAAATTGTGACCTGAATTTTATTTTCATGTGTTGTACTTTAATACTCTTTGTTGTAACTCTGTACCATCAATAAAATACTCAGTTTCTCAGTTCTTTGTGTTTGATTAATTTATTTTGTCCTTATCTTATTGCATTGCTTTTAAGGATGGTATTGACATCATCAAAAAGGTGAAATTATTGGAAATAAAATTTATGTTTTGATGATGACTCATCAGTTATTCTGTTATTGTTTTTAAACCCCATTGATGAAGTGTCATAACTAGCTGTTATAGTGCAAAGCAAAAAGATGACTAGAAATCAATGTATAGGATTTTAATAGAGTCTGATATTTGTATAGGCACTGTAATAGTTCTAGGATCAGAACTGGGAAAATGAGAAACAGACTTGATGTCACTTAGTACTGAGTTTACAACTGAAGTTATTAAACTGACTTAAAGTACACAAATGAAGAATTGAAGAAGGTAGGTTCACTGAGGGACACATACTCGGTTGACTTATCTAGAGGCTGAAGAACTGAGGGTTCAAACTCAGTTATGGGATAAAGCTGAGACAGTAAAGTTAGAATTCAGGAAAGTCTGTGGTGACCTGAACTAACTTTATGGATCTTAGAAGAAGACCTAAGATACATAAGGACAATGTTATCATAGTTGATTTATGAGTTATGGTGTACTCTGATTATGTCAATTGTAATCAGATGAAAAATGGAATACTGAGTGTTTGAAGAAGAGTAAAAATTCAGTTAATGCTTTTAAGCTAAAAACTGACTAAGACCAGTTTTCATGCCGAGGTCAAAGAAATGAAAACTGAAGAAAAGCTGATCATTATAACGCAAGCAATCTTATTGGACGCACAGAAATGTCAGAAGGGACACTAACATTCATCAGGACAAGCCGGACCACTAACGGATACAAGAATTCAAGTTCTAACGTTCGATTTCATCTAACCGTTGGAGAAACCCCTATAAATAGATCCTTTCTACCTCATTAAGAAGTACGGAGTTCTAAGATAAATTGTATTCAAGTGAGGGGGAAATTCGATCAAAAAGAACTCCTGCTGTGCACGTTATTGCAAGATCAAGATCAAGATCAAGAAATCTTCAAGTGTTCATAAGCATTAAAAGAAAGATCAAGAACAATACTAGAAGAGAAACAAAGATCCCGACCATATTATATATATCTAGAAGAAGCTCGAAGCACAATTGAATCATAGTTATTGATTCAAGTCTCAACTTTGATTTTATCAAAGGTTCAGACTGTGAAACACCATAAAGGTTTGAAGGACAGTTGAGTGCAGTCAGGAAGACTGTGTTTGTGTATAGCTGGTGAAGAGGCAATTCTACCCTTCAAGGACCAGTGTAGCAAGCTTAGTTCAAACAGCAAGTCTACATGTTGAAGACTAAAGCTGGGAGATTGTGAAGCTAAGGATTAGTGAAGGACAATCAAGTGTTCAGAATTTACTTTGTGTCTTGTAACTGTAAACCTCAAGAACATAGTGAATTTGGCCTCCTACATCACAGGAGAATAGAGGACTGACAGGATTACACAACCTGGAACCTCTATAAACTCTGTCTTATTTACTTACTTACTTTACGCATTTAAATACTGCATCTAAGTTTACATTGCACCTGATCACAAACTCTGCAAACATAAGAAACTGAGTCAGCAAAGCATTGCATTTCAGTTAAACAAACTGATAAACTCTAGTTTCAGTTAAAGGCTTAAACTAATCTGCTACCGGTTAACTCAGTTAAGGATAAGTCAGTTCTGACTTATACTCAGCTAAGTTAGCTTAACTCCACACAAGTTTAAAGCTGAACTCAATCGCTCAAGATTTAGTTTACGATCGCTTTTTTGGGACAAGTTTATTCACCCCCCCCCCCCCCCCCCCTCTAAACTTGTGTCGGCCTTTCCAAGGGACCAACGGTCATCGAATTAGCGACGGAATATAGCGACCAAATTAGTCCGGCACACATTTGTCACAAATAATGGCATCTGAATTGGTATGAAGATTTTGCAACAAAAAAGTTACCGTTTATCGTCATGTTCATATTTTGTCGCATTATCCTCACATTCGCTTGTAAAAATAATTTATATATATTTTGTCACTCATTCATCGTAACATTGCTACACATCATTGTCCTTAAAATTTTGTCACAATTTTTGTCGCTACTTAAAAAGTAAACATAAATGGGCTATTACCTATTAGTGATGAATTAGCAAGGAAGGTTTGTGACAAAATAGTTACTGGTCTTTTGTCATGTACATATTTTGTCAAAATATCGTCGCAATTTTGTACAAAAGTAATTTTTTTATGTTTTGTCACTAATTTATAGGAATGACGTCACAAGTTCTAGCACAATATTTCTGTTTTGTGATTTGTCACTAAACCATTGAAACATTGTCACAAATCACCAACGGAATGCATAATGTGCATCGGTCTAGTGGTAAACTAGACTATAACTTGGCATGGAGACCAGAGTTCGAACCCCGTTAGGGAAAAATAAATTAATTCACTAACGTAATATTTTCACAACTTTTTCATCATAAAATTGACCTGAATTAGTGGGTAAATAGATGTGGACAAAATTTTCCAATAATGATGAATTAGATACAATGTTTTTTGCGACGATAACACTTTATCGTAGATTTGTCACAAAATATGGCGCCGAAATTTGGCGAGAATGTTTGCGACAAAATGGTGACAAAGAGTTTGCGACGTACATTTTTTGTCGCGTTATCATCATGATTTGTTGTAAAAATATTTTTTTGTATTTTGTCACGGAATAGTAGGAAATATGTCGCAAATTAGTGACGAACTATTTTTGTCACAAATCTCCGTCGCAAATCCGTGAAATTTTAGTAATGCTAGAAAAGACTTCCATTGGATTCACAGCTCTATAACATCTTAAATACCTTACCAGTGAAAGAAAATGAAACCATAGAACAAGCCATGGAAAATTTTCTCATGATGAAGAAGGTTATTGTTCATTACATGAAGAAGTTGACTAAATGGGAAGAAGGTGGAAGAATAAAAGAAGCTGAAGAACATGCTAATGATGTTGACTTAGCATCTGCCAGAGAAGTACTGGATAAGCTTACAACTGAGGAGGTGTTAAGAAAGAATGTGCTGGGATTCTCTATTCTGTTTAGAACGAATTTTTTTGGAAGACACATCATTGTCACTTCATGGCAGATATGGGCTAGCATCAACAATTTTGAATTCGATCCAGTCTACAACACAATGAAAGAAGCTACTGAAGAATTTGACAAAAATATGGCGGAATTGGAAAAAGATGAAATGAAGACAGAAACTGAGAAGAAAACATATTTCACTTAATTCTACTTGTTGTATTATATTACCTGTGTAACTCAGTTGATCATCATGAATAAAGTATCATTTCTCTCTATTTTGTTTTTTTTTTTTGTTTGTATTGTTTTACCCGTATCTTCTTGCATTTCTTTTAAGGAGGGTATTGGCATCATCAAAAAATGGGAAATTTTTGGAAATAAAATTGTTGTTTTAATGATGATTCATCATTTGTTTAGTTGTTCTTTTAAACCACATTGGTGAAGTGCCATAACTAGCTGTTATAGTGCAAAGCCAAAATATGTCTAGAACTGAATGCATAGGATTTACTAGAGTCTGATTATTGTATAAGTTGAATCAGACAAGCGCTATAATAGAATAAATTCAAAACTAAGAAACTGAATTTGGAAAACCAACCGAGTGTACAAACACAACTTGTCATTATCTGAAACTGGAAAAGATAAGTTCGCTGAGGGATCAAACTCAGTTGGCTTATCTATATAAACTGAAGGCTAGGGGGACAAACTCAGTTATGATGAACTTAGGGACACATACTCAGTTATTGAAGATTGAATAACTGAGGGCTCAAACTCAGTTATGAAGATTATAAGCCGAAACTGTAAAGTTATAACTCATGTAAGTTTGTGATGGCCTGAACTGACTTTATATTGGATGAAGACCTAAGATACATAATGAAAATGATATCTTAGATGATATGGATTTATATGGTGTACTCTGATCAAGTCAATAAAGATCAAACGATTATAAAGCACTAAGTTTTGAAAAAGAGTAAAAACTCAGTTAATGCTCTAAGAACTGAAAAACTCAGTTTTACAAGCTCAAAACTGATTTACCCCGAAACTTAGCCTCAAGCTGAAGTTATTTTATAACTGAAGAAAAATGGAACGATAGAATCAAACAATTTGAGTGGTTGCATAAATGTCAGAAAGGACACTGACACCTAACGTATATTAGTAGGACCACCAACGGTTATAAGAATTCAAATTCAAACTTTGAAGAAACCCTATAAATACACCACTTTTACTTCAAGAAGAACTGCAGAGTTCTGAGATCTTAAATCATAAAAAAAAAAACCAGAATCAAGAGGAAAAGTGAATTTAAATAACTCCAGCTACATACATTATTGCAAGATCAAGATCAAAATTCTTCCAATTGTACCTGAAGAATTCAAGGAATTATCCAGATACAACAAGACTTGAAAGAAGTAGAGCTCATTGTGCATATCATATATATCAAGAAGAAGAGGCTCTCACAAGTTGAATCTGATGTCGTATATGATGTCGCTTATACTAGAAATGTACTAGGTCAAATTATAGCATAGCAACGGCGAATCAAGGTCGATCCCATAGAGACAAGGCAACTCAAGTATAAACGAATCTAACCTAATGGAGAAGCAAATACCGTCATTGACTAACAATAACATAGAAAGAAACGTGGTATTCCTTCCCGCCCCCACCTATCTACTAACTTCGTGTAGTTAATCCTTATGTTTACTTCCCCACCTAATTTCCCTAAATTAATCAAACGTTTTAATTCAGTTTAGCTACGGGTGCAATCTCCTAACCCTATCTACTTCAAATGTAAGGATAGTAGATAATCTATATGCAACTAACCTCCTTCGTTGGTTGTATTAGTTTATACACAATAAGTTTTAGAGATGCCAGCTCGAGACCAAAAACCTCCCTAAGCAGCTATCGATTATGACTAGCACGTTCCTACGGATCCATCAAGACTTTGTCCTAATTAACACATCACTAAAAGTCCTTCATGTTAATTTATGATATACGAATATTAGATTGGAAAGACCTAAGTAATCATTTTAAATAATCATGTCGATCAACGTAGCTCACACTGAATCTCCATATTAGGGGACCTAAAAGTTGCCACGATTAATCGGTAACGACCGCCGATTAATCGGGGGCGTCGGTAGCTATTCTGGAATCTACATTACAATGTTCTGATTAATATAAGTAAATTATTGGGTAGTTAAAAATGCAGATTAACTATAACACATAAATACAAGTAGATCTACCATAATAAAGACATAAAGGAACGTTCAAAGATTCATACCTTCGGTTATGGAGATCTAGCATGATCTAATCAAGCTAGAGATGGCACGGAGGGAAGGAAACCAGAAAATAAATCACCAAAGAGCTAAAGAAACTTTAATTCATAAAACTTTATCAATGTTTATGAAAACGTATCAAAGTATATATGATGATTATGATGATGAAATTACAATCAGTATTTGCGGCTTTATATAGATGCTATAGCCGACATATGGCTCAATAAAACCCTAACTGACCTAGTAGAGGCGACAGACACCGGTTTCATTTCTTCCAAGGCCTCGATTAATTGGGCATGGCCCGTGATTAATTGGGCCAGTTTTTCTTCCTTTTTTCTGGCAGATCTCTTCTTGGACTTTCTCCACTTGGCCCAATGCCTTCCTTTCGGTGCAGATCCATTCCTAGTTGCTCCAGATTTTGATACATCCTGAAAAATTTATAAAACAAGGCCAAACCGTACCAAATCCACGGGATAATAACATAGATGCAGAATCGTAAACTTAGGAACATACACTTAGTATTTAACACATATTCCTTACAATAACGAGCCTATCTATCTTCTCTCAAGCATAATTTGGGGTATATAAAGGTCCATTTAATGGTCGTATTTAGGCGCTATCAACTACCCCCCATTTAGCTTTTGATCGTCCCGAGCAAAAAAGTGAAAAAAGAAACAATGCTTCACATAGCAAGGATTAAAATCATGCCAAATTATATCCATCAGTAACATATTAAAAAAATATTCATGTCATGAACCAATGTGTGTGTGCAATAACTCTCAAACAACAGTGACGCATACAGAATCACATTATAGCAACAAGGATTTTAGGCAAAACATATATCATGCATCATTCCATAAGTTCCCCATTAATCATCACATACCAATGCATCAATGTGTCGTGTGATAAATCTTTTGCGATAGTGCATTCAAGAAAATAATGAATTTATAGAGACCCACAATCCTTACTTATCAATGTGCACACTCGCTCCTCTTGCTTTCAGACTTAGGCAAACAACATGAAACCTTACTTGGGCCGGCGGAGACGGTACCATTAATTATACATATATTTACCCCGAATGGTTCTCAAGAGATGATAGATAGGCTCGTTATTATGTGGAATATGTGTTAAATGCTATGTGTGTGTTTCGAGGATCGTAATTCTGCATCTATGCTATTTTCCTGAGGTTTTGGTACTGCTTTGTCTCGTTTTGCATGTTTTATAGGATGTACCAGACCTGGACCATTGGAGAACGGATATAGACTAGAAGAAGTATATTGGGCCAAGTGATTAAAGTCCAAGAAGAAGTCAGCTGAAGAAAAAGAGGAAAAGTTAGCGCGGTTTACCGAGGGCTAGGGCTGGTAAACCGAGGACTTGTGGAACACGAAATTGATTATGCCGCATTATCTAGGTCAGTTAGGGTTTTGGACAGTCATAAGTCGGTCATTGTATCTATATAAGGCCGCATCTATAGATTATTACGTAGTTCTTCATAAGTTTTCAAATACATTGTACAATTTGATGAAATAAAGTTATTCCAAGCTTTTGAGGAGTTATTTCTAGTTTTCTACCTTTCTCTACCATCTCTAGCTTGAGTAGATCGAGCTAGATGTCCATTGTTGAAGGTATGAAGCTTTGAACCTTCCTTTTTGTCTTCAATATGGTAGATCTGTTCGTATTTATGTGTTTTAGTTAATCTGCATGTTTAAATACCATATGATTTACTTATATTAATCGTATGTGAGCAATATAGATCCAGGGATAGGAGAAGCTGACCCCGGTAAACCGGCAGTTATACCGGTTTACCGAGGCATTATTTAGACAACCTAAAACCGGGATTCACTACAGCTAAATTGATCGACAGGTTTAATTAACAATGGGTTAGATCTGGCCAATCTGCTTATTGTAATCGTAAAACTAGCATGAAATATGAATAATGATGTGTTAGTTTGGACATAGTCCGATGGACCCTAGGAACATGCTGATCAGTGTCGACAGCTGCCTAGGCGGGTTAGCGGTATGAGTTAGCGCTTGATATCGGCAATTCTAGTTCTTTATGCGTAGGGGCTATTACGGACCAATTAAAGAGGTTAGCTTGTATATAGATTGTCTACTACCATTGTCGGGGTAGATATGGTTAGGAGTTTCACACGTAGATGATGATAAATAAGTCAAACGCTCGCTCGATTTTTCAAGGAAATTATGTGGGGAAGTAAATGTAACGATTAACTAATCCAAGTTAGTAGATTGGTGAGAAGATGGGGAGAAATACCACATTTTCTTTATGTTTATTGTTGGTCTATGACCGCCTACATGTTGCTTCTTAATTAGGTTAGCATTGTTTATAATTAAAGTTGCATCGTCTCTGTGGGATCGACCTTGACTCGCATTAACTATAGTACGATGTACCTAGTATTCTTGCTAGTAATATCGACGTTAGTGACTTACACACGATCAAGATTTTTAGCGCCGTTGTCGGGCATAGTGGCCAATTTTAAAGATAAATGTTTTAATTCTGATTAAGAAGTTGTTTTTATTTTATTTTATTTTATTTTGAGTCTTTAGTCATTCTAGATCAAACCTGCACTTGTTAATCTGCCAGAATAAGAAATTTTACGTCCGGTTTACCGAGGGTTACCTCCGGGTTACCGAGGCCAGAAAAATCGAATTCTGACTGCCCCTGTTATTCTGTGTTATTCCCTGTTGATTTTTGTTAGTAGGTCCGCAACAATTGGGATCATACCCAATTGAAGCGGAAGTTGCTAATCCTTTTTTCTGTTTTATTTTGTCTCTTTCGCAGGAAGATCAGAACACTTCAGAGATTCGATCAAACCGGAGTTGAAAAAGAGCAAACAAGTCAAGTGATATGCCTTGGAAAATATTGAACATTGCACCAATTTCCATGTACCCTGGATCAGAAGCCAGGGAGCATTATGAAGCTATTAAGAAGCGGGTGGAAAAGAGAAAGAAGCAATCAAGCAAGAGCCTGAAGAGAACTTAAAGGAATATAATATTTATCGTCCAGGTGAGTTCCCTATCGAGTTATTTGAAATATCATCTTTGGATTATGATTCTGATGATCCTGAGAAGGATCCTGACACGATGTTCTCTGACCCTAAGGAGACCCTGGCACGTTCCGACTCCAATCACTATTAATGGTTTATAAGTAGGATTAGGTCTCTGCGACTCTGGCTCGAGCTACAACATTCTACCTTTTTCCCTCTGCCAAAAGATTAAGCTTCCGGTCATTATGAATCAAACCAGAACCATGAATTTTATTGATATGACTAGAGATATGCCTGCCGGTCTGCTTAGGAAGTGCACGATTAAGGTAGTAGAATTCACTTTTCTAATTGATTTCACGGTTATAGACGTACCAGAGGACCCAAGTGCTTAGTTTTGTTAGGAAGACATTTCTTAGCGACAAGCAGAGTAGTCATGGATTTTGATAATGAGGAGATCACATTGAGGTGGAATAATGATGCAATATCATTCAAAATCTTAGAGCCCCTAGATAATCGGCCGAAAAGTTGCAAGATGGCTTATGATTCCGGAAAGGTAGAAATTATGGAGATAGAGAAGGAGGGGCATAAGCATCAAGAGGTTGTAGTAGAAACCGTTGAGCAGGAGTTTATGAGTCTAATGCTTAGAGAGAGAGAATATAAGGACCACAACAAGACGCTCACAGAAGCTAGTCCTTCCATATTGCGTAGTGATGGATTAGAGCCTAAAGTGGAAAACATGGATTCCTTGGGTGTAAATGGGAGAGGCGTGCTAGGAAGAGAGCTCAAAAAGGTTCTATAAAGATACAAACCTCTAGAGCACAAGTCTTGCATCATCAGTTTCTTCATTCTTCAGTTCTCCGGCTTGATCAACAACGTCCTTGGCTATGTTCAGAACTCCTCTATCCGAAGGAGATTCATAACCTTTTCGTTCTGATTCCACTTTGATTTTGATTCAGAATGAGTCTCTGAATCTGATGCATTAGATCTATCAGTTTCCTTTGATTTTTGTCTGTTGAGATGCAAGAATTCATTTTGTAAGTTTGGATCTCCCTGAGAGGCATCATCATCATTATCATCATCTTTCTTCTTGGTTGAACTTGAAGGACCACTTCCCTTTCCTGTTAGGTTCATTCAATGTCTGTTTCTGATTACTGAGTAACCCTGGCTTAGAAAATAATTGGCATCAAACAATTGTGCAAGATAAGTGATGTTATAAAAACCAAACACCCATGCTTCTTCATTTTTCATTATTTCACTATCTTCTACTTGATTGGCAATAGAAGTGAACTTCTAGTAGTGATATGCATCTAGACCTCTGCAATCAGCTGCAATCCTTTGCGCAATATCAGTTGTAGGCACAGTCTCAGTTTTTGAGATGATATTCTTTGATGTGGAAGCAACTTCAGTGATACCAGGGGCTTAAATATCTGGAACAGAGTTGATAACTTCCTTGGCTTCAGTTTTGCCAGTTTCTTCTTCAAAAACTTCTTTTTGACCAGCTTCTTCAGGTTTAACAACCTGTCCTTCGTCAACTTTTTATGTGGCTTCTTCCATAGGTGCATTTACTTGATTCACCTTAGTTTCTACCTCAAGATTAACTATTTCTTGTTGAGCAAATTTTTCAGCTTCTCCATTCATTCTAGACTGAGAAACTTCAGTTTCCCTGACTGAATCTTCAAACGCTATTCTGGATGCTGATTTTTGTGGGGTAGACTTCGCTTTTTCTAAAAGATTCAGCATTCTTTCAATATCAGGTGTAATCTCATCATCTTATTCTTCAACATCTTCATCAAAAACATCAGTTTCCACAACTGGTTCCCCCTGAATGTCAGCTTCAGGTATCTCCAGAACTGATTCTTGTGGTTCTGCAACTGCTTCTTTAGTGACATTAGTTTCTTGTGGCTTGGTGGGGGTTTACTCATCAATTTTTGCCTTCTTACCTGATCGGCTTTTAGTATCTGATAGAATAGACATTGCTGGTGAGGCATATTTCCTCTTTTCACGATATTCAACAGTTTCCTCCAGCCTTATTGTTCTATCTTTCAGTTGTTCAAGTTCTTCTTGAACTTCTTCTGTTGCGGGAACTTTCTTGGTCGATTTCTTCTTCTTTTTCTTGGGTTCAGCTTCAGATGTCTCAGCTTTCCGCTTAACTGACTTGGTCTTCTCAGCTTTGACTGCGATCTTCCCATCTACTATCGCGGTCAATTCCACAGTTGGAACATCAAAGTGATTGAGAATTCTATGGACCAATAAGGTCGGAGTCTTTGTATGATAGAATCTTCCTTTCTTGACATCAGTCTTCTTTCTTGGCTTTTCATATGTAAAATGACTTACCATCTGATTGAAGATGTATTTTTGCCAATTGAAGTTTTCTTCAAACCAAAGCATAGAGAGAAAATCTATATTGGTGCCAGATAGATTGCTGAAATTTCTAGCACTTCCAATAACACATTTGGCTAACATCTGTGTTAAGTAGACTAATTCCGGTTTTAGAAGTCCAACCTTCCCTGACAAGGATACTTCTAACTTTGATTCTTTTGCAACTACCTTCCACATCCTTTCTCTCTGTTCTTTGCTTAATTTGATAACAGATGTATAGGATGGTTTATCAAAACCAAAAATCTCTGCTATGACATCCTCAGTAACAGTTATTTCCTCCATTTTCATAGAAATCCTCAATGCTTTCCAAGAATACATTCTCAAGGTTTATGTTGAAAACAGCTTCTATACCTTTGATTTTTTGAATTTTCTCTGCTATTTGTTGGGAATGTTTTGAATTATCGAACCTCTGGATATATTGAGCTAGTGAGATGATCAATACTACTTCCACTCTTGTATCAGACATGATTTCTTAGAGAAAAATGATATTTTGAAGATTTTGAGGATGGAAATTCTTTAGAGAATGGAGGATAAACTGACTTTTTGTAAAGGTTTTTGAGTAAAGGGAAGAGAAGAGTATATATAGGGTTGAAGAGAATGGTTAGTTGAATTTGAAAGGGCTAGGTGTCTTGTCATAAATCTTGTCTCTGTTTTGAGATACGGAAAATGTGGTATTTGGTGGATATGGACGGTTACAATCAATGTAGATTAAAACTTTGTTGGCCATCGGTAGCTTGTATACGTCTGATACAATGTATCTCCAGATGTATCTCTTCAGTTTTAAGCTTATCCAGACATGAGTCAGTTTTAGTTTGGATTTTGAGAGCCAGTTTTGCTTTGATGGTCAGTTTTGCTATTCAGTTTTGAAAAGACTCCAGAACTTTGTTTTTGAGGAAGTCTGTTTTGATATTCCTCAAAAATCAGTTTTACTCATGCAAAACAGATTAAGATTACTTTGGTACCCATACGTTCTTAGGTCCTTTCTGGTTTGTTTTTGGATTAACTCTTGAAGATGGTTTCTTCTTGATTGAATTAATCTCCTTTTCGAGAGCTTTGAATATTTTAAAGATTGAGCTCATTTCTCTCATATATCTTTCTTGACCTTTTGATTTGTCAAACTTATTACTATTCTTATTGTTGGATGTATCAGTTTTTACATAGGTTTGTTGTCTTGAATTGACAGTTCTGTATGAAGGCTTAACCTTATGAGCTTTGTGAAACTGAGTTGATTTAGCAATAGGAGTAGGAACATTCCAATCTTCATCAGTAAGAAAGAGTCTACCTTTCACCCTTACTCTATTATCCCTTGAATAAAAATCATTATTTGGCATACCTGGTCTGATTGGCTTGTTAATTGACTTTTGGTCAGTTTTGCCATTTTTAGCATTTTGCTGAATTTTCTTGTAAGGTCTGTCAGTTTGATAAGTTCTTCTGACTGATCTTACAGTTGGTTCAGAAAAAGGCATTGCTGACTTTTTGTTAGTTCTAATAGTTTCATCGGTTTTCTGAGTTTTAAACTTTTGTGCAGCCACAAACTTTGGTGCAGCTGTACTATGTCCAACCTTAGAATTCTGTTGATTGTCAAACCCTAAGCTTAATTTGTCACCATATGGCTTTCTTGGTTTGAACTGAACTTATGAAGTTTGATCTGCTGATGATTCAGTGATATTAATCACTTTTGTTACATCATCACTGCACCAAAAAAGGTTTTTAAGGGCGTTTCAAAACGCCCTATATGAGAGTCTATTGGGGCGTTTTTAATCTTGGGGCGTTTCCATAGAACGCCCTTTCTGTCGACGTCGTAATAGGCAAAAACGCCCTAACACAACCCTGATGGGGCATTTGAAACGTCTTAACACAAACCTGATGGGGCGTTTGAAACGTCCTAACACAACCCTAGGGTGTTTGAAAACGCCTTAACGCGGCTACGATGGGGCGTTTGAAAACGCCCTTAACGACCGGTATTGATGCGTGTTCAAGCGCCTTTATTGAGTGAGGATGAGGCGATTTGAAATGTCATAAGAGAACCCTATTAGGGCATTCCAAAACGCCTCATCAGGAATTTTTAATAAAAAAAAAATTAATACCTTCATTTTCTCTCCTCTCTCTCTCTCTATATATATATATATATATATATATATATATATATATATATATATATATATACGTATATATATATATATATTCCATGCACATTCAATCCACTACTAAGCAACAATTAAATAAAGCTTCCAATACAATTGTTCTCAAGTGAATAAAAGTTGAAATTACTCTTAAGTCAATTAAAACATGCATTTAGAAAACAAATTACTCCGTGTCCAAATCTTCTGAAAGCTCTCTACTTCCTCTGCTTTTTGGATTTCTAGTGTCAAGGCATACCTGAGAATCAAACCATACCGAAGGTTTAGCTTTTTGACAATGAAGTTCACCTCAACTAACACAAATTTCTCCCATTTAAGATATATTTAACTAGTTCACCATAGCAGCAATACCTACCATATCTATGCCTCCATCCTTTTTCACAAATAGAGGAACATATTTGTGTTGTGTACACATTGACATCTAAATATTGAATTATTCACATTCAAACCAAAATCAGTTCAACTTACTCGGAATTCTTGTTGAAGGACGCAAAGTCTTTTTCGAGCACGTTTCCTCTTCAAAAAAAAAAAAAACAATAAACAACTCCAGAAGAAAAACACATACAAATAAAAAGCTATTGGTCATTCAGTATCATAAGATGAAATTTCAAAAAAGAAAATTAATCAAAACATAATTAAGAAAACTCACATGTAATGAAATAAATGAAAGCTTTATTAAAATTTGATGTACCAAAGATTCATTTTGACAACCGAGAGACTGTTTCCCAATTACTTTGAATACTTCTCTTTCAACATTTACTGCAAAACAAAATAACAGAGAGGGAGACTTTATGACAAAGTACGAGTCCGTATGGTTAAAGTATCCAACATTACGGTAACTTCAATGTAAATGTAAGAAAACGCATATATTCAAGGAAACATCAAGGATACATATACCTTGTCAATCTTCTTAATTCAACCACCGACAAAAAACCATAGGTATGTTTTTACAAAGTTCTCATCTGCTTTTTCGAGGCTATCAAGAACAGTTTCATCACTAACAAATGTGGCTTGCGAAGTTGCGAATTCAAACGTTCACGTACTGTTAAATTCCTACAAAGGTGACACAAGCAAAATCTTCAATGCATCATATGAAGAACAAAACTAAAAGATGATTGAGGCAAGAATCCAACACACAGCATAGCAAAACATTTGTGTAGATGACTAAATAAGTGATGAGAATGTGCATATAGAACCACTAAAACATAAATTAAGACTTATGATAATCGTGTCATTCAAACATCTTACAAACATAAAACATGTAGATAGGTTGATGATTTTGACAGGCAAAACTACCACGTACTATAAGAACCATACATAATAATACTTTGGATGGAAATGTTTTTATTGGAAAAAAGTGGCAAGCACTAGTAGAATTTAGATTAATCGACAAATAGCCGAAGTAACGCTGTTGTAAGTCCTCAAACGTGGATTTGCATACCTGACTTAGAAATGTAGGCAACTCTTTATTTGTGAATACAAAAACTACATGCCAGCAGGATAAATTGTTTACCTGTAGTTAGTTTTTGCATTTTTAAATACTAAATCAAAGAATTCAATTAACAATAATAATTGGCAAACTATTTGTGTATGTCAAAGTTACACGAATAAAAAGAACCAGCACCAAATGGCAACTTAAAAGTGACAAACATGAGACTATGGGGGGGGGTGTGGAAGGCTACAAAACAAACGACGACATTTAAAATAAAATAAAAAGTTCGTCAAAAGATACGCACTTCTTTTTTAAAAGTTTTTCAATGACGGGAGCCGAAATTGCTGAAGATGATGTAAATCAAGTTATCGAGCACCGTGTTCTAGGACAGAAGAAAGGAAACAAAGCTTTCTTAAGCATAGCTTATGAGGTAACTTTTGAGAATGAGGAAACCTTAGTTACATTTACAAATGAAAGAATTTTCCCAAAGGAAGCATACCAGGTCTAATTCTTCTTTGCAATGGAATGAAATGCTAATATGAACTCCAACTGAATCCATGTGGACCAAAAGGAAAAATTAATGAAATAACCACCTATTAAACTAACAGACACTTTGGGCCTGATCACATGGGACAAATGCAACAGGAACAGAGAACAAACATAAACAACTTAGATCAATGCAAGACTCAACAGATTGAACAAACTTTATACTGACATTAAACAAACTAGAACGTCAAGCAGACCAAGACTGACTTGCAAAGACACAGTCGGACAGATTATAAGAATGTGCCGACCAACTCAAACAATGTAGCAGATTGGCAACTCAGATATTAGAACATATCATGTATGCAAGACTCAGTAGCAAGGAAAACAAGTTGCTCATAAGAATTACCAAAATCAGCAAGACTGATTCGTAATACATAAACATATAGCATCCAGATTCAGGACAAATTGCTCAGTTAGACAGAACTAAGACACATGGCAACAGCTTAATGATACATATCAGATGCAAAACAAGATAACACAGGCTCATGCTTAGGCATATTCAAGGATGGTCTTAAGATACATTTTAAGTTAAAAATCAATCATGGCAAGAAGGAAAATAGGCCCTGATTAAAGATACTTTTGTGCACATAGAACCACTTAAAATGCTAGAAAGAAACTAAATAACCCTAGCTTACACTAATGAAGCAAAGACCAAAAGTAACATACGGCAAAAAAATACACTTAAGCACGAAGGAGATAGAACACTGATGATCTGTATTGGATTTTGCATCGAATAATGTGATACGATCTTTATGAAGACAACAGTAAGAGGGTAAAAATTACTTTATTGAAAATGAATAAAATAGATTCATTTAATTCAAGTTAAATCTGAACTGCAAATCAGGTCGAAACGAACAGATTTACGAGGTTGTTTGTGGGCGGCAGCGTTTCTTCTTGCACGCCTCTGCCGAGAGCTCAAACTCCATGCCTTATTATTACATGATTCATCTTCTCTAAATCATCCAACACACTGAATGATTTTTGCAATCAAATGAATTCAGAAATTTCATGTATGAAATATGAACAAATCCTAAAGATACCCTTGGGCAATCAATTGGCACAAGAGCAAAGAAAACAACAAGTAGAACATTACCTCTCTCAATTCAGTAGAGCTAACGGCGTAGATAGTAGCCGTCGCCGTGGCCACCGCGATTATTTCTAAGAAAGGAAGACCAATCTGCTGAAGCCCCTCCATTATTAGCTTATATAATTGTTTCACTTTTTAACCTTGTCAAATTAAATAAAAAAAAATGCTCGTAAATGAGCAAAAAAAAAAACCTGAAGAAAAAAAACAAAGAAAAGAAGAAGTTAAACACAAACACTTCTTGAGCGCAAATCAAAGCCAACAATCTCAATCTAAAATTGCACTTAGCCAAAAAAAAGAAATTAAAAAAAAAAAAAAGAAACAGGACATGTGAAGATTCGGCCGCTGCTAATTGCTATCAACTGGATTGTGGTGCGAAAGATGGAGGTGAAGAGCGATAGTCCGATTGTGTGGAAGAACGATAGTCCCAATTTTGTGTAGAGGACGGAAAAGGAAGACGAAGGGCAAAATGGGTGTGTCGATGGAGATGCCCTAGCTATTTTGTGGAGGAGGCGGGTGTTTTACTGAATGAAAAGTTGGGGAAAAATGACAAGGCGGGGCATTCTACCCGCTATTTAACTTTTTTAAAACGAAAAATAAAAGGATGGAGGTGATAAGGCGTTCATGAACGTCTTTTCAGTGAATAGTTTTTTTTTTTAATAATTCATTCTACTGTAGCAAAACGTCCAAGAATATCAAGCGCCCCTTTACGCATCTAAAAGGGCATTTTCTAATAAATGTCCTATATTTAATGTCTTAATAGCCGTATTTTGTAGTAGTGCATCCATAGAACTGACTTCTTGAGTTATTCTACTAGACTTGATAAGATTGATTTAGGCTTTAGATCTCAAAACTTCAGTTTTCAGTGAATCTCTTTCTTTCTTGACATTCTTGGAACTCTTTTGAATTTCCTTTAATTCCTTTAAGAGTATGTCAAGAGTTTCATTGAACTCTGAATTTTCTTGATTGTTCATGGCATTGGAACAGTTAAATGTAGAAGCATTTACCTCATAAGATTTGATTAATATTTTCTCAGGACTGACTTCTTCACATCCTTCAATCATGGCATGTTTTCCTTTGCTCGAATCATAGGTTCGTTAAGTGAGATCAGCTCCAAACAAGATGATTTCTTCATCACTTTCAGTGTGAGTTCATGGTCCAACACTGATTGGGAAGAGTTGAGCTTCACACACATTGTTTGGATTGACTTGTTCAGTGATTGTCTTGCTACTTGATTTGCTCATTGGATCTTCAATAAAAGCTTCAAGTAATTTCTCATGTGTATCAGCAACAAGATCCTGCAACTACTGTTGTATCCATAAAATCTCAAAAATGAACAACTAAGCAAACTTCTAAAGTGATCTTGTGAATCCATGATTCAAGTTTTTGAAAACGAGTGCCGGTTACTTCATACAAGCCAACAAATTGATAAAAATCAGCTATGGATCTTCTACAGAATAGAAACTCAGCTCTGATACCAATTGTTGGTCCCTTTGTAAAGGCTTGTGACAAGTTTAGAGGGGGAGTGAATAAAATTTTCCCTTAAAAACTTTTTATGTCAGTTAAAAGTATAAGATAACTGAGCTGAGATCAAGTCTGGTGACTGAATCAACAACTAAGTTAAATTGCAGCAGATAAAATCTCTTAAATCATTTTTAATGATCTTGATATCAGTTGTAAATTCCTTGGAAATATGTTGTGTAACTAAGTCCTTAACAGGTAGAATGGCAGTATCACTAAGTCTGCTCCACTGTTCCTTGAAGGGTAGGATTGCTCTCTTCACCGCCTCATCACAACAAACATAGTCTCCCCGACTCTGCTCAATCGCCCTTCACACCGGCTTGGTGTTTCACATTCTAAACCTTTGATTAAATCAAAGTTGAGACTTGAATCAAGAAAGTGATTCAACTTGTGATTTGAGCTTCTTCTTACGGATGTATATGATTAGCACAATGAGCTCTGAATTCTTTGAGTGTTATCTTGACTAGATGATTTCTTGAATGCTTCAAAAACACTTTGAAGATTTCTTGATCATGCAATTATGGATTAGCATGAGTTTTTTAACCTTGATCTTTCCCCCTTATTCTTGATCTTTCACAATGAATTAATCCTTAGAACTCTGCACTTCTTCTTGAAGTATAAATGATCTATTAATAGGGGTATATCGAACGTTTGAATTTGAATCTTATAGTCATTGGTGGTCCTGCTTAGTGCATGTCAGATTTGTCAGTAGCCGTTCAGATTTGTCAAGCATTTATCCAATTAGATTTTCTCGAGCTTCAACGTTCTGATTTTTATATAAAACTGATTGGATAACTAAATGAATCAGTTTTCAGTTTTCAACTGATATAGAGCATTAACTTAGGTTTATACTCTTCTTCAAGACTGAGTACTCTTAGTTCTTCATCTGATCTTTGTTTGTGAAATCATATTACAACATTTTATCTCCTACAATAACATGTTACAAAAGTTCTATCATTATCATAAACTCTATAATCTTCCTCTTTTGCTGTGTTTTCCTTTATAAAATTTTTGTCATAGTCTACTTGACTAAACTCATTTCATCTTCTGCATCTTAACAGCTTAGGTAAAGCATTGTTCTTTCTGTAAAAAGTTTCAAATTCTTCAAGGTCAGTCTTCATATGCTGACGTTTATCCTTCACAGCAAGTTTCTCAGAGATTTTTCTTTCCTTTCTATATTCCTTCATTTGTTGATCATATAGCTTGCTTGACAAAAATGTCCTTAGTGATTCTTCATAGGTCTTGTACTTGTATCTGAACTTAAGATGATGATACTTAGATACAAACTCATTCCATAGCTCTCTTGTTAGAGTAAACCTTCCTTCTTCAGGTATCGTGTACTTCTTGATAAGCTCTTCATCACTTAGTTCACTAGGTTCTGCCAAGATCAGTCCATGTGGTTTTAATCACAATTTTCTTCTTTGAGTTTTCCAATTTCAACTTCAAGTTTCAATTTGAGCTTCTTTTCTTCTTCTACTTCCCCCTTTTTTTCATCATTAAGTTGAATCACCAACTCATGTGTGAGTTTCTGTTGGTCTGCAATGCCAATTTGAGAAGTATACAGTTCCTTGAGTTGTGTCTTAAGACCAAAAAGCCTCTGATTGAGATGCGATTCTGCTTGAGCTTGAATATCTCAATCTTCTATTGTGGCAATCTCCAGCTTTTGCTTTAAATCCAATATCTCTGATGCTGAATTTGTTGAGACTTGAGAGATCTTGATTAAGTGTTTGCTTACTGCCTTATCAGTTTTCTATATGTAGTTCACCATAATCCTCCTTGTGACTACGTAAAACTTCCATTGACTTCTAAATCCGCTTCATGTCTTCTCCAGTCATGAACTCAATGGGGTCATCACTACCTTATATGTAGTTTGAGTTATAGGATCTAAAATCATTAAAGCTGTGTTGTTATTAGTCTTCATAAACTGAGATTTAACCCTCAGTTCTCCAGTATTCTAAAGCGAGTCGATCCCTCAGCCTTTTATGCTGAGTTTGTTCCCTCAGCCTTCTTTACCGAGTTTGTTCCCTCAGCCTTCAGTCTTGTAAATGACCAACTGAGTTTGATCCATCAGCGAATCATTTTTGGATATCAGTTTTAGTTTATGACTTTACTAAACTAGTCTATTTCAGTGTTTGTCTGATATAGCATATACAATAATCAGATTTTTAGTAAATCATTTAAATTCAGTTCTAGACATCATTTAGCTTTTCGCTATAACAACTAGTCTCAGCACTTCATCAATGGGGTTAAAACAAATAAACAAATAATAAAGTGATGAATCATCATCAAAATTAAATTTTATTTCATATGAGGTCTGATGCCTCTTATTTATAGGTGAATAAACCGACTTAGATAGCCCTAAAACTACCCATTGTCCATGAAAACACGTTTCCTGAAGCTTCTATGAGACTAGAGTTTGCGGCGACGGTCTCGCAATTGCGAGGGCATGTTCGCACTTTTTCCTTTGCCGACTTAGCTTGGAAGGTTCTAGAATGTACCAGGCCCAATTCTTTATCTAGTCTGCTCCATAATCCATCCAAACGCTTGGGCCAAATCTTGTTACCTGAAAATAGTCCAATAACACATGAAATAATATCAATTCTGAGAAAAATAATCGTAAATACCAAATACTCGATCATGAGCCCGACATAGATCATTCAACACAAATGGTTCATATTAACGGCCGAAAGCAACTAATATTAGCTTAGAATGGATTAAATGTTGATGCCATGATATGTATCATTTTAAGCATCATCAATGAGCGCCGATGCGTTAATGCTTAATCGCGTAAAGACACATGAGGTCGCGTTGAAGAGGATGGACTGGGCCTGTCAATTCTTAATCGCATAATGACATGTTTGTGCCGTGCTAAAGCATATGAGCCCGATACATCAATTCTTAGTCGTGTAAAGCCGCATGAGGTCGCACTAAAGCGGACAGACTGGGCACATCAATGCTTAATCGTGTACTGATATGTTTTTGCCATGCTGATGTATACAATCCCGATGCGTCAATCCTTAATCGCGTCAATCCGCATGAGGTCACGCTGAAGCAGACGGATTGGGCATGTCAATGCTAAATCACGTAATGACAAGTTTATGCCATGCTGAAACATACGAGCCTAATGCGTCAATGATTAATCGCATAAAGCCGTATGAGGTCGCACTGAAGCAGACGGACTGGGCATGTCAATACTTAATCACATAATGACATGTTTGTGCCGTGGTAAAGCATACGAGCCTGATGCGTCAATGCTTTATCGCGTAAAGCTGCATGAGATCACGCTGAAGCGGATGGACTGGGCATGTCAATGCTAAATCGCGTAATGACAATGCCATGCAGAAGCATACGAGCCCGATGCATCAATGCTTAATCGCGTAAAGCTGCATAATCGCATAATGACATGTTTGTGCCATGCTGAAGCATACGAACCCGATGCATCAATGCTTTATCGCGTAAAGCCGCGTAAGGTCATGCTGAAGCGGACGGATTGGAGGTATCAATGACCGAAAGCATAATGACACGTTTGTGGCCCTTTGGGCTTTGTGTAAAAAAATGACCAAAGTGTATCAAGGCTTGCAATAATGTGTTTAAAGAACATTTTTATTTCATTGAGCTCGCCCCGGCTTATAACTGGCTTGATCAAGCATTTACAATTTTGACAGAGCAAAGCTCAAAAGAAAAAATGTGCCTACTTTGCTGTTAATCCCTAGTGCTATGTCGTTTTTAGTGAATTTCTCGTCTTGCTGGGTGGGCTGGTGGATTAGTCTTAGTGTCATTTCCATCCTGCTTGTAGTGGTTGAGAGATCCGTGGGAGACCAATTTTTCAATTTCTCTCTTGAGTTGTTTGCACGATTCTGTGTTATTACCATGATCTTTGTGGTAATCACTACAAGAAGGATGAAGTGATTCGGTTTTATGACCGTGATCTTTATGGTAATCACATTATTTGGTGGCGTCTTTCCTTAGGCACGGGTCAGGCCTCATGTGATGAGGAGCGGGAAGGTCGTTTTTCACTTCGTGCATGATTTGAGCGAGAGGTGCGTTGAGCAAAGTGTAATGCTCTTCTATGAACTTCTCGGGCTTTCTGAAATCCCGATTTTGCCTAGCAATTTATTTGGACAGAGTAGTCTCAGCCATAGCTTTGCTCTTGCTTGGGGATGGAGGTGGTTGAGGCTCGGAAGTGCCATACTTTTAGGCTTCCCCGAGCATGCCTTGTAGGTTCTCTAGTTGGCGAAGGGCGAACTCGGATTTAGGCTTTACAAGCCCACTCTAGAAGCTGTTCATTATGACCTCATCGCTTAGTCCTCTCGTCTGTTCGTGCACTCTAGTGAACCGCTCCGAATAGCTTTGAACTGATTCATTCTCGCCCAGTCAGATCTCGTATAAGTCAGATTGAGTTTTTTCAGTTGGCCCACTGATTTGAACTCAGGGATGAACTTGTCCTGGAGATTTCCCTAAGAGTAGATAGACCTGCCGGGTAGGTCGCATACCCAATATGAGGATTTGTCTTGCATGCCACCCACAAAGGCAACGCACCGAGCAGATTCATTTTTGGTCGCCAAAGAGGCCTTGCTCTGGAATGATGACAGCCAATCGTAGGGGCAAGTGATCCCGGTATAGCTCTGAAAAGTGGGGTAATGTACCCCTTCAGGCACGGTGTCTAGGATTTTTTTGGTTGATGACATTTGTTCCCCAGGATAGGGCACATTATTTCCCCTTATTAGCCTTTTGCAGTTCCTCAACCTGCTTCCGGAGCCTGGTGATTTGTTCATCGAACGGGTTCGGGCCATGGTGCCTAACGCCACCCGCCGTCTGGAACCCTCATTTCAGTGACTAATTTTCCCTGTCGATCTCCTATCTTTGCTCGCACGCTCCTGCGAGAAGACTGGGCCTCGTCACTTTTCTCTTTTCATGGCAGTTCATCGTGCTGCTCGGGAACAGATCTTTGGTGATCATGGATGAGCATGTTCTCCCCAAGTCATTTGGTAGTGGAGCGGATGGTCCCATCTCGGTTGGTGTGATAGGAGGGAGGCCCATGTGGTTGAACTGGGAAGTCGACGTATCTGTCCGTAATAGGCAAATCTCAACGGGGGAATGAACTCACTAATTGGTGGTATTGGCTTTCCTAGGCAGATAAGCTCTCTATTGGTTTGATGGATCCTTTCATCAAAGGTGGCATGGGTGAGCAATACTTTCACGTCTGCCCAACTTTTCGGGAAAGGGCAGACGTGTCATTTTGCGAAAACGAAATATTATTATTTCTTTTCTTTTATGGGAGTTAAGTATTTAATTGATTATATATATATACTTTCAAAAATATGTATATGATTTAAAGGGAATTTCTGATTTTTGGTAATTAGGGATAAATAAGGAAAAAGGGATTTATGGGAAAATGGTATTTAAGGAAAATTGACACAGATTAATCTCATAACCTAAACATTAAATCAGAAATTCAGACTCCACACTTTTCTTTCTCTGCGTTTTGGGGAGAGAAAAGGGTTAGAAGAGTTTTCACAACATCTGAAGTGTTGTTTGATCGTTTTCAGATCAGAGTAGAGAATTGGAACCGTTGTGAGGAGGACACCATTTGGATTCAGCTTTGTTGGAAGGGCTGCAGATTTCTTAGGCTGTTTAGATCGGTTTCTGGCTGCAAATAGGTAAGAGGCTCTTCCTATGATCTCAATTATCGCTTATAGGGTTAGATCATGATTTAAGACGTTTCAATGTTAGAAGAATGCGCTTTTCGTTGATCAAAGGATCATAGATGCTATGGTATGTTTAGATATATCTATCTACGGTTTACTGTGCTTAATTTGGTGTTAATTAGGTTAGAAACGGATTAGAAATCACGTTTTGGGAAAAACCCAGGCAAACGGGCGTTTGCTCAAGGCAGACGGGCGTTTGCGATCATAGCAGCTCAAACGGGCGTTTGCACAAGGCAGACGGGCGTTTGAGATGAGAATTTTGAATCAGGATGTAGCCATTTTTTACGAACGGGCGTTTGGGGGTTAGTGGACGGGCGTTCGATGTCAAACGGGCGTCCATAGGATGTCAAACAGGCGTTTGACCTGTTTTACCTTTTTTTACTGTTTTATCGTTTCAGTGTTAAGGGTGATTTTATACGTTTTATAAGGATATATTTTATGTCAATTTCCCCCATATCTGGATGTTTTTCATAGAAATTGAGCTTTATATTGAAGTATTGAGCAAGTGATGTTTTTAATGGGTTAGTTGCGAAATTGTATGATTTATGTGTAAAATTGATGGTTTTATGTTGATTTGGAAGATACTACATTTTGCGATGTTTTAATGTGTTATAGGTACATGTTTGATGCTCAAATGAAGATCAAAAAGAGATAAGAGTCGAATTATATTGATGATAGAAGAGATAAGGATGGAATTGGCTAGAAGAAAAGAGATAGAGTTGAAGATTTCGAATTTGGATCTAGCTGAACTGGCGTCCAAGTCCCGTCCAGTCTGGACTGGCGTCCAGAATATTGGACTGGCGTCCAGGAGAGGAAAGTTGATTCAGAGAGTTTGGACGCTGAGCGGACGGGCGTCTGAAGCAAGTCCAGAAGAATGGACGAGCGTCCAGAGGAGCGGACGGGCGTCCTTGAACCGACTTAGCAGCAGCCGCCTCAGTTTTCTATAAATATCAGCGCGTATTTCAACCCTAAACATACATTATTGAGACCTATTGATACACAATCATTAGGAGAAAACCCTAGGCGGCCCCAGCCCCCTTAGGGGAGGCTGGGGTTGCGATTTTTCTTGTTTTATATTCGTTTTTTCTGTTTCATTTTGCTGTTTTATCTTGAATGCTTGGAGGCTGAGCAATTGTTCAAACGATGTGAATCCTTTTCAGCAGGTTTTTATATTTTCAATCTAGATTTGTTTTGTGATTTTTGATTAAAGTTGTATCTTTTCTATGCTTATGTGTTGTGCAATCGATATCGAGAGATGTATTGCTTGTTGATGTTTACCGTATGACGAGAGTCGGTGTAAACCTTAGATCACCATAGGAAAGATGAGATTTTTAACCTTGACATAACGAGAGTTGATAGGTTAGATATCTAGGTTGCTAGATTGAGAGATCTTACACCTTGTTTTGATAGCGTCGATCTTATAGATCGAGAGATGAAAGATTGATAGGCGAATTATCTACGAGAGTAGGAATTCATACCTTTAATAGGTGAACCACATCTTTAATTAAATCATCACAAGATAACTTTAGAGAGGGAATTAAGGGTTGCGGGATCGGAGGAATATTTGTTTGTTCGTTGTTCAATCACCATGATCATCGTTCCTATTGTTTGTTCTCGTTTATAGTTTTATTTATTATCGCTTTTATCCTTCCCGGCTTTGGGTGACAATCCTCTGTCCGGTTTATTTTATCGTTTTTAGTTTCGTTTTAGTAGTAACAACCTTAGGAAAATTAATGAACTAGATACCCCGATTCCCTGTGATCGACTCCGGTATTAATCGCTATGCTACGATCCCTACACTTGGGGAATACCGGATTTATAAATTTTATTACTTGTTTGTTTTGTTAGATAAAATCCGTGACAAGTTTTTGGCGCCGTTGCCGGGGAATCGGTGCGGTTGTCCAGTTCATTATTAATTTTTCTAAAGTTGTTCTGTTTTGTTTTTCGTAGGTAGTTTGTGTTATCTAGTGATTATTAATTTTTCATAGGTTTGTGTTTAGGTTCCAATTAGGGTTTTGTATAGCTTTCGTGTTTTGTTTGGACCTGTTTTCGTGTTTAGCAGCATTTATGTGCTTCAGTTTGAACGTAAACGGGCGTCCTGAGCTATGGACGCCCGTCCGTCCAAATCTGATCGTCTCTGTTTGTGTTTTGCCCAGGCAGACGAGCGTCCAGTAACTTGGACGCCCGTCCTGTTCTTTCTCTAGGCAGACGTCCGTCCAGTAACTTGGACGCCCGTCTGGCCTGTCTGTCACCCGGTTTTTTTTATTTATTTTTGTTTTAGGTAGATATCTTGGTTTGTCTTTCTTTTGCTTATTAAATAAATGTACTAGGGTTTCTGTTTTTCGTACGTAGGTTTCGTAGGTAGGGTTCTGAGGTTGAATCATCTGACTCCACGTTTTTAGCGGTCAAATTTTTGGATAAAAGGGATCGTTTTAGCACTCGTTAGTATTTTGGCCGTAACTTTCGGCTCGAGTGTCCGTTTGGAGCGCAGGACCCCAATTCGGAAAGCTCGTTCCGATGCCGACGACGTGGTGAGCCGCCTACAGCCGTTCGATGCCGTTTTCGAGGTCAAAATCCACTGTTTTCCCTTCCATTTTGGGCTCAGAAGATTTCAACACATTTTTCTCCTTTTTTTCGTTTTCTGTTTTTCTGTTTTAAATTTTTCGTAGTTTAGGCTTTGGTTTCTGTTTCCGTATCTTTTTAGGTAGTTTTCAATAAAAGTAGCGTTAAATAAATTGAGAGTTTTTTTTTATTTTTGCCGTGTTTCGATGACCGTTGGGTTAAGAATGTGCAAAAAGTTTTTTTTTAACTCGATTTGTGAAACGTGAATTAGATGACGAGTTTTTTTAGGTAGTTTTTTTTTCATTAGGGTTTATTAGGTTTCTTTTTCTTCTAGGGTTAGGTTTTCTTTTCCTAATAAAAACTAGGGTTTCTTAAAGCTTCTAGGGTTTATGATGTATGAAGTGTATCTAAGGTTTATGATATAGGTCGAGTTTCTGTTTGTTGCGCATTACTCTAGTGCCGGACGAGAGTCTACTTCTTCTGAACGCCCGTCCACTCTGTGTGGCCTCCGGACGTGCGTCCAGAGAAGTGAACGCCCGTCCATCCAACCCCACTTATTCTGGATATGCTTTTACAGAACCTGGACGTGCGACCATCCAGTTCATAAATCCCAGACCAGACGCCCGTCCATACACATGAACGGCCGTCCAACCACCCAGTTTTTTTTAAAATGTTAAGCGTTTGTGATGGGTATAGTAATAAGAATTTGCATTCTTTCACCCCTGACTTGGATGCTTTAATTTAAGCCTCTGTGGCCTTTTCCATATATCGCGGTCCATGTTAGAGTGACTGTTTGTGTTTCGACGTACTGTTGTGGGATGGCTTCTTTATCTTACACACCCATTTACCTCTGATTCTTGGGATGCACTTATAAGAGGGTGTCATGAAATTCATTCACACACACTTAGTTGTTTTATTAGTTGAGTGTTAGGTAAGTCGTGATTGTGAGATGCTTAGTTCAAATTTTTCTTAACTTGATTTTTAATGCTTTATTTGACGTGGATACTTCCATATGAGCTTCTGTGGTTAGTTATTTTTACGTAGATGTTCTGAACTTGCATGTTTACATCTTTCCATCTACCGATCCATGTTAAATAATTGATTAACTTTTATATACATGATTCATCCATGCATGTTATAGTTAATGTCGGTTCTCGTATGCTATAAGCTCGTTCTTATTGTTATTTAGTAGCTAATGTCGGTTTCCGTATGCTACATATCGTTGTGATGAATCTTGTGAGCTTTGAGACCTATGTGCTTTCTTGTTATTGTTGTAACTCATATGGGTAGCTACCTGTCGGTTTTCCGTTGCTACTATCTTTGGCTTATGAGTTATATCTCGTTTAGTATAGCTAAGCTGTTGGTTTTCCATAATGCTATCACCTTTGATGAGTCTTAAGGCGCGTCTACACTGCATATAATGAATAGTACTGTCGTTTATCGTAAACTGTCATTATTTGGTAGACGTTTATGATATACATGTCGTGTTGCAAATGAGTGGGCTAGTTTTCTTTCTTTTATTTTATTTTATTTTTGCATATCATTTAGTTGCATGTCATCTAGTTGCATTGTTTTTCTATTTTTCTTTTATTTTTCTTGAGGGTAGTTACTGTCAGCTTGACGTACGCTACCACTTTTATTTTATGTCCTTCATTTTCTGATTCTGCACGGGCCGTAGTCACTATAGAGTTGCCCTCCCAACTTGCTCAGCCTGAGCCTGACAGCATTTTTTTATATAATTGCATATCATGTAGATTGCATTGTAATATATTTTCGTATAGTGCACCTAGCCCTGCTATTTTGTAATGTTCCATGTATATGTTCCATCTTTACATGCGCTTAATCTGAAAAAATCTCTCTGACTTCTTTTCCATGTGTTTTACATGTCCAATCCTGCTACTTTGTAGTGTCCTCTATTCTTAGTTCTTTATGCACATGTGGGACCTTATTTGTATTATGAGCTTCTGTGGCTTATTTGACGCTTCGATGTCCTGTGTTTTAACTGTGTGGTGATTTTTCCATCTGAGCAATTATACCATGTGCTTATATCAATATTGTTGCTTGTTATATTTCCCCCATGTTCCCCGAGATACTGCCATGTTTTTCAAGTGGTGCAGGTATTCTTTTAGCTGTTCTTGTTAAGCTGGCCTTGGAAGTGAATCTGGAGAGGAATACCTATGACATCTCGTGCCTCGGAAACGCGGATCGATTATATATCCTTCTTCAGCCTATCTTCATATCATTACCAAATCTGCTAAGTACTTTATCTTTTCTTTAATTCTGCACAACATGAGGACATGTTGTCATTTAAGTGTGGGGGAGGGGAATGGTTTGGTGTATCTACATATCATTTGCTTGATTTATTATGATTCTATGCTGAAATGAGCTGAATTTTTTTAAATTTTTTGTCCCGAGTAAGCAATTCAATTCAATGTTCGTTATTTTTATAGTCATTGATGCTATATATCATATGTTTGATAAGTTAGTTGTTTCACCTGAGATCTATTTTTCACGAGCCATAGTGAATGATGAGCTAATTTATAAAATTATATCCCTTTTCGACGAGTGATTTCTGATTTTCTTATAAGTCATGTGCTTAGTGCTACGTACATATCTTGAGATTTATGATAGGTTGTATTTAGATCCGGAGTATGTTATACCGTGAATATCTAAGGTTTGAATGTGATAAGTAACACGTAACTTATTGTCAAATGAAAAAGTTGAGTTTATAATGAAGTAATTGGGTGTGTCGAAAGCTAGTCGATGATCCGAGTGCGATAGGGTATACCACGTATGTCCTATACCACTATGATGACTAAAAGCTCACGACGATCGAAGAAGCGCCTTCGATTGGAGTAAGGTAGGGTATATCTCGAATATCCTATTCTGCTATGACAGGGCAATAGCTCATTCTGATGTGTGTTTAAAGTGAAATAGTTAAATCAACTTGCAATAAGAATTGTTATGAAATGGATATCAGACTAAGTTATCGTCAATCTTATCCCCAGTAGAAACTGATAGATATGCTGTAGGGATTATCCTCTGAGTATTTCAGAAAGGCCCTAGATATATTCGATCATCCTTTTCGGGATATTTTACGTTTGTAGGGTACATCTTATGAGTGTCATTTATTGCTAGTCTACGAGGGGGTATTAGCTAGTTTTGCTTTGAGTTTCTCAAGTTTGGATTTAGTGGAAGTTTTCTATGGCTTTGAACACACACAATGGTGAACTTCTGATTTATTGGATCTATGGTATATTGTCTGAGATGTCTATTTTTGTCTCCAGCCTTAATTTTCGTTTTGTCTTGCTCGGGACGAGCAAGGTTTAAGTGTGGAGGAGTTGTTAAGGGTGATTTTATACGTTTTATAAGGATATATTTTATGTCAATTTCCCCCATATCTGGATGTTTTTCATAGAAATTGAGCTTTATATTGAAGTATTAAGCAAGTGATGTTTTTAATGGGTTAGTTGCGAAATTGTATGATTTATGTGTAAAATTGATGGTTTTATGTTGATTTGGAAGATACTACATTTTGCGATGTTTTAATGTGTTATAGGTACGTGTTTGATGCTCAAATGAAGATCAAAAAGAGATAAGAGTCGAATTATATTGATGATAGAAGAGATAAGGATGGAATTGGCTAGAAGAAAAGAGATAGAGTTGAAGATTTTGAATTTGGATCTAGGCGGGCGGCGTCCAAGTCCCGTCCGGTCGGGTGGCGTCCGGGGAGAGGAAAGTTGATTCGAGAGAGTTTGGACGCTGAGCGGACGGGCGTCTGAAGCAAGTCCAGAAGAATGGACGAGCGTCCAGAGGAGCGGACGGGCGTCCTTGAACCGACTTAGCAGCAGCCGCCTCAGTTTTCTATAAATATCAGCTCGTATTTCAACCCTAAACATACATTATTGAGAACTATTGATACACAATCATTAGGAGAAAACCCTAGGCGGCCCCAGCCCCCTTAGGGGAGGCTGGGGTTGCGATTTTTCTTGTTTTATATTCGTTTTTTCTGTTTCGTTTTGCTGTTTTATGCTGAATGCTTGGAGGCTGAGCAATCGTTCAAACGATGTGAATCCTTTTCAGCAGGTTTTTATATTTTTAATCTAGATTTGTTTTGTGATTTTTGATTAAAGTTGTATCTTTTCTATGCTTATGTGTTGTGCAATCGATATCGAGAGATGTATTGCTTGTTGATGTTTACCGTATGACGAGAGTCGGTGTAAACCTTAGATCACCATAGGAAAGATGAGATTTTTAACCTTGACATAACGAGAGTTGATAGGTTAGATTTCTATGTTGCTAGATTGAGAGATCTTACACCTTGTTTTGATAGCGTCGATCTTATAGATCGAGAGATGAAAGATTGATAGGCGAATTATCTACGAGAGTAGGAATTCATACCTTTGATAGGTGAACCACATCTTTAATTAAATCATCACAAGATAACTTTAGAGAGGGAATTAAGGGTTGCGGGATCGGAGGAATATTTGTTTGTTCGTTGTTCAATCACCATGATCATCGTTCCTATTGTTTGTTCTCGTTTATAGTTTTATTTATTATCGCTTTTATCCTTCCTGGCTTTGGACTGACAATCCTCTGTCCAGTTTATTTTATCGTTTTTAGTTTCGTTTTAGTAGTAACAACCTTAGGAAAATTAATGAACTAGATACCCCGATTCCCTGTGATCGACTCCGGTATTAATCGCTATGCTATGATCCCTACACTTGGGGAATACCGGATTTATAAATTTTATTACTTGTTTGTTTTGTTAGATAAAATCCGTGACATTCAGCTTGGTTTCGGGCTTCATAATCATGTTATTATTGTTTTAAACCCTTAATTTATGATACGTGAACATTTCATAAACATAAACAAGCCTGAATTGAGCTTCTGATTCGTTCAGTTAAAACACCGAATGTACTCTTAAAGGGAGTTGAAGTTCGGATCCATCGGAAGAGCATGATAGGCTTGTGCATTGATGAATTAGTATTCATCAATGTCTGTGTAACTTCTAGGCTTTGTTTATGTCTAGTGGTCTAGGAAGAGAGTAGTATTGGTGAGGGAGATTAATTGAAAACACATAGGTGGTTAATTAATCATTCTAATAAAATACGTACTTGCCTAGTAAAAGATTAAGCAACATGTTTCTCTTGGATAGGCACCAGTCTATATCGCGATGTGTGTGCTACCTCTGAAGGTGGATGAACTCCGTAGGTCAAAAAAACCCTAAGTACGGAGGGACTCCACTGAGGTGTGCGTACTATCGGAGTTTACCTATTCTAGACTCCGTGGATATTGGTGTGATCCACTAATATGTTGCCAAGAATATCCCCAGCTTGGATATGCATAGTGCCCTTGAATGCGGTTGTAACACAGATAAGTTAAGTAGAAACGTTTAGTCAAATCATGTTGATGGACATGAAATGAACCCCAGATTGAGTTGGACACATATAAACAACTAAACTTCTAAATATCTTTCTTTATAAATTATAATTGTTGTCATAGCTTCTCTTTCTTATTAAGTATGTTGTACTTACCTCAAATGCATGTTTTTTTCGTGTGTTTGGGGGTGAGAAGATGAACAGGTTGATTACGTTTACGAGGAGGAGTTCGATGACGACGTTTGACGACGCCTCATTGAAGACTTAGCATTTATTTCTTTTGTCATTCATTTGTTAGACTATTGGAGAACTTTTGGGTTAGACTTTTGGTCTTTCGAGACTTATAGTATGTTACGTTTCTTTTGAGAATATCGTACGTTTCTTTTGGATTTCGTATTTTCCTTGAATGTAATAAGTTACATTCCCATCTTTAGATTTCATTTCTATTCTTGGATGTTTGGAGATTTATTGCCCGAGTCTTTTGCTTCCGTTTGCTTATTTTTGATACGACGTAGTAGAGGCTTACGTATAAAGTGAATTTATTTTTATTTTATACGTGCCGAACGTTCCTTTTCCTGATAAGGACTCGGTGTCTGGGAACGGGTCGTTACAGACAGCTGATTTGATTTATATAAATTGTAACTTAAGATGTAGTTACAGTACTATACCTAATTTGGTTTTCATAAAGTGTAACTGAACATGTCCTAAAAACCTATAATTATCATTGTATCTTCATTTGTCACTGCTTATTCAACTTTCACTGCATCTCCAATTGTGCCCGTCACTGCATGCTAAGATCCAAGCAACTTCAATATCACTACATCCATCGTCACTGCAAGTTTTTATCCTAGCAACTTCAACGTCACTACATCAATTGTATGTCATTGCATCCGTTGCGATTAACAAAATCCATCGTCTCTGCATGTGTAGATCCTACCAATGTCAATGTCACTACATCCAATGTATGTCACTATATATGTTGTGAACTATTAAAAAAATCGAATTTCAGAAATTACATCACAAAAATATTAAATTGATATCAAAATAAAGCAGATAAAAAAACTTGAATTATGGTGAAAATATAATGATGATCGGAGATGTATATGAAAGATATGGATATTCAAAAAATGAAGTAGGAAACTTAATACGGGTGGTGGGCCGAAAGGACAAAATAAGATCCAAAATGAGGAAATAGGACAAAAAATAAAGACGTTGGTTGAGAAGGACAAAAAAAATAGAGATGTACAAAAACACCCTTAGTGATAGTGTAAGACTTTATTTCAACATCAAATTCAGGGAAATAAATGCACTTAATTTTATTCCTTTTATTCGTAGAAATATGGGGAGTTTTGTATCGGGAATTCATAGGAGCCTTAACTACCACCGGAAATCGCGGCCACTACATCCAGTATCTGTTAATGCGTTTCATACAGCGTGGGTTGTACAGAAAATAAAGAGTCCATATACTCAGGGATCCTCACACTTTGATTTAGGTCCGGTTGTAAAGAAAAAAAGATATTTTCCGGCGACCAAGAAACCCATTGACGGGAGGATATGGCGAAAGGCAAACAGAAAAGAAGCAACACCGAGTAAGTGTCAACTCTCTTCTCATACCGACAGAAATCAAGAATTGTTTGCTTGTAATTGCTTCAGATATGATTTATTTTGCGTTGGGCTGTGAGAAAATGAAATTGGACGGATCGATTGGGAATTGATTAATTTAGGGTTTAAGTATGAAACGAATCCTGAATATTCATAATTGAGTTTGGAATATTCTTAAACGAGTTGTGCATGTCGATTAGAATTACTGAGTATTCAATTGGGTAGTGGGCTATTCATATGAACCATTTGTTGTACTGGGATGAAGCTTTTTCCAGGTGTTACTACATGTACCAGTGCGTTACTACATTTCAATGTAATTGTACTGTGTGTATACATAAGTGTGTTCAGTGTGTGAGATTACAACTTGTTTTGGGAGATACCTAATTGAAAACACGTGTTAGTTCTGATGAATTTTGTTCAGATGTGTTACTACGTCCATCAGTGTGTTACTACATTTGCGTGGAATTGTATTGTGTGTTTCTACATGTAAGTGTGTTGAGAGTGTGAATTTTCAACATGTCTAGGGTGATACCTAATGGTAATCAAGTGTTACTTCTGATAAATATTTCTAATGTGTGTTACTACGTCCAGAACTGAATTACTACATGTCAATATAAAGGGACAGTGTGGTTTTACATATCAGTGTGCTCAATGTTTGCATTTACAACATGTCTTAACTGATATCTCATGGAAATTTCTGCATTTACTTCATTATATTCACGTGTTGTTACACAATTGGGATCATGTCATGAAAGAATAGTTACTACATTATTTGAAATATAAGCTTAACATTTTATTAAGCTATTACTACATTATTTTGAATCGTGACTACATTTTTTGGAATGTTGCTACATAGTCTTGAATTGTTACTACATTTTTCTATCATTGTTAGTATAGTTTTATGAAGTGTTTTTACATTATTTTGTATGTTGCTACATGTTGCAGTGTTACTACATTTCTATAAATTGTTACTACATTGTTTTCAATGTTACTAGAACGTTTTGGATGTGACTTCATTCATCTCGTTGAAAAAGTACACTTGGATATAACATGTGACTGAGTCGATGTAACCACGTGGTGGATGTTAGTACATTTTGTTTAAATTGCATTTGTGATTATGTGTGTGTACGTTCGATTGAAAGATACTCAATATGATGACTTGTTAACGTTTGAGATATATGAAACAGGAGCAGAGATCAATACCGGTACACGTTGATGTCAGTATATAACTTATATAAGTGCATTTCAAAGTCGATAGCAGAAAAGCATCAAATTGTCATGCGAAGAACGCCGTTTAGGGCATTACTCAGTGCTTTGGACGAGGAAAAGATTGTGTAGTGCCCTCTTTCTCTCAAATTCAAAATTACTTACATATGATCACTGAAAATAATTCCATGACAACAATAATTGATCATACATGCCAATAAAGATGAATACCTTGGGTGAGTAAAGGCTCGTAGACAATTCAAAAATACTGCAAAAATGCAGCAAAGCCGAAACAAAAAGACTGTCAAATATGATTAGGTTGGATAAACACACATCGTATAGCAATATTTTTCTTCTTCAATCCTGGAACTTTTCTTTTAGTGTGGAAATTCCGACTTTTTAATGATCTAATCGAAGGAAATTCAGAATTTTTTTTTTCTGCGAATCCTATCAATGGATACGGACATAACTGTATTTGGCTAATCTGATCTTCCGTTTGTGACCCAAATTCCACTGGTTGTATAGGACACAATCTGATTTGCAGTTATTCTATCCAAAAAAAAAAAAAAAAAAAAAAAAAAACGCCATTCACTACAATTAAAGGAAAATATCAGCAAATAAAAAATCAAGGGTATTTTTGGATATACATTATTTTTTGTCCTTTACAACCGGTGCGTTTATTTTTTGTCCTTTTTACTCAAATAAGATGTAAACTCGTCATATACGACCTTTTCCTAAACTTAATATTCCTTTCAAAAAAAAAAAAATCATTTTCTACTTTTTTTTTAAGATGTGCGTGAGTTTTTTTTGTTTTTTTTTCAGCCGCTAATTTTAAGGACAATCTGGTATATTTTCATCGCATTTGTCCTTCTAAACAATATAAAATTAAAGTTGTCATATTTATCAATTTTTATTGCTTCTTTGTCCTTTTGACCACTTTCCCCCCTAAGTTTTCTATTGGTGTACTTTTATCAAAAATGAATTAAATGCTGAAAATCAAAACATAATACAGTTACCACTAAAACAAAATGAATATTGACATGCTATAATTTGAAGTTTGAATATTATGAAATTACTTATGTTTGTCGCAATGTATGAATAGAATTCACATATTAACGACAGCATAATAACTGAATATAACAAGTTTTAGAACAAAAGCTTTTGCGTCTACTGCTGTTGCCACATATTTTAATTATTAACTTTGAAGCACTTTACTTGGGGCAAAGTTGATGCAAGATTTAGTTCCTATGGTTTCTGCTCTTCTGCATAGAGCTCTTTGATCTCCTCAACGTCGTCGTAACTACCAAGAAATATCGGTGAGCGGTCGTGTATCTTCTCAGGTACAATGTCAAGTGCCTGCCAAAATGTAATAATACACATCAGCAAGCACATGAACAAAAAAAAAAAAAGAAGGATAAAATGGTTCGAATAAATTTCTGTAAAGTCCCACATCGGTAAAATAAGAGAATGCTCACCCCCATATAAGTGTGAGGCATAAATGTCTTGTCAACTCGGGTTAGCCCTTTTAGACCAAGCGAGGACGGCGGTCTAAGCGGTTGACCGGATATTTATGACTCATTTAAGACTACCTGCGGCCCGGGGTGCGGGGGTGTTACGAGAATGGTATTCGAGCCGACTATCGACGGAACCATTCGGCGCACCGTACAAGAAGACGGTGTAAGGATGGCCTCTAGTTACCTCCGGTAGGGACGATCCGGGAACAGTCTCGGCCGTCCTGGCAAGGACGCCAGTCCCTTATAAGGGGGGAGAATGTAAAGTCCCACACCGGTAAAATAAGAGAATGCTCACCCCCATATAAGTGTGAGACGTAAATGTCTTGTCAACTCGAGTTAGCCCTTTTAGACCAAGCGAGGACGGCGGTCTAAACAGTTGATCGGATATTTATGACTCATTTAGCACTACCAGGCCCGGGGTCTGGGGGTGTTACAATTTCAATAAAAGTTACTTCCTTTTCTATGCCAACAATGAAAATTCAGAGAATTCAGAAGTTCTGTCTTTGACACTTCAAGGGCATTAGAGCGATATTAGCACATTGAACTGTAAAACCCGAAAGGGATTGAATTTGGAGCGTGACACAACATTTTTCTCCTTTATCTAATTAAACAGAAAGTTGAGATAGACATACCCGTTGATTTCCGGTGAATGCTTGGCCTCCAGCATGTTCCATCAAGAAGGACATAGGGAAGACTTCATAGAGAACCCTAGGTGTAGATAGAAGTGAATTAAACCTCAGGCTTTTTGAACAGGGATCTTTCAATATAAGAAGATAGCTTACCTCAGTTTTCCTTTGGGACTTTTCTTGTCGGCTGGGTACATGAAGATACCTCCATATAGTAATGTGCGATGGACATCAGCAACCATGCTTCAAGTCACATTAAGAGGAAAACATGAATAATGGACACAATATTGATAATTTAGCTTCAACAAAATAATAGTACTTGTTTCATTTTGTCGAGGATACACTACGATAATTAGATTATTATTATTATTATTATTATTATTATTATTATTATCTTTTGTATTTATTTTGTAATGTCTTGTTCCCTAAGAAACCCAAACCTATATAGTTGTACTCTACAACACAAAGAATCAATGAGAAAAATTACAATTTAGTATTACAATATGGTATCAGAGCGGGTTAACCGCCTCTCTCGTTACCCCAATTTCCTAAACCCGGACTTTCTTCTCTTCACGAAAAAAAAAAAAAACCCTGCTTTCGTCTTCTTCCAGCCTTGTTCATGTCAGAACTCACAGTCACTTCCGGCAAGGCCACTCCGGCCATCCCCTCCTTCACCCCTTCCACCTCTGTTCACATCACAAAGCTTACCCGACAAAATTATCATCTTTGGAGGGCCCAACTCTTACCCTATCTTCATGGTCAAGGTGTTTTCGGTTATGTCGACGGCACAATCAAACCACCACCGGCTACCATCACCGATGCGGATGGAAACGCCAAACCGAACCCCTCTTTTGCTGATTGGACAAGATATGACAACCTGATCCTAAGCACGATTACGTCATCGCTCTCCGGCGATGTTCTCTCGCAGGTTTATACCACCACCACGTCAGCGGAGATATGGGCGGCCTTACAAGAGTCGTTTGTTTCTCAAAGCCGTGCAAAGCTAGTGCATTTGTGAACCGAATTAGCTTCTACACATAAAGGTGACCTTTCTGCGGCAGATTATTACTTCCGCGTCAAGAAACTTGCCGATGAACTAGCTTTGGCTAGCCACCCTTTGAACGCCGATGACCATGGACTATCTAGTTGTTACCTTGATTTCCAGTCGCTCCTATATTACCCTTGATGAAGTTTACTCGTTGCTCCTTACTACGGAATCGCGCCTCCAACACCATAAGCCGGTTGTGGTCAGCTCGGCTTTTCAAACCCCACCGCAGTCGTCAGCTTCTGCATATTTAGCCGGCCCGTCAGCTCCATCTCCTTCGAACGAGGGGCACGGCTTTAACAATTATCGAGGCCGGAGGCATGGCCGTGGTCGTGGCTCACCTAGACCTCCGTATTCTAGCTCATACTCCGGTGAGCCTTCACCCACATGTCAAATATGTGCTAAGACCGGAAACACTTGCTCGGACTTGCTATTTCATACATAAGTACTCTCATCCTCCGGCTCCTCATCCTCCTCCACCTAGACCCCCTCATGCGTATGCAACTTATCCTTACTCATAGCCGACCTCTCGATTGGATTCCCCGGCACAGTGCTACTCATCATCTCACTCCGGATTTCCGCAATATGAATTTATGATCAGAAACTTACGATAAGGTTCATGTCGGCGACGGTACATGTTATCTATTTCACATTACGGCTCTTCTTTTGTTCATTCCCCCTCCCAGTCATTTTACTTGTCCAATGTCCTTGTTACCCTTCCCTCACCAAAAATCTTCTGTCAGTAGATACATTCGCATCGGATAACTCCGTATATATTGAGTTCCATGACACGTATTTCTTGTGAAGGATTACTCGAGACACGTCCAAGGTTATGTTAAGTTTAGCTTGTTGGCTCTGCCGACATCTAGGCACATGTTCTTTTTGGGAGGCAATTTCTTTCTTTGATTTCACGAACCTTCGTACGAGTTGCACTTCAAGGGCATGGATCAGTTGAATAGAAACAAACAGCTATACATCAAATGGAAGGGTAACAAGGCACAACTGTTGTGTCCAAGAACGCTTCTCAATATAAGAAAAATGAGGCTCAAGGTGACTACGTTCTGTTGAAATTGATGCTCAAAGGCAAAACAACTCAGCAATTTTGTCAACCATCGATCTTGAGACAGGGTGAGGGTAGAATTAAGAACTTTGCTATCTTCCATTCCTTGATGCTCTGGTTTATTTCAAAGTCCATTCAGGGTGGAAACAGTCAAGACCATGATGTGTTGCACATATATGCTCTCTATCATATAGTGAGGGCACCATTGTCTCCCAAAGATTCGGAAGGGTATCTTTTGAGGCCACAACTCTTGGGCTCTTTTTGGATAGACCACTCTTTGAAGATTGAATTTGTAACTATCCATAAAGGGTGGCTTGAAAATTAGTTATTTGAGCGGGTTTTCTTATACCCATCTCATCGAAGTATTTAGGGCAAAAAAAGATGTAAGATAAGGCTTGGATGACACAACAACAAAAGCTTTCGTCGGTCTTCTTCATTTTGCAGGATTGTTGCCAGCAATTACAACAATTGAGACGCCGGCCTCGATTCTCTGGGATCCCTTTGTGGCGGTAACCCTTCATCCTCGGGCTCATTCAGAACTTGAGGGTTTGATCCCTTAACGGTCTCTACAGCAAGTACAATATGAGCTACTTCTTGAGCACTATTGAGTCTAAGCCATCTCTGCTATTAAATGATATGGGGAAGGCGTAACTAAAAGGAAGTAACAACCATTATAATATGAAAACAAAACATCGATCAAATCCTTACTCTTGGCGAGAGCTTTATGCTCGAGGGGTTGAGGTATAGATCAGCTAGTAGGATCGGAGAGGCATTGTAGATGTGGAGTGTAACTCCAAAACCCTTGATCAGATCCGTCACCATCCTGATGACATTTAGGGCCAGTTGAGAAATAAGGAGACTAAAGGAGAGCCAAATTAGGTCTAAATGTAGGCATAACCGTTAGTTTAAATGGTTTGCATACACAATTTCACATTCACGTGAGGGTTAATTGCTCTTTATTCAGGCTTCGAGCCCTTATCTTGAACTCTAGAGGAATTTCCTATCGATTAATGTAACTATGTAGCTCCAAGGGAGTAGCCTTCAAGACAATAACACTAGCTACTCTGTAATATTCCACTTGGGTACCTTCAAGAACGCTCATGTAGGTGTTTAATGTATTATCAATCTTTATTAAAGGAGCGGAATCAGACATTTGCCTCGAGAATTCTAGGAGTCTTAAAAGGCAATGTAATGGTAAAGCATTTTTCTTATATTGATCCCTAAGGTTTCCCACTCATAAGTCATTTCAAATTACAGAGGTCACAATTGGACATTTTAAATAAACGGTATTACCTTTAAAAAAAACGGTATCTTTTATGTCACTCCTACCAGTTATAGTATATCGATAACTAGGTATGACGGGGCAAGTGATATGAGTATAAAATAACTACATTGACACGTGGATATCCAACCCAGAACTTCTAAGGGCTCGAATGCATGCTCTCCATTTAGGAAGCTCTCGAAGGGATCGAAACAAAGGCCTCGTGAAAGGCACGATGAGACCTGCTCTACTCAAAGGCTCTATGCCCTCATAGGCTGGCCATTCGAGGCAAGTCTTACGCTCGAGGTGTTGCTTGGCCTGGAGGCCTGGAGGCAATTTCAATACTAAGTGTCAGGCATCAAGTCCTCAGATACTAAACGTGTTTCTTTCACATAATGTTGAGGCCACAAGTAAAGCTCTGGGTCGAGGCATGTGATCACCCAAAACATGCAAGTTATGTCTTTGCTTCTGACATGTGAACCTCATTGCTTTGTAACAGGATATGCATATCAACACTACATTCTCTCTCTCACACTCACGTTGATTCTACAACATTCCTGATGTAAGCATTTTGTTACAAGCTTAAAGATCACATTATTCCTCACTACATAAACCTCCATTTCTCAATGGGTCTGGTACTCTTTGACTGTTTACTAAATGTTGAACCCCAACATTAAGGGTCCCCACTCCCCTGTCTCAAATGATGAGTGGAGAAGTTAATCAGGAACCCAGTGGCTCGGAGTCATGGGCTTGCCATTATACCACAAACTGAGAGAAGTTCCTCCTTTACGGGATTCGAACCTTCACACCCCGGGCCTTAAGGTCCCGGTGCCTTAAGCACCAAGCCCTTTACCACTAGGCTATGTCTTGGGGACCTCTTTGACTGTTTACTAACTTGGGCATCGGATGGAGTATACTGCAGGTATCATCAAGTAAAAGTGGACATCGTTGTCCTGAGGTAACATGTTTGGGTTGTGATAATAACGACATATAGTAATAAACAGTATGCCCATGCGAAATGGATTTACATGGCCCAGCGATTTTTGAATCGTACTTAGGCGGGATATATATGCCTCTGGTCGCCATTTTTGTTCTATGGGATAAAATGGCTTATATATCAAATTGGACAAATGTTCACAAGCTTACTGGACCCAAACATGGGACATTTTAATCCCAAGGCCTCAACTTTTTAACAACTATCCCCTTCAGGAAATTCTAAACCTGATTAACAAGCATAACTTTCCGAGACACAGACTTACTCAAATATTCAACCCCAAGAAACTCTTTAACAGTTGAGCTTATAGAAGTCTTGTCATTCAAGGTAAGAAAAGTTTCACAAGTTCCAAGTCCTAAACCCATATTGCCGTTTGCACGGAAGCCAAATAATACATCCCATGACTCTCTTGATGAACAATCGGCATTTTCTTTCGTGGCTATCTGTCTCCAATATAAATTTCCTCTAATTTGTACTACAGAAAGAAATGTTAAGTGGATTTTCTATATTGGAGATGTAAAAGTTTGTATTTACTCTCTTGTTACACCGGAAAACATAAAAATATACTAATTCAGGTATCAATGAAGAGAAAGTAATACCTACTTCCTTTTAGAGGCCAGAAATTCCCAAAGGCTTATGAACTTCTTATAATCACATAGAACTAATATGAAGGTGATGCAAGAGGAGACATAGAACTATCATATGCGTTGACGATCTTATAATCAAAGGGAAGACGTGGGAATTTTGATTCTGGAACAAGTACCCAAAAAATGTAACATCAATTTACAGCAACAGAATTTCTGGCTTACTAGCAAAGCTGAAAACTTCTTATGTGACCGACAAAGAACAGAATCAGCAAGGCTTTTCGTTACCCACCTATTTGCCTCCAGTTTCTTCATCCTTTAACAGTTTACGCTTGTGTATAGAAACCGAAACCATGCTGATGTGAATATTTCATGAATAACTCATAGTTTCAGTCTTTCATATTTTCGCAGATAAACTAGAGAATCGGGAAGGGAAAAAAAAGTCTAACAGCCATAGCATAGGCAATTTGATATAAATGATAATATATTATATTACCTTTTAAGTTAAATGTTTACGTCTTCATTTGGCAGTGAGTAGATTAAAGTTTCACCTCTCAAATTTCTGGTTCTGGATTTTGATGTTTCTAAGGGCAGCCCAGTGAATGGAAATGTCTCACTTATATGGGCTAATGGATGGAGCGGGTCATTTAGGCCTACTGTACGACATTACCTAGTGCTTTCATAAGATGTTTACGCCGTGTAAATCTATAGCTGCACTCACATGGGATAGTTTTTACTGCTGAATAAAGGCTCCCCTTCAATCATCACTATGTAACTACAGTGCCAATCTTCAACGAGTTTTTAGTAACATAAAGTAGGCCTTTAAGAAATTAGTAGTGAACGCTATGTTCCAATAGCAGAACAACAAAAAGAGCTTAAATTTGAACACTATTGTAAACATCATTTCAATGTGAATCTAAAGAGCAGATAAAAACGAAACCACAGCGGAAAATTTCTGTTGCCACATCGATCATATGAAAGAATGAAGTCGTTTAAGAAATAGAATACATTCTACCAAGAAGAATTGAGTACCTTCCAATGTATCTTAAAGACTTGGGTGATGAACCATCTTTTGGAAATTTGCACCTTTCCACATACCTGAGACTCAAAGCCGTTAAGCCAACACATACCACTAATTCAGAAAATTAGACCTTCATTGTAACATACTTGGTTGTTGGACCATCCCAGTTCTTTGCATTTCCTTCATTCACAGAATAAATCTTCCCCTGCTTGGGAATCTGCAGCAAAACAGAAAAAAATTAGTAAAAATGAACAAATTTAGTAAAACATCATCTAGAATTCAAATTGGTGACCACCGATAATGCCGGACATTAAAATGCAGATGCCATATTTAGAGATTTTTGCTTTACACTCTTAGTTTTACGTTTTCCCTTTTTACCCTCTAATGTTAATAGAGAGAACGAAATTTCGATCTATAGTCTATACATATTACAAAAAGGTGCTCCAATATCAATTGGACATGCATATATTTCTCGCTAGATTAAAGCATGAGACCTATACAAACAGACATTTCGAAATCAGAGAAACAATTTATCAAGGACTTGTCATTTTCTTTTGTCTACTCTTTTCCTTTCATATCATCGGTCTACCGATAGGAAACAATGGAAATGCTTACCATGTTAATCATGAGGGTGAAAACCAAAAGAAGCATGAAGGTATTTATTAAAGAAACCGATTAGGGTATATGCACAAGAAAATCAATTGTGATACATCTACGAAATTGTGTACACATAAAAGATTCAGAAATTGATCTGGACCAAACATTTTACATAGAAAATATAAAAATCCCACAAGACAGAAACACCTCATCCGTTGATTGTTGATTTCTGTGTAATTTCGGTAAACAAATCACGCAAACTTACATTTCTGGTGAGAAAACAGTCCATGTTCAAGTGAGAGGTTCTTATAGAAGATGAAACAAACCGATTACCTTAATATCTGGATGTGTAAGTATGAATTCCCCAAGAGATGGATCAAGGGTAAACCCATTGACACCAGTTCCAGTGCTTAGCACAAGCTGCAAGGAATGACTTCCATCATTTAAAATGCAAGTAGTTTTCGAAAGGAACCAGCAAAACAAATAATCTCAAGAACGGAAGGCACATTTCAGGCATCGGATGGTTTAGAAGCAATGATACAACAAAGAAATTGCATCATATAAATGAAAGGGTGACCATACCATGCAAGAGCTACCATACATGCAGTAGCCAGCAGCTACCATATTCTTCCCTGGTTGCAGGACATCATCCAGTGTTGGTTCACTGCCATCTTTTATAGCATAAATACCAAAGATCTACAAGAACCACAAAATACGTTAATTGTCTACCACAAGGCCATCGTTTCTTTCTTCTTTATCTTCTCAGGTCGAGAGGGGAGGGAGTGGTTACATATGGCAGAACCCATTGACAGGAAGTTTAGAAACATACAGTTCCAATAGATACACCACAATCAATATTGGAAGATCCATCCAATGGGTCAAAGACAACACAGTATCTGCAAATCATGAACGGAGAGTTTTAAGTTTATAATAACTCAATATCAAAAGCTAAAAGCATCATCCTTCACAGAAAATCAGTTTTTTAAAATGATGAGGAAAGTTCAAAGCAGGATCACGCACTTCCCACGATTAGACTTTTCCACAAAGGTTGCCAATTCGTCTTCTTCAGACACAAGAATGCACTGCAAAGAAATCAACAATCAAATAGAAAAAGAAAAAAGAAAAAAAAATCGATGTTACAGCTGGGGCAGATCCAAGAAGTTTTCCAGTGGGGTCAATGGACCGTTTTATCCAAAAATTTATTCCAGTGGTGTCACCAGAGCCTAAAACTACATTTTTTTTACCAACAAAACATATTTTTTAACAACAAAACTACATCATTTTAAAAATTAAAAAAAATTCACCGGATTTCAGTGGGGTCACGTGACCCCCTAAGTGTACATACCTCTGCCCCTGTGTTACACTGTGCCCATTTGAAATGAAGAAGAATAACTACAGACACACTTACAGTTCGACCACTGCTGACCAAAGCCTTAACGAAAACCTCATTTGAGAGCACATCCAGTTTCTTTTGCTCTTCTCCCTTTATAAAAGATGCAAATTTTATTTGTCTCAGAAACAGGGGCAGGAGGAATAAATAATTTCAAATCATAAAATCAAAATACGAGGGCAATAACAAACAATTAAGGATAAAAACAGTTCACAAAATTACCTGCACATTTGTCTCGCCAGCAAGCCCAATGAGCTTAGCCAATCCTGCCTGCAAGACAAAATTTGAAGATATGAGAACACGAATAAGAGTGAATTTTCGAGAATCCGATAATCGATCATACAGTTATGGATTTCAGCGTTTTACACTGTGAATAATTTCTAGGTATTTCATCATATATAAATAACAGCAGAATGCTCAAATCAGATTAGAAGTGTTCCAAACAATCGAAAACAGAATACACAGTCTTTTGGATCAATTTACATTTAAAAAAAAAAAATTTAAAAATATGTGCTGCTCATCACGTCAAATATTATCAAAATGGAGAAAATTTAGCTAAGCAAACCTTGTTAACAGCAGAGCAAACGAACTTGCAGCCGAGAACAATATGATTAAGCAAGATAGAGAAATCTCCACGAGACTCCGGGTGCTTCGATTGCTCATTCAACACATACCTCGTTATAGTCATCAAATCGGTTCTGTTTGCGTCCGCCGCGTGATCCATTTCTTCAAATCGTCGAGAACTCAAAAAAGAAATCCCTAGTCGGAGTTGACTAAAATTATTTTACAATTATAGTGTTTCTAAAAGTAAGCACCAAAACCAATCCATATGTTTATCTTTGGTTCGTGGAGATTACTCTTATCGAGGGATAAGAACTGATATGAACCACAGCTGACGAGAGGCTCATGCAGATATGTATATACTATATAGTCGCCAATCCTTGGAAGGCATGCCATCTGATCTGACACATGATGATATGATGATGTGGACAGATGTAATATTTCTCTTCACTGACATTCTCATCATTTCTTTGCAAAACAAAATAAATAAATCTAAATAAATGAAGGATGGGGACAGTTTTGGGTACGATTCCCTCAAGAGAATCCCATCTACCAATCCTATGAAGTCAATTTTTTTTTTTATTCTTAAAACCCGGCACGCGGAATCAATTGTCCGACTAATCCGGTATGCGGTTCGGATTGTGTCTGTAAATTCCGACTAACTCACTAAAAACGTGGTCGGAAAAGCTTCTTTCAACATAAAGACTCGTAAGAAGAAAATCGAGCCGGTAGCATCCTCATTCTCGAGTCATTTACCACTGAAATGTATTTATTTTGTTCCTATGAAGTCAGTTTTACTAATTAATACCCCTTCCGTTTCTGAGTATAAGTTACTCTACAACGTCAATTATGTATTTTTTTTTATTATCTTATTGTTTGATTTATTAATGATTCAACTACTTTTGAATATTTTATAATCATTTTATTAATATAGTAAAAAGATATTTAAGACATTTCTCTTTAAAGTTGATGAGATTCAATACTAGTATTTCAGAACGGAGAGAATATAAGGGTTAATTACTTTTTATTTTTTTTTGCTTAAAGCATCCAGTATCCGAAACCAATTGGTCCGATTAATCCGGAACTCGGCCCGAGTCGTGTCTGCAGTCTGACTCTTATTCAGGAGTAAGGTCTGGCCAAGAGCTATTTCAACATGGCGCCTCAGGGGTAAAGGTTAATTACTTTTGATAACCAAAAACCGCCTACATTTAAGGAGAAAATGTTCCTAAATAAGTGTAAAGATCTGATATGCCTGAACCGCAAATCGGCCCGTGGATCCTTATTCGGGTCTGTCCGGCCACCAAAATAGTGGATGAGGCCACCGGCCATTATAATCCGCGAACTCGCAAGCCATTTTGGGGTCGCTGACAACCGGCCCCATCCCAAGCCTTTAGTTCAATGCGACATCAACAAAGGCTTGGGGGCTAGACCGTGAACCCATCTAGCTATTAGGTCCGCCAAGGTCCAGTGCCCGCAATATACAGAAGAGCAAGCTACGATCCAAGGGTAATGTTGGTCCCTAGTAAAGGCTATGAACAAGTTTAGTGGGGGGTGAATAAACTTGTTACTTAAAACTTTTTCTCTTTTAAGTAAACTGGTACATAAAGGATTTCGGAGTAGGAGATAACTGAGCTGAGAAGAAGTCTAACTGACTTTTTCTAAAACTGAGTTAAATGCAGCGGAATTAAATTAATTAGCCTTAAGTTATGTTGTTCTGCTGAACTAAGTTTTGGTGAAACTCAGTTTTATGCTCAGTGCGAGTTCAATCAGTATGTATGCAAGAGATAGATTGCTTCAATAAGTAAATAATTGAATAAAATAAATAAATGCGTAATGTAAATGCAGAAATAAAAACACAAGTTTTATAGTGGTTCCAGGTGGTGTAATCATGTCAGTCCACTCTTCCCCTGTGATGTAGGAGGAAAATTTACACTAGTTTTCTTGATGTTACAACGGTTACAAAAAAACCCTAGTTGATTGTCCTTCACTAATCCTTAGCTTCACAATCTAAGAAAATGAAAAATAGGTAGGATTGCTGCTCTCCAAAAGCTCCACTGGTCCTTGAAGGGTTGAATTACCTCTTCACCAGCTCCACCACAAACACAGTCTTCCCAACTGCAAACAACTGTCTTTGACACCCTAGACCGGATGCTTCACAGTCCAAGCCTTTGTTAAAAACAAAGTTGGGTTTGAATCAAGTAAATGATTCGGACTTTGAATCTCCAAGTGTTGGTACTTGATTGTGTTAGGTGTTATGCCCGAAAGACAATTTTGTAATTGTTTTGTTTAATGAATCAATTGACATTATTATTCATATTTATTATTCTCATATTCACCGATGTGACAATAGTATTTACACTACAGAAAACCCTAAAGTATATCGTTTGTGTAATCAATTAACTCAGTGTATGGGATATACACGGGAGGATTGAGTTAGTGAAGATGTACTAAAAATACAATTAGCCCGTAGTGAAGTTAATCGAGAGTATCGGGTCTCTCCTTTAACGTGCTATTAATGCGCCCAGAACACAATTGGTGTGATCGTCTTATCCGGACTTTCGGTTAAGAGAACCTAGTGGGGCATTTATATATGATAGATATATCATATATGGCTGGACCGATTTGATTAGAGTTCACGATATAATTCCGTAATCAAGAAGTCTTATCGAATCAATCGATGATCATATTTATGGATATATCTTAATCCCGAGGTGATCACGATCAATCGCTTGAATCAATATGAGGTTTGACTTGACGGTTAATGATTACACCGAGTCCGTGATCCGAATTACCCCATCTTGGCATTGTAATCGGATTGAGTGAGTAGTCCGTGTTATCACGGATACGGAATCCATTCCTTCCATTTATGGAAGTAGATGACGATTCTCTTATTTGTTAATCCTAAACCGATCGATCCATGGAGTTCATATTACACCGATTAGCTACCGGTGAGTTGTATGAATTAATTGATCACTAGGGGTTAATGGTAAATAAGGATAAGAGGTTCGAAAAGGGTTAAAGGTAACTTCCCGATTTAGAATGAACAGTCTATGGAGGATTAATCCATATGTAATGATTATATCAATGGACGCTTATTATCATTCTCGTGAGGAGATAAATATAATCTCATAATCGGAGGATTGCATTCACGGGATTATGGTGGCATATTCCGGTGATTGATTTATCGAATATAATTATTCTGTTCGTAAGATAATTATTTATTTGATTTATCGGAGCCGCTGATTATTAGTCCATGGTCCCCGACGTGCCTCCAATATATAAGCATAGCTATTCTCGGACGTCGAATCCTAATAATATTAATTTAGTTCTTGTTAGAATTTAATTAAAACGATATGTGAATTAATTGTTTAGTGGACTATTAAATTAGTTGGGCTAAATAATTAAATATGTGAAAAAGGCATTTTTTTTCATAATCTTGGCCCAATTTGGTGTGTATGGCCGAAATTATTGTGACTAGAACACGAGTGATAAATTTCGCCCAAGAGCATGTTTTAGTCAACAAGAAATTAGTTTTCTTGTGATTTAATAAGACATGTGCACAAAATATTTATTTGATAAAAATTTATGGTAAGAAATAAAGATAAATATTATTCTAGATTTGTTTAGAATATTATGAGATTATCTTTTATTTATTGGATTTATTTATTTGCAAAATAAAATCTTTGGACAAGGATTACTCTTCTATATATAAATAGAGTTCTCCCAACTCATACAACACACATAAAAAATTCGAATTCCATCTCTTAGAGAGAGGAAGTAATATTTCGGCCAATGGGAGAATAAGGGGAAAATCTTGGAGGTTTTTCCGGGTAGCATATCGGGAGGATTCGAGACGAGAATTTCCTTCCACCGGGAGTTGCTCGGATCACACGTGTGGAAGATCGTGGTGCTCTTCACACCATCTTTTGTTTCTCCTATTGCGGTTCTTCTACTTGGATTTTGAGATCCAAGAGGTATGTTCTACAACCTCCTTGTAGAGTAGATCTAGTTATTTTATTACGTGTAAATTATAGATCTAGATCCTTAAATCGCTTCCGTTGCGGATGGTATTACTAACAGTGGTATCAGTCGCCTGGTGATCTATATTTATACGTATAAAATATTAGATCTGGGTGTGGAAAACATATAGATTTTTTGTCCCAATTTTTTTTTATAGGGGCCGAATGCATGTTTATTTATTTATTTTTTTATGTTGCGATTGTTGTGGTTTGAAGAGATGGATTGTGGTTGGTATTGTTTACCCGTAGATCTATTTTGTAACTCTTTTGATTAGATATCGAAAGACGTGACTGTAATTTAATTTTATGCAACTCGAAAATTGTAAAGATGGCTTCTTTGTAATTTTAATTTTGATCCGGATTCGAGACGACGAAGATGATGTGTTGAAGATCATGGAATTGAAGATCATCAAGAAGGTAAAAACGGAAGGAGACCGATTGTTTTATTTTTTATTTTTTATTTTTTTTTCCGGAAAAAAAAAAAAAAAATTGGACACGGCAACTTTTTTCCATGCGGCAATCTATTGGTTAACCACCTAAAATTTTTTTTTATTGGCCGAGAGGCCTGTTATACATAATAAAAAATAAAAATAAAAAAACAAACTGCTAATCTGCCGTGGATAACAAAAAAAAAAAAATTATAAAACAAGTTTGTAATATAAATATATTTTAATATATTGGTATATTACGGCTTCCTCTCTCGTCGTTTGTGATTCGTGTTAAGATCGAACTTTGAAGATCCGGAAGTTTCAAGATCAAGACTTGAAGACATAGATTTAGTTTTACTTTTCCTTAGAAAATAGGTTAGTCGGGGGTACCAACGATCCATCTTGGTGTTTAAATTTTCCGCAATTTATTTTTTATGTGTTTGATCATAAAATAGATATAAAATCGGAATTCGTACGTACGCATCATATCATAAATACACTCCATGCATACATGTAGAATTTTAATTTTGGTAATTAAAATAGGCATGTATACAAACTCGCGTAATTAGTTGAAATTTAATTAATACGTGGTAATTAATTAATTTAGTATCTAATTAAAGATCCGAGGACGGGTTATGAAATCGTTAAGCCTTTCGGTGCGTGTTCTCGGTGAACCGCCTTAAAAGCCCAAACGAGATCACGTTTTCGATTCGTAGTGTCTACGAGATTGAATGATGGTAAAAGAACAATAAATCTTGGATAAAAACGGTTCGCCTATAGGTTGGGTGGTCAACTGAGCTGGGCTCGACCGACTTAACCCTCCTAGTGTGATGTATGCACAGGGGTCCGGCAAGACTAAGCTACACCGGCGAGCGGAGGGGTGATCCTTCTTATCTCAATGGGGCTCTCTTGACCCGACTTCGTCCGACTGTCACATATGTTCCAACGAATAGGACGGGTAGGCTTGCCTACGTTACCGACACCATTCGGAATCCTTGATTTGATGTGCTTTTATGTTAACATCAAAAAGACGTGGTTAGTTAACCCACCACCACTTCCGAAATATTGAGTGGGAGCGGGGAAGGCGACAGCCAACCCCACGGCCTCTACTATAGATACAAGTAAGTGAGAGAAGGGTGACGCCTCGCGGCGCTTTGATTTCGTCCCCCTACGGATGGTGTTCACCCCTATCAACATTCATGGCTTGGTCTCCGAAAGGATAGGATTTCCGGGTACTCGTCGGGTCACTGACCTATCCTACGACGGCACACTCGGGGCGTACCTAAGAGATCCGATATAGTAGGTGACACTCATCAAGGATATTCTTGATAATATCTAGGCTAAAAAAGGAAGGTAGTCAATGAATAAAGGGATGTTCGATTCTCACAAGTTATTCATTGATGAGATTGTCTCGATTTAACCGTCATCTCTTTGACCTACCCTACGGCGGCACAGAGATGCGAGGTTAAAACCTTGGAATGGTAGAGTAGACTTACTTATAGTTTACAATTCCTATAATAAACTTATATAGTAGTGTTAAACTTGAATTAATATATGTCATTTTATTTACAACATTATATCTCTTACTAAATTGCTTAAAAATTAATAATTGACTAGTATTGACTTCGTTAAAAAGTGGAAAGTAACTAGGACGTTGAACTAGTGAATCGATAATGCAATTATTTTTCGAAAGAGATATTTTCTCTTAAGCCTTTTAAAAACCAGAGTGGCATATAGGTATGTCACTAGTGTCATTCGTGTCAAACGGAAGACAAACTTAGTTTGATCAAAGGTGATTTCGGACTTTGAAATTCTTCTAGTGAATTTTGCGTGTGTAGTGATTACACGAGTAATTTTATAATTGAAAAATCGGAAAATCATGAAGTGTTACTAGTTGGACGATATTTGGAATCGATAAACTAGTGGGAACTTTATGATTTGTTGTTTTTCAAGAACATTAGAAAAGTGTAAATGACTACACACGTAACCGTTCTAATTGAAAAACCGGAAAGTCATGAAATGTTGCTAGTTGGACGATATTTGGAATCGATGAACTAGTGGGAGTTCTATGATTTGTTGTTTTTCTGGAAACATTGGAACTATGTACGAAAGATTTTCTAATCGAAAAAATCGGAATATCATAAAAACAAAGCATTGCTCGTTAGACGGTATTTGGAACCGATAAACTAGTGGGAGCTTTAATGTTATGATTTGTTGTTTTTTCTGGTATATTAGAAAATCCGAGAAGTCCCGACGAGTAACACTCGAAATAGACATCCCACGGTTCAAGAGTAGTGTCTACTCAAACGAACCGCTGGTTCAAGACTGTTTCCATTCATGGAAAGTCAAGAATGGGAGAATATGTCTAAAAGTGTTAGTCATCTAAACTAAGAAAACTTTAAGGCTGAACCGAAAATTAATTAACTGAAAATCATAGGATAAGGACAGTGATTTTGGATCACCAACCTATGAATACTTGGCGATTTTCTCGAGCTAAGTTCTTTGAAAGAACAAGGTAGCAGTGCATTTAACGATTAAAGGAGTAAACAACGGGCAGTTAATTTTAGCTAGAATAGTGGGAGTGATATAAGGATATGAATCTCGGATTCAATCCTTGGATATCGCGGAAAAATTATTTTCTGTTTAAGATTCGTTGGAACGAAAGGATTTACCTTCTATTCGATACTTTGTTTGTCGTATTGAAAGTGAATATACCATTTGTAGTACGAATCCAAGACTCGGACTTTTGTTTGATAAAGTCAAAACCACTTACAATTGCTGAAATATGTATATAAAACACATATTAAGAACTATTAAACGCAATTGGTTTCTATATTTAGATAAACGCTTCTTCCCTAAAAGACAATACCTGAAGACTGGCTCAGGGTGATTCCTTTCTCCCAGTCTGGTTATATTGTCTCAAAGGTTCAATGACTAAGTTTCCTTTCAATCGGGAAAGGATAATGGTTATAAAGAAGTAACATAGCTTGTTCATGACGACCTTCGGGGTCTGATGAAAGATACAAGCTAGTAGGTGCTTCCGAGTAGTGACTTCTTGTCTGATAACTATTCAAACACTTGTTTAGGGTCAAATTGTATGATTTTTATATATATATTTTATATCAATTTTCCCCATATTCTTATGATTTGTATAGAAATCGAGCCTTATATTGAAATATTGAGCAAATGAGTTTTAAAGATAATAAATTGCAAAAGTGGCTGATTTATGTGTTTTTATCGTTGGTTTTATGTTTATTTGGATGTTGTTACACTTTGCAATATTTTGGATATCTTGTAGATGCATATCTTCGGTCTAAAAGAGGTGTTTAGAGGGTTAGAAGAAGATGCCACAAGTTTACGAATTCAACGGAGCAAATTTTCCTAAGTACTTAAATCGTTACATATTTTCGACGGAGATTTGACCCAGCTTAGAGGCATTTTCATGGGAGGACTTCTTCATGAAAATTGTAGATCTTTGAAAGAGCTTTCCAACGCACTTTGAATTACGTCAATCGGACTTCTACAACTCAAATGGTGGTCAAGTGGGTAATCAATTTGGGTAAGTGGAAAATCCCGAAAACGACTCGTAATACAACGGGCTAATCAAAAAGGCGTTTTCTGAAGAAGAGTCCTTAATGAAAGTTGTAGAGTTTTCCGAGAGCTTTTTTATGACATTCAGATCATAATTTTTGGAGGTCTACAACTCAAGATATGAATTTTAGAAGTTTTATTCCAATCGAAAGAATTTGGTTCAGAGTCTTCAGCAAAGTGGACGAGCGTTCAAGTGCCAGCACTGTAGCAACCGCCTTGCTTTTATGTGATTAGCCGCATGTGTAACCCTAATTTCCAGCCGCCTTACATACCCTATAAATATACGCATGCATCCCATAATTCATATTACCAATTCATATAACAAAATTCATTCAGCCGCATTATTGACAGCAGCAGCGGCAACTTTGAGGCTTCGAGGCCGGTCACCCGAGCCTTGTGCTCGGGTGATCCGGGGTTAGATTAGATGTAGTTTTTTCCGTTTATTTCGTTGTTGATCCGTGGAGTTCATCCAATGTACCAAAACTATGTGAGTTTAATCTTTTAATTTATTCGATCCTTTATTTATTTTCATGATGTTTAATTTGTTTTGTATTCTTTCTATGATCTTTGATGCTATTATGTGAATTACATCGGAAGATTGTTTGCTATTGATACGTTTACAACATACGGAAGTTGAGTAAGCTAGATCACCGTAGAAAGATGAGATTTTTAATCATTAATGATGACAAATTAATCGATTAATTATCTAGGTTGTTAGATTCTAAAATACGAGAGTTAACCTGAATCTACACCTTCGTTTTGTATGGAATATTGGTCTCAACATTCGGGAGAGGAGAGATCGATAATTGAATTCACTAAGGAATTAGGGATTCATAGCTTGAGAAATAGATTCACTAAGGAATTAGGAATTTGTATCTCGTGTAAAGGTGAAACCACAATTTGAATTAAAATCATGAGATGAACTAGGATTGAGATCACTTGGTTTGTATGAAGTTTGATCCCATGTATCCTTAGTTTAGGTTTTTATTATTTGTTCTAGTTTAGATTTAGTTTACTTGTTCTATGAGTTTATTTGTTAGTTCTTCGTTTATTTGTTTTCGTTAGTAACAATTGAGAGGATTAATTAGATTAGATTCAACATACCTTTTCCCGAGGATCGATACCCGTACTTATCCAACTTTACTAGCAACTACCCGGTATTCGGCCGGTTAGGAGGTAGTTTTGCATGGTAGTATAGGTTTATAAATTTTCTTTTGTTTTAATGATGCAAAATCTCCCCAACAACACTCCGGTAAGTTTATCCAAAATATTTTGAGGTTTCTCTGTTTTCAACAGAGATAGAGTATTCTATACTCAGAATAGGCCATTCATAGTCCTCGAGATTGATGCTCAGCCTGCATTATTGTGACATGTTCTCACTAAGTGAGAAACCGTTAAATTGCCTTACATAGTTTTAAATGTGCTACAATACACTGCTTAACTCAATAAAGATATTGGAAGCGAAATAACGGTTTACATTGAAATGTAAGACCGAGAAGTCTACCTAGAATATGCTTTGGAATTTACGGATAAGGTGTGTATTCGGTTCACCCCACTTCCGTAAATATAAGCATTTAGCACACGGTGCTTGAAGGTAAGACTGGGAATTTTGCGCATACGTTCGGTCAATGACCATTCGTGATATATCTTTTAACCTATTGTGTATAAAGGTTAGATATAGGATTCTTGAAATCGGGAAGGGACAGTTATATTGTTGCATCCGTTCTGATAGAGTCCATGAACAGCAAAACCTTGAACCTTGAAGTACGTTTACTCAAGGTAGTTACTAACTGATTAAAATCAGACCACATCCAACATCGGTTGTTGGTGATAACACTAAAACACTACTAAACTAGATCAGAATTTCGATCCACCCAGTAAGTATTGGGAGTATGGTTTATCCATTACCCATTACGGGTTCTGTGGACTTTGTAGTCTAAGGATCGTTTGATGACCCATGGCTCTTTTGTGAGCAGTATAGGATTATGATAATAGAGGTTGGTTTAATAGCCATAACCCTGTGAATGGAGTTCGGTACTCCAGTTCTGTTCATACTATTGTAGAACCACCTGAGCGTCTCAGGCCCAGTGGGAGAAATTGGATCTACACGGAAAAGAGTAGAATGAATAGGAAAGTTTATCTTTCAAAGCAAAGCTTGAGTGGTCTAGGGGTAATTCCCTAAGAAGTAGAGAGTTAATCAGACCTTGGACTCTCTTACCACTTAGTATTGCATGATTTCGTTCAAAAGAAGAAAATATGGGTGATTCCCTGAGATTTTCTTGCCAAACAAACGGAGTCTGGATTCATTCGGAACAAAAGGGTATTGCCTTATGAACTTATGACAGGTGACTGTCAAGGCTTATGTCCTTTGTGGTTAAAAAAGCAAACCTCTCGGTCATTGGAAGTCATATATTTCTACAATATGTGGATTTGACCAGAATATTGATAAGTCTTTTATAGACTGGATATCAATTTTAGTACGGTAGTGAATATATACATTAGTGTTTGTGAAGGATAACATTGCACCAGTTGGAATCAACATGGGTGTGTTATCTGAAGTCAGAATCTGACAATGCCACAATTCTCTGCAACAGAGATTTGGACAACATTCTAAAGATTTTGACTCGGTCGAATTCATTAGAATCAGTCTTTGGTTTCCCATCCATCTTATTGGTTAAGATGATGCATCTGTGTATGCAACATTCAACGAGGAAGTTCTACCCTATGCCTCAGGAATGACTCTCTAAATCTTTGGATCAAGAGAAATGGGATAGATTCTCTTTCTAGTAAGAGATGGTCAGGTTATTGAACGTCAACTTTGATCGAATCTTAGATTCGGCGGTTAACAAAGCAAGTTTAGTATGTCCTTTAGTATCTTGAGAGAACGAGGAATAATATGCAGACATATTCATGTGTGAACTTGGATATGTGTGTGTTAAGGGTGATTTTGTACGTTTTATAACGATATATTTTACGATGATTTTCCCCATATTTATATTATTTGCATAAGAATTGGCCTTTATATTGAAATATTAAGCAAGTGATGTTTTAAGGGTCTAATTGCAAAAGTGATTAAATTATGTGTTTAATTGGTGGTTTTATGATTATTTGGATGATGTTACACTTTGCAATGGTTTTGATGTTTGTAGATGTGCATATTTCGGGCGAAAAGGGGATCAAAAGATGATACAAGTCGGATTTATTTGACATACAAGAGATAAGGAAGAGTTATATGAAGAAGAGAAGAGATAGAGATGAGAAGAATGAGATAAAGATGATGATATCTAGTCCAGACATACCGGACGAGCGTCCATGTCCCGTCCAGGAGTGGACGGGCGTCCAGATAAAGTGAACGGGCGTCTAGAAGGAAAATTTAATACAGAGAGTTCAGACGCCACTCAGACCAGCGTTCAGCCAGCGTCCAGAACAAACGGACGAGCGTCCGACCTTCAGAATGGGCGTCCACGACCGACTACAGCAGAACCGACTTACTTTATCTATAAATAGCCGCATTATGTAAACCCTGGATCATAACTTTTACCGCACATTACTTTAGAAAACCCTAAATTCTGAGAGCAAGTCACCTCGGCCGGCTGAGCCTTGGTGCTTGGCCGGCCGAGGGTGTTTCTTTTCCGCTGTTTTATTTTGCTGTTTTCTGAAGCTTAATGCTTGGGGCTGCAATTGTTCGAACGATTTGAATCTTCTTCTTCAGGTTTTTTCTGTTCTTTTATCAAAGTTTGTTTTATGATTTTATCTCAAAGTTGTATCTTTTCCTATGCGATTATTTGTTATGCAACGTATATCGGAAGATGGTTGCTTATCGATGTTTGATTTTGATGGAAGTCATGTTAGACTTAGATCACCATAGGAAAGATTGGATTTTTAACCTTGACATAACGGAAGTTGATAGGTTGATTATCTAGGTTGCTAGATTTGAATAAATCTTACACCTTGTTTTGATTGATGGACGAATTATCTACGAAAGTAGGATTCATACTTTTGATTAGGTGAACCACATCTTTAGTTAATCATCACAAGATAACCTTAGATAGAGATAGAGGGTTTGAAGGATTGGATGATTTTGTTTGTTCATTGTTAATCTCCATGTTCATCTTCTTGTTTATTTCCTTTTATAGTGAGTAGTTTAGATTTAGTTTTTATCGCTTTTATCCTTCCTGGCTTTGGATTAACAATCCCTCTGTCCGTTTACTTTTCGTTTTTTCGTTTTCAGTTCCGTTTTGAATAAGTAACAATTTAAGGATTAATAAGATTAGATTCGACATCCCAATTCCCTGTGGATCGATACCCGTACTTATCCAACTTTACTAGCAACTGCCCGGTATTCGGCCGGTTAGGAGGTAGTTTTGCATGGTAGTATATGTTTTATAAATTTTCTTTTGTTTTAATGATGCAAAATCTCCCCAACAGTGTGATACACTGATTTTGACTTTAAGTCAGATTGAGGATGATCGTTAAGTCGATCTCGGGCTAAGTGTTTACTCTTGTGTTGAAGCTATTTCCTGGAGGAATCCAGCAACGCCAACTCGACTTTAACTAGTTGGGTGATTAGCGGCTTTTGTAGTAGCTAGAGAGGCGATATAGCTTAAGGATTTCCTTTTCATATCTGGGAGTGATTCTAGATTTGGAAGCCAATACCACATCATTGCGCAAACGATGAAGGGGTAGCTTATAAGGATTTTCGAAATCACTAGAGGTCAAAATCATATTGGGAAAGTACCATATGATTAGATGGACCGGTAACATTTCGATTCTACGGATCGTCTCGAGCCGACAACCTGACTAATCATTAAGACCCATGACATTTAGATGTAGGTACTCCCCGAGTCACTGACCTATCCTACGATGGCACACTCGGAGTGTATTTTGTCATCTGCAATGGTTATGATATGCTTAATGGGTACTAGAATACGGGATGGGTCTCCATTGCTTTAGAGCAAGTGGGAGATGTAGTTTGTTGTATTTTAAATAATAGGGTGTGCTCTAAAACAATTAATCACATGCTTTCGTGCAAGTGGGAGATTGTTAGGTGTTATGCCCGAAATACAATTTTGTAATTGTTTTATTTAATGAATGAATTGACATTATTATTATATTTATTATTCTCATATTCACCGATGCGACAATAGTATTTACACTACAGAAAACCCTAAAGTATATCGTTTATGTAATCACTTAACTCAGTGTATGGGATATACACGGGAGGATTGAGTTAGTGAAGATGTACTTAAAATACAATTAGCCCGTAGTGAAGTTAATCGAGAGTATCGGGTCTCTCCTTTAACGTGCTATTAATGCGCCCAGAACACAATAGGTGTGATCATCTTATCCAGACTTTCGGTTAAGAGAACCTAGTGGGCATTTATATATGATAGATATATCATATAGGGCTGGACCGATTTGATTAGAGTTCACGATATAATTCTGTAATCAAGAAGTCTTATCCAATCAATCGATGATCATATTTATGGATATATCTTAATCTTGAGGTGATCACAGTCAACTGCTTGAATCAGTATGAGGTATGACTTGACGGTTAAGGATTACACTGAGTTTGTGATCTGAATTACCCCATCTTGGCATTGTACTGGATTGAGTGAGTAGTCTGTGTTATCACAGATACGGAATCCATTCCTTCCATTTATGGAAGTAGATAGACAAGTCCCTTATTTGTTAATCCTGGCGATCGATCCATGGAGTTCATATTACAGCGATTAGCTACCGGTGAGTGGTATGAATTAATTGATCACTAGGGGGTTAATGGTAAATAAGGATAAGAGGTTCGAAAAGGGTTAACGGTAACTTCCCGATTTAGAATGAACGATCATGGAGGATTAATCCATATGTAATGATTATATCAATGGACGCTTATTATCATTCTCGTGAGGAGATAAATATAATCTCATAATCGGAGGATTGCGATCACGGGATTATGGTGGCATATTCTGTGATTGATTTATCGAATATAATTATTTCGTTCGTAAGATAATTATTTATTTGATTTATCGGAGCCGCTGATTATTAGTCCATGGTCCCCGACGTGCCTCCAATATAGCATAGCTATTCTCGGACGTCGAATCCTAATAATATTAATTTAGTTCTTGTTAGAATTTAATTAAAACGATATGTGAATTAATTGTTTAGTGGACTATTAAATTAGTTAGGCTAAATAATTAAATATGTGAAAAAGACATTTTTTTCATAATCTTGGCCCAATTTGGTGTGTATGGCCGAAATTATTGTGACTAGGTCACAAGTGATAAATTTCGCCCAAGAGCATGTTTTAGTCAACAAGAAATTAGTTTTCTTGTGATTTAATAAGACATGTGCACAAAATATTTATTGGATAAATATTTATGGTAAGAAATAAGATAAATATTATTCTAGATTTGTTCTAGAATATTATGGGATTATCTTTTATTTATTGGATTTATTTATTTGCAAAATAAAATCATTGGAGGACAAGGATTACTCTTCTATATAAAGAGAGTTCTCCCAACTCATACAACACACGTAAAAAATTCGAATTCCATCTCTTAGAGAGAGGAAGTAATATTTCGGCCAAGGGGAGAATAAGGGGAAAATCTTAGAGGTTTTTCCGGGTAGCATATCGGGAGAATTCGAGACGAGAATTTCCTTCCACCGGGAGTTGCTCGGATCACACGTGCGGAAGATCGTAGTGCTCTTCACACCATCTTTTGTTTCTCCTATTGCGGTTCTTCTACTTGGATTTTGAGATCCAAGAGGTATGTTCTACAACCCCCTTGTAGAGTAGATCTAGTTATTTTATTACGTGTAAATTATAGATCTAGATCCTTAAATCGCTTCCATTGCGGATGGTATTACTAACAAATTGATCTTGAATGCTTGAACACTTAGAAGATTTTCTTGATTGTAACTTTGTATACTCAAATTGATAGCTATTATCCAGATATAGAACTTAGCAGTTTAAAAGTAGTTCACTAGATATCTAGGTAACTTCGTATTTGATTCTGGTTGATAAGTCCTCTAATTATAGGTGTGAAATCCAACGGCTATATTTTGGAATTCTGAATTTGCTGTCATTTATGTTGGATTCCATAGAATATGCTATCCTGTTGTCAGTGTTGTCAGTGATTGTTCTGAGTTGTCAGTCTTTCAGCCAATTGGAATGTTTGATTTCAAACATCTTGATTTTTATGTAACAACTGATTAGCTGACTGAGTTTTGTTGAAACTAAGTCAGTTTTCATTGACTCTGATCTTTACTCTTCTTTAAAACTGAGTACTCTATTTTCATCTGATCCTTAGTTTTGTGAGATCAGAGTACACCATGTAAATCTCATTAACTAAGTTACATTGTCCTTATGTAATATAGAACAAGATCCATAAAGTCAGTTCAGGCCATCACAAACTTATCTAAAGTCTAACTTTACAGTCTCGGCTTTTAGTCTTCATAAACTGAGTTTGAACCCTTGGTTCTTTGATCTTCATAACTGAGTTTGATCCCTCAGCCTTCATAGCTGAGTTTGTTCCCTTAGCATTCATCTTCGAAATAAGTCAACCGAGTTTGATCCCTCAACGAACTTACCTTCTTCAAACTTCATTTTTAAATACCTTTAGTTTCAGTTCTTGGAATGACTTCTAGTTTCTTTATGACTTCCAGTTTTCAGTTTTACGACTCTCTATCTATCACAGTGCTTGTCTGATGTAACCTATACAATAATCATACTCTAATAAATCCATTACATTAAATTCTAGACATCTTTTAGCTTTTCACTATAACAGTTAGCTCAAGCACATCATCAATGGGGTATAAACAAACAATCAAATAAATAAGTGATGAATCATCATCAAAACTCAAATTTTATTTATAACAATTTCTCCCTTTTTTGATGATGCCAAACCCTCATTAAAAGAATAGCATAAAGATAAAACAATCTTATACTATAAGAACAAAAGGTAAAACTGAAACTGGATTTATAATTTTTGTTACTCAACCAACCATTAGGAGAAGCAAATACAACAATCACGCTAATCAATAAGATTGATGAAATAGTAATTAATGCAAAAACAGCCAAATGAAAAGCAAAAGTCATGCTTTTATTCCTCCAAGCTACCAACAAATGAACTATACCATTTGATCCCTCTATTAGTAGAATTTCCAAAAACTATTTTCATGCTAAGCTGATTACAATATAAGTTTTCAAAAGCTAAGCTTCTAAACTTGCTGCATAGTTTTAACATAAAGTTTCTCCTTATCATGCAATCTATACTCTGCCTCATTAGCTGTATCTTCTTTGGAAAACGTTTGTTGTAATCAACTTGACTTGACTCTTTCCATTTTCTCCACAAGGCTAGTTTAGGAAGATCATCATTATCTCTGTAGTAGTTTTCAAATTCTTCAATGTCGATCTTCATTTGCTCTCTTATGTCTTTGGTTCCAAGCCTTTCTTCAATTATTCTGATCTTCTTGTGTTTATTTATCTTCTGTGAATAGAACTTGTTTGTCAAGAAGGTTACCAAAGATTCCTCATAGGTCTTATGCTTGTACTTGGCCTTCATGTGATTGTAATCTCTCTGGAAGTCCATCCATAGCTCCTTTGTAAGAGCTACTCTTTTTTCACCAGATTTGTTGCACTTTAGGATGAGCTCTTTTTCACTTAGCTCAACTGGATCTCTGATGTTTGAGATTGACTTTCCCTTTTCACCTTTAAGTTTTGCTATCTCAGCTTCCAGGATCTTCTTTTCTTTTTCTACTTCACCCTTTTTGGCATTATGCAATCTGAATAGTTAACTCATGAGTGAGTTTCTGATTTTCTGCAATACCTTATTGAGAGGTGTAGAGTTCTGATAGTTGTGTTTCAAGTCCATATAATTTCTTATTTAGATGTCACTCTGCTTGAACACGTATCTCTCTATCTTCATGTGTTGCTTTCTCCAAATTTTATTTTAGTTGAAGTATCTCTGAAGCTGAGTTTGATGTAACTTGGTTGATCTTCTCCAAGTGTGAATTAACAGTTACATCTGTCTTCTTCTTGTAGTCAAAATATCCTGAAATGTTGGATATAAGACCATAATATTCTCCTTTTTGAGTGAGTAGGCAATTCAAAGTTAAACACTTAGAACACACATAAAATATCATTCGTTATAAGGACAAAATATTACTTCTTGGACTAAATTACCCATGTATCCTCATTCCTCATACACTTGGAGAAAAAGAAAAAACTGAATCTATGAACAAACAAAACAAAGTAGCCTCCTCCCAAATTGAATTTCTAGGGTTCTTCCTCGTCGTCCTCATTAAGCTATGGCTTCGAAATCCGCCGCCATTTCTGTGTATTGTTCTTCAATTAATCTTCTTCAATTCAACTTTGCAATTTGACGGAATGTCTTCCACTTTCGCTCTTAAAAGGTTCGCCGATTGCTACTCTTCGAGCTCTCTCCGGCCGCTGCGTCTGGTAATGCCGATTGTCTCTTCACGGATGTTGAGCACTACTCCGCGGCGTTTGGAGGATTATGCACCTCTGAACGGTAAAAATCATACTTTTAATCTTCAATCAACTCCGTTTCGGTCTCATTTTTTATGTTTTCATTACACGTTTTTTCCATTTAAAGTCAATTTTCAAGCTGTTTTCTGATTAATAGAGTGTCCCGACGCGCGCTGTTTGAAATAATAGTGTTTATAACAATTTTGTTGAATAATTGCCACTGATTTACCGAAGTGAATGGTAGAAATCATACTTTTACTCTTCAGTCTACTTTGTTTTTGTCTCCTTTTTTTTTGATTTTTCCATTTTAAGTCATGTTCAAGCTGTTTCCGGATTAATATTGTATTCCGACGCTGTTAGACTTGTAATAATAACAAGTTTTGTTCAATAATTTCAAGTGATTTACTGAAATGAACGGTAGAAATCATAGTTTAATCTTCAATAAACTTCCTTTTTGTCTCCTTTTTTTTTTTTGTTTTCATTGCACATTTTTTTCTCCATTTAAAGTCTTTTTCAAGCTGTTTCCGGAATAACAGAGTATTCCAATGCTGCTTGTAATCAGATTGTTTATTAAAATTTTGTTCAATAATGTCCAGTGATTTACTAAAATTAGGTAGATTAACATGAAATCAGACTGTTAATGACAAATTTGTTCAAAATTTTCCAATGATTCACTCGACTAGGTAGACTATTAGCATTCATGAAGATTAATTCTGAGCTTTTGTATGATATATAGATGTGTTCTCTCCGGCCATATCGGAGACGGATGTTGGCATGGTGATCCGTCTGCCTCTTCTGGGATTTACTAAATAGAATGTGAAGGTGAAGTTGTCGGTTGAAGATAACGTATTATAGATGACGGGGAGTGTCCCGTTTCACAAAAGATATGTAAAAGGATTCAGATTCCAAAAGGATATCTTCTACAATAGTGATAATATCAAGGCTGACATTAAGAATGGACTGCTCAAAGTGTATCTTCCTAAGGCGGAGGAAAAGAATAAGATGAATCTGGTCCGTGTTGAAGTGGAGGACCGAATTTGAGTTTGTGGAATATGAAGGGTTAGGTTTTGTGAACAATTAGTACCACTTTTGTGTGTGCGAATGTTGGCTAATGTTTTGTTTAACTTTTGATTATGACTATGTTTTGAGGATGTGATTGAAAAATGTTGTTATTGTATTAAACTACTTTTAATCGACTCTAACAGCACTTTTAACCCTTCAACATGTGACTTATCCTTTCTACTTAATCTAATCTATATACATTTGAGAAATTTTCACTTGTCACTGCAAATTCAAAACGGATAAAATTACACACACTGCATTCAAAACCGAAATCTAAGAAATCACTTGTCCACTTCACTAGATTTTCTCTTTGAAAAATGTCATTAAGATTATTAACACTTGATTTCATCATAATAAAATGTTGGTGTCATTGCATACGGTGTCACTTCATAAAATGTTGTTGTCTTTGGGTGTCACTACATAAAATGTTAGTATCATTAAGTGTCACTGCATAAGGTATCACTTCATAAAATGAGATATCAGAATAAAGAGGATGGAAAAATATGAATTAGGGTGAAAGAATTATGTTGATCATAGTTTTATATTAAAAAATATAGCCGTTTGAAGTCAATTTTATGAAGAAAAGAAATCCATTTTCTGAAATTAAGTCGGAAAAATATCAAATGTCAACGCGGTGTCGCTTCATCAAATGTCACTGCATCACGGTGGTCATTGCATCGCAGTGGTGAATTCATCGCGATGGTCAATGCATCGATGGTGGTGAATGCATCGAGGTGGTCAATGCATCGGGGTGGTCAATGCATCATGGTGGTCATTGCATCGCGGTGGTCAAAGAATCGGGGTGGTCAATGCATTGCGGTGATCACTGCATCGCGGTGGTCACTACATCGGGTGGTCACTGCATCGGGGTGGGGCTATACATTGTCATTGGGTGTCACTTCATAAAATGTTGGTGTCATTGGGTGTCACTTAATAAGGTGCTACTTCATAAAATGAGATATCATAATAAAGAGGCCAAAAAAATATGAATTATAATGAAACAAATTTACAATGATCGTAGTTTCAGATCAAAAGATATTACCGTTTGAAATATAGTGTAACGTGTCAATTTATTTTTAAATGTCATTACGTCTTCACATTCACTGCATCGACAAATGTCACTTCATCTTCACATGTCATTGCATCGGAGTTTTATACAAAAAGATATTGCCGTTTGAAGTCAATTTTATAAAAAAGAAATCGATTTTCTAAGATTTAGTCAGAAAAATATCAAATGTCATCGCAGTGTCGCATCATCAAATGTCATTGCATCGCCGTGGTCACTACTTCCCGATGGTCACTGCATCAGGATGGTCACTGCATCGCGATGGTTAATGAATCACGGTGATCACTGTATCGGGGTGGTCACTGCATCGTGATGGTCAATGCATCAGGTGGTCACTGCATTGGGGGTGGTCACTGCATAGGGGTGGTCAATGCATTGGGGTGGTCAACGCATCGCGTTGGTCAATGCATCGCGGTGGTAACTGTATTAGGGTGATCACTGCATCACGGGGTTCAATGCATCGCGTTGGTCACTATATCACGGTTGACACTGCATCGCGGTAGTCAATGCATCGCGGTGGTCACCGAAAAAAAAACCCTTTTAGCATCACAAAAAAAAAAAAAAAACCATTTAGCATCCTAGAAAAAGAAAAAAAAAACCTTTCAGCGTCTCTTCCCAATAAAAAATAATTAAAATAAATATAAAAAAATCTCATCAAGCGCATGTTCCACCTTTTTTTATTCTTTTTCTAAATATTTTTCATTAAGGTATTTTTGTCTATCTATCTAATTTGTGTTCGTATAACCAATGAAATGTTTAGCATGTCCTTTTTGCCTAATTAAGTCTATTTTGTGTCTTTTTGGACCCTCCGTTTGTTTTACCAAGAGTTTTTTTGAGAGTTTTTTTTTACATCACATCACCAATCATTTCTTACAATTGTCCCACCAATCAAATCTTCAACTACAAATAAAAAAAAATTAAATCATCTCTCATCATTTCACTTTATCAACTTTTACATTTTTACCATTATTTTATTCATTATTCTACTTTATTTTACCAATCATTTCATAATCTACACAAATTTTCAAAAAAACATTTTAACTTTCTAATCATTACTTCAATCACTTTATCTAAAAAACCCCCAAAAAAAACTCCAACTCTAAACAAACACAACCTTTAGCTCTTTTTATAATTAATACTCGTTCCATTTCAGTGTACAAGTTATTCTAAATTATCAATAATGTATTTATTATTTTTTTCATCTTACCTTTGATTTAAGAGGTTTCTATCGGCGCCATGAATTTACTATTAACACCTTTTTTTCTTTATTATTTTTCATTTATTTCACCACCACCCCCAAATAACTAAAGGCACCACATCCATTTAATAATTTAAAAAATATACACTTTAGTCCCTCGACTTTTATAAATCATAAAATAACACTTTTAATATTTTTACACTTTATAATTTATTTAACCAATTTATTTTAACATAATGCTAACTACCCTCTTTTTTTCATTTGAATAAAAAAAAGCCTGAAAGACGATATTTCACCGGAGAAGATAAGTATTTTGCTGAAAACCACAATTGAAGCAATGGTTGCAAGAATCAAACTAAGAAGAATATAACTTTGAACGAATTCATGTATGTGTCTTGTTTTTTAAGAAATTCGCTGATAATTTGGTAGAAATCGGAGGTTTTAATGGTCGGTTTCCTAATTTTTTCCGCCGGGAAGAAACCGTTCATGCGTTTGCGATGAAGATTACTGGTAACGTCTTATGTACTGGCGTTGATTTGGTGCTAACAACGTCAGGACAACTGGCGTTATAAGCAATCTGAAAAATGGGGCGATTGTTGGAACGTTGATAGGCCTGACGTTGTAATAGCAAGACAACGCCAGTGTGACTGACGTTTGCATAACGTCAGATACTCCAACGTTGTTTATACATTTGGAACATCAGTTTGGATGACGTAAAACTTTTCTCCGATGTTGTTTATGCTGGATATACAGAAACCCAAATCCGGATCCGATCCATAATTGGATCTCAGATCTGATTCACAACACCGATCGAGACACTCGATAATACATAACGGAAGCTACGAATTAAATTCGCATTCGATTTTACTACGATTCGATTCGCATGATTAATTAATAACTACAAGAAAGTTGAAGATTTACCTTATTAGAGAGGAACAGTAAATCGACAGATGGAGAAGCCACAATCTTCCGGATTGTATCTTCTAGCGACGACTGGTGGACGTCGATCCTAGGCCTAGGCCACTTCCAAAATTTTGATTTTGGAAAGTGGCCAGACCTAAACCAAAATTATTTGGCCTTTCCAAATATTTGATTTGGAATAGGCCTAGGCTTTTCAAATATTTGATTTGTAAAAGGCCTAGGCCTAGGCCACTTCCAAAATTTTGATTTTGGAAAGTGGCTAGGCCTAAACCAAATTTGGTAAGGAAGATGCCTTTTAGTTTAGGAAACCAAATGCATCCCTTTTGATTACGAATCAAAAGGAAAGAAACAAAAGAGACATAATTTTAATTTTGATTTATTTTTGGAATAGTTCTAATTTATAAAAATTAAAATTAAAATCGTTTAAAATTAATCGTTAATTTTATTTCGATTAAAATCATTTAATTAATTAAATGTTAATTAGTTAATTGATTGGATACAATTATTTTATAGATTAAATGTTAATTGATTAATTAAGACGCAAGTAGTTAAATTTTAATTTTATCTTTTTCATAAGATGTAATTGTATGGATTAGATATAGTAGATATAATATGATTATATGGACCCCGATTGATCATGAACTCGACCGATAGGATAGATGTGAATGATTTAAATTTTTCTGTTGGTTTAAAAATTGTCCTAGGCCGTTATGAAGAACGTGACCTAGTTTATTTTCTGCATTTATCCCATTCCCGTTGACCACCCCCCCCCCCGCCCCGTGTGCGGCGGGTGTATTTATTTTATTAGATAGAATTAAATGTAGCAAGAATGGAGCAGAAGATTGAAGCCAAAGAAAGAAGAATAAAGACCCCATTAGAGATGGCGCATTAAAGATCCTATTGGCGGTTGCAGCTACCCTTAGATTGTGACCCGCAGTTTCGTCAGTTTGTATTCGAAACCGCACCTAGGAAAAGTCCATGATCATACCGGTTACTTTACGCATTTATTTATTTTGTGTTTGTATTTATTTTATATGATACGATAAATGCATGACTAGGCACGATCTAGATAAATGTGTAGGATGTATGTCAATAGAGATAGACATATTTGATGAGACCGTAGTTAAATTAATTAAGAGAATTAATTCGAAATTAATTAAGTGAATTAATTTAAAATTACTCCCACAACAAAAATCGAGTTATAATATGTCTCCCAATATTATAGTGACGGTGAAGAGCCCTTGTTCGGATCCAGCTGATTGGCCCATGTCGGGAGTTGACCTACCACGGGCATATCGTCCTTATCAAGATATGATTGTTATGAGATCTCATGAATACTTGGGTCATGACTCGACTAAGAATCTTGCGGTGATTGGCCTACGTCAGGACCGTCTGATTTTAGAGACATAAGGTTGACTACCACATAGACGATGTGAATTGTCAAGGAGTTGACTAGTCAAACCACTGGAAGTCGCGTTAGACGCGATTGGTAAGAAGTACCTACCCGTCGAAATTGACCCGGTCGATCGGCCCACGTCGGGGATCGAGTCAACTAGATAGGATTCCAGCCACTAAAGGTTTTTGAAAAAATTCTTGAAAGTCAATAGGGAGTAGTTGACTAGTGGGAGCAAAATCATAATCCCAAAGACCATATTTGATTTTGCGTGTATAGACAACAACACTCTTTTATCTTTATTTTTATGTTGTAGTTTTAGCAAACTTTATATTTATGTTTCTCGATTAGTAAAACCAAATTATGATTGTTTGAGAAACGTTCTCAAGAATGGTTAAGTAAATTTTAATCCTTTTAAAATAAGCAATGACACGAGCAATCCCTTTATAGTAGTTAGAGACAAGGAGACTACATAATTGATGCAGTGCTCCAAGACTTTAATTATTTATGAAAAATGGTAGCTCATGACATTGGATACGATCCAATATGATCATTCAGTCATATGATGACAATTAATTCAAACGTTGGATAAGAATGACCACATCTAATTTTAGAAAGGTTGTTTTCAAAATTGTAAGATTTAAGTATCGACTTAATTCTATCATTGCTTAAAGGTTAATTAAATAGTCAATGTTTTGAATACGATTCAAAAGGTTAAATAAACTATTTAATAAACTTTAGATTAAGGAAATTGAAGACATAGCTCTTGTGATCTTTCTTAAGTCTTATGAAGACTACACTAAGAAATATTTACAAGTGCTTGAAGGATTAAAAGGGAAAGTTAGGGCATGTGCTTAAATAGAGAACTTATTGAAGTTTCTATTCTAAGCAAGTGAGTTGAGATAAATCTATCTAAGTTCCTAGTCGACTCTTAGATATATGATATCTTGCGAGTGTGATTAAATTAGAAAGATTAAATGCAGATATGGAAGGTGAAGCAAACGTTGTAACACTTACCATATTCTGGATCTAGTAAACTGATAAGGGAACTAAATAAATGTTATTATTTTCCGGTTCTTATGAAGAACATACTTTCAGTTATTTGTTAGGATTTAGTAAGCATATTTAATTGTAAAGAATAAATGTTGTTCCGATAAAGTTGAAAGGTCACTGAATCTAACATACTAGATTGTTGTCACTATATAGTTGATATAGGTGATGAAATCTCAACCAAATATTAGTATGGCTGTTATCCTTAATATTTGTGGTTGTTCTAGACATGATCTCTCTGGAAGGGAAGCGTGTAATTAAACGTCATTCTGATGATGTTGAACCATATGATTATGAATCATGTGGGTTATACGTATCTTATCTAAAGATGACTAAAATACCCTTTTATGAAAAGGTTATAAATTCTAGAAAAATTGTCTAAAGCCTAAACATACCGATGTTTGTTGGCTTATGACAATTAATGCCACAAATAATTGTTTGATAATCTCTACGACTATTTTTAGAAATAGTCAAGTGTACTCAGTGAAGTGCATAATTCGGAAAGCCCGAAAAGTTCGATCTTGTACGAAAATGAGATTGATGAGCTATTTAGGAATTAATCTCCAATTGGATTGAAGTAATTAATACCTGAAGGGTGTTTCAGAAGTCGTCTGAAAGGAATAAAATTCGCCCTTGAAGGATACCATCTTTGGGATACGCAATTAGATTATGTTCCCAAAATGGAAACAACACTTTATATGATAAAGGTGTACGCAAGCCATGCGAAGTATCCCTTACCCGTTTCGGGATACTGCCCTTATACTTAACCGAGTTCCAAGGATAAAGGTTGAATAAATTCCATATTAGATATGGAAGAGGATAATGTCGAATCTATCTTAACCGATGATTTGAAGTTGTCATAGGCAGAGTCAGAAAGGCTTGGAGCCTAATACGACATATGCGACTTTGTGGAATGTCTTAGCTTGCACGCTGGACATTATTTACTCATCCGCGGAGCAAAGGTGTTTGTCTCCAAACATGCTGTCTTCTAGAGAAAGTGTTTCTTCCAAAAGAAACAGTGGGAGTAAATTAGATCTCAAAAGAGTTTGAGAACCACAAAGATATATTCAACCAAAGGAACATGAGCTGACGCCGCATAGAGATGAGGTGTAGAACACTGCTCAGTGCACACAAAAGTTCTGTAATTCTGTGGATAACCTCAAGCCTGAAAAGGCTGTTGGTATGTTCATCTTGAAGAATAAATATCTCACGACTTATAAAAGAATGTTTGAAAGGCAAGATTGAGAGATATGGCCAGGAGCCATAATATCTGAATTAGGTTCCATCAGTGACAACCAGGTTATGAACCTAGTCTGTCTTACCTGGAGGGTATGTCCCTGTGAGGCTGAACCCAGTTCTATTCAGACTATGCTTGTTGTAACTTCGTATCATGGCTATATGATAGTGTTGAAGACGTTGGGCAAACATCTCGATGTTCATAGATGATAACATGATATGTGAGCCCACGAGATCCATTTATGGACTCAAACAAGTTTCTCTAGACATTTTCTTTGTTTGATAATCAAAGGAGTTTGATTTAGTCAAAAGAAGGATATGCCCAATGTGCAAGATGGATAGTGGGAGTGTGTTACGATTTTTGAGTAAGGTATTGGATATCTCTCTCGAGAATTGTCACCCCATGTCACAGTCAATTAATGTTTGGTAATTCAAGGTCTTTACGAAAGCACCTGGATTGGCAGTTCTTATTTTAGAAATAAGAATCTATAGTGATAGATTTAACTGCGGTTAGATTATAGTTTACCTATATAGATGTGATGCAAATTTTTTTTAGCATAGGTCGCGACAGGGGATACCGCTAGTCGGTGTTCTCGAGATCTATCTATGTTAGGACGTTGGTCCTAAAGATAAGGTGAAAGATGATGCTTATGGAGGTTTCCTTCGCTACTGCGATAGGAACCATCTTATAGGTAATGCCGGATGTTCATAGTCCATGAATAGTCATGAGCAAGAATGAAAGTAAATCTGGTGAATGTCGAGAATATCCTGAAACAAGTTAAGGATGGTTTCCTAGTTTGTCGAAACTTGGAAGCGAATAAATATTGTTATACAGACGTATATCCCGAGTCTTATGAAGGCGAGTGGGAGCTATAGTCTGGGTTTGCAGTCACTTTGATTAAGTGATACAGTGAGATGGAAATGTTCTAGCCTATGGGTCACTGTAAATTATATAACATGGCCAAAACACAGTAGTGCCTTGGAGGCGCAACGGGAGCAGTACATGGATCTAGAAGGTTTATTCCTGAACCTTATACGGTTCTTCTACCTTTTCTATATAACTGATATAGTAAGTGGATTCATTGCTTGAATCAAGGACCAGGGTCTCGTCAGAGATTCATGTGTGTGTTGAGGCAGTTCCTTTGACTTGGTCATTTGGAACATGTTATGAAGATAGTACGAGTCCCCACGGATAGAGATCCGTTTATGGCTAGGGCTGGTTGCGAGTATTGCATGAGATTCTTGTGTTTCAACTTGGTCTTATGTGTGCGAGTGATTGGTTTTAGGCCAAGTGGGAGATTGTTGAAATAGTGTCCTAAACCCAATCGGGTTGGACCGGATCCGACCGGGTCAGATCATTTCTACTATTTCTTTATGTTTATACATATATTAAATGGCTTTTATGTTGTCATATATCTGTTCTTTTAAAGAACCAATTATGAATTTTTATATGATAAACGTCCTTAGTATTAGACTGTGATAGAGAAACAATGATAGGCGATTATCGTTGATGAGATCTCTAATCACTTTAATAAGTTTGATACTTAAATGTCTCTAGGCTGATGTACTATTAAACAGGGCATTGATAGTATAAACAGACTAGCACGTATTAGATGTCTTGTCTTTAGGGCGGGGATATATCTCGTCTATCGAAGTGTAGAGACACTTGGACTGTACGTGGACGTGTATTAGAGAATGCGTACGTTAGACTGACCCACTTACACGGATAAGTGTCACACTATGTGGCGGTTGTGTAATTATCCTTAGGACCGGAGTCTTCATGGCATCACGGTGTGGATTATTATGCTTTGACACTATTGAGGTTTCCCCTAGCCACGTGGTGATCATGCGGTAGTGATTGGGTATGATATTGAAGCATGCGGAGTATACATGATTGGTCGTCCGGGAATCGCGTATCCTATGATTGGGATTGAATATCCGAAATGGCCTTCTTATAAGGAATGTCTAGCTCTCGTGAATCTTTGCAAAGTGGGAGTAAATGAGTTACTTCGAGAGAACATGTGATACGATTCAAGAACGAGATTTGCCCTAGGATCTTCTAAAGGAAACCAATGACGAGCTCGAAACAACGAACTTAGATAATCCAACCTAAGAACGTTGGCAAGAACACCACAACGCTTGCTCAAGGCGCTGATAAGTTATTTAAGGGGTGGAACTCTACAACGAAGAGATCCTCACTCGCAAGTGATAAACAAGTCAATAGACTCAATAATAATTTCACTCAAAATTGAACTGTTTGTAAAAGAACAACCTAGGCGCCTTATATAGGCTACAATATTCATGAAACTAATGTAGCTAACCAATGTGGGATAAATTACATTGTAATTTTCGCCACTTTATTTTGTGACAAATCTAACTCAACCCTAATAAGCCCAAAAGGCTATTATTTGCTAAAAATAAACACCTGGCCCAATATACTAACATATGGGCAACTTTTGACACGGGCCTACGGCCGTTTTATTCATTAAAACACCGAATACTAAAATAAACAAAACAAATAAAATGTCTCGGGATGGATCACATCAACATGATATCCAGATTATAAGATACGGTCGTTAATGTTTTGACACTCGACTAACGACTGTATGGATATTATTACAGCGATAGGATTGTAAGTTACACGGTAACTGTTTCACATGAAATGTAGTAGTCATTGCATTTGACTCTTCCGATGATTGGGGGTCACGGTGTGTTGCTAGACGCTATCCCGTGATCGTTAGGCATGAAGGACATTTTCGTAATTTGCACTTTGAGTCTACGGCCAACATATTCGGAAGCCTATCGGGTCACACACATATGAACATCTAGCCGGATTAAAATGTGGTTATAGATGATAACCAAATAAGGAAAGTTTATCTCGAGACTATAAAGGTTATAGTGGTAAATTAATATGGTGGTATTTATTTATTATGAATAAATATAATACAAGATATTAATTATGTTGATTAATTAAATATACATAGTTGATGTATATGTGTCGAAATTTATATGTGTATATGATACACATGGATTTTGCAAATTAATTAATCATAGTATTATATTATTAATTAAAGAATATTCCGGAAGCCAATTTGTTGGTCAAAGGGGCGCCACTTTCAATGCGTATAAGATACACTTGGATTGTGCAATTTAATTAATAAGATTATCAAATATTAATATTAGATATTAATGACTATAGATTTGTACACATGTGTAAATTGATTTATGGTAATAAGATAAAGATAGTCAATATAAGATATTGACAATATCTTGGAAATATTTAATATAAGATATTAAATTAAATGAGATAAATCAATCTAGGAGATTTTCCTTATTTTATTAGGAAAAGGTTTTCTTCTCCTCTACTCTACTAGGGGCGCCCCAACCACTATAAATAGGAGGTGGGTGTCAAGTTATTTTGTACATCATAATTCCAAGAGCTAATAGTTCTTGTGTAAAATAGAGAGCATCCTATAGAGAGTTGGAGAGAGGGGAAAAATGCCGGTCTAGCAACAGGAGTTTTCCAATAGCAATCCATGATGGGATTCCGGTGGGCTGTTCGTGTGGACTAGCGGTAGAGGTCGAACACTTGTGCGGCTCTATGCAGAAATACTCTCCTTAGACGGTCAAAGCGTCGATCTTTTAGATCAACCAAGGTAACCACCGTCTACTGGCTTAATTGTTTATTGCTTAAACGAAGTCGATCTTGGGTAAAAGGAAATCAAACTTTTTGAATTCCGCTGCGTTCCCGCGTAGATTTCCTAACACGGGAGACCTTAATTTGCAAAGAGGAATTCTCGCATCAATTCAAGAAACGAAAACTGGAGATGATAAGAAAGCTGATGATGAAGATATCTCTGAAGAAAGTAGTGAAGATTCAGACTCTAAAACTCAGTCAGAATCTGAAAATGAAGAAAATGAAGGTAATTAGTCCCCAATTGGCTATCAGTCCCCAACTGACCAAACTGTACGAGAGATAGCAAAAGCTGAGGCTGATAAAGTTGGTGAAGAATCTGATGATGATTTCAATGTTGAAATATCTACAGTCAGAGAAATCGATCAGTCAAAACTGGAAGAAATAATGAGACAATCTGAGGAGAGGAGGAAGTCTGTGGAATATAAAGAGGAACTTAAGAAGGTTGTTCCTACTCCTATCAAAGACACAAAAGTGACTGAAGATGGAGCAGATAAAACTGAAGTGCAAAAAGCTAAAACTGGAAAAGACATTCCTACACAAGTTGATATTATCAAGTTTTATCACAATGAACTGATCCGCATTCAGAAAGATGATATCAGTTTATTTGGGAAAGTGTTAATGTCCTTGAAAGAAAGCAAAACCGAGAGGACTAACATGGAAAAGAGATTGGATAATGTCATAAGCGATTGTCATGACACATTGATTGAAATTTAAAAAACAACCATTGAGAATGATTCAAGGAAAGATGAAACTACAGAGAGATGGGAAGGCATTCTCAATAACTTGGTTGACAGAATGGTTTTAATGGAAAATGGAATGAAGGACTCAGTTGTAGCTCAGACCATATTGGCATCAAACCAGCAACATCTCAACTCCTACATCAAGAGCTTGATCGATAAGAATGATGTCAAGAAGAGGGAAAGTTTAGATATGTTAAAAGTCAATGCGTTAGATATGCCAAAAGTTCTAGAGAACATTGATGAAAAACTGATCGAAATGAAGAAAGCTAGAGGAGATTTTACAGATGAGGAAATGGAGCTAATTGCAAAAGTTGCTGAACCAACTGAGAAAAGACTTGGTCTAGATTCTCGCCTTTACAATATTTTCAAAGACATGCCTTTGAGAGCAGGTGAATCAAGAGAACAATCCTTATCAACTTTTCTGAGTATGCAAAAGGTTATCATGCATTTTTCACACAAACTGAGCAAATGGGAGAGAAATGGAACCTTGGAGAAAGTATCAGAAAAATTTCATAAAGAGGAACCCGAGTTTGTAATGGAACTATTGAAACTGGCACAAGCGAAAAACTGAGACAAATTGTGTTTGTATTTGTTGTACTCTTCAAGAGCAAATTTTTCAGTAAACACAATATGTCTAACTCATGGAACATTTATGCAAATATTCATGGAATTGAAATCACCGCAACTAATGAAGCCATGAAGAAGTATGCTGAAGATTTTGATAAACTCAGTTTAGCTGAAGTGAAAGGAAAAGGAGCTGACACTTAGTTTTTTTTCCATGTATTGTATTTTAATACTTTGTATTGTAACTCAGTATCTTCAATAATATATCAGTTTCTCAGTTCATCTTGTTTTTTTTATTTTGTTTTTATCTTTTTGCATTGCTTTTAAGGAGGGTATTGACATCATCAAAAAGGGGGAAATTGTTGGAAATAAAATTTATGTTTTGATAATGATTCATCACTTATTTAGTTATTGTTTTTAGACCTCATTGATGAAGTGTCATAACTAGCTGTTATAGTGCAAAGCAAAAAGATGTCTAGAAATCAATGTATAGGATTTAATAGAGTCTGATATTTGTATAAGTTAATCAGACAAGCACTATAATAGTTCTAGGCTTAAAACTGAGAAATTGGGTAATTAACTGAAGAAAACTGAGATCCTATAGAGATACTGGAAAACTGACATAAGAGCACACCTACAGAAACTTAAGAAGTTAAGTTCGCTGAGGAACACAGACTTGGTTGACTTATCTAGAGGGCGAAGGCGAGGTATCGGACTCGATTCGAAGACCGATGAAGCGAGGGTTCAAACTCAGTTTATGAAGACTTAAGTCGAGACTGTAAAGTTAGAATTCAGGCAAGATTGTGATGACTTGAACTGACTTTATGGATCTTGTATCAAGGCCTAAGAATCATAAGGACAGTGATATCTTAGATGATCGATTGAATGGTGTACTCTGATTTAGTCAATTGTAATCAGATGAAGGATAGATTACTGAGATTTTGAAGAAGAGTAAAAACTCAGATAATGCTCTTAAAAATTGGAAACTGAGTACGTCATGTTTAAATAAGTTTTTAACTGGAGATAAGAAAAATTGAAGATAAATCAGACCGTTATAAGATAAGCAATCTTATAGGATATGCAGAAATGTCAGGAAGGACACTGACACACAAAAGAAGAGCAGGACCACTAACGGCTATAAGGATTCAAATTCAAATGATCTAACCGTTAGAGAAACCTCTATAAATAGATCTCTTTTACAACAAGAAGAGATGCAGAATTCTAAGAATTAATCTGATCAAGAAATTTATACTAAGGGGGAAAAGGAATTCAATAGAATTCCTGCTAAGCACTTAATTGCAAGATCAAGAATTATCTTCAAGTGATCATAAAGCATTCAAAGAAAGATCAAGATCAATCATTGAAGAAATACAGAGCTGCGCATAACTTATTTATATACAAAAGAAAGCTCAAATCACAAGTTGAATCATAGTCAGTGATTCAAGTCTCAAATTTGATTTTATCAAAGGTTTTGGACTGTGAAACACCAAGAAGGTGTGAAGGACAGTTGAGTTGCAGTTAGGAAGACTGTGTTTGTGATGAGTTGGTGAAGGGGAAATTCAACCCTCTAAGGACCAGTGTAGCAAGCTTAGTTCAAACAGCAATCCTATCTGTTGAAGACTGAAGCCGGAAGATTGTGGAGCCAGGGATTAGTGAAGGAAAATCAAGTGTCTAGAATTTACTTTGTGTCTTGTAACTGTAAACCTCAAGAACATAGTGGATTTGGCCTCCGCGTCACAGGAGAAGAGAGGACTGACAGGATTACACCACCTGGAACCTCTATAATTCTTGTCTATTTACTTTACGCATTTATTTACTGCATCATAGTTATATTCATCCAGTTCACATACTCAGCAAACATCGAAGCTGAGTCAGCACATTAACTAGTAAGTCATATTTTACAAAGGCTTAATTTAATCTGCTGCCGGTTAACTCAGTTAAGGATAAGTCAGTTTTGACTTATACTCAGCTAATTTAGCTTAACTCCGCACAAGTTTAAGTTGAAATTATTCTAGTTTAAGATTCAGTTTTAAGTTAGGTTTTCGGTGACAATTTTATTCACCCGCCCCCCCTCTAAACTTATGTTAGCCTTTCCAAGGGACCCACAACTACCAAAACAAGAAAGTGCCAAAACACAATCATAACACAAAAACTAAATGCAGGGAGAGTTGCTACAGGAACTCAAAAAATCAGGTATAGGAGCCATGCCAATGGAAAGTGACAAAAAAACCAACTCTCAAACAATAAAATCAAGTGTCACTGCATAAACTCAACTGTCACTACATAAAAGATAAACTGTCACTCAAAATAAGACATACCATTCTCACCGTCCTTCCCAATTGCACCCAACAAATGGCCAGTCTGATCAAACTTCAAATGAGCCCCATCCCGAAAGAGCATTGGTCGATAATGCTTAAACCCACGAATACAAGCATCAAGCGAAATAACATCCGTTGAAAATTACGAGATTCAGGATGCACCTTTAAATTTGCAACAGAACCAGGATTCGTTTCACACACACTATTAACATAACCATGTAAACTTTTGAATGACGTTTTAACATCACCATATAACAAATCCCTAGCTTTGTTAACAGCAGACCAAGAAACAACATAAGAAACTGCACGCCCATGATCAGTACCAGCCAAAAGTCGCAAATCTGATGCAGAGAAACTTGACTCTTCACGAACCTTACGAAGAACAACCTTCGAAAGAAGATCAGAAGTCATACAACGAACTCACCTAAAAGATCTCGAAGACGTACCACAAGTATGAACATTGCACAATTTAGTTACATAAAAGAATCCACTTGATTTCTGTTTTGAAGCACACATATACCAACCATATTTTGCTTCATTCATCTTAGCACAAACAGCATAAATCCTACAACTATCATTCTTCTTGTACACATACTTAAAACGAGTTTGTATAGATAGCTTTTGAAGGCACTCCCTAAAATCATCTGCACCACCAACAAACAGTTGACCTTCTTTGATTACTATTTTGTCCCAACCAAAAGTCAACTCATTTCTATCAGTCGAAGATGAAATCAGAGAAACCTCATCATCAACAACATCCCCGGCTCCAGCACAACTACCACCATTGTAAGAAGATGGAGAACCAAGAACACCATTCCTTACAACATCCACTTTAACATGCTTAGCACTGTAAGATTCAACAATAGAAATAATGGCCTTCACATCATCATCGGAACATAACAGCCACTTGGGATCATTAGGCAACACATAATACAAACTGATACATGTATCCTTCAAATCCGGCCACCAATTTGAAACTCTATCATGAATAGACTTTAATGTAGTATCAGCTGTCATTGTGACAACACACATCTCTTCCTTATAGGTGCACATAAGATTCAACATTGTGAAGACAATATAAACCTGCAGCAAAAAAAAGTATGTCACTGCAAGGGAGAAGGATGTCACTGCAATGACTACATCACATGAATACGCATTCCAAATAAAATCAAACTTCATTCAGTCCAATAATTATTCAATATCATTCTGATATCTCAATACATTAGATCAATATTGAATAAAATTACCTAAAAATAACACAGTTCCCAAAAAAAAAGTATATGTCAATACATAGCAGACAATGTCACGCATAACAACTAAAATAATACTGATTGCTACAAGAAGTCATTGCATCAGAACAATATGTAATGTCATACAATCCGAATAAGAAAAACAACAATACAGACTCACTGAATAAACACAGAAAAGAAGAAACACTAATTCAAACAAGAAGCAAAATCATTCAAACTTATATGCCACTTAAAATAGCTGCACTCAGAATGCAGAAACAAAATCACCAATACACAAGAGTAATAAACAAATCATGAAAAGCACAAGAAAAATATGAAAAATTAAGATCCGAATGCAGAAACAAAACAATCAGTGGAGAAATATGCATAACTAAATGAGAGTAATAACAAAATCTCAAAAATTACCAAAAAAAATTGAAGCAAAAAATGAAAATTGAAGCTGGATGATTTTCGAAGCTCTGAACCACAAATCGGCCGGAAATTGTTGAATCCAAAACAAAATACACATAGATGGATGAATAGAGACTAAAATGCGGTGAAAAAATCGGATCAAACGCGCAGGAATTGCGTAACAAAGATAATTGAAAGCAAATTAATCCGAAGAATCAAAAGTGCGGATGAGGCGAAGAATCAACGCTTATTACAATGGAATATACATTGAAGTTGAGTTATATGTGAAGGGCAAAATAGAAAACATAAAAGAAATCCTTCCTTATAACTAATGATCTTTTAAACGTGTCCTAAGTGCCTAATTAAGTTTCAAAACACGTCCTTATAAACAAATATCACTAAAATATTTAGGTAGCATCGACATAGCCTACATAAATAATCCGTACAATGATTCTTGAATAAAGCATAAAAAGTTGTGATGACCTGGTCCTTGTGGTTTTGTCAATAGAATAAATGGTATATAAAATAAAGAATTTATAACACTTGTTTAATCAAAATTAAAAGATGATAGAGACATAAAGAGTGCACAACTCATTCACACAAAATGTATTTATAACACTTGTTTAAGCAAAATACAACACATGACTGCAGCACGAGTAATGATAAAGGCATAACCACTCGTTTCCGTCTCAAGAAGGTAACTTTTATAAACCCTAGCTTAATCCGTTCTCCTAATCACATTGTTTGGGATTTCGTAGTGCTTACGTTAGGATTTTTCCGTTTGATCGTCGATTCGCACGACCTTGAAGCTTGATTGTAGGTTGTTCACCGTTTTGCTCCTTTCTCATTACCTTGAAGAGGTAAAGAGTTCTTCTTATCAAAAGTTCCCTCTTTGTTTTCAAGTTATGTTTTAAGATGGTTAGCTATTTTTATGGTTAAATTGCACGAAACCAAACGTAATTATATGTTGCATGTTTTCCGTGTATTTGTAAGCCATGAAATTGACTCTGAAGCGAAGAACTGGGCTGGTTTCCAGTCCCTCCAACCGGGAAACCGCACGGACTGAGTTCTATAGTTGGCTCATGGGTATCCAGTGTCCGAAACCCGGTCTGTATTGAGTACTGGACCGGTTCCCCGTCCCTTCATCTGGAAAATCATCCGATCTGATCCCAAATTTAGGTTCTAGACGTCCTGGACACATAAACTATGTCTGGGCTAAAGCCTAGGCCTGTGTCCCGGATTTTCACACGGAAAACTGTACGGATTGATCCTAGACTTAGATTCTGGGTGTCCAGGACACTAAACGGAGGCTGAGGCTGAAAACTGGGCCGGTGTCCCTAGCCGCCACTCGGGACAATGCCCGGACTGATCCTTAGACTTAGTTCTGGAAGTCCAGGTCTCCAGCAGGGTGTCCATGAAGTTGTCTTTGAATCCTAGCTGGGTTTTGGCTTCTGCCTACAACAAATCCTACTTTATAGCCAATATAGTTATAAATCTGTTGTAGAGGGGAAAAGAGTTTCCTTAAAGGCACATGAATAACTGCTTAAACACCAGAGTATGCTCGCAACACAGATTGTGACAGGTTGTTGGTGAGTCTGTGCATATATTTAAACCATTATTTGAAGATTGAACATCCTTATTCTTGTTTCCGTTTCCCATGATTCAATTCAACAACTTATTATATCGTTTCAACAAGTGGTAGGTACGATGTGGTTGAAAAACGACATTTCATGACTAGATATGTGATTAATTTTATTATTAATAATTGTTGCTCAGGTTTGAAAGCAACAATACCTTTTTGTATACGTGTAAAACCCCGAAATAAAATTAGGGGTATTTACGTCTTTTTGGGTATTTTAGAAAAAATATATATATTTGTATATGTATTTTAACGATTAAATAATTCACCGAAATAATATTCGGTTTGAGTTACGGTATCATTCCAATCCAATGTTTTAACGCTGTTTTTTAAAGGGAATATATTATGATTCCAATGGAATGTGGATAGGTACATTTGATTCCATCAAAAAAGCTCGGGAATGGCCAATAATGGAATAAAAATTTAAAACATGGAATGAGAAATCATTCAATCTCTTTAACACAAGACCAAAACTAATTCAATTCTGATGTTGAAAAACATTGGAATTGAATAAAAATGATTACATTCCATTGTCTATCAAATATAATGATATCAGTTCATTTCATTGCATTCCATCAATTTAAACAAGCTCTTAAGTCAAATTTGAGGGTTTCTGTTTCTCACGCTATTTGCCGAATTTTAAGTGACCCGGAGAGCTATTGGGCTTTAGCAAACAGGTCCATCTTTATAAACCATGCCACAACCAAATTAGGGAACATCTTTCTTGACCGACAAAACAGCGGCAGCACAACAAAGCTCTTCCCCTCAAAAATGGTGGGTTCTATCTACTCATTTGAGTTCGTTTTCTTCCGTTTGTTGATGTTAAAGCATATACTATCTTCATTCTCTCTTTTTTTTCTTTCTATTTTGCAATGTTCTTTTGCAATTTCTATTTGGTCGTCTATTGAGACGATAGGTCCTTTCTGTGTAGATTCTTAGCTTTATCTCTCATTTTTTAATGGCATGGCGTTTATTTTGTTGGTTGATTGCAAAAATTTGCATGTTTTAGTTATGAGAAGATAGGGAATGATTGGATTGAACAAAACTTTGTTGGATGCCTGTTTCTTATCCTTTAAATCGTTGCGTTGTTCTCTTGTTTTGACAATTACATCAGATGGCTGACTTGAATTTCATTTGGGCAAATTTAGGCGTTTCTTTCCATTTTATTTAACATTATTTTGGATTTTTGGCTTCCGTTGTCTTATTTTCTTGGAGATCAACAATGCTTTTCTTGTTTATGCATCTAATTCAGGTAGGACTCATAGTTTGTAGGATTGTAGGTTGTTATTTTATATTGGTTCATAAATCACCCATATTTGTGTCTGATTCTTTTTTGTTTTTCGTAGTTTATAACCCCTAAGACTTTTTCTTAATATCATGAGATCTTGACACATAATCAGAAAGTGGTTGCTGAATATTTACACACGTACGAGGGGGAATAGAACTTCGAGAGGTACAAAGATGTTTTGAAGACTTTGGAGCAACATTACCCTCGTTTCATTTATGCGGGTGGATGTGGATAAATTTAAGGTATGTAATCTGAGAGGGATGCACACACACACAAATAGCTTCAGAACAAGTGTTTACTTGCTTGCATTGGTTTAAATAATAAATATGTTAGTTATTTTAATTAGTATATGAATTAGCAATTGAAAATTTGGTTATTGAGTTCTTGCTGCTGCGCTGTGTTGTTGGTTAATGTTTAGTAACCTCTAGAAGTGGTGTGTGGCCTTCGAGGCACATACAAAACCCATACCAAAGGTCCAAGTTCTTCGGTCGCTTATCATTTTCAGTGTATATAATCGAGAAACATGTTGGTAACCTTAAAAAAGAGCATTGAAATGCCTAATAGAACATTTTAAGCTCATAGTGCTCAATGCCAAGCAAGACGTTATTATTGAGTCTGCCCCAATAGAACTATATTTTGCTAAATTGTCATAGTACTTTACCCAATTGGAAATGGTATATCTGTTTGAGGTGTGTACGTAGGTTTGAGCTTATGAGATGAGTCATTCAATGTGTAAGTTGTCTTTAGTTAGGTTGTTTTCCAATCATTGAGTGTGTGCACATATAATTTATCAATGGAATGAGTGTGCATTGCACATTTTGTTTGTTGAATGATTGATGTAGTCTGTAATTCTAAGTGAAGGCAATTGAATTTTTATAATTGGACAATGCAGCTGCAACACCTCTCTTCATAAACATGCCTTCCAATTCTACGACACGAGTAAATAATTAGGTGTTGTAAGATCATTACATATTAGACCTGGTGAAACCACTTGTGCATACCACATGTTATTTTTTTTAAACCAGATGCAAAAGTAGTTGACGAGTAATTACCTTGGAACCAACATCGCTCTGAACACATTATATAAGTTGTTTGTTACTTCAAAAGTATTAGTGAGTATTTTTGCTAAGGGGTCCCATGTTGATATCATTTTTACAAGCTGCATCATTAATTTCTCTAAAAGAGCACCACATTCCTTTATTGTATCAAAGAATAAAGAATCCCGTACCCCTAACACCCATAGCTCCTGAACCAGTATCCTCATCATCATTCTACATTGTTAAGAGCAAGTGATATCGCCCACCTTAAATGAACAAATCGAATTCAAAATACTCCTCGAATACCTTCTTGCCCGCTTTAAGCCTCAATTTGTAGATGTTCTTCATCAATCTCATTGGGTTTTCTGGAGCTATTTTCATCTGATACTCACTTCACCAACCTCCTGGATGGCGATTTCTTCAACTACACTTGCATTGGACTCAGCTATATGTTTAGGTGTATGCAAATAGGCCTATTTGCATCCTTTGATTCTTCAAATTGTACTCCGTAAAGCATCATATAATTTTTGCTGTTTCGATTTATACGACCACCCTTACTACAACAGATCCAACATTATAGCCAATAGGAAAAGAGTTTCCTTAAAGGTACATGAATAACTGGTTAAAACACCAGAGTATGCTCGCAATACATATTGTGACAGGTTGTTGGTGAGTCTGTGCCTGTATTTATACCATTATTTGAAGATTGAACATCCTTATTCTTGTTTCTGTTTCCCATGATTCAATTCAACAACTTATTATATCGTTTCAACAAGTGGTAGGTACGACGTGGTTGAAAAACGACATTTCATGTTTAGATATGTGAATAATTTTATTATTAATAATTGTTGCTCAGGTTTGAAAGCAGCAATACCTTTTTGTGTACGTGTAAAACCCCGAAATAACATTAGGGGTATTTACGTCTTTCTGGTTATTTTAGAAAAAATATATATTTGTTTATGTATTTTAACGATTAAATAATTCACCGAAATAATATTCGGTTTGAGTTACGGTATCATTCCATTCCAATGTTTTAACGCTATTTTTTAAAGGGAATATTTTATGATTCCAACGGGATGTGGATAGGTACATTTGATTCCATCAAAAAAGCTCAGGAATGGCCAATAATGGAATAAAAATTTAAAACATGGAATGAGAAATCATTCCATCTCTTTAACACAAAACAAAAACTAATTCAATTCTAATGCTGAAAAACATTGGAATTGAATAAAAAGGATTACATTCCATTGTCTATCAAATATAGTGATATCAATTCATTTCATTGCATTCCATTCAATTGGATTCATTTCATTGCATTCCATCAATTTAAACAAGCTCTTAAGTCAAATTTGAGGGTTTCTGTTTCTCACACTATTTGCCGAATTTCAAGTGACCTGGAGAGCTATTGGGCTTTAGCAAACATGTCCATCTTTATAAACCATGCCACAACCAAATTAGGGAACATCTTTTTTGACCGACAAAACAGCGGCAGCACAACAAAGCTCTGCCCCTCAAAAATGGTGGGTTCTATCTACTCATTTGAGTTCGTTTTCTTCCGTTTGTTGATGATAAAGCATATAGCATCTTCATTCTCTCTTTTTTTTCTTTCAATTTTGCAATGTTCTTTTGCAATTTCTATTTGGTCGTCTATTGAGACGATAGGTCCTTTCTGTGTAGATGCTTAGCTTTATCTCATTTTTAATGGCATGGCGTTTATTTTGCTGGTTGATTGCAAAAATTTACCTGTTTTAGTTATGAGAAGATAGGGAATGATTGGATTGTACAAAACTTTGTTGGATGCATTTTTCATATCCTTTAAATCATTGCATTATTCTCTTGTTTTGAGAATTACATCAGATGGCTGACTTGAATTTCATTTGGGCAAATTTAGACGTTTCTTTCCATTTTTAATAACATTATTTTGGATTTTTGGCTTCCGTTGTCTTATTTGCTTGGAGATCAACAATGCATTTCTTGTTTATCCATCTAATTCAGGTAGGACTCATTGTTTGTAGGATTGAAGGTTATTATTTTATATTGGTTCATAAATCACCCATATTTGTGTCTGATTCTTTTTTGTTTTTCGTAGTTTATAACCCCTAAGACTTTTTCTGAATATCATGAGATCTTGACACATAATCCGAAAGTGGTTGCTGAATATTCACACACGTACGAGGAGGAATAGAACTTCGAGATGTACAAAGATGTTTTGAAGACTTTGGAGCAACATTACCCTAGTTTCATTTATATGCGGGTGGATGTGGATAAATTTAAGGTATGTAATCTGAGAGGGATGCACACACACAAATAGCTTCAGAACAAGTGTTTGCTTGCTTGCATTGGTTTAAATAATAAATATGTTAGTTAATTCAATTAGTATATGAATTAGCAATTGAAAATTTGGTTATTGAGTTCTATTTCGCTTGTCTTTGTGTTGTTGGTTAATCTTTAAGTAACCTCTAGAAGTGGTGTGTGGCCTTGGAGGCACATACATAACCCATACCAAAGGTCCAAGTTCTTCAGTCGCTTATCATTTTCAGTGTATATAATCGAGAAATATGTTGGTAACCTTAAAAAAGAGCACTGAAATGCCTAATAGAACATTTTAAGCTCATAGTGCTCAATGCCAAGCAAGACGTTATTATTGAGTCTGCCCCAATAGAACTATATTTTACTAAATTGTCATAGTACTTTACCCAATTGGAAATGGTATCTCTATTTGAGGTGTGTACGTAGGTTTGAGCTTATGAGATGAGTCATTCAATGTGTAAGTTGTCTTTAGTTAAGTAGTTTTCCAATCATTGAGAGTGTGCAAATATAATTTATCGATGGAATGAGTGTGCATTGCACTTTTTGTCTGTTGAATGATTGATGTAGTCTGTAATTCTAAGTGAAGGCAATTGAATTTTTATAATTGGACAATGCAGCTGCAACAACTCTCTTCATAAACATGTCTTCCAATTCTACGACTCAAGTAAATAATTAAGTGTTGTAAGACCATTACATATTAGACCTGGTGAAACCACTTGTGCGTACCACATGTTATTTTTTTTAAACCAGATGCAAAAGTAGTCGACAGTTAAATACCTTGGAACCAACATAGCTCTGAACACATCATATAAGTTGTTTGTTACTTCAAAAGTATCAGTGAGTATTTTTGCTAAGTGGTCCCATGTTGATTTCATTTTTACAAGCTGCATCATTAATTTCTCTAATCAGCACCACATTCCTTTATTGTATCAAGGAATAAAGAATCCCATACCCCTGACACCCATAGCTCCCGAACCAGCATCCTCATCATCATTCTACATTGTTAAGAGCAAGTGATATCTCCCACCTTAAATGAACAAATCGAATTCAAACTACTCCTTGAATACCTTCTTGCCCGCTTTAAGCCTCCATTTGTAGATGTTCTTCATCAATCTCATTGTGTTTTCTGAAGCTATTTTCATCTGATACTTCACTTCACCAACCTCCTGGATGCCAATTTCTTCAACTACACTTGCATTGCACTCAGCTATATGTTTAGGTGTATGCAAATAGGCCTATTTGTATCCTTTGATTCTTCAAATTGTACTTCGTAAAGCATTAGATAATTTGTTTCGATTTATACGACCACCCATACAACAACAGATCCAACATTATAGCCAATAGGAAAAGAGTTTCCTTAAAGGCACATGAATAACTGGTTAAAACACCAGAGTATGCTCGCCACACATATTGTGACTGGTTGTTTGTGAGTCTGTGCCTATATTTATACCATTATTTGAAGATTGAACATCCTTATTCTTGTTTCCGTTTCCCATGATTCAATTCAACAACTTATTATATCGTTTCAACAAGTGGTAGGTACGATGTGGTTGAAAAACGACATTTAATGTTTAGATATGTGATTAATTTTATTATTAATAATTGTTGCTCAGGTTTGAAAGAAGCAATACCTTTTTGTATACGTATAAAACCCTAAAAAACATTAGGGGTATTTACATCTTTTTGGGTATTTTAGAAAAAATATACATTTGTATATGTATTTTAACGATTAAATAATTCACCGAAATAATATTCGGTTTGAGTTACGGTATCATTCTATTCCAATGTTTTAACGTTATTTTTTAAATGATATTATGATTCCAACGGAATGTGGATTGGTACATTTGATTCCATCAAAAAAGCTTGGGAATGGCCAATAATGGAGTAAAAATTTAAAACATGGAATGAGAAATCATTCCATCTCTTTAACACAAAGCCAAAACTAATTCAATTCTGATGCTGAAAAACATTGGAATTGAATAAAAATGATTACATTCCGTTGTCTATCAAATATAGTGATATCAGTTCATTTCATTGCATTCCATTCAATTGGATTCATTTCATTGCATTCCATCAATTTAAACAAGCTCTTAAGTCAAAATTGCGGGTTTCTGTTTCTCACGCTATTTGCCGAATTTTAAGTGACCCGGAGAGCTATTGGGCTTTAGCAAAGAGGTCCATCTTTATAAACCATGCCACAACCAAATTAGGGAACATCTTTCTTGACCGACAAAACAGCGGCAGCACAACAAAGATCTTCCCCTAAAAAATGATGGGTTCTATCTGCTCATTTTAGTTTATTTTCTTCCGTTTGTTGATGTTAAAGCATATACCATCTTCATTCTCTCTTTTTTTTCTTTCTATTTTGCAATGTTCTTTTGCAATTTCTATTTGGTCATCTATTGAGACGATAGGTCCTTTCTGTGTAGATGCTTAGCTTTATCTCTCATTTTTTAATGGCATGGAGTTTATTTTACTGGTTGATTGCAAAAATTTACCTGTTTTAGTTATGAGAAGATAGAGAATGATTGGATTGTACAAAAAATTATGGATGCCTGTTTCTTATCCTTTAAATCGTTGCGTTGTTCTCTTGTTTTGACAATTACATCTGATGGCTGACTTGAATTTCATTTGGGCAAATTTAGACGTTTCTTTGCATTTTATTTAACATTATTTTGGATTTTTGGCTTCCGTTGTCTTATTTGCTTGGAGATCAACAATACTTTTCTTGTTTATGCATCTAATTCAGGTAGGACTCATAGTTTGTAGGATTGTAGGTTGTTATTTTATATTGGTTCATAAATTACCCATATTTGTGTCTGATTCTTTTTTGTTTTTCGTAATTTATAACCCCTAAGAATTTTGCTTAATATCATGAGATCTTGACACATAATCCGAAGTGGTTGCTGAATATTTACACACGTACGAGGGGGAATAGAACTTCGAGAGGTACAAAGATGTTTTGAAGACTTTGGGGCAACATTACCCTCGTTTCATTTATATGCGGGTGGATATGGATAAATTTAATGTATGTAATCTGAGAGGGATGCACACACACACCAATAGCTTCAGAACAAGTTTTTGCTTGCTTGCATTGGTTTAAATAATAAATATGTTAGTTATTTTAATTAGTATATGAATTAGCAATTGAAAATTTGGTTATTGAGTTCCTGCTGTTGCGCTGTGTTGTTGGTTAATCTTTAAGTAACCTATAGAAGTGGTGAGTGGCCTTAGAGGCACATACACAACCATATCAAAGGTCCAAGTTCTTCTGTCGCTTATCATTTTTAGTGTATATAATAAAGAAACATGTTGGTAACCTTAAAAAAGAGCATTGAAATGCCTAATAGAACATTTTAAGCTCATAGTGCTCAATGCCAAGCAAGACGTTATTATTGAGTCTGCCCCAATAGAACTATATTTTGCTAAATTGTCATAGTACATTACCTAATTGGAAATGGTATCTCTGTTTGTGGTGTGTACGTAGGTTTGAGTTTATGAGATGAGTCATTCAATGTGTAAGTTGTCTTTAGTTAGGTAGTTTTCCAATCATTGAGAGTGTGCACATATAATTTATCGATGGTATGAGTGTGCATTGCACTTTTTGTCTGTTGAATGATTGATGTAGTCTGTAATTCTATGTGAAGGCAATTGAATTTTTATAATTGGACAATGCAGCTGCAACAACTCTCTTCATAAACATGTCTCCAATTCTACGACTCGAGTAAATAATTTGGTGTTGTAAGACCATTACATATTAGACCTGGTGAAACCACTTGTACATACCACATGTTATTTTTTTTAAACCAGATGCAAAATTAGTCGACGAGTAATTACCTTGGAACCAACATCTCTCTGAACACATCATATGTTGTTTGTTACTTCAAAAGTATTAGTGAGTATTTTTGCTAAGGGGTCCCATGTTGATTTCATTTTTACAAGCTGCATCATTAATTTATCTAAATCAGCACCACATTCCTTTATTGTATAAAGGAATAAAGAATCCCGTACCCCTAACACCCATAGCTCCCGAACCAGTATCCTCATTATCATTATATATTGTTAAGAGCAAGTGATATCACCCACCTTAAATGAACAAATCGAATTCAAACTACTCCTCGAATACCTTCTTGCCCACTTTAAGCCTCCGTTTGTAGATGTTCTTCATCAATATCATTGTGTTTTCTGGAGCTATTTTCTTCTGATACTTCACTTCACCAACCTCCTGGATGCCAATTTCTTCAACTACACTTGCATTGGACTCAGCTATATGTTTAGGTGTATGCAAATAGGCCTATTTGCATCCATTGGTTCTTCAAATTGTACTCCGTAAAGCATTAGATAATTTTTGTTGTTTCGATTTATACGACCACCCTTACTACAACAGATCCAACATTATAGCCAATATGAAAATAGTTTCCTTAAAGGCACATGAATAACTGGTTAAAACACCAGAGTATTCTCGCAACACATATTGTGACAGGTTGTTGGTGAGTCTGTGCCTATATTTATACCATTATTTGAAGATTGAACATCCTTATTTTTGTTTCCGTTTCCTATGATTCAATTCAACAACTTATTATATCGTTTCAGCAAGTGGTAGGTACGAGGTGGTTGAAAAACGACATTTCATGTTTAGATATGTGATTAATTTTATTATTAATAATTGTTGCTCAGGTTTGAAAGCAGCAATACCTTTTTGTATACGTGTAAAACCCCAAAATAACATTAGGGGTATTTATGCCTTTATGGGTATTTTAGAAAAAATATATATTTGTATATGTATTTTAAAGATTAAATAATTCACCGAAATAATATTCGGTTTGAGTTACGGTATCATTCCAATCCAATGTTTTAACGCTATTTTTTATAGGGAATATATTATGATTCCAACGGAATGTGGATAGGTACATTTGATTCCATCAAAAAATCTCGGGAATGGCCAATAATGAAATAAAAATTTAAAACTTGGAATGAGAAATCATTCCATCTCTTTAACACAAAACCAAAACTAATTCAATTCTGATGCTGAAAAACATTGGAATTGAATAAAAATGATCACATTCCATTGTCTATCAAATATAGTGATATCAGTTCATTTCATTGCATTCCATTCAATTGGATTCATTTCATTGCATTCCATCAATTTAAACAAGCTCTTAAGTCAAATTTGAGGTTTTTGTTTCTCACGCTATTTGCCGAATTTTAAGTGACCCAGAGAGCTATTGGGCTTTAGCAAACATGTCCATCTTTATAAACCATGCCACAACAAAATTAGGGAACATCTTTCTTGACTGACAAAACAGTGGCAGCACAACAAAGCTCTTCCCCACAAAAATGGTGGGTTCTATCTACTCATTTGAGTTCGTTTTCTTCCGTTTGTTGATGTTAAAGCATATAGCATCTTCATTCTCTCTTTTTTTTCTTTCTATTTTGCAATGTTCTTTTGCAATTTCGATTTGGTCGTCTATTGAGACGATATGTCCTTTCTGTGTAGATGCTTAGCTTTATCTCTCATTTTTTAATGGCATGGAGTTTATTTTGTTGGTTGATTGCAATAATTTACCTGTTTTAGTTATGAGAAGATAGGGAATGATTGGATTGTACAAAACTTTGTTGGATGCCTGTTTCTTATCCTTTAAATCGTTGCGTTGTTCTCTTGTTTTGACAATTACATCAGATGGCTGACTTGAATTTCATTTGGGCAAATTTAGACGTTTCTTCCCATTTTATTTAACATTATTTTGGATTTTTGGCTTCCGTTGTCTTATTGGCTTGGAGATCAACAATGCCTTTCTTGTTTTTGCATCTAATTCAGGTAGGACTCATAGTTTGTAGGATTGTAGGTTGTTATTTTATATTGGTTCATAAATCAACCATATTTGTGTCTGATTCTTTTTTGTTTTTCGTAGTTTATAACCCCTAAGAATTTTGCTTAATATCATGAGATCTTGACCCATAATCCGAAAGTGGTTGCTGAATATTTACACACGTACAAGGGGGAATAGAACTTCGAGAGGTACAAAGATGTTTTGAAGACTTTGGAGCAACATTACCCTCGTTTAATTTATATGCGGGTGGATGTGGATAGATATAAGGTATGTAATCTGAGAGGGATGCACACACACACAAATAGCTTCAGAACAAGTGTTTGCTTGCTTGCATTGGTTTAAATAATAAATATGTTAGTTATTTTAATTAGTATATGAATTAGCACTTGAAAAATTGGTTATTGAGTTCCTGCTGCTGCGCTGTGTTGTTGGTTAATCTTTAAGTAACCTCTAGAAGTGGCGTGTGGCCTTGGAGGCACATACAGAACCCATACCAAAGGTCCAAGTTCTTCAGTCTCTATCATTTTCAGTGTGTATAATTGAGAAACATGTTGGTAACCTTAAAAAAGAGCATTGAAATGCCTAATAGAACATTTTAAGCTCATAGTGCTCAATGCCAAGCAAGACGTTATTATTGAGTCTACCCAAAAGAACTATATTTTGCTAAATTGTCATAGTACTTTACCCAATTGGAAATGGTATCTCTGTTTGAGGTGTGTACGTAGGTTTGAGCTTATCAGATGAGTCATTCAATGTGTAAGTTGTCTTTAGTCAGGTAGTTTTCCAATCATTGAGAGTGTGCACATATAATTTATCGTTGGAATGAGTGTGCATTGCACTTTTTGTCTGTTGAATGATTGATGTAGTCTGTAATTCTAAGTGAAGGCAATTGAATTTTTATAATTGGACAATGCAGCTGCAACAACTCTCTTCATAAACATGTCTTCCAATTCTACGACACGAGTAAATAATTAGGTGTTGTAAGACCATTACATATTAGACCTGGTGAAACCACAGTGCATACCACATGTTATTTTTTTTAAACCAGATGCAAAAGTAGTCGACGAGTAATTACCTTGGAACCAACATCGCTCTGAACACATCATATAAGTTGTTATTAGTGAGTATTTTTTCTTAGGGTTCCCATGCTGATTTTATTTTTACAAGCTGCATCATTAATTTCTCTAAATCATCACCATATTCCTTTATTGTATCGAGGAATAAAGAATCGCGTAACCCTAACACCCATAGCTCCCGAACCAGTATCCTCATCATCATTCTACAATGTTAAGAGTAAGTGATATCGCCCACCTAAAATGAACAAATCGAATTCAAACTACTCCTCAAATACCTTATTGCCCTCTTTAAGCCTCCGTTTGTAGATGTTCTTCATCAATATCATTGTGTTTTCTGGAGCTATTTTCATCTGATACTTCACTTCACCAACCTCCTGGATGCCAATTTCTTCAACTACACTTGAATTGGACTCAGCTATATGTTTAGGTGTATGCAAATTGGCCTATTTGCATCCTTTGATTCTTCAAATTATACTCCGTAAAGCATCATATAATTTTTGCTGTTTCGATTTATACGACCACCCTTACTACAACAGATCCAACATTATAGCCAATAGGAAAAGAGTTTCCTTAAAGGCACATGAATAACTGGTTAAAACACCAGAGTATGCTCGCCACACATATTGTGATTGGTTGTTGGTGAGTCTGTGCCTATATTTATACCATTATTTGAAGATTGAACATCCTTATTCTTGTTTCCGTTTCCCATGATTCAATTCAACAACTTATTATATCGTTTCAACAAGTGGTAGGTACGATGTGGTTGAAAAACGACATTTAATGTTTAGATATGTGATTAATTTTATTATTAATAATTGTTGCTCAGGTTTGAAAGAAGCAATACCTTTTTGTATACGTATAAAACCCTGAAAAACATTAGGGGTATTTACATCTTTTTGGGTATTTTAGAAAAAATATATATTTGTATATGTATTTTAACGATTAAATAATTCACCGAAATAATATTCGGTTTGAGTTACTGTATCATTCTATTCCAATGTTTTAACGTTATTTTTTAAATGATATTATGATTCCAACGGAATGTGGATTGGTACATTTGATTCCATCAAAAAAGCTCGGGAATGGCCAATAATGGAATAAAAATTTAAAACAAGGAATGAGAAATCATTCCACCTCTTTAACACAAAACCAAAACTAATTCAATTCTGATGCTGAAAAACATTGGAATTGAATAAAAATGATTACATTCCGTTGTCTATCAAATATAGTGATATCAGTTCATTTCATTGCATTCCATTCAATTGGATTCATTTCATTGCATTCCATCAATTTAAACAAGCTCTTAAGTCAAATTTGAGGGTTTCTGTTTCTCACGCTATTTGCCGAATTTTAAGTGACCGGAGAGCCATTGGGCTTTTGCAAACAGGTCCATCTTTATAAACCATGCCACAACCAAATTAGGGAACATCTTTCTTGACCGACAAAACAGCGGCAGCACAACAAAGCTCTTCCCCTTAAAAATGGTGGGTTCTATCTACTCATTTGAGTTCGTTTTCTTCCGTTTGTTGATGTTAAAGCATATACAATCTTCATTCTCTCTTTTTTTTCTTTCTGTTTTGCAATGTTCTTTTGCAATTTCTATTTGGTCGTCTATTGAGACGATAGGTCCTTTCTGTGTAGATGCTTAGCTTTATCTCTCATTTTTTAATGGCATGGCGTTTATTTTTCTGGTTGATTGCAAAATTTACTTGTTTTAGTTATGAGAAGATAGGGAATGATTGGATTGTACAAAACTTTGTTGGATGCCTGTTTCTTTTCCTTTAAATCGTTGCGTTGTTCTCTTGTTTTGACAATTACATCAGATGGCTGACTTGGATTTCATTAGGGCAAATTTAGACGTTTCTTTCCATTTTATTTAACATTATTTTTTATTTTTGGCTTCCGTTGTCTTATTTGCTTGAAGATCAACAATGCTTTTCTTGTTTATGCATCTAATTCAGGTACGACTCATAGTTTGTAGGATTGTAGGTTGTTATTTCATATTGGTTCATAAATCACCCATATTTGTGTCTAATTATTTTTTGTTTTTCGTAGTTTATAACCCCTAAGACATTTGCTGAATATCATGAGATATTGACACATAATCCGAAAGTGGTTACTGCATATTTACACACGTATGAGAGGGAACAAAAATTCGAGAGGTACAAAGATGTTTTGAAGATTTTGGAGCCAAATTACCCTCGTTTCATTTATATGCGGGTGGATGTGGATAAATTTAAGGTATGTAATCTGAGAGGGATGCACACACACACAAATAGCTTTAGAACAAGTGTTTGCTTGCTTGCATTGGTTTAAATAATAAATATGTTAGTTATTTTAATTAGTATATGAATTAGCAATTGAAAATTTGGTTATTGAGTTCCTGCTGCTGCGCTGTGTTGTTGGTTAATCTTTAAGTAACCTCTAGAAGTGGTGTGTGGCCTTGAAGGCACATACAGAACCCATACCAAAGGTCCAAGTTCTTCTGTCGCTTATCATTTTCAGTGTATATAATCGAGAAACATTTTGGTAACCTTAAAAAAGAGCATTGAAATACCTAATAGAACATTTTAAGCTCATAGTGCTCAATGCCAAGCAAGACGTTATTATTGAGTCTGCCCCAATAGAACTATATTTTGCTAAATTGTCATAGTACTTTACCCAATTGGAAATGGTATCTCTGTTTGAGGTGTGTACGTAGGTTTGAGCTTATGAGATGAGTCATTCAATGTGTAAGTTGTCTTTAGTTAGTTAGTTTTCCAATCATTGAGAGTGTGCACATATAATTTATCGATGGAATGAGTATGCATTGCACTTTTTGTCTGTTGAATGATTGATGTAGTATGTAATTCTAAGTGAAGGCAATTGAATTTTTATAATTGGACAATGCAGCTGCAACAACTCTCTTCATAAACATTTTTTCCAATTCTACGACTCGAGTAAATAATTAGGTGTTGTAAGACCATTACATATTAGACCCGGTGAAAGCACTTGTGCATACCACATGTTATTTCTTTTTAATCCAGATGCAAAAGTAGTCGACGAGTAATTACCTTGGAACCAACATCGCTCTGAACACATCATATAAGTTGTTTGTTACTTCAAAAGTAGTTGATTTCATTTTTACAAGCTGCATCATTAATTTCTCTAAATCAGCACCACATTCCTTCATTGTATCAAGGAATAAATAATCCCGTACCCCTAACACCCATAGATCCCGAACCAGTATCCTCATCATCATTCTACATTGTTAAGAGCAAGTGATATCGCCCACCTTAAATGAACAAATTGAATTCAAACTATTCCTCGAATACCTTCTTGCCCGCTTTAAGCCTCCGTTTGTAGATGTTCTTCATCAATCTCATTGTGTTTTCTGGAGCTATTTTCATCTGATACTTCACTTCACCAACCTCATGGATGCCAATTTCTTCAACTACACTTGCATTGGACTCACCTATATGTTTAGGTGTATGCAAATAGGCCTATTTGCACCCTTTGATTCTTCAAATTGTACTCCATAAAGCTTCAGATAATTTTTTCTATTTTGATTTATACGACCACCCTTACTACAATAGATCCAACATTATAGCCAATAGGGAAAGAGTTTCCTTAAAGGCACATGAATAACTGGTTAAATCACCATAATTTTTGGTATGCTCGCAACACAGAACGTGACAGGTTGTTGGTGAGTATAGGCCTAAATTTATACCATTATTTGAAGATTGAACATCCTTATTCTTGTTTCCTTTTCCCATGATTAAATTCAACAGCTTATTTTATTGTTTCAATAAGTGGCATCAATACCATTTTGTATATGCAATAACTGTTGTAGGGGCTTTTTGAATGAGATAAATTTGTATTTATGGGATTTTGTTTTCCACAGGAATAAGCAAATTTGGCCAGGATCTTTAAGCGAACGCCCTCTTACGTATTATGGCATAACGGAGAACAAGCCGTCTCCTTTTACATAAGAATGAGGTGATTTTGCTTCAAATGGAAGGTGAAACGAGTAAGGGTATTGTATCGTGCTATCAGTTGGCATACCGTTTTGAACAGTGGGAGAGGTATCCTACAAATCAAGTCATTGGTTACATGTCAGATCAGCTTAAGGAGATTGATAAGATTTGATAAGATTGTGTAATTGGATGATCTACAATCTCTCAACTTTTTTTGAACCATCTCTCTACTTTTTTTGCTCTCTATATGGTCTTGTAGGTGTAATTCTCATAGGGGAATGATGTGGTGTTTGGATAGTATATCTTTTTTGTGCATCTAATACGTTGTAAGACGAAAGTAAAGATAACGCCAAGACTTTAAGTTTGAGCATGCGGATATGGTTGAACAAAAAAAATTAAAATAAATAAACATTCTTAACTCCGAAAAGCCTGATCAAATGATATTAAAATTTTCTAGTACTACAAGTAGGATAAATACATAAGTTGTTCCGCTGATTGCAATAAACTAAAACAACAAACATGGAAATAAAAAAGGATGTTCAAATTGTTGCATACTATAAATTACTTATAATACCCTTTCCAAGAAAGAGTGTTGGTCCTTTGAAAAGGCTTTGGTTAAGTTTAGAGAGGGGTGAATAAACTAAACACTTGAAACTTTTTGGAGTTTGCGAACTCAGTAGGGTCAATAGTCTGCTGATCTAAGCAGTCTGTTGACTATTGATTCTATAGAGTCTGTTGCAGCGGAATATATTAAGTTATGCCTTGATACTTGTTGTTTAAAGAAGATACTAAGTATTAAATACTTAGTAGTGAAAGTTGTGTGAATCCAGTAGCTAGTTCAGCAGGTTGATATGAAAAACATGCAATAAGATAAAGTGCATAAAGTAAATGCAGTAAAGTAAAGTAGGCGAGTTTTATAGTGGTTCCAAGTGGTGTAATCCTGTCAGTCTAATCTTCTCCTGTGATGTTGGAGGAAATTCACTAGTGTCTTTTGAGATTGCTGTTACAAAAGTCCCTAAATAGTTTGTCTTTGACCAATAACTATGGCTTCACAAACTGAATACTAAGAACAGGTAGGATTGCAGCTCCTAAGTACTCCACTGGTCCTTGAAGGGTATGATTGCTTCTTCACCAACTCCACCACAAAGCAACAGTTCTTGACACTACAGTAGTGCTTCTCTATCTTCAGACAACTTCTTAAAAGAATGGGTTGAATCAAGTAAGTGATTCAGCTTCAGCAAGCTTTTGAGTAGGATGAAAAGATCAGCAGCTTAAGATCTCCAAGTGTAGATACTAAGTGATACTTGAATGCAACAACACTTGAAGAAAATTTTTGATCAGTGTGAAAGCTCAGTTCAGCGGGATAGGATGCTCTTGATTGCTTGTAAGTTCGGTGTTTGATTTGATCCCAGGGGTCCTCTATTTATAGGTGAAAATCCTGTGTTTGAATTTGAATTTCAAATCTGACCGTTATAGGATTTTTTGATTATTCCTAGAAATTCCCTCTACTGTACTTCTCTGTCCGTGTCATTGTCCTTCTAACATACAGTTTGTCAACCAATGATTTAAATCCAATTTGATTTGGCTCTGAAATCCTTACAACGTCCCTTTCATCCTAGCCATTGATTGACTAAATAATTCAAATGCTTGTAATGAATCCTTATCCATTTAATCTTTCAGAAAAACTTGGATTAATCCGATATGTATATACTCAACAGATGTCTGTTTCATAAGTCTGCTGATGTATATATTTGGTCAGCTGAATTTTAGTCTGTTGTGTTCTTGATGAACACTCAGCTGACTGCTTCTCATCTAACTTTTGATTATGATGTTAGAGTACACCACTTTGAATATAACTAAGTTTCAATCATCACATTTTCTTATATGAAACTTAGACCTTAAATACAAGGTATATAAGATCAGTTTAGACCATCATAGACTTACCTAAATTCTGATCCATATCCTTGGCTTATAAACTTCAGTACTAAGTTTGAACCCTTAGCCTTCATTACTAGATAATCGAGGTATTTGGTTTACTGCTTTAGGTATTAGTACTATGGCTTTCAACCTAAATGGTTTTAATTTCAACCAATCTGTAGTTGATAGTCAAGGCCGTGTAATTAATACTTGGGCTGATATCATTAACCGTGCTAATCTTGGTATGGAAGTTATGCATGAACGTAATGCTCATAACTTTCCTCTAGACCTAGCTGCTATAGAAATTCCATCTATAAATGTGATGTCTCAGCTATTTTATCAACTTTCTTGTGTAAGGTGGAAATTCCCTCAAAATATTCTTATCTCTCTTTGCAGAATCCAACCTTGATTGAGTGGCTTCTCTAATCATATCATTGCAATTGAACTGTAAATGTGTAACATTGATGCAATAGTTTCAGTGGTCCTTTATCTATTTTCCACCAAATTGACAAGATATTAAAATCATTGCTCACTTGTCCTTAATTGATTCATTAACTGAGTGATATCTTCTCTAACAGCTTTCCATTCTTCCAAGATATAACCTGGTATTGTGGCAGCAATATGTTGGTCCCAGAGAAGAGTAAAGCTATAGTCGAGAGGGGGGGGGAGAATGACTATAGTGGAGTTTCAAAAACTTTTCTTATATTTAAAAGCTTTTGGGCAGCGGATAAGTCCCTTCTTCAAATGTTGTTTCAAAGTAGATTATGCAACCACATATATATATTATGTAGTTAAGTAAAGTGCTGAAAAGTAAATTGCTGAAAGTAAATAGACACAAAGGTTTAGACGGGTTCAGGGTGGTGTAATCCCTTAATCCACTCTTCTCATGTGATGATTGGAGGAATTCACTATTGTTTTCACAGATACAATAGTACGGTTGTCCTTGACTACTCAAGCTTCACAATCTTCAAGACTATCACTCCCTGGCTTAAAAGCTTCAGTGACTCAGTCTCTATCACTACTCCTTGAGGACTAATCTTTCAGCAGCTATCACAAAGGATACAACTCCTTCTCAGATTCCTCTGATTCAATTGCCTCAGTTGATGTGAATTAAATCCATAGACTTGTTGATAAATCTCAGAGATTGATTTGTAAATGAAGTTCTGATTCCTGAGTTGATCTCTAGATATTTCCTTTTAGCACAAATGAAGGATTTTCACTTTGACAGAGTTTCTGCTTGTAAACTATCAAACTTAATCGTTCTCTTATATATTTTTCTTGTCTGTCAGTGCCTTCTATTTATAACCTTGATAATCCTTGATTTGAATTTCCGTCCGTGGGCTATTTTAATAAGGGGAATAATCCTTGATTTCATTATTGATTCCCTCTTAATTATATTCTTCTTGATTTCAGTGATCGGATTTTTCTTCAAACGTTTATCAGAAAATCCGTCCTTGATTGATCCTCAATTGATTGTGCATTTAATGCTTGATCCTATGTATCTTCTTCATACTTCAAAATCTGATCAAGTAAGGTTTCCTTGGCCGTTCTCTGAACAGTTAAGTGACTGTCGGACTTTGCCATTTAGATCTTCCATCACTGCTTTGTCTTCACTCAGTAGATAGTCAGTTCACTTTGCCGATTCACTATTTCCTTCATTCTTATAGGTTCAGGAGAATCTTTGTACTTCACTGATCCTTGATTTGTGTGAGATCAGTGAACACTATATTTAAACATTGATTTTCATCACTTGGAATGTAGCTTAGACTTATCCAAGGTCATCACAGACTTCCTTGGTTTTAAGTCATTCCGTAATGTCTTCATGCTTCTCTGCTGGTACTTGGCTGGGTTAACTCTGCCGAAAATCTGTATTTACTCAGCCGTCCTACCAACTAGTACAATACTTGTCTGACTCAACTTATACAACATGCCAGACTCTAAGTAAAGACTTATACAGAGAATTCTAACTTATTTCAGGTTTGCTATAACAGCTAGTAGGCCATCATCCAAACATAATAAAATGATCCTAACAATTTCCCCCTTTTGATGATGCCAAAACCCTCATAAGCCTGAACATAAGCATACCAAATTTTTCATAATAAACAATGAAATAAATCTCAATAATTTTATTCATCCATTTAAGGGCAATAAGATATTGCATCACAATTATTCAAAGGCATTTAAGTATAATAAGGGCTACCGCTTCTTTTCTTTAAACCTGATGCCCTTGCCTTTGATGCCCTTGCCCTTGTCAGTTGGGCTTACCTTCTTTCCACTGGAGCTTTCAGGCTTTGAGCTTCCTTCCCCCCTTTTGGCAACAGCAAACAGTGCTTCAAGAATTTGGTTGGCATCTTCAGATTCAGGGAGATGACCATACCTTTTCTCCAGAAATTTGTTGTTGGCCTCAGTGACAATTATCAGGGTTTCGAGTTGCTGGCCAGAATATTCCATAACCTCATCCAGATGGTTAAGTTGATGAGTGTGAGCATTTAAAGTATCCACCAATGGTTTGAGACTGTTATCAATCTTGTCAGCATGAAACTCAAGATTGGTCTGGACATGGTAGGGGATGAGATGTTGTAGGTTGCAAAGCAAGTTGCCCTATTTTTCCATGACCTCATCTTGAATCTTAATGTGACAGATGAGGGCTTCAATTTTGTGATTTAAGGAGGTTGCATCACTCCTTAAAGAAACTTCCAAGTTTTGCCTGTTGTGATAATGTTTTTCCATGTCCACAATCAAAGGTTGAATAACCAGATTGAAAAGTCTTTATGGATCAATATCTTCTGGTGCCACTTCAACATCCTCGTTATCTTCATCTTCCTCTTTCTCTTCATCATCTTCTTCTTTTTCTTCTTCTTCCTTCTGTTCTTTCTCACGTTATTTTTCCTCCTCCTCTTCTCTTTCTTCATTTTTCTCTTTGTTAGCATTCTCCGGTTAAGTGAGAGGTTGCTGAGAGGTACTTGCACTTGCCTGGCCCTGGAACAATTGACTTTCTGTTCCATGTGCCAGAGACTTGATTGCTTCTGCTGATGTTCCCCCTTGATCAATAGTGGGGGTGTTGGCAATTTCAGCAGAGTGAGCTTGATCAACTGGCTCACTCGGCTGTTTGTCAGCTTTGCCGAGGCTCTTGAAAATCACTTCTTGAAGAGTTAGGTCATCATCAGAAATCTCCATCTTTTTTTGATCTTTTTCAAGATGGTCTTCTTCCTCCGGCTCTTTTTCGTCTTTGTCTGCCTCACTTTCAGTAGCATCTTCTTCACCTTCAATGTCTTCTTCATCAGATGAAGTAAGATGGTATTCTTCTTCACCTTCTTCCAGATATGTCACTTTTTCTTGTTTCTCTTCCTCAGCCGTTGTATCGTCAATGATAACCACAGGGTTATCCTGATTGCCAGAAGTGATCGTAGGAGTGTCCTCTTGTGCCTTTTGAGATCTGGTTCATCTTCCCATCCCTGATCTACTGCTTTCGGGTGCTTTCCTTTTTCGTCCGGCAGAGGGTTTGGGTTTTAAGGATGCCTTTATATAGGTAAACATTACCTTGGACTTGTGTGGAGGCTGCAGATTGATGGGTTTCACTTTCAATGTATCAAACAAGTGTTGAAGAGGGAACCCATATGATTTCCTCTCCTAGAAATCACCTTTCTTTTGAAAACCCTTGCTTGGTGCCAAAATTGATAGATCAATTTCTTTCTGAATCTGATCTTTCAGCCTGTTGAATACAAATGTTGACCAGTCAAAGGGGATACCTTGATAGATAATCACCATTAACTTGACCCGTAACTCGGTCAAGTTTTCCATCGAGCCTTTTCTTCCTTCAATGTTTTTGGTGATAACGGGTGCAAACTCAGCAAATGGAAGTTTGAGTGCTGATCTGGGTAGGTTGTATGTTTTGCTGTTCTTTTTGGGATTCTTGGCTATCTCTGCCCAGAAGTTGTTGATTCAATCTGTACAAACTTCACATTAGCCGGACCAATTCTGGGTAGATTTAGGAATCTGTTAAGAAGACCAGATGTGACGACCACTTCTTTCCCAAAGATTGTACTTTTTATGCAATCCGGGTCACTCTTCTTTGTGCTGGGCACAAACTTTGCATTTTTCCAAAATGCAATCAGGTTCTTATAACATATTCCATTTATTGGGGGGTTTAGGATGGTCATTAACCCCAGATTCGTACATCCATCAACCAATCGTTGGGCTTGTACATCATTATCATAGAAAGAGAGATAATGTTCGGGCTTGAAAAACGATCCAGTGATGATCGAATTTTCAAAATATCATTCTGTGGGAGATATTGAGGAGGATGAAGCCATTGTTGAATGTGATTGATATTTAGAAAAGCTTCGAAAATAGGGTTAATGATTTGTAAAAGTTCGTAAAGAATTCTGAAAAACTTCTAAGTGTGGTTTATATAGGATGATTTGAGTAGTGTGAACGTGGTTGAATATGGAAGGATTTTGTGACGTAATGGCATGATTTTATGTATATAAATCTTGATATTTGATTATAGTGGGGGAGTGGATTGAGGTAAGTAATGATAGATCCCGGAAATCGAGGCATTTGTAATTCAAAAAATAATATAGTTACCTCAACGATTGAAAAATGATCTCCACGTGTGTAATCTTCCACAATATAATCTTCCATAACTTCTTGATTCTCCACGTGTATTAGACTGATTTAGTTCATACTTTAGTTTGCTGTTTACTTCAATTTATATTTTGGTGGTGTGACTTTGCTGGTCACTAAACCGGTGTAGTGACTGCTTCACTGAGCTGTTGTATGTAACTGTTCCTAACAATCAATGAAGTTGACTTCGCTGAGTACCAGTGCCTTACCTGCCAAATGAGCTTACTCATAACGGCAAAGGTTCAGGCAACTGGTGAAGTTACTTAGCTGATTATTCCAGTTAGATGCTCCTTTGTACTTAGTCAATATCTATCATTCCGAACTCAGTTCTCAACATGCTGAATCTTCTGAGTGGTTTTGTGAAGATGTCAGCCAATTGATCTTCAGTGGGTATGTATCTTAGAATAACATCTCTTTTTTCAACATGATCTCTGATAAAGTGATGTCTCACATCAATATTCTTTGTTCTTGAATGCAACACTGGATTTCTGTAATAGAGATTGCACTTGTGTTGTCAAATATAATTGGAATTGTCTTCTCCTCCATTCCATAACCCCTTAGCTGTTGTCTGATCCAAAGTACTTGTGCACAGCAACTACCTGCTGCAATACATTATGCTTTAGCTGTTGATGTAGATATGGAGTTTTTCTATTTACTAAACCATGATACTAGTCTGCTGCCTAGCCTTTGACATGTTCCAGAGGTGCCTTTCTATCTATTTTGCATCTAGCATAGTCAGAGTCTGAATATGATATCAATTTGAATCCTCCATCTTTTGGATACCAAATTCCAACATTGATTGTGTTCTTCAAATATTTGATTATTCTTTTGAGTGCAAGAAGGTGTTATTCTTTTGGTTGAGCTTGAAGTCTTCCACATACTCCTACTGCAAATGCTATGTCAGGTCTTCTTGTAGTTAGATACAGTAGGGATCCAATGATTCCTCTATACATTTTCTGATCAACATCTTTTCCAGCTTCATCTTTTCCAAGAATGACTCTTGCACACATGGGTGTATCTGCTGTCCACTTGTGTCCATACCATACTTGTGTATTAAGTCTTTTGTGTACTTGGCTTGATTAATGAAAATGCCATCTTTCATTTGCTTCACTTGTAGGATGGGAGAGTTAAATTACTTTCCTTGCCTACAAGTGAAGCAAATGAAATAAGCTCATCTGAAATTTGCTTTTCATTAAGTTTGCAAATTTCTCACATAGCTTCTCATCTTCTGATCCAAAGATAATGTCATCAACATAAATTTGAACTAACATGGTGCTTGTTCCTTCCTCTAATTTGAAGAGAGTCTTATCCAAAGTTCCCTTGTTGAATCCATTCTTGATCAAAAATTGTGACAGTGTTTCATACCAAGCTCTGGGTGCTTGTTTGAGTCCATAAAGTGCCTTTTTGAGCTTGTACACTTTATCTTCTTTCCCTTTAAGTCGAAAACCAGGAGGTTGTTCCACATATACTTCTTCTTCCAAATTTCCATTCAGAAATGCACTCTTGACATCCATTTGGTAAACTTTGAAGTCTTTGTGGGCTGCAAAAGCTAGAAAGAGTCTGATTGCTTCCAATCTTGCTACTGGGGCAAAGGTTTCATCATAATCTATTCCTTCTGCTTGAGAGTGGCCTTTAGCAACTAGCCTTGCTTTGTTTCTGACAACTGTTCCTTGTTCATCCATCTTGTTTCTGAATACCCATTTTGTTCCATGATGTTGGCTATGTCTAGTCTGTCAACAAGTTCCCAGACCTCATTTCTTTCAAACTAATTTAGTTCTTCTTGCATAGCTGTAATCCAATCAGAATTTTGGATTGCATCATCTATTGTTTTGGGCTCTACTTGAGATAGAAAACATGTTAGCATATGCTCCGCTTGTCTTCTGGTTCGGACTCCTATGTGAATGTCTCCAATGACTTGATCTTCAGGATGATCTCTTAGCCATTTGAGATCAGGTTGAAGTTGTTCTTGACTTGGTGCTTCCACAACTTCAACTTGTGTATCAGCTTCATGCTCTTGTGCTGGTACCTCTTCTGTTGTATTGACTGGTGGCTCATCTTGATTTCCAAGATTGTGGTTTAGAATGGTAGCTGGTACTGTTGCATTCGTGTAGACTTGTATAGGTCCTGCTTCTTCTTCAAGTTCTTAAAGGCTTTCACCATTTGTGTTTGACTCATCAAAGACTATATGAATTGATTCTTCAATCACCAGGGTCCTTTTGTTGAGTACTCTGAATGCTTTGTTGGTGTCTGAGTATCCCATAAAGATTTCTTCATCAGCTTTTAAATCAAAAGTATGTAACTGATTCCTGTTCGAAACATAACATTTAGATCCAAACGTATGCCAATATGAGATATTAGGTTTTCTTCCATTCCATATTTCATATGGAGTTTTTCCATGATGTTTATTGATGATTGATCTATTTTGAGTATAGCATGCAGTATTTCCTGCTTCAGCCCAAAATCTCTATGGCAAACATGCTTCTACAATCATTGTTCTGACTGCTTCTTTGAGTGTCCTGTTTCTTCTTTCTGCTACACCATTCTGTTGTGGAGTTCCTGCTACTGATAGTTGATGCAGTACTCCATTTTCTTCACAGTAGGTTCTGATAATTTCATTTAGAAACTCTATGCCTCTATCTGATTTGATCTTGATAATCTTCAGTTCCTTCTCATTTTGAATTCTTCTTAGCAAATCTGGCAGCTTTTTGAGTGTCTCTCTCTTCTTGTTCATGAATATAGTCCAGGTGTATTTGGAGAAGTCATCCATCACAACTAGAGTGTATTTCTTTCCACTTATACTGATTGGTGTGACTGGTCCAAAAAGATCCATATGCAGAAGATGCAAAATTCTTGTTGTTGACTGATAGGGCTTTGACTTGAAAGAGCTTTTAATTTGCTTCCCTTTTTGACATGCATCACATAGACTTTGTTTCTTTAATGTGATCTCTGGTAGGCCTTCAACTAACTTGTTCTTTGACAGTGTGTTGATGGTTTTGAAGTTGAGATGATTCAATCTTCTATGCCAAATCCAGTTGGTTGACTGTTTACTTTTGACAAGAAAACATGTTTCTATTGTTGTTGTCTTCCAATCTACCACATACATGGTGTCTTCTCTTCTTCCTGCGAGTACAATTGTGTTGGTTTGGCTGTGAATCACTTTGCATCCTTCCTTGTGGAAGTGCACATTGTAGCCTTTGTCACAGAATTGACTGATACTCAATAGATTGAAGTTCAGTCCTTTAACATAGGCCACATTTTAAATCCTCAAATTGTTTTTGAGCATTATGCCTTCCCCTTTAATTTTACCAAGGTTTTCTTTGCCTCCAAAGGTGACTTTGGGTCCATCAAAAGCTTTAAATTCAGTGAGCCATCCTTTGTTTCTTGTCATGTGTCTGGAACATCCACTGTCTATGTACCATACATCCTACAAACAAATTAATTATGTTTAGGTACCCAACACTGTTTGGGTCCATATCTGTTAGCAGTCATGCCTGCTACTCCAAGTGTATATCCAAATGATCTTTTCAGATAATTAAAGTCATCAACTTCATATGTATAAGGCATGGAAGAACAGCTTCTAATATTTCTACTGAAGGTATTATGATACTTTTCTCTACTTTTTGGTGCATTTGCATCATTTTTCACTTTCCAATATGCAGTGGGAAACCTATGCTGCTTCATGTGTCTAGGAATATACCTTGGTTGGTTTTTCTTAAACACATGAGGCATAGCATGAAATGGTTTCTTCTTCTATTTTGGAGGTGCAATATTCTCATCATCCTCTGAAGGGTAAAGTCTTCCCTTACCTTTCAGAAAACCATTGTCTTTAGTTGCCTGGATTGATGGTTTGGTCTACTGTTTCACTACACTGGGTTTTGACTTCACCGGTTCAGGATGAGTGGTTGAAACTATGGTCTGCCCTTTTCTGAACTTTGGTCCATTCTTGGTCGTAGATTTTTAGAATTGTGTTGTCCATTGTTTCTATTCTCATCTTGACTGTTGTAGCCAAGACCAGATCTGGATCCAAACCTTTTTGAGGGTTTGTAAGCTGGTGCATTCAGTGGTGCAGTGGTGATCTTAATTGGTAGGGAGATTTTCTCAGCTGATCTTTCCTCATTGGATGAGTGTTCATCTACTGCTTGTTGATCAGTTGAGTGAATCTCCTTACTAGTTTTTTTAGCTTTTACTTTGTCCAGTTCTTTCTTTAATCTTTTATTCTCCTTTCTTAGACTCTCACACTCCTGTTCCAGGATTTCATGATTCAACTCAATTTCTTCAAATTTACTCATGAGATTTTGAATTGGTTTGCAGAATCTAGTGGAAGAATAGAGGATTGTCCAGTGTCAGATGTGGATGCACTTGATGATGAATATGGGCTAGAAGTTACCTCAGTTTCATTAGATTCTTTAGCCATATGGCATAGATAAGCTTTCTCATTGTCGGAGCTGTCAGCTTCATCATCATCAGAATCATTTTTAGATGATTCTTCATTCTTTTCACTGCTAGATTCAGCTTTGAGTGTTTTCTTGCTCTTTCTCTTTTCAGTTGTCTTGTACTTCTTCTTGTCCTCATCTTTGTCTTTTTCTTCAGGGCATTCAGCCTTGAATAACCTTTCTTCTTGCAGTTGAAGCATCTGTATTCATCATCCTTTTTCTTCATGTCTTTTCTTGTGCTAGACTTCTTGAATGATGATGAACCTCCTTTGAATTGCGTCTTCTTGCTAAACCTGTCAAACGTTTTACTAGTAAGGCTACCTGTTCCTTCAGCTCCTGTGTCTCTTTGCTGTTTTCATCAGCTGTTTGACTTTGTTGGGGTGCAACCAGTGAACTGGTCTTATGTGCCTCTCCTGGTGCACTGTCTTTGCTGTTCAATTCAAATTCACCAGCCTTTAGTTGAGACATTAGAGTTAAGGTATCAGTGTTTGCAAGATTTGTTGTCCCTCTGATCACTGATGTGATGATCTTCCATCTTTCAGGTAAGCCTCTCAAGATCTTCAGGCAAACTTCTTTCTGTGGATATGTGTGTCCAAGTTGTTGTAATTCACTGATGATGCAAGAGAATCTGTTGTCCATTTGATCAATGGTTTCACCAGCCTTCATTTTGAAGTTCTCAAATTTCTGTTTTGCAACAGATAACTTGTTTTCTTTAACTGCTTCTGATCCTTCATTGATCAGTGCCAATTTATCCCACATCTCCTTTACTGTTTTGCAATCTTTGAACCTCATGGACATGTTACTGTCCAGAGTCTTCAAAATGATGTCTTTTGCAACAAAGTCGAGATTTGCTCTTCTCTAGTCATCCTTAGTCCAATCTTTCTTGAGTTTGTCTATTACTTTTCCGTGATCTGCTCATGTGGATACCACAGTTGTAATCTCGATTGGGCCATCATTAATTACATCCAAGATCTTCTCGCGAGTTCTTTGCAAGATGAGACAACATTCTTATTTTGTATTCATCAAAATTATTAACATTGAATACAGGTACCTTTGACATAAAATTTGAGGAATCCATAAATACAAATAAGAGGTGTATATCCGTTTCAGAACCGTACATGAGATTTTCACCTCATATGGCTCCTTACTCATGTACATACTGAAAATAATAAGTGGAATCCAAAATGATTCCAATTTTCTCATTATGAATCGGCCAGGGCTAGTGTTTTTACAAGAAATCGCTAACCAACCTTCCGCAAGAGATCATTTCTTAGCACCAAGCATCTTGGTACTAGATAGAAATGATAACCCCAACAATCTCTTTGTTTTCTTTATCGCTTCCTAATTTCCAGGAATTAGTCACTTCAACAGTCTTCGATGGTTATACGAGTATCCAAAGGACAAACATATATATATATATATATATATATATATATATATATATATATATATATATATATATATATATATATATATATATATATAGAAAGCACAAATTTGAAAACTCGCTATGAAAATATGTGATCTCCATGTTGCAAGAAATTAGATCTGAATAGGTTCTGATACTAGGAACACTGCTCCGATACCAATTGTTGGTCCCAGAGAAGGGTAAAGCTATAGTCACAGGGGGTGAATGACTATAGTGGAGTTTCAAAAACTTTTCTTATATTTAAAAGCTTTTGGGCAGCGGATAAGTCCCTTCTTCAAATGTTGTTTCAAAGTAGATTATGCGACCACGGATATATATTATGCAGTTAAGTAAAGTGCTGAAAAGGAAATTGCTGAAAGTAAATAGACACAAAGGTTTATAGTGGTTCAGGGTGGTGTAATCCCTTAATCCACTCTTCTCCTGTGATGATTGGAGGAATTCACTATTGTTTTCACAGATACAATAGTATGATTGTCCTTGACTACTCAAGCTTCAGAATCTTCAAGACTATCACTCCTTGGCTTCAAAAGCGTCAGTGACTCAGTCTCTATCACTGCTCCTTGAGAACAAATCTTTCAGCAGCTATCACAAAGGTTGCAACTCCTTCTCAGATTCCTCTGATTCAATTGCCTCAGTTGATGTGAATTAAATCCACAGACTTGTTGATCAATCTCAGAGCTTGATTTGTAAATGACGTTCTGATTCCTGAGTTGATCTCTAGATATTTCCTTTTTGCACAGATGAAGGCTTTTCACTTTGATAGAGTTTCTGCTTGTAAACTATCAAACTTAATCGTTCTCTTATATATTTTTCTTGTCTGTCAGTGCCTTCTATTTATAACCTTGATAATCTTTGATTTGAATTTCCGTCCGTTGGCTATTTTAATGAGGGGAATAATTCTTGATTTTATTCTTGGTTCCCCCTTAATTATATTCTCCTTGATTTCAGTGATCGGACTTTTCTTCAAACGTTTATCAAAAAATCTGTCCTTGATTAATCCTCAATTGATTGTGCATTTAACGCTTGATCCTCTGTATCTTCTTCATACTTCAAAATCTGATCAAGTAAGATTTACTTGGCCATTCTCTGAACAGTTAAGTGACTATCTGACTTTTCCGTTAAATCTTCCTTCACTGCTTTTTCTTCACTCAGCCGATAGTCAGTTCACTTTGCCGATTCACTATTTCCTTCATTCTTTTAGGTTCAGGAGAATCTTTGTACTTCACTGATCTTTGATTTGTGTGAGATCAGTGTACATGCCATATTTAAACATCGAGTTTCATCACTTGGAATGTAGCTTAGACTTATCCAAGGTCATCACAGACTTCCTTGGTTATAGGTCAGACCATAATGTCTTCATGCTTCTCTGCTGGTACTTGACTGGGTTCACTCTGTCGAAAATTTGTTTTTACTCAGCCGTCCTACCAGCTAGTACAATACTTGTCTGACTCAACTTATACAACATGTCAGACTCTATGTAAAGACTTATACAGAGAATTCTAACTTATTTCAGGCTTGCTGTAACAGCTAGTATGGCCATCATCAAAACATAATAAAATGTTCCTAACACAATACCAGCCATATTTCCAGCAGGTTCTTCCTAATTATCATCTGGTCTTGGTTGTCTAATTACAATAGCCCTGGTTCTGTCCCACTCATAGGGTTCAGGACTACCCTTATCCAAATCAGAAACATTATCATGGATAGGGTCTTCTTCTTTAGGTGGTAACTCAAACTCCTCATCACTATCACCATAATCCAACAGTTGCTCTTTAGATTGTGCTTCAACATCCTCTTCTTGATTATCATTAGGAAACCTTTTTCAGCAGGTTCCATGCTGTCAGCATGGGATTCCTCCAATCCCATCATAAGTTCCAACCTTTGTCCAATCACTGTATGTTCCTCAATGAATTAAACCACCAGTTCCGACCTTTGTTCAGTTGTTGTCTAATCCCCAGAAAACTAAACCACCTCTTCAGTAGGGTCTTGAATCTCTAGTGAGTATTCAAATTGGACTCCATCGATGGGAGGAAAAACTGCCAAGTTTTCTTCTAAAACTGCTTTTTGTGCAGCAACAACACTCAATTCCTCAGCAACTTTGGCCAAAGTTCCTTCAGTATCTATTATATCTTGATTTTGAACAGATTCCTTAGATGCTGCATCTATCTGTTCTTCAGCACCCTCAAGAATTGTTGTTGACTCTAAATCAGCTTCCAAAGTTGTAGCAAAAGTATTCAACAATTCTTGTTCATTCTCCTATTCAGGTTGAAGTACCTCAGTAGTCAATATTACTTCTTCAATATTATCAGCAGCTTGCTGACCTTCAGTAGATTGTCCTTTATTAGTAGTTTGCTCCTTGTCTATTTCAGCAGATCCTTTTTTAGCAAGTTCATTAGACCTCTCCTTTTCAATTCCACTAGATTCTCCATGGTGCATAGGATGATCATCATCAGAGTCAGAGGATGAATCATCTGTATCACCAAAAGGTCTAAATTTAGGATCTCTGAACATAATCTTGCCTTTCTTCCTTCCATCTTCTATGAGCTCCAGCAGCCTCATTTGCAATTCAGATGTGTCAATCAATCCCAACAAGTTTTCCACTTCAAAGGCTTGAAAAAACCCATTCTTCAAAACCTATCATTGGGTCTGCTACAGGTTTTTGCTTTTTATAAAAGCCAAACTTCCATTGAAAGTATTCTTGGATTTTCTTGAAGTTTGGATCTTCCTTTTGCTTCTTTTGCCTCCTAACATTAGGCATGGTAGGTTTCCTTGCAGTAGGTTGGGATTCAGCTTGTTGACTTCCAAATGTCTCAACTAAATAAGACAAAGTTTCTTCAACAGATACAAATTCATCAGTAGGTTCGTTCAAAGGGATATTTGTATCTACTACCTCCATCTGTTGAACACATTCTTCCCCCTGAGTTGTATGTTCCTCAGCAGGGGTTTTATCCAACTCATATTCCCCCTGAGTTTTGGTAGTCTCAGCAGGGTCTTGTACAACTTCTGTAGCCTCCTTAGTAGGCTCTTGTACAATCTCAGTAATCACTTAAGTTGGCTCTATAACTCTTGTACAGCAATATATGTTCCTTCTTCTTCTACTTCCCTTTCATTTTCCAAGATCCTCAACTCTTTTCCTTTTCCATGTCCAGTCCTTTTATTTGCAACTGGCTTCAACCTTTTCAAAGGTCTTTCTGGGTCTCCAAACAGGGATTGTTCAAGTGCTTCTTTGGATACTACTTTCCTCTTTCTAGTTGCATCATTAACTTGTACAGTAAAAACTTGTGCAACAGTCTTCTTTTTGGGTTCAGCAGGAGCAGGGGATACTTCAGCAAACTTTGCAGAGTCTGGTGGTTGTTTGGATTTCTTTGGAGGAAGAATATTAGTGATCTTCCTTGTCTTGGCAGCATTTCTCTTTTCTACTGATATCCTAGACTCAGCATCCTTAGGATCAGCCTTCCTTTTGGTTCTCAATTCCACATTCTGGTCACTCAACTCTTGTTCATCTCATTCATCATCATCTAGACCAGGAATTGGAGTATTGACTTTTGGCTTATACCTTGCTTTGTTTATATCTTGAGGTGCTACATTAGCAATGCCTAGATGATTCAGCAGGCTCTGAATCAGTAACCCTAAAGGTTTGACTTTTATGAAAAATCCAGAATCCTGATACTTCACTGGTTTGTTATCCTTGATTCTTTTCTTTATGATCTCCATTTCCTCAGTTATGACTTTCTTCATATAAAACATAAAGAATCCAGCCCAGTCAAATTTTATACTCCTTAAGATGATAATCATCAGATCAATCTTTGGCCCTGATAGTATGTCATAACTGCCTACCAGTCCTAACAGATTCCTTGCAACATACTTGCTCAGCAGATTATATTCATAAGCAATATACTAGACATTGATTCCAAGAGATGCCTGCTCATCTGCATCATTCTTTATAGATTCAACAAAAGCTAACCTTGCTAAATCCAAGCTTTCTGCGTTTCTTGGTGCTCTATTGCCTTCAGCAAATCCAAAAACCTCTTTTAATAAATCAGAAGAGACAAGAATCTCCTGACCATAAACGGTTGTTGTAAACTCCTCTGTATAGGATTTTATCACCATATTTCTCCAAAAGTCACATACATTCTTGTAGGAAATCTTTTGCAGTCTTATGTGTAAGGAAATCTACGTGGGAATGCAGAGGAAATCAAAAATTTATTTCCATTTAACCAGGATCGACTTCGTTTAAGCAACAAGCATAAAAGAAGTAGACAAGAAAATAACTTGGTTGATCCAATTGGATCGACGCTTTGTCTACGGTTGTAGTTTCTGCACGAAGCCACCCAATTGTCTGCCTCTACCGTTGATCCACACGAATAGCCCGCCGGATCCCATCATGGATTGCTACCAGAAAAACTCGGTTTCAAGACCGACCTTTTTTCTCTCTCAAAACTCTCTCTAGGAAGCTCTCTTATATTTCACAAGAACTATTAGTCTCATGGAATTGTGATGTACAAAAGAGCTTGACACCCACCTCCGATTTATAATGAACGTGGTGCCTCAATGTAGAGAAGAGAGGAAGAAAACATTTTACTAGTAAAATAAGGAAAATATATTTGATTGATTTATCTCATTTAATTTAATATCTTGTATTAAATATTTCCAAGATACTATCAATATCTAATATTGAATATATCTTTATCTTGTTACCATAAATCAATTTATGCAAATCTATTAATATCCAATATTAATATATGGTAATATCATTAATTAAATTGCACAATCCAAGTGTATCTTATACACTAGAAAGTGGCGCTCTATATTGCCATAAATTGGCATCCGGGATATTCATTAATTAATATAATGCTATGATTAATTAATTTGCAAATATACATGTGTATCAATAGACACAAATAATTTTGACTCATACATCAACTATGTATATTTAATTAATCAACATAATTAATATCTTGCAATTAATTTATTCATAATAAATAAATACCACCATATTAATTTATTACTATAACACTTTATAGTCGATATAAAACTTTCTTTATTTGGTTATCACTATAACCACATTTTAATCCGGCTAGATGTTCTTATATGCGTGACCCAATAGGCTTCCAAATATGTTGGCCGTAGGCACAAAGTCCAATTACGAAAATGCCCTTTATACCTAACGATCATGGATAGCGTCTAGCAACACGTCCACGACCCCCAATCATCAAAAGAGTCAAATTCAATGACTACTACCTTTTATGTGATACTTATCGTTGTTCCAATATCCATATGGTCGTACTTCGAGTGTCAAACATCAACGACCACATCTTATAATCTGGATATCCTACTCTCTCGAAGTAACATACTACTTCCACTTTGCAAAGACTTTCGAGAATAAGACATCCTTACAAGAATGCCCTTTCAGATATTTAATCCTAATCATAGGATACATGATTTCCGGAAGAGCGACATGAATCCTACGCATGCTTCAGTATCACACCCAATCACTGCCGCATGATCACACCATGGCTAGAGGAAACCTCAATAGTGTCAAAGTATGACAATCCACACCGTGATGTCATGAAGACTCCGGTCTCAAGATAATTACACAACCGCCACATAGTGCGACACTTAATAAAGTAAGTGGGTCAGTCTAACGTACGCATTCTCTAATACACGTCCACGTACAGTCCAAGTGTATCAACACTTTGATAGATGAGATCTATCCCTACTTTCAATAAGATAGAAGACATCCGATACGTGCTAGTCTTGTCGTACTATTAATGTCTCTTTTAATAGCACATACAACTAGAGACATTTAAGTATCAGACCTTTTAAAGTGAGTCGAGATCTCATCAACCATAATCACCATTATGATTTATCTTTCACTGTTTGACACTAGGGATGTTATCATATATACAATATCATAATTGGTCCGTTAAACGAACAAGTATATAATAACAAAAAAGCCATTTATCATATGTATAAACATAAAGAATAGTAAAAATGATCCGACCCAGACGGATCCGGTCCAACCCAATTGGGTTCAGGACACTATTTCAACAATCTCTCACTTGGCCTAAAGCCAATCACTCGTACACACAAAACCTAGTTGAAACACAAAAATCTCATGCAATACTCGTAACCAACCTAAGCGTGACGGATCACTATCCGTGGGTACTCAAACTATCTTAATATCATGCTCCAAATGATCAAGTCAAAAGGAACCGCCTCAACACACACATGAATCTCTGACGAGACCTTGGTCCTTGCTTCAAGCAATGAATCCACTACTATATCAGCTATAGAGAAGACGTGGAAGAACCGCACAAGGTTCAGAATGAACCTTCTAGATCCATGTACTGCTCCCGCTGCGCCTCCAAGGCGTATGCTGTTAGGTTTTATACCCGAAAGACAATTAGTAATTGTTTTATTTAAATAAATGACAGAATTTATTTCATCTTATTTATTCACATTTATTGCCAATATTAATACACTACAGAAAACTGTAAGTATATTGGTTATGTAATCACATAACTCAGTGTATGGCTATACACACGAGGATTGAGTTTGTGAAATATACTTAACATTAACTTAGTCCGTAGCATTTATTAATCTGAGTACGGGTCTCTAGATTAATTTGCCAATAATGCACCCGAACACTTTAGGTGTGGCAGTCTTATCCGGACTGTCGGTAATAGGGTACCTAATGGGGCATTTATATATGATGATAATCATATAGGGCTGGACCGATTTGATTTGAGTTCTCGATATAATTCCGTAATCGAGAAGTCTTATCAAATCACAAGATGATCATATATGGATTAATCTCAATCCTGAGGTGATCACAGACAACTGCTTAGACTAGGATAGGGTTTGATGAGTTAGTAAGGATCACTTCTTAGTATGTGGTCCAACACTTCTCGTTGGCTCTATTCTAGGATGAGTGAGTAGTCTGTGTTATCACAGATATGGAATCCATTCCTTCCCTCGGGAAGTGGAAAGACAGTTCCCTTATTTGTTAACCCTAGAAACTGATCGATGGGCCCAGTTCATGTTACATTAGTTATGAACTAATTGATCAATAGGGGGTTAATGGTAAATATGGATAATATGTTTCGAGAAGGGTTGCGGAGATATCCCGAATCGAAGTGAACAGTCTATGGAGGATTTATCCGTATGTAATGATTATATCAGTGGACGCTTATCAACTCATAGTTGAGTGTAAGTTTATATCTATATTCAGCAGAGTTCAGTTTCGGGTTTATGGTGGTGTAATCCCGAAATTAATAGATTGAATATTATTGTTCGGTCTGACGGATAATATTATTTGATTTATTGTAGCTACTGAATATGGGTCCGTGGTCCCCGACGTGGCTCCTAATATAGCATATACGTTTTCTTGTCGTTTCACCTCAATTATAATTAAATAGTTGGATTGGACTATTTAATTGATATGTGGATTAATTGTTTAGTTGGACTAGATAATTAAATACATGGAAAAGAAATTTTTCGTGGACTCGGCCCAATGTGTCAAAAAAAATATGTGTGGACCTTTTATTTAATTAAGGGTGGCGCATTTTATTAATTAATTATCACGGAATTAGTTTTCTTGGATAATTATTTAATGTGTGATTTATCTTTTATTTGTTAAATTATAATTCATGAAATATTATATAATAATATTATTTATCCTAATTTGTTTGGGATAATTATTTTATTTATCTTTTATTTGGAATAAGGATTAATCTAATAATTATATCTTAATTATTAAATCCTTGGAGGACAAGGATTACTCTCGTATATAAAGAGAGTTCTCCCAAGCCTTTTGACACATAATATCACACGCATATTAAGAGCAAAATAGCTTAGAATTTTCGGCTATCTTGCTTTGGTTTTTGAGTTGGGATAATCCTCGGGATTATTCCGGTAGCATATCAAGGAGGTCCGGCGGCTTGAAACACCATCCACTAGGTGTTGCTAGGAGATACACGTTGGAAGACGGTGGCATCTCATTGGATCGAGTAGCTTGGATCTTTAATTTAGATTGTTCTTGACGTTTATACACCATCTATGAAATCCGGTAAGCAATCTAAACCCCTTGTAGGTTTAGATCTATTATTTTACGTATTTTGGTTGACTAGATCTAGATCTATACTATTCCACTGTGTAATCGGGTGGATCTTGATCCATCCGGCGATATTACATCTAACATATACTTTGTTTTGGCCCAGTTGTAGAATCCATAGTGTTCTCTAGCTAAGAACATTTCCAGTTCACTGTATCATATTATCAAAGTGACTGCAAAAACCCAGATTGTAGCTCCCACTATCTTCATAAGACTCTGAGTGCACATCTGTATATCTACGTTTATTCGATTCCAAGTTTCAATAAACTAGGAACTCATCCTTAACCCTTTTAATGATATTCTCGACATATACCAGAATCACTTTCATACCTGCTTATGACTCTTCATGAAGTATGAACATCTGGTTTAACTCACGACACTTATGATGGACCCTATCGTAGAAACAAAGGGGACCTTCCATAAGTATCATCTTTCACCTCATCTTTTAGGACTGATGTCCTATCATAGATAGATCCCGAGAATACTGGCTAGCAGTATCTCTTGCTATGATCTATGCTAAACTGTTTTAGAATCTCATCTATAAGGGTGAACTGTGATAATCGTACAATGTCTAAATCTATCACTATAGATTCTTATTTCCAAAATAAGAACTGCAACCTTCAAGAGGTTTCGAAAAGTCCTTGAATTACCAAACATTAATTGACTGTGACATGGGGCAACAACTCTCAAGAAGGATATGCAACACCTTACTCAAAAACTGTAACACTACCACTAACCCTTCTACACATAAGGCATATATTTCCTCTTGATGAAATCAAAATTAAAGAACTTATAGAGAAACTTTTTTAAGTCCATAAATGGATCTCATAAGCTTACATATCACGTTATCATCTATGAACATCAAGCCATTGGCCCAACGTTTTCAACATTATCATATAGCCGTGGCACGTAGCTAAAACAAGCACTATCTGAATATACCTAAGCATAGCCAGTAGCATAAGGTAATTACAAGTTTTTCACCCTATATCCTTTAGCCATCAACTCATCTTAACTAGTAATCGCATTACCTTCCATGTTAGTCTTTCATAAAGACATGATTCACCTTTTAGGGACACTCCCTTCAAGTAAGTCAAACTACGTTCACAACCTGGTTGTCATACATGGAATCTGCTTCATATTTTATGGCTCCTAGACATATCTCTTACTCATTCCTTCCAAGCATTTCTACATAAGTCGTGAGATCTTCATTCTTCAAGATGAACATACCAATAGCCCTTTCAGGCGTTTGGTCATCTGCAGACTCATAAAGTGCTTGTGTGGAGTGAGCAGTGTCTTACACCTCATCGCTATGTGGTGCCTGCTTGTGTTCCAATGGTTGAATATCTCTTTGTGGTTCTCAAACTCTTTTTAGATCTCAGTTTACTCCCACTGTCTATTTTGGAAGAAACACTTCCTCTAGAAGACAGCATGTTTGAAGACAAACACCTTTTGCTCCGCAGGAAAGTAAATAATATCATGCGTTGTAGCTAAGATATTCCACAAAGTTGCACATGTCATACTAAGCTCCAAGCCTTTCAAACATTGCCTGCTTGCTAGAAGTACGACAACCCTAAATCTTCGGTTAAGATGGATTTGATGTTATCGTCTTTCATATCTGATATGGAATTTATTCAACCTCAATTATTTGGAACTCGGCTAAGTATATGTATTGTATAATGGCACTATCCCATAATAGGTAAGTGATACTTTGCATGGATTACATCACACCTTTATCATATAAAGTGTTGTTTCCACTTTAGGATCACAATCTAATTGCGTATCCCAAAGATGGTATCCTTCAAGGGAGATTTTGACTCTATTTCAGATAGCTTCTAAAACACCCTTTAGGGATTAAATACTTCAATCCAATTGAAGATTAACTCCTAAGTAGCCCATTAATCTCATATTCGTACTAGCTCAAACTTTTCGGGCTTTCCGAATCGTTGTACTTCACTAAGAACATTCAACTATTTCTAAAAATAGTCATAGAGATTAATAAACAATTATTTGTGATATTAATTGTTATAAGCCAACAAACATCGGTATGTTTATGCTTTAGACAATTTTTCTAGAATTTATAACATTTTTCATAAGAGGGTATTTTAGTCATCTATAGATAAGATACGTATTACCCACATGATTCATAATCATATGGTTCAGAGATCATCAGAATGACATTTGATTACACGTTTCTCTTCCAGAGAGTCTGTGTCTAGGACAAACACAAATATCAAAGATAACAGCCATACAAATACTTATTTGAGATTATATCACTTATATCAACTTTATAGTGACATCAATCTAGTATGTTAGATTCAGTGATCATTCAACTTTATTGGAATAACGTTTATTCCTTTGAATTGAATTTATCCATTAAATCCTAACAATTAACTGAGATCATGTCCTTCATAAGAACCAGAACACAATAACATTTATTTAGTTCCTTTTTCAGTTTACCAGACTCAGAATACAATACCGAAAATGTTGCAACGTTTGCTTCACTTTTCGTATCTTGGTGTATTCCGTATTTAATCTTTCTAATTTGATTATACTCGTAAGATATCATGTATCTAAGAGTTGACTTGAACTTAGATAGATTTATCTTAACACACTTGCCTAGAATAGAGACTTCGATAAGATCTCTTATTTTAAGCACATGCCCTAACTTTCCTTTTTAATCCCTTAAGCACTTGTAAATATTTCTTAGTTTAGTCTTCATAAGACTTAAGAAAAATCACAAGAGCTATGTCTTCAATTTCCTTTCATAAAGAAAATCCAATGTTTATTAGATAGTTTATTTAGCCTTTTCAATCATATTCAAGACACGAACTATTTAATTAACCTTCAAGCAATGATTATAGAAATAAGTTGATACTCAAATCTTACAATTTTGAAAACAGCCTTTCCAAAATTCGATGTGGTCATTCTTATCCAACATTTGAATTAATTGTCATCGTATGACAGAATGATCATATTGGATCGTATCCAATATATGATTAATTCGTTGAAACTTATTTCAAGTGATTTAATCATACCATGAGCTTCCGTTTCATTAATAATTAAAGTCTTGGAGCACTCCATCAAATATGTTGTCTCCTTGTCTCTAACTACTATAACGAGGTTGCTCGTGTTATTGCTTATTTTAAAAGGATTAAAATTACTTAACCATATTTGAGAACGTTTCTCAAAACGTAACAGCCATAATATGGTTTTACTAATCAAGAATAAAAACATAGAAATAAAAGTTTGCTAAAAAACTACAACCTAAAAATAAAGATAAAAAAGTGTTGTTGTTTATACACGTACGCAAAATAAAAAATGGTCTTTTGATTTATGATTTTGCTCCCACTAGTCAACTACCCCCAATGGACTTTCATGAATTTTCCAAAAATTCCTTAGTGGCCAAGATCCCACCTAGTTACATCGATTCCCTATTGTGGCTGGTGAACCAAAATAATTCGGTGAGTAGGTGACGCTTCACCAATCACATCACTATGTGACTCTTGGTTGTTGACCAGTCAACTCTTTGACAATTCACATCACAATGTGGTGGCCAACCCTTTTCTCTAAAAATTATCCGACCCCTGCTGTGGCTGATGGTCGAATAAATCTTAGTCAAGTCATAACCCAATATTCACGAGATCACTTACCTTCATATCTCAATAATAACGATATACCCAAGGTAGGTCAACCCCTAGCTATGGCTGATGGATTGGATCCGAACAAAAGCTCATCACTGTCATTATAATATTGGAGACAATTCCGACTTAATTTTTATTGTGAGAGTATTTTACAAATTAATTCACTTAATTAATTTTAATTACGGTCTCATTAAAAATATCTATCTCTATAGACATACATCCTACACATTTATCTAGATCGTGCCTAGTCAAACATCTATTGTATCACATAAAATAAATACAAGCACAAAATAAATAAATGCTTAAAGTAACTGGTATGATCATGGACCTTTCCTAAGTGCGGTTTCGAATACAAACTGACAAAACCGCGGGTCACAATCTAAGGGTAGCTGCAACCGCCAATAGAATTTTTAATGCGCCATCTCCAATGGGATCTTTATTCTTGTTTCTTTGGTCTCCGTCTTCTGCTTCATTCTTGTTACATAAAATCAGTCTAATAAATTTATACACCTGCCGCACACGGGGGGGAGCTAACGGGAATGAGATAAATACAGAAAGTAAACTAGGTCACGTTCTTCATAACGGCCTAGGACAATTTTGAAAATGCAACAGAAAATAAATCACACACATCTATCCTATTGGTCGAGTCCATGATCAATCGGGGTCCATATAATCATATTATATCTTACATATCTAATTCATACAATAAAAATCTTATGAAAAAGATAGACACTAAAATTACCAACTTGCGTCTTTAATTAATCGATTAACGTTTAATCAATTAAGTATTTTATCCAATCAATTAACTAATTAACTTTTAATTAATTAAATGATTTTAATCGAAATAAAATTAACGGTTATTTTTAAACGATTTCAATTTTAATTTTAATAAATTAGAACTATTCTAAAAATAAATCAAAATTAAAATCAATCCTCTTTTGTTTCTTTCATTTTAATTCCTAATCAAAAGGATGCCTTTGGTTTCCAAAACCAAAAAGCACCAACCTGGGCCCTTTCCAAAATCAAAATTTTGAAAAAAGTCTAGGCCTAGGCCTATTCCAACCAAAATTTGGAAAGGCCAATTGCACTATAGTGCCATATGGCATCCCAATGACCCAAACTATTTGAATCATTGGTTAGTCACATGATATTAACTAAACAAATAGATGTTCTATGTACCATAAAGAATCACAAAAACACAAAACAAAAATTAGGAGTTCCGCCAAAAAGAAGCACCAGCTGATGCCAACCGCCCCGAAGGGAAGCCGCCGCCGCCGCCACAATTTCCGGTGGAGGTTCTGCAGCCGATCGACCGAGCACCCCAAAAGCCGAGTTGTTTTTTTTTTCTTTCCGGAATCTAAATCATGCCTCTAATATAACTATTACGAAAATTAACTAATGCTTATTGCTTAAGCTCGAAGCTCCGTAACAATATAAGGAAATCTACGTGGAAAAGCAGCGGAATTCAAAATTTCATTTCCTTTTAACCAGGATCGACTTCGTTTAAGCAACAAGCATAAAAGAAGTAGACAAGAAAATACCTTGGTTGATCCAATTGGATCGACTCTTTGTCTACGGTTGTAGTTTCCGCACGAAGCCATTCGGCCTCTACTGTTGATCCACATGAACAGCCAACCGGAATCCCATCATGGAATGCTACCAGAAAAACTCGGTTGCTAGACCGACCTTTTCTCTCTCTCAAAACTCTCTCTAGGAAGCTCTCTTATTTTTCACAAGAACTATTAGTCTCTTGGAATTATGATGTACAAAAGAGCTTGACACACACCTCCTATTTATAATGAAGGTGGCGCCCAATGTAGAGTAGAGAGGAAGAAAACATTTTACTAGTAAAATAAGGAAAATATATTGATTGATTTATCTCATTTAGTTTAACTCATATTAAATATTTCCAAAATATTGTCAATATCTAATATTAAATATATCTTTATCTGATTACCATAAATCAATTTATGTAAATCTATTAATATCCAATATTAATATATGGTAATATCATTAATTAAATTGCACAATCCAAGTGTATCTTATATACTAGAAAGTGGCGCCTCATATTGCCATAAATTGGCATCCGGAATATTCTTTAATTAATATAATGCTATGATTAATTAATTTGCAAAAATACATGTGTATCAATTTACACAAATAATTTTGACTCATACATCAACTATGTATATTTAATTAATCAACATAATTAATATCTTGTATTTAATTTATTCATAATAAATAAGTACCATCATATTAATTTATTAATATAACACTTTATAGTCGAGATAAAACTTTCCTTATTTGGTTGTCACTATAACCACATTTTAATCCGGCTAGATGTTCTTAGGTGGGTGACCCGATAGGCTTCCGAATATGTTGGCCGTAGGCACAAAGTGCAAGTACAAAAATGCCCTTCATACCTAACGATCATGGATAGCGTCTAGCAACACGTCCACAACCCCCAATCATCGGAAGAGTCAAATGCAATGACTACTACCTTTAATATGAAACGGTTACGGTGTAAATAGAATCATATCGTTGTTCCAATATCCATACGGTCGTACGTCGAGTGTCAAACATCAACGACCTCATCTTATAATCTGGATATCCTACTCTCTCGAAGTAACATATTACTTCCGCTTTGCAAAGACTTTCGAGAATAAGACATTCCTTATAAGAAGGCCCTTCCGGATATTTAATCCTAATCATAGGATACGTAATTTCTGGACGAGCGACATGAATCCTACGTATGCTTCATTATCACACTCAATCACTACCGTATGCTCGCCCCATAGCTAGGGGAAACCTTGTTGGAAAGGTGTCTTAAACCCAATCGGGTTGGACCGGATCCGACCGGGTCGGGTCATTTACGGTCTATTTAGTTCATGTAATAACTTTATTATGATTAATAAAAGCACTTATGTTATTATATATTGTTTATCTTCATATTATTTGTTGTATATATATAGTAACGTCCCTAGTGTCAATCTGTGATAGAGAAACCATGATAGTGATTATGGTTGATGAGATCTCTAATCACTATAACAAGATTGGTACTTAAATGTCTCTAGTCTTACATATTATCAAATGGGACATTGATAGTATAATCAGACTAGCATGTATTGGATGTCTTCTATCTTTTAGAAGATAGGGATAGATCTCGTCTATCAAAGTGTAAGGACACTTGGACTGTACGTGGACGTGTTTTAGAGAATGCGTACGTTTGACCCACTTACATTAAGTGTCACACTATGTGGCGGTTGTGTAATTATCCTTTTGACCGGAGTCTTCATGGCATCACGGTGTGGATTGTCATGATTTTGACACTATTGAGATTTCTCCTAACCACGGGGCGATCATGCGGTAGTGAGTGGGTATGATATTGAAGCATGCGGAGTATACATGATTGGTCGTCCGGGAATCGAGTATCCTATGATTGGGATCGAATATCCGAAATGGCCTTCTGATAAGGAATGTCTAGCTCTCGAGAATCTTTGCAAAGTGGTAGTAAATGTGTTATCCCGAGAGAGCATGATATCCAGATTAGAAGATACGATCATTAATGTATTGACACTCGAGATACGATCGTAAGGATATTATTACAGCGATAGGATTGTAAGTTACACGGTAACTGCTTCACATGAAAGGTAGTAGTCATTGCTTTTGACTCTTCCGATGATTGGGGGTCACGGTGTGTTCTAGACGCTATCCCGTGATCGTTAGGCATGAAGGGCATTTTAGTAATTTGCACTTTGTGTCTACGGCCAACATATTCGGAAGCCTATCGGGTCACACACATATGAACATCGAGTCGGATTAAAATGCGGTTATAGTTGATAACCAAATAAGGAAAATTTATCTCTAGACTATAAAGGTTATAGTGGTAAATTAATATGGTGGTATTTATTTATTATGAATAAATAAAATACACGATATTAATTATATACAAATTATATTAATTAAAGAATATTCCGGAAGTCAATTAGTTGACTGTAGGGGCGCCACTTTTGATGTGTATGAGATACACTTGGATTGTGCACTTTAATTAATAAGATTGCCATAATATTAATATAAGATATTAATTGATTTTGAAAAAAATAGATTTATGGTAATAAGATAATTATATTCAATATAAGATATTGGCAAAATTAATTATCATTAAAGAGCTAAATCAATCTAGAAGATTTTCCTTATTTTATTGGGAAAAGGTTTTCTTCTCTTCCACACCATAGGGGCGCCACTTATCACTATAAATAAGAGGTGGGTGTCAAGCTCTTTTGTACATCACAATTGCAAGAGCTCATAGTTCTTGTGTAAAATAGAGAGCAACCTATAGTGAGTTTTTGAGAGAGGAAAAAGGCCGGTCTAGCAACCGGAGTCTTCTAATAGCAATCCAAGGAGGATTCCGGCATGGGGTTCGTGTGGATTAGCGATAGAGGCCGGACACGTGGACGGCTTGCACACTGAACTACTCTCCGTTGACGGTCAAAGCGACGATCTTATAGATCATAAAGGTATAACCGTCAAACTACTTAACGTGTTTATTGCAATAAACGAAGAACGATCTAGTAAAAGGAAATCAAATTTTAAATTCCGCTGCGTTAAACTAGTGATTTCCTAACAGTGGTATCAGAGACAAACTTCGAGCTTAAGCAATAAGAATAATTTAATAGCGTAGTATTTAATCAATAGATGCAAGATTTAAATCACGAGACGTTAAAACAAAAACAAAAAAATGGGTTTATGGGGGGCTCGACCGACTGGCGGCAGGCCCCTCCTCTGCGGCGGCGGCGGCGGTGGCCTTATGGCTGCCGTCCGTCGGCTGTCCTCTTCCAATGGGGAGATCGACCCTTTTCGTTTTGTGATATTTATTGTGCATAGATATCTTGTTTGTTTAGTTGTGTCACATGTCCAACCAATGGTTCAAATAGTTTGGATCATTGGGAAACCATATGGCATATTGGCCTTTCCAAATTTTGATTTGGAATAGGCCTAGGACCTTTTCAAATATTTGATTTGTAAAAGGCCTAGGCCTAGGCCACTTCCAAAATTTTGATTTTGTAAAGTGGCCAGGCCTAAACCAAAATTATTTGGCCTTTCCAAATATTTGATTTGGAATAGGCCTAGACCCTTTTCAAATATTTGATTTGTAAAAAGCCTAGGCCTAGGCCACTTCCAAAATTTTGATTTTGGCAAGTGGCCAGGCCTAAGACAAATTTAGTTTTGGAAAGGAAACAAATAGGAGACTTTATAATTTTAATTTTATTTTGAAAAGTTCAAATTTAATTGAAATTAAAATTGATTTAAAATTAAATGTTAATTTTAATTTTCGATTAAGTCGTATAATTTATTAAATCTTATTTAATTATTTGATGTGATAAAATAAAGACGCATAAGTAGTAAAAATTAGAATTTAATCTTATTCATAAGATAAAATTGTATGGATTAGATGTGTAGATATAATGTGATTATATGGACCCCGATTGATCATGGAATCGACCAATAGGATAGATGGGAATGTTTTCTTTATGTTGGTTTTGAAAAATTGTCCTAGGCCGTTATGAAGAACGTGACCTAGTTTACTTTTTGCATTTATCCCATTCCCGTTAGCTCCCTCCCGTGTGCGGCGGGTGTAATTATTAGATAAATTATTATCTAACAAGAATGGAGCAAGAAGTTGAAGACCAAGGAGTGATAAAGAACCCATTGGCGTACAGCAATAAAGATCCTATTGGCGGTTGCAGATACCCTTAGTTTGTGAAACGCGGTTTCGTCAGTTTGTATTTGAAACCGCACCTAGGAAATGTCCATGATCATACCGGTTAATTTATGCGCGGAATGTTGTGTATGTTTTACTTTATATGATATGGTAGTAATATGCACATAGTAGATGAGACCATAATTAAACCAAATTAATTAAGTGAATTAATTTAAAATTATTCCCACTCCAAAAATCGAGCCAAAATTGTCTCACAATATTATAATGACGGTGAAGAGCCCTTGTTCGGATCCAACTGATCGGCCCACGTCGGGAGTTGATCTACCACGGGTATATCGTCATTATCGAGATATGATCATTATGAGATCTCATGAATATTTGGGTTACGACTCGACTAAGAATCTTGCGGTGATTGGCCCACGTCAGGACCGTCTGATTTTAGAGACAAGGGGTGGCTATCACATAGAGATGTGCTTGTCAAAGAGTTGACTAGTCAACCAATGGAAATCGAATAAGATTCGATCGGTAATTAGTACCCACCTTCGAACTTGACCCGGTCGATCGGCCCACGTCGGGGATCGAGTCAACTAGATAGGATTCCATCCACTAAAGAATTATTTAAATTCTTGAAAGCCAATTGGGAATAGTTGGCTAGTGGGAGTAAAACCTTATAAAATTTTAAGTGCAAATTTAGGGTTTTTTATACATGAGCTTTTACTTATTCTATCTTCATTTATTGTTGTAGAAAAATGTCAAACAAATTGAACCTTCGTTTTATCATCGAAAACAAGCTTGACGAAACTAATTTTCTAGATTGGGAAAGGAACCTCAAAATCGTTTTGAGGCACGAGAAGATTGGCTATGTCTTGGACGAGGCCCTACCGGAAAAGCTCGCTGAGGGTTCAGCTGCGGATGCTGTCGAGAAGTATAACAAGCACTGTTCAGACAGTGTTGATGCTACATGTATCATGCTTGCTTTTATGATACCTGAACTGCGGAAACAGCATGAGTCTATGGATGCCTACACAATCATGGTCCACCTAAAGGAACTCTATGCTTCTTAGTCTCGCACTGAGAGGTACGCGGTCTCAAAGGCCCTGTTTAGTTGTAAGATGGCATCTAGGACTGCTGTGGGGTCACACGTGCTTAAGATGATCGGGTACATAGAGAGGCTTAGGAAGCTGGGCCACAAGTTGGAACGAGAATTGAGTATTGACTTGATTCTGCAATCTCTACCTGATTCATTCTCGCAGTTCATGATGAATTATCACATGAACAAGATAGATTGCTCCCTTGCGGAGTTATTGAACATGTTGAAGATTGCTGAGGGCACTATGGGGAGGGGAAAGCAAGTGTTGCTGGTCACTTCAAGCAAGGGCAAAGTGAAATCCCAGAAAAAGTCCAAGAAGGCGAAGGCTGCACCTAAGCCAACGCCTAAGATAGCAAAAGACAAATCCAAGGATGTTTTCTTCCATTGCGGTGAGACCGGACATTGGAGGAGAAACTGCAAAGGCTTCTTGAGTACCAAGAAGAAGCATTCTGATGCTTCGACTTTAGGTATATATATGATTGAGATCAACATTACTTCTTCTAAGTCTAACCACTGGGTATTAGATACTGGTTGTAGTTCTCATATTTGTACGAATATGCAGGCACTAAGAAGAACTAGAGATCTGAAGAAACGAGAGGTGGACCTACGCGTTGGGAATGGAGCAAGTGTTACTGCACTAGCCGTAGGAGTTTATTTTCTTTCATTGCCCAGTGGGCTAGTACTTGAACTTAGTAACTGTTATTTTGTTCCTGCTCTTATGAAGAGCATTATAAATTTCCGCATTAGATGTTGATGGTTTTTCATTTACGTTTGAGAATAAATGTTGTTCTTTTTCACGTGATGGAATCTTTTATGGTACTGGCATACTTAGCAATGGTCTCTACATATTAGATATGAATGTTGACATACTTAATATAAATAACAAGAAAGCCAAGACAAATGACTTGAATGAATCATACTTATGGCATTGTAGACTTGGCCATATAAACAAGAATCGCATTTTCAAACTCCATAAAGATGGAATGTTGGACCAATTCGATTACGAATCGTTTGATACATGTGAAACTTGTTTACTTGGCAAGATGACAAAGCCACATTTTAGTGGAAAAGGGATAAGATCCAATGAATTGCTTGAGCTCATACAAACTGATGTGTGTGGCCCAATGTCAATTCAAGCCAAATGAGGATACTCTTATTTTATCACTTTCATTGATGACCATTCTCGCTATGGTTACATATACTTAATGAAGTATAAGTCTGAAGCCATCGAAAAGTTCAAGGAATTCAGAAGTGAAGTGGAGAAACAACTAGGTAAAGCAATCAAAACGCTTCGATCCGATCGAGGCGGAGAATACCTAGATGGAGAGTTTCAAAGTTATTTAAAGGAGAATGGGATTCTACATGAATGGACCCCTCTAGGGACGCCTCAAATGAATGGCATATCTGAGAGGAGGAACCGTACCTTGTTAGACATGGTACGATCCATGATGAGCTACGCAGTTCTCCCAAAATCATTTTGGGGGTATGCTCTAGAAACCGCATCCTATACACTGAACCGAGTTCCATCAAAGACGGTTGATTCTACACCATACGAGGTATGGGCCAAGAAGAAACCAAATCTGGCATATCTTAAACCTTGGGGTTGACAACTTACGTGAAGCGGATGATGCCTGACAAATTAGAGGCCAGATCTGACAAATGTCTGTTTGTGGGTTATCCTAGAGAAACTAGAGGATACCAATTTTACCATCCTGAGGAACAAAAGGTGTTTGTTGTCAGGACTGGCCACTTTCTGGAGAAAGAGTTTATTCTGGATAGGGTCAGTGGGAGTAAGATTGATCTTGAAGAAATTCGAGAACCACTTACGGATAACAGTCCGTTGATGGAAGTAGAGGAGACACCACAAACAGATGTGGGGCCACCCTCTACCGTGGACACACTAGCACCTCGAAGATCCACCAGGGAACGCCGTGAACCCGAAAGGTACATTGGCGTGTATTTACGTGGCCTTTTCTAGTGCTATTCCAGTCCTTAACCGACAGTGTATCGGGTCAAACTGTAGTGCTAGAGTGGTGAGTCAGGTGTCGAATCCTCAGGGAAACAAGGTAATTCTTTTAAGTGTGGTTAAACACCAAACAGCTATTATTATCTCGATCTAAATCGTAGGTTTATCATACGAGTCTCTATTATACTAAGAAACAGAAAATAAATTCATAAATTAAAATTATAATATATATAAATACATAAATATATATAGTAATACATAAATAGTACATATATATATATATATATATATATATATATATATATATATATAAATATATAGATACCAATATATTAAATACTTATAATTATTATAGAACTAGACAAGATATATGTAATTGAATTATTCAATCTTTTTAGTTTAATGGATGTGCTCGATCTTCCTTTTATTAGGTCCAATTGAGTAAATGAAACGGTGCACTCCTGAGGTTAACGATTCCTCCTCACACGAGCGTATGAAATTGTCATATGTCAAATTGTCATCAGTTCAATCTCCACAACTGCCCCATGCTAATCTCAGTTAGTCTGAACAGGTACCGAGTACAAATCTACCCCGGATAAAAGAGGTTATTCCGTTTGTCAGACGGCCGATGTTATTCAAAAGGCTCCGGTTGTCAGGCGGATCGATTCAACTTTCCGGTGTTAGTTTCAATTAAACTCGTTGATTTTAACATTATTACGATCTTGAGCACAAATTTAATAAGATTCATCTTTCCCAAGACAAATCGCGCCCCCGGGTAGGAAATAGGATTCCGTTGTCACGCTTTCGCACGGCCAATTTTACCCTCCGGTTTTTCTATCATTTATCTCATATCCTAACTTCTCTGGTAAGTTCATCGTTAGGTTATATGTTGCGATTCATCTTGATTAATTACTTCAATCCAAATATTATCAATACGTTGCAAAATAGAAAAAGATTCAATTAACTCAATTTTAGTCAGATTTTACTTAGACAGCATTCCTTTACCAAAAAGATCGAAATAATACGATTACATAACATTGGCTAGTTATTAGATTTAGCCTACTAACATTATAACGATTAAAAAGATAAAAATAAAAATAATAAACATAAATACTTTAGAAATTTACCCGATTACAACTGCTGAATCAGAGGTCGTATTCTTCCGGACATTACAACGACTTCAGCAACATTGAACTTCCGATAATTTCCCGAGCATTATAACGATACTACTATTTATTTATGGCATAAGGCCTATATACATACATACTACTACTAATTAAGAGATTAGAGGATATATATAAGCTAGTATATATATATTGGTACCCCTTTTTGTCCGCAAGTCCGCCGAATTTATAGGCCTAATTTTCCAGGGCCGGATCGATCTGAGGTGATGCCGGATCGATCCGGGAATAAAAAATATTATCCACTGGATTATTCTCTGCAGGATCACATGCTAATCATCATTATGTTTCCAACTGACAAGCCGGATCGATCCGAGGTTATTCCGGATTGATCCGGGTAGTTTTTCCATAACTTGATCTGAAACTTGATAAAATCATAATTTGAGCTCTGGATCTTCAAATGTCATGATTCAAGAAGCGTTGGAAAGCTCTTGAAGAGATCTATAACGTCCATGAAGGACTCTTCTTCAGAAAATGCCTTTTTGATGGGCCATTTGCCCGTCGAAAATATAATTCGATAATAGTATCACGAACCGTTGATCCACTTGAACTTTAAGTCTCGTGGCACTTCCTTACTTCCTTCAAAAGATATGATTTTACTTCAAAAAGTGTCGTCACTCAGGGTCTTGATTTACCTAAAAATCTGCAATAAAATACCAAAAATACCCACGTAAATCTGACACGACACTCCGGTTATTAAACCGGTACAAAATTTATAACTTTTTATTACTTTTACTAGATTTTTATAGTATTTAGATTTATTCATTACTATTAATATTTCATAAGATTATCGTTATAATTTCTTATATTTTATATAGAACGAGTTAATAAAATATATAAAACATCGTAATTTTTATCATATAAATGTTATACATCAACTACTCCCCACTTAGCTCTTTGATCGTTCTCGAGCAAAATAAGCGGTAATATATAAAAATTACAATAAAATTGATATACTTGGTAAATTAAATTTCAAGTCAGTAAAATATCATTTCAATATTATAAATATATTAGTTATATCTTTCTTAGAAATTAACAAGATAAAAAGTGTATATAACTTAGATAAATTATTTATCAAATATCATTTAAATGAAATTCTGCATCATCTACTTAATAAATATAATTAAAATTCTAGAATTATTCTCCTATCTCAACTTATATGAAATATTTGGAATCAAGGACTAAGTCAAGTAGTTGACAAAATGGCTTATAACGTTTTTAGGCTCAGGGTGTTGGTTAATCGAAAGGATAGAAAAGGAAATCAAAAGAGAAAGAAGCAAGTCGTACGTACTTACAACTTCATAATTTTGATCAAAAATATCTCGATTAATAACATCCTAATATCATTTCACCTTTTTTTTCTTCAGATTTTCTCCTTTTTTTATTTTTATTTTATTTTTATAAATAACAGTTTTTGAAGATTGCTTTCCGAATAATATTTATTCCAATCTCAGCATATACCACTACTGAATTTCGATGTCGTCACCGCTATCCATAAGCACATACTAAACTTGCGGGATTTCAAGGAAATGTAGACAATTTTAAGTTAAGGGTCGGTTTTATCTAGTTAATCATAATGGCTAATTCCGAGTGAGGTCTTGACCACTCTACAAGGCTGAGGTGGGGACAAAAATTGGAAATTACGTTCGGGTAGGCTTATTTGGCCATAGTTAGTCAAAGTAATGCCAAAAATCTCATCATTCCTAATCCGATTCCATATTCATATTTCGTTTTGAAAAGAAAATTATTCTAACATTTCATTATAGATATAAGTATATCTGCTAAATTTCATAAAAAAAATTACTTGATAATATTTATGTATAGTTACATATACTTGAAATCTTATAAAAATCTAAAATGACATATATAATATAATTATAATATATCTAATTTACTTTACTTAATTAAAATCTATTCTTGCCAATTTATATTATTTTTATTCATATTACTTATATATTATCTACTTATTTTTGTTCAAGGAAAATTAAACTAAGTATTAAGCAATTAAGTATAAATTTATATGAAATTTTTTAATTTTTATTTTACTAACCTAACTCTACTCCCCACTTACGAAGTGGCATCGTCCCGATGTTCAGTGAGTAATAAAATAGGTTCGAAAATAATTTTAAAGTTTTTTAGATTAATGTTATTATTTTAGCGATATTACTTGCGTGTATTATTATGTTTCCATTAATAGAACCAACATAAAAACATATATATTAAACAAGATTAAAATTATTACACTCAAAGAGAAACATAATTAAACAGATTATTAGTCTACCAACTTAAAGAACTACTATCTTAAAAAAAAACTAACTTCTTAACTAACAACTCTCCAACTGTCACTACCAACTGATAACTACCAACTCAAACAACACATCAAACTGTTGACGAACATCCGGGAGTATCAACCGGAAGTAGGCCAACTTGAGAACCACGAGCTGGAAAAATCTCGTCTTGATCAAACACAGGAACTCCATGTAAATGAACACAAAGTCGAGATATAAGCCATGCAAACGGCATGGGCATCCCTCTACTGCGTCGCTCTATTGCGAAATTGACCGCTGTCTTGTGAATCAAAATCCCCCAGTCTATATATGCTCCAATAGTGATTGCATACATCAAAAGCAGTTCGCTATCATTAATTCCCGAGAAATCATTTGTGGGATAGACTCGTGAATTAATAAAATGTTTCCACGCCCTCAGGTGAGGGGATAACACAAGAGTGGAAAAATCATAATTATGATCAAAAAGAGGAAACAAATATTGGAATGCTTCTGCGGTTCTATTGACAATATTAGAAGGATTTTCTAGTTCCCATTGGAACTCAAAATGTGTACTGGGATAAAAACCACAAGGCGGAATTTCATAAACTTGATTAATAACGAAGGATGAAAAGGGAATAACAATGCCTCGGACAGTAATGAGTTGAGTTGCTGTTATCGCAGTGTCTTCAGATAGAGATGAATAAAAGTCCCGAACTACAGAAATATTTATTCTACCTCTCGGATGTTTAACAAATTTCTTCCAACCAAAGCCTCGTATCAGATTCCTACTCCACTGATCAACTTTTTCAGTATTTAAACCTTTCTCCATTAGAATAGGAGAGTGAACAAAGTTTAAACGTCTCGGAAGGTCGTTATGAAAACATGAGGCTTGACTTTCTAGAACCACACCGTCAGGCGTATGTGGTTCATAACTATTAACCGAGGGGGATGAGTGATTAGACATTTTTATTACATATAGGAAAGCTTATACAGATAGAAGTTAAAAAGGAATGAGCAATTGTTGAAGGCATCTGCTATTTCCTTTTATAGAAATGTACCTATCATGCAAAAGTAGAAAAGATCTCCTTTTTGGCGTTTTTTTGTACTTCCCGGATCGATCCGACCTATAGCTGGAAATCTTGTCAGGTCGGTACACTCACGCCGGATCGATCTGGAATTAAGTCGGATCGATCCGGTGACTAATATTCACGGACAGAGTTGTTTTGGGTTGAAAATTTCCCAATTTTTTTTTTCAAGTTGATAAAATTTTGCTCAATAACTTTGGTTTCTTATTTTATTTTGTTATTTTTATAGAGTATTGATAACGACAAACTTTACTACATGGTGCGTAAAACAAAATCACACGAAAATAAATTCAAAATAACATAAAATCATATGAAAATAAAATCGAAAACTAGTTGTACGAAAATTAATTGTTTTAAGTGTCAATAATCATAAAATTGTTTAAATCACTCCTCATCATCACTCATCTCGACAAAGCTTGAACTCGGCATGGCTTGAGAATTAGCTGGATCATAAGTCGATTCATGGAATGGTTCTTGAAAATGTGTCGACATCCTAACTGAGCCATCGAATCCCATCGAGCTCATCCCTGTCGTGACATCAGTATAAGTGCTTCCCCATCCCGTCGTGGTATGGCTAAATGCTCCAAATCCTCCCCAACCAGATGTAGCTGCTGTCGTAGTACCTGTCGAAAAATTCCCTATACCACTAGTTTGATATCCAAAAGAATGCGGCATTTGTTGGAAGTTTGATCGAGGTGGCATCGGTGGAATAAAGTCGGGCATGGTATACGGCTCAGATTGGCATTGCGGAATGTCCATTTCGGCGTAGGCAGGGTTCGAAAGTATATTCATTTGATATATACCTCGCATCCCTTGTCTCAAATCTTCAGACCACTGCCTATTTCTTTCCGCATAAACAGCCATATTGGCATTGGCACGATGAACATCATAGGCTAAGGATTGAAACATGTCGTATGTGATGGTGTTTGGAAGCTGAGATTGCGTTTGACTAGATGATGGAGGAACAGTGGTGGATTGAGAAATAGGTGGAATAGGCTGAGGTTGACGGCGGTTTGGGTTCATAAAATCTATTCTTCCCGCCGGCGTACGTGGTAAACTAGGACCTATCAGTGTTTCATCAACCATAATCAGATTATCATTTGGAAGCTCAGGAACACCTATCTGGCGACACAAGGAAGAAATAAAACAAGGAAAAGGCATGTGATTGCCTGGTTTAGCAGTTGAGACAAATTCCTTGGCCCGTTTATACATTACCTTGCCTACATCCACAGGTATATCATTTACCATAGCCCAAGCAATACACAGGTCCTCTTTACCAAAAGATGTCAAATGACGAGTAGGGTAAAGAGTCGAACTGATAAAACGTTTAATAGCCCTCATATCCCTTATACATTTTCCATAGGAAAACCTATTTTCATGCCATATAGCCGTGGGATCTAACGCGTGCTGGGCTGCCGAGACTATATGGTCAAAGTCGCGTGTGCTCATCTAGATTCCATACCGTATAATAATCCTCATTTTCTGGTATATCAGGGATACCATATATAGCATTTATAATCTGGGGATTAAACGGCACTGTCCTGGTTCTTAGGCTGACAGAAGTTAACTCACCATTCTCTGTTGCATTATGAGTTGCTACCAGAGAATAAAATTCAGCTACTAAGGTTGTGTTAACTTCACCTTCCCTTAAACTGGCTAACTCCAGCCATTGTCGCCTTTCAAAAATTTCCTTCACTTCCCTTCCCAAATCCTTGAAATCTAAACCCCTCTCTATCGCCACTAGACACTTTCCAAACTTATTCTTTAAGGCATTTCTAGATGCTCTAGATGCGGTTCTATCAAAACTAACGGCCAATTCTTCCTCTGTTAAAGGCCTTGTCTCTATGACCGGGACTTGGGTATCCATGTGGCTTACGTTTTTTAGTGGCTTTTGATGATTCGGCCATTCTACGATAGTGACACAATAACAAAACAACACAAAACAACAAAACAACACAAAACAACAGTACACATGTGAGTGACAAAACAGTTGAAATCAAATAAAAGTTGAATAAAAAACGAAATTAACAAAATAAATTACTACAATGTTACCTTATAGTGCTTAAAAGGTTGAAGAGTTGGCCGGAAAAGATGAATATCACCGGAGTGAAAGTTGAAGCTTTTCTTGAAAATTTCTCCAATAAAAATGAAAAATTGAAGAGAGGAGAGGAAAATGAGAAGAGTGTAAGGATTGGGGTGATGTGAGAGTGATTTTTAGTGATGATTTTGAAGAAAAAAAATCGAGGGGGAAATGGGGAGGGGCGGCTGTTTTTTCAGAAAAAAAGTGGAAGAGGAAAAAGAAGGGAAGAACCCGTTCTTTTTAGGTTTTTTAGTTCCCGGATCGATCCGGGGCTATGTCGGATCGATCCGACAAATTTTTTTTTTTTTTTTTTAAAACATAAAACTCTATAAAACTTAATAAAATCTTTATAATATTTCTGCTAATTTTTAAATAAAACCTTTTATAAATTTTTTTTATAAAACTTATAAACAATTTCATAAAGATCCTATTTATAAAATTTTCAAAAGTTATATAAATTTTTTTAAATATTATAAAACTTATAGGGGTCCTAATTCCTCTATTTCTAAATCTTCCAGAGTTCTGATATAACGTTCTATCAACCTAACCTTGAGAAATGAGGCGTTCAAATTTTCTCTTTGATCTCCATCGGGATTTTCGGATAACCACCTAATCGTTCTCTTGTTAACAACATTCAAACACTCATCCTGAGATTTGGTTGTGCTTTCTCCACATTTCCCATTATGCTCACTTTTTCCACAGATTCTGCATCGCATTAAAAACTTTGCCCTTCTCTTTATCTAACTTCTCGATTTTCCATTACAAACTTCTTTCAATCTGATCTCTCTCAACAATTGCTTGTTTTTCTCAAAAACTAAAGCTTCTATTGTACACGCGATATCTTTATCAAGGCCTAACTTCAAAAGTAAAATAAAAACTCCTATTCTATCTAAAAAAGACATCTAGTTCTTTTACGTCTGTCCGGTAAAAGACGAAACTAGTTTAAACATATAACACACAGAAAAGTAGAGTAAAGATAGATAGCACCTTGTATTCGGCTGCTTTGAGTTTCTCTGCTTTTCAATTTTTCGGTTTTTCTGCTTTTTCAATTTGTCGGGGGATCAATCAGTAGCATTACTTCTCCCTTCAGTGTGATTCCTTCTCCCTCCAAAAATAGCTTTACTCTGTGGCCATTGGCTATAAAAGTCGTATTTCCATCAGTTAGTTCAAAACTCCGCATTTGTAAACCCTTGTTACTTTAAATGGACCTGTCCATCTTGATTTAAGCTTACCTGGAAATAACTTTAAACGTGAATTGTACAATAACACTCGATCACCTACATGGAACTCACGACTATAGATTCTTTTATCATGAAAATATTCCGTGCGTTCCTTGTAGATTCGAGCGTTTTCATAAGCATCAAGACGAAATTCTTCTAGTTCTGTTAACTGAAGCAATCTATGATCACCGACAGCCTTAGGATCGAAATTCAGAAATCTAATAGCCCAAAAGGCCCGGTGTTCTAATTCAACTGGGAGATGACAAGATTTACCAAATACTAATTTGTAGGGAGAACAACCAATTGGTGTTTTAAAGGCTGTTCTGTATGTCCATAATGCATCATCCAGTTTCTCTGCCCAGTTTTTACGATTTGAGTCCACTGTCTTTTCTACAATTCTTTTAATTTCTCTATTAGACACCTCTACCTGACCACTGGTCTGCGGATGATAGGGTGTTCCTAGTTTATGCGTTACACCATATTTCTTAATTATTTTAGTAAATGGTCTATTGCAAAAATGTGAACCTCTATCACTAATGATAGCCCTCGGAATGCCATATCTGGTAAATATATTCTTTTTAAGGAATCATATGACAACTTTGGTATCATTAGTGGGAAGAGCTTCAGCTTCTACCCATTTTGAAACATAATCTACCATTACAAGAATAAATCTTTTTCCAAAAGATATAGGAAAAGGTCCCATGAAATCTATACCCCAAACATCAAATAACTCACATTCTAAAATAGGTTGCATAGGCATTTCATGTTTTTTAGATATATTTCCCCATTTTTGACAAGACTCACAAGATTTAACATACTTATAAGTATCTCTATATAGTGTAGGCCAATAAAAACCACATTGTAAAACTTGAAAAGCAGTTTTCCAACCTCCATGATGACCTCCTGCCTCACGATCATGGCAAAACGATAAAATACTCAAAATCTCATTATCAGGTACACATTTTCTGATTATCCCATCTGAACATTTACGGAAAAGATCTGGATTCTCCCAGTAATAAAATTTTAAGTCGTAAAAGAATTTCTTTTTCTGTTGCCAAGTCCAATGAGACGGAATATAATCACAGATTAAGTAATTAATGATATCTCCAAACCAGGGTGACATTTTCTTACAAGGAATTCTATTCTTTGATAATTGCATGGTTGAAGGAGTGTCGATTCTAAACAGTTGTTCATCAGGAAATGAATCTTTAATTTCATTTCCTACTTCTTCATCATTTTCCATTCTACTTAGATGATCTGCTACTACATTTTGACTTCCTTTTTTATCTTTAATTTCAATATCAAATTCTTGCAGTAAAAGAATCCATCTAAGAAGACGTGGTTTAGCATCTTTCTTACTTAGTAAATACTTCAGGGCTGAATGGTCTGTATAAATAATAACCTTAGATCCAACAATATACGATCTAAACTTATCTAAGGCAAAAATTACAGCCAACAGTTCTTTTTCTGTAGTTGCGTAATTAAGTTGAGCTGCGTTCAATGTGTGAGATGCATAGTAGATTGCTTTGAGTACTTTGTTATATCTTTGACCTAAGACTGCTCCGACAGCTAAATCACTTGCATCACACATAATTTCAAAAGGCAAACTCCAATATGGTGCTACTAGCACTGGTGCAGTAGTCAACCTCGCTTTTAGGGTCTGAAAAGCTTCCATACATCTACTATCAAAGTTAAAAGGTACTTCCTTTTCAAGCAAATGACTTAGAGGCTTTGCTATTTTTGAGAAATCTGCAATGAATCTTCTATAAAAACCTGCATGTCCAAGAAATCCTCTTAGAGTTCTTAAATTAACTGGTGGAGGTAACTTTTCGATTACCTTGAATTTAGCTTTATCAACTTCAATACCTTCTTCAGAGATTCTATGTCCTAAAACAATCCCTTCTGATACCATTAAGTGACACTTTTCCCAATTCAGTACTAAATTGGTATCTTCACAGCGTTGTAACACTCGTTCTAAGTGCGATAAACATTCATCAAAGGAATCTCCGTAAACACTAAAGTCATCCATAAAAATTTCTAAAAATTTCTCAACCATATCAGCAAATATAGCCATCATACACCTTTGAAACGTAGCGGGTGCATTACATAAACCAAACGGCATTCTTTTATAAGCAAAGGTTCCATACGGACAAGTGAAAGTAGTTTTTTCTCTATCTCCTGCTGCAATGAATATTTGTAAATATCCTGAATAACCATCTAAGAAACAGTAATACTTATGTCTACTTAAACGTTCCAACATTTGCACTATGAATGGAAGTGGATGATGATCTTTCTTAGTATGATCGTTTAGTTTTCTAAAATCAATGCACATTCGATATCCGGTAATTTCTCTTGTCGGAATCCATTCATTCTTTTCATTCTCTTTCACTGTGAAACCTCCTTTCTTTGGTACCACTTGAGTTGGACTTACCCATTCACTATCAGATATAGGAAAAATTATCCCCATTTCTAATAACTTAATGACCTCTTTCTTAACAATTAACTGCAAATTTGGATTGAGGCGGCGTTGCGGTTGAATACAAGGTTTAGCATCTTCCTTCAGAATTATCTTATGAACACAAATCTCAGGGCTAATACCTCGAATATCAGCAACTGTCCATCCAAAAGCTTTCTTATGCTTTTTCAACATTCTAAGTAATCGATCTTCTTGTAGCTCAGTTAAGGTTGACGAAATAATAACCGGTAGTAGATTATTAGTTTCAAGAAAAGCATACTTCAGATTTAAAGGTAACGGTTTCAATTCCAGATTCTTAGGTGGATCTTCCAGTGATGGTTTAAGAACTGGTCCCTCTAGTTCTAATTCCAAATACTTATGCCATGATGGTTTAAAAGTAAAACTTCCTTTATCTAGAGAAAGGATTATCTTTTTCATTTCGGTGTCCTTCTCATCTTCCTTATAGATAGACAGAGTTAAGCATTCTTCTAATCTGTCTTCAAAAGTTGGTAACTGAATATCATAGACAGAATGAATATCTTCTATAAAAGAACATGATTCTGGTGATCTGTATGGATGGTTCATAGCTTTGAAAATATTGAAAGCAACTTCATCTTCATTGACTCTCAGAATTAACTCTCCTTTCTGGACATCTATTAAAGTTCTTCCTGTAGCTAGAAATGGTCGACCTAAGATAAGTGGCGCTGAATATCCTTCTTCCATTTCCATAACTACAAAGTCTACTGGAAAATAGAACTTGTCTACTTTAACCAATACGTCCTCAATAATTCCTTTAGGGTATTTAATCGATCTATCTGCCATTTGCAGAGTCATTTCAGTCTTCGTAAGCTTTCCTATGCCTAGTTTCTTATAATCCTCATAAGACATGAGATTTATACTAGCTCCAAGATCACATAAGACCTTCTTAAACAGAAATCCTCCAATTTCACATGGAATGGTAAAACTTCCAGGATCTTTCATTTTAGGTGGTAACTTATGCTGCAAAGCTGCAGAACATTCTTCATTTAGGCATATATTCTCATATTCCTCTAATTTTTTCTTGTTTGACAGAATATCTTTCAGAAACTTTCCATAAGAAGGCATACTAATTAGAGCTTCGATAACAGGGATATTAACATGAATATGACGAAAAGTAAACGAGCATACTTCTTATCAGTTTTAATCTTTTTAATTTGATCTTTAGGTGGGTAAGGTAAAGATTCTAAATCTATAACCTTTGATCCCAAAGTCATTTTCTCTTTTCCTTTCTCCTTAAACTTCTGAGTATTACTTGATCGCCAAGTATCATGATCTTGAGTTTTTTCTTTTAAAACATTCCCTGAATCAATCTCTACTTCAGATTCCTTCAGTTCTTCTTGTTTTTCATCCTTAGTTTTGATTATCATTCATTCTAACATGTTCCTTGAATAAAGTCCTTAATTCTTCATTCATGGGATCTTTCAAAATCCTAGGGATTTTTACCCATTTTTCACCTTCATTCTCAGGTTCCATACTTCTATTTCCTTTCAAGAAATTCTCTATAATTTCTTCTTCCTCATCGGTGAATTCAAGTTCCTCTTTAGTTTCATCATTCTTTTCATCTAAATCATCTTCTACTTCATTATTTCTGAAGTTTTCTATTCCATTACTACCACAGAGTTTTCTACTTCTCGTAACTACATCATTTACCTCTCTTGGGTTTCTTTCAGTGTTACTTGGTAATCCTCCTGGTGGTCTACTGTTTTTACGTTCACCTTCCCTACTCAAATGATCTTCCATATTCCTTAATGAGGCTTCTATCGTTCTCATTCTGGTATCATGGCCACTCATAGATGTTTTTATTGTACTCATATCTTTAGTGACTATACCAATAGAAGTCATCATTGTTTCCATATTTTTAGCTTGAGTAGATACCACACCCATCATATTTTCCATTAGTTTTTCCCATTTTCCAATCCCTTCTGCAGGCTGAGTTGAACTTTGAGTTACTGGTATACTTTGAGTGGTGTGTTGAGGATAGGATCTAGGTAATGATTGTAAATTCTGATTAGATGTATTTTCTTGATAAACTTGATTATTATTCGAATTCCTATATGGAACTGGATATGGCGGTTGTCCTTGCTTACTAGGGTTTTTAGACCATCAAAAAGTAGGGTGATCTCTTCTAATAGCATTAAACGAGTTTGAGTATGCATTGTTCAAATTCCTATGCTGCTGAAGAAAACTCACCTCCTCTCTTGAATATCATGTTGGTTCTTGAATCCCTAATGGCATATTATCCTGATTTGAGTATTCAGTTGGTGTACTATTTTCTGAACTTTGGTTTTTGTTCGATTGTAGGCCATCAAATTTCCTACTCAAATTCTCCAAATGTGCTAAAACTTCTGTATTAGATGTACATTCTCCTGCAAAAGCTACTTTTCTGGTGCTAGAACCGGTTTCCCACATTCTGTTATTTTTGGAAATCTTTTCTATAGCATCGTAAACTGTTTGTGCTTCACTCATCATTAAAGAACCACCACATGCATGATCTACATCCGCACGTGAGTCTTTTCTTAATTTAGGACAGAAAAGTTGAATTTGCATATCTAAGGAATAACCATGGTCGGGACAGGCTCTTAACAATTTTTTAAATCTTTCCCAGGCATTCCCAAGCGTTTCTTCAGATCCTTGTCTAAAGTTAGCAACCTCGACTTTTAATTCCAAATTTCGTCCAGGAGTGAAATATTGTTTCAAGAATTCGATTTGAATATCCTCCCAACTAGTAAGTGAGTGATGTGGAAGAGACATAAACCAATCTCGTGCTCGTCCTTTTAAAGAAAAAGGAAACATAGTCATCCTCGTTAATTCCTTATGAGCACCTTGACTTTTGGCCGTATTGCACGAGTTCTTCAAAAGATAGAGATGATGATGTGGATCTTCATCATCCTCTCCTAGAATTGGGCTCTTGCGTCGTTAAACCAAAAAGATGAGATTTAATTTCGAAATTGTTTGCTCCTTCATTAGGTAAAAGAATGGGATTATTAGTCTGGTTCCTTCTTATGGTCTGATCACAGATAGGTCTCGGGTTTGGTGGGTTATTACGATTATTCTGGTTCCGATTCTGATTATTCCTATTATTAGGATTTTGATTATTATTAGGGTTAATAGGGTGTTGTCCATGCCCTAGAGCATGTTCTAGCCCCTATTCAGGTGTTTCATCACTGATTTCGGCCATTTTCGTATTTTTGTTTGAAGATGATTCGTCAGGATTTCCCTGACTAGTATGACCACGTTTACTCTCTACTCTTAACTGCCTTTCGTAAGTGTTTATGTCAGGCTTATAAGGAGTGAGTGGGGCCTTACCGCTTCTGGTCATCAACTAACGAAAAATAGAAAATACTCGACTTTGGTGAAAAAAGAAAATTGGTAACTAAAAAAATAGATACCAACGAAAAACAAAATAGAAATGAGACAAGAAAAAGTGTTGACTTATTCTCAAGAATTTTGAGCTGATAAGTAGTAACCAGAGACAAGAAAAAGTGTTGACTTATTCTCAAAAATTAGCGTCGTTCCCCGGCAACGGTGCCAGAAAACTGACGTGGCCTTTTCTAGTGCTATTCCAGTCCTTAACCGACAGTGTATCGGGTCAAACTGTAGTGCTAGTGTGGTGAGTCAGGTGTCGAATCCTCAGGGAAACAAGGTAATTCTTTTAAGTGTGGTTAAACACCAAACAACTATTATTATCTCGATCTAAATCGCAGGTTTATCATACGAGTCACTATTCTACTAAGAAACAGAAAATAAATTCATAAATTAAAACTATAATATATATAAATACATAAATATATATAGTAATACATAAATAGTACAATATATATATATATATAAATATATAGATACCAATATATTAAATACTTATAATTATTATAGAACTAGCCAAGATATATGTAATTGAATTATTCAATCTTTTTAGTTTAATGGATGTGCTCGATCTTCCTTTTATTAGGTCCAATTGAGTAAATGAAACGGTGCACTCCTGAGGTTAACAATTCCTCCTCACACGAGCGTATGAAATTATCATATGTCAAATTGTCATCAGTTCAATCTCCACAACTGCCCCATGCTAATCTCAGTTAGTCCGAACAGTACCGAGTACAAATCTACCCCGGATAAAAGAGGTTATTCCGTTTGTCGACGGCCGATGTTATTCAAAAGGCTCCGGTTGTCGGCGGATCGATTCAACTTTCCGGTGTTAGTTTCAATTAAACTCGTTGATTTTAACATTATTACGATCTTGAGCACAAATTTAATAAGATTCATCTTTCCCAAGACAAATCTGCCCCCGGGTAGGAAATAGGATTCCGTTGTCACGCTTTCGCACGGCCAATTTTACCCTCCGGTTTTTCTATCATTTATCTCATATCCTAACTTCTCTGGTCAGTTCATCGTTAGGTTATATGTTGCGATTCATCTTGATTAATTACTTCAATCCGAAGATTATCAATACGTTGCAAAATAGAAAAAAACTCAATTTTAGTCAGATTTTACTTAGACAGCATTCCTTTACCAAAAAGATCGAAATAATACGATTACATAACCTTGGCTAGTTATTAGATTTAGCCTGCTAACATTATAACGATTAAAAAGATAAAAATAAAAATAACAAACATAAATACTTTAGAAATTTACCCGATTACAACTGCTAAATCAGAGGTCGTATTCTTCCGGACATTACAACGACTTCAGCAACATTGAACTTCCGATAATTTCGCGAGCATTATAACGATACTACTATTTATTTATGGCATAAGGCCTATATACATACATACTACTACTAATTAAGAGATTAGAGGATATATATAAGCTAGTATATATATATTGGTACCCCCTTTTTGTCCGCAAGTCGTCGAATTTATAGGCCAAATTTTCCGGGGCCGGATCGATCCGAGGTGATGCCGGATCGATCCGGGAATAAAAAATATTATCCACTGGATTATTCTCTACAGGATCACATGCTAATCATCATTATGTTTCCAACTGACAAGCCGGATCGATCCGAGGTTATTCCGGATTGATCCGGGTAGTTTTTCCATAACTTGATCTGAAACTTGATAAAATCATAACTTGAGCTCTGGATCTCCAAATGTCATGATTCAAGAAGCGTTGGAAAGCTCTTGAAAATATCTATAACTTCCATGAAGGACTCTTCTTCAGAAAATGCCTTTTTGATGGGCCATTTGCTCGTCGAAAATATAATTCGATAATAGTATCACGAACCGTTGATCCACTTGAACTTTAAGTCTCGTGGCACTTCCTTACTTCCTTCAAAAGATATGATTTTACTTCAAAAAGTGTCGTCACTCGGGGTCTTGGTTTACCTAAAAATCTGCAATAAAATAATAAAAATACCCACGTAAATCTGACACGACACTCCGGTTATTAAACCGGTACAAAATTTATAACTTTTTATTACTTTTACTAGATTTTTATAGTATTTAGATTTATTCATTACTATTAATATTTCATAAGATTATCGTTATAATTTCTTATATTTTATATAGAAAGAGTTAATAAAATATATAAAACATCGTAATTTTTATCATATAAATGTTATACATCATGTATCTCATGGAAGATGAGGACCCTAGAACTTATGAGGAAGTGCTATTAAGGCATGACAAAGAGAAATGGCTGGAAGCCATGAATTCTGAAATGGAATCCATGAAAGACAACCAAGTTTGGAACTTAGTTGATCCACCTGAAGGAATAGTTCCTATAGGGTGTAAATGGGTCTTTAAGAGAAAGACCGACATGGACGGTAACGTGACTACCTACAAGGCTAGGTTAGTGGCAAAAGGTTATAAGCAAAGACAAGGAGTTGACTATGATGAAACCTTTTCGCCTGTTGCCATGTTAAAATCCATTAGAATTTTGCTCGCTATTGCAGCATACCATGATTACGAAATCTGGTAGATGGATGTGAAAACAGCTTTTCTTAACGGGAACCTGTCTGAGGAAGTGTATATGACACAGCCTGAGGGTTTCACAACCAATGACGCCAGGATGGTGTGTAAACTGCAAAGATCCATTTATGGATTAATGCAAGCTTCTCGGAGTTGGAATCTTCACTTTGATGAGATAATCAAACAATTTGATTTCATCAAGAACGAAGATGAGCCCTGTGTTTACAAGAAGGTTAGTGGGAGTGCCATTGTGTTCTTAGTGCTTTATGTAGACGACATATTGCTCATAGGGAATGATGTGCCTATGTTACAATCGGCCAAAGCTTGGTTATCCAAGAACTTCTCAATGAAGGACTTGGGTGATGCAGCCTATATTCTAGGAATAAAGATCTATGGAGATAGGTCTAAAAGGTTGCTTGGTCTGTCGCAATCCACCTATATAGACAAGATGCTGAAGAGATTCAGCATGGAGCAGTCCAAGAAAGGATTGCTGCCCATGTCACATAGGGTCTACCTGTCGAAGGGAATGAGTCCTAAGACAGGGGAGGAAAGGTCACAAATGTGTAAAGTACCTTATGCTTCGGCAATCGGGTCTATCATGTATGCCATGTTATGCACAAGACCAGATGTCTCGTACCCTCTTAGTATGACTAGTAGGTACCAGTCCAATCCAAGCGATGGTCACTGGATTGCTGTCAAGAATATCCTTAAGTACATGAGACGTACTAGGGATATGTTCCTGGTTTTCGGGAACGATGATTTAGTATTACGAGGTTACACAGATGCCGGTTTCCAAACTAACAAGGATGACTTTAAGTCACAATCGGATTTGTTTTCACGCTTAACGGCGGAGCGGTGGTGGAAGAGTTCCAAGCGAGGAGACTACGCGGACTCTACAACGAAGCCGAATACATAGCGGCATCGGAGGCGGCAAATGAAGCAGTTTGGATGAAGAAGTTCATTACTGAACTTGGTGTGGTTCCCTCAATTGAAGGTCCAGTGCCTCTGTACTGTGATAATAATGGAGCGATATCTCAGTCAAAGGAACCAAGGTCTCATCAGAAGTCCAAACATGTGCTACGGCGCTATCACTTGATTAGAGAGATAGTAGATAGAGGAGATGTAAAGATAGAGAAAGTCCACACGGATGATAACAAAGCTGATCCGTTAACCAAGGCATTGTCTCAAGCAAATCATGAGAAACATGTTCACTTGCACGGGCTTAGGCATATGGGTGATTGGCTTTAGGCCAAGTGGGAGATTGTTGGAAAGGTGTCCTAAACCCAATCGGGTTGGACCGGATCCGACCGGGTCGGGTCATTTACAGTCTATTTAGTTCATGTAATAACTTTATTATGATTAATAAAAGCACTTATGTTATTATATATTGTTTATCTTCATATTATTTGTTGTATATATATAGTAATGTCCCTAGTGTCAATCTTTGATAGAGAAACCATGATAGTGATTACGGTTGATGAGATCTCTAATCAATATAACAAGATTGGTACTTAAATGTCTCTAGTCTTACATATTATCAAATGGGACATTGATAGTATAATCAGACTAGCACGTATTGGATGTCTTCTATCTTTTAGAAGATAGGGATAGATCTCATTTATCAAAGTGTAGGGACACTTGGACTGTACGTGGATGTGTATTAGAGAATGCGTACGTTAGACTGACCCACTTACATTAAGTGTCATACTATGTGGCGGTTGTGTAATTATCCTTTTGACCGGAGTCTTCATGGCATCACGGTGTGGATTCTCATGCTTTGACACTATTGAGATTTCTTCTAACCACGGGGCGATCATGCGGTAGTGATTGGGTATGATATTGAAGCATGCGGAGTATACATGATTGGTCGTCCGGGAATCGCGTATCCTATGATTAGGATCGAATATCCGAAATGGCCTTCTTATAAAGAATGTCTAGCTCTCAAGAATCTTTGCAAAATGGGAGTAAATGTGTTATCCCAAGAGAGCATGATATCCAGATTATAAGATACGATCGTTAATGTATTGACACTCGAGATACGATCATATGGATATTATTACAGCGATAGGATTGTAAGTTACATGGTAACTGCTTCACATGAAAGGGAGTAGTCATTGCTTTTGACTCTTCCGATGATTGGGGGTCACGGTGTGTTGCTAGACGCTATCCCGTGATCGTTAGGCATGATGGGCATTTTAGTAATTTGCACTTTGTGTCTACGGACAACATATTCGGAAGCCTATCGGGTCACACACATATGAACATCGAGTAGGATTAAAATGCGGTTATAGTTGATAACCAAATAAGGAAAGTTTATCTCTAGACTATAAAGGTTATAGTGGTAAATTAATATGGTGATATTTATTTATTATGAATAAATAAAATACAAGATATTAAATATATACAAATTATATTAATAAAAGAGTATTCCAGAAGTCAATTAGTTGACTGTAGGGGCGCCACTTTTGATGTGGATAAGATACACTTGGATTGTGCACTTTAATTAATAAGATTGTCATCATATTAATATAAGATATTAATTGATTTTGGAAAAATAGATTTATGGTAATAAGATAATTATATTCAATATAAGATATTGGCAAAATTAATTATCATTAAAGAGATAAATCAATCTAGAAGATTTTCTTTATTTTATTGGGAAAATGTTTTCTTCTCTTCCACACCATAGGGGCGCCACTTATCACTATAAATAAGAGGTGGGTGTCAAGCTCTTTTGTACATCACAATTGCAAGAGCTCATAGTTCTTGTGTAAAATAGAGAGCAACCTATAGTGAGTTTGTGAGAGAGGAAAAAGGCCGGTCTAGCAACCGGAGTTTTCCAATAGCAATCCAAGGAGGATTCCGGCAAGGGGTTCGTGTGGATTAGCGATAGAGGCCGGACGCGTTGACGGCTTGCGCACTGAACTATTCTCCGTTGACGGTCAAAGCGACTATCTTATAGATCATCAAGGTATAACCGTCAAACTACTTAACGTTTTTATTGCATTAAACAAAGAACGATCTAGTAAAAGGAAATCAAATTTTAAATTCTGCTGCGTTAAACTAGTGATTTCCTAACAAACCTCAATAGTGTCAAAGTATGACAATCCACACCGGGATGTCATGAAGACTCCGGTCTCAGGATAATTACACAACCGCCACATAGTGCGACACTTAATAAAGTAAGTGGGCCAGTCTAACGTACACATTCTCTAATACATGTCCACGTACAGTCCAAGTGTCTCAACACTTTGATAGAAGAGATCTATCCCTACCTTCAATAAGATAAAAGACATCCAATACGTGCTAGTCTGGTCGTACTATTAATGTCACTTTTAATAGCACATACGACTAGAGACATTTAAGTATCAAACCTTTTAAAGTGAGTCGAGATCTCATCAACCATAATCACCATTATGATTTCTCTTTCACAGTTTGACACTAGGGACGTTATCATATATACAATACCATAATTGATCCTTTAAACGAACAAGTATATAATAACAGAAAAGTCATTTATCATATGTATAAACATAAAGAATAGTAGAAATGAGCTGACCCGGTCAAATCCGGTCCAACCCGATTGGGTTTAGGACACTATTTTAACATTATGTTAAGAATATTTTCAAGACTTGCATACCTTTTTATCCTTCTACCCAGATTGATTGCTAGTTCTGTTCCTTGGGCATCCTTGACATATCCTCGAACACTTTGGCTTGAGCCAAGATAAAGATCATCAGCAGACATGATTCTTCTTGATTTTGTGTGAGAAGAAAAGCTAAACATCAAGACTATGAAGTTCTTGTAGAGATTGTGATGATAGACTCTTGCTCATGTCTGCAATATATAGACTGAGGTGGGTATAACACCTCAGACACGTACTGTAGCATCTGCGTCGTCCCAATGCACGATTCAAGTGGAAATGAATGAGATAATGCCACGTGTCCCACTACATAACCCCACTAGTGTAAGAAACGGTTATGTCCTTGTAACAGCTGTAATAAAGATAGGATTAATATCCATTTACTTTATTTTTGACTTCATTAAAGATTGACTTTATCAGCAGCTTGATTTTGTATACTTTGCTGATTTAGATTCAAAGCAGGGTCAGGGGTCTGCTGATACATAGAAAACACAGATGATATTCAAATTTTCATTCAGCTTGTTGTAAGCATAGATTTGTCCAACTGATAATACAAAATGAAGTTTAATACCAATGACTGATCTGTCAAGTGAGCTCACCCAGCAGGGCAAAGACCAATCCCCTTGGCAACTTCATTTGCTCAATTGTTCAAACTATATGAGCACTTATGAATTGTTGATATCAATGACTAATCTGCCAAGTGAGCGCACCCAGTAAGGAAAAGACTAGTCCCTTTGGTGAATTCCAATGCTCTGCTGACCATCAGCAGGTTAGTCAATGTTGATGATGCCAAGTTCAGTCCTTAACTTAGCAAATCTGTCTTTATTCAGCAAGTTGATCTTCAGTAGGTACGTAGAGAACCACAAAATCTTTCTTTTCAACATGATCTCTTGTTAAATGATGTCTCACATCAATGTGTTTGGTTCTTGAGTGAAAAATAGGATTTTCTGTTATAGCAATTGCACTTGTATTGTCACACATTATGGGAATTTCTCTTTCTTCAATTTTATAGTCTCTTAATTGTTGTCTCAACCATAGGACTTGTGCACAACAACTTCCAGCAGTAATGTATTCTGCTTCAGAGTGGAAGTTGATATAGAATTATGCTTGTTGCTGAACCAGGAAACAAGTATATTTCCCATTAACTGACAAGTTCCTATGGTGCTTTTTCTTTCAATCTTGCACCCGGCATAATCAGAATCTGAGTAGGATATAACTTTGAAGCTTCCATCTTTTGAATACCATATTCCTACTCCCAAAGTCTCTTTTAGATACTTGAGAATCCTTTTAACAACAACTAAGTGACTTCACTTAGGTTTTGATTGAAATCTTGCACAAACACCTATTGCAAAGGATATATCAGGTCAGCTGGCTGTGAGATACATCAGACTTCCAATCATTCTTTGTATAGAGTCTGATCGCTATGAGATATAGCAGACTTCCAATCATTCTTTGTATAGAGTCTGATCAACATCTTTACCCTCTTTGTCTTCATCCAACCTGATGCTTGTACCCAAAGGAGTTGATACTTTCGTGCTATTCTCCATACCAAACTTCTTCAGTAGCTCCTTGGTATACTTGGTTTTGCTTGACTTGCAGTCCCAGAAAGTAGTTCATTTCTCCCATCATACTCATCTGAAACTTACTTTTCTTGAGATTAGCAAAATTTTCACATAATAATTCATTTTCAGAACCAAAAATGATGTCATACACATATATCTGCACCAGCAGGTGTTGTCTCCTTCATTGACCTGAAAAGTGTCTTGATAATGGTTTTTTTGGTAAAACCATTATTCACCAAGAATTGAGATAAGGTCTCATACCAAGCTCTTGGTGCTTGTTTCAAACCATAAAGTGCTTTATTAAGTCTATACACTTTATCTTCTTGATCCTTAACTTCAAAACCAAAAGGCTGTTGAACATAAAGCTCTTCTTCTAGAATGCCATTAAGAAATGCACTTTTTACATCCATCTGGTAAACCTTGAAGTTTTTGTGTGCAGGACATGCCAAAAACAGTCTTATAACTACTAATCTTGCAACTGGGGCATATGTCTCATCAAAGTCTATTCCTTCTGCTTATGAATAGCCCTTTGCCACTAGTCTGGCCTTGTTTCTAACAATGGTGCCAGATTCATCCAACTTATATCTGTAAACCCATTTTTTACCAATGATATTTGCATCATCAGACCTTTCAACTAGTGTCCATACTTGGTTTCTTTCAAACTCATTGAGTTCTTCATGCATAGCAATTATCCAATCAGGATCAGCAATTACTTCTTCAATAGCCTTAGGTTCCAGTTCAGACAGAAAGCATGTAAACATAGCTTCTAGTTGTCTTCTGGTCCTTACACCTTGCTATACATCACCAATCACTTGTTCAGCAGGGTGATCCTTTAACAATTGTAAATCATTGTTTGCTTGATTTACAGGAACTTGATCTTCAGTAGGGTCTGCTATTGGTTCAATAGGGGGATCAACAGATCCTGGAGCTGTATCTATTACTATATCAGTAGTAGTACCAGTAGGTCCTTCAGTAGGGACATCTTCATTTCTAGAATCAGAAACCTTCAAATCACATAACTTCTTTAGAATATCCACATACTCTGGATTAATGACTTCTAGATGTATAGTAGGTTCTGAAACTTCTTCATTTTCCATTCCAGTGTACTTTGGTTCATCAAAAACAACATGTATTGATTCTTCATGTTTTAATGTCCTTTTGTTCAGCACCCTAAAAGCCTTGCTGACTGAAGAATAACCCAAGAAGATTCATTCATCTGATTTTGATTGAAATTCTTCAGTTGCTCCTTATGATTTAAGATAAAGCACTTACTCTCAATGGGTGGAAGTAGGATATATTTGGTTTTCTTCCATTCCAAACCTCATAAGGTGTCTTGTTAAGCTGTTTGTTCACTGAAGTTCTATTATGTGTGTAGCATGCTATATTTATTACTTCAGCCCAATACCTTTCAGGTAACTTTGCCTCACAGATCATAGTTATGTCTGCTTCCTTCAAAGTTATGTTCCTTCTCTCAGCAACCACATTCTGCTGAGGGGTTACAACAGCTGCCAATTGATGCAGCACGCCATTTTGTTCACAGTATTCCCTGATGACTTTGTTTAGCAACTCAGTACCCTTGTCTGCCCTGATCTTTACCACTGTTACACTTTTCTCATTTTGTAGCCTCTTCAAAATTTCAGGAATCTTTTGGAGTGTTTCGCTTTTCTTGTTCATAAAGATTACCCAAGTGTATCTTGAATAATCATCCACAACTACTATAGTGTACTTCTTTCTAGTTATACTTGTAGGTATCACTGGTCTAAAAAGATCCATGTGCATCAGCTTCAAAACTCTTTTGGTTGATAGTTGAGTCTTTGATTTGAAGCTTGCTTTTGTTTGTTTTCCTTGCTGACAAGCATCACATATCCCATCTTTCTTGTATGTGATGTCAGGTAGACCTATTACCATCTTCTTCTTCACAAGCTGATTGATATCATCAAAATTTAGATGATTCAACTTCTTATGCCATAACCAGTTTAGTTCTGACTTTGTATGTACAATGAGACAGGTTTCTGGTACATCAGTGGTCCAATCTACAACATACATATTTTGTTGTCTTATTCCAGCAAGTACAACTTGCTCTCCCATCTCACTCATGACAATAAAATTATCTCTGTCAAAGGTGACTTTGTAACCCATATCACGAAACTGACTGGTGCTTAGCAGGTTGTAGTCCTACCCTTCAACATATGCAACATTCTTGATTGTAAGACCATTCTTCACTAAGACTCCATATCCTCTAGTGTAACCAGGTGTATTCTTGTTTCCAAAGTTGACTTTTGGTCCATCTTTGGCAACAAAATCCACCAAACAGTGTTTGCTCTTTGTCATATGTCTGGAACATCCACTGTTAAAGTACCAAACACCCTACAAAACAAATTTAATGTCTATTAGGTACCCAAACCTGTTTGGGTCCATGGTGGTCAGTGGTAAGCACAACTCTTGCCAAATTTCCATAAGGTCTTCCTTGAAAAGTGTTGCACTTTTGTTCATATATGTATGCCACATTTCCATAGAATCTAGTATTGAACTGTGTAGCATTCATATATGGTTTCTGGCCTTTAGTACATATTGTTGTTTAAAGTGATTTCTATTGTTAGATGCATCAGCATAACCATAAGGTTGCTGTCTGTTAGGAACAACTCTGTATTGTGGTCTCTGCTGAGCCCTCGATTGAGGTCTTTGTTGAGTCCTTGGCTGATTCCACCGCTGAGGTCTAGCCTTAGCATTATGGTTAAACTCATTGTTTCTAACAGCAGGTGCATGAATATCTCAATCTTCATCAGTAGGGACCAATCTGCCTTTCCCCCTGAGATAATTGTCCATTGAATGATTAATATTCTTGGATTTAGCATTATTGTTCTTGGGATATTTCTATTTGTTTGCTGATCTAGGATTAGCTTTCTGTGGTCCAGCAGATATATTATTTGCCGGTCTAGAGGGTCCAGCAGACCTACCCTTTGATTTACCTTTGTTGTTAGGTACTGCTGACCCTTTGAACTTCTGATTTTGCTTCTTTGAAGCATTCTCAACATGTTTTACTACTTCAGCAGCCTTCTAGGGTGTTGGATCTTGTGCAGCTACAAACTTAGGACCAATTCTGGTACTAGGTTCAGCAGCTTACTTGATCCATCCTTTGAAGGTTGTTGAGTGTCAAATCCAAGGCATGTTCTATCACCATAAGACTTCCCAGATTTGAATGCAATTGTGGAGCTTGATTGTGCCACAGATTCAGTTGCTACTGTTGGTGCAGTAGACTTATGCTGATCCTGTTCATAATCAATTTCCTATCCTTTGAGAATTTTTAATTCAGCATGAAATCTTTGAATTTCTATTTGAAGTGTTTCTCTTTCTGCCTTCACAATCTCATAACCAGATTGTATTATCCTCAGTTGATTAAGGATGGCATCTAGAGGCTCTTCCATGTCAGAAATTTTTAGATTGGAACCAACAGTAGATTCATATTCACTTTCAGCAGGAGTGTTATTAGATACAATTTTGAATACCTCCTCTGAGTCGTCCATGTGTGCCATGAGAGAAGTGTCATCTGATTCATTTCCAGATTGAGCTTTTTCAGATTCCACTTTATAGCCAGATTAATCACCAGCAACAAGTGCTTTTCTAGCAGGTCTTCTCCTCTTTGTTTCAGCAGGTCTGGACAGCCAGGTCTGAAATGTCAAGGATTTTTGCAATTAAAGCACAAGTAATAAGGATCTTTCTTTTGTTTTGTCTCATGACAATCAGGTTTGAAGTGTCCAGGTTTCTTGCAGTTGAAGCACAAAAAGTCATGATCCTTCTTTGGTTCCTTCTTTTTCTCACTTGCTTTCTTGCCATATCTTTTTGGAGATGCTCTTCCAGACTTCATCATCCTTATTCTTTCGGTCATCAATGCAATTTGCTCTTGCATTTCATCTAGTTCATCATCATGAGCAATTGATGATTCTTTTTTATGTGCAGCAGCCAGTACTGTGGTTTTTGTCACTTTCTTTTCAGCATTTGCAATGACGTCCTTGCTGAATTCATAGGCTTTAAGATTTGAGAACAACTTGAAGGTGTCCTCTTCATGAAGTCTCTTGATTCTTCCATTGCAGTAACCTTCATCTCCCAGAATTCTTTTGGTGGTAAGGCTTTAAGAATCATTGTGTTGATCTCTTCCTTTGCGTATACAACATTCAGCAGGGTGAGTTCATCCATAATTGCATAGAATATTGATTCCATTTTTTTAATGGTCTCATTGGATTTCATTTTGAACTCTTGAAACTTCTATTTGGCCACACTAATCTTGTTTTTCTCGATAGCATCAGTACCTTCACAAATCAGTTGTAGTTTCTCCCACAATTCTTTGGCAGTCTTGAAATCTTTCACTTTCATATACATATTGTTATCCAAGGTTCTGTAAATGATATTAATTGCAATATTGTTCAGATCTGCCTTTTTCTGACTTCAGCACCCATTCCCCTTTTGGTTTGGGAACAGTTTGATCCAGACCATCCACAGTTATGACTTTTGTGATCTCAAGTGGTCCATCAATCAGCACATCCATCATCTCATCATGTGTAGCAGCTAGATAAGCCTGCATACGACGCTTGTACTCATCAAAACGATCTAGAGAGCACATCAACATGGTCCTTGCATACTGATTATTGTCCATGATGCAAAAGCTTTGGAACATAGAAACTTGAAAAGTTTTCAAAGATATTTCACAAGCACAACAAGTAGGATTACTTCAAAACAGAAGCCCTGCTCTGATACCAATTGTTGGTCCTTTGAAAAGGCTTTGGTTAAGTTTAGAGGAGGGGGAATAAACTTAACACTTAAAACTTTTTGGAGTTTGTAAACTCAGCAGGGTCAATAGTCTGCTGACTATTGATTCTATTGAGTTTGTTGCAGCAGAATATATTAAGTTAAGCCTTGATACTTGTTGTTTAAAGATGATACTAAGTATTAGATACTTAGTAGTGAAAGTTGTGTTAATCCAGTAGCTAGTTCAGTAGGTTGATATGAAAAAACATGGAATAAGATAAAGTGCAGAAAGTAAATGCTGTAAAGTAAAGTAGGCAAGTTTTATAGTGGTTCCAGGTAGTGTAATCCTGTCAGTCCACTCTTCTGTGATGTTGGAGGAAATTCACTAGAGTCTTTTGAGATTGATGTTACATAAGTCCCTAAACCGTTTGTCCTTGACCAATAACTATGGCTTCACAAACTGAATACTAAGAACAGGTAGGATTGCTGCTCCTAAGTACTCCACTGGTCCTTGAAGGTTAGGATTTCCTTCTCACCAGATCTATGACAAAACAACAGTTCTTGACACTTCCGCAGTGCTTCTCTGTCTTCAGATAACTTCTTTAAAGAAGGGGTTGAATCAAGTAAGTGATTCAGCTTCAGCAAGCTTTTGATCAGGATGAAAAGATCAGCAACTTAAGATCTCCAAGTGTAGATACTAGGTGATACTTGAATGCAACAACACTTGAAGAAAATTCTTGATCAATGTGAATGCTCAGTTCAGCAGGGTATGATGCTCTTGATTTCTTGTAAGTTCGGTGTTTGATTTGATCCCAAGGGTCCTCTATTTATTAGTGAAAATCCTGTATTTGAATTTGAATTTCAAATCTGACCGTTATAGGATTTTCTGATTATTCCCTGAAATTCCCTCTGTTGTACTTCTCTGTCTTTGTCAGTGTCCTTCTGACAGACAGTCTGTCAACCAATGATTTAAATCCAATTTCATTTGGCTCTGAAATCCTTACAACGTCCCTTTCATCCTAGCCATTGATTGACTAATTAATCCAATGCTTGTAATTCATCCTTATCCATTTAATCTTTCAGAAAAAATTGGATTAATCCAATATGTATATACTTAGCAGATGTCTGTTTCATAAGTCTGCTGATGCATATATTTGGTCAGCTGACTTTTAGTCTGCTGTGTTCTTGATGAACACTCAGCTGACTGCTTCTTATCTAACTTTTGATTGTGAAGTTAGAGTACACCACTTTGAATATAACTAAGTTTCAATCATCACATTTTCTTATATGAAACTTAGACGTTAAATACAAGGTATATAAGATCGTTTAGGCCATCACAGACTTACCTAAATTCTGATCCCATATCATTGGCTTATAAACTTCAATACTAAGTTTGAACCCTTAGCCTTCATTATTGAGTTTAAACCCTCAGCCTTCAGTTTTCAGCAGGTCCTAGACACTCTACTAAACTTCTAACCTAGATAGGTCTGCTGAATCAAGTCAGCTGACCTCTTTACAGTGCTTGTTTGGTCAAACCTATATAAAGATCAAACTTTAGAAAACCTATACATTTATTCTAGACATCTTTTTGCCTTTACCCTATAACAGCTAGTCTGGCACTCATCATTAAAACTAAAATATGTCTAACAAGGAGGTTCCTTCATTTAGTTCCCTCTAAAAAATGAGAGATTTTATGGTGCAACGGATGTAGGAAGGTATATGTAAGAAAGCAGACCATGATAAGAGATGAGAGACAAACGAACACTTGTTATGAAAAGGATTTGAAGGAGAATCCAAGATCTGGAAATATTACAAAGAATAATTAAATAAGTGAAGCAACTTTAAAAATCACCGTAAATGTTGAAAGGAAAACAAATTAAAGTATGATACTTTTTAAGAATACGCAAGATAAATACATGAGAGCTATAGAAAAAAAATTTCCTAAACACATGAGTAAATGGGGAACAAGGCAGAGAAACTTTAATGTGCAATAACACAAGGCAGAGAAACTTTAATCTCTCATCAATCTGATTGACATTTCATGAGAAGCCTCTGACACCTTCCTATTCATCATTTATCTTTCTTTTCCACCAGTCCCCTTAACACAATCACCTAACAAAAACCTCTTCTTTTTCTTCAAACAATTAACAGAATCCCCAAGCAATGGCTTCCCATCAGGCACACTACCTCATCCTTCTCTCCCTCTGGAATAATCCGAGCTTTCGTTCCTTTTGTGACCGGAATTCGGAGAATGAATTCAGCAAGAATTGTTGTCCATTTTGCAATACATGCATAGTAGATCAAATTCGGTTCTGAAATTGTTGAATGGTGTCCTAAACCCAATCGGGTTGGACCGGATCCGACTGGATCGGGTCATATACAATCTATTTAGTTCATGTAATAACTTTATTATGATTAATAAAAGCATTTTTTGTTATTATATATCTTGTTTATCTTCATGTTATTGAATATATATATATAGTAGTGTCTTTAGTATTAAACTGTGATAGAGAAACCGTGATACTGATTGTGGTTGATGAGATCTTTATTCACCTTAATAAGTTTGATACTTAAATGTCTCTAGTCGTATGTACTATCGAACGGGACTTTGATGGTATGATTAGACTAGCACGTGTTGGATGTCTTCTATCTTATTGAAGATATAGGTAGATCTCGTCTATCTAATTGTAGAGACACTTGGACTGTATGTGGACGTGTATTAGAGAATGCGTACGTTAGACTGGCCCACTTACATTAAGTGTTGCAAGTATGTGGCACTCATGTAATTATCCTGAGACCGGAGTCTTCATGGCATCACGGTATGGATTGTCATGCTTTGACACAATTGAGGTTTCCCCTAACCATGTGGCGATCATGCGGTAGTGCTCGGGCGTGATATTGAAGCATGCGTAGGATACATGTTTGTTCGTCTGGAAATCACGTATCCTATGATTAGGAGTAAATGTCCGAAATGGCCTTCTTATAAGGAATGTCTAGCTCTCGTGAATCTTTGCAAAGTGGGAGTACATGAGTTATTCCGAGAGAGCATGATATCCAGATTATAAGATACGAACGTTGATGTACTAACACTCGAGATACGATCGTATGGATATTATTATAGTGATAGGATTCTATTTACACGGTAACTGTTTCACATGAAAGGTAGTAGTCATTGCTTTTGACTATTCCGATAATTGGGGGTCACGGTGTGTTGCTAGACGCTATCCCGTGATCGTTAGGTTTGAAGGGCATTTTTGTAATTTGCACTTTATGTCTACGGCCAACATATTCGGAAGCCTATTGGGTCACACATATAAAGAATATCTAGCCGGATTAAAACGCGGTTATAGTGATAACCAAATAAGGAAAGTTTATCTCGACTATAAAGTGTTATAGTGATTAAATTAAATTGACGGTATTTATTTATTATGAATAAATTAAATACAAGATATTAATTATATTGATTAATTAAAGAATATTCCGGATGCCAATTTTGGCACATGCGGCGCAGGACATAGTGTATAAGATACACTTGAATTGTGCAATTTAATTAATGAAATTATCATATATTAATATTGGATATTAATTGATTTTGGAAAAATAGATTTATGGTAATAAGATAAAGATATGCAATATTAGATACTAGCAATTTACCCGTGCTATGCACGAAGATAACTCGACATAAAATAAAACAGTGAATCATCCATAATTTATAAAATTAAAAATAAATACTCTTCTGAAAAAATAAAATTAAACAAACCCAATGCATGATCTTACGATAAAATGAATTAATATGTAAATAACTTGCAATATTTCAATCATTAAAGGATGTCATTGCGGATAGAATCCCAATTCATTTGTTTATTTTTCAAAATATAATGTAACATAAGAATGTTTGATATTATTGTAGGTAATTATTGTTAGAATATTCTGCATTATTTGAGTTTAGATATTTTTGAAAATATAATCATTGTAAGAATATTCTGCATTAATTCACAAAATTCAATTTATCATTTTTTAAATACTATAAGTTAAAGAAAAAATATTTCGCATTAAGTGTCATAATGTTATGAGTATTCGACATTATATTGGGATGACTAATTTATAATTAAATTTGGTTATATTTCATTTATGTAATGTAATTTAAGAATGTTTGGTATTAATTTGCAGGAAATGCTTTTCATTGTCATAATTTTATTAAGCAAAGAGAAAATATTCTGCATTAATTGTCATTAATTTAAGAATATCTGGCATTATTTGGGGTGGAAAAATTATAGGGATGCATTTAATATCTGAATATTTCGCATTAAATGATATTTTTGAGTTTAGATATTTTTTAAAATACAATTTAATGTTAGAATATTCTGCATTATTTGCAAACACTAAATTTATCATTTTTTAAATATTATAACTTAATGTGAAAAATATTTTGCATGCCATAATGCTATGAATATTTGACATTATATTGGGATGACTAATTTATTTTTCAAAATATAATGTAATTTAAGAATGTTTGATATTATTGTAGGTAATTATTGTTAGAATATTATGCATTATTTGACATTATATTTGACATGCAAGCTCAATAGATATTTCAAAATGTAATGTAATCAAATAATGCTTGGTATTAATTAAGATGACTAATTTGCAGGAAATGATTTTTTTATCATAATTGTATTAAGCAAGAAAGCACAGTGAAAATAATAGAGTAGATAGAACAAAGAAACTTAAATAAAAAAAACAAAAAAAAAACCAACATAATTTCATATGCAAGCTCAAGAAATATGTCTATGTCAATAAGCATAACCTAGAGTTCAATAACATTTTGTTAAAAAAAATCAATAACATGGTAAGTTCATGGAGCTTTCAAATTAATGAAAAGTGAAAATACAAACCTGGATAGTCTTATTTCTCAGCCTTAGGTTGCTTCAAAAGCTTGGCCTTTCAAAAAAAAAAAAAAAAAAATAGATAAACGAATAAACACCTTCAATTTAAAATATCAAATATCTTAACGTCATTTCAAATATCTTAACGTCAATATCTTAACCCAAAGAAAAACAAATACTAACATAACTAATGAAAATCATGTTTGCCTTGTTGGTTGTTTTTCTTCATTCCGTTTTTTAAAAATAAAATGCAACCATTCACAGTATTGGGGAATGGATCAAGAATTAGGACGAACAAAACATGTACGATACAAAAAGAATTATAAAAAAGAAACAAAAATAAAAGAAGAGAAATGATAGAAGAGAAAATATGATGGAAGAGAAATGATAGAAGAGAAAATAGAAGGGAAATGATGAAATTTTGAAGAAGGGAAATGATATATGTAAATAGAAGAGATTTGGGTAATATTGATATTAAATTAATGCAAGGGATATTTGGCATTAATGATGGAATATGCGGGTTTTTTATTAGGTTTGGTGCGGGTTATGTGGGTAAACGGGTCAATTGATTTTATTTCCTCTCCTAAAATATATATATATATATATATATATATATATATATATATATATATATATATATATATATATATATATATATATATATATATATGACAATATCTTAGATTTATTTAATAAAAGATATTAAATTAAAAAAGATAAATCAATCAAAGTTATTTTTCTTATTTTATTAGGAAAATGTTTTCTTTCTCATCAATCTACTAGGAAGATTCTCCCAATGAGATTTGGGACAATAGGGGCGCCACTTTCTCCTATAAAAGAAAGGGGTTGGTTAGTTCTTTTGTACAACATAATTCCAAAAGTTCATAATTCTTGTGAAAACTGAGAGTTTCTTAGAGCGGGATTTAGAGAGAGAAAAAAGCCGGTCTAGAAACCGGATTTTTCTAGTAGTAATCGAAGGAGGATTCCGGCGAGGTGCTCGTGTGGATATCGATAGAGGCCGGACACGTGGACGGCTCGCGCGCACTACTACTCTCCGTTGATGGTCAGAGCGTCGATCTATTACATCAAACAAGGTAATCACTGGCAACTACTTAATGTGTTTATTCTATTAGAAGAAGTCGATTTTGAGATCGGAAATCAATTTTTTAAATTCCGCTGCGTATACTAGTTGATTTCCTAATAGTGGTATCAGAGAGAGTTTCGAACTTAAGCAATAAGCACTAATTAAATTGCGTACTAATTAATCGATAGATGCAATATCTAGCTTTTTTATGTCTTTGTCTCATAATGTAAATCCATTTAAAAAACCAATAAAGTATTAATTACATTTTTCTCTTTTTACTCCCCTCATTTATTATTTACCCATCAACTTTCCTCTACATTGCATTAATATCACAAAAAAGTTGTTTTAGATATTTTCATCAAAATTAATTACACATAATCAATTTAACCACATTTTTTAATCCGTATGAAAAACGGATTTATATTTTTAAACGGAGTCACTAGTAATCAAGAAATATAGACTTGTGTCAAAGAGTTCGCCCTTCGTTGATTTAATGACCCAATTCTCCTTCTCCTCTGAAACAAAAAAAAAAAAAAAAAAAAAAAAAAAAAAAAAAATCTCCTTCTCCTCTACTTTCTTGCAGCGTTTTTCTCCCAAAGAAATTTCCTGCAGCGTCCAGCTTCTCAGTTTTCCGGACCTGATCCGATCCTCCCATTTCTCTACTAAAAATAGCACTTTCAAACTAACCTTCACCGTTTTCCTATAAATAATCATCTTCAATGGTGGGAAGCACCTCTGAAGCAGTTGTAATGATATCGTCCTACATTAAGCAATCCAAAAGTGCAATGTCGGAGTCTGGGCTATCGGTGAATGAGAAGTGTTTTGATCCGACGGCTGTGGTTTCAGAACCCTTGCCTCCAATGATTTCATCATCTGACTTATTGAATGGGGAGAAGGATAGGGAGATCGTGTTAGGGAGAAACGTTCATACCTCGAGTTTGGCTGTCACAGAGCCTGACGCCGACGATGACTCTACCGGCGATAAAGAGGCTTCCATGGCCAGCGTTTTGGCTCGGTACCGGAAAACCCTCCTTGAACGGACCAAGCACCATTTAGGTGTTTCTCGGTTTGTTTTATTTTTTCTTCTGCAAGTGTTGCTTTTTTTTTTTTTTTTTTTTTTTTGGTATCTGATTTGGATCTTCATGGCAGATGTGTCACTCAAACATTGCGTCATTTCTTAACTGAATTTAATTGGTGAATTTTTCGTTTTTCGTTTATTTGATAGGATATCCGTATAATTTGGACTTCGACTATGGTGCTCTTGCACAGCTGCAACATTTTTCAATCAACAACTTGGGGGATCCGTTTATTGAGAGCAATTATGGTGTCCACTCCAGACAGTTTGAAGTTGGTGTTTTGGACTGGTTTGCACGCTTGTGGGAGATTGAGAAGGATGAGTATTGGGGTTATATTACTAATTGTGGTACTGAGGGAAATCTTCATGGAATCCTTGTTGGGTTAGTCTTTTTATCTTATTATATTTGCATGTCTTCACTGCAACTAACTGAAAAGAAGTAAATAATAATCGTAGTAGCTAAATCTTTATTTTTGTTCATATTCTAACATATTTTCATGTTTGATGGATGGACCTCAAGTGACATCTTAGATACACGGTTTTGTATTTGAGAAAGAGTTCAACACTTTCCTCACCATGCAACATGATTGTACTCAATACTTCTGTAGTCGAATTAGGATATCATTAGTTGCATTCTAGGATGTTTACAGGAACTTTGTGATGTGTTGCAGGAGAGAAGTCTTTCCTGATGGAATTTTATATGCTTCCCGAGAGTCTCACTATTCTGTCTTCAAGGCAGCTAGAATGTACAGAATGGAATGTGTGAAGGTCGACACATTAGTTACCGGAGAGATTGACTGTGCAGATTTCAAGAAAAAGCTCCTTCCCAATAAAGGAAAACCAGCCATTCTTAATGTCAACATAGGTACTGACTCTATAAACTACTTTGATGCTTTAGGAAGCATATTGGAGAAACAGGAAACCATGATTATTTAAGCAATTCCAACTTTCAGGAAGAATTTTCTTAATGGGATTCATGGGCTTTTTGGATTGCAGGTACTACTGTTAAAGGTGCGGTTGATGATCTTGATCTTGTGATACAGACCCTTGAAGAGGCTGGGTTTTCTCATGATAGATTCTACATTCACTGTGATGGTGCTCTATTTGGGCTCATGATGCCATTTGTGAAACGTGTAAGTTTCTGCTTTTCCTTGTGGATTTTGTCTCCTGAATGTGGAAGGGAAATGATTAGGTTTTGCCACTGCCTTTTTGAGTTTTGGCTTATTAGACTGTATACCTGATCTGAAACATTCTTTTACTTTAGTTTCGTTCCTAACTGGATTTAGCATGTTGAAATAGTCCAATCTTGATGACTTGAAAGTCTCTTTAGTTTAAGTAATATAGCCTTATCTTAAGATCCCTATATTCGAATGTTTCTATGATTAAACATCGCTTCATCATTTTCTAGGGTTTTACCTAATCTGTATGCCCAAATTTTATTATACCTCTCTGTTATTATTTAGGATTTCTTTTGACCTTGCTTTCATGATAGTTGGTGTTCAATTACTGTAGAAAAAGATAGGAGGAAAGAAGATTTTATTGATAGTTTCCTTGTAGAGATAACAAGGAGGAGATTACAATAAATAGGCAAAAACCCCCAACGGCTAGAATACACTGTTCCAACGTCTGAACAGTGTATTCTGGGCCAAAAGTAGAAAAACAGAAAAACAATAGAAAGTGTCCTAATTACATATTTAGGACACTTAAGACAAAAGGAAAAACATAAAAGAAGACTATAAGGGACCTATAAACACCTATATTTTAACATCCCTCCTCAAGCTTGGTTGTGTATAGAATAACAGCCTAGCTTGCATCTCATTCTGGTGAATATAGGTAGAGCAGAACCCTTAGTAAAAATATCAGCCACTTGATCTTGAGAGGGTATGAATTCAATGCTGATATCTTGATCTTCAATTTTTTCTTTGATAAAGTGTCTGTCAATGTCTATATGTTTGGATCTATCATGATGAATGGGACTTTCAGACATATTGATAGCAGACACATTATCACAAGAGAGAAGTACAGGATGCTCTTTCTTGATCTTTAGGTCAACAAGGATCTTCCTGAGCCATAATCCTTCACAAATACCAAGGGCCAAGGCCCTCAAATCAGCTTCTGCACTGCTTCTAGAAACCACCGGTTGTTTCTTACTCTTCCAAGTGGTGAGATTTCCCCAAAAAATAAGAGCAATAGCCAGTAGTAGATCTTCTATCAACCACAGACCCTGCCCAATCTGCATCAGTGAAGACATGGATCTTTCTATCTTTGGATTTCTTGAAGATAAGACCTTGACCAGCAGTCCCTTTTAGATACCTCAGCATCCTATGAACAATATCAAGATGTTCTTGACAAGGATGATGCATAAACTGGCTGACCAGACTCACATCATAGCATATGTCTGGTCTAGTATGAGCCAAGTAAATCAATTTTCCCACCAGTCTTTGATATCTGCCAACATCCACAGGGGCAGTTTTACTTTCCTTTTCCAATTTTACCCCAGGATCAACAGGAGTGGAGGCAGGTTTGCACTCAAGCATCCCTGTTTCAGAAAGAAGGTCTAAAATGTACTTCATTTGAGATATAAAGATCCCCTCCTTAGACCTAGCCACTTCCATTCCAAGGAAGTATTTCATCTGTCCAAGGTTTTTAACCTCAAACTCCTTTGCAAGACAATGCTTTAGAGACTCAATCTCATGGGCATCATCTCCAGTAATGATAATGTCATCCACATATACAATGAGGATGACCCTTTTTCCAGAAGGTGACACCTTGGTGAACATAGTGTGGTCAGCTTGACCTTGTATGAACCCAAGGTTCTTAACAACTTTGGTAAATCGGCCAAACCAAGCTCTAGGGGACTGCTTTAGTCCATAAAGAGCTTTGTGTAATCTACACACCCTATTTTCAGCTCCTGGATAGTCAATTCCAGGAGGCAGCTTTAAGTAAACTTCCTCTTTTAGGTCACCATTTAAGAAAGCATTTTTCACATCTAGTTGGTGTAAGGGCCAATCTAGATTCACAGCAATAGATAGGAGCACTCTGATGGTGTTCAATTTTGCCACTGGTGCAAAAGTCTCCTGGTAATCTATGCCATGAGTCCGAGTGTAACCCCAGCAACCAATCTAGCCTTATGCCTGTTAATGGTGCCATCGCATTTGTATTTCAAGGTGAAAATCCATTTGCACCCCACTGTTTTCTTTCCCTTAGGAAGAGAAGTCGGTGTCCAGGTGTGATTATTGTTTAGGGCATGTAATTCCTCATTGACTGCCTGTTTCCACTCAGGAATTCCCAAGTCTTCATGAATGGAGTGAGGAATTTTGTTTTTATCCAAGCTTTGTATGAAAACTTGATAGGAAGTAGAAATATTGTCTATTGCTAGGAGATTATATAAAGGATATTGGGTGCAATCTTTTGTTCCTTTTCCCAAAGCAATAGGTCTATCATCATAATTGACCGTGCTAATAGATCTTTCAGGTGATTCTGAGGTAGTACCATCCTCAGGTTGATCCTGATAAGTGTCATGAATTTCTAAAGAATCATCATTCTCAGAATGAGGTTGATGTTCTTGATTCGCAAGTTCATTCCTGTTTCTTCTAGTATAGACCCTCTGAATTGGAGGTCTAGGGTTTAAGGAGTCCATTTCTGGAATGAGGTTAGAAGGATTTTGAGTATTATCAGGGGTAGTAATTTCCCCTTGATTTATACTTCCTTTATCCAGAGTGTGCAAAGTTCCAGGACTCATATCCCATCCTTGGGAGGATGAGACATAGTCCAGTGATTCCCCTTCTGGATGGTAGAAGGCTTTACCTTCAAAGAAGGTTACATCCATTGAATTAAAGAATTTTCTAGTTTGAGGGCAGTAACATTTGTAACCCCTCTGCCTTGGTGAATAGCCAAGGAAAATGTACTTGGATGCCTTTGGCTCAAGTTTGGTTCCGTGGTGGTTGTGAACATATGCAATGCACCCAAACACCTTAGGAGGCAGATTTTGAATTAAGTGAGAAGATGCTATGCATTCAGTTAGGACTGCCACAGGGGTTTTGAATTTCAAAACCCTAGATGACATTCTATTAATGAGATAAGTGGCAGTTAGGACAGCTTCTCCCCAAAAATGCTTAGGCACTTTCATAGCAAACATAAGTGCCCTTGCAGTGTCAAGGAGATGCCTATTTTTCCTTTCTGCAACCCCATTTTGTTGGGGAGTATCAACACATGAAGTTAGGTGAATAATCCCTTTCTCTTTGAAGAATTTCCCCAGATGGTTCTCAAAATCTTCAGACCCATTGTCTGACTTGAGGATTTTAATATCAGCTTCAAACTGAGTCTTAATCATGAGAAAGAAGTTCATGAAGATTGCCCCTGCTTCTGCCTTCTCCTTCATCAAGAACACCCAGCACAATCTGGTGTGATCATAAATGTAGGTGATGAACCATCTTGTACCAGTGATATTCTTGGCCCTTGAGGGTCCCCAAATATCACTATGTATAAGATGGAAAGGCTTGGAGGAGCATAAGACTTAGTATGAAACACGGTCCTACTTTGTTTAGCCATACAACAGATCTCACACTGAAAATCAGACACATTCTTATTGATAAACAACTGAGGCATAAGCCTTTTCAGATACAAAAAATTGGGGTGCCCCAATCTATAGTGCCATAAAACAATAAGGTCACTATTACAATTAACAGAATCAATAACCAAAGCTGAGTTTTTGGTATCCAGAGAACCAACATCAGTAGGTAGCATGTATAGGCCAGAGGTAGCACTAGCATTGCCAATCATCTTCCCAGAGCTGTTCTCCTGTAAGATACACATATTCTCATGAAACATGACAGATAAGTTTTGTCTCTTTACCAGTTTATTCACGATAAGAGATTGCATGACGATTTGGTACATACGAGTAACCCGATCAAGGATCGATCCTTGGAAAAATTGATAGATCCAATTCCTTGCACTTTGGAAGTGGATCCATCTGCAATTCTCACAAATCTTTCATGTTTACAGGGAATTAAGGAGTGAAACAACCCCTTGTTTCCTGTCATATGTTCTGAGGCCCCTGAATCAACAATCCAGAGTTGTTTTTCAAGGTCGATATAATGTAGGAATGAGCATGATTACCTGAGTGTGCCACAGAAGCAGTGGAGGTATTAGAATGAGTTACTGATCCAGGAGCAGGGTGTAGAAGCCTTTTCAGAACTTCCATCTGTTCCTGAGAGAAAACAGAAGGTTCCCTAGGTGTTCCTTCACCCAATTGAGTTGAAAGGTTGCCTTGGTATTCCCTTCCAGTCCCAGATTTTGGCTTCCAATCAGTAGGCTTTCCATGGAGTCTCCAGCAGGTTTCCTTGGAATGTCCAACCTTCTTGCAGTGATCACAGAAAGGCCTCTCTTTCTTGCCCTTTTGGTGTTGACTACCCTTTGATAGGAGAGCAGAGGCAGAGCTTTCTGGTTGAGTAGGAATAAGATTGAGTAGGAATAGGATGAGGTTGAGTTCCCAGCATGACCTTTCTCCTGCTTTCCTCATGTTTGACTTCAGAAAAAGCAGACTTGAGGCTAGGAAGAGGGGATTTTCCAAGAATCCTACCCCTTACATCATCCAAACAAGGATTTAATCCCATTAGGAAGGAGAAGACCCTGTCATTTTCAGTGTTGCTCTTGTGGATCTTAGCATCAGTAGGGCACTTCCACTTGTGATCATTGAAAAGATCAAGTTCCGCCAAATCTTGGTCAATTGATCGTAGTATTGAGTGACATTCAAATCACCTTGTCTCGATCTTTTAGTTGAGATTTGAGATCATAGATTTCGAAGTGTTGTCCTTCTTTGAATATAGATCATGGACGGCCCAAATCTCGGCGAAATAGTGTTGTAAAACATAAAGTTTTCACTTTGATCCTTGGTCATGGATCCAATCAGCCAGGACATGATAACATTGTTTTCAGCTTTCCATTGCCTGAGTTGTGGATCATTTGCCGGAGGTTCAGTGATTTCACCAGTCAGGTATCCTTCTCTGCTTTTTCCAGCAATAAACATAAGAAGAGATCTAGACCATAGGTGATAATTGTTCCCATCAAACTTATGGTTTGTGAGAAGATGAGAGTTATCATTGCTACCCCCCTGATTGAGAATAACTCCACTTGAAGATGGAGTAGAATCAGTGGAATCAGCAGTAGAAGCCATTTTTGTGAGTTCGAAAAAACATCAGAAAAATGGGATTGAGGAGGATGAAGAAGAGATTTAACCTTGCTCTGATACCATGTAGAAAAAGATAAGAGGAAAGAAGATTTTATTGATAGTTTCCTTGTAGAGATAACAAGGAGGAGATTACAATAAATAGGCAAAAACCCCCAACGGCTAGAATACACTGTTCCAACGTCTATGAACAGTGTATTCTGGGCCAAAAGTAGAAAAACAGAAAAACAATAGAAAGTGTCCTAATTACATATTTAGGACACTTAAGACAAAAGGAAAAACATAAAAGAAGACTATAAGGGACCTATAAACACCTATATTTTAACAATTACCCTTCTCTTCCCAAAGCTTAAGGTTCTGGCTACATACGGACATAGTCGGCCGTGAACAAACTAGAGTTTGGCTCGAATAAGCTCGCATTCGTTTGTTTGTTTAAAGTAATGAACCAAGGTCAAGCCTCAAACATATTATTATATTTTTTTATTAAATGAACAAACACAAGCTCGCCCTCAAATGTTCGTTTAGGTTCATGAACACACACACGGAGACAACCAATTCATTTATCATTATACACTTGGAAGAGGGAGTTGCAGAACCTCGACATAAGTTGTAAAGAGAGAGGTAGGTTCGTTTAAGCTCAAGGAATAGATTAATGACTATAGTTCAAACTTTAGTTAATGTGTTTAACAAATAAACTTGAGTTTGCTCGTGTATTAAACAAACTCAAACTCAAACATTTGATGTTCCGTGTGGCTCGGTTTGTGTACACCACATGCCTCTCACGTGTATATAAACAAAGAGCCTGGTCAACAAAGGACATAAATGAATATGAACGGCTGAGAAAGCATCGGACACTCCAAACCGAACAAAGAAGCCCATTATATGAACAATACAAATAGAGAGATAATGTTGGCAAAGAGGTTTGAACTCATGACCTCTTGCTATGGTCCTTGCCTGTATTATAATGTTTACCTAATGCTTAAAGTTGTTGGGGATGTGATTTTCTTAGACATTTATTGACTTCAACAGTTCGGAAGTTGAGATTAAAAGAAAACAAAACTAACAGAATTTGAACCAAATTGTGGTACTTCTTACTTTCTAGAATGGAACTGAAAGTGAGATCTTTGCTGCACCCTTTCTAGGTTTGCCTCTCCTGAAATGTTCAAGAGTCTGCAAAACATGCTGTTCCCTTTAGGCGATGATAAGTCTAGTTTTCATAAAGTTTAGAGTGCTGCGATCAGAAATATATCCTTTTCTAAACCATTCCCCCTTGTCATCTGTTCATGTAGCAACATTGTATCGGCAACATAGGGGAACAAGATAATTCTGAGTTATGGGGGGGAAATTGCGACATGATTACATTGCTGATGCTTAAATTTTCTAGATTTCGTAATCCGTGGTAGTTCCATGCAACAATTTTAACATTCTGGTAAATGAAAGATCATAAAATCCTTGTGCATGGTTGTGACAGCTTTTTCCCATTCTATTTGCTGAAATGCATGTTGAACCTAAGAGTGAGAAAAGTTTTTCTAAGATACATGATAGTTTTATTCTTCCTGCCAGGTTTTAGAAATTTTGTTAACACAAAACATCCTACTGTGGATAATAAGGAATATAGATCCCTTTTTGTGGTAACACTTTCTAGCAATTTCAACATTGTTACCACAATTTGGTAGCTTGGTGGAAAATTGTGTCCTGGTTCACTCTTTCCTGATCAAGGAACCATTCAATAACGATAGCACCAGGCAATGATAAAGAGAAAGCAAATTTTATTTTTGTTTTGGACCAGATATGAGTTGGTGGTCTCAAACCAATAGGAATGAGAAATCTATTGGTGGATCCTTGATTATTCAAAGAAAAAAACTGTCATTTTAGAGATTTTCATTGGCTAAAGGTGATGATGATGGCCCTTTTCTTACTCCTGGACCATCATAAAATCACTGATTCGACCGAAATATACTTTTGGCACCACACTTTTGAATGAAATTTATAGAGCCTTTACTGACACCACACTTTTAATTACAAAATTGACATTCCTACCTTGACACCACAGTTTTAAACAATATCCAGTCCAACGTAAATAATTATACAATGATCCCTCACTTTTTTTATAATACGAAAAAAGACCCATATACTACCTAGGACACCACACCATCTTTTCCTCTAAAACATCGATAAAAGAAACAGCCCATGAACTTCTCCTTCACAATTTCATTTCTTCATCCTCTCATCTTCATCATGTATCCTTCATCCCCTTTTCTTCATCATCCCTCCATCCTTTCCATTTTAGTCAAATAGACATCAACTTCCCAGGGATTGCATTTACAAACTACTATTCAAATAATCAGCATTGGAGTAATAACTAATAATTTCCGTTTAGAAAAGGAAAAGCAATGAAAAATAAAAGAAGAAACTAAAGAAGAGGAATAAGGATGAAGATGAGAAGAGCAACAATGAAAGGGTACTTGAGAGTCGCCGATACTAATGCTATTGATAAACACCTGCACGCTTGCCCATGCAAGAACTCTCGTCAATCCTAATGCCACCACGTTATTCGGATTCAGATTCACCAATAAATCGTCCCAGTTAATATTCAATCTGGGTTTTATTTGATCCATTCTCTTCCCGTTTGCTACTTCCTTCTTGTTTTCCTTCTTGACCCCTCCGCTGTTTCTTGTTGTTAGACCCATTCCTGTCACCGCCGTTGCTGGCTGTGGCACATATTAAAGAGATGAACAAGGTGTTGGTGGATTTTGTTGTTTGGGATTCTTTAATGTTCTCAAAAACGCTAGACCTATCACAAACAAAACCAAAAAAAACTTGTCAAAAAAATGTGGCACATATTAAAGAGATGAACAAGGTGTTGGTGGATTTTGTTGTTTGGGATTCTTTAATGTTCTCAAAAACGCTAGACCTATCACAAACAAAACCAAAAAAAACTTGTCAAAAAAAAAAATATATATGTCAAAAAAAAAAAAAAAAAAAAAACTAGCCGCTAGTAGGTTAGTGACTGGGCACCTAGACGGCTAGGCAGGCGTTTAGGTTTTTTTCTTTTTTCTTTTATTATTATTTTTAGATTAATAATTACACTATAAAGTCGGTTGTCCGACATAAGTCATAAAGCATAAGCATTAAGCAGAGAGTCAAAAGTACAAAAATACATAAGAAATATAAATAACTAGTAAAAATTCTAAGAATTCAGGGTAATGTGGCTTGATTTATTATGATTAATTTTCTGATCTAGAATTCTAGATCTAAAGCATTATATTTAAACTTAACCCCCTAGACCCCCGCCTAGGACTTGTCCAGGACCCAACCCGCTTAGGGTATAAACAGGACTCTGCCTATGCGGCCGCCTAGGCCGTGTTTTAGAACACTGGGCATTCGAGATGGTGAGGTTGGAAATGAGGAAAACCGAATGTTACTAGCTTTAAAGCACATCGGTGGGATGGAGGAGCCTCCATTTTAAAATTTCCTGTCCAAAAAGAAATTCTGCTGTGGATGTGCATTTTTAAATAGACGGGTCAATGCATATGAAAAGAAATCTGTCCAAAGTAAAGGAAATTGGAGTTAGTGTTATGCTATGTTATAGGTGGTGCCTAAAATAGATGTAGATAGGGCAAAATAACTATTCTGGTGCTAGTTTAGATTTTAATTATATGAACCGGTGGGATGCCGACAGTAGAATTGGTTGGGTGCCTTTAACATGTCCCTACATATATTACTGTGGGAGGGGTTAGGGATTCAAACCCTTGTTAACATCAGAAAGTGCAATGAATTTCACTACTAGGCCAAATTCAATCCCCAATCGTAAGTTAAGGGTCTTCTCTTATGATGAAATCTTCTTTCTTCTCCATGAAGCAAAGCAGTGCCTTGAAATGGGGTCTTCTTAGCATGAGGCTGCTGCAATGCCATAAACTGTAATGCACTCCTCGATAGTCAAGAGAGAATATTGTGGGAAAGAAACTTATTTGAGAATTAAAGTAAGTGGAGAAAACTAGAATTTGGGAAGAAGACAAAAACCATTTCTCACATCTGCTTTTGAGAAATGAAGAGGTTGCTAATTTCTCTCTTAACACTATAATCTATTATTGACGGCCCTGTTTGTTAACACCATTTATCACTTAATTTATTTAGTGCATCTATATTCTCTTAACAAATTTAAAGTGATTGAAGTATGATGTACTGAAATAGGTGGATTTATTTTTTGGAACATCTTTTCACACATAACACACTATTCGGCCCAATATTAGGAAGGATGTGGTTGATCTGTGGGTGTTTTCTAGACTCAATATCGCAGAAAACACTTTTCATACATTCGACCCAAATTTGGACAAAAAAATTTCCAACATTCTCGTCTAGAATTGAGTCGAATAAGCAAGCGCTAAATAAGATAATTTAATGGGTAAAATTAGGAAAAAATCTGAAGACATTTGCTGTGTAAAAAGACGTTCACTTTTTTTTGTCATGTCGTTCAAATGTATTAAAAATTAGGTTAATTCATAACTATTTTTTAATTTTATTTTCTTAAATTGGGGAAAGGGAAGATGATTTTTTGTTTAATTGGGGAGTGGATGAGGATTGAAACCTGGTTGTCACCAGAGAGTGGGATGACTTTACCCATAGGCCAAATCCAAGCCCTTACTAAAACATTAACTGGTATGTATATTACTATCAAAAAATTGTTAAATAGCTCCTATTATATTTAATTTTTTTAACTTTAATCATTGTCATTATTCAGACTTTAAATATAAGTTCAACATTTAAATCAGTTAGACTTCAGTTATAACAAAAGATTTCAGATTTCATGCTTAATAAAAGACCACATATAATTCATGCGGGAAGTTATTTTGTTTCGTTATTCTAATTATTTGGTTTCGTTATTCTAATTTCATTTATGTATGGTATCGGGTTGCTCCAAGGTTGGGCCTTGGGTTTGATTTTTGCCACCAACTTCCGCAAGAGGTGTTCTTCTTGTTATTATTATTTTGTTATTGTGTTCTTTCAAATGTGCTTGTGGACTGTTATCTGTTTCTGGCCTGCGCCATTTCTTGGTTCTAGTTAGTTTCATCTATAATGCTAAAGTGCTAATAGAATCCTCTAAGTGGTTCGTTTTCTCTTCGATTTCATTTATCACATCCGTGTCTTTAATGACTTTGGGTTTATGCAGGCCCCTAAGGTTAGTTTCAAGAAGCCAATAGGTAGCGTGAGTGTATCAGGACATAAATTTGTTGGTTGCCCAATGCCTTGTGGTGTTCAGATTACCAGACTGGAACACATCAACGCCCTCTCAAGCGATGTTGAGTATCTAGCTTCTAGAGATGCTACCATTATGGGTAGCAGGAACGGCCATGCCCCGATTTTCCTTTGGTACACGTTGAACAGGAAAGGATACAAGGGTTTTCAAAAGGAAGTCCAAAAATGTCTTCGAAATGCTCATTATCTTAAGGATCGTTTGAAACAAGCTGGGATTAGTGCCATGCTTAACGAGTTGAGCAGCACTGTTGTGTTTGAGCGACCCCGTGATGAGGAATTTGTCCGTCGATGGCAACTAGCTTGTGAGAGAAACATGGCACATGTTATCGTGATGCCAAATGTCACCATTGAGAAGCTGGACGACTTTCTTGATGAATTGATCGAGGGACGGTCAATTTGGTATAAAGATGACAATGTTCACCCTCCTTGTCTTGCTAGCGATGTGGGAACTGAAAACTGTTATTGCCCTCTTCACAAATGAGACCGTAACTTGTTTGAATTAGAAGACATTCTCCTTTTTTGTTTTCTCTGATAAATGTGTCATTTTCTTTTGGCAGCTGTCTTTTGGTCTATTTTGTTGTTGTAGAAAACTGGCTAATTTTATGTTGTCACACGTTGTATTCCATCTTTGGATTTATTAGTGCTAAAGGAACTGATGTCTGTTTAGTGATATTTCAGTGGGATTTGCATTCTAGTGTATGTGAAAGTTTGAACTTAGTATTGTTTGTGACCGTTTGTCTGTTTGTTTGGTTTTTTTTTTTTTATATTTATTTTATTTATTTATGTGTGTGTGTGTGGAGTTTTATCGTTACATACCATTGAATGAGTTTAATATGCGTGTAAAAGTTGATAACACTTTGTTCCCCCTTTTTATACAAATGATAGAATAAAGACTTTCATGAATCTCCTTTGAATCTTCCTACAACCCTCAACCTCATTTCTTTTCCTCATGCGTTGTGTGCTTTGTTGCGAAAAGGGTGTCATTTTGTAATGAACCACTCTTGAAATCTGAGCGTTTTTGGAAGAACGAACCGTTTGGCACGTGTCATAGCCGAAACCCAATATGACACATTATTAGCCTTTAACTCATATCATCTATAAAAGTGACAAAAGTGTATTAATCCAACTTGGATCCGAAAACTAGATAACTAACATAACAAAAGCCGAACTCTTTTATTCCCCTAAATTTGTCTAGAAACTCTTATTCTCCCCCAAAAAAAAAAAAAAAAAAAAAAAAAACAAAACAAAAACAAAACAAAAAACAAAAAACAAACAAAGGAAATAAGTCTATATACTCAAAAAAGAAATGAACAACAAAATAAATAGGAAAAAAAAAAAAAAAAACCCACAACAAATTGATACCAGAAACGGTCTTTATTCTCAAAAAGGAAACTAACAACAAATGAAATAGGAAAGAAACATAACTATAAACCAAAACAGAAGTACGATCTCCAAGCTGTACAAACTTGGATCATTCACTAATTCAAAAAATTCCTTAAATTCATGAAATTTTAAGGTATGAGCGTCAGTTTGCTTAAGTAAGAAAGATACCGTTGAAGATAATTCACGACTCATAAAATTCACTTTTAACACTTTATATGCATATTTCACAGAGTATATCAAGTATCAAGCAAGTAAGCACACACCACAATTTACAATCATATTGCACATTATCAGGTTACTTGCATTTCAAGTCATCTCTTCTATGACACATAATTTAAGTTCATCAACGTTCTACGCACACACCCACCCCACCATGCATTTGGTTTGATTGACTTTTGCACCTTTAGTAATCCCGGTGAGGACACCTCCAATACATTAAACCTCACTACACATACCCCTATAAGTTCATGTATGTCAGGTCTCAATTACCGCAGTTTAATTTTTTCCTTACGTCACTCTTCGATCTAAGTGACGTCATTATAAAAATAAGAATGTATCCATTTTTAACTTAAACACATCATTAGGCTCCATAAACACAAAAAAAATGAATTTTAGTAATTTTGGTCTAAAACAACTGCGGCAGTGGGACCACAAGTGCGGAAGCCCTGAGCTTAAAAGTTTTCCCCTTCCGGTCTGAACCCCCCCCCCCGACAGTTCCGATCGGTTTTTGATGCACCCATTCTATGCTGTAACCTTAAAAACAAAAATTCCCTCATATTTTCTTCATTCTCTTTGCCATTCATAAACTCTCTTCTGATACGCCAAGCCCGGAAAATAGCCCACGGATTCACATTGGGCATAAACGTAGGCCCAATAAAAAATAGAATCCTCAGCCCAATCAGTTCGCACCTTCATAGCTAAACTAGGTTGTGTACAATCTAGCCCACCTCATGCCATTATGATTCTTATCATTGGCTAGGAGACGATTGTCGATCTTGGAAAGGAGCCCACAGATTCACATTGGGCCTGAACGTAGGCCCAATAACGAATAGGGTCCTCGGCCCAATCAGTTCGCATCTTCATAAGCCAAACTGGACCGGGTACAATCCAGCCTGCCTCATGCCATTACGATTCTTATAATTAGCTAGGCAACGGGTGTCGATCTCGGAAAGGAGCCCGAAGATTTATATCGAGCCTCAACGTAGACCCAATAACGAATAGGGTCCTCGACCAAATCAGTTCGCACCTTCATAAGCCGAACTGGGCCGGGTACAATCCATTCCGCCTCATGCGATTACAATTCTTATCAATGGCTAGGCAATGGGCGTCCATCTGTAAAGCCTTCAGCTCACCAATTACAGGGCGACATGAAGCATTGGTGGCCCAGATGCTTGACCCTCAGATTGCCGTCCGCCAGCTCCGTTCAAGCTCGCTCGACTAGGCAACAAAATTCATACATGACGGTTATAGGTGAAGAACCCACAGAGGTTAAGATACAAGCTCGCCCCATCAGAGCTCGCCCCCCGGCCTTGTATTTACTTACACTTTATTTGTACTTCATTTACCACCTTTGTAACCGCCGACTCTTAGTCCCTATAAATAGCGGCATTTGTACCCCATACGAGGGGGGTTGGATTAATGATAAACGCAGAACACCTCTGCCAATTGTCGACAGCTTTCGTGTTCTTCACATCTTTATATTTTGTTCATATTGTTATTGAGTACCGCCGCATCTTCACCGGAAACATTGCTCACTTAATCCAGATAACCACCGCTAAAATTAAACAAACATGTTTGTGATAACCCCTATGTTATCAGTTGGCTCCGTTACTGTTCGGTAAAAAACTAGTTTTAAATTTATAAACCGAAACACCCCAAGTATAAGGTTCGTAGTAAAGGGTGTTAACGGGTCGTCCTAAGGGAATCGAACGTTTATCGGATTAGAGTACAGTTATTATATCGATTATGTCACTGATTACTACCTAAAACTAAGGTCTATGCTACTTGTAATCTAAAAACAGTGGAAAGTGACTAAAATAACAGGAAATAGAAAAATTCGATGTTGGACGGCCGTTCACTTAAGGTGGACGGGCGTCCGATTACGATCTAGAAACAGAAATATGCAGAAAAACAGAAGGTAACAACTAGGGTTTTTAAAATAACTAAACGTAGCAGCAAAAGTTGATATGAACGAATCGGTTTATCAAATAATTAAAAGAACGACAAGGCAACTAGAATCCGCCAATCAACCAACCAACCCCAACTAGATTATGAGCTAAAGGTACGATTTTTAGTAATGATCAAATCACGAATTCGATTAAATCTCTTTAATCAATTTCTAGGGTTTCGTTTTCTTTTTCAAGCAAAACTAAACTAACATGCATAACAAGATCATGAGATTGTCTCCAATACTCTACTCAATTAATCATAAACAATTTCTTGAATTACAATTAATTGCATCAATTGAAAAGATCAAAGCTTAAATCAATACTCTCATATAAATTCAATCAAAAAGATAGTTTCATCGATCTCTCGATTCGAATAAAACATAAACAATATAACAATATTCAATTGATGAAAAACCATAAATTTAACTCACTATGATATAGCTAAAAATCCTCTAGGGTGTAGTTGTTGAATGGTTTCCTCCATTGTCCCACCGCGAATTGCTTAGCCAACAATCATATTGGTGACCATGATTGTTGGGATGGATGAGTTCATCTCCTTGTCTGCTCTTTGAAATATGCGGCTGCTGTGTGTATTTTTGAGTGAATGATATGATATGGTGCGATTAGGGTTCAATACACGCTGGTATTTATAAGATTTTGAGGCGGCTAGGGTTAAGTCGGCTATTGGACGCCCGTCCAATAAGATAGACGCCCGTCCAGGCTTCACAAAATTCATCGAGTCGGGCCGAGTCTTCTTGGACGTCCGTCCTATGCAAAATCAGATGCTCGTTCGCTAAAAATCATCAAACTCTGAATCAAAAATCTCCTTCTGGACGCCAGTCCAGAATAGTGGACGCTCGTCCACCTGGGACCTTTCTTCTTTGAATCGAATAAGCCTTCTGGACGCCCGTCTGATCCTTCAAACGCCCGTCTGATCCTTCAAACGCCCGTCCACTGGACGGATGCAATGGACGCCAGTTCAGTCCTCAATGTATCTTCATGCCAATCTCAAACTTGTATCTTTCTCCTCCCTTTAATCTTCAATCAAACACCGTTCTAGCTCCTTTCACAACATGCAAGCATACCTACAAGGCGATAGAAACGAGCAAAGTGTAAAATCGTACATAAATAAATAAAAACCACATAAATAGCTCGATTTTCACACTTTAATAAATTCTAAACCCATTCTTCCAATTTATCCTTTTAGCAAGTGATTTTCTATAAAAAAACACTAAAACACGGAAGATATTGCTACGGAATAACTCGATATAAACCACAAAATTAGTCGTAAACAGTTACACGGAAATTTACGCTTTTAGCATTTTTTCCGGTCAAATTTATGATCGTATCTGAGATTTACAGCAGCTGTTATCGGCTCAAGCAGCCCAACACAGCCAGATTTTGGTTTTCTGGCGTAATCATCATCCTGTACTTCAACAACTTCATCCGGACCACCAAATCTTCATCCAGTTCATCAGAACTACCAGCAGATCTGCATCGCTCTCAGCAGATCACCGTGTTCATCACAAGAACAACATATCACCATTAGATCTTCTGGATCATCGCTTAGTGACCTGAAAATCTTACAAATCTCCATTGACATCTCTATGGCTCAAACACGATCTGTGTTGAAGTTGTGAAATACAACAAAAATGAAAGAAAGAATGTGGAAGAAATTTTTTTCAAAGAATAATACAAGAGTTAAGTTACAATGCTACTGATCATAGGGTATTCATAGCTTCATATACCTCATGAATCAGTTATAAGTAAGTTACAAACGGTTATAACAGAGTCTAACTGAATAGCCATTTTCTGCTTGTAGTTGATATACTGACTAACTCAGCAGGCTGCTGAGTCTTTATGTGATCAGCCGAGTCTTCAGAGTTCAGCTGACTTGCACTCAACACTTCCTTCAGCACGTATACTGTAACACCCCCTCAAGCTGAGAATGGTACATGACCAACTTGCACTCATCACTTCATTCGGCTCGGGTTTGTGAAATATATTTGAAATTCCCAACTTGTTCAGCAAAAATGAGAAAATAGGTGCATCTAGAGCCTTGGTGAGGATGTCAGCAACCTGTTATTTGGTGTTGATCGGAAGAAACTTGACAAGGCCAGTCTTCACTTTGTCTCTTACAACATGACAATCAATCTTAATGTGCTTTGTTCTTTCATGAAACAAAGGATTATGAGCAATGTTCATAATCATGAATCTTCAAATCCTGCAAAATGTAAACCAGCCATTGAAGTTCACAAATTGCATTGACCAAAGCTCTATATTCAGCTTCTGAAGAACTCCTGGCTATAGTTTTCTGTTTATTAGCTTTCCAAGAAATAGGAGAATTCCCAAAAACATTATGTAGCCTGATACTGATTTTCTGGTTTCAGGACAACCATCCAAGTCATTGTCTGTAAAGACCTTTAATACAAGGTTGTTTTCAGTTGGAAAAAAAATATACATTGCCCTGGATTAGCTTTTAAGTACCTTAGCAATCTGTGAGGATCTTTCTTGTGATTTTTAGTTGGAGTATCTAAAAACCGACTCAACTACTGAGCTGCAAAAGCTATGTCCGGTCTAGTGAAGGTAAGATGAATTAACTTACCCACCAAAGATTTGTATGCAGTGTTATCATCTAGTAGTGGTCACTACAAGAAAAAGGTTTTTATAATAAGGGGAACTTAATGACAGGAGATAAATGTTGTCATTAAATGACATTTTAATGACGAGAAATAATGAAAAAATATGTTAGTTGATGACGAAATTCAGAATCTCGTCATTTTTGATTAAAAATCTCGTCATTACTTTTCATTAAAAAAACATAAAAAAATTCTTCTCATTACTTTTCATTTCCTGATTCTTTTAATATTTTTTTTACAGAATTCTGATTCATTTAATAAAAGAACACTTTTTACAGCAAAAAAAAACTCTTTCGACATATAACATTCTCATCCTTAAATCCCTACTCGTTTCTTCAAAAAAAATACATCCCTAATCATTTTCTACATTTTCCTGCCCATCAGCCTCCTCGCACCTCCTCACACCTCCTCACACTCCTCTTATTCATCGTCTTTACCGTTGGAGATTGGCCTCTATTCCTCCGTCAATTGGCGTCTTAACCTCCGTCTCATACCTAAAGGTGAACTTTTTCTTTTCTCGTTTTGAAAAATCTCATTTTGTTGTTACAAATTAGGGATTTCATCTTCTTCATCGCCGGTGAGCGACCACCTCAGACGACTGGCGCTCAGACCTTCTGTTTTGTAAAATATTGTTTATTGTTACAGATTATTACTTATTAGGTTTTTTGCTAAGCTAGTATCGTCTACACTTTCTGCTACACGACCTCCGAGCTTTATAGGGTTTAATAAGAAAAATAAATGAAAGAAGCTGCCACTGCTTCACCAACATATAACAAAAAAGAACTGGCTCTCACAACACGCCAGAGAGCCCTTTTGTCGAGCAACAAACCATTTGGTGCTAGACAAGTTGAGTCTCCGAATGGTCTACCTTCTTGATGTATGTTTGTATATTATAGTTTTTTCACTTACTTAAATTTTTGTTTTTTTCAAGTTGAGAAATTTTCAAGCCTTTCCTTTTTTTTTTTTTTTTTTGCAGAGCAAAAAGAGAAATAGATTGGGGTGGAACGACATTTCAAGAAAGTTGAGGCTACTCAGAGGCGTGAAATAAAAAATGAGAAGGTTGCTTGGTAAGTAGAGGTATACCCCCAACTTGTGCCTTATCTTGTCAAATATTTGTCTTTTCATTGGCTTGCTAGTTGATACATTTTTCAAAAAATTTAAAATCTATAGGCTGAGGTAATCTAAGAGGAGATTGCTCATGTACTCTTGCTTAGGACCTGTTGTGTTTGTTCAGTTCACGTGTATAGCGATATCTATATCTATGTTTATGTATATATATACACCCATAACTTTCACAGGCACATGTTAGAATTATACCTTCAGTCTTGAAGGTTGTATCAGTTAGAGGGTGAGAAGGTGCACCGTTTATCAGTAACAGAAGTTTTGTGTTATTATGTTGACCTATGTACGGGGAGAAAGTTGCTTCCAAGCTCGCGAAGGTGCTCGAATCAAACACCGTTAGATGGAACATGGGCCCTAATAAGGTAGTTGTTACTTTCATGTGTAGAGTCGTGGCTATAAGCATGCGGGATTGGTATTAAGTGTCATGTTTATTTTATTCTTGTAATTTTGTGCTTTTTGTGAGCCCTCCTGTTTTGGTATCTCAGAGTCTTGTTGTTAGGACCTTTTCTTTTGGTAGATTTACTTTTCTTGTGAATCTGTCTCCATAGAAACGGTCCATGATTATTGACATGTTGACTAAATGAAGGGCAATTTAAAATTACTAGTTTGTTCATAGGTTCGAAATGCAATGGTGGGAAAATATGTCGGGCAAAAATTTTGTGTATCATCTAATTTACAGGCTCTATTCCATGCTTCCATTGCTTGTTCATTAATGCCATCAATTGACTCTACTGCAGCTTCAGATCTAGACTTCATAATTAGTACATCTTATTACATTCTCTAAATTTCTTATTCTATGAGCTATTTCTCAGTATAAGATTTCATATTTATTAGTGCACTATATTTTTGCTTTTTTACCCATTATCATATCACTTATATAGATAGATTATGCATATACGCATGTATAGTATACATACATGCATACATATATATCTTGTTGTGTGTGATTACATATATTTTCATCTCTCTTTCTCCATCACAATGACCTATACTTTTTTTCCCCTGCTTTAATATTCTACAGCTTGTTCCATGTTCTCCATTTGTATCTCACTCTTTTTGTCCTTTTTTATGTTCCTTCTGTTTCTTTTAGTGAAAGCCAATGCTGAAAATTCTGGAGTTAACATAATTTCTATGAGTAAGTTGTGATTTTTTTATGTTCTCGTCTAGTTGCATTTCGTGTGTATAGGTAGGTAAACACAAATATTAATCTTTTTAGGTACAAACAGAATTCGCTAGATTGAGTTTGGACATGGAGATTCTTCTTTGAATCCAATTGGTTGGTTCGGAATCTAATAGTTACTTATGAGTATGATACGTATCTACTTCATATGCTTCTAGAAAAGATCAAATGAAATACTATCTTTATGATTATAAGTTATTTCACTCGCTACAGTGTAATTAGTAATAGTTACTTGTGTGGTCAATACACTATTTCTACCTCTTCTACTAACAAAAAGTCTAATGCTAGTTATAATATATTGTGTTGACCCTAAGCATCATTTTCTTTAACATGTCCAGCCTCACGATCAAGCTATAGTAAGCCATGAAGTCCGGGAATAAAGGTTCGTAACATATTGGTAGTCCGGGAACATCTGGTTTTGATGATCGCTTGTGGTTTTTCTCCAAAGTTGTTTTGTGTATGGAATTAAAGTTTTTACAAGCAATTGGGTCAATTGTGAATAAGAATATACATATATTCTTTGTTCAACAAATGATCTTTACCTCGTTTATTTTCGGTCATGCACCTTTGGATAATTGCACTTGTAAGCATGGATGAATAATTCAAAGAACTTTGAAGTGTGGTGTTGTAATGATGTGGTAAAAACTTTTCTTTGAACTGCTTAGTGCTATTAGGATTGAAGTAAATACATTTTATCAACCTTTACATGGTAAGCTATAGGCTTACATTTTTGTTTATGACTTGTTTAACAACTACTACACACAAAAGTCATTTAAGATCCTACTAATATTCACACTGATTTGCTAATTTCTTACTTGATATATCAATATCCATTTTTCATCTTTGTTTGAAATCAGAATCAGTTTGGAAGCTTGTATTGATACTACTCTGTTTCGCCTTCTGTCTTTGTAATTTGGTTAGTATCTCTTTTACATTTTGATTTGCTTATATCTTACTGGATGTGCTTAGAGTATGTATACGCATGGCCAATCTATTGTGACTTGATAAATCAAACTGAAAATTGCATACTAGTTGAGTCCTTGTATTTAACTTGGGTCTTGGATATATGATAGTTGAACTCTATTATTTGTATGTATTAGACCTCGGATTATCTGTGCTGTCAATTTAAGGTTGAATCTGAATTTCTTTAGAATTTGACTAGTCAGTTTACTTGTCTTTAATATGTCAGACCTTGTTTAGTTTAGAGCCTTGTGAATATACTAAGTTGTGCATATAATCTGAGGCTTGACACTTTGAGTTGAGTTCCAGTTCTGTATCAGTCAAGCATAGGCTCTTAGCTCAAAAGAATCTGTGTAAGTTAGTTTGTAGTTGTAAGTGTAATAATACAATGTTTAGTAGTTTTACTCATTTTTTTAATAGGCTTTCTTCATTTTGGTAGTTTTCCATTGCCTTTCTGGCAGTTTTCTTCAATTCTCGAAAAGATTCTCCATTTTACATATCTGAGTTATGGATATCCGTATCCGGATCATGTATTCAACATTTAAAAAATTGCAAATTCACACTAGGCATGTTTCCGAAGTATCTAGGGTGTATCCGTGCCTGTTATCAAACAGAATTACAGAAGTATCCGTGATTCAACTCTACATTTCAGTTTTTTCAGTAAATCTTGAGCCTTCATAATCTTCACGTCGCTTGACTAAACAAATTAAAAATATAGCTTGAGCAAGAAATAATATGCCTGAAATAACAAGACTCAACACGTTGGATATTGGGGAGCAAGAAAATCCACATAGCCGACCTACTCTTCTATAATACCCGTGATGTTCCATAGGGATTTTTGATAGTGCATAATATCTCCATACTTTTACTCTTTTAACTGGGCATCTATGCCCCCCCTCAAATCAAGAATTTACAGGGACCTTGCTAACTGATATTTGTTGTGTTTATCTCTGTTCAGTTACTTAATAGCTTCCATGGGTCTTCAACTATTGTGGAGTTTTGGGCTAGCATGCTTTGATATCCATGCCTTGAGATTACGAAGAGACTTGCACAATCATGTTTTTGTTAGCCTTTTCGTCGTCGGTGACCGGGTAATTCAACATTCTTTGCCACATCATTTACTTATTTATTTTCATATTTACAGTTTCTATTATATATGCTGTGTGGGCACATATACAATTTTCTTCTATGATGCAACAACTCATTTGAACGAATAGAAAGAAACCCCCTTTATTTTAAGTCTAAAATTTTACCTCCAGAAGTTTTCCAATCATCTAGTCAACATGACACACAAAGTCACATAAAAGACATACAAAGTCAACAAGGAGGCTCAAAGCTAGAAACTAGTGTGTTGTTATAGCATGAAAATGTCCACATACCGATATTGCTACTTATGGTATTTTTTGCGGTCGGTAATGGCGAGGTTACGGCTACGTTGTCACTAGCGGCTGCCCGCTCGAATTTCGGGGTAATAGTACTTATATACTTCGAGTTGCATACGCATCATGCTTAACTCATCGTTTCCTACTAGTCAATTTGAGTGACGATGCCATGAATTGAACTTACCTACGTGGCACCTCTTTAGTGGCTCAACATTAAGTGTAGAGAGTGAAAGGGTGTCGGATGTCCCAGCAGCCGGACTAGAGTAGCTTGACTAATCATCCCATCCTCTCTAGGTCGACCAATGCTTAGGACCGACCTCCGATAAGTATGGAATGAATCTTGAGTCATAAAGGCTCCAATATTTATCACTTAATACGAATATTTGAATATCACAGTTATCTCCTAATATCAATGAGATCAACTAATCATAATCTTTTTCCTTAGGGAACACGTCAACCAGTATCCACCGTGGACACGCCACATACCATCTCTAGGGCATAAGCCTCTCTATATAAACGGTCCCTAAGGATCTACGAAGACTTGATTCCGATCTCTGCATTGGATACGTAGGCAGCTTGATCACCATCAAGTGCAGTCTAAAACATCCCAAATCACCCCCTCATCTCTTCGTCAGTTCAGTGTTCTTAGAGCTTTGATAGGTTATTACAAGAGGAATAACCCTAGATTTCATATAGACAATTTTTGGAATCGTCAACAGGTGCTAGAAGGAGGGTCTCTTTATTTGATAATCTCAGGAAAAGCTCCAGAATTAACATGGTGACCACACGACAACAAGCTGCCAACGACAGCAACGCCAACAATGCGACATAATCAGATGCAAAACAACCAGAACCAGCAACACGATGAAGTTTCCCTCGACACAACCCATCAGGCGTTGATAGATCAACTCACGGCCTTAGATGACGCAACAAAGAAGGCTGTTCTCAATGCCTTCTTGAAGAAGAGGACGAGGAAGATGAAGACCTGGAAGGTCCAGAGGAAGAGGATCACCTTGAGGAAAATTCACATGATCAGGATCAGCAGGACGAAGATTCATCTAGGGAGTACTCTTAGGACTAGGAGCTGGAGGAGGAATATGCCCCTAATGATGGGTCATGGCAGGAAACGCCTTCTCCACCAAGGCATAGAGGCAACATAAAAGACGATTGATCATCCTCATCGAATATGAGAAAGCAGCTAGTCGTGCCCCAGGCGATGGAGGCGGCCCGCGCCGAGCTAGATGCTATATCCGGAAGGAGATTTGCACTCCTGGCTCTCGAGTCCCCTTTTTCTGAGCAGATTGACTGCCATCCTCGGCCGGCGAGGTTCAAGATCCTGAAATTGGAACCCTATGATGGAACCAAAGACCCCCAGGATCACCTGTTCCAGTATCTTACACACATGAATCTCGACTGTTGTCACGGATTTATCTAACACAAAACAAACAAGTAATAATCCGGTTAAACTCAAGTATAAGGATCGTAGTAATAGTGGTTAATACCGGGTCGATCTTACGGGGAACTAAACGATTGTGATTTCTAGTTTTTGTTTAACCTAAACTATGTCACGAAACAAATCTAAACAGCGAATAAAACAGAAAATAAAACTAGACAGAGGATATGCTCCACCAAAGCTAGGAAGAATACGGGTTGCGAACCTATTTAAGCTAAACGAATCTAAGATGCAAATAAAAGTAAACTAACTAAACAAATTCAAGTTTTAAGGATTTAAATCAAGTTTATAACGAACAAACGAGGATTGATCCACCTATCCAACAAGCATTGATTTCCTATCTCGATTATGTTGTGGTTTTTATCTAGGTTGTGATTCACCTTATCTAAACATGAACCCTAATTCCTTAGAAAGTTCATCTATTAATCTATTATCTTCCGATGTAAAATTAATGCGTTTTCTAACCAAAGGTGTAACTTTATGTTTATAACCTAGCAATTAAACCTATTAACTTCCGTTATGATAGATTCAAATTACTACTCTTATTCATGGTGATCTAAGGTTTATTAAGACTTCCATCAACAATAAACAATCACACATGCATATCTTCCGATGTAAAAGCAATTAAACGTAATAAACATGAATAAGAAACAACCTTTAAATAAAAACTCACAGTACAACCGAAGAAAACGAAATCAACAATCGTTGGATGGCTTCACAATACTCGTTTGATGAAGCTTTCAGCCTCTAAACATCCTCAGCAACTCGAATTTGCAGAAATAGTACATAAAAAGTAACTAGTTTAATCTAGATCTAAAGTGCATAAAAACTGGAATAAAAGAAGAAAAACGCAGCCTAAAGCCGCCCCTAGGTTTAGGGTTTTGAATAATGAGTGTATGGTATGTTTTGGGTTGAGAAACAGCCGCTTATTTATAGATTTTAAAGTCGGTTTCAGCAAGTCGGCTACCGGACGCCCGTCTGGTTCCTTGAACGCCCGTCCACTCTTCAATAGAACTTCAAATCGGGCCGAGTCATGACCAGACGCTCGTTCACCCAGCGTCCACTTCAGCGTCCAAACATCCTGAATCAACTTTCCTCAACCGGACGCTCGTTCAGTCTCATCAGACGCCCGTCCACTGGACGGGACCTGGACGCCAGTTCAATATGATTGAATTTCAATTTCTTGATCTCTATCTCTTTTCTTCTTGTCAATTCCTTCATTATCTCTTTCATCATCAAATATTTCGACTCTTATCTCTTTTTGATCATCATTTGAGCATCAAGCACGCACCTATAACACATAAAAACATCACAAAATGTAATAATGCCCAAATAATCATAAAACCACAATTAAAACACATAAATCAACCTATTTTGCGATTAACTCATCTAAAATATCATTTACTCAATATTTCCATTAAACACACGTTTCTTATGCAAATTAATACAAATATGGGGGAAATTATCATAAAACATAGCGTTATAAATCGTATAAATTCACCCTTAACAACTCCCCCACACTTAGCTTTTGCTCGTCCCGAGCAAAACAAAACAAGATAAAGGCTCGAGAAAAGAACAGACATCTAAACATATATAACACATATCCAATAAATCAGAAGTTCACCATTGTGTGTGTGCAAAGCCATAGAAAACTTCCACTAAATCCAAACTTGAGAAACTCAAAGCAAAACTAGCTAATACCCCCTCGTAGACTAGCAATAAGTGATACTCATAAGATGTACCCTACAAACGTGAAATATCCCGAAAAGAATGATCGAATATATCTAGGGCCTTTCTGAAATACTCAGAGGATAATCCCTACAGCATATCTATCAGTTTCTACTGGGGATAAGATAGACGATAACTTAGTCTTATATACATTTCATAACACTTCTTATTGCAAGTTGATTTAACTTTTTTCACATTTAAACGCACATCAGAATGAGCTCTTGCCCTGTCATAGCAGAATAGGATATTCGAGATATACCCTACCTTACTCCAATCATAAGGCAGCTTCTTCTGACTGTCGTGAGCTTTTAGTCATCATAGTGGTATAGGACATACGTGGTATACCCTATCGCACTCAAATCATCGACTAGCTTTCGACACACCCAATTACTTCAACTTTACTTTTCAACTTTTTCATTTGACATTAAGTTACGTGTTACTTATCACATTCAAACCTTAGATATTCACAGTATATCATACTTCGGATCTAAATACAAACTATCATAAATCTCGAGATACATACGTAGCACTAAGCACATGACTTATAAGAAAATCAGAAATCACTAATCCAAAAGGGGTATAACTTTATAAATTAGCTCATCATTCACTATGGCTCGTGAAAAATAGATCTCAGGTGAAACAACTAACTTATCAAACATATGATATATAGCTTCAATGACTATAAAAATAACGAACATTGAATATGCATTTGCTCACTCGGGACAAAACAAAAACAAAAATGTCGGAAAATTTTGAAAATTCTAGCTCATTTTGCATAGAAACACATTGATATAAGCAAATGTGTAGATACACGTCATTCATTCCCCTCCCCCACACTTAAAGATCAACATGTCCTCATGTTGTGCAGAAGAAAAGAAAAGATAAAAGACTTAGCTGATTTCAAGCGTCACTCGAATGTCGGTCAGGCCGGAGCCTACATAGGGACACTTAGAACTCGTAACCAGACAACGTAGCTCGACAAAATCGTGAAAAATATACCTGCACGACTTGACAAACACGGAAACATCTCGGGGAAAACGGGGAATTATACCAAAATGAAAAAAAAGATATCAAAAATGAGGAGAAATCAAAAGGTAAAGCATCCAATACATCCAAAAAGTATAAACACAGCAGAAATGAAAGTACGGGTGCCTTATGGCTTACATGATCCATCGAAAATAAATAGTAGCAATATCAAAATTACAACGAACCATATAAGTAAAAAAATATCAATACAAAACAACCAACGTAAAAATAGACAAATGAGATCAAGGTTGGCTCGGTGCCGCAGAATCACCAGCTGGAGGATCAGAGGAGGGTCCAGAAGGTGGTGCCGTAGCCCTAGCTGCCGAGTCGTCGCTCCTCATCGAAGATGACTCGAGTCGTGTAGAACATCCGCAATGACCTGCTCAATCTCATCGGCAAAGAGATAATCAACGGAGCTCGGATTGAAGGTTCTTTCGTCCCTCGGCTGCCGGCCCTCACAGATACATTGAAGAATCGACAAAATGTTGTTCTGCGTATCCCGAATATCACCCAGCCATTCCCGGAAACTATTTGCCATGCTTAACCGCATCCTGACAGCGGGAGATAAAGTAGGAAGGGAGGAGGCTCGAGGCGGTGCTGATGAAGAACCAGGCTCCTGAGGTGCTTCCGGCTCAGAACGTCCCGAGGACTTACTCTTTTCTCGCTGTAAAGGCCTAGGGTTCTTCGGCTTATGATCGGCCCCAAACTCAGGCACACCGGCATCGAGACACAAGCGTGGATCGGGTGAGGGACGATCAAGCTCCGCGTGTAAACCTTACGGTTAATAGAGATCTCGTCATATAAAGCTTGTCCCACATCCACATTCAAGCCAAACGTCAACGCATACAACATGCCTAGGTCACCAATATGAAAATGTGTCAAGTTGTTCTTAGGCAACAACCGACTCGAATAAATCGACACTTTGGACCTTCCGGTCCTCCGTCCAGGTCGTGGTAACCAACTCCTTCCGGTCTCCTCCCGGTCTCAATGTCCAGGCCACATCCAGACAAACTCTCAATCTCAACTCCTCCAAAGGATCCTGTCCCAAACTCTGCCTATGCACAATCTCCTCATTATAATCCCTTCCCTCAAAGGCCGCCAAGTTGTATTTCTGATTAATCACTTCCGGTGTAAATGGAACTTCCACCCCTCGAACCACGACTACCTTTGTCCCCAAGTCGGTTTCCGAACGTTTGCATAAAATTCCCTAACTAGGGAGCTATTCACCGGGGTAGTCGGGATTGTCATCAAGGCTTCCCATTTCCTATCCTTAAGCAACTTAACGAACCCCGGATCGACCTTCGCCTCCAAAATAGCCCTCTCAACCAACATGTTCCTCGAGAAGTAATATTTAGTATAAACCTCATGGGCCCTAGGGTTCACGAATCTACGAGGCAATGGCATGGGAGCGACGGTTTTAGATTTCTTCCTAGGTTGGGCAGCCCTAGGTACAACCGGATCCTCCTCCCGGGTAGCTTCTACAGTTTCCTCAGCCCTAGATGATCCTCCACCTCTCTGACCCCGAGGCATCCGTACCAATGGAACATCATCATCCGTCTCAGAGTCCGAGGTTGGCTCATCTCTTCAAGTTGCCCTAGTTTGGGTGGCTCTAGGGGGTTGTTCCCGAATGCTCACACAACGGTTAGGATCAACTAAGGTTGGGTCAATCTCTTTGCGCTTCTTCCCCGCCTCCCGGGCCACTTCCTTACCATGCCTCTTCACGACTGTCTTCTTATGAACCATTTCCAAACCTAGTCTAAACCAAACAATCCCAATTTGCACAAAAGATACCCGTTTAACATCCAAAGCGGGATTTCAAAACAACCAAACCACAACCACCACCATAACCATCACCAAACAACCCATTCATCACCCATCACAACACCACATCACCAAAACAGAGCAGAAAGAAACACAAAACCAGAGAAAAAAACAAATTATGATGATATTCAAGTGAACGAGCCGACCCAAAGATCGAACTCGCAAAAACGTGAATAAAAACTAGAAAAGGTGTTACTAACTTACCAAGCAAGGTGAGTAGATGTTGATCGAGGTGAAAATCAGTCCAAACAACACAAAAATGACATCCAAAATCGAATTTTTCTTCCAAAAAGTCGGACTTCAATGGGGTCTGATTCTCCAAAAATATCGTGTGTTGGGGAATTTGGTTATGAAAATCAAAGAGTGGGGATCAAGAGCGTCCTGTAGCACTTTGAATCGCTCAAAATGGTTTTGAATCGAGGATTTTAGGGCAAAAGGAGGGAGAGAAACCGTTTTTTTCGCGTTTGAATATCTGAAAAAATGAATGTTCATCGAAGTAGGGGTATATATAGACAGAGGTTGGACGTTCGTCCAACTCAGCGGACGGGCGTCCACTGGGAAATCAGATGAACTGGACGGGCGTTCAGTTTAGTAGACGCTCGTCCAAGAGTTTAAATTACATACAGGATTGGAGGGAAGAAATCAGACGGGCGTCCAGGCTTAGTGGACGCTCGTCCAAGAGTTGGTCAAGGCGGACGGGCGTCCAGACTGCTGGACGGGCGTCCAAGCAGGAAAAGTGCAAAAATTATAAAATTTCCATACAACTCAAATTCAAAAGTGCACTTTCTTATTAAACTTAAATACAACTTCAAAAATACAAATTCAAATCAAACAGAGTACATAAAAGTACGAGAAAATAAATAAAAACAAATAGAAAACAGTGGGTTGCCTCCCACCAAGCGCTTTTGTTTTACGTCGTTTGCTCGACGAAACAACTTAAGAACGCTAGTCATCGTAAATGGCCGACCAATCTATAACTCGGATAAGACGGCGGAGCATGTCAATCGCCGGAGGGAAATCATATTCATCTTGCAAACCCCAATCCTCACCAGCTACACCAACACCTCGAAAATGTTCAGCTTGCAGCACTAGCGCTAAATCTGTCAGCATCGGATCATTCAGGATTGTGTAAGGACGGCCTAGAGCTGCCTGTAACTCCTCAGTAGTAAAGTCTCCACCTCCCGAACAGCGGGGAACGATAAGAACATAGGTGACAGTCTTGACGCGGGTACTAATGTCAAAGTCTACGTGCAAAACGATGGTGCCCCCCGGTCCGTCATCTACAGTGATAAGTGGGATCTTCCTAAGGAAAGGTAACTCCTCTGGCTGAACACCGAAATCCATATCTAGAAAGACAACTAACTGACAGATAAAAACAAAACTTAATAAGGCTCAAACTTAATAAACTAAACTTAAATACTAAAAGCATAAAACAAGGATAACTAAAAGAATGATATCTAGGTTGCCCCCTAGTGGCGCTTTTGGTTAATGTCGTTAGCTCGACACCGTTTAAAGCTCAGCCTGGATCAGGCCATTTGACTTTTCTGCCAGCCACTACCTCGTGTAAGCTCTGATCATTAGTGTGGCTGTAGAAACAGCATCTCACACATGGGGTGAAATCTTTAATAGCTTTCCAAATACGCTTGAACTTCCCCATGGTTGACTTCTTCCTCTTCTGATTCTTCTGATGACTTTTCAGTTGGCGCTCCTTCCAATACTCTTCCATATCCCAACTACCAGCTAGAACCTCTTCAGATTGACATTTACCGTCATCCTCTGAAAATAGGTCGGGTGAAAACACGTCAAATTCATCGACTTGCGTAGCACCACACCCGAGGATATCGAGGCAACGAACAGTCAAAGGCGTTTCTTTAGGTTCACCTATGTAGTGCTTGCACCTCTGACCGTTCACTCGAAACGGTTTACCGCTATAACCGTGAAGTTCTAGAACGCCTCCAGGAATGATTTGGAGAATCTCGAAGGGGCCGGACCAACGTGTCCTCAACTTCCCAGGAAACAAATATAGCCTGGAATTGTATAGAAGAACTTGTTCTCCGACTTGAAATTCTCTTTTCTTAATTTTGGCGTCATGGAGGAGTTTCATCTTATCTTTGCTAATCCTGGCGCTTTCGTAGGCCTGGAGTCTGAATTCGTCCAACTCATGCAACTGTTGCAGTCGATGCTTACAACAAGATTGGGAATCAAAGTTCAGAAACTTTGTAGCCCAATAAGCTCTATGCTCTAACTTGACTGGCAGATGACATGGCTTACCATAAACCATTTGATATGGAGATGTACCCATAGGAGTCTTATAGGCAGTTCTGTAAGCCCCCCAAAGTACATCATCCAACTTCAAACTCCAGTCTTTTTTATGACTATTCACCGTCTTCTCCAGGATTTTCTTGATGCTTTGGTTGCTCCTTTCAACCTGACCACTAGTCATCGGATGATATGGTGTGCCTGTCTTATGACGGACACCATACTTTTCAAGAACTTTCTCTAGGGGTCGGTTGCAGAAATGCGTCCCTTCATCACTGATCAAGGCGCGTGGACATCCAAACCTCACGAAGATATTATTCTTTAGAAATTTCATGACCGTTTTATGATCATTGTGAGGAGTGGCTTGAGCCTCCACCCATTTAGACACGTAGTCTACGCGAGACTAAGATGTATTTATTCTTGCAAGATGATGGAAATGGTCCCATGAAATCGATACCCCATACATCAAAGTCCTCGCATTCTAGGATGGGATTCAAAGGCATGTCAAAACGCCTTGTCAGAGTACCGGTTCTTTGGCACCTATCACAAGCTTTACAGAAAGCTTCTGTGTCCTTAAAGATCGTAGGCCAATAGAAACCGGATTGGAAGATCTTAGCAACGGTTTTCCACGGACCAAAGTGACCTCCAGTGGGTCCACTGTGGCATTGCTCAATGATATCACGTTGCTCAGATTCCGGAACACATCTCCTAAGCAAACCATCTTTACGGATCCTAAAAAGATAAGGTTCATCCCAAACGAAGTATTTCAAATCAGAGAAGAACTTTTTCTTCTCCTGATAAGACATTTCTGGATCGAGATAACGGGCATGAAGGTAATTTACAATGGAAGAATACCACAGAACATCAGGAGGACAACCGTCGATAAGCATAATGTTCTCTAGAGGAAAGTAAAGATCTATATCATCTGGAGCATCCTTCTCCTCACTTAGCATTCTAGAAACGTGATCAGCCACTACGTTTTCACTGCCCTTTTTGTCCTTTATCTGAACGTCAAACTCTTGTAGGGTCAATATCCAACGTAGTAGGCGCGGTTTGGCCTTTTTCTTCGTCATCAGATACCGCAAAGCAGCGTGATCAGTCCACACAATCACTTGAGCTCCTAACAAGTAACTACGAAACTTGTCCATAGCAAAGACTACGGCCAAAAGTTCCTTTTCAGTAGTGGTATAGTTAACTTGAGAGGGGTTCAATGTGTGACTGGCGTAATAGATAGGCTGGAACTTCCCCTTGATCTTTTGTCCTAGAACAGCACCAACATCATAGTTTGATGCGTCGCACATAAGCTCAAAATGTAGGTTCCAGTCGGGCGATATAAGAATTGCAGCAGATATTCAACGATCCTTAAGCTCCTCAAACGCTTGCTTGCAGCTCTCATCAAAATTAAACTCAACGTCTTCCTTTAGTAAAGTGGACAGGGGCTTGGCTATCTTGGAGAAGTCCTGAATGAATCTTCTGTAGAAACCGACATGTCCAAGAAAACCTCTAACTTCACGCACATTCTTAGGATAGCTCATCTTCTCGATAGCTTCCACTTTTGCCCTGTCAACTTCTATACCCTTGGCGGAGATTTTGTGGCCAAGAACTATTCCTTCATCAACCATGAAATGGCATTTTTCCCAATTAAGTACTAAGTTCTTTTCCACACATCTGGATAACACTTGATCAAGATTGTCAAGGCAATCATCAAAAGACTGACCAAAGACCGAAAAATCGTCCATAAAAATCTCCATACACTTTTCTACAAGCCCGTCAAAGATAGCTAACATACATCGCTGAAATGTAGCCGGGGCATTGCAGAGACCAAATGGCATTCGCCTGTAAGCGAATGTACCATAAGGGCAGGTGAAGGTGGTCTTTTCTTGGTCAGCTGGATCAATGGGTATCTGGAAGTATCCTGAATATCCATCTAGGAAGCAATAGAATGCGTGTCCCGCCAGACGCTCAAGCATCTGGTCAATGAATGGAAGGGGAAAGTGATCTTTCATGGTTACCTCATTGAGCTTCCGATAATCGATGCAGACTCTGTAACCAGAGACAAGTCTCAATGCAATTTCCTCTCCCTTCTCATTCTTCTCAATTGTAATTCCACCTTTCTTGGGAACTACTTGAGTCGGGGAAACCCATTCACTATCCGCGATGGCATAAATGATTCCCATGTCCAGAAGTTTGATGATTTCCTTTTTAACGACTTCTTGCATATGAGGGTTGAGCCTCCTCTGGGGATGTCGTACACATTTGACACCCTCATTCGTCTTGAACTTATGCATACAGATGTCTGGAGATATCCCTCTGATATCTCCTACTTGCCAACCAAAAGCTTTTTCATTCTTCTTCAAGACGTTGATTAATTTCATTTCCTCTAAACGAGACAGCTTGGCAGATATAATCAATGGAAGCTTGTCACCTTCTCTTAAAAACACATACTTAAGATGTTTAGGCAACGGCTTCAACACCAAATGCGGGGGGTCTTCTAAACTCGACTTGAGATATCCACTTTTCAACTCAATATCACTGAGTTTACTCTGTGGTCCCACTGCCAAAGCTTCTCCTTCCAACAATTCTTCCTTAAAATCAGCTGCTAATTGGTCTAGATTTACCACACCATGAGTATTTAGATTATCAACCAATCGCTCGTATTCCGCTTCTACAGCCATGACTTGCTTATCCATATAATCGGTGAAATCATCCGTCATATAATCAATGGAAAAGCTGGTTGGAGGGCCAGAGGGTACTTGAATGGACTTTAAGACATTGTAACTAACCTCTTGATCACCAACTCGGATATTCACTTGCCCACCATCGCAATCGATGAGGGCTCTAGCTGTAGATAAGAAAGGTCTTCCAAGAATCAAGGGGACGTTTTCATCTTTCTCCATATCTAAGACATACCAATCGACTGGAAAGGTAAATCTATCAATCTGTACCAAAACGTCTTTCAGGATCCCTGAAGCTTTCTTAGAAGATCTATCAGCGAATTGTAAACTCATAGTAGTGGGTTCTAGAAGGCTTTGTAAACCGAGCTGTTTGCATACAGACATTGGCATAAGGCTTATAGAGGCACCTAGATCACACAAAGAATTAGGGAAGACCAGACCTCCCATTAATACTGTAAGTACGAACTTGCCAGGGTCACCTCTTTTAATTGGTAAGTCTTCATAATTAATCATGGAGCAATCCTCACCAATTTGCCTTTCCATGCCTGCTAACTTCTTTTTCGAAGACACAACATCCTTGATGAATTTTGTATACTTAGGCATCTTCACCAAGACATCCGATAGTGGAAGATTTACCTGAGTATTTTTCAAAAGGTTCAGCACCTTCTCGTACTTTTTGTCCTCACTCAAGGGGATGTTGCTCTTTCTCGGTGGAAATGGAAGCTTCTTAAGGTCACTCTCATAAAAGACTTTCTTTGAGGATGCACTTACAGCTTTATCTTCCAGATCCTTCCATCGAACATCTTTTTCAGATTTTCTTATAGTCAGGGGATCAGCCTCCTGACTTTCGCTTGCTTTTTCAGTCCTCAAGGGATCAGCCACTTGAGGATCACCAACTTCTTCACCTCTCAGGGGATCAGCCACCTGAGTTTTCTCTTGCAGTTGAGGGGAGTGTAGGTGCTCGGCTTCCCCTCTGCCTTATCAATGGCGGGGAGGGGCTAGTGGTTTCCACGATGGGAAGGACCACTAACTTGAGTACCGCTTCTCGGATTCATTGCACCGGCCTCCTCTTTACCGTATTGAATTGATGGCACGAGGTCGGTACATGGGCCTTTGTTCAAGTCGGCTGAGCAACTTGACCACCCTTTGGATTCTTCTCGGTGGCGGGGCGGCACCGCCCACGGGGGTCTAGAAGCTAAGCTGTTCGGCCCGGTTGCCCAATTTGTCTCTCAAGATTCTTCATTGATCTACTTTGCTCCTCCAACTTAGCTTCAAGGTTGTTAGATTGGGAGGAGCTTTGAGAGTTTTGGAAATTTGAAGAATAGGTAAAATTTGGGCCGACTTTGAAATTGAGAGTTTGAATTGGAAGGCCAATTCGATTGAATTTTTGCGTAGGATTGGAAAAATTCGAGTTTTGGTTACGATTAAACCCGGGGTTTCTATTGAAATTTCGATTCGAATTAAAATTTGAATTAGGATTGAAATTTGAAGATGGATTAAACCCTTGGTTTTGAAAATTGTTTCGCCGAAAGCGATTGAACCTTGGATTGTTCGGCCATAGAATGCATTCACTTCCGCATTCTGTCAGTTCATAGGACAGAATTTAGAAGTATGCCCCACCTCGTCACAATTCTGACATGTGACTTGATTGTACTGTCCATAATCATGAACAACATTCACTTGATAAGGTGCAGGGGGAATAAATTGACACTGGCCATTCATATGGCCAGTCTGACAGCAATTTTCACAGTACAGAACCTGAGGGTTCTGTGGAAAAGAAGAAGTTTGATTTATCGGGTTTGGAACTTGAGATGTTGCCATCTGCTTCTGCAGCATGGCAATCAAACTTTGCAAATTGACTTCCTCAACCTTAGGAGGAAGAGGTGCTTGAATTGCTTGATAAGAGGGGGCGTAGTTGTACTTTGCAATGTCCTCAAACAATGCCCATCCCTCTTCAGGTGTTTTCTTCAGAAATGCCCCACCAGAAGAACTATTGACCATGCCCTTGGTGAGCTCGGTCAATCCACTGAAGAATGTATTGACTTGCCTTTCCAGTGGCAAGCCATGGTGGGGACACTTTCTAAGAAGAGACTTGAATCTCTTCCAACATTCGAAGAAAGATTCATTCTCTTTCTGATAGAAAGTGAATATTTCGTTTAAGCACTGGGCCATCTTTGAAGGTGGAAAATATTGACTCAAGAACTCCTTTTCGAGTTACGCCGGGTGGTGATAGATTCGAAGGGAGAGAGGTGTACCACTCTTTAGCCTCTCCTTTCAAAGAAAATGAAAATAGTTTAAGCTTGATCGCATCCTCACTTACTCCTTGGATGCGTGTAGTACCGCATATCTCTAAGAACGTATGTAAGTGGGTATGCGGATTCTCTGATTGATAGCCATGAAAAATTGATGCATGCTGCATCATCTGGATAAGTCCTGGCTTTAGCTCAAAGGTTTGTGCGGTAATGGCTGGAATAACAATAGCCGGGTTGACTTTGACTTCGCCTGGCATGGCGTAGTCTGCCAACGTACGTCTATTATTAGCGGCCATTATCACAAAATCAGTGATTTCCTTTGCTAATTGATCTTCAAGATCTTGCTCGGCTCTGTCTGCCAGAACCGCAGAACGGAAAATCCGCCTGTTTGGCCGGACTACGGTTCGCTCGGGGTCAGGGGTGTATAATAACGGTCCCTTTCGACTCCGAGTTTGCATAAACCGGACCAAAAACAAGTAAAAAGAAGCCTAAAAACTAAGAAATTAAAAGCCTAACCTGAAAATTAAAAGCCTAAAGAAAAGAAAAGAAAAGAAAAGAAAGGAAACAAGATTATTAAGGAAAAGATAAAACAGACGGGCGTCCAAAGGCTTGGACGGGCGTCTGCTCAACTTTTGGACTGGACAGACGTTCGGTTTTCCCAAACGCTCGTCTGGTCTTCAGAAAACTTGAACGGGCGTCCAAATTGTATGGACGCTCGTCTAAGTGAAAGAAAACAGAACAGTGTTGGAAATTTTCCAGCGGACGGGCGTCCAATATCCCAGACGCCCGTTTGGTAGCGGGAAAATTAGAACAGAAGCAGGAAATTTGCAGAAAAATTACAGAAAAGAAAGGGAACAAAAGAATAGAAACAGAAACAGAGAGAAGAGATAGAGGGGGGGACTAATCACAAGAGAACCTTAAATCCTAAGCTAAAACCCTAATTAACTAATCACCTAAACGTTTATCAACTAAAACAGGAAATTAAAACGGAATAAAAACAGGAAAAACAAAAACAAACAGAAAACGATAAACAAAAACTAGACAACCGTCCGGTTCCGCGGCAACGGCGTCAAAAACTTGTCACGGATTTATCTAACACAAAACAAACAAATAATAATCCGGTTAACCTCAAGTATAAGGATCGTAGTAATAGTGGTTAATGCCGGGTCGATCTTACGGGGAACTAAACGATTGTGATTTCTAGTTTTTGTTTAACCTAAACTATGTCACGAAACAAATCTAAACAGCGAATAAAACAGATCAAAACAGAAAATAAAACTAGATAGAGGATATGCTCCAAAGCTAGGAAGAATACGGGTTGCGAACCTATTTAAGCTAAACGAATCTAAGATGCAAATAAAAGTAAACTAACTAAACAAATTCAAGTTCTAAGGATTTAAATCAAGTTTATAACGAACAAACGAGGATTGATCCACCTATCCAACAAGCATTGATTTCCTATCTCGATTATGTTGTGGTTTTTATCTAGGTTGTGATTCACCTTATCTAAACATGAACACTAATTCCTTAGAAAGTTCATCTATTAATCTATTATCTTCCGATGTAAGATTAATGCGTTTTCTAACCAAAGGTGTAACTTTATGTTTATAACCTAGCAATTAAACCTATTAACTTCCGTTATGATAGATTCAAATTACTACTCTTATTCATGGTGATCTAAGGTTTATTAAGACTTCCATCAACAATAAACAATCACACATGCATATCTTCCGATGTAAAAGCAATTAAACGTAATAAACATGAATAAGAAACAACCTTTAAATAAAAACTCACAGTACAACCGAAGAAAACGAAATCAACAATCGTTGGATGGCTTCACAATACTCGTTTGATGAAGCTTCACCTCTAAACATCCTCGGCAACTCGAATTTGCGAAATAGTACATAAAAAGTAACTAGTTTAATCTAGATCTAAAGTGCATAAAAGCGGAATAAAAGAAGAAAAACGCAGCCTAAAGCCGCCCCTAGGTTTAGGGTTTTGAATAATGAGTGTATGGTATGTTTTGGGTTGAGAAACGACCGCTTATTTATAGATTTTAAAGTCGGTTTCAAAGCAAGTCGGCTACCGGACGCCCGTACGGTTCCTTGAACGCCCGTCCACTCTTCAATAGAACTTCAAATCGGGCCGAGTCATGACCAGACGCTCGTTCACCCAGCGTCCACTTCAGCGTCCAAACATCCTGAATCAACTTTCCTCAACCGGACGCTCGTTCAGTCTCATCAGACGCCCGTCCACTGGACAGGACCTGGACGCCAGTTCAATATGATTGAATTTCGATTTCTTGATCTCTATCTCTTTTCTTCTTGTCAATTCCTTCATTATCTCTTTCATCATCAAATATTTCGACTCTTATCTCCTTTTGATCATCATTTGAGCATCAAGCACGCACCTATAACACATAAAAACATCACAAAATGTAATAATGCCCAAATAATCATAAAACCACAATTAAAACACATAAATCAACCTATTTTGCGATTAACTCATCTAAAATATCATTTACTCAATATTTCCATTAAACACACGTTTCTTATGCAAATTAATACAAATATGGGGGAAATTATCATAAAACATAGTGTTATAAATCGTATAAATTCACCCTTAACAACTGTGCCCCAGAAGAGATGAAGTGCAAGGCGTTCCCAGCACTACTAACCAGCCGAGCTCGAGAATGGTTCAAGAAGATACAGGCCTGAATGATTTACAATTCTGATACCCTAGGAAAGATGTTCCTTAACGCTTTTATCACGGAGAAGCCATTTCAAAAGAATGCTACCCACTTGTTTTCTCTCAAACATTAGCGAGACGAAACCGCGCTACAGTACCTTAAGTGGTTCAGCGAAGAGTCACTCCAAGTACAAGACGCCGATGATCATATTTGGATCGCGTCTTTTGTGGTAGGACTACGTGAAGGGAGGCTATATGCCAAAATGAGTAGCGAGATCCCCGTGTCTATGGAAGATGTGTGGAAATAGCGTCTAAATAATGTCAAGGAGAAGAAACCAACCGACTAAAGCGAGAGTTGGAAAAGTCAGAGTCGAAGAAAGAGAAGCCCGAGGATACTTCTGACAAGAGAAGAAAGTCGTCTGGAGATCGCACGGGAGTATGAGCTATGGGCAGATCCGAAAAGAAATGTGCCTTGCAACCATGAGACTTCCTGACGTTAAATAGGCCTTGCGATCAGGAACTCGTGATCATGAAAAGGAAGGGTCTTGCGTGAACTCCTACGCCTCTGCGAAGCCCCCTGGACAGAAGGGACCAGAGCATGTTTTGCACCTAACACCAAGAAACTTGCCATGATCTGGACAACTGTAGAGATTTCCAAAGAGACATGGATACATCCATTGCCGAGGGAAAGTTGGATGAGGTCATGGAACGACCTCTGTATGGCGAATGTCGGGGACGGCGAGACTACCCGCAGATGAACTACAACCGAGAGCGCAATCGACGGGGAGAGCCCTAGGGAAGAAGAGATCGGTCTCCCAATAGGGATCAACAGATGGACAACCGGCCCATTAACACCATCAACACTATTATGGGAGGCCTTGGCAGTGCATTTGAGGTCGGCAGCCTAAACGCCCGATCAGGAGGCGTACAGGCGAACAGAGAAAGTCAGATCCCCTTTTAGGAAGTAAATTATAGGCCTAGGGACCCACTCCTACTGGTGCCGAACAACGAAGGTCTGGTTACTGAAGTCATGATGAATAAGAATCTGGTGAAGAGTGTTTGCGTCGACACTGGCAGCGCTGTCAACGTCCTGTAGTTTGCAGCTTTTCAGGCAATGAACCTGAAAGAGTCTGAGCTAACTCCTATTTCAGCACCCTTGTTCAGATTTGCTGGTCCTCTTGTTCATCCTAGGGGGATGGTTCAGCTCGCGACAACGTTCGGGAAGGAATCTGTGGGGAGGACTCTTATGGTCAACTACCTCGTGGTTAAGTCATCATCAGCATACAATATAATCCTAGGAAGGCCGGCCTTGATTGATCTTCGGGCTGTAATCTCCCCAGCTCACATCAGTTTAAAGTTTCTGACTGCCCGTGGCTCGGTTGAAATCAAAGGAGATCTAGAGGTCACACGAAGTTGCTACGCGGCCACTATCAAGGACAAAGGATTTTTTTTGGCTTGATCGGTTCGGAAAGTCTTTATCATTTACTGCTTTGTGTAGTCCACTTTTCATTTTTGCACTTTCGTTATGTTTTGTCCATTTTCACTATTAGTCTCGGATATTTCTGCTTCGTTGAATAAATTTTAATTTTCATCAATTATTTCTTTTCCTGGCTTTATAAGTCCGTAAGGACCGGCTAACCAATACACTCCACATATAAACTGTAAACGAGAAGTCAGCACAAGCCTAGCCCTGCTCGTCCATAAACTTCACGTGAGAAGTCAGTCCGACCTGGTCCTGCTCGCCATGCTATTATGCGAGAAGTCAGCACTAGCCTGACCCTACTCATCCATGAACTTCACGTGAGAAGTCAGTCCGACCTAGCCTTGCTCTCCGTGCTTTTTAACGAGAAGTCAGCACTAGCTTGACCCTGCTCATCCATTAACTTCACGTGATAAGTGAGTCCGACTTGGCCCTGCTCGCCGTGCTTTTAAATGAGAAGTCAGCACTAGCCTGGCCCTGATCGTCCATAAACTTCACACGAGAAGTCAGTCCGAACTGGCCCTGCTCGCCGTGCTTTTTAACGAGAATTCAGCACTAGCCTAGCCCTGCTCGCCGTGCTTTTTAACGAGAATTCAGCACTAGCCTAGCCCTGCTCGCCGTGCTTTTTAACGAGAATTCAGCACTAGCCTAGCCCTGCTCGTCCATAAACTTCATGCGAGAAGTCTCCGACCTGGCCCTGCTCCCCATGCTTTTAAACGAGAAGTCAGTAATAGCCTGGCCCTGCTCATCCTCAAAAACTTCACACAAGAAGTCAATCCGACCAGACCTTGCTCAGGAAAACCCGTCTGAACAATCTAAACAAGTATGCCATCAAAAAACATAGAACAATGAATGGCATACTGGGAGCGCACCCCATCAACAATAAACAAACAATGAAAACATCAACAATAAATAAACATTGAAAACATAAACAATAAACAAACCGCAAGTAACTCAAAAACAGAAACAAAACAACTTCTCTATACCAAACAAAAACAAAATCGAAGTACATGGTACAAATTCTTCAAAAATAAACTCCTCTCCTAAACTTTAAGAATCTAGGGTCAGACTCTTCTGGGGCTTGGATGAAGGAGCCGAGCTAGATACAACAGCCGGTTGGACGGCATACTTGGACACAATGTCCACCCCTGCCTTAAAATCCAGCACGCGCTCGGTGTAGACCGCGCCCATTCCTTGCTTGTAGTAAACCTTCTTAGGAAGGTCATCCAGCACAAGGGAAGGGTACTGAATCCTCGCCTCGTCCACTCCCTAGGTATACCCATGGTTGAAGACAGGGATCAACAGCATCTTCAAGGCCTCGACGATGTCCACCAAAGCCTTATACTTCTGAACGGCCTCGGCACACTGAACCGGAATCGTGGCTTCTAGATCGGCCGCTCATGCTTGGAGGTCGGCGACCTCCTTCTTCTTTATATTCTTCTCCTCAGCAAGCTCACTTGCCAAGGATTCAGCTCACCCTCTTGAGCTACGAGTTGCGCCGGCAGGGCCTTCATCTCTGTATCCTTGAGCCGATCAGCCTCCTTGAGCTCCTTTCACGTCTGCCTCAGCTCGGAAATCTTGTTCTTCTGGGCAGCCAAATCCGTATAATCTTTTCCAAGCCTTCTGAAAACTTCTTGACTAATCGTAGCCCCCTGAAGAGATAGATAGAAAGAGTTAGGGCCATCAACAGCTTGACCTTAAAACAAAAGAAACAAGAAAAAATCATTTACCAGCTCCACAGTCTTGCAGCCCATGACAACCAACCCCTCATCGGACATACTAGCGACCCCTTTCTACTCGGAAGTGGCTTCCTTCTGAGCCCTCTCAGAGGCTTGGGACTTGCTTTTCATTGAGGAGCGACCCTCGAGCGAGATCGGCCGCAACTGCCCCATTTTCCCGGTGACCAGATCCTTTCCCGCTGCCTCCTCAAGAAGGCCCTGATCGGCCTGCTCCCGAGGAGGAGCTGATGAAGAAGCACCTGCCATAGCGGCATCCACGGTAGGATCCTCTATGGACACGCCTTGGATAGATGGAGTCGGCTCGGGCTGGTGAACCGCGACTTCACCTTCTGTCCAGCAAGTAGATCTGTGAAATCGGCCACTGCAAGTGTGTTTGTCCCTTAGAAAGGCTAACACAAGTTTAGAGGGGGATGGGGGGTGAATAAACTTGTCACCAAAAGCTCACCCAAAAACTGAATCTTAAACTAGATTTAGTTCAGCTTAAAAACTTGTGAGGAGTTAAGCTAACTTAGCTGAGTATAAGTCAAAACTGACTTTTCCTTAACTGAGTTAAATGGGGGCGGATTAAATAAGTCTTTATAAATATGAGTTATCAATTAAAGTGATGACTCAGTTTCTAGTGTTTGCTAAGTGTATGAACTAGATTTATAAAAGAAAAACTGTAATTCAGTAAATAATGCGTAATGTAAATGAACAAGAATTATAGAGGTTCCAGGTGGTGTAATCCTGTCAGTCCTCTCTTCCCCTGTGATGCGGAGGCCAAATTCACTATGTTCTTGAGGTTTACAGTTACAAGACACAAAGTAAATTCTAGACACTTGATTGTCCTTCACTAATCCCTAGCTTCACAATCTTCCAGCTTCGGTCTTCAACAGGTAGAATTTTTGTTTGAACTAAGCTTGCTACACTGGTCCTTAGAGGGTTGAATTGCCTCTTCACCAGCTCATCACAAACACAGTCTTCCGGACTACAGCTCAACTGTCCTTCACACCTTATTGGTGTTTTACAGTCTAAAACCTTTGATAAAATCAAAGTTGAGACTTGAATCAATAACTATGATTCAATTGTGATTTGAGCTTCTTCTTCTAGATATAAAAGTTATGCACAGCTCGGTATTTCTTCAAATGATTGATTCTGACATTTCTTTGAATGCTTTGAGAATCACTTGAACATATTTCTTGATCCTGCAATAAAGTTCTTAGCATGAATTCTTATGATTTTATTTCCCCCTTACTGTGATCTTTCTTGATTAAATTAATTCTTAGAATTCCGTCCTCTTCTTGTTGTAGAAGAGATCTATTTATAGTGGTTTCTCTAACGGTTAGTTCATTTGAATTTGAATTCTTATAGCCATTAGTGGTCCTGCTTCTTTCCTGTGTGTCAGTGTCAGAAAGGACACTTTTACAGACCAATTAAGTTGCTTGAATTATAACGGTCTGATATCTCTTTAGTTAAAAACTGATTTAACCATGACGTCGTCAGTTCCAGTTTTTAAGAGCATTAACTGAGTTTTTACTCTTCTTCAAAATCTCAGTACTCTATCCTTCATCTGATTATAATTGACTAAATCAGAGTACACTATAAACAATATATCTTCTAAGAGTTCATTGACCTTATGACTCTTAGGTCTTCATACAAGATCCATAAAGTCAATTCAGGTCATCACAATCTTGCCTGAAGTCTAACTTTACAGTCTCGACTTAGTCTTCATAAACTGAGTATGAACCCCAGTTCTTCTATCTTCAATAACTGTGTTTGAACCCTCAGTTCTTCAGCCTTCTAGATAAGCCAACTGAGTTTGTACCCTCAGCGAACTTACCTTCTTTAGTTCTTTCATAGATGAGTCTGATCCCTCAGTTTTAGTTGAAGTACTCTTGATCAGTTTCAGTTTCTCATTTTCTCAGTTCAATAATCCAGTTTCTCATTTTCTCAGTTCTGAACCTAGAACTATTACAGTGCTTGTTTGATTGACTTATACAACTATCAGACTCTATTAAATCCTATACAATGATTTCTAGACATCTCTTTGCTTTTCACTATAACAGCTAGTTATGACACTTCATCAATGGGGTCTAAAAAGAATAACTGAATAAGTGATGAATCATCATCAAAACATAAATTTTATTTCCAACAATTTTCCCCCTTTTTGATGATGTCAATACACTCCTTAAAAGAAATGCAAAAAGGTAAAAACAAAATAAAAACAAAACGAACTGAGAAACTGAGATTTTATTAAAGATAATGAGTTACAACATAGAGTATTAAAATACAATACATGTAAAGAATCTAAGTGCCAACTTCTCTTCCTTTTACTTGACAGCTTCATTGTCATATCTTACAGCGTATTCTCTCATGGCTTCATTTGTTGCTGTGCTTTCAATTCCATGAATACATGCATAGATGTTCGATGAGTTAGACATATTGTGTTAACTAAAAAATTTGCTTTTGAAAATTACAGCAAATACAAACACTATCTGTCTCAGTTTTTCACTTGTGCCAGTTTTCAGCAATTCCAAAATAAACTCAGGTTCAGCTTTCTCAACATTTTCTCTGATTTTCTCTAGAGTGCCATTTCTTTCCTCTCTGCTCAATTTGTGCTAGAAATGCATAATTATCTTTTGCATACTCAGAAAATTTGATAAAGATTGTTCTCTAGATTCTCCTTCTCTTAAGGGCATGTCTTTGAAAATGTTGTAGAGACGAGCATCTAGACCAATCATTTTCTCAGTTGGTTCAGCAAACTTTGCAATAAGTTCCATTTCCTCATCAGTATAATCTCCTCTAGCTTTCTTCAGTTCGACCAGTTTATCATCAATGCTTTCCAGAACTTTTGGCATATCAAGCTCATTGACTTTTAACATATCTAAATTTTCCCCCTTATTGACATCATTCTTATCGATGAAGCTCTTGATGTAAGAGTTGAGATGTTGTTGGTTTGATGCCAATATGGTCTGCGCTACAACTGAGTCTTTCATTCCATTTTCCATCAAGGTCATTCTGTCAACCAAATTTTTAAGAATGCCTTCCCATCTTTCTGTTGTTTCAGCTTTCCTTGAATCGTTTTCAATGGTTGTTTTGAGAATTTCAATCAAGGTGTCGTGACAATTGTCTTTGACAGTATCTAATCTTTTCTCCATGTTAGTCCTTTCATTCTTGCTTTCTTCCAAGGACTTTAACACTTTTCCAAACAAACTGATATCATCCTTCGAATACGAATCAACTCATTGTGGTAAAACTTGATAATATCAACTTGAGTAGGAATGTCTTTCCCGGTTTCGGCTCTTTGTTCCTCAACTTTACTTGTTCCGGCTTTAGTTACTTTTGTTTCTTTGATACGAGTAGGAACAACCTTCTTGAGTTTTTCCTTGTAATCCCTGATTTCCTTCTTTCCTCGATTGTCTTCTTACTTCCTCCAACCTTGACCGATCAACTTTCTCCGATGGTGATAATTCAACATAGAAATTTTATTTCCAACAAAGTGCGAGTATAATGTTAGTCGGAGGAAAGCATAAGTATAACAACAGAATAAATCACAAAGGGAAAAGGTCCTATAGGACTTCCACCCAGTCTTAGTGAATTCCACGTAGGGTTCAGGCCCCACATTCTCTAACCGAGCTGCTGTAATCTGCTTGTCATACAAATTCTTCCATTCGATAGAGTACCCAAACTTCTGGATCTTCTCCACCAACTTGTCCGGTAGTTCCGGACGATCATCCTTATCCAGCTCGTTCATGTTCCAACGACTCAGCTCGGGGTGATCTTCATGGCGTACGTAGAAGAATCTCTCCTTCCACCGTTTGAAACAATCCTTACCTTTGGGGAGTATAGGGACGTCGGATGACCAACCCTACCTTCGAGAAAAATAGTACCGGTAGGGATGATCCTTCACCCGTACACGGTGATAAAGTACCTAAACTTATTCACGGTAAACCATAGGTTTAGCAGCCGGCACCAGATAGCAAACCCAATGATGGCCCTGATACCATTGGAGGATGCCTGGGAAAGCCCTAGCTCGTAATACCGGAGTACAGTGAGGAGAGCCGGGCAAAAAGGCAGCCTCAAACCCACCTCAAAATATTCCCGGTGAACCATATAGAAAACTGCTGTGGGTCCGGAGCAAACAAATGCGGTTCCAAAGGAAACTTCAGGGCAAACCTTTCCTTGTAAACCCCGTACAACTCACAAATTTCGTCTAGGTCCTCTTGACCTATAATCGACCCAACGTCTCTACTATCCGCAATAGCCATCTCTATGAAATCGGACTCAGGGTTCCGGGGAAATAAGGTTTATATCTAAAGACAAAGGAAATCGGGCTACAAAGCTAAATTGCGAGAAGATGAGACACTTACTTGTAAAAATGAGAGGAGAATAGCAAGCAACGAGGAGAGACGGATCTTTTACGTTAATAAACTGGTAAGGCGAAACGATTGATATGAAAGGGTTATAACCCCCCACTCACCTCAAAAAACGGCCCTAGTTAGTATTAGTAGGCAACGACGCCTCGATTCCCGGAATAGCTATAATTGCGTCATAGTTAGCTTTGCCACCTGGCAATTCGAATTCAAAACATACAAGTTAAACATCCGAGTCGAGCCACCACACAGGCAGGTCCGAGCGACTAACCGAGGCTCTACAGGATCTGGGGTGATTTTGACGATGGCAAGAATTGAACTTACTTACATGGCACCTCTTTAGTGGCTCAATATTAAGCGTAGAGCGATAAAGGGTGTCGGATGTCCCAATAGCCGGGCTAGAGTAGCTCGACTACTCATCCCATCCTCTCTAGGTCGACCAATGCTTAGGATCGACCTCCGAGAAGTATGGACATGTCTGAGTTCAATCCCGACTTGTGCAGAGCGGCCAACACCTGTATTCAAACCTACCCATGCCCGACCTTACCAGTCAACCTAAGTCCCTCTCAGACCTGCCATTTTACGCATGCAAGAGTCCGAGTTGACAACAGCTCGGCTATCCTCCCCGACCTCCGTAGGTCGGTCATGACACAAAAGGGTTCAACCAGTCCAGCTCGGGCCATCTAAGTCGGCCAGAGTCAGTCCTTAATCGTTTTTCCCGTGTGCGTAATAAACAGATAATTATGGAGGGAATCCCGAGTCATAAACACTCCAATCGTTATAACTTAATATGAATATTTGAATATCACAATTATATCATAATATCAAGGAGATCAACTAATGATAATCGTTTTCCTTAGGGAACACGTCAACTAGTATCCACCGTGGACACGTCACACACCATCTCTAGGGCATAAGCCCGTCTATATCAATGATCCTTAAGGAACTATGAAGACTTGATTCCAATCCCCCGTATTGGATACGTAGACAGCTTGATCACCATCAAGTGCAGTCTAAAACATCCCAAATCACCCCCTCATCTTTTCGTTAGTTCAGTGTTCAACTTTGATAGGTTATTACAAGAGGAAGAACCCTAGATTTCATACAGACGATTTTTGGAATCGTCATTGAGTTTGTGCTATATTGATCGTTAGTCTTCTAGTTTTCTATTTTGCATTACATTCAATTGTTATTCGATTAGTTGAGTTCTTAACAATTTACATCTACTATGTTTTTAATATCTATTAAGTACCAATTCTGACCTTTTGCTTAGCAGGTCAGTTTGAGAGCTAGATCATGCAAGTTATACCCGGTCTGATTTGTTTATTGAGATGTAAGTGCTTTAATTCTGAAAATCAGAATCTGATACATTGCTTTACTAAATCTAAGTTAACTTTATTTATGTTTCCTTTCTGTTGTCATGTATATGTGTGCAGGATTTTGAAAGGTTTTGATGTTTTTATTAAGAAATGTGTAGAAGGATTGCTATGTATCATTTCCCAAGATGGTTTAATTTTGCTGTCAAGTAGCTTGTTGCCCTTGAACCACGAATGATTGAAGGTGCATAGTGTTTTGATATTAGGAGATCCTACCATTTTGCATTTTCATGTAATTTACTTATCTTCTTGAATATTTCAAAGCAGCTATAACTTAACGTATATATAGGATAGGTCACTGTATATTTTTTTGATAATGATGTTGTTGCAACTTTTTGCAGTGGTGTATTTAATGGTTTTGATATAGTAATATTTCTTCGTAATGGCTGATTCTTATATGGTAATTAATAAGTGGGTTTTCACTTATTAATGACGTTAATCTTTCTTTATTAACATGTAGAAACTAATATTCAACTTTAGTTCTACTGAGAGGAAAATACTATAATAATGAGGAAATTACTCGTCACTAGAAATATTTTAATGCTTGTCTAATCTCGTCATTAAATCCTTGATATCTTTAATGACGAGGAGGGTTCTTGTCATTTAATGCTTTAACTAGAAGGGCAACTATGAGGGGGGCATGCGGGGGATTTCCCGTTATTAAAAGTCTTTAATGACGAGAAAATGACATATAATGATGGGAATTCCTGTCATTAAAACCCATTTTTCTTGTAGTGGGTGAATCTCCATGTTGTAAAGTCTGCTTAGATTCCATAGGTGTATTGAGAGGTTTAGTTCCCATAAATTCATATTCTTCTAGAAGGTTTAGTGTGTATTTTTTTTGAGAAATGGAAATTCCTGCACGAGTTTTAGCAGCCTCAATGCCCAATAAATATCTCAATTTTCCAAGGTCTTTAATAGTGAACTGCTGATACAAAGCATCTTTCACTTACTAAATCAACTGATCATCAGGACTTGTTGCTATTATGTCGTTTACATAAACCAGAAAAGCAATAAAAGACTGTCCTGACCCTTTGGTGAACAAGCTGGGGTCATTCTTCGATTGAACAAAGACTTGTTCTTCTAAAGATTCAGTCAACTTACAATTCCATTGTCTACTGGCTTGTTTCAAACCATATATGGATTTTGTTAATCTGCAATCTTGATTTGGTTTTTCTATTGCAAAACCTGGGGGCAGTTGCATAGACACTTCTTCATGAAAATAACCATATAAGAAGGCTGTGTTGACATCCATCTAATGGAGATTCCAATTATTAGCTTCTGTTGCTGCAAGTAAATCCCTGACAGTGGTAATTTCGACAATATGAGAGAATGTCTCTTGATAATCAGTGCCATATGTTTGAGTATATCTTTTTGCCACCAACCTAGCTTTGTATCTCTCCACTAAACCATCTGTATTGTACTTGATTTTATACACCCATTTGTACCCAATAGGCTTCTTTCCGAGAGGTGAATCAACTATTTCCCACGTATGAGTGGTCTATAAAGCTTCAATATCTTTTTTCATGGATTCTTTCCATTCATCATGCTTGATGGTTTGATTGTAGGTCTTACGTTCTTTAATAGAATCAATAGCATTAACGAATCTAGCATACTCTGCTGAAAGTTTCTCCAGATTTATCACCTCACTCAACAGATGTGGTGTCTGTTGAACTGCATGTGCACCACCTTGGTAAAAGGTTGGTGTCTTCCTCATCCTTGTTGATATATTCTCAATTGAATGGGTGTAGGTGCATGTGCCTGGCTGACTTGAGCATGTCATTCACTGGAACCCTCAACTGCAGTTGATCCTATGTCTGATGGCTCTGTTGACTCATTCAACATATCATCACCTGTGATCCATAACTTGTAATGAGACTGGAATATCATAGAGATATCTAGCCTTGCCTAGAACCTACTGAAACAAAGGAAAATAAGTCTCATGGAATTGAGTATTCCTAGCAACAAAGATTTATTTGTTGGTGATGTCCAAGAGAATAGTACCCTTGGAAGTGTTTGAGTTTACAAGTTAGACACAAGTCCTACACCTGGAATCAAATTTTGTCTTATACTACTGAAGTGTACAAGAAAAGACTAAGAAACCAAAAACTTTGAACACAGAATAATCTGGTTTGGTGCTATAAAGCACCTCACGAGGAGTGTTTTCCTTCAGTAGTGGTGTAGGGGTTGGGTTAATCAATTTTATAGTATGTAAAAGACAAAAACCCCAATACTCAATGGGTAGGTCACTCTAAAATCTCAGACCCCTGGCAACATTCAGCATATGTTGATGTTTCCTTTCAACAATACCATTGTACTCAGGTGTGCTGACACAAGATATTTGATGTATAATCCCCTGTTGATCATAAAAATTTGTGAGCTAAAACTCAGCTCCTTTGTCAGACCTAATCACCTTGATAATTTTATTAAATTGAGTGGAAACAAATTTAACAAAATATTTAACAAGCTTCATATTTGTGCCTTATTAGAAAACCCAATTAAATCTAGAAAAATCATCCACACTGGTCAGAAAATATTCTTGTCCATTCACAGTGTGGTGCCTCAAAGGACCACAAATATCCATATGAACAAGATCAAAAGCATCATTCACATTAGTAGTGCTTAAGGGAAAATGAGGTTTCTTTTAATTTTTCCATATGGTAGACATAACAAAGATCATGTGCACAAAATTTAATATCAGCAGACTGTGAACTAAAAACGTGCAGCCTCTTATCTAGTAGATATCCTAGTCTATAATGCCACAAAAGGGCATCATCTAGTCTATCAAACAATGTATTATTTTCTAAAGCATTAACAACAGAAATCTTGAGTGGTTGATCTAAAACATAGAGTCCTCTTTGTAACTCAGCTGAACCGATCACTTTTTTGTTCTTGTTCTGCAAAATACACTTGTTAGCAGAAAAAATAGCAGCACCTTTGGAATGGTTAATCAAAGAAGTTAAAGATAAAAGATTGTACATAAAACCATTAATGCGAAACACATCATGTAGGAATAGCTGGGAGTACACCCTTACTTGTCCTATGTGTGTAACAGAAACATTATTCATATTAGGTAATCCCATATTATACTAGATGAAGGTTTGAGATTACTTAACAGTTCTAAAGAACCTACAATATGATCTGTGGCACCAGAGTCCAAGATCTTTTGTATAGGTCTTACAAAATTTAAATCATTTGTCCCTATAGTGGGTTAAAACTGCCTAGCAACTACATTAGGATTCCCAACAGCAAACCACGTATGCATACGAGGATCAGAACTCAACAGAGCCATCAACTTCTCAAGTTACTATGCAGTAAGATTAGGAAGCCCTGGTCCAACAGACCTATTTTAGGACTGATCTTCTTCTGCAGATTGTTCTTCTTCCACCAAGTTAGACTTTTATGATTTAAAACCGGGTGGATGACCATGCATCCTGTAGCATGTTTCTTCAGTATGGCCATTGAAACCACAAAAACTATAGTGAACCTTCTTTAGGTTCTTAGGCTTAGAGCTGGCAGTAGGTACAGATCCTGGTCTGCTGAATGCCTGATGTTGCCCATGTCCATTCTTTTCAGAAAGAAAAACCATAGAATCTTGATTCATGGCCTTGTTTGCCACATACAAATTTTGTCCCTCAAACTTGATGGCCATAGAGAAGGCATCATGGATCTCTAGGAATGGCACCATCAACATTGTCTGGGAAACCATAAGCTCAAACTCATCTTTCAACCCTTTAGTGAATTTCATGACATGTTCAGTTTCCATACGATCCACCAAAGTATTGATTGCATTGAAGTGACATTGTGGGTCACAAAAACAGTCTGGCATGGGACTAATGGTCTTGACCACTTCCCATAGAACCATCAATTTTATAAAATACTGATTGACAGAATTAGTACCTTGCTTCAGTAGATGCATTTCTTCAAGAAGATATGAGAGTCTCAATGCATCTACATAGAAAATCTAGCAGCAAGATTTTTCCAGACAGCGTGTGAACTCTTGAAGTACATCAAACTTTTTGCAATGGTGTTCTCAACGGAATTCAAAATCCATGACCTCACCATTTGATGAAGTTCGTAGAATTACAAACACAAAATAAAATGCGGAATTATTATTGATGAACTAAAAGTTACAAGTTAAGATACAATGTTGCTAATTATTGGGTATTTATAGTTTCATACACCTCATGGATCAGTTAGATGTGAGTTACAAATGGTTACAACAAACTATAACTGAATAATCGCTTCCTACACTAGACTACTCAACAGGCTGCTGAGTCTTTATTTTGTCAGCTGAGTATATCAGCAGGTTACACTCAACATTCCCTTAAGCCTCTATACCGTAACACCCCCTCAAGGTTAGAGTGTTTCATGAACATATTGCTCTCAGCATTCCCTACAGCTATTGAAACTCTAAAATATCATTGAAGTACCCAATTTGTCTAGCAGATAAGAGAAAATGGGTGCATCAAAGGCCTTGGTGAGAACATCAGCTAGTTGTTCTTTTATGTTGATTGAAAGAAGTTTGACAAGTCCAGATTTGACTTTGTTTCTCACAACATGACAGTCAATCTCAATATGTTTTGTTCTTTCATGAAGGACAGGATTATGAGCAATGTGAATGGCACTAACATTGTCACGGAATAACACAACTGGTCACAGAACTGGAATTTTCAAATCTTGTGGTAGGTAAACCAGCCAAGCTGACAAAAAATAAGCAAAGCCAATTAACACATCAGACAAAACTGGAGGATCAGTCATAAAAACACTGCAAATTGCTAGATCAAACAAAAAACTCAACAAAAGGCTAAAAATGGCAGAACTAATTTTAAAGCAGTTAAGAACAAAAAACAAATCAATCAAAGCTACTAAACCTAAGAATTTTTATCAATCTAAGGATATTAGATTCAGGGGGAAAGGAAATTTTTTTCCTTCTATTGAAGATTGGGATGTTTCTATTCCTATTGCTAGACCTACCAGGTTTCACAAATAGCAAAAGGCTAAGCCTCAACACAGAGCTGTTAATCCAAGATAGCAGACCTACGTGGAACAAGTTAGACCTAACAATAAGAATCAAGGCATGCATAATAATTATCATCCTAAAAGCCAGAAATCATACATGAAGAAATTTGAACCTAATGCGAAAACCTACAAAACTGTTAACAACATGTATATGGAAGAAAAGTTTAATCCAACCAGAAGTAAACCATACTCATATGGTCCAAGGATTGTACTTACAACTAACCATGGAGGACCTAAACAAGTATGGGTACCAAAGAAAATTTAATTTTGTTTTGCAGGAAGTATCATGTGATATTCGAAGTCTCATCAAGGACTACATTAATAAAAATAAAATTTAGAATCAGATGAGGTTTTTGATGCCAACCAAAAGTTCAATCATCATTATGCTAGCTGGAATAAGCAAGAATCGATATCAACACTTTGTATCAACAATTGTTGACAAGTTGCTGCTGAAGATTTATTCAAGCTGACATTTCAGATGCCGAGATTCTGAATGGTGAAGAAAGTGATAAGCTGACTTTACATTGAAAGCTAAGATTACTCTGAGTCAATCTCACGATGAAAAGGTCAATACGGTTGTCAGAGAAATTATTACCTAAGCCAGTTATAACTGTTGATCTCCACACAGATGCTACTAATCCATATCTCAAGGAAAATGACGTGACAACTACTACAGTTATTACGACTTTACAGCTCATCACTATTCTAATTCCACTGACTGTTCGACACATCTCTATATAAATCAACTCTCATCATTTACTAAAAACTCTATTTTCTGCACCATCTCTTCACAAATTCTCTTGCAATAATCTACGTGTCTACTTCTTGATGTTGCGATAGATATTAGGTTTGCGGTAACAATATTATAAAGAGGATACAGGGCTGATTATATGTGGTTACTCAAGTGAGAAGTGGTGGACATCAAGAACACTGGCGGTCGGACAGATGCTTATGAACGGAAACACAAGTGTGTCGACAAATTGACAGAGTAGCTCTGTGTATATAGTAGCTTATGAACGGAAACAAAAGTGTGTCGGACAAATGCTTACAATGGAACACTGGCGGTTGGACATATCCTTTTGTATTACATTGTAATCCCATATATTGTAGGCTCTGATTTCACCAATGCTATGCTAGAATTCTTTAATAATGATGCCATCCTGAAACAGATCAATCATGCTATTGTTTCATTGATCCCTAAGACTACTCATGCTGAAACAGTGGGAGATTACAAGCATATTTCTTGTTGTAATGTTACTTACAAATTTATTTCTAAGATCTTGGCTACAGGACTTTCTGCTTGCTTGCCTGATCTTATTGATGAATGCCAGACTGGTTTTGTTGATGGTAGGGCCATGTCAGACAATATTTTCCTTTGTCAGGAGCTAATTAGGAAATATGGTGTGGCCAGGGGGCCTCCTAGATGTATGATAAAAGTGGATATTAAAAAAGATTATGATTATGTGCATTGGACCTTTTTGGAGTCAGTTATGAAGGGTTTTGGCTTTCTTGACAGGTTTGTGAGATGGATCATGCTGTGTGTTTCTACTACTTCTTTCTCCCTATCTATTAATTGTGAACTTAAGGGGTTTTTTCCCGGAAAAAGGGGATTGAGACAAGGGGATCCTCTGCCTCCTTTCCTTTTTGTTATTGGTATGGAATACTCCTCAAGAATGTTGAGGATTTTGAGGGAGGATTCTGAGTTCAATTTTCACAATGGTTTCCAGAATTTGAAGATCAATCATCTGGATTTTGCAGATGATCTGATGTTGTTTGCAAGGGGAGATCCTATTTCTGTCACCCTAATGATGAGTTGTTTAAATGTTTTTGGTGAATGTTCTGGCCTTGTTGCTAATCTTCAAAAGCCTGAGATTTTTTGTGCTGGCTTGGATTACTATAACAAGGAGGTGCTGCTGGATATTACTGGCTTGGAGAAGGTGTGCCGCCTATTAGGTATCTTGGTATTCCTCTGTGTGCTGTTAGGTTGAATGTTATGTATTATGATCCATTGTTTGCTTCCTTGACGAATTATTTTTGTAATTGGAAATGTGCCACAATCTCCTATGCTGGTAGACTACAACTTGTTCTATCTGTCATACAAGGAGTGTATTGTTTCTGGCTTGGAATCTATACTATCATTGGAAGTGTCAAGCTGAAGATGGATAAATTGTGCAGGAGGTTTTTGTGGGGGGGGGGGGGGGATCTTGTGATTCTCATAGGAAATATCTAGTTGGTTGGGAGGAGGTTTGTTTGCCTAAATCTGAGGGTGTTTTGAGGATTTTTTAGCTTCATGCCTGGAATCTTGCACTTTTGTACAGGATTTTGTGGAATTTTCAGTGTAAAAAGGACTGGCTTTGGCTAAAATGGATCAGTGAAGAGTACTTAAAGAATGTGGATTTGTGGTCTTATAAGTATAATCATAGGGATTCTGCTCTGATCAAGTCTGTGTTCAGGATCAGGGATAGAATTCTGGACAGTGCAGGTTCTGCTGGTGCTGCTGTTGCATTATTGCAGTCCTGGTCTATTAGCTCTAAGTTATGTCCTAGCAAGGCTTATGATTTCTTTAGGCATCATGGTCCTAAGGTTTGTTGGTACAGATCTGTCTGGAACCCTAGGGCTACTCCAAAACATTGTTTTCTACTTTGGATGACTATGAAGAAGTGTTTGCTCACTACTGACAGGTTGCAGTTTGATGACAAACTATGCTCTTTGTGTGGTTTGGTGAATGAATCTGCCTCTCATTTAGGTTGCAGTTTGATGACAAACTATGCTCTTTGTGTGGTTTGGTGAATGAATCTGCCTCTCATTTATTCTTTCAGTGTCCTATTTCCTAAATGGTTTGGGGCAAGATCAGTTTGTGGTTAGGCATCAATAGAGGATTGGAAACAGTGATTGGTGCTCTTAGATGGATGATGTTGAAGTGTAGGGGTACTTCCCATGGGGATGTGTCTAGATCTGCTTCTGTTTCTATGGTTGTTTATTGGATTTGGCACATGATGAACAGAAAGAGATTTGATGGTGTTACTATGAAGATTTCATATGTGCTGCATTGTATTAAAACTCATATCTTTTATATAATACATGATGCTTTCCCATTGTACAATTTTACCCCATGATGTTAGGGTTTTGTACATCTTTTGTGTAGTGCTTTCTGGTGGTTGTGTGAGATTATTTTGTTTCTCCACACACCTTGGGATAGGCTCTATGAGTTATGCTCTCATATGACCCTTTTTTTGGGCAGTTTTTGTGTGTTGTTAAGTGTTTAGTGGCTGTTGTTTCTTGTAGCATATAACCTCAGGGGTCTTATGCTGCTTGGAATCAATAAATCTAACCTCTTTTCAACACTGTGAAGGTGTTAGCGTAGTTCTTCTTTTTAGATTAGGATGTAATTTCTTGTATTTTGCATAGCTTGGTTATATATATTTACCTTTAACCAAAAAAAGAGTAATTAAATACAAGTTGACCAGACAACTGTCAAGGCGAGATGGCAGACAACGGACTTGACAGGATGACTGACTCATAACATCCTTTGTCTTGTGGTCATCAACTCAAAGCTTAGCCAGCCTAATAAAATGGGTGACTCCCACTATGTTTGAGGTGTCAGAGTGGAGATGAGCCTGGCTTACGGAATGCAGACTTGCGGGATGGAGGTCCAAGGTCTACTATTACGCTTGGATTCAGGCCCAATATAAAGGCTCGGGTTTCGATCGTGTCGGGTATATCAATAGCCCCCTACTCTGTGCTTTGCATGTCCGTCGAGGCGGAGAGTGAAGTCAATGAAGCGGAAGAAAACCATACCCTATTGTTGTCATTTGTGACAAAGAGATGCCGATAATGGCTATCGGGCTTAAATCAATGTTGATATCACTTTACAAATTACTGACGTATGCTGTGCATTATAATAGACAGGCTTAGATGCTACACTATGGAGTGAATGGGCTTATATACCGATTTTCAGAAATATCGGGCATGAATCAGTGTTGATATAGCGTTGTAAATTACTGATGTACGCTGTGCATTGTAGCGAACAGCCTTAGATACCGCGCTATGAAGAGGATGGGTTTTTGGGGCCGTAAGCCGAGGCCGTAATCTAAGGCCGTAAGCCATTTTAAGCTAAGGCGGTGAGCCATTACGCGGAGAGAAGGCCGCTAACCATTTGACAGTTATCCCGGTCAATGAAGTACACAGTGGCTGCGTTGGAACATCACTCTAGTTCCATTAATAACACGACGTTTGACATGAAACGTCCTTTGCCCTGATTGGCCGAGGGACATCGAAAACGGTTCCCAGTAATAATTATTTCCAAAATTGGAATCCGAACTGATGCATCTCTTCTCTTTCCTTCCTATACAAAGTGGTTCTTACCCCCATATTTACACTTTCCTTATTTCTGAAAAAATTCCCAATAAGAAAAGCGAGAGAACTCCGGCGAGTGCCAGCGATTTTCGGTGAATTTTGCAGTTTATGGCCGTTGTTCAAGTTTTGTCCCTGATTTCTTCATTATCTTTTAGGTATGGCTCTGTATCTTTCCTTTCTGTATCTTTCCTTGATTTCAAGAATTTTGTATCCACTATTTGCAAGTAGCTTGTGTTTAAGACCCTTTGAATGTATATGATTGATTATTGCATCTAGCTAGGCCCCAAATCGTATGTTTTCCTTGTTCCTCCCCAAATCTTCCTCCTTTCCCAGAGATAGATGCCCAGATGACATTAGGGTTTATCTGTTGTTTAGTAAACGGAGGGGCAAGGTGTCGGGGTGAGATTATGCTATCTCGGCCTGACTTCCATGTCTAGCTGATTAACTGTTCCTCCTCACCCTGTGTTTTCCAGGATGCCTTCAGAATCACACACCCAAACGGATGAGGAAGTCTGAGAAGTTGCTGGCTATAGCTTGGGGGACGAGGTAGACATGAGCGACCATGATGAGATTGTTGACGTCAACATCGATGAGTCTGATTCCTGTGATGGGGAAAGCAGTGATGAAGGTGTTGAGATTTTCTGTGAGGGTGAAGCCGGTGGTGAGGTTGATGATCAAGAGAATACGATGTTGAGAAGTATTATCGATAGAATCCAAGGGGTAGTGACCCGGGGGGGCAGCTGCTCGAGGTGCGGGGTTCAAGGAAGTCGTGGAATCTAAGAAAACCACAACACCAAAGAAAACCGCGACGTCAAATAAAAAATCAGCGTTTGGGCCATCTGAGTCAAAGAAAAGATCACCCAAAAAGATGTCTGCTGCGGCTGATCGTGAGCTGGCCGATAAAAAACGCTTCGATAGTGTGTTGCACTTCGATGGAGGGAAATCAGAGGTCAGACTGATTATACCTCGTCGTTGACGGCCTATGATATTCCAAACGACTATCGGTTCGCCAGTATGGGTGCGACGAACGTATCCTGCATTTACGGTCGAGATGAGGAGGATTATTTGTGGCTACACTATGATCATCTCGTTGCCGGACTTTGGCCACCCTTTGACCCATTCTTCATCAGATTCATGGAATAGCTCCGGGTCATGCCGTGTGATTTTACACAGGGGACTGTCCACGTAGTGATGGCCTTCTTAGTAATAAGTTGGCTTCATGGGCGAGAGCCATCATTGCTGGTATTATTTTATTTCTACGGCTTTAACAAGAAAGGCGAAGATGGTAAAATTCAGCCCCATAGTAGATCGAGCAGAGGCCGACTCCAACTTCTATGCGACCTTCCTGATAAGGTATCGGACTAGAACAAGAGGTGCATGAAGGTGGAGTCATGAATTGGTTGGCCTTTCTAAAAAATCCCCAAAAACTCGGGTAAAACTGATCATTTGACGAAGGTGAAAACTCAGGATGATGATGACGTGTTCATGGCCGAGCTTAAGAGGTTGCTTGGGTTTGTTCAACATGGATCGGGTCAAGATCGGGTCTTTAACTGGAGGCTTATTCTAGACATTGATCAACCCTTCGTTAGGATGGTCAGACATTCTGGGCCGGGCGTAGGGGTTCCAGTGGTTGTGATTGAAGACTGCCTTGTGATCCCGATTGGTATGGAGAATGCCACTTTGGTAGATGCATGCCCTTCTCTGTGTACTGTGTGTTTGGGCGATTCTTCAAAGCGGCCTTCAAGTAAACTCATTTGTTTATCACTTGTTTTTGATTCACTTGCTTTCATTTTTGTACTCTCATGTATTCTTGATTGTCTTTTGATGGATATTGTCCTTTGTAGGTACTATGGATGCTCCGAGTCAACGTAACCTGATCGCTGCCAAGATGACCTCCGGTGAGGTGAAAAGGAGCGGAGAGCTGAAGGGGCTTAGGGTCGACCTTCCAATGGTCGACGTTCGTAATGACTCGGCAGGATCCCAGGATAGGAAGGCGGCCTCGTCACCAGCTAAACAAACTATTGGGAAATCTACGATGAGCAAACCTCTCAGAAAGACTGTTCTGACTAAAGCTCTGGCTTCTGAGAAAATAAAGGTTTCTGATGAGATCGACCCCGTTGGGGGTGGGGATGGCGAGAAGCAGGCTTGTCATTCCAAGAAATGCAAGTTGGCTGATATTCAGTCAAAGGTCGAGGCCTCTATTCAAGAGTAATCTCAACCACAATCCAAGGATAAAGCTGACAAGTCGAGTTCAGCAGGAACGACTGCAATGGTACCCCTGCTGTTTGGTTGGAAAAGGACTTTATGCGTCAGCAGCCAATCCACATGTCCAAGGCGATCATGATTTCTACGGTGACAGCTGATGTTGCCCCGTTGAGGCATCTAAGATGGAGCCTTCCCAATCCCATTCAGATGGAGGTTGGTCGTGGTATTGCAGACCTAATAATGCTATCAGATCAAATTGACCCTTCCGTGCCGTTCTACAGAACATCGGGGATTTGTGGGGCTTGTATGGGGCAACGGTGAGCATGGTAAACATCTGGTCATTCTTCACTTTTCTTTTGCCTTTTTATCCTTTGGCCCCTTTAGTTATTCAATTGACATGCTCGATTTGCCTTCCTTTCCCCCTTTTTTCCAGTCGGTACCGGCGTGAAGCAGTTTGTGGAACAATACCAGGAGGCCAACTCGTCAAAGTCGGTTGTCGAAAAAGAATTAAGGGCCGCTAAAGTTGTTGCGGCCGACCTAAATGTGCGGCTTAGTGATTCTGAGGCCAAAAATGTCAACCTGAAGTAGCAGCTTGCTGAGGCAAAGAGGATGCAGCTCGAGGCTCAGGCTAATTCCAAGCGTCTGGAGACACTTAACCGTGAGGTCGCGAGAATGATAGAGAAGCTAACCGATCTATGAGAGAGATGCAACAGCAAGTCGATGAAGCTGGAAACCTTTGGAAAGTTGAGTAGGGTTTGACTGCCGAACTGAAGTAGAAACTGACCGCCTTGGGTGCCGAGGTCGAAGAAAAGGTAGAGGCCACGAGAAAGGAGACAGCCGGTGAGAATTTCTTGATGGGGTACGACCAAGACATCTATCACTTCACAATGTGCTTGTGGGCACAGGGCGGTGATGTTCTAAGCCTTGAGACTTTGCGGGATTTGATCATTACCCCATCTTCCTCCGACCATCTGAGGGTTTTCCACCATTCCATCCCATACACCGAGGTCCAGCTGAATACTTATGCTCATGGTTGGGAGCCGCCCCAGGTCGAAGCTATAAATCTCCAGGAGTTAGTGCATCAGGCCATCCGGGGAGAGGCTGGCAATCAAGAAGAGGCCAATCAAAGGGAAGATGAAGCCGATGATAATCCTATTAAAATGTTGCATTATTCTCTTAGTGCTGAGAATGTCGGCAATGTCGGTATGCGGCCTGATGATTCCTAGAGTTGTAACAACCTTTTCTTGATTCCACACTGTACAAACTTTTTCTTTGATAAGTTGTATTAAGGTTAAATTTTTGAAGTACTGTAGAAGTTGTAACTTGTAACAACATTAACCCTTTTCTTTTGTGTTCGAACATGTTGATGTATTTTGCTCGAAATTATTGTGTATATCGAGTCCGATCTATTTTGAGTCTAGCATGGAAGTAGCCCCCTTGTTTCAGATAAGATTTGGAGTCGGAAACTTGCAGGCTTATCTGAATAACCATCCGTCCATGTGTTTGAAATTTTTCTAGAGTATAGCCCCCTTTCTCAATAGAGTTTGAGATTATCAATCTGAGACCGTTGTTGAAAATTTCGTCGAACATCACGTCGACACAGACAGCGAGCACGCTTCATGGATATGATAACATATACTAAAGATAAGTGTAAAAACAGGCTTTTATTAAGTTCGCCTCCCCTTGTTAGGTGAGTGAAAGTTACAAGTAAGAAAGCTTAACCACTCGCGTTGCAAACGAGAGGATAGTCATAACCCTAGCCGATTATTACATGTAGTACCTTTTGAGGTTGTCTGCATGCCATGGTCTGTTAAGCTCAGAGCCGTGTTGATATTTGATGATATAAGTCCCTTTTTTGATCTCTCTAGTGACATGATATGGACCTTCCCAGTTCGCTGTAATCTTGTCCCTGTCGGGCTGCAGACCAGCTGCCTTCCTGTTTCGAATAACAAAATTGCCGACCATAAGAGAGTGGTTACGGATTCGCTTGTCGTGATGTCTTTTGGCGATTTGCTTGTAATTTACAAGGCGTTGGTATGTCGCTAATATTTTTTCCTCTGCTAGTTCTAGGTCGATCTGTCTGTTGTGCAGATTGTCCGTCGGATCATACTTGGCGACCCTGTTACTTGGAAGCGCTATCTCGATCGGAGTCATTGCCTTCGATCCGTAAGTTAGAGCAAACGGTGTTTCCCCCGTGGGTGTTTTGAATGTGGTGCGGAGAGCCCATAACATGGTGGGCAGCTCATCGACCCATCCGCCTACGGTTGCCTTCTCACTCACACTCTTTTTAAGCATTTTCATTGTTTTCTTACCGCCGGCCTCAGCTTGGCCGTTACCTTGAGGGTAAGCTACAGATGATTGCCAATGTTTGATGCTATATTCTTTGCAGAAATTTGAGAATTCATCCCTGAACTATGGTCCGTGGTTTGTTACCACTGCTCGCAGGATACCGAACCGGGACCATGTGTGGTAGTGTAATAAATAAACCACATCTTTTGCTCCTACCTAGGCCAAAGGTTTAGCTTCGATCCACTTCATGAAGTAGTCTGCCACCACTATAATAACCTTACATCCACCCCTTCTTGTAAGGAAGGGTCCGATGAGATCGAGTCCCCACATGTCGAAAGGCTAGGGTGAGATCACAATGCTTTGCTCTACACATGTTTTGCCATGGTGCTTGTTGATGAATAATATGTTCTGTGTGTAACATGTTGTATATGCTGCTTCTGCCCAATATATTTTTAGTAAGATTTCTTCAGCTATCATTGTTCTGACAGGTTCTCTTGGAGTTGTTAGGAACAATTTATTTGTTTTGATGATGGCCATAATAGCTGTTATAGCAAGCCTGAAGTAAGTTAGAAATATCTGTATAAGACTTTACTTAGAGTCTGACATGTTGTATAAGTTCAGTCAGACAAGCATTGTACTAGATTGGAAGGATGGCTCAGTGGAAGACTGAAGATCATCTGAATGAAGGCAGCCAAGTACCAACAGAGTAAAGTCAAGACTTATGGACTGACTTATAACTAGGGAAGTCTATGATGACCTTGGATAAGTCTATGATATATTACAAATGATGAAATCTATTCATGTAATATGGTGTACACTGATCTCACACAAATAAAGGATCAGTGGAGTACAAGCATACATGGAAAATCAAAGGAGATAAAGAAAATAGCAAAACGGCTAAGTAAAAGCTCTTCCGGCTGAATATAGAAATAACAGTCAAGGAGTCAACGGACCGGCCAAGCAACAGCTAAAATAGGAAACAGAAAAGTCAATTATGCTACCCACGATTTATTCTGAACGTGGAAAATAAGGAGATCACACAATTAATGCAGAATCAATCAAGGACAAGTTTTATGAAGAACGTTTGAAGAAAATCCGGATCACTGAAAATAAGGAGAATAAATCAAGGCAGAATCAAGGATTAAATCTAGGATTATTCTCAGCATTAAATAGACAACGGGTGAATTTTAATATCAAGGAGTGTTGGTCCCTTGGAAAGGCTGACACAAGTTTAGAGGGGGGAGGTGAATAAAACTGTCCCAAAAAACTAACTGAAAACTGAATCTTGAATGATATTGAGTTTAGCTTTAAACATGTGCGGAGTTAAGCTAACTTAGCTGAGTATAAGTCAAGACTGACTTATCCTTAACTGAGTTAACTGTCATCAGATTATATTAAGCCTTTATATGAAACTAGAGTTTATCAGTTTGTGTAGATGATATGCAATGTTGTGCAGACTCAGTTTCTTATGTTTGCTGAGTGTGATCAGGTGCAATATAAACTTAGATGTAGTAATTAAATGTGTAAAGTAAGTAAGTAAATAAGACAGAAATTATAGAGGTTCCAGGTGGTGTAATCATGTCAGTCCTCTCTTCCCCTGTGATGTAGGAGGCGAAATTCACTATGTTCTTGAGATTTACAGTTACAAGACACAAAGTAAATCTAAACACCGATTTTCCTTCACTAATCCCTAGCTTCACAATCTTCCAGCTTCAGTCTTCAATAGAAGGAATTGTTGTTTGAACTAAGTTGCTACACTTGTCCTTGAAGGGTAGGATTGCCTCTTCACCAGCTCTATACAAACACAGTCTTCCTGACTGCACTCAACTGTCCTTCACACCTTCTTGGTGTTTCACAGTCTAAACCTTTGATGAAATCAAAGTTGAGACTTGAATCAATAACTATGATTCAGTTTGTGTTTCGAGCTTTTTTTCTTCTAGATGTATATAATATACTCAGGCTATATTTTTCTTCATGTGTGAGTCTTGATATTTCTTTCAATGAACACTTTGAAGATTTCTTTATCTTGCAATATAGTAATTAGCAGGAGTTCTTTGGATTCACTTTCCCCTTACTTGAATCTTTCTTGATAAGTTTAACCTTAGAACTCCGCACTTCTTACTGAAGTAGAAGTGACCTATTTATAGGGGTTTCTCCAACGGTTAGATGAATTTGAACGTTTGAATTTGAATCCCCGTATCCGTTGGTGGTTCTGCTTATTCTGTTGAATGCCAACATCATTTCTGACATTTCTGTGCAACAAATAAATTTGCTTACTTTATAACGGTCAGATTCTCCTTCAGTTTTTATTGAGCTCAGCATGAAAACTTCTCTTATAAGATTTAGTCAGTTTTTAGCTTAAGAGCATTAACTGAGTTTTTACTCTTCTTCAAAAAGCTCAGTACTCTATTCTTCATTTGATTATAATTGACTTAATCAGAGTACAGATAAATCAGCTAAGATATCATTTTCCTTATGTATCTTAGGTCTTCTTTCAAGATCCATAAAGTCAGTTCAGGTCATCACAATATTGCCTGAATTCTAACTTTATAGTCCTGGCTTTATCTTCATAACTGTGTTTGAACCCTCAGTTCTTCACTCTTCAATAATTGAGCCTGGGTCTCTCAGTTCTTCATCCACTGAGTTTGTTCCCTCAGCCTTCTTCTAGATAAGTCAACCGAGTCCGTGTCTCTCAGCGAATTTATCTTCTTTAGTTCTTCAGTTGGTGTGGTCTGAGTCAGTTTTTCTGTACTGATATATCTTTAGTTGTAAACTCAGTATCCTTAGTAACATCAAGTTAGTTTCTTGTTTTCTGAGTTCTAAGCCTAGAACTATTACAGTGCTTGTCTGATTTACCTATAAAAATATCAGACTTTAATAAATCCTATACATTGATTTCTAGACATCTTTTGCTTTGCACTATAACAACTAGTTATGACACTTCATCAATGGGGTTATTAAAATAATTAATGAATCATCATCAAAACATAAATTTTATTTCCAACAATTTCCCTCTTTTTGATGATGTCAATACCCTCCTAAAAAGCAATGCAATAAGATAAGGACAAAATAAAATAACGAACACAAAGAACTCAGAAACTGAGATTTTATTGATGAACTGAGTTACAAAGTACTAGAGTACAAATATATGAAAAGAAACTAAGTTCCAGCTTCTTTTTCTGTCCCTTGATCAGCTCCACTTGTCTTGTTGTAAAAGATTTCAGCAATTTCTCTCATAGCAGCATTCGTTGTCGTGCTCTCGATTCCATGGATGTTTGCCCATATGTTCCATGAATCTGTCATGCTATGTTTGCTGAAAAAGTTTCTTTTGAACAATACAAAAAATACGAATACAGTTCTCCATAATCTTTTACTTATGGCTGTTTTCAGTAGGTCTTGAACGAACGCAGGTTCAGTCTTTTCAACTTTTTCTGAAGCCTTATCTAGAGTAAAAATTCTCTCATATTTGCTTAGTTTGTACCAATAGTGCACAAGAATCTTTTGCATGCTCAGAAAAGTCTCTAAGGCTTGATCCCTTGATTCACCTTCCTGAGTGGGTAGCTCTCTGAAAACATTATACAGCTATGAATCTAGACCAAGTCTTTTCTCAGTTGGTTCTGAGAACTTTGCAATCAGCTCCATCTCTTCATCAGTCATGTCTCCTCTGGATTTCTTCAGTTTGACAAGTTTCTCATCAATGCTTTCAAGAACATGTGGCATATCAAGTGCATTGACTTTTAACAGGTCCAGACTTCCCCCTTATTGACATCATATTTATTGATCAAGCCACTGATGTAAGAATTCAGGTGCTGCTGATTTGATGCCAATATAGTCTGTGCAACAACTGAGTCTTTCATTGCATTCTCCAGTAGAATGAATCTGTCAACCATATTGTTGAGAATGCCTTCCAATCTTACTTGTGTCTCAGTTTTCCTCGCGTTAGTTTCAATGGTAGTTTTGTGAATTTTGATCAAAGTGTCGTGGCAGTCCTCTTTGACACTGTCCATTCTCTTTTCCATGTTGATTCTTTCATGTTTGTTTTCCTCCATGGACTTTAACACTTTTCCAAAGACACTTAGATCATCTTTCTGAATTCTCACAAGCTCATTAAAGTAGAATTTGATGGTCTCAGCTTGTGAAGGCACTTCATTTTTGGTTTCAGCTTTCTTTTCTTCAGTTTTATCCTTTTCATCTCTAGGTACTTTCCCAGCTTCATTCTAAGCCTTTCTTGCAATAATCTCAGCTGTCTTTATTTCTTTGAGAGGAGTAGAAGCAATTTGATTCCGCTTTTCTTTAAAGTCCTCAGTTTCTCTTACTGGTGATTTATCATCAGTTTCTTCTTTAGCAATGTCAGGTTTTGCTTGGTCAGCTTCAGCTTTTTCTACATCAAGCACACTTCTGTCAGTCGGAGACTGATATCCTTCTCACTCTTCATTTTCTGATTCAGACTGAGTCTCAGAGTCTGAATCACTACTTTCTTCAGTGCTATCTTCATCAGAATCTTCAGTGACATCTTTTGCCATTTCTTTTTCTTAGAGTGAGGTGAGAATCCGTTTTTGTAAATTAGGATCTCCCTATAAATCATCATCATCGTCATTGTCAGCCTTCTTAGACTTAGAAATTTCCTTTCCAGCATGCTTCTTCTAGTGACTATTTCTGATGAATGAGTAACCCGTGCTCAGAAATTCTTCAGAACTGAATTGGGACATATGAGTGATATTGTATAAGTCAAAAAACCAATTCTCTATGCTCTCCATTTCTTCTGGTTGACTTCTTTGATTTGGGATTGAGCTAAAATCCCAATGTTGATAAGCATCAAGTCTTCTACAGCCAGCTTCAATCAGTTTCCCAACATCAATAGATGGTTCAGGCTGAGTTGTGATTTCTTCAGTTTCTCTAGGAATCCCCAGATTTGATTCAGCTAGAGTTTCTACTTTCTTAGCTTCAGTTTTCTCCTCTTCAATTTTGCTAGATTGCCCCTTAGCAATAACTGGGATGACGGATGATTCAACTCCAATTACCGGGACTGAGATAACTTGCTCAGTTTCCTGTTTTTCTTTAGCAGAAACTTCTTTTCTCGATAAAGGTTCAGTTTCAGCTATAGGCTCCACTATAGCCATAGGTTCATCTGTTTGAACAGGGTTTTCTCTTAATTCAGTTTCCTGAGGCTCAGTGGGTTGAGCAACCGATTCTTTGACATGTTCAATTGCCAGTTCAGAAACTGGCTTCTTCCCTTTTTCACTATCATCGGCTTTCTTCTGAACCTCTTCTTTATTAACAAGCTCATCAAGAGTGATGACTTGTACTGGTGCTGATTCTACTTCACAAACTTCTTTTTCTTGCGACTGTGAGGCCTCTAATTCTCTGATTGATTCCTCATACTCAAGTCTAGACGCTGATTTTTGTGGTGTTGATTTAGACTTAGCAATTAAATTGAGCATCGTCAAGATTTCTGATCCAATCAGTTCTTCCTCACTGTCAGTTTCTTCATCATCAAACTCAGCTCTCAGGGTTTGTTCCCCCTGAGTGTGAACTTCTGGCAGTGATGGAACCATCCCTTCTTCAACAACAGCTTCAACAACTGGTTCTCTCTCAGTGATGACTGGTTTTGTGGGGGTTTCCTTAGTTCTGGGTTTCTTTGCTTGATTTTTGGCAACTGAGGTGGCAGATTTTGCTGGTAAAGGTTCCATGATTTTCCCAGCAATTAACAAAGTGTTGGCTTTTTCCAATTCTTCCAGTTTTCTCTTCTTTTCCTTTAGCCTTTCAAAATCTTCCAGTGCCTCTCCGGTCGTCATTTTCTTGGATGATCTATTTTTCTTATTTTTAGGTTCAGCCTTAGAACCTTCAACTTTCCTCTTCCTAGATTTATCTTCTTTTGCTTCAATTTTACTGTCTATAATTGCAGTTTCCTTTCTCCTTGCAATACCGAAGTGGTCAATAATCCTTTGAGCCAATAATACTATAATCTTCTTATAGTAAAATCTTCCTTTCTTCTCGTCTGTTTTCTTCTTGGGCACATCAGAAGATTGTGCTATCAATTGGTACAAAATATATCTCTGCCAATTGAAATCTTCTTCAAACCAGATAACATACAACAAATCTATCTTGGTGCTAGAAAGATTGCTGAAATTGCCTGTATTTCAAATTACACAATTTGCTATCATCTTTGTTAGATAATTGAATTCCGGCTTGAGAAGTCCTGTACTCCCAGACAATAAAACATTTGAGTCTTCTTTGATCGCAATGATTTTGCACAATTCTTCCCTTTGCTCTCTAGTCACTTTTAAGGCTGAAGAATGTCCAGATTTTTCGAAGCCAAAGATGTCTGCAATAAGATCTTCAGTAACTTTGATTTCTTTCCCATTGACCTGGGTTATGTAGGTAAAGATCCTTTCATCTTCTATGCTTTTGATCCCAAACTCATAGAAGTCGCCGATGCTATCCAGACATACATTCTTCAAGTTGATGTTGAACACTTGCTCCTGACCTTAGATTTTTCGAATTTTCTCTACGATTTTCTGGGCTAGTGTTTGATCTGTGTATCTCGCAATATATTGATCGAGTGTGATGATCATTCCAGGTTCAACTCGGGTGAAAGACATGATTTCTGATGGTTGAATCGAAATTGGAGAAATTTGAAGATTGGAGAAAAAGTTTAAGTGAGGGATAATGCGAAAACGGAGTGTGAAGAGTTTATGTGAAAAAATACGAGAATATTTATAGGGAGTAGATGAGATAGTTAGCAAGTTTAGAATGGGTTTTAAGAGGTCTTTTCATAAGTCACATCTGGCGTTGAGATTGCGAAAAAGATGGTAAGTGGAGAAGATGGACGGTTGAGATCAATGTAGGTCAAAACTTTTCTATCATCTGTATCTTGTATCAGTAATTGCAGTAGATACGGTGTATCTCCAGCTGTAAAGGTTCAGCTTGATCTTATCCAAAACGTGAATCAGTTGTCCTTTTGGTCAATGATAGGCCGGCTCAATATTTTGGCCCGCCAACCCGGATGTGGATCCGAACAGGTCCACCGATTACGGGTGGATGGGGGCCGGAGAAAGGAAATGCGGCCAGGCCCTTGTCACTAGACGCAATCACCCTGGGAAAGGGCTTTGATAATAGGCCCACGATAAATAGAAGGGTGAGTGACCCGCCAGAGGTCCTTTGCCCCCAACACTTAGAGAATATAGACTGACGACCCAGCGAGCCCGCTAAGGATATGCGATGACCACTCGAGGATCTGCTCCGCTCTAGGTTTGCCGCGGCCCAACTAGCCACCGCAGAGTTAGTCGTACTATGTCCTTAGTTGTAATTATGTTGAATGTTTGTCGGTTCTCACCCTATAAATAGGTCTCCATGTACCATTCATAAACAGATTCTGAATATATAAATACAAGGCGAAACTCTGCCAAATTGTTTGCTGCTCTCCTTGCTTATATTGCACCACCACATTCACCACCACACTTTCTCACAGCTCCACCATGAGCCACCTCCATCTCACTACATCCACAACTAGATATCCACCGCTGAATACCCGTGATAATTTTGACATTATTAGTTGGCTCCGTTACCGGGAAAATGAAGGTTTTCAGCCTGCTTCCGGCATACAGTGCATCCGCAGCTTAGAGGATTTACTGCGGCCCTATGAAGAGTTTCATTTTCTCCAGGCCACCCCATGGTTTCTTCTCCAAAATAGCTTTCAGCACTCACTCACTCACGTTCAGATTTTTGACTCAATGCCAAAATCATCTCAAAATAAGGTAACCTCCCCGATTTCTTGCTCAGAATCATGAGTTTTCGTTTGAATCATCACCTTTCACATGACTTTTATGTAAAGAGACTTGCCGGAGTTGGCATTATACGTTTCCTGGCTGGAAACTTCATTTCAAAACTTTTGGTTTGTTGATTGTTGCTGATCTTCTACGAAAAAGGACTACTGACACGTGAACTTGTCGAGTTTGTTCTTGAGAAATCGACACAATCGGCATTTTCACGTTAAGGAAAAAAGGCCAGATCATGCTCATTGTTTTAGCTGCTATTATATTGTTATTTGGGTCTAGTTTTGCGTACGTTCAAAATTTTTGGGTGGTGCATCAAGTATAGCTTGTGTTTGTGTGTTGTGTTGTTACTTCAAATCTGGAAAAAAAGGCACACACACTGCCTGTGCCTAGACAATACAAGGTTGGTGAGTGTCAGAACGGTTAGAGGTCAGAATACTTTTTGGCATTTTGTGTAGACAGCCTATCTGTATCTGACACATGGTAGGGACAAATGGCGTTGTCCATGTCCCACCTACCTTTGGAAAGGGGCCCACACGGGATCTCCTTCAACAAGATAACTTGGACACCATGCTTGAAAAGCCCACCACAGGATGGGACAACTCTCAGCCGTACAGATCAAAACTCAATGTCGATGCGAGGACTATAATAAATCAAAGGAGGTCCGGTTCTAGGGACATTACGGGGAATTCAGCTCCGAACAGCTCCGGACCCTCACGCGGGAAAGGTATAGAAGGGACATCAAAACTGTATGAAAATAGAAAGGCCACCCTTAAAATAATCCTAGGGGTAGAGGAGGCCCTAGAGGCAAAGACCCCGAAGGCAAAAGCAGGACTAGCCTACGCCGAGTATGTGAAGCAGTTATATTTGGTGAATCTACGCCTGGCCGTATACGGTCTTCCCCTCATAACAGCTGACGAGCATGCGGTTACTGTGTGCAAACCAATGAGGGTTGAAGTAGAAGGAAGTGAATACTCGTCGGCAGGACAATATAAGAAACATGTGCTAGAGAAAAGCACAGACAGGGGATCGGCCCTTGACCAATTATACCGTCCCAAGAAAAGGGCTCTGCATCAACCCCAGGGCCCTGCTCACCATGAAAAGAATGTGATCCCGCGTCACGGGGTCAAAGATCTCCGTGACGCGCGGCAAATCTTGAATGAAAAAGGGCGGAACAGGATGGAGAGTCAATTTACTATGCAGATATCATCCAAAATAAGTTAATTCCGATCAAGAATACCAAACCCGAGAAAGACGATAGGTTGGAAAGGATGGAAAGAGAAATTTTGGAATGGAAAAAAGCTAAGCCAGATGGAAAGACTGAGCCAACTCGGGAAATCGATGTCTTGTCGAACAAAATACTGGAGTCGCTACCTTCTAGAGGTTTACAATACTCACAATATGTTTACTATAAAGGTAACACCTGCCTTCTGGAATGGAAAGTCGCATTTCAAAGCCGAATGCTTTTGGCCATGAAAAACAAGTCTACTTGGTGCATTGAATTCGTGGGAAGCATGAAAGATCGAGCCGCAGCATGGCTCTGGAACTTGCCCTGTGGATCGATCAAAAGCTGGGATGAGTTAAGGGCAAAATTCCTGAAAGAATTCGAAACACCGGAACGCCCAAAAAATCAATCGAAGATTTGTATGAAGTTCGTCAGGGAGACGGGGAATCTTGTAAGAGTTACTATGATCGATTCATGAAGGTGTACGTACGGACAAAGAACCTGTCTGAGAATGAGGTCCAGAGAGGATTCTTAAATGGTATCGCCAAGGGAGCAATGAAGACGCATTTTGCTATGAATCCTCCGTTAGATGTAATATCGCCGGACGGATCTAGATCCGCCCGATTACGCTGCGGAATAAGCAAGAGGATGACAATCATATAAAATTAAACTACATAATTTAAGATCTACCTACAAGAAGGTGAGATCTACTTACCAATCAAAAGCGAGATCCAAAAGATTGATGAAGTCGAGATCCAATTTGAGAAGCCATAGTCTTCCGATGTGTATCTCCAAGCAACAACCGGTGGAAGCCGATTCTTGATGCTTGACCTCATTGATATGCTACCCAGAAAATCCCGAAGATTTTCCCAACTCAAACCCTAAGCATTGGCCAAATTCCTTAGCTTATTTTGTGTGTATGTATGCGTATTATGTGTGTTAGAAAGGGCTTAGGAGAACTCTCTTTATATAGGAGATAAATCCTTGTCCTCCAAGGATTTAATAATTAATAAAAAATCAATTATAATAATCCTTTTCCATAAAAGATGCTCCTAGAATAATCAAGAATAAATCAAGAATATTTAAGGATCAATCTAATATATTTTCCTTAATTAATTATTTAACAAATAAACAATTAATCACATGTCTTATAATTATCAAGAAAACTAATTCCTTAATAAATACCAAGACAAAAACACGCCAACCCTAGTCAAAAAAGGCTAGCACACGACTTTTACACTATTGGGCCGAGTCCACGAAAAATGTCTTTTTCATGTATTTAATTATTTAGCCCATTAAATAATTATTCGCACATCAATTAAATAGTCCAGCTACTTAATTATTATTGAGGCCCAACGTCAAGAAACATATGTATGTTAGGAGCCACATCGGGGACCTTGGACCAATAACCAGTAGCTACAATAAATTAAATAAAATTATTCATCGAACATAACAATTCTTATTCATTCTATTAATTCCGGGATTACGCCACCATAAACCTGAAACTGAACTCTATCGATTATAGATATATACTTACACTCTAATCATTGAGTAAAATCGTCCATTCATATAATCATTACATACGGATAACCCTCCATAGACTGTTCGTTTTGATTCGGGATATTTCCGTAAACCGTTCTCAAACTTCTTATCATTATTTACCATTAACCCCCTAGTGATCAATTAGTTCATAACCAATATAATATGAACTGGGCCCATCGATCAGTTTCTAGGATTAACAAATAAGGAAGCGTCCGTCTACTTCCCGCGGGAAGGAATGGATCCATATCCGTGAAGTCACGGACAACTCACTCATTCCGAGAATAGAGCCAATGAGAAATGTTCGGATCACATGTATCCAAGTGATCCTTAACTAACACATCAAACCCTACTTTGAACCAAGCGAGGATCGTGATCACATCAGGATTGAGATTAATGCATATATGATCATCTTGTGATTCGATAAGATTTCTCGATCATGGAATTATATCGAGAATTCAAATCAAATTGGTCCAGTCCTATATGATAGACATCATATATAAATGCCCCACTAGGTACCTTATACCGACGGTCCGGATAAGACGGTCACACCGTTAAGTGTTCTGGGCGCATTATTGGTATATTAATCATGAGACCTATACTCTGATTAAATTCACCACGGACTATGTAGTTTTAAGCATATCATCACTAACTCAATCCTTGTGTGTATGCCATACACTGAGTTATGTGATTACATACCGATATACTTAGGGTTTTCACCAGTGTATAATATAAGCATAAATGCAAATATTAAGATGAATTATAAATCCTGTCAAAAAAAAAAAAAAAAATTGTCTTTCGGGCACTACACCTAACATCCTCCTACAAATTTGCACAACCTTCTCAACCAGGCCCGCATATTCGGACTGACCGAGGCGACCCCCTCACCCTCGGGAAAAGGAAAAAACTGAAGCGAATCAAGCCCTCTAGGGATGAAAAGAGGGAAGAGCACAGAAAGGACTGGAAAGATGTTTGAAAGAGAGGAAAGGATCGAGACTGGGAAGTGAAAAACCGTTCAAAATCTGACGGTCAGAGTTCGTTCCCATCAATGCGAGCCTATCTGAAATATTGTACGAAATTCATGACCGGGTGGAAAAACCGAGGCCTTTGAGGTCCGACCCTAATACCAGAGATGACATGAGGTACTGCGACTTTCATGAAGATCATGGTCACCTCACCGACGAATGCATCACCCTAAGAAAAATTGTCGACAAAATGATCAGGAACGGAGAATTAGATAAGTAAGAAGCATGGTGGAGGAAACAGAAATGATCGGGGGCCTCGAAGCTACCAAAATGAAATCAAGGTAATCATAGAGGAGTTCCCTAGCAACCATCTGACCAAGAGTCAAATCAATGCCATCAACTTCAGAGGTAGAGAGAAGCTGGTCATTTTGGCTCCGGATGAGCAATGGACATCTCGCTGTCCAATGGGTCTGGGAGGTGCTTGTTACGTACATGGGCTATAGAAACTGAAGATGATGACAGCTTGGCGAAGACTGTTTCCTTAAAAATTGATCGATCTAACGACTAGGGTGCTTTATATGAAAGAAAAGTTCTTTGGTTTTTGCTTGTGAGTTTCTCCATTTGTTTCCTGCCCCAAGCCATCAACTAGCTTGAGTTGATCAAGCTAGATCCTTGATAATCAAAGGTATAAAGCTTTGAACGTTCGTTCGTATTTTTACTATGGTAGATTAGCTTTTACTATGCCATGTAATTAATCCGCATGTTTACCGCACCCATAATTTACTACAATTAATCAGAACAGCAATAAGAAATTCCAAATTTAGGACCGCCGCACTCGCAATTGCAATGGTCAATATCGCAATTGCGAGGCAACCTTTAGGTTACCCTGACTCTTGAGATTCGGAGTCAGCTACGTTGATCGACAAGTTTAATTAACGATAGGATAGATCTGGCCAATCTGCTTTTCGTATTTGTAAAACATTAGTTCTGATTTACTCAGGGAATCACGGGGAAAGTAAACATAACGATTAATTATACCAAGCTAGAAGATAAATAAGGAGGAGGAACACCAACATCTTTTCTGTCTTTAAGTTGGTCGTAGACCACTATATGTGTTCTTAATTAGATTAGTATGTTTATTATCAATGTTGCATTGTTTGTGTGGGGTCGACATTGATTCACCTTTGCTATACTACGATTGACCTAGTATGCAAGCTAGTATAAGCGACTTACAGGCACGACATCAAATATTCTATATATTTGTTTTTCATGCTTTTGTGATGTTTTTAATACTTTAAAGCACAAAAAATGGATCAGTTATTGTATTAGGATTTGTACAGAAGAAATTGTAGATTTATGGGTTGAAAAACGACCAAGGCGCGTGCCTGGCACGCCAAGGAAGTAGCATAAAGGTCGACGGATACTAGGATTTTGGGCATGCCCTCAAGCTCTATCAGGCATGCGCCCGGCCTGCCAACACATGAACCGTGGACTGACTGGACATTAGACATGCGCCCGATGCCTCCAGGCATGCTCCTGGCCATCCAAATTACCATTTTGGGTGTTTTATGTGTATTACATGATACAATGTGGCTTGTATGATCTTTTGGGACATTAATTGGAATGTAAGAAAGTCTAAATTTGACTTTTGGTAGCCACGGCTCAGCACCACAACTGAGACCGTCTGCGGGGAGAATGTGGGATCACCGGAAGGGTTTTGTTTAGACACTGCAGCATATTGACTTAGTAGTCAAAGATCCTTTTGCTATGTTTGGGTAGTTTATTTAGATTGCCTAGGACTAGATTTCCCTAGGAAGCCTTTTATGTGAAATGAACTTAGGTGGCTAGATTAACTATATACCAAACATATGTGGTGTCTAAAAGTTGACACACTATGATCTTTTGGTAAGGCGCGTTTTAGCTTCGCAGTATGTGCAAGCCTATAAAGACCAGTCCGTTCAATATGAGGTACTTAAAGATATGTCATGATGCATACCATCACCATGCATTGTGCCATTAGACCATATTGTAACAAACATTAATTGGTCAGGGTTTTGCTAGAGGGCTAGTAAAGGGTGAGCTTGCTCTTACTATAACTTATGTGGTAGTTTTGTAGTTCAATACGTGTATATTAAATGTGATCTGATTCTTCTACTCCTTACTAAATACAATTGTACTTATCCCTATATAAGTTATTATTCCCACCCGAGAGGATTGACAGGTAGATGAATTTGAACACGGTGACAGATTTGATGGAACTGATGTGTAAGCTCGGATTCATGCCCAAAGACTTTTATTTTACATTTACAAAATGGTACCAATGATTAAACTTTCCTAAATTTGGTTCATGGTCTTGAGGAGGTCAAGTGCTAGAAAGCACGGCGTTTCTTGTCTCGTTTTTAGTGGATAATGAGTCCGGTCGTTTCTATGTATATTTTCTTTTTTTTTTTTTTTTTTTTTTGGTTGTTGTTGCACCTATTCTGTATTTTTTTGGGATTGTGTCACTGATTTAATTGTTTATCGTTGTTGGATAATGTCGTGGAAAAAAAAAACAGTTTTATTAGACAATTCTTATGATATAAATTTACCCTAAAAGTCTTAACTGTCATCATCTCAGGAAAGTTATTGTGTGGTGTTTTCACACACTGTGGAGACACCATGTGGCACCCTACATACCACACATTTTTATTCTGTATTTAAATTGTGTGGTTGTGATCGTTTCACCCGTCACTTCATCTCAAATTCCCCCACCAAACAATAACTTTCCATCATCTCTTGGTTTTCTTTTATTTTTATTTTTATAGTGGGAATAAATGACAAATAAGAGGGAGAAAAAAATGACGATGGCAGAATAAATATAAATTGTTCGGTACAGTAGAATTGTCTTTTGATCCACTATTTCACAATTACACAGTTTCGTTGTTTTTGCCGAAAATGACCTTGAAATGACATCGAAAACATATTAAATGAGATGTTTAAACAAAGAGAACGAAAAAAATAAAAATATGATGAAAGAATTACGACTTTTAACGTTCAGATAAAAAAATATATTCATTCTTGTAATTATTTATGAGAGAATTTAAATTTTAATGGAATAAACCCTTATTTTTTTTTACTCAATTAAAGGAATAATACAGAATGGACGGCTGGCTTCTTATGATTGGCTCTACTATATTGGGATAAGATTTAGTGTAATATTCTCTTGATATGTGTGTAGGTTGTTATAACCAACCAGTTGATATAAGGATGTAAGTGAGATATGATATTATTGAATTAATCTAAGATATTTTTCAGCTGCTAAATTCTTTTCTTGGTATCAGAGAAAGGAATGGCGGAGCCACCGCCGCCGTCATCACGATCAGCTCCTGTCACCGATGCTGGAGGTACAGGAAGCACAGGACCATGGACTACTGTTGCTGGAGTATCATTAACTTCCATCTCCGATGTTGCAGCTGAGTTATCATCATCTCCAATCTCAAATGTTGTGACCGGAGTTCCAGTTTCTGGTTTGCCGTTTTCTTCGTTCTACTCCGGTAGTGCTGCTCCACATCTCACCGGAGCCACCACTTTCCCTGGAGCTCATACACTTCATACTGGACCATCTTTTTCAGGTTTGAATCTTGGTTTAACTCCTCCTTACATGCAGTCACCCCTGTTTCCCAGATCCGATTCTCTTGCGCCCGTTTCCGATCTGCCAGTCCCACTTCGTCTTTTAACAGTTTGAACCCAGTTCCCTTCACTGGCCATCTGAGTCAACCTACCACTGTTAAAGGTTATAAACTTGATGGGTGTCTCTTTGGTACTAAACCTCGACCCCCTGAGATCCCAGGACTCCCTATGAATCCAGCAGTTGCAGAATGGGATTCAGTTGATTCCTTGCTTACAGGATGGCTGCTAGGATCGATGACAGAACAAGCATTGACAGAAGTGGTGGGTTGTTCCTCTTCTCATGAAATATGGTCCACATTAGAGGTTCTGTTTAACGATCAGTCTGAATCGAGGATGCTTGAATACAAAAGTGCTCTCACCAAAGCTGAAAAGGGTTCAAAATCCATGGCTGATTATCTGGCTACTATGAAATCCTACAGTGATAGTTTGACAGCAGCAGGGTATCCAATAACTAATTCTGAGCTCATATGGGCTACACTAGCAGGTCTAGATCGTGATTATGAGGCTGTTAATATCAACTTGACTGCTAGGATTGGATCATTAACTTGGCAGGAGGTCCAGTCTCAGCTTATTACCCAGGAGAGGCTTTTAGCCAGATTTAATCCCTCATCACAAAGTGCTGCTGCTAGTCCTACTGCTAATTTGGCTAGCTATAATGGTAATTCTCGACCAGGGAGATCAAACTCTAGACCATCTGGGCAAAGCTCTTATAGAGGTAGGGGTGGAAACTCAAGAGGAGGCAGAAATCGAGGATGAGGTAGAAGTGGTGGTAGACAATCTGGTAACTCATCCAAGGTGCAATGCCAACTCTGTGGTAAGAATGGACACACTGTGGCCATCTGCTGGCATAGGTTTGAGACAGATTTCCAACCTCCAGAACACAATGGATCAAGATCAAATCAGCCATCAGCCTACATGGCAACTCCTAGCACAGTCTCAGATCATGCTTGGAACCTTGACAGTGGAGCCACCAACCATGTGACATCTGATTTGGGTAATCTTAATCATAGTACTGTCTACCATGGCAGTGATACACTAACTGTAGGAAATGGTGAACACCTACACATTGAGCACACAGGGCACACTGTACTTCACACTCATATTGGACCCTTATTTTTGCACTCTGTCCTTCATGTTCCCCAAATTACCTGAAATTTACTTAGTCTCTCAAAGTTGATGTCTGATAATAATATGTACACTGAATTTGTTAATGATGTCTGTTTTGTTAAGGACAAGGTAACAAGGATGCCAATGCTCAGGGGTCAACTCAATGATGGTCTCTATCAGATAGTGCCTCTGGCTCGTGAGACAGACAAGACCTCCCTTCAATCCAAGTCCTTCCAGAATCAACAGTCCACTGTTCTTCTTAGTCAAGTGTATGCTAGTCCTAGAAATGTCAGGTCTATAGATGTCCTAGACCCTAATAAGGATCTTAATGTGTGGCATAGGAGGTTAGGCCACCCTTATAGTAGAGTTCTGAGTCAAATTCTGAATGATTGTAATGTTTTTATCAATGGAAAATTGCTGTTTTGTGATGCTTGCCAATTTGGTAAATCCCATTCCTTACCCCATTTGAGTTCTACTTCACATGCTCCTTCTTTGTTTGATTTGGTTCATACAGATATCTCGGGCACTGCTCCAGTTAAGTCCACTGAAGGACACCTCTACTATATTCATTTTATAGATGATCATACTAGGTTCACCTGGATCTTCCCTCTAAAAGCAAAGTCTGAAGCCGTTTCTGTGTTCACTCACTTTAAAAATCTGGTTGAAACTCAATTTACCTCTAAAATTAAGGGTATTCAATCTGATTGAAGGGGTGAATATAGAGTTTTTGAGACATTTCTGAAGCAACATGGCATAGCCTTTAGACATCCTTGCCCCCATGATCATGCTCAAAATGGAAGAGCTGAAAGGAAGCACATACACATTACAGAACTAGGACTGACCATGCTAGCTCAAGCAACAATGCCACTTAGCTTTTGGTGGCATAGTTTCCAAGCTTCTGTTTCTATCATAAATTGCCTTCCTACTCCAGTTTTCAATCATAAATCCCCTCATGAATGTATCTTTGGCAAGAAACCAGACTATACTGCTTTCAAAATCTTTGGTTGCGCTGTCTATCCCTACTTAAGACCCTTCCACACTACCAAATTCCAGTATCATACTACTCAATGTGTCAACTTAGGGCTTAGTCCTCACCACAAGGGGTACAAGTGTCTGGATAAAACAGGTAGAATATATATCTCTAACAATGTTAAGTTTGATGAAACCAAGTTTCCCTTCTCTGCTGGTTTCACTCAAAGGCCTTCCAAACAGATTCTATGCACACCTGACCTTTTTACTAATCCTCTTCCTTTTGGTCTGTCACACTCAGAGGGGCACACTGAACCTACTGTGACTGAGCCAGAGCCAAACTTGAGTTGTAACTCTGAGCAAAGGTCAAGTGCAAGTCAACAAAATGGTAATTCTGGTAATCCTCCGTCTCATGATTTTCAGTCTCATCAAATTGAGTCTCCTATGTCCAGTCACACTACTGTATCACACAACAGATCACCATCACCTACACACAACAGATCACCAACACCTCCACATACTTCTACACCCCTTATGTCCAGTTCACCTTATCCTGTTAACACAGATGAACCAGCATTCACTCATTCCTCACCAGATATTGCTGTTACCACCAATATAGACACTGAACCTATGCCTACCACCACTGTCACTCAAAATACTCACCACATGCAAACTAGGTCAAAAAAGGGCATATTCAAGCCCAAGACCTACAGTGCATCAATATGTAAGGTTCATACTTTTCCTACTGAACCAACCAGTGTATCAGATGCTTTGGTGGATGACAAGTGGAGACAGGCAATGGTTGATGAGTACAAGGCACTACTTCACAGTGGAACTTGGGATCTAGTGAAGCCTGGTTCAAATCAGAATACCGTAGGATGCAAGTGGGTATTCAAGTTGAAACTGAACCCAGATGGAAGTGTTTTGAAGTAGAAGGAAAGACTTGTTGCCAAGGGGTATCTCCAAAGTTATGGGTTTGACTTTACTGAGACATTTAGTCCAGTAGCTAAACTTGCAACCATTAGGATTGTTCAGTCTATTGCAGTGTCTATGCACTGGCCAATCAACCAGATAGACATCAACAATGCATTCCTAAAAGGTCCATTGCAGGAGCCAGTTTATATGGATCAGCCAGAAGGATTTGAAGATCCAAGGAGGCCAGGATATGTCTGCAAACTGAATAAGGCAATCTATGGGCTAAATAAAGCTCCTAGAGCTTGGTTTGAAGTTCTTAAAACTCAGTTACTCAGTTGGGGATTCACTCAGTCCAAGTGTGATATATCACTGTTTATGTTTAGACTGGAGAAACAGATCTTGTTTGCACTCATATATGTTGATGATATTCTGTTAACTGGAAATTCACCTGAACTGATTCAAAAATTCATCAGACTTTTGGATTCCAAGTTTGCCTTGAAAGATTTAGGACCAGTGTCACATTTCTTGGGGATGCAGGTGACCAGAAACTCAAATGGACTTCATCTAACTCAATCTTATTATGCATCACAACTACTTAGAAGACCGAAGATGTAGCACTTGAACCCCTGTCCTACACCAATGGTGCTTGGAAAACAATTACTTCCACAGGAAGGTGAGCCTCTAACAGATCCTACTGTGTATAGAAGCATTATTGGAGCCTTAAAGTATCTTACTCTGACAAGGCCAGACATATCATTTGCTGTGAATACTTTAGGCCAGTTTATGCAGGATCCACACACTACACATTGGCGGGGTTTGAAAAGGTTACTGAGATACATTCAAGGCAGACTAGGGATGGGATTGCTGTTCAGGCCTTCAAAAACACTTGAAGTATATGGTTTTTCTGATGCTAATTGGGCAGTTTGTCCAATAGACAGGAAATCAACAGGAGGATACTGTGTGTATCTTGGTGATTCACTCATATCTTGGAGCTCCAAAAAGCAAACTGTGGTGTCTAGATCCAGTTGTGAATCTGAGTATAGATCCTTGGAAAACCTTGAAGCAGAAGTAAAATGGATAAAGCAACTACTCAGTGAGATGAAGTTCAATCTGCCAGCAGTTCTGTTTTATGGTGTGATAACACTGGAGCAAATTCTTTGGCACAAAATCCGGTGTACCATGCTAGGACTAAGCACATAGAGGTTGATGTCCATTTTATCCGAAACATGGTTATGAATAAGGAACTTGTGGTGAGCTATGTGCCAACCAAAGATCAAATTGCAGACTGCCTAACCAAAGCATTGGCTGTTGGACCCTTTGAAACATTCAGACACAAACTCAATGTGACTACTCCACATATTCGTTTGAGAGGGACTGAAAAGGAATAATACAAGAATGGACAGCTGGCTTCTTATGATTGGCTCTACTATATTGAGATAAGATTTAGTGTAATATTCTCTTGATATGTGTGTAGGTTGTTATAACCAACCAGTTGATATAAGGATGTAAGTGAGATATGAAATTATTGAATTAATCTAAGATATTTTTCAGCTGCTAAATTCTTTTCTCCTATTTACATTTTCGTAGTTTCAATTTACCATTTGTAACAAAAAAAAGCCTTTTTTTTTACCGAAACGGTAGCTCAATTATATATGCGCACACACTTTTGCCACAACACTTTTCACTTTTAAAAAAATTGTTAAGAAAAAATACGAACACTCGCAACCATAAAGTTATATTAGATTGAAAGATGATGTAGATTTTTTTTATGCTTACTCTATCATTATCCTTATACTCAGTACACATTTAGTCATTTCTCTTCTTAATTAACAGCTTTTTATTGTCATAAAAGAAAACACAAGCACCCATAGATGAAGAAATGAACACCAGAGGCAAACGGGCAATTACATTTACAATTCACAGTGCGTTAGAGGCTATCAATTTCGTTAAACCGAAGGTTATGAGCATAGCAACCCACCCTCCAAGTAGAATCCTCAATGAAGATCTCAATACTGGTGCCTTCCCCAACACAGCTCCTAACCACCCAAATACCACCAGAGCAACGGTAACGGCGGCTGCAACCACCCCGATCCTCACCTTGTAATCCTTTATAAATGAAGCAGCAAGCAGCGGCACAATTGCACCGGTTGAAAACGCAGCAGCTGAAGCAGCAGCAGCTTGCAAAGGATTTGGCAAGCCTTCTTCGTCATCAGCTTTGGTGTTTTCCCTCTTCATCTGAGCAACTTCTATGTCAAGTTGCGAATATACAGAGACAAACTCTCCGATAGCCATTGAACATGCCCCGGCTATTAAGCCAGCAAACCCTGTCAAGATCATTGCTTTGATGTCATGTTTCACAGCTCCAACTCCCATCATTAATGATGCAGTGGAGATTAACCCGTCATTCGCACCTAAAACGGCTGCTCGTAACCATTGTGCTCGTTTCGTGTAGTCGAAATCTTGTTTTATTTTGTTTTCATTATTTTGTTCCTCCAAATCATGAACCGGACATAGAATCTTGGATTCTGCAGGTTGTGTTGTTTGGGTGGAAGCCATAGAAAGAAAGCGAGAAATAAGACTAGTGCTAATTAAATGGGAATGAAAGTTAGTTGTAGATAAGAGCAAATGGCTTGAGTGTGGTGAGCACACGCCTTGAATTATTCTATTTATAGAAGAAAATAATCGATTGGGTTATGGTGGAGGTAGAGGCTGAAAAGCAAGTGCAATCTTCCATTTGGGGGAAAAAGCGTGCGTGCATCAACTCACTAACGGATTTCAGAGATCTCGTGAGGACATTAGTTGTGTTTTTACATTTTTGAAGCAATAAAACTTTATCGTTATAATAGAAAAAGACTATTTTATTTATATAAAATGAATAGTTCAGATTAATTATATATATATATATATATATATATATATATATATATATATATATATATATATATATACTTGACATTAGTATAACCCGAATTTATAGTATATATTTCATATTGGGCCTCAAACGTGTTGAGATGGTCTAACGATACCGGATTTCACCACTCCACTTGCCGTGCGAGATGACACCCAAATAATAACGAGAATCGACGTAATATCTTAACCGTAAGGGCAAGGGGCCCCATCATAGGCGTAAGGGCCGAACTGAGTCCTCACGAAAGAAGGCTGTTCAGGTCGTCCCCCGATCCACCGCCGGTCGGTTAGCACAGGGAAGGGGAAGACCTACGCAGCTCGGTCGAATCGACCTTAGCGTCTCGCCTCAGGTCGGCTAGAGAATAATAATAATAATAATAATAATAATAATAATAATAATAATAATAATAATAATAATAAGTATACGATAATTACGGAAATAATCCTAAGCTTTTAAGACTCTGATCTTTATCATTTAATACGAATATCTCAATTATCTCCTAAAATCAAGGGATAATCCCATAACTATCTCTAACTTGAATAACACGAAAAAAGAGTCCACATTGGGCACGGCCCACACAGGCCTAGGGCACAATCACCCCCTATATAAACCATTAAAAGAACTACAACGTACTTGATTCCAACTCATGCATTGGATACGTAGGCACCCAGGAGAAATTATCAGTCTCATTCTAAATCACCTCCAAAAACTCCTCCCCTCGTTCATATTTTCTCTTGATTAATTATCCTCCCCCAATTACCATTAGATCAAAGGACCCAGATTTTATACGCGATGAAATTTGCTTCGTCAATTGGCGCTAGAAGGTGGGTCTCTATAGATAATTGTCGTTGAGGTTTAAAGAAAACAGATAACATGTCACATCCGCCGGAGGATCAAGTGCTAGATGCAGACGATGTCCTGGTCGTCAATAGCTAAAAGGATGGTCAGAAAACATCGAAAATTCATCAGGCCTCCATTATTAATACTATCTATGGAGGCCCCGAGGAGGACAGTAGCAGGACTGCTGAGTCACTAAATAAAAGGCAACGACTCTCCATTGAAGTGGCGTACGGTCCATGGGACCCCTTTCCTTTGACAAGGAATAACGAAGCATTGGTCATTGTAGCCATAGTTAATCAAAATCTAGTAAAAAGAGTTTGTGTGGATACTAGGAGCGCAGTGAATGTACTGTATTACCATGCCATTCAAGCAATGCGGCTAGATGACAAAGATTTAACCCCCATGTCCACACCATTATTTGGTTTCACTGGGACATCTGTTTTACTTACGGGAACGATTGTGCTGGTTACCACCTTTGGCCAGGAGCCAAGGAGTTGAACATTGGACATCAGTTATGTTGTTGTTCAATACACTTCTCCCTATAATATCATTATGGGTTGACCAGAGTTCAACGATCTCCGAGTTGCCATCTCCTTAGCTCATAACAGTCTTAAGTTTCCCACACTTTACGGATTGGTGGAGGTCGAAAGGGATGCGAAAACAGCCAGGAGCTGCTATGCCACCATTACCAATGGAGAAGCTGCTGCCCGACAGGTCTTTATATATGGAAGAACTTCTCCCAGAAGATGAGGAAACATGGTCCTCAGAAGATAAAGTGGAAGATGTCTGTCTTTGGGATGGTCACCCCGAACTGACAGTAGCAGTGGGAGGTTGGATCCCTAACTCGCACAAAGAACAACTCATTGGGATACTCAAAGAATTCCGAGATGTGTTTGCATGGAAAATGGAAGACATGCCCGGTTTATCCCCGGACCTCGTAGTTCATAAACTAAACGTGGATCCAAAAAGGAAGCCAATTCGACAAAAGAGAAAGCACTTTAAACATGAGCATATGAACGCGATTAAGAAAGAAGTAACTGTTAGGAAATCTACGCGAGAACACAACGGAATTTAAAATTATTTCCTTTTAACCTGGATCGAATTCGTTTAAGCAACAAACGTATAAGTAGTAAATGAGAAAGTTACCTTGACTGATCTAAAAGATCGAAGCTTTATCGTCCACGAAGGCCTCTACCGCTAGCCCACACGAACAGCCCGCCGGAATCCCATCATGGATTGCTACCAGAAAAACTCGGTTGCTAGACCGACATTTTCTCTCTCTCAAACTCTCTCTAAGAAGCTCTCATTATTTCAAGTAAATTAGAACTCTTCTAATTGATGATTGAAAAGAGCTAGTCAACCTCACTCTTATATAGAGGGTGGTGCGCCCCTTGCGCCACAAAAATTGATTGGGAGAAGCATGCTAATGGAATGAGGAGAAAGAAAATATTTTACTAGTAAAATAAGGAAAATAGATATTCTAGATTTATCTCATTTAATTTAATATCTCATATTAAATAAATCCATGATATTGTCAATATCTAATATTGATTATTTATATCTATTAACATAAATGAGTCTATGCAAATCTGTTAATATCTAACATTAATATGTAGTAATACTATTAATTAATTTGCAAAATGCATGTGTATCATATACACATACTATTTGCGCCCCATATAGCCAAACATTGGCTTCCGGAATATTCTTAATCAATTAATATAATACTGTGATTAATTAATTCACAAAATACATGTATATCATATATACATATATATTTCGACATATGCATCAAATATGTATATTTAATTAATCAACATAATTAATATCTTGTTTTTAATTTATTCGTAATAAATAAATACCATCATATTAATTTATCACTATAGCACCTTATAGTCGAGATAAAACTTTCCTTATTTGGTTATCACTATTACCGCATTTTAATCCGGCTAGATGTTCTTATGTGTATGACCCGATAGGCTTCTGAATATGTTGGATGTAGGCACAAAGTGCAAATTACGAAAATGCCCTTCATACCCAACGATCATGGAATAGCGTTTAGCAACACACCGAGACCCCCAATCATCGGAAGAGTCAAATGCAATGACTACTACCTTTCATGTGAAACGGTTACCATGTAAATATAATCCTATTGCTATAATAATATCCATACGGTCGTATCTCGAATGTCAATACATTAACGACCGTATCTTATAATCTGGATATCATGCTCTCTCGAAGTAACTCATTTACTCCCACTTTGCAAAGATTCACGAGAGCTAGACATTACTTATAAGAAGGCCCTTCCAGATATTTACTCATATTCATTGGACAAGCGATTTCCGGACGAGCAACAAGAATCCTACGCATGCTTTAGTATCACACCCAATCCCTACCGTATGATCGCCCCATGGCTAAGGGAAACCTCAATAGTGTCAAAGTATGACAATCAACACCGTGATGTCACGAAGTGTCCGGTCTTAGGATAATTACACAACCGCCACATAGTGCGACACTGAATAAAGTAAGTGGGTCAGTCTAACGTACGGATTCTCTAATACACGTCCATGTATAGCCCAAGTGTCTTTACACTTTGATAGACGTGATCTATCCCTATCTTCAATAAGATAGAAGACATCCAATACATGCTAGTCTAATCGTACTATTAATGTCCTATGTAATAGCACATACGACTAGAGACATTTAAGTATCAAACCTTTTAAAGTGAGTCAAGATCTCATCAACCATAAACACCATTATGATTTCTCTTTCACAGTTTGACACTAGGGACATTATCATTTATATAATATCATAATTGGTCCGTTAAACAAACAAATATATAATAACAGAAAGCCATTTGATATATGTACAAACATAAAGAAATAGTAGAAATGATCTGACCCGGTCGGATCCGGTCCAACCCGATTGGGTTTAGGACACTATTTCAACAATCTCCCACTTCGCCTAAAGCCAATCACTTGTACACACAATACCTAGTTGAAACAGAAGAATCTTATTCAATACATGCGGCTAACCCTCAGCGTGAATGGCTCACTATCCGTGGGGACTCAAACTATCTTCATATCATGCTCCAAATGACCAAGTCAAAAAGAACCGCCTCAACACACACATGAATCTATGACGAGACATTGGTCCTTGCTTCAAGCAATGAATCCACCACTATATCAGCTATATAGTAGAGGTGGAAGAACCGTATAAGGTTCAGGAATGAACCTCTTAGATCCATGTACTCCTTGCTGAGCCTCTAAGGCAATACTGTGTCTTGGCTCAGTTGTAGAATTTACTGTGATCTCTAGCTAAGAACATTTCCATCTCACTGTATCACTTTAATCAAAGTGACTGCAAACCGATATTGTAGCTCCTACTATCTTCATAAGACTCTGGGTATACATCTGTATATCTACGTTTATTCGATTCAAAGTTTCAATAAACTAGGAACCCACCCTTAACACTTTTAAGGATATTATCGACATTTATCAGAATCACTTACATACTTACACATGACTCCTCGTGCAGTATGAACATATGGTAAAATTCTTATGACATGGATCCTATTGCGGTAGCAAAGGGAACCTTCCATAAGTATAATCCTTCACCTTATCTTTAGGACTAACGTCCTGTCATAGATAGACCTCAAGAACACTGGCTAGCAATATCTCTTGACATGTTCTATACTAAACTATTTTAGCCTCTCATCTATAAGGGTGAACTGTGATAGTTAAGCAGCCTCTAAATCTATCACTATTGATTTTTATTTCCAAAATAAGAACTGCCATTCCAAACTTTCGTAAAGACCTTGAACTACCAAACATTATTTGACTGTAACTTAGGATGATAGCTCTCAAGAAGGATATTAAATACCTTGCTAAAAAACAAGTGACACTCCCACTAACAATTTTGCACATTAGGCATATCCTTTCTTTTGATCAAATCAAACTCTTCTGATTATCAAAGTAAAAAACTTATACAGAGAAGCTCGTTTGAGTCCATAAATGGATCTCATAAGCTTACACATCATGTTATCTTCTATGAACTCCAAGCCTTTCGCCCAACGTTTTCAACACTATCATATAACCATGATACGAAGCTACAACAAGCATAATCTAAATAGACCTAAGCATAGTTGGTAGCAAAAAGGTATCTACAAGGTTTATATCTCATAGCCTTGAGCCGTCAACTTAGCTTAACTAGTAAACGTATTACTATCCATGTTAGTTATTCAGAAAGACATGCAACACCTTTCAGAGATATTCCCTTCAGGTTAGATAGATTAGGTTCATAGCCCGTTCGTCGCTCATAGAATCCAATTCAATTACTATGGCTCCAAGCCATATCTCTTAATCATGTCTTTCAAGCATTCCTGCATAAGTCACGAGATCTTCATTCTTCAAGATGAATGTACCAGTAGCCCATTCAGGCGTGTGGTTATCTGTAGACTCACATAATACTTGTGTGGACCGAGCAGTGTCCTGCACCTCATCACTGCACGGTGCCTACTCATGTTCTAATGGCTAAATATCTCTTTGTGGTTCTCAAACTACTTTTGAGATCTTGATTTACTCCCAGTGTCTCTTTTGGGAGAAACACTTCCTTTAAAAGATAGTATCTCTAGAGACACACTTTTCCTCCCTGGGTAAGTAAATAATATCTAGCTTATTTGCTAAGATATCCCAAAAATTTGCACATGTCATGCTAGGCTCCAAGCCTTTCAGATACTGCCTGCTTGCTAGAAGCACGACAACCCTAAACAATCAGTTAAGATTGATTTGATGTCATCTTCTTCCGTTTCCGTTATAGAATTTATTCAACCTTTATTCTTTGGAACTTGGTTAAGTATATGTTTCGTATGAGGGCACTATCCCGAAACAGGTAAGTGATACATTGCATGGCTAAAATTACTTCTTCATCGTATAAAGTGTTGTTCCACTTTATAAACACAATCTAATTGCATGTCCCAAAATGGTATCCTTCATGGGAGAATCCAATTCCTTTTTAGACGACTTCTGAAAAATCCTTCAGGTATTAATTGCTTCAATCCAATTCAATATTAATTCCTAAGCAGATCATCAATCTCATGTTCGTACTAGCTCAAACTTTTTGGGCATTCCGAATTTTGCACTTCACTGAGTACACTTGAGTAATTCTAAAAATAGTCATAGAGAGTAATAAATTATTATTTATGGCATTTATTGGCATAAGCAAACGAACATCAGTATGTTTAGACTTTAGTCAATATTCTAGAATTTATCACCTTTTTCATAGGGTATTTTAGTCACATTTGGATAAGATACGTATCACCCACATGATTCATAATCACATGGTTCAGACATCATTAGAATGACATTTGATTACATGTTTATCTTCTACAGGGACGATGATGTGATTCCAGGTCGGAATCACGATCGGAACATTGTAGTATTCTTGGCCTAGATCGTAGATTGGATTTTATAGGACTATGTTTTAGCTGGTCATTGATCCCTTAGGAGGTTCATGGGCACGTTCCGATCATATTTCCTATCCGGAATCACATCAGTTGGTAGGAGAGCACAACAACTAAGGTATAAAATATCCTCTTTTATTTTCCTTCTTCAATTTTAATTTTTTAGTCAATATATATCTGTTCTTGATAATTTTTTCCCAATATGTGTTCATCTTCGAAAAAACAATTCCCAGGCTTGCTATTTTTGTCTGCCTGCATGTTGTTCATCCTGCATCAATATACAAAAAAGGCCTTCAATTAGGACGAGTGTTTCACACCTGTGAAATTTTGTTGTCAACCCAAATTCATTACTTTTTTTTTTTCTTTTTCCTTCTTTCTTTGCTCTTATCTCTTACACCTTGTTTCCTTCACAAATTTCTCACTCACTCCTATACCATTCATCCAATATTAAAACCGACACCCTAGTTGTCTAGTCTAGATTGTTGGTTTTTGAATTACTACATGTGGCTAGTTATTCTGATTTGTTTGACACGGGTACTCCTACGATAAAGAGGACGAGGGTGAGTGCAAACACGAGAGTTGTGAGGAAAATATGTCGAAATGACAAGAATATGAAGATGATGGTAGATCATTGGATGGTCGGTTTAAATTATTTGCGGAGGCACAAGATGCAAAAATGCACAAGCATTAGAAAGGCAAACTCAAGATAATGCTGACATAATGAGTGGGATATAAGCACGTGGATGGATCTAAAATGGGAGATGATGAAGCGTTTTGCTCCTCTTTCGTATTATCGTGAGCAATATCGCAAATTGCAAACTATTCAGCAAAGAGAACGTTCAGTGGATGATTACTACGAAGAATTGGTCACTCTTTTGGACAAGGCTAATGTTGAGGAGGAAGATGAGATGAATATGCAGCATTTTTTGACGGGATTACGGCTGGATATTGCGAATCAAGTTGAATTACATCAATGTGCCACACTGGATGATATGTTACATACAACATTGACACTTGAGAAGCACTTAAAACATCAAAAATCAGCCTACACTAGGCCTTCGGGAGGTAATAATCACTTTTGTTGTTTTCCAATGAAAGGAAAGACCCTTAAATACCTCTAAATACCCCCAAAGCAGCCCGTTTTCCCACTAAGGATGCCTCTAGGCCGAGGGAAGATGATAGGGGAAAAGGTGTTGCAACGACCCCTAAACCGTCCCATGAAATCCGGTGTCATAAGTGTCATGTCATGGGACATATTGCTGCCCAATGCCATTCAAAATGATGTATTTTGGTAATCGGAGAGGTTGTTGATGGATCTATGCCTCGGCTTCGGATGAGGATGATGATGTGGAAAGTGATAGTGCAAAAGATGCTGGGCAGTGTCCGTTGGATGGTGATGTATATGGTGAAACATATGTGATTAAGAAGTCATTAAGTAGTGTTGTGAAGGTGGAGGATAACTTTCAACGAGGAGCTGTGCCAATGTCATAAGTTCTGGTATTGTCTCCAAATTAGCCATTCCTACTACACCCCATCCTCATCCGTATAATTTAAAATGACTCAATAATGTTGGAGAAATTCGAGTTACAAAATAGGCCCTAATTTCATTCAATCTTGGCAAGCTCAATGACGAGGTTTTATGTGACGTAGTCCCCATGCATGTCAGCCATATTCTATTGGGAAAACCATGGCAATTTTATATAAGGGTTACGTATGATGGGTATGCGAATGGCTATACTTTGCGTCATATGGGGAAAAACATCACACTTCTTGCATTATCCTCAGAGGAGGCTCATAAGGACCAACTTAAATTGGCAGCGAGTCGTGAGGAAAAAGAAAGAAAAGAGGGAGCCAAGTCGAAAAAGGAAAAAGATAAAGTTGTGATGGGAGAGAAAAATAAAGTGGGTATGCGAACTCGAGAGAAGGGAAAAATAAAAGTTTAAAATGAAAAGGTAAGGGAGGGAGATTTAGTACCATACGAGGGGAAAAATAAAGTCAAAAAGTTAAAAGTGAGGGAGGGTGCCATTAGTAAAGAGGAGATCAATTATGAAAACATTATCATGATATTGAGAGAAGTTTCTCTTGGTTAAGCCAATTTGGCTTAATTTTATCACTTACGAGTGAGCGTTCTCTTCGTCGTAGAGAACCACCCCTTCAAGAACGTATTAGCGTTTTTTGAGCGAAACGTTGTAGTATTTTTGGCCTAGATCGTAGATAGGATTTTCTAGGACTAGGTTTAGCTTGTCATTGATCCCTTAAGAGGTTCCTGGGCACGTTCCGATCGTGTTTCCTACCAGGAATCACATCAGATGTCTAGAACCACCACAAAATATTAAGGATAACAGCCATACAAATATTTGTGTGAAATGTTATCACCTATATCAACTATATAGTGACACCGATCTAGTATGTCAGATTTAGTGACCGTTCAACTTTATCGGAATAACACTTGTTCCTTACAATTGAATATGTCTACTAAATCCTAACAAATAATTGAAATCGAGTTCTTCATAAGAACCGGAACACAATAACATTTATTTAGTTCCTTATCAGTTTAGTAGACTTGGAATATTATGTAGTAAATGCTGCAACGTTTGCTTCACTTTCCATATATTTGAATATTCTGTATTTAATCTTTCTAATTTAATCATACTCCAAAGATATCATATATCTAAGTGTTGGGTATACAACACTCTACCCGTCTGTGTGCATTCGACCCATGGCGCTGTGAAGGTGTGGTATAAGGAAATAAAGTAGCACCTTTACTAACACCAATTGGTTTTAGTACAATGGTAAGCGCTTGATCCTAAAAACTGGTAGCAAAGCAGGTCATGGGTTCGAATCCCGGTAACAGCATTCTGTGTTAAACCACGGTGGAGTGGGTAGCAGGTGCTGGGGGGGAGATTGTTGGGTATACAACACTCTGCCTGCATGTGTGCATTCGACCCATGGTGCTGTGAAGGTGTGGTATAAGGAAATAAAGTAGCACCTTTACTAACACCAATTGGTTTTAGTACAACGGTAAGCGCTTGATCCTAAAAACCAACAACTGGTTTGTAAGATATCTTTGGATCACTTCCAAATGGAAGAACTTCTCCGATACCAACTGTTGGAAATAAAATTTATGTTTTGATGATGATTCATCACTTATTCAGTCATTGTTCTAAACCCCATTGATGAAGTGTCATAACTAGCTATTATAGTGCAAAGCAAAAAGATGTCTAGATATCAATGTATGGGATTTAATAGAGTCTGATATTTGTATAAGTTAAATCAGACAAGCACTGTAATATCTCTAGGTTGCGAACTGAGATAACCAGAAAACTGAGATAACGGGAAACTGGAATTTAGTCAAACTGACTCAGAATACATCAATATGAATTTGAAGAAGATAAGTTCACCGAGGGACATAGACTCGGTTGGCTTATCTAGAAGATTGAAGAACTGAGGGTCACACACTCAGTTATTGAAGACTGAAGAACTAAGGGTTCAAACTCAGTTATGAAGACTGCGTCGAGACAGTAAAGTTAGACTTCAGGCACGATTGTGATGACCTGAACTGACTTTATGGATCTTGTATTGGAAGCTAAGACACATAAGGACAATGATGTCTTTACTGATTATTTTCTTGGTGTACTCTGATTAAGTCAATCATAATCAGATGTAAAATGGAGTACTGATTGTTGAAGAAGATTAAACATTTAGTTAAAGCTCTTACAAACTGAAAACTAATAAAGTTATCAGTAAATCATTTTCGGAACTAAGGCTTAACTAAACTGAAGAAAAATCCAACCGTTACAATTCAAGAATTATGATTGGAGGATAATCTATCCGTTCTGACATAAACGTACAAGCAAGAAGGCAGGACCACTAACGGCTATAAGGATTTGAACTCAAAGGAATTTGACCGTTATTTAGACTCCTATAAATAGACCACTTCAATCAGAAAGAAAAAAGGGGGGACAGAGGAAGGAATTCTAAGAATTAATCTAGTCAAGAAAAATCAAATTAAGGGGGAAAGCCAATTAAAAAGAATTCCTGCTAATTACTTAATTGCAAGATCAAGGAATTTTCTTCAAGTGTTCAGTAGCATTCAAAGAAAGATCATTCACTTGAAGAAATACAGAGCTGTGCATAATTTATACATCTAGAAGAAAATCTCAAATCACAATTGAATAAGAGTTATTGATTCAAGTCTTAACTTTGATTCTATCCAAGGTTTAGACTGTGAAACACCAAGAAGGTGTGAAGGACAGTTGAGTGCAGTCAGGAAGACTGTGGTTGTGATGAGCTGGTGAAGAGGCAATTCAACCCTCCAAGGACCAGTGTTTCAAACAATTGAAGAGCAGCAATTCTACCTGGTCTACAAGTGTTTAGATAGTGAAGCTAGGGATTAGTCAAGGACTATCAGTTTAGAAATTTTTGTAACCGGGCCATCTCAAAGAAGTTCTAGTGGAATTTTCCTCCACATCACAGGGGAAGAGAGGACTGATAGGATTACACCACCTGGAACCTCTATAATTCGTGTTTATTTACTTTACGAATTTACTTACTTCATTACAATTATAATTATCTAGTTCTCATTTACAACAATGTTAAGAAAGCGATTTAGCAAGCTATCGATAAGCGATATTTTTATAAAGGCTAAATCAATCCGCGCGATAAACTAGACTAAGGATAAGTCTGTATTGACTTATACTCGGTTGAGTTAGCTTAACTCCACACAAGTTTTTTTAACTGAACCATAATTTGTTTTAAATCCAGTTTTAGGGACAAGTTTATTCACCCCCCTCTAAACTTGTGTTAGCCTTTCCAAGGGGCCAACAATTGGTATCAGAGCAGTTCTTCCATTTGGAAGTGATCCAAAGTTATCTTACAAACCAGTTGTTGAAAACCCTTTTCTGTAAAAACATTTTATTGAAACTTAATGGATGCATCTAGAATTACAAGTTGGCTGAATAACCCCCTGACTGACTATTTGCAGAATGTTGTTTCTGAATTTCAGGATCAAGTACTACGAGCTCACATACAAATCCAGAACCACATTTTAGTAATGATGTGGATACTGACTCTCATGCGTATGATGATGAATCTAGAGGATTTCCATCCTTAAGTGATCTCTCAGAAGAAGCAGAAAAAGATTTGCTACGAGTAGCTGATTACATAGAAGAAAAATTGACTGACACCATCATTGAAGATCCATCCATCGCAAAAGCCAAGGATATTGATAAAATTCTACCCATGAGCTATGAAGGTGAAAGTGATGAGGAAATCATACTGCTAGGAGCAGCACAGGCAAGTACCAATGATAAAGGGAAGCAAGTTTTTGATGACTCTCCAACAAGAAGCTTTCCTATCAAACACCAGGAGGTAATTGCATTTACATCCAGCACTCACACTGCCATGAACAATCATAGAAATGAAAACCTCAATAAAACCTTGGACATACTCATAAAGAAATTAGAGGTAATTCAAAAGAATTATGAGGATGTCAAAATGGAGAAAAAGTTATTGAAAGAAGAAGTTTCGAGATTGAATGTTGAGATCAATTTAATCAAGGCTAATAATGAAACCAAAATAATTCGACCAACTGATGAACTAATAGAAGGAATAAACATCACAGAATCATCAGTTGATCCAATTCCCAGTGTTCAGTTCAAACCTGGAAAACCGTTTGGAGACAGATCCGGTTTAGGGTTTGTTAATCAACATAATTCTAAGTTCAGACCAAGTTTAGTTGCAATGAAATTTGTGACTGCACATCAGTCAGGAACTCAGAAAACTGATAAAATTATTAGAACTGAAAAAAACTCAGCACAGCCAAATGCACAAACTGACAGAACTGAAAAATTAGTTGGTAAAAAACACCAAACCAACAGATTTTACAGGAAGGCTCAGAAGGCTGAAAATGGTAAAAATGATCAGAGATCAGTAAGAAAAAATCTTCAAGTCTCATCCATCTAAGAATGAAGATTATTCATGGGATAATACATTCTAAAGGAAAGGAAGACTATTTCCCACTGATGAAGACTGGAATAAGCCATCACATCAGTTCCACAAACTGAACAAACGAAAAACAATTAGGATAAAACAGCAGGAATTTGCGAAAACTGACTTTACTCAGTCAAAATATCAAGAGAGGTATAAAGTCAAAAATAAATTTATATCATCGAAAATTAATCAGTTAGGACCCAAACAGATATGCGTACCAAAAATCTCTCATTTGGTTTTGCAGGATAATATCACTAACTGAGAACTGAAGAGGTGTGATTAACAAAACTGAGTTGTGTCTACAACTGAGTTTTTTAATTCAGTATAAGTAAAAGACCGATCGTGTACAGCTGGAGATACACCGTATCTACTCTACTTACTACTGTCTAGCTACGGATGTCAAGAAAAGACGTGATATTTTCAATCCCAACCGTCCATCTTTTCCACTCAACTGATTTTCTCTATCTCAAAACATTTATGACAAGACGTTTTGAGTTCCACTCAATTCTTAACTACCCTTGCTACAAATTATAAATAACCCAAAATTTTCTTTTATAATTCTTTACACTCGAATTTTGAATCTACTCTCTAAATCTTCAAATTTTCAAATTCCCAATCAATTCCAGAAATCAATGGCTTCTACTCATGTTGAACCTGGAATGATCATCTCTCTTGATCAGTTTATTGCAAAATATACTGATCAAACTTTAGCCAAAGTTATTGCAGCTAAAATACAGAAAATCAAAGGATTGGATGTTGTATTCAACATCAATCTGAAAAGTGTATGTCTGGAAAGCATTGGAGACTTCTATGAATTTGGAAGTACAGCTCTAGAAGGAGAAGGCACACACACATTTAGCACAACTGTCAATGGTAAGCAGATCAAAGTTACTGAAGACCTAATTACAGAAATCTTTGGGTTTGACAAATCTGGAGGAACAACTGCCATCAAATTGACCAAAGAACAGAAGGAAAAACTCTGGAAAGATATAGCAATTGATGCAAACTCCACATTTTCACAGACCGGGAGCACAAGTTTACTCAAACCGGAATTCAACTTTCTCACCAAGATGTTAGCGAATTGCATAATTGGAAATGCAGGAAACTTTAGCAATCTATCTGGAGCGAAATTGGATTTACTATTTGTGATTTGGTTTGGAGAAAATTTCAATTGGCAAAGATATCTGTTTGATCAATTAGTGGCACAATCCATTGACACACCCGAAAAGAAGACCGATGTCAAGAAGGGTCGTTTCTATCACAAGAAGACTCTTGCACTGGTGGTCCAAAGAATACTCGACATTTTGGAATCGCAAAGAGAAAAGAAACGCCGATTGCCGATGGGAAGATTGTTATTAAAGAAGAAAAGTCTAGAAAAAGAAAAGCTGAAGGTTCTGCAACTGAACCTAAAAAGAAGAAAAGCCAAAAGTTGAAGAAAGTTGTAACTGGAGATGAAGCCTTGGAACAAGTTGAAGAATTAAGAAAAAAAAGAAAACAATTGGATGAATCAGAGAAAGACAAATCTGATCTTGGTTCACCAACAAAAGTCACTACCTCAGTTGTTGAAGAATCAGCACAAATAGTGAGAACGGAAGCTACACTTCTCGAATCTGTTCCAGTATCTGTAACTGAAGCTTTACCAATTCAAGAGCCATTTACACTTACACAAGAAATTGAAATGACAAAGGAAACTGAAGTTGTCAACAGATAACAGAGTGTTGAAGCTGAATCACAGAAGGAAGCTGACACTCAGGGGGAACAGACTCTGAGAATTGAGCATGATGATGAAGGATCTGACAGTGAAGAAAGATTGATTGACAAAGCAACTATTGACATGCTTTTGTTACTTTCAAAATCTAGATCCACACCTCAAAAATCTACTTCCAGATTGGAATTTGAAGAATCAGTCAAAGGATTTTCAGCTTCTCATTCTGAAGATAAAGGAGCTGAAGTAGAATCCAAATCGACTAAAGTTATTCATCTGGATGAGCTGGTCCATGATGAAGAAGTCACTGAATCCTTGATGAAAGAAGTTCCAGTTACTGAATTGGAACTTGAACCTGTTGAAGAACAAGTTGCCGAAGAACTTGTTAGTGACAAGATTTTGGAAACTGAGCCGATAATCTCAGTTTCAGCCCCTGAAAAAGGCAAATCAGTCATCATAGTCACTGCTGAAGAAGGAACCAGCTGAACCGACCCTATGCAAACTGAATATGTTATTCTGGAAGATGGCCAGGAAATCACAAGAGGATCTGTAGAGATTGTTACTCAATCTAGGCTCTCAACTGATCATGGTGAACTGATGTCAGCTGATTACAAGCGATTGCGCGATTACCAAATCTTGAAATTCGATTCTATCGCCAATCAAAGGAGTCAACTGCCAGAAATGGAAACTACTGAAAGATGGGTATTTGATCTCTACAACATCACAAATCTATCAGAAATGATCAATACCGATGAATTCTTGAATCAAGGATATGCGCTGATCCAAAATAGTTATTGGAAGGAAGCCACAGCTGGTGGAAGTTCCAAAAAGGGTGATGATGATGATGATTCTCAGGAAGGTCCCAATTTGCAAAAAGGGATTCTTGCCTCTTTACAAGAAAAGGAGACTGAAACTGATCAGAAAACTGATGATGATTCTAGCAGTTCTGAAGAAAGCAATGGATGTTCCAGTTCTGAAACTGTATCTGATGCACAACAAGGTGAAGAAGAAGAAGGAGGTTATCAATCACCTACTGATAAGTCTACGCTAGAAATAGCAAGGACTGTGACAAATATGGCTGGAGAAGAGTCTGATGAAGAATTTAACGTACAAATGTCACCTGCAAAAATCGTTGATCAATCAAGTCTAGAAGAAATTAGAAAACAATCTGAAGAAAGGAGAAGATCAGCAGAATACAAAGAAAAACTGAAGCAAGTTGCTCTCTCACCGCTAAATCAACTGCGGCTGAGACAAGCAAAGCCAATGAACAACAAGCAGGAAGCTCAAAAGATATACCAACTCAGGTTGATCTCATTAAATTCTATCATAATGAGATAATCAGAATTCAGAAGGACGATAACAGTTTATTTGGAAAATTTCTAAAGTCCTTAGAGGCTAGCAAAAATGAAAGAAGCGAACTTGAAAAGAAGATGGGTATCGTCACCAGTAACTGTCAAGACACTCTGATTGAGCTTAGAAAGAAAACCATTGAAAACGATGCAAGAAGTGATGAAACTCAAGATAGATGGGAAGTCATTCTCAATAATCTAGTTGACAGAATGATTCTAATGGAACAAGGCATGAAGGACTCAGTTGTAGCTCAAACCATCTTGGCATCAACTTAGCAGAATCTAAACAGCTACATCAAAAGCCTGATTAATAAAGATGATGTCAATAAGGGGGAAAGTTTGGACATCTTAAAAGTCCATGCAACTGAGATGCCACAAGTCCTTGCAAACATTGATGACAAACTGACCGAACTGAAGAAAGCTAGAGGAGAATTCACTGATGAGGAAAAGAAGCTGATTGCTAAATTCTTTGAGCCAACTGATAAAAGAATTGGCTTGGATTCTCGTCTCTACAGTTTATTCAAAAATCTACCAGCCAGAGAAGGAGAATCAAGAGAAGAATCTCTAGAAACATTCCTACATATGCAGAAGATTCTCATGCATTACTGGAATAAACTCAAGAAATAGGAAAAGAATGGTACCGAAGATAAAGAATCTGATAAGATTGAAAAGGCTGAACCTGAATTTGTTCAGAGTCTACTGAAAACAACCACCACTGAAAGACCGAGGACATCTGTCTTTACTTTCACTATTCTTTTCAAAAGCAAATTCTTCGGTAAGCATAATTTGTCTGAATCATGGAACATATGGGCAAGCATCCATGGAATCGAAAGCACAACAACAAATGATGCTATGAGGAATGTTGTTGAAGCATATAATAATCAATTAAGTTTAACTGTTAAGTAAAAAGAAGTTGCTCTTTTAGCTCTCTTTTTATCATGTACTTTATTACCTTTCTTTGTAACTCTGTTATCAATAAATTCTCAGTTTTTCATTTCACTGTGTTATTTATTGTATCTTGTTTTATCTTTTCGCATTTCTTTTAAGGAGGGTATTGGCATCATCAAAAGGTGGAAATTGTTGTAAATAAAATTTATGTTTTGATGATGATTCATCATTTATTCAGTCATTGTTCTAAACACTATTGATGAAGTGTCATAACTAGCTGTTATAGTGCAAATCAAAAAGATGTCTAGATATCAATGTATAGGATTTAATAGAGTCTGATATTTGTATAAGTTAATTCAGACAAGCACTGTAATATCTCTAGGTTGTGAATTGAGATAACTAGAAAACTGAGATAACTAGAAAACTGAGATAACGGGAAACTAGAATTTAGTCAAACTGACTCAGAATACATCAATATGAAACTGAAGAAGATAAGTTCGCTGAGGGACACAGACTCGGTTGGCTTATCTAGAAGATTGAAGAACTGAGGGTCACCGACTCAGTTATTGAAGACTGAAGAACTGAGGGTTCAAACTCAGTTATGAAGACTGCGTCGAGACTGTAAAGTTAGACTTCAGGCAAGATTGTGATGACTTGAACTGACTTTATGGATCCTGTATTGGAAGCTAAGACACATAAGGACAATGATGTCTTTACCGATTATTTGCTTGGTGTACTACGATTAAGTCAATCATAATCGGATGTAAAATGGAGTGCGGTTGTTGAAGAAGATTAAACATTCGGTTAAAGCTCTTACAAACCGAAAACTGATAATGTTATCAGTAAATCAGTTTCGGAACTAAGGCTTAACTAAACTGAAGAAAAATCCAACCGTTACAATTCAAGAATTATGATTGGAGGATAATCTATCCGTTCTGACATAAACGTAGAAGCAAGAAGGCAGGACCACTAACGGCTACAAGGATTGGAACTCAAAGGAATTTGACCGTTAGTTAGACTCCTATAAATATACAACTTCTATCAGAAAAAATGGGGGGACAAAGGAAGGAATTCTAAGAATTAATCTAGTCAAGAAAAATCAAATTAAGGGGGAAAGCCAATTTAAAATAATTCCTGCTAATTACTTAATTGCAAGATCAAGGAATTTTCTTCAAGTGTTTATTAGAATTCAAAGAAAGATCCAGTTCATTCATCTAAAGAAATACAGAGCTGTGCATAATTTGTACATCGAGAAGAAAAGCTCAAATCACAATTGAATCATAGTTATTGATTAAAGTATCAACTTTGATTCTATCAAAGGTTTAGACTGTGAAACACCAAGAAGGTGTGAAGGACAGTTGAGTGCAGTCAGGAAGACTGTTGTTGTGATGAGCTGGTGAAGAGGCAATTCAACCCTCCAAGGACCAGTATTTCAAACAATTGAAGAGCAGCAATTCTACCTGTTCTTCAAGTGTTTAGATAGTGAAGCTAGGGATTAGTCAAGGACTATCTGTTTAGAACTTTTTGTAACCGGGCCATCTCAAAGAAGTTCTAGTGGAATTTTCCTCCGCATCACAGGGGAAGAGAGGACTGACAGGATTACACCATATCGAACCTCTATAATTCGTGTTTATTTACTTTACGCATTTACTTACTTCATTACAGTTATAATTATCTAGTTCTCATTTACAACAATGTTAAGAAACTGATTCACCAAGCTAGCTGATAACTGATATTTTTATAAATGCTAAATCAATCCGCTGGCAATTAACTAGACTAAGGATAAGTCTGTATTGACTTATACTCGGTTGAGTTAGCTTAACTCCACACAAGTTTTTTTAACTGAACCATAATTTTTTTTAAATCCAGTTTTAGGGACAAGTTTATTCACCCCCCCTCTAAACTTGTGTTAGCCTTTCCAAGGGACCAACACTAAGAGTTGACCTAGACAGATTTATCTCCACTTGCTTGCTTAGAAAAGAGACTTCGATAAGTTCTCCCACTTAAACACATGCCCTAACTTTTCTTTTTAATCCCTTAAGAACTTGTAAATTTTTCTTAGTGAAGTCTTCATAAGACTTAAGAAAAATCACAAGAGCTATGTATTTAATTTTCTTCCATAAAGAAAATCCAAAGTATATTAGATAGCTTAATTAACCTTTTGAATGATATTCAGTACATGAACTATTTAATTGACCTTCAAGTAATAGTTAAAGAACTAAGTCGATAGTTAAATCTTACAATTTTTTTAAAAAAACCTTTCCAAAATTCGTCGTGGTCACACACATTCAATGCATTTAATGTTTGAATTAACTGTCATCGTATGACAGAATGACCCATTGGATATCGTCGTATCCAATATTGATTAATTCGTTGAAACTTTTTTCAAGTGATTTAATCATATAAAGAGCTTTCGTTTTTTCATTAATAATTAAAGTCTTGGAGCACTCCACCAAATATGTAGTCTCCTTGTCTCTAACTACTACAAAGAGGTTGCTCGTGTCATTGCTTATTTTAAAAGGATTACAGTTTCTTAATCATAGTTGAGAACGTTTCTCAAAAGGTAACAGTCATAATTTGGTTTTACAATTCATGAATAAAAACACAGAATTAAAAGTTTGCTAGAAAACTACAACATAAAATTAAGGATAATAGAGTATTGTTGTTTATACATGCAAAATAAAAAATGGTCTTTTGGTTTATGATTTTCTCCCACTAGTCAACTACTCCCAATTGACTTTCAAGAATTTTCCAAAAATTCTTTAGTGGCCAAGATCCCACCTAGTTACGTCGATTCCCTGCTGTGGCTGGTGAACCAAAATAATTCGATGAGTAGGTGACGCCTCACCAATCACATCACTATGTGACACTTGGTTGTTGACCAGTCAACTCTTTGACAGTACACATCACAATGTGGAGGCCAACCCTTGTCTCTAAAAATTACCCTACCCTTACTGTGGTTGATGATCGAGTAAATTTTAGTCAAGTCATAACCCAATATTCGTGAGATCACTTACGTTCATATCTCAATAATAAAGATATACCCGAGGTAGGTCAACCCCCAGCTGTGGCGATGGATTGGATCAGAACAAGAGCTCTTCACCATCATTATTTGGACATAATTTCGACTTAATTTTTGTTGTAGGAGTATATATTAAAATTAATTCACTTAATTAATTTTAATTACGGTCTCATCAAATATATCTATCTCTATAGACATACATCCTACAAATTCATGTGGATCGTGCTTAGACATTCATCTATCTTATCGTATAAAATATATACATGCACAAAATAAAAAAATGCATAAAGTAACCGATATGATCATGGACCTTTCCTAAGTGTGGTTTCGAATACAAACTGATGAAACCGTGGGTCACAATCTAAGGGTAGCTGCAACCGCCAATATGATCTCTATGTCTTCTTTCTTTGGCCTCCGTCTTCTGCTCCATTCTTGTTACATAAAAATTCTATCTAACAAAATAAATACACCCGCTGCACACGAGGGGAGCTAAAGGGAATGAGATAAATACAGAAAATAACAGCCTAGGACAAATTTTGAAACCAACAGAAAATTTAAATCATTCACATTTATCCTATTGGTCGAGTCCATGATCAATAGGGGTCCATATAATCATCTTATATCTACTAGAATATCTAATCCATACAATAAAATCTTATGAAAGAGATAAAATCTAAATTTACCAACTTGCTTCTTAATTAATCGATTAACATTTAATCAATTAAATAATTTTATCTAATCACTCAACTAATTAAAATTTAATTAATTAAATGATTTTAATCAAAATAAAATGAACGTTTAATTTCAAAATGATTTCTATTTTAATTTTAATTAATTAGAAATATTCCAAAGTTATCAAAATTAAAATAAAATCTATTTTGTTTCTTTACTTTTGATTCTTAATCAAAAGGGATGTCTTTGGTTTCCAAACAAAATTTTGAAAGGCCTAGGTTTGTCATAGGTCTATAATTATGGACCATAAACCAAATAGTGCCATGTGGCATCCCAATGGTACAAAATATTTGAATAATTAGTTAGCCACATGATATTAACTAAACAACGAGAAATTACCAATCACAACTATGAACCATATTGAAACACAAATACCCAAAATAAAAAGAAGGGACCCACCCAGCAGCCATCAGCCGACACCGACAACTAGGAGGCTGCCGACGCCGCCGGCAACCGGATGGTGGTGGTGCCGCCTCCAGTCGGCCGAGCACCACCCGAGCCTATTTTTTCTTGTATCGTTTTATGAATAAAAAATATTTCATGATTTAAATGATAAAATTAACTATGCAAATTAATTAATGCTTATAGCTTAAGCTCGAAACTCTCTCTGATACAACTACGCGGGAACGTAGCGGAATTTTAAATTATTTCCTTTTAACCAAGATCGACTTCGTTTAAGCAACAAACATATAAGTAGTAAACGAGAAAGTTACCTTGACTAATCTAAAAGATAGAAGCTTTATCGTCTACGAAGGAGTAGTGGTGCATTGAGCCACCCAAGCGTTCGGCCTCTACCGCTAGTCCACACGGACAGCCCACTAGAATCCCATCATAGATTGATACTAGAAAAACTCAGTTGCTAGACCGACTTTTTTTCTCTCTCAAACACTCTCTAAGAAGCTGTCATTATTTCTAGTAAATTAGAACTCTTCTAATTTTGATGATTGAAAAGAGCTAGCCAACCCCTCTGTTATATAGAGGGTGGTGCACCCCTTGTGCCCCAAAAACTGATTGGGAGAAGCTTCCTAATAGAACGAGGAGAAAGAAAACCTTTTACAAGTAAAATAAGGAAAATAGATATTCTAGATTTGTCTCATATAATTTAATATCTCATGTTAAATAAATCCTACATATTGTCATATATACATTATATTTCGACATATACATTCAAATATGTATATTTAATTAATCAACATAATTAATATCTTGTGTTTAATTTATTCATAATAAATAAAAACCACCATATTAATTTGTCCCTCGAACACTTTATAGTCGAGATAAAACTTTTCTTATTTGGTTATCACTATAACAACATTTTAATCCAACTAGATGTTCTTATGTGTGTGACCCGATAGGCTTCCGAATATGTTGGCCGTAGGGAAAAAGTGCAAATTACAAAAATTCTCTTCATACCCAATCATGGAATAACGTCTAGCAACACACCATGACCCCCAATCATCGGAAGAGTCAATGCAATGACTACTTCCTTTCATGTGAAACGGTTACCGTGTAAATAGAATCCTATCGCTATAATATAATCCATATGGTCGTATCTTGAGTGTCAATACATTAACGACCGTATCTTATAATATGGATATCATGCTCTTTCGAAGTAATTCATTTCCCACTTTGCATTCACAAGAGCTAGACATTCCTTATAAGAAGGCCCTTCCGGATATTTACTCATATTCATAGGATACGCGATTTCCATATGAGCAACATGAATCCTACGCATGCTTCAGTATCACACCCAATCACTACCGCATGATCACCTTATGGCTAGGGAAAACCTCAATAGTGCAAAAGTATGTCAATCCACACCGTGATGTCATGAAGACTCTAGTCTTAGGATAATTGCACAACCGCCACATAGTGCGGCACTTAATAAAGTAAGTGGGTCAGTCTAACATACGCATTCTCTAATACACGTCCACGTACAGTCCAAGTGTCTCTACACTTCGATAGAAGAGATATATCCCTATCTTCAATAAGATAGAAGGCATCCTATACGTGCTATTTTAATCGTACTATTAATGTCCTGTTTAATAGCATATACGACTAGAGACATTTAAGTATCAAAACTTTTAAATTGAATCGAGATCTCATCAACCATAATCACCATTACGATTTCTCTTTCACTATTTGACGCTAGGGATGTTATCATATATACAATATCATAATTGGTCCGTTAAACGAACAAATATATAATAACATAAAGCCATTTGATATATGTACAAAAATAAAGAAATAGTAGAAATATCTGACCCGGTCGCATCCGGTCCAACTCGATTGGGTCTGGGACACTATTTCAATAGTAACCAGGTTGTTTCAGAACAATATTATTAAGGAAGTATTATACCCGGAGTGGCTAGAGAATCCCATGCTAATCAAAAAGCCAGACGGTAGCTGAAGGATGTGTGTATACTTCATTGACCTCAACAAGACTTGTCCTACGAATTGTTATGCTCTATCCAAAATAGACCGTCTTGTAGACTCCACCATCGAATTTGAGGTGTTCGCATTCTTAGATGCTTATTGGGGTTATCCCCTGATCCCTATGGATCCCAACGACGTGAAAAAAACCTTGTTCATAACAGAGCTCAGAACCTATTGTTATGTAACCATGCCCATTGGCCCAAAGAACGCGGGAGCAACTTACCAGAGGGTAGTGAATAAGATATTTAATGGCAAAATTGGTAGATGTATAGAGGTATACATTGATGATAAGTTGATTAAGAGAAGGACACTTGACCAGTACTCAAACAATGTCGAAGAAGTTTGTTGAGTGCTTCGGTGGACCCAGATGAAGCTCAAAAGAAGGAATCAATGAAATCCCAGATAAGCTACACGCGTTACGGACTATGGCCCCACCGAAAAGTATTAAAGTGGTTCAGAGGCGGACAGGACGGATGGCCACCCTAAGTAGATTCTTGTCTAGATCAGCACAACATGCCCTTCCTTTCCTTAAAATCCTGAAGAAAACGGCGCCGTTCCATTGGAACGGGGAAAGTCAGCGGGCCTTTGAAGAAATGAAGTATTACCTAGCATATTTGTTGACCTTGATATCCCCAAAAGAAGGAGATATATTGTCACTCTATTTATCAGTATGTAATGAAGCTATAAGCGCTATACTAGTAAAGGAGCAAGATCGAACGCAGTGTCCGGTCTATTACATAAGCATGGCCCTGCATGGCCCAAAAGTTCAATATACTAATGTTGAGAAGTTGGCATTGGCATTAGTGCATGCTTCTAGGAAATTGAGACAATATTTCCAAGATCACACCGTAAGGCTAGTAACCGACCAGCCGTTGAAACATGTTTTAGCCTGGCCGGAAACATCGGGAAGACTAGCAAAATGGGGTTGGAACTAGCCGAGTATGACCTGGTTTTTTGCCCACAAACTGAAATCATAGCCCAGGCCTTGGCCGATTTTCTAGCAGAAGAGGTAACTATCACCGTCAACCAAGAGCAGCCGAGCTGTAAAAATGAGAAGTGGACGCTCTATGTAGATGGAGCATCCAGTAAATAAGGATATAGGACAGGTTTCCTACTGGTTAGTCCCAAAGGAGATGAGTTTACTTATGCATTACGTTTCAGCTTTCAAGCAATGAACAAATGAATCTGAATACAAAGCTTTGATCACCGGGCTACGAATGGCAGTAAGGCATGGGGTGAAGAACTTGTGGGTTTATAGTGACTCCTAACTAATCATGAACCACGTCAAAGGGGAGTATGAGGCAAAAAAAGATCCCATGAAAAGATATTTAGTCGTAGTTCAAATGTTATGGATAGATTTTGAAGGAATACAGATAGACCAGATCCCCCGATCCCAAAATAACCAAGCAGATGAGCTATCAAAACTAGCATCCAATTTTAAGTCAAACAAGAAGTTATTAGTTGAACAACTACAAGAGAGCATCTATGAGCAACAGACAGTACAACCGATAACTCCGAAAGAAACTTCGATGGATCCTATTGTATCCTATTTGAAGAGAGGAGTCCTTTCCACGGACCGAACTCAAGCCAGGAAAATAAAGTTTCTAGAAAGAAGGAACTCTTTGTTTAACGATATACTGTACCAAAAGTCATACATTGCCCCATGGCTCAGATATGCAACTCAGGAAGATGGAGACTATCTCCTTCGAGAAATACACTTAGAGATCTATGGAAATCACCCGGGGAGCTCGAACTCTGGCATGAAAATGCCGTCTCTTCGGCTAATATTTGTCCACTATGCAGCAGGACGTGCAAAAATTGGTACAGAAGTGTAAGCCATCCCAATTACACTATAATATGTCTCATCAAGCATCACAACCAATGACTCATATAGTTTCCCCATGGCCCTTTGACCAATAAGGAGTAGATCTCATCGGACCTTTGCCCCGAGCACTGGGTAGCAATAGATTTCTAGTAGTTGTGGTGGATTATTTCATGAAATGGGTGGAAGTAGAATCCATCACCACCATTACGGCCAAGCCTATTCGAAAGTTCTTGTAGAAATACATCGTGTGTGCAGATATGGTATCCCAAAGGTGCTAATCTCCGATAACGGGATGCAATTCAAAGACAGGACGGTTTGAGAATGGTGTTCCGAACTTGGAATTGCACAACACTTCACCTCGGTAGGATACCCTCGAGCCAACGGACATGTTGAACAAACCAATAGGCGAGATAAAGACAAGGTTAAAAAAGAATTTGGAATATGAAGGGAAAATTGGGTTGAACACCTACACAACATCCTTTGGGCCTACGAACCACACCGAATTCGTCAACCAGAGAGACACCTTATTCATTAACATATGGATGTGAATCTGTAATCCCGGCAGAGATTGGACGCCCATCTCCGCGGTCTGAGCTGTACTCTCGGACAAATCAAGAGAGCGAACTTAGACATGCAAAAGATGACTTTGAGGAGAAGAGGGATGTAGCCTTTATTAGGATGCCAAATTACAAACAACGACTCTCTCAATACTACCATTCCAAGGTACAACGCACCTACTTTCAGGCGGGTGACTTGGTCTTGTGGAAAAATGAAGTTAACCGTCAAAAGCCCCAAAGGGAAGCTTCACCCGAATTGGGAAGGCCCCTACAAGGTTGTAAAGGTGCATGGGGAAGGCTCTAATCAGCTGGCATACGCTAATGGACGAACTATTCATATAAGCTGCTGGAATGCTTACAATTTGCGAAAATATTATGCCTAAACAGGTTCTAAATTCTATTCTAATATTCTCGAATAAGTTGTAGCGTGACGGAATATTTAAATAAAAGTTTTTCTTTCTATTATTTTTGTTTTCTGCATTCTCTTTGAAGTTCACAGGCAGCGCCTAACTTAAATTGACAAGAGGCAAAATTCTTCTTTATGTCCGCGGGACGGAGGCGCTGAGTTCCGCATGTCGGACTCAGTGTAAATATTATTTATGTCCGTAACACGGAGGCGCTGAGATCTGCAGGTCTGGCTCAGTGTAAATCTTATTTATGTCTGCAGGACCGAGGCGCGAGTTCCGCGGGTCGGACTCGGTGTAATTGTTATTTATGTCCGCGGGATGGTCGCGCGAGTTACGCAAGTCGGACTCGGTGTAATTGTTATTTATGTCCGTGGGATGGATGCGCTGAGTTCCACTGGTTGGACTCAGTGCAATTGTTGTCGGACACAGTGTAATTATTTAAGTCCTCAGGATGGACGAGCTGAGTTCCACAGGTCAGACTAAGTGTAATTTATAAAAACTAAAATCTAAGGCACAAACTATGTGCCCTTCGATAAAAAAAAATCATGTTTTCTAAGGTCACATTGGCGGGCTGGATAGAAAGACTGAGAAGACATTCAAAAAAGAGAAATCAAAAAGGTATTTTAAAAACAAGTGGATAAACTAAAAGGAAGTTGCATAAAATGTTTAATAAATAGTTGATACAGAGAGTTGGTACATACAAAAAAAAATCAAAAGAAAAAAGTCAAAGAGCAACCAGATCAAGGAATTGAATCCTGAGCAGCATTAGCAGGTGCTGGGGCAAGAGCAGAGAAGGAAGCCTACGCATCAGGGGTCGGTTTAAAAGGGTTAGGGCGGTACTTCACCAAAACATCTTCCCCTTCCCGAAATTCCTTTAGGCGATTAGTACTTCCCGTTGGCCAGAACATCTGCAAAAAGCCCTGGAAAGTATATCTTGGCATCATCGACCCTCATGGACAGCCACCTTGCATCGCAAGAGCTAGTACCAAGTTCAAGGCTTGAAGTAACTCTTGCGAAGCCTTGTACTCTCTGATGGTTTGGATGGATGCTACCCTAAGTTGATCTGGAAAAGATTGAGCCGTGATCTCTAGACTTGCCACCTTTGACTTGAGCTTCTTAATGCTCTCCTTTAGTTGGAACTGGATTTCCTCAAATGCCTTGAGCTCAGCAGCATTCCCAGCTCTGAGTTTCTCCAACTTGGTGTCCTGAGCCTTTACTTGCTTCTTTAGCCCCTTAACCACTTTGTCCCTGGCCTTGATCTCTTTGTCCTTCTCTTTAAGGTTCTTGTTGTGATTAGAAGCCACCTTCTCCATTTCGGTGGTCTTCTCCCATAGCTGACTCACGTTAGAGCAAGACTTCGTCAAGCGGGTATATAACACCTGACCCACAAAGGCACCCTACTAAACATATAAGTTAGAATGGGATATAAGCCAAAGAAAGGATGGAAAATAGGAAGCTTACATATTTCATGGCCTTAAGACCAGCAGTGGCTTGTTCTTGTTCGGACATCCGAAGGATCCCCTCCTCTTCATCTAAAGCAGATCCTCTCATTCTCTTGGTTGAAACCATTAGATCCTAAGTGGAGTGAACTTGGATTCTCTTTCTCGACCTTTCATCAAGGTCGATCTCAGGTAGATGGGCTTCCACAGTTGTCTTACCCGTTGAAGCAGCCACTTCCGAGGACTCAAAGATCCGAGTAGTACCTAAGGTAGGATCTGGAAGGACGGCATCATCTTTCAGTCCGACCTTTGCTTGAGAAGAGTCCAGGTTTAGTGGAGGTCCCATGGACCGATCAGTAGGGGCATGAAGGCAATGCCCGGATAGGGTCAACAAAGAAACTTTGGGGTCGGTTGGCTGCAGAGACCCCTCCTCGCTGGCAGCATGCAGCATGTCGGCAAAGGCATCCACTGCAAAAAGAAGAAAAGTTATGTCAAGAAATAATCAAATAAGGAATCCTTGTACAAATAGAGAAACAAGTAAAGCGCAAATCCTATAGGCTTCCTGAGCAGATGAATTAAGAGGGACATATGGATCGGGACCAGCCTTGGCAACAGAAGCCACTGAAATCAACTCAACAGGGAGACATCAGTGGTTCAGATACATCCTAGAATTCTGAACAGCGTGAAGAGCTTGAGGTTCAATAATCTTAGGGTATCTATCATTGGGCTGTTCTTTAGGGTTCCATAGATTTATCTTGGAAGCCCCACCATGGTGAATGAAGAAGAACCGATTCTTCCAACCCTTGTGTGTGGATGGTCCATCAGCCATTATTGACAAACCGTGCCCTTTCCCGGTCCGGTGGGAAAAACAGTAAAAGCCCGGATTATCTTTTTCTGATTTAACCTGGTAAAATGCCCGGAATAGTTCGACCGTGAACATAACTATGGCCTATCTACAGGTGATAGAAAAACCTAGTATGGCCCTAACTCTGTTGGGGGATATATGGGCGGTGCTAAGCTTATTATAATTAAGCACAACAACATATGCATGAGAGAATTGAAGACAAAGGCCAACATCAAGGTGATCTTGGTATATGGTAAAATACCCGGAAGGGGGCTCAAAGAATAGGGTTGGAAGAAGTGGGAATCTGAGGATCATAAATACCCAGATCCACCCCATATTTTCTACACAGTTGCAGAACTTCTTCTTCCTCCAAGACAGAGGTTGTTTCGGCTATTAGGTCGTAATAAATATGAGAATAACGACAAGAAAAAGGCGAAAAAATGATCATGTACAGATGAAGCTTACTTGCTAAATCAGAGGTTGAAGAAAGAGTTGGAGTAGATCTGAATTCACACCATCGGGTCATCAGTTTAAAAAGAGATGAGACAACGGTTGATATGACAAGGGGTATAAGTACCTGACGTTAAACCCCTTAACACGTCTTAAAAAACTGCTCCACTCATAAAATATGTGGGTAAAAATGCCTTGTTTTTTGGGAAAGTCATAACGGCATCATTCCTACACTCTGCCACCTGTCAAAGAGATTGATTTAAAAATCGGTCTATACGGCCGACCCGCACACGATACCGGATTTCACCACTCCACGTTCTAGGCACATGACATCCAAATAATAACAAGAATCGACTTAATACCTTAACTGTAAGGGCCAGGGGCCCCATCATAGGCTTAAGGGCCGAACTGAGTCCTCATGAAGGAAGGATGTTCAGGTCGTCCTCTGATACACCGCTGGTCGGTTAAGACAAGGAGGGTAGACCTACGCAGCTCGGATGAATCGACCATGGCGTCTCGCCGTATGTCGCCTAGAGAATATAATGATAATAATAAGCATACGATAATTATGGAAATAATCACAAGCCTTTAAGGCTCTGATCTTTATCATTTAATACGAATAACTCAATTATCTCTTAAAATCAAGTGATAATAGCATAATTATCTCTAACTTGAATTACACGAAAAAAGAGTCCACATTGGGCACGGCCCACGCAGACATAGGGCACAATCGCCTCTATATAAACCATTAAAAAGAACTACGGAAGAATTGATTTCAACTCAAGCATTGGATACGTAGGCACCCTGGAGAAATTCCCAGGCTCAGTCTAAATCACCTCCAAAAACTCCTCCCCTCGTTCTATTCTTGATTAATCTTCCTCACCAATTACCGCTAGATCAAAGGACCCATATTATATACCCGACGGAATTTGCTTCGACATGGTCAATGAGCCACATCAACATAAGTCCATAATTTGGTCTTTCAATCTAGAGAGTTCAGTTCAATATAAGCCAACATTATACGGGTTGCTCTCAGTGTTCCACCGACTTCATCTGGAGTATTAATCAGCCGACCGGCCATACAAGTTGCTCCCCAAAAAAATAGGTCATGCCCGACCTCCAAAGACGGTTATACGGTGTTAATGGGTATGATCCCCAGAATGATCCTCATTACTGTTCCAAATCAATGATTGATCACATACCATGATTTAGACCTAATTGAGACATGAATGCTACACGATTGTTATCATACACACCCTGAATCACAGGCCCCACAATCAAGGGATTCATGTATTAACTCCCTAACGAGGGAGCCCTATAAAGAATCATCATCCTCAAACTTTAAAACTATGTTATTTGGCTTGATCCCATACAGTACTTGGAATAAAGGCAGTCTCAACGACGCAGCCATAATCCACCACACAAATCTCCAATATTTGTATTTGGATTTTTCCTAAAAGTTTCCAATTACCCGATTGTAAATCACCTGACGATACTCTATTATCGTAATATGGTCCTAGGAGAAGGGCCCCAAAATATTCTTATTGAAAGACCTCCTGATTATCATGGCTCGGTGTAAAAATAGTGAGAACGATAAAGATACCGAGAATAACCGGGCACAAACAAAAAAGTTCTTGATCATAACATTGCTGCAACATTAGAGTAGGGAGTAACCGAAACAAATGTTTGTGACACAGCATTGGTACAAGATGCCATCGATACATCTATAGCTAGCCAAGTAGCCGATCCCTTGAGACAATAAACCACATGAGTACCAAATCTTGGTTTTGCTCAGGATTCCATTGGTACATCTAACGCAAGACAAACAAGCACACCCTAGAACATGGAGACATAGAAACATCAAATCCAAGACTGACATCAGACCCATAAGCATAGGGTTCCACAAGAGCAAATAATTTTGAACTGGCATCCTATCTCTTGACGAACGACGCTGTAGAAACATCGAATCTATGCCCATTAACGGATTTGGACGCTGCTCAATCCATGATTGAAATTTTTAAACAATTGATGTGGGGCAACCCAACATTGTACACTGGTATATGGAAAAAAAGTACAGTCTGGAATGGGACATGAAGTCCTATAAATCCCCAAAATGGCACATCCATATGGGTTTGCCAACGAAGAGGAAATAAAAGTCTACAATAGGCTAAAAAGGTGAAACTTCCTCCTATCATGGGGTGAAAAAGTCGGTTGAAAGTAAAGTTGAAAGGATCAACCTATACATCACTACCCATTACTGTTTAAATAGAGAACTTTAGTAGACCATAAGGGTTGAAACTTCCTCAAATGGACCTTTATGTTGGATAAGGAGATCTGTTGAGGTGTTGTTGTAGCTACAAGTTGATGTAACACCCCATTCTCTTCACAATATCCAATGATCACATTGTTGAGGAATTCAGATCCTTTGCCAGATCTTATCTTTACAACTGTAACACCTTTCTGATTTGAAGTTTCTTTAGCAGTTCTGTATGTTTCTGCTTGGTCTCACTCTTCTTGGTTAAGAAAATTACACAAGTGTTTCTTGAATAATCATCAACCACAACCAGTGTATACTTCTTTCCACTGACGCTGATAGGTGTGACTGGTCCAAGAAAATCCATGTGTAACAGTTCTAAGACTCTTTTTGTTGAATGCTGAGACTTGGTCTTGAAGCTTGCTTTTACTTGCTTTCCTTTTTGACAAGAATCACATCGGCTGTCTTTCATGAAGGAAATCTCTAGTAATCCAATTACTAACTCTTTCTTGACTAGAAGATTTATGTCATCAAAATTGAGATGACTCAGTTTCTTGTGCCATAGCCAGCTGATTTATGATTTGGTATGCACAAGTAAACAAGTTTCTGAAATAGCTGTGGTCCAGTCCACAACATATATATTTTCCTTCCTTTTTCCAGCAAGAACTACTTGATATGCTATTTCACTTACAACAGTGCAGAACTCTTTGTCAAAAGTGACTCTGTATCCCATGTCATAGAATTGACTAGTGCTGAGTAGATTGTAATTGAGTCCTTCAACATCGGATACATTTATGATCTTTAAACCATTCTTGTTTAAGGTTTTATAACCTCTTGTATAACAAGGTTTGTGTTTGCCACCAAAATTGACTTTATGTCCATCCTTAGCATGAAAATTAACCAGTCAGTCTTTGCTTCATGTCATGTGTCTAGAGCATCCAGTGTCAAAGTACAATATTTTCCGAAAGACTAGTTAATGAGGTTTATGTACCCAACTCAATTTGTGTCCATAATGGTCAGTTGTAAGTACAACATTTGGGATATTTCGACAGGGTCTCATGTGGAAATTGTTGCAGTTATTATCCAATATATAAGCTACATTCCCATAGTGTCTATCTCTGGATTGTGACTTAAATATATGCTCTCTCAAGTCTTTTGATCTAAGCTGATTTCCATATTGCCTTTTATTGTTGAAAACTGAGTAATAACCATCATTCTGCTATCTATGGTAAACAACTCTGTACTGATGTCCATGCTGACATCTGTATTGAGGATTCTATCGAGATCTTGAATAAGATTTCTGTTGAGTCCTTGTCTGAGACTTATGATAAGTTCACTGATGTGAATGATTGTTCTTTTCAGTATTAGTAATAGGTTCAGAAAAATTTCAATCATCATCAGAAGTAAATAATCTGCCTTTCCCCCTGAGTTTGTAATTCCTTGAATGATTATCATTCTTTCATTTACTTTGATTTGACTTTTCTGATTCTTAGCATGGTAAGATTCTATAGACACTTCATTTGAACTACCATCCTCGTTTCTTTGAAGTGCAGCTCATCTACCTTTAGATCTTGCTTTGTTATTATATGCTGCTGCCTTTTAGAAAATAAATGTCAAAACTGCTGATTTAACTGGTTCAGCATGCTTCTCAGTTTGAGGAATTTTTTCAACTACGAACTGAATCTCACTTTGGACATTTGGTTCACTAGCTTTACTAGTTCCTTCCTTAGAATTCTATTGTGTATCAAATCCTAGGCCAGTTCTATCACAACAAGGCTTTCCGGATTCAAATTCAGTTGCAGAACTTGACTGAGCTAACGATTTAGCTGCTGCTATTGAAGTAGTAGGCTGATGTTGATTCTTTACAGGGTCAGTTCTTAGAAATTTTAGAATGTTCAATTAAGCTTTTAGTCTTTTGATTTCCATAATTGGAGATTCTTTCTAAGCTTTGATTGATTCATAACCAGCTTGTATTGTTACCAACTGATTCATTAATTCATCAAGAGTTTCCTCTAATTCTGGATTTCTTGGATTAGAACCAGCTGTTGAAGAACGTACATTTTGTATGGAATTTTGTGATGAGGTGTACATAGCTTTGGATTGCATACCTTAGTTGAGTTATCCATATGAGCTATCAAAGCTGTGTCTTCTGAGATTTCCTTTTGAGTTTTAGCTTCATTGTCTGATTCACCAGCTAGTAGGGCTCTTCTACCGGTTCTTCGTTGCCGTGTTTTCTTGTTGGCCAGTTCTAGACATTGAGCCTTATAATGTCAAGGCTTTTTGCAATTGAAGCACAAGTATCCGTCAATTTTTTTTCTCTCTGGAGTTTCTTGATGTACTTATGAGTATAACCTTGACCACTTTTCATCCTCATTATTCTTTTCATCATGAGTGCCACTTGTTCCTCTATATCATCCAGTTGTTGAAGATTTTTAGCTAATGTTTCCAAGTTGTCATCAGCTGCTATAAGTGTTGTAGTCTTTGGATCCTCAAGTGCTTTGATAGTTGTGACTATTATTGTGAAATCTTCACTGAACTCATATGCTTTCAAATCTGAGAAGATTTTGAAAGTATCTTAGTCTCCAAGTTTTCTTGATTCTTCCATGGCTGTGACATTCATCTTCCAACATGTAGGGCTTTCAAAATTTGAACATTGATTTCCTTCTTGGTGCAGACAATCTTGAGAAGTGCTAGCTCATCCAGAATCGCACTTAATCTTGTCTCCATTTGCTTAATGGTTTCACCAGGTTTGATATTGAAATCTTGAAATTTTTGTTTTGCAACTAAGATCTTGTTTTCTTTGATTGAGTCAGTTCCTTCACACACCACTTGTAGCTTCTCCAAGATCTCTTTGGAAGGTGTACAGTCTTCAACATTCAGATACATATTGCTATCCAAAGTTTTGAGAATAATATCCATAACAACATTTTTTAGATTGTTCCTCTTCCTATCATCATTGTTCCATTCACTCTTGTGCTTAGGAACTCTATCTTGAACACCACCACCACCAGTTTGCATATAAGTAATCTGAATTGGTCCATCAGTGAGGACATCCACCATTTCATCATGTGTGGCATCAAGGAATGCCTGCAAACATAAACTATATTCATCAAAATGATCCATGTTGCACATGAGCATTTGTCAAGCATACTGATTTTTGTCAATGATACAAGTTTGTGAAAACTGAGTTATGCAAGAACTGGAAATTGAATAACTGAGCTTTTTCAGAAGATCAACTAGAGGAGATATTCAGAACAAGTTCTTATTAGAGAACACTGCTCTGATACCAATTTTTGGTCCCTTGGAAAGGCTGACACAAGTTTGGGGGGGGGGTGAATAAACCTGTCACCAAAAACAATGAATTAAAATAAATTAGGTTCAGTTATTAAACTTGTGTGGAGTTGAGCTAACTGAGCTGAGTATAAGTCAAATTGACTTGTGCTGAAACTGAGTTAACAGGCAGCAAATTAAGTTTTTGCCTTTTTAAACTGATCTTGTTGTATCTATGAAAAAGATGAGATCTAAAACTGAATTATGGTGAATATCAGTTTGTTTTCAGTGTTAATCACAATCAGCTCTGTGCTTGATCAAAGAATATAAAAACAATCACATGTATTGAAAAATAAATGAAAGTAAGTAAAAGCGTAAGGTAAAGTAAGGCATTAAATTATAGATGTTCCAGGTGGTGTAGTCCTGTCAGTCCTCTTTTCCCCTGTGATGTCGGATAAATATTCCACTAGAACTCTTTTGAAGTAGACCGGTTACAAAAAGTCCTAAACTGATAGTCCTTGGCTAATCCCTAGCTTCACTATCTAAGCTACTAAAGAACATGTAGTACTGCTGCTCTGCAACTGCTTGTACTGGTCCTTAGAGGGTTGAATTTCCTCTTCTCCAGCTCCACCACAAACACAGTCTACCCTGACTGCTAAAACAACTGTCCTTGGCAAATCCTATACCGGATTGCTTCACAGTCTCAACCTTTGATTCAAATCGAAGTTGGGCTTCGAATCAAGTAAGTGATTCTTGCTTGTGGTACTTCAAATGTTTGATATCGTGATGAATTCTTTGTAGCTTGAACACTTAGAATATTGCTTGATTTTTTTTTTGTAAACACGATGATGATAGTAAGTGATTTTTTTTGTAAACACTCAGGCTTAAAGCTTGTAAAATTGTCTAGTGCTTGTATGTTTCATCCTTGTTGCTAAGCTTTCTATTTATAGTGTGTAATCAAACGTTCATCTTGTATGAATTTGAATCCTTGTAGCTTTCAACGGCTATATGTCAGATGTCAGTCCATCATCCAATGAAAATGAATGATTTCCAACGTTCTAATTTTCTTTCAGTTCTAGGATGCCTTCTGCTTTAAAAATGAGTGTTTGAGAAATGTCTGTTTTAAGATTTGTAAAACTGAGTAGGCCAGTTTTCAATCTTTAACCGATTTAGAGCATTAACTGAGTTTTTACTCTTCTTCAAAACTTAGTAATCTATCTTCATTTGATCTTTATTGACTTAATCAGAGTACACCATTAAACTTATATCATCTATGATTTCATTGTCCTTATGTATCTTAGGTCTTTATACAAGATCCATAAAGTCAGTTCAGGCCCACACAGACTTACTTGAATTCTAACTTTACAGTGTCGAGTTTTGGTCTTTATAAACTGAGTTTGAACCCTCAGTTCTTCCTTCTCAAGATGGCGAGTCCGTGCCCCTCAGGCTTCTTAACTGAGTTTGTCCCTTCAGTGTTCAGCTTCTAGATAAGCCAACCGATTCTGTGTCTCTCAGTGAACTTACCTTCTTCAGTTCTGAGTATATCTCAAGTTCAGTTCTGAGTAGCACTTTCAATTTCTTGAAAAGACATCCAGTTTCTATATGATTTCAAATTTTAAGTTCTACGACTCTCTATCTATTAGAGTGCTTGTTTGATGTAACCTATACAAAGAGCAGACTCTAATAAATCCTATACATTCATTTCTGGACATCTTTTAGCTTTTCAATATAACAGTTAGTTCCAGCACTTCATCAATGGGGTGTATACAAACAATTAAATAAATATATATGAATCATCTTCAAAACTTCAAATTTTATTTCTAACAATATCCTACGGACCACTTGCACAACAACATGCAAATGATGAGCAGCTATTGTATACATGATGAGATGTTGAGCAAGGCATCCCCTAGTTTTCTAACAAGAAAATATCGGGATTGGTTCAACTTGCTACCAAAATTAGGAACACCTTTTGGTCACTAGTCTATTCAAGAGGAATGCTAGTCACCTCCTCACCATCATGAAAATGAAAAGAATACCGGTTTGGATTATATGAACCGGTTTATGGAAAAATTTAGGTTAGTCCTGGAAGTTAGGGAAGGCATATTGATAACCTCCATTATTGGTGCTCTTAAGGAAGGAAAACCTTATGCCAAACTATAAGGAAAAATGATCTACACCATAGCCAAAAACATGGCAGTAGTACACAAGAATTTCAAAAGTGTGGAAGCAAACTAGCTAGAGAGAGGTTGAACAAGGATAAAAGTAAAGTAAAAAGGGTGACCGATCATGGTGGAAAAAAGAACAGTTGTATGGGATTGAATGAGCACACAGGTAAGTGATTTGCTTAGAAAAGAAAGGACCACTACAAGATAAGATTTTCTACCATGTCAATGGAACCAGAACTCATATTCTAGCTATCATGGATAGAGAATGATTAACTCAACATCCTCTTGAAATGAGAGGCTCGAAGTCAAAATAGGGCAGCCATCTTCTGTATAAGTTCCATCAAGATATACGCCATGACAACAAAGACTTTCGTCATCTGAAGAGAAAGATTGATGGCCTATTGATGGACGGAAAGTAAAGGCAATATATTGATAGAACATGAACTGAGCAGTAGTAGGGTCACCAAACATGTCATCAATAGGACGGCAGGAACAAAGATGCTTTTAATTGAGAATATAAGTGCATGTGCAGGTCTCTCGATCAAGAGCCTGTAGAGGGAACGCAGACTTTGGTCCAAGCTTGTCACCTATCCGGTTCGGAAGCTCGGGCATTACCGTTGGTCCCTAGAAAGGCATTGGTAAGTTTAGAGGGGGGCGAATAACCTTAACACCTAAAACATTTTCGGAGTTTGAAATAGATTAGCTGATTTATAGTCTGCCGACTATAAGGTTTGTTGAGTCTGGTGCAACGGAATATTAATTAAGCTTTTTCACTTGTTGAAAACTTGATGATACTAAGTATTAGATACTCAGCATTGGTGTGTGAGTTCAGTAGCTAGTTCAACATATATATGTGATTATACTTGTAGTAAATAGAAATGCATTAAGTAAAGTAGAGGAAGATTCATAGTGGTTGCATGTGGTGTAATCTTGTCACTCTACTCTTCTCCTGTGATGTTGGAAGAAATTCACTTGAGACTTTGAGGTACAATTACAAACCCTAAATTGATTGTCCTTGACCAATAACTATGGCTACATAATCTGTATACTAAGAAACATGTAGATTCCTGCTCCCTTGTACTCCACTGGTCCTTGAACGGTAGATTGCCTCTTCTCCAGATCCACCATAAAACACAAAAGTCCTTGACAATTAAGCAATGCTTCCCTGTTTTGGGTTCCTATGATAAATAAAGATGTGATTCTGCTTTGACAAGCCTTTGTTCAAAAGTGATTGATCAGCACTTCATTTTCTTCAAGTGTGTATACTAGATTATACTTGAATGCAGGAACACTTGAAGAATTTCTGGATCAGCAATGATGCTCAGCAGGATGTAGTAAATAATTCAGCAGTGTAACTTGCTCTTCATTACTTGATAATTCATGTGTTGTTCTGGTTCCAGGGGTCTTATTATAGGTGAAGATCCAATATATGAATATTAATTTTGAATATAACCATTATTGGGCTTTTCTTAATATTCCCTGGAAATTCTCTGTTGTACATCTTGGTGTCAGTGTTAGTGTCCTTCTGACACACAGAATGTCAACCAATGAAAATGCTCCTTTAGATTAGGCTCTAAAATCCTTGAAACGTTCCTTTAATCTCCATCATTGATTGATTGATTGATTAATCCAATGCTTGATACACATTCTTATCCATTAATTCTTCCAGATTAATCCTTGAATCGAATTAATGAAAATTTGTATACTCAGTTGATGTCTAGAATATGAGTCTGTTGAGTGTTCTACTAGGTCAGGTGAACTCTAGTCTGCTGTGTTCATGACTGAACACTTCAACTGACTGCTTCTCAACTAACTTATAATTATGTTAGAGTTCACCATTTTAAACATATGTAAGTCCCATTCATCACATTTAATTTTTGGGAACTTAGACTTTCAATACAAGGTATATAAGATCAACTTAGGCCATCACAGACTTTCCTAAAGTCTAGCCCTATATCCTTGGCTTTTATATCTTTACCACCGAGTTTGAAACCTCGGCCTTCAGTCTTCATTACAAAATTTGAACCCTCAGCCTTCATTCTTCAACATGTCCTAGAAAATCTACTTGATTCTAAACTAGACTCGTTTGCTGAGTTAGTCAGCTGACCACTTTACAGTGCTTCTTTGACAAAATTTATACAATGATCAAACTCTAGTAAACATATACATCAGATCTTGACATCTTTTCACATTTGCTTATAACAACTAGTGTTACTCTAACCATTAAAACTAAATTAAGTCTAGCAATTTCCCTTTTTAGTGATGCTGCCAATACCCTCCTTACAAAGCAAAGCAAAAAGATAAAGACAATTAAAATAGAACAAACTTTCATATATATATATATATATATATATATATATATATATATATATATATATATATATATATATATATATATCATTTTGGTTCAAAAAAAAATTCAAATCTATTACAACGACATTCCGCATGAAAGTGAACAAGTGTAAGTCCGATGAACTAGTCATTGTCTTGTTGATCTTTCGTCTGTTTCCGTTCTCACATTTCTCTTTGCATGTAAACCATCCAACTGTCCAATAATTCCATGATTCATCAGGTGTCATTGGAATACAATAAAAAAAAGCATTTCTTAGATAATTATGGTTGAATTCATCCACTGAGTCTTTTGGTGACAGTCTTTTTATCCTTTGATCACTTGTTTGTCTTCCAGGATCTGTGGAAGTCCTTCTTGATCTAATTCTAAATTCAATCAACCTTGATTTCAGAAAAAAAAATTCGATCCTTCCAGAAAGGTGTTGTCCCTGTATGGTCTTCTGCCTTCATTATACTATTTCTTGAATTCCTTTAAGAGATCATATGTTAAAACCACTCTACCAGGTGCAGTGTTTCTTAGTGCCGTGATTTATTATTCATACTTCTTCTTTTGATAAACTCTTGCAGCCTCTTTTGCTTTCGACTTATAGACATCATCAATAAAATGGTGCAACATAGCAATAACTCCTTCTTGAGTAGAAGCAAGATTATTCAGTTGTCCTTCCATGATTTATGTTCTTGTGTCAACTGAACTAATCCTAGCTTGTAGAGTCTGATTCGGCAGGTTTAATCTTTCTTCAGATTTAGGATCAGTGGTGGTTTGCTGAGTTGGTTGATCAGTACTCAGGTGATCAAACTTTTGATGCAAACAGCTTACTTGTTCAAGAAAGAACTTCTCTTTTAGAGTGTTGGATGTATTCAATTTTTGCAGTTCAGAGCATAAATCATTGCATTTCAGTTGTAATCGAGTAAGAGTTGAAGTACTAGATTATACTATTTCTTGAATTCCTTCTCTTGTTTCAACAAGATTCACCAAGTCTTTCAACCTCTGTTCACTTTCCCTCAGCTGATCCTCAGCTCTGCAATATCATTTCTGACAGCTCCAATCTCAGCCGCAATAAATCCAGGCATAACAGGTATGTCAGTTCTTGCCTCAACAACATCTTTTGGCCTTGGATGTGTTACTATTATTGCAAAAATCCTATCCTATGCAAAAACTGGTTGTGGATGATTTTCCAAATCTTCAATTTCTTTAGCAAAATTTAGTGCCTCATCAATAGATTCATTTTGCACAAAATCATCATCTGACAATTTTGCTTCCCCCTCAACAGGAGCACTTGGAAAACCAACAACAATTTCTAACATGTGTTCAGAAACTGTCTGATCCTCAGTCTGCTAAACAACCAGTTCCAACATTTGTTCAACAGATGTCTGTAACCAAGCCTGTTGAACAACTATATCATCAGGAACAATAATCTCTATAGGTGTTGCAATAATAGATTCAATTGCTCTTTGCTGAACTTCTTCTGTGATTAAGGATGTCTTAAAATTAGGATCAATAGGTGTGTCTGGAATCACAATTACTGGAATTGCGGGTCCAACATATGCAACCACACCTAATTCTCCAGCAAGTTCAACAGTTATCCCAGGAAAAACTAGAATGTCTTCCTCCAAGACTTCTCATTGATCAGCTATATTCTGCAAGTCATGCGCATCACCATTCAATGTACCATCTGTGTAGATTATGTCCTGAAATTTGATTGACTCTTCAGATACAAAAGACAACTCTTCATTTCATATTACCTCATATGAGTCATTAAGTGAACCCCCCCTAAAATTGACACTTTTTAAGATTTAGCATCTAATCCCACAGCAATGAAAACCATCAGCTCATCTTCATCTTCCAATATCATGTGCCTATGAACAATGACGATGTTGTTAGCTCAACATCTTCAACAATATCAGTTGCCTACTGACCACCACTTGGATATTTAAGGTCCTCAGCAGGTTAATTCTTTTCTGTATCAACAGATTCACTCTTCTCTGGCTCTGCTGATCTTTCTTGTCTCTTACCAGCTTTACTTGATTCACTAGGAAACATTGGAGGATCATCAACTCAATCTGATGATGAAGAAGCATCATCATACTTAAAGGGCTTATAAGCAGGCTCCTTGAATAACAAACTTCCTTTGTTTCTTCCTTCTTCAATTGCAGCTTGAAGTCTTCCCGAAAAATTTGAAGTATCTATCAATTCTATTATAACCACTGATGGGAGTCAAATTGTCGTGTATTTATTATATGAGATTACCTCCTTTTACAAGTTATTCATGGTTATTTTGGGAAATTATGGGCAGTATAAGAACGATATTCACTTATATGCATGTTTCGAGACTAATGACGTTTTCGTCCTAAAAACTCGTGTTTTATGTGGATTTCGTTATGTTTCCGTCAATGTATATTATGCCTTGGTGTTTGTGTCTTTGTTTTCAGGATTAGATTTATGTATAAGTTCAAGAATAAGGAAGAGAGTCTCGAGAAAGAACGAGATTTGGGGCCAAGGAGGAGAAAATAGTGAAGAATCATTGATGAAATCTGAACCAGTCAATTCAGGGGCATTTTGGTCACACTTGTAGACACTTTCAGGAAGCGTTGTCTTGATGAAAGTTGTATATCATTGAATCATATTTCCAACTCATTTTGAATCATTGCATTTGGAGCTCTAGAACTGAAGTTATGATGAAAATACTGAAGCCTACCAAACTAGCATTTGGCCAACTCAAACTGGCGTTCACAGAAGCAGCGTTGGTACTGAAAGTTGGGTTTTCAAGAAAACTAGCATCCAAATCACCTCAAACGCATGTTTGGATAGGTTCGGCCCGACTCGTACAAGACAAACTAGCGTTTGGACAATGCAAACTCTAGTTTGGCCCCGACAACAGTATTCACCGTACCTATAACATTAATATTTATTTTGAACCATCTTGGAGGCATTATTTGGCCAAGTCTTCTTCAGAAAAGTTGTAGCTAATTGAACGGGCTTTCCAACGCATCTTGAATCGTTCAAATCGGAGCTGTACACAAAACGTTGTTGCTGATTTACTGAGGACAGCGAGTTGGCTTTTCAGGCAAACGGGCGTTTGCCTTGCCACAAACGCTCGTTCGTGGTCGGGATGCGGCAAAAACCTATAAAAACCCTCTTTCTCGATCCCATATGAGATCTATTCAGTACTTAGACATTTTAGGGTTTCTTAGGAGCTCTTATAGGGCGATTTCCATTAGTTTAAACGTTGTTTCAATCCTTAGATCATAGATTTAATTCCTAGCAACTCTATACAACTTTCATAGCTTAGCTTTTCGTTTCGTGATCCAAGATTTCACCTTTTGAAGGAGATTTTCATACAATTCAAGGTTTAATCTTTTATGGTAATTATTTCTTTGTCTTTCAATTATTTGATTATGTCTTTGATTATTGCTTTCATTATTATTTCGTTTTTGAATTCCATCATGAGTAGCTTATCTATTGTATGGTCGAATCATGTGAAAGCGGGTGAAACGCCCTAAGAGGGATTAGACGGGAGTAGTGTAGCGCTTAATTAAACGTTTATATGATTAATGCACGTTCTAAAACTTGTTCTTATAAAGATTATAGCTTTGAATTAGATTGACAACCTAGTTCACTGCCACACACACATCGAACTTATAGATGTATTTTGCGGTGAGATGTGGGATAAGGGGTTTTAGGATCATTGCGTAGATACAGCCTAGTTGTTAGATTGACAACCTAGCTAGTTGTTAGGACTGTGCCCTATGTGAGGTTTTCATCGGTTTTCTGAGCGGCTCGAGATTTTGGTAAACCATGTTAGGTTAGTTGGCATTCTAAAGGGAGGGTTAATTAGCCTGGCGTAGGGTGTTAAGTGAGAGTTGTTCAGACCTTTACACCAGATTTAGGAGTTGGCACCTGTGGATGTCATATAAACTGAATTGGATAGGTAGGTCGGTTAAGACACGCTCTTTGTCAAGTCTTTCCTGTGGGGTAAAAGTAACCCGTTGGATCGTAGTTCGGCTATGCTTTTTAATCATATAAGCAAAACCAGTAGTGTAATCGTTATTTCTGCATTAGTTGTTAATATTTCCACTATCTATTGACCTGAACCAAGTTCTACGTCGACTTTGGTACTTCACTGTTACTCCCTGTGGATTCGACTTTGTGACCCCTAAACTACCGTTGACCCGATACTCTGTCGGTTAAAGTTAGCGGTTAAGTATTTTTCTATCAACCACTACCTACGGGTTTTGCTTTGCATATTGTCTTCTTATCTTCAGCAGCTTTCTTATCTTCCTCAGCCTTGAGAATCTTCTCATATGAAAGACAAGATAGCCCGCCCTGTTAAAGTCATTAACTATCCCCAACAAATTGATAGCCATTAACTCCACCTTTGGTCTAGATAGTGTATTGTTACTTCCCACTATCCCCAACAAATTCAATGTTATCAAATTTCTCAGTTTATCAAACTTTTCTGATGTACTTTACTTCTAATCTGACTGATCTGTTAACACTAGGGTTTGTCTTGATTTCATCATCAAAAACAACTTTTTACATCGCCATACGTTTTTGGTTGAATTCAACAGCACTTTATTCAAACCTTAAGACGGTTGCATCAAACTATCATTAAGATAAAAGGTTTTGCCATTAACCTTTGTCTGAAACCCGTTCCTATCAGGAAACATAACCGTGTTTCTCAAGAACTCACAAATGTTTTTGTAGCAAATGGTTGAGAATGGAAAATACAGTACATTCTCCAACCCTTTGATGTTTCTTATTTTGGTTCCAAGTTCCTTCACACCATCCGTGTTCCCTACTTCCTATATGAAGCGCTCGATATTCCGACAGATTCCGGTGAAAACATCGTTTGCAGCCATTGTTGAATGCTTGAAAATATGATGTTTTTACAGAGAAAGATTTTTCACCGTACAATTTATGAGAGAATGTAAGGATTATTCTCTACGGGTTTAGGTATATAGGCAAGAAATGGTACAAACTCTTTCAGGCACATACTGTTTGAATTCATGATCCTTACGAATTGCAAGTGTAACCACCAATAAACTGATGCTTGCTGTCCTGTCCCACTAAGTATTCCACTATGTAACAAACAGTTATGTCATAATGACAGGTGTAGTAAAGATAAGGTTAAAACATTGAATTTCCATGTTGACCATTCATTCAAAATTAACTTCCATAAACTTCTTCGGCAGACTGACTGAGAAATGCTCTGCTGAGATACTTCAGCCATGTGCCACTCTGCTGACTTCTTGGATGCTCAAGCTGATCTACAAATTACCATTCTACTGTCTTAAAAACTAGAATTGTCAGGTTGATAATTGAAGATGAAATTTAATACCATTGTTTGATCTGCCATGTGAGCACACCTAGCAGGGCAAAGACCAATCCCCTTGGGATTTACATTTGATCAACTGACCAATCAAAAAGAGCAATTAGGAATTGTTGATACCAATGACTAATATACCAAGTGAGCACACCCAGTAGGGAAAAGACTAGTCCTTTTGGTGAATTTCAATGCTCAACTAACCATTTACTAGGTCGGCACATGTTGATGATGCCAAGTTCAGTTCTTAACTTCACAAATCTATCAGCATCCAAAGGTTCTATAATGATATCTGATAGTTGATCTTTAGTAGTGATATAATATATGAACCACCATATCCTTCTTTTCGACATGATCTCTTATAAAATGATGTCTTACATCGATTTTTTATGTTCTTGAGTGCAATACAAGATTTTTTGTTATAGCAATTGCACTTGTGTTGTCACACATTATGGGAATTTCTCTTTCTTCAATCCTATAATCCACAACTGTTGTCCATGCCATTAAACTTGTGCACAGCAAATTCCAGTAGCTATGTATTCTGCTTCAGTAGTGGAAGTTGATATAGTGTTCTTTTTCTTGATGAACTAGGAAACATGTCTATTAGGCATCAGCTGACATGTTCATGTGGTGCTTTTTCTATCAATCTTGCCTCCAGCTTAATCAAAATCTGAGTAGCATATAACTCTGAAGCTTCCATCATTAGAATACCAAATTCATACTCCCCATGTCTCTTTTAGATACTTGAGTATCATCTTAACATCATCTAAGTGACTTTCTTTGTGTTTGGACTGAAATCTTGCACATACCCCAGCTACAAATGACATGCCAGGTCTACTGGCCATAAGATACAACAGACTGCCTATCATTCTTCCATATAATGTCCGATCAACATCTTTACCTCATTGTCTTTATCCAATCCGACACTAGTACTCATTGGAAATGTAATCTTAGAGTTGTTTTCCTTAACAAGCTCATTGGTGTATTTAGTTTCATGAATGAAGATCCTATCTTTCATTTGGTTCACTTGTAATCCAAGAAAATAGTTCATTTCTCCCATCATACTTATCCGGAATTTTCTTTTGATGAGATTAGCAAACTTTTCACACAGCAACTCATGTTTAGAACGAAATATAATGTCATCCACATAGATTTGTAGAAGCATGGTGTTGTTTCCTTCACGAGTTTTTTCAATGGTTCGTTATGTGAATCCAGTTTGCACCAGCAACCGAGATAGAGTCACATACCAAGCTCTATATGCTTGCTTCAAACTATAAAGTTCCTTATTCAGTCTATACAATTAATTTCTTGATCTTTAACTTCAAACCCAGGAGGCTGTTGTACATAAACCTCTTCCAAAATGCCATTTAGAAATACATTTTTTACTTCCTTTTGATAAACTTGGATGTTTTTGAAAGCAACGTATGCAAGGAACAATCTGATTGCATCCAATCTTTCAATAGGTGCATAAGTCTCATCAAAATCTATTCATTCTGCTTGTGAATAGACTTTTGCAACTAGTCTTGCCTAATTTCTACCAATGGTACCAGATTCATCCAACTTTTTTCTATGCTCATTTTTTCCCCGTTCTCATACTTGGTTTCTTTCAAATTAATTCAGTTCTTCTTGCATGGATATTATCCCCAAAGGATCAGCAATTTCCTTTTCAATAACTTTAGGTTCCAACCGAGATAGAAAGCAAGTAAGCATAGCATCAAACTAATTTCTTGTCCTTACACCTGGTTGTACATCACCAAAAACTTGCTTAGAATTGTGATCCTTCAATCATTATTTCCTTGATAGACAGTAAGTTGCTCTACTGCAGGTTCAACAGGGTGTTCAGTAGGTCTAGCGGCAGGTTCTGCAGGAGCATCAATAGGAGGTTCAGTGGGTCCAATATCATAATTTGGACTATCAGAAAGATTTTGTTGACCTATTCTTTTTTCAATATCCATAAGAACATGTGAGTATTCCTTTTATTGAACTATTTTTGGAATATCTATAATTGTGTCTCCAATAATGTTGGGTTCATCAAACACAACATGAATAGATTCTTCATGTTTCAAAGTACTCTTGTTCAGCACTGTAAATGCTTTGATGACTGATGAATATCTAAAACAGATGACTTCATCAGCTTTAGGTTGAAATGTCTTCAGCTAATCTATTCCATTTTTTTTGTATGAAACATTTTCTTCCAAAATCATGAAAATATAAGATGTTGGGTTTTCTGCCTTTCCAAATCTCATCGGGTGTCTTTTCAAGCTTTTTATTCATTGAAGATCTGTTTTGAGTATTCCAAGTTGTATTAATTGCTTCTACCTAATATCTTTATGGTAGCTTTGCTTCACTAATCATTGCTCTTCTTGCTTCCTTCAAAGTCCTATTTCTGCTTTCAGCAACCCCATTCTACTGAGGTATTCCAGTTGCTACTATTTGATGAAGCACTCCATTTTTCTCACAATATTTTTTAATGATTTTGTTTAGGAATTTAGTCCCTTATCTGATTTGAACACCGCAACTGAAACATTTTTCTCATTTTGCAATCTCTTCAATCATTCTGGAAACTTCTGTAAGGTCTCACTTTTCTTATTCATAAAGTTTACCTAAGTGTATCTTGAATACTCATCCACAACAACCAAAGTGTACTTCTTTATACTAATACTAAGTGGTGTAACAGGACCAATAAGATCCATATACAGCAACTCCAAATCTTTGTTTGTGGACTGCTGAGTCTTGGTTTTGAAACTTGTTCTTATCTGTTTGCCGTTTTGGAAGCATCACAAATGATATATTTCTTGTTGGTAACTTCAGGTAATACAATAACCGGTTTCTGCTTGACCAGTTGGTTGATATCATAAATATCAGAGCCGTTCCTAACACTTAATGGACCCGGGGCAAAATTTGAAGATGGGCTCATTATAAAAAAAAAATAAATTTCTATACACAACTAACATAAGTCAAACCATGTTCAAGAAAATAATAAAACTAGTATCTAACAAAATATTACAAATATAAAAAACAATAAAATTATTGAATCAACAGATGAAAACTTACAAACAAACAACTACAAAATAGCAGAATCGTAACCAAAAACATCAAAAGATCGCAAAACACCGATCGACAAAATAACTACAGTAACATGAAAACAAATTGATCCTAAAATAAATCTATGTGCATGTCTAGATGCAAAATCATCAATTACATAATCAAGTTTAATATTTTCCAACATATCATTCAGTGCATGGGCCATGAGCGGTCTGCTAGGGCCAATTTTTCATTAGTGTCATCACTTTACAAGGGTTTAACATTAAATTCATATATCATTACAATAAATAAATTATGCCAAAGTTTATCCAGATCAAGAATCGTACTGGCATCAGGAAGAGTATATAATCACTGCTTAGCTAATAGACTAGCTTACATTATTGTTGAAGATGTAAATTTTAGGCCTCTTATATGATGGTCCCTAGGCGGTCGCCCGTATCACTTGCCCCTAGGGCCGTCCTTGATCAAAATAGATGATTAAGTTTCTTGTCCCATATGCAGTGGAGTTCTAATTTGGTATGTACAATATCAGGTACATCAGTTGCTCAGTCCTCAACGTACATATTCTCTTGTCATTTTCCAGCTAATAAAACTGGATGAGCCTTTTCACTTAACACAATGTAGTTATCTCTGTCAAATATGACTCTGTATCCTATGTCACAGAATCGGCTTGTGCTGAGTAGATTGTATTATAACCCTTCAACATAAGAAACATTATTTATTCTGAGCCCATTTTTCACAAAAGTACACCGCTTTTATATCCAAGTTTCTCTTTGCCTTGAAAGTTGACTTTAGGTCCATCCATGGTAACATAATCCACCAAACAGTGTTTTCTTTTTATCATATTTCTGTAACACCCATTGTCAAAGTACCAAACACCTTACAAAACAAATTAATACATTTTAGGTACTCAAATCTGTTTGGGTCCATGGTGGTCTTGTAGTACAACCCTTAGAATGTTTCTATAAGGTCTCCAATGAAATGAGTTGCACGTGTTTTCATATATGTGAGCAACTATTCCATAAAACCTTTTATTGGACTATGATTCATTCACATATGATTTCTGGAAATTTGGTACATACTGTTATGCATGGTGAACTCTGTTGTTAGATGCAGCAGGGTGACCAAAGGTTTGTTGTGTGTTAAAAACAACCTTGTTTTGTGGTCTCTATTGAGTCCTTTGTTGATCCCTCGGTTGAGGTCTCTGCTGACTCCACTGCTGAGGCCTATACTTAGCATTATGGTTAAAACTTGAAGTTTTAACAGTAGGTGTAGGAATATCCCAACCCTCTAGAGCAGGAAACATTCTACCTTCAACCTGATATAGTTATCCCTTGAATGATTGACATTCTCAGGCTTCAAATTATTGTTTTTAGGGTATTTTTGGTTGTTGGCTGATCTAGGATTAGCTTTCTATGGTCTAGCAAATCTTGCAGCAGATCTGCCATAAACAGGACTAAAGGGTGTAGTAGACCTTCCATTGGATCTAACTTTGTTGTTCGGTTCTGCTGACCTTTTATCACTTTGATTTTGCTTTCTTGAAGTGTTCTCAGTGGGTTTAACCGTCTCAGTAGCATTCTCAGGTACATATGTTTGCTCAACTATATGGGTGTATTTCTGTGCTTTATCATTGCTTTTGTCTACCTAGAAAATGTGATAAAGCACTCTTTGATAAAGCAATGAATCCACTACCATATCAGCTAAATATAAAATGTGAAGAACCACACAAGGTTCAGGAATGAACCTTCTAGATCCGCGTATTGCTCCCGCTACGCCTCACAGGCCCTTATGTGTTTTGGCCCAGTTTTAGAATCTAAAGTGATCTCTCACTGTTAACATTTCCAGCTTATTGTATCACTTAATTAAAGTGATCACAAACACATATTTTAGCTCCCACTATCTTCTTAACATTCAAGATATACATCTGTATATCTATAGTTATCCAATTCCAAGCTTCAATAAACTAGGAACCCTTCATTAACATCTTCAAGGATATTCTCGACTTTTACCAGAATCACTTTCATATTTATTCACGACTCTTCATGAAGTATGAACATCTAGCACAACTCTTACGATGGATCCTATTGCAGTAACAAAGAGAACCTTCCATAAGTATCGTCTTTCACTTTATCTTCAGGACGAATGTCTTGTAATGGATAAATCCCTAAAAATACTGGCTAGAATAATCTCTTGACGTGATCTATGTGAACCTCCTTTAGCTTCTCATCTATACAGGTGAACTGTGATAATAAAACCATATATAAATCTATCACTATAGATTCTTATATCCAAAATAAGAACTGTCATTCCAAGAGCTTCGTAAAGATCTTGAACTACCAAACATTAATTGACTATAACATGGGGTAACAACTTTAGAGAAGGATATGCAATAGCTTGCTCACAAATCGTAACACTCCCACTAACACTTTCGCACATCAGGCATATTTATACTTTTGATCAAATCCAATTCCTTTGATTTTCAAAGTAAAGAACATATTTAAAGAGACTCGTTTGAGTCCATAAATGGATCTCGCAAGCTCACATATCATGTTATCGTCTATGATTATGATGCCACTGGCCTAACGTTCTCTACACTATCATATCGCCATGATACATGGCTACAACAAGCACAATCTGAATAGACTTAAGTATAGCTGACAGCAAGAAAGCAATCACAAGGTTTACACCTCGTAGCCTTCAGCCATCAACTTAGCCTTAACTAGTAAACGTATTACCGCCCATGTTAGTCCTACTATACCTTCCAAAGAGATTCCCTTCAGGTAAGTAAGACTAGGTTCATAACCAGGTTTTCACACATGGAATCTACTTCTGACATTATGGCTCCAAGCCATATCACTTAGTCTTTCCCTTCAAGCTTTCCTGCATAAGTCATCAGATCTTCATTCTTCAAGTTGAACATACCAGTAGCCTTTTTAGGCGTGTGGTTATCTCTAGAATCATTGAATACTTGTGTGCACTGAGTAGTGTTGTACACTTCATCAATATGTGGCGCCTACTCACGTTCCGATGGTTGAATATCTTTTTGTGTTTCTCAAACTCATTTGAGATTTTATTTACTCCCAATGTTTCTTTAGGAAGAAACACTTCCTCTAGAAAACAACATGTTTGGAGACGAACACTTTTTCTCCACGGGTAAGTAAACAATATCTAGCGTACTTGCTAAGATATTCCACAAAGTTACATATGTCATACTAGGCTCCAAGCATTTCTGACATTGACTGCTTGCCAAAAGTATGACAACCCTAAATCATCTGTTAAGAAACATTTGATGGCATCATCTCCCATATCGGATATGGGATTTATCCAACCTCATTCATTGGAACTTGGTTAGGTATATGTTTCGAAAGGGCATCATCCAAAAATATTTAAGGGATACTATGCATGGCTTACTTCACATCTTTATCATATAATGCACAATTTCCATTTTAGAAACACAATATTATTACGTATCCCAAAATGGCATCCTTCAAGGGAGAATCTAATTCCTTTTCAGACAACTTTTGAAACACCCTTCCGATATAAATTGCTTGAATCTAATTGAAGATTAATTTCTAAGTTGTTTAAAAATCTCATATTCGTACAATGTCAAATTTTTCTGCATTTCTGAATTTCGTACTTCAATTAGTACATGTGAATATTTCTAATAAGAGTCCAAGAGAATAATAAAGAATAATTAATTTATTGTACTAATCATCATAAGCCAAAACCATCTGTATGTTTAGGCCTTGGTCATTTTTTCTAGACTTTATTACCCTTTTTCATTATAGGGTATCTTAGTCCTCTTTAGATAAGATACGTATAACCTTCTTGATTCATAATCACATGGTTCAGACATCATCAGAATGACATTTGATTACATATTTCTCTTCAATAGAGACTATGTCTGGAATAGCCACAAAATATTTAGGATAACGGCCACACTATTTTTGGTTGAGATTTCATCACATATATCAACTATATAGTGACACCAATCCAGTATATTAGATTCAGTGACCGTTCAACATTATTGGAGTAACATTGATTCTTTACAGTTGAGTTGTCTATTAAATTCTAACTTATCACTAAAATCATGTTCTTCTTAAGAACCGGGATACAATAACGTTTATTTAGTTCATTTATAAGTTTACCAGATTCATAATACAAAATGAGAAATGTTGCAACATTTGCTTCACTTTCCGTATCATTGAATGTTCTGTATTTAATCATACTAGTACTCGTAATATATCATATATTTTGGAATTCACTTGAGTTTAGATAGATTTACCTCAACTCACTTGCATAGAATGGAGACTTCGATAAGTTCTCTATTTAAGCACACGTCCTAACTTTTCTTTTAAACCATTAAGGATTTGTAAATATTTCTTAGTTTAGTCTTCATAAGATTAAAGAAAAATCACAAGATCTATGTGTTTAATTTTATTTCATAAAGAATATCCAAAGTTTATTACATGGTTTTTTTTAACCTTTTTGAATCATATTCAAAACATGAAATATTCAATTAACCTTCAAGCAATGATTAAAGAATTAAGTTGATACTTAAATCTTACAATTTTGAAAACAACTTTTCCAAAATTAGTTGCGGTCATTCACATTCAACGCATATAATGTTTGATTTAATTGTCATCGTATGACAAAATGGCCTATTGGACATCTTTGTATCCAATATGATTAAATCGTTGAAACTCATTTCAAGTGATTGAATCATATCATGATCTTCCGTTTTGACTAGTAATTAAAGTCTTAGAGCACACCATGAACTATGTAGTCTCCTTTTTCTCAAACTACTATAACGTAGTTGCTTATTTCATTGCATTTGAAATGATTAAAATTACATAACCATGTTTGAGAACCTTTCTCAAAAGTTAACCATCATTTAATTTTGGTTTTAACTATCAAGAATAAAAATATAAATAACAGTTGGCTAAAAGCTACAAACAAAATAATGATTAAAGAGTGTTGTTGTTTATACATGCAAAAAAAAAAATGGTCTTTTGGTTTATGATTCTTCTCCTACTAGTCAACTACTCCCAAATGACTGTAAAAAATTTTCCAAATTTATTTAGTGTCTGAGATCCAATGCAGTCGCCCCGATCCCCAGCGTTGGTCGATCGATCGAGACAATTTCGATAGGTAGGAAACACTTTGCCAATCGCATCACCATGCGTTTCTCAGTGGTTGAATAGTCAACTCTTTGACACTTCACATCTCTATGTGTTCATCAATCCCTTGTCTCTAAACTTAGGTGGCTCTTATATTAACCAATCACCGCAAAATTCTAGTTAAGCCTCGACCCAATATTCATGAGACCTCATACGATCATTTCTCGATAACGAAGATATACCCGAGGTAGGTCTACTCCCGGCGTTGGTCGATCAGTTGGATCTGTTATAATATTGGGAGCCGAAATTCCAACTTAGTATTTGTTTTTGGAGTATTTTAAAATTAATCCACTTAATTAATTTTAATTATGGTCTCATCAAACATATATATCTCTATAGACCTACATCATACACATTCATCTAGATCATGCCTAGTCATGCATCTATTGTATCATTTACAAAATAAATACATGCACAAAACAAATAAATGCGTAAAGGAACCGGTATGATCATAAACTTTTCCTAATTGCGGTTTAGAATACAAAATGACGAAACCGCGGGTCACAAATCTAAGGGTTTCTGCAACCATCTACAAAATATTTAGGTCGTCTTTCTTTGCATTTGTCTTTTGCTCTATCTTGTTACATAATTGTATCTAATAAAATAAATACATCCGCAACACACGGGGAGAGTTTACAGGAATGGGATAATGCAGAAAATAAACTAGGCTCATTTTTGGTAATGGCCTAGGACAAATATTAACCAACAGAAAATTAAATCATTCACATCTGTCCTATTGGTTGAGTCCATGATCAATTGACATCCATATAATCATATTATATCTACAACATCTAATTATCCATACAATAAAATCTTATGAAATAATTAAATTTTGAAATTACCAACATGCGTCTTATTTTATCAAAACAATTATCTAATTATCATTTGTTTCTCCACTTCACTTCTGAATTCCTTGAGCTTTTCAAAGGCCTCAGATTTATACTTCATTAAGTATACATAACCATAGCGAGAATGATCATCAGTGAAAGTGATAGAATAAGAGTATCCTCATTTGTCTTGAATACATATTGGGCCGCACACATCAGTATGTATGAGCTCAAGCAATTCTTTGGATCTTATCCGTTTGCCACTAAATGGTGTCTTTTTCATCTTGCCAAGTAAACAAGCTTCGCATGTTTCAAATGATTCGTAATCGAAGTGATCCAACAATCCATCTTTATAGAATTTATTTATATGACCAAGTATACAATGCCACAAGTAGGATTCGTTCAAGTCACTTGTTCTTGCTTTCTTGATGTTTATATTATGTATATCAACATTCATATCTAATATGTAGAGACCATTGTCAAGTTTGCCAGTACCATAAAATATTCCATCACGTGAAAGAGAACAAAATTTATTCTTAAACGTAAAAGAAAATCCTTCAACATCCAATGCAGAAATAGAACTAATGCTCTTCATAAGAGCAGGAACGAAATAACAGTTATTTAATTCTAATAATAGCCCACTGTGCAAGGAAAGAAAATAAACTCTTATGGCTAAGGCAGCAACGTTTTCTCTCCTTTCCTTAGATCTCTAGTCCTTCTTAGTCCCTGCATATCTGTACAAATACGAGAACCATATTCAGTATCTAATACCCAGTGGTTAGACTTAGAAGAAGCAATATTGATCTCAATCATAAACATACCTGAAGTCGAAGCATCATTATGCTTAGTCTTCTTGGTGCGCAAGGAAGCCTTGTAGTTTGCTCCTTTAATGACCAGTTTGGCCACAATGGGAGCAAGCATCCTTGGATATGTCTTTGGCTATCTTCGGCTGTGGCTTAGGAGCCTCCTTCGCCTTCTTGGTCTTCTTTTGGGCCTTTTTCTTTCCCTTGGAAGATGTCACGAGCAACACTTGCTTACCCTAGCCTATAGTGTCTTCAGTAGTTTTGAGCATGTTCAACAACTTTGTGAGGGAGCGGTCAATCTTGTTCATGTGATAGTTCATCACAAACCTGCGAGTAAGAGTCCGGTAGAGGTTGCAGAATCAATTCGATACTTAACTCACGCTCCATCTTATGGCCAAGCTTCTAAAGCCTCTCTATGTAACCGATCATCCTTAGTACATGCGACCCAACCGGAGAACCCGGAGCCATCTTGCAACCAAACAGCGCCTTCGAGACCTCGCACCTCTCAGTGCGAGGCTGAGAAGCATAGAGTTCCACCAGGTGGGCCATAATGGTATGAGCATCCATGGACTCATGTTGTTTCTGAATTTCCGGTGTCAAAGATGCAAGCATGATGCAAGTAGCCTCGTTACTGTCCGAACAGTGTTTTGCATGCTTCTTAACTGATTCCTCATTCGTAGCATCTTTAGGATCTTTAGTTAAGGGTGTATCCAAGGCATAACCAATGCCTTCAAGCCTCAAACGATTTTGAGGTTCCTTTCCTAGTGGAGAATGTTCGATTCGTCAAGTTTGTTATCAATGATAAAACGAAGGTTCAATTTGTTCGACATTTCTACAACATAAAGTAAAGGTAGTATAAGTAAAAGTTCATGCATACAAAACCCTAAAATTACACTTAAAATTTTAACTAGGTTTTGCTCCCACTAGCTAACTACTCCTAATTGGCTTTCAAGAATTTTATTAATTATTTAGTTAATGGAATTCAATCTAGTGGACTCGATCCCCGACGTGGGCCGATCGACCGGGTCAATTTCGGAAGGTGGGAACACTTACCGGTCGAATCTTATTCGACTTCCATTGGTTGACTAGTCAACTCCTCGACGGTTCACATCTCTATGTGATAGCCATCCCCTTGTCTCTAAAATCATGTGGTCCTGACGTGGGCCAATCACCACAAGATTTAGAGTCGAGTCGTAACCCAAATATTCATGAGATCTCATATCTCTATAATAATGATATACCCAAGGTAGGTCAACTCACGACGTGGGCTGATCAGTTGCATCCCAACAAGGGCTCTACACCGTCATTATAATATTGGGAGACAATTTAACTCGATTTTTGTCATTGGAATAATTTTAAATTAATTCACTTAATTAATTTCCATTAAATTACGGTCTCATCTACACGTGCATATTTCTACGTTATCAATATAAAGTAAAACAAACACCATTCACGCACCTAATTAACCGGTGTGATCATGGACTTTTCCTAGGTGCGGTTTCCAATACAAGCTGACGAAACCGTGGGTTACATTCTAAGGGTAGCTGCAACCGCCAATATGATCTTTAATGCGCATTTGCCAATGGGATATTTATCTTTCTTTGGTCTTCGACTTCATGCTCCATTATTGTTACATAATGATCTATCTAATAAATAATTACACCCACCGCACACGGGGGGAGTTAACGGGAATATGATAAATGTAGAAAGTAAACTAGGTCACATTCTTCATAACAGCCCAGGACAATTTGAAAACCAACATAATGTATATCACTCCTATCTATTCTATTGGTCGAGTCAATGATCAATCGGGGTCCATATAATCATATTATATCTACACATCTAATCCGTACAATAACATCTTATTACTAAAAAAATTAAATATTTAACTATTTGCGTCATATTTTATCAAATCAGATAATCAATTAACATTTAATTAATTAAATGATTCTAAAGGAAATAAAAATTAACTATTAATTTAAATCGATTTCAATTTTAATTTTAATTAATTAGAACTATAGAAAATTAAATCAAAATTAAAATTATGTCTCTTTTAATTTTTTTTCTTTTGATTCTTAATCAAAATGGATGTCTTTGGTTTTCAAAACCAAAAGGCAGATTTTGAAAATAAAAATCAAAATTTTGAAAAAGGCCTAGGCCTAGGCCTATTCCAAAATAACATATTTTGAAAAAAGCCTAGGCCTATTCCAAACAAATTTTTTGGAATGGGCCAATATTTTAAATGCCATGTGGCATCCCAATGGCCAAAACTATTTGAACCATTAGTTAGCCACATTACACAACTAAACAAATGATATAATTGTACAATAAATTTCACAAAATGAAAAACAAAACCGGGATCCACCATGCACCACCAGCCGCCGGAAGCACCCTATGGCGCCGCCGCCACCGGCGGTAACACGGTGGGGAGCCGCCGCCGATCGGCCGAGCTCCCTACCCGATTCTATTTTTTTTTTTGGTCTTTTTGTTTTCCGTGTTTCGTGAATATAAATCTCTCATCTATCGATTAGTTACTATGCAATTTATTTAGTGCTTATTGCTTAAGATCGAAGCTCGCTTTGCTACCATTCTCAGGAAACAGCTAGTCTACGTAGCGGAATTTAAAAATTGATTTCCGATCCCAAGATCGAATTTGTTTAATACAATAAACATGTTAAGTAGTTGACGGTGATTACCTTGGTTGATGTAATAGATCGACGCTTTGACTTCCAACGGAGAGTTGTAGTGTGTGCGAGCCATCCACGTGTCTGGCCTCTATCGATATCCGCACGAACTCCTTGCCAGAATCCTCCTTGGATTGCTACTAGAAAAATCCAATTGCTAGACTGGCCTTTTTCTCTCTTGAAAACTCTTTATAAGAAGCTCTCAATTTTTCACAAGAATTGTGATGTACAAAAGAGCTAGCCAACCCTTTTCTTTTGTAGTAGAAAGTGGCACCCCAAAGCCCCTAATCTGATTAGGAGAAGCTTCCTAGTAGATTGATGAGAAAGAAAAACATTTTCCAAATAAAATAAGGAAAATCACTTTGATTGAGTTATCTCTTTTATTTTAATATCTTATATTAAATAAATCTAAGATATTGCCAAAATCTTATATTGAATATCTTTATCTCATTACCATAAAATTATTTTTCCAAAATCAATTAATATCCAATATTAATATATGGTAATTTGATTAGGAGAAGCTTCCTAGTAGATTGATGAGAAAGAAAAACATTTTCCTAATAAAATAAGGAAAATCACTTTGATTGAGTTATCTCTTTTATTTTAATATCTTATATTAAATAAATCTATGATATTGCCAATATCTTATATGAAATATCTTTATCTCATTACTATAAATATATTTTTCCAAAATCAATTAATATCCAATATTAATATATGGTAATCTTATTAATTAAATTGCACAATCCAAGTGTATCATATACACTAGTCATCTGCGCCCCATAGCCAACAAATTGGATTTTTAATTTATTCACAATAAATAAATACCGTTATATTAATTTATTTACTATAACACTTTATAGTCGAGATAAACTTTCCTTATTTGGTTATCCATATAACCGCATTTTAATCCGGCGAGATGTTCTTATGTGTGTGACCCAATAGGATTCTGATTATGTTGGCCATAGACATAAAGTGCAAATGACGAAAATGCCCTTCATATAGCGTCTAGCAACACACCATGACCCCCAATCATCGGAAGAGTCAAAAGCAATGACTACTACCTTTCATGTGAAATAGTTACCATTTAAATAGAATCCTATCGCTGTAATAATATCCATGTGATCATATCTCGAGTGTCGATACAACAATGATCATATCTTATAGTCTGGATATCATACTCTCTCGGATAACTCATTTACTCCTACTTTGCAAAGATTCACTAGAGCTAGACATTCCTTATAAGAAGGCCATTTCGGATATTCAGTCCTAACCACAGGATACATGATTTCTGGACAAAAAAACATGTATCCTACGCATGCTTCAACATCACACCCAACCACCGCCGCATGATCGCCCTTTGGCTAAAGGAAACCTCAATGGTGTCAAAGCATGACAATCCACACCGTGATGCCATAAAGACCCCGGTCTCAAGATAATTACACAATTGTCACATATTGCAACACTTAATATAAGTGGGTTAGTTTAACGTACTCATTCTCTAATACACGTCCACGTACAGTCCAAGTGTCTCTACAATTCGATAGACAGGATCTATCCCTATCTTCAATAAGACAAAAGACATCCAATACGTGCTAGTCTAATCATAGCATCAATGTCCCATTTGTGAGTACATATGACTAGAGACATTTAAGTACCAAACTTATCAATTTGAACAGAGATCTCATCAACCATAATCAATATCATGGTTTCTCTATCACGGTTTAATACTAAGGACGCTACTATATATACATATTCAATAACATGAAGATAAACAAGATATATAATAAGAAAGGTGTTTTTATTAATCATAATAAAGTTATTACATGAACTAAATAGAATGTAACCGAACCAACCCGGTCGGATCCGGTCCAACCCAAGTCGGTTTAGGACACAATTTCAACAGTTGTGGCATAAGAGGTTATGTCATATGAGCTTGAAAGGAATGACTATCTTATCTAAGAAAAAATTATTTTCTTGTTCTAACAGTTTGCATTTGGAAAAGTGTGCTCATTGTCTTGCAGGGAAGCAAACTAGAGTTTCTTTTAAATCAAATCCACCTTGAAGAAAGTTAGAAGTACTTGAGCTTGTTCATTCTGATGTTTGTGGTCCTATGAAGACATTGACGCTTGGTTGTTCCCACTATATTGTGACTTTTATTGATGATCACTCAAGTAAAATTTTGGTGTACACATTGAAGAGAATAGATCAATTGTTAGACGTGTTCAATCAGTTTCAAGTTTCAGTTGAAAGGGAAACTGGAAAGAAGTTGAAGTGTATTCGGACTGACAATTGAGGTGAAAACAAAGGTCCATTTCATTATTGCTGTAAGCATCATGGAATCAGACACGAGAGAACTCCGTCAAAAATTCCACAGTTGAAAAGATTGGCGGATAGGTGTCACGGATTTTATTAACACAAAACAAACAAGTAATAATCCGGTTAACCTCAAGTATAAGGATCATAGTAATAGTGGTTAATGCCTTGTCGATCTTACGGGGAACTAAACAATTGTGATTTCTAGTTTTTGTCTAACCTAAACTATGTCACGAAACTAATCTAAACAGCGAATAAAACGAGACAGAACAGAAAATGAAACTAGACAGAGGATATAGTCCAAAGCTAGGAAGAATACGGGTTGCGAGCCAATTTAAGCTAAACTAAACTAATTATGTAATAAAAGACTAACTAAGCTAAACAATTCAAGTTCAAGGGATTAAATCAAGTTTTAACGAACAAACGAGCGATTGATCCACCTATCCTATCAAGCATCAATTCATATCCCGATTATATTGCGTTTTCTAACCAAGTTGTGGTTTTACCTTGTCTAAAGCATGAACCCTAATTTCTTAGGTGATTCACTTATTAATCTATATCTTTCGATCTAAGATTAACGATTTTACTAATCAAATGTGTGAACTTTAACCTAGCAATTTAACCTATTAACTCTCGTTATGATAGATTAAACAACCATTCCTTCATCATGATGATCTAGGGTTTATAGAGAATTTCATCAACATAACCAATCAAAACATGCAAGTCTTTCGATACAACTGCAGTTAAACAACATAAAACGATGATAAAGGAAACAACTTAAGATGGAACTCACAATATAATCGCAGAAACGGAATCAAAACGTGTTGGATGGCTTCACAATGCTCGTATGATAAGGCTTTAGCCTCTAGACATCACTTGATCAACTCGAAAAGCTTGAGGAAAGTACATAAATTTGAAGGTGTTTATCTAGAAATTAAAAGCATAAAAACTAGATGAAAACTAAAGTAAAACGCAGCTGAGCCGCCCCTAGGGTTAGGGTTTGAGTAATGTGTTGTGATTGTGGAGAAAATACGCGCCTTATATAGAATTCGAAGGCGGTTCGGCTAAGTCGGCTACCGGACGGCCGTACGGAAAGGGTGAACGCCCGTCCACTCTTCAATAAAACTTCGAATCGGGCCGAGTCATGACCGGACGCTCGTCCATCCGGCGTCCACTCCCCGCGTCCAAACTTCTGAATCAACTTCCCATCCCCTGGATGCTCGTTCACTTCATCGGACGCCCGTCCACCGGACGGAAACTGGACGCCAGTTTGATATAATCGAATTCTGATTTTTTTTTTGATCTTTATCTCTTTTATCATCAATTAGCTCGATCTTAATCAACTTTTGATCATCTTTTGAGCCTCAACCATGTATCTATAACACATAAAAACATCGCAAAATGTAATAATGCTCAAATAATCATAAAATCACAATTAAAGCACCAAGATCAACCTATTTTGCGATTAACTCATTTAAAATATCATTTGCTCAATATTTCCATTAAACAATCGTTTCTTATGCAAATTCATACAAATACGAGGGAAAATACCATAGAATATAACGTTATAAATCGTACAAATTCACCCTTAACAACTCCCCCACACTTAGCTTTTGCTCATCCCGAGCAAAACAAGACAAGATAAAGGCTCGAGAAAAGAACAGGCATCTAAACATATATAACACATATCCAATAAATCAGAAGTTCACCAGTGTGTGTGCATAGCCATAGAAAACTTCCACTAAATCCAAACTCGAAAAACTCAAAGCAAAACTAGCTAATACCCCCTCGTAGACTAGCAATAAATGACACTCATAAGATGCACCCTACAAACGTAAAGTATTCTGAAAAGAATGATCGAATATATCTAGGGCCTTTCTGAAATACTCGAGAGGATAATCCCTACAAGACATATCCGTCGGTTTCTACCGGGGATAAGATAGACGATAACTTAGTCTCTCATTCATTTCATAACAATTCTTATATGAGTTGATTCAACTATTTCTCTTTTAAACACACATCGAATGAGCTCTTGCCCCGTCATAGCGAGAATAGGATATTCGTGATATACCCTACCTTACTCCAATCATCAGGCAGCTTTTCCTGACTGTCGTGAGCTTTTGGTCATCATAGTGGTATAGGACATACGTGGTATACCCTATCGCACTCAAATCATCGACTAGCTTTCGACACACCCATTTAATTCATATATTTTTCAACTTTTTCATTTTGACAATAAGTTACGTGTTACTTATCACATTCAAACCTTAGATATTCACAGTATAACATACTTCGGATCTAAATACAAACTATCATAAATCTCAAGATACATACGTAGCACTAAGCACATGACTTATAAGAGAATCAGAAATCACTCGTCCAAATGGGGTATAACTTTATAAATTAGCTCATCATTTACTATGGCTCGTGAAAAAGATATATCGGGTGAAACAACTAACTTATCAAACATATGATATATAGCTTGGATGACTATAAAAATATCGAACATTGAATTGAATTGCCTACTCGGGACAAAACAAAAACAAAAGATGTCGAGAAATTTTGAAAAATCTAGCTCATTTTAGCCCATTTTGCATAGAAACATTACGAATTAAGCACGTGGACAGATACATCACGAATCATTCCCCTCCCCCACACTTAAAAATCAACATGTCCTCATGTTGTGCAGAACGAAAAAAAGGTAAAAGACTTAGCTGATTTAAACTGGTCACGATTCGTGGGTCAGGCCGGAGCCTACATAGTGACATTGGAAACTCGTAACCATACAATGTAGCTTGATAAAACCGCTAAAACAGTATACCTGCACGACTTGACAAACACGGAACCATCTCGGGGAAAACGGGGAATTACACCAGAACGAAAAGAGATAACAAAAACGATTTATACCAAAAGATAAAGCAGTGGATACATTCACCAGTTGAAAGAAAATATGAAATAAAAGTACTGATGCCTTATGGCTTACATGATCCATCGGAAAAAGTAACAGTAGCAATATCAAAAATTACAACGAATCATATAAGGAAAAAGTAGCAAAAAATAGACAATGACAGTGTCTAGGGCAAAAAGTAGCAAAAATAGACAAATAAAATCATGACTGCCCCGGAGCCGGAGAATCGTCAGATGGAGGATCGGAAGAGGGTCCAGATGGTGGTGCCGCAGTCCTAGCTACGGAGTCAGGCTGCTCGTCATCGGAAGAAGACTCAGATGTCTCCAAAACATCCGCGATGGCCTGCTCGATCTCGTCAGAATAATGGTAATCAATAACGCTCGGATCGAAGACTCTGACGTCCCTTGGCCGCCGGCCTTCACTGATACACTTTAGAATCGCCAAAATGTTGTTCTGAGACGTCCTGATGTCCTCCAGCCAGTCTCGCACACTGTTGCCCATACTGAGCCTCATCCGAACCGAAGGAGATGAAGTAGGAAGTGAGGACGCTCGAGGCGGTGCTGATGACGTACCAGGCTCACGCGGTGCCCCTGACTCTGACTGACCCGAAGGCTTACCCCTCTCTCTCTGTACAGGCCTCGGGTTCTTCGGTTTGTGATCGGCTCCATACTTAGGCACACCGGCATCAATACAGAGACTGTGGATCAGGTGAGGGATAATCAAGCAACGAGTAGAGATCTTCTGATTAATAGCCACCTCATCATATAATGCCTGACCCACATCCACGTTCAGGCCAAATGTCAACGCATACAGCATGCCTAGGTCACCAATATGAAAGTGTGTCAGGTTGTTCTTAGGCAACAACCGACTCTGAATAAATCGACACTGGACTTTCCAATCCTCCGTCCAGGTCGTGGTAACCAACTCCTTCCGGTCTCCTCCCGGCCTTAACGTCCAAGCCACATCCGGGCAAACTCTCAACCTTAACTCCTCCAAAGGATCCTGCCCCAAACTCTGTCTATGTACAATCTCCTCCTTATAGTCCCGACCCTCAAAAGCTGCCAACCCATACTTCTTATTGATCACATCCGGTGTAAACGGAACTTCTACCCCTCGAACCACAACTACATTCGTCTCCAAGTCGGTTTCTGAACAATTGGCGTAAAATTCCCGAACCAAGGAACCATTGACCGGGGTAGTCGGGATCGTCATCAAGGCATCCTATTTCCGGTCTCTTAGCAACTTGACAAACCCTGGATCTACCTTAGCTTCCAACGTAGCCCTTTCTATCAACATCGTTATCGAGAAATAGTGCTTAGTATACGCGTCGTGGGCCCTAGGATTCACGAATCTACGAGGCATAGGCATAGGAGGTACGGTCTTGGCTTTCTTGCTAGGTTGGGCAGCCCTAGTTTCAACCGGTTCCTCTTCCCGAGGAACATCTACAACCTCCTCAACCCTAGATGACACCCCACCTTTCTGAGCTCTAGGCATCCTCACCAAGGGAATATCATCATCCGTTTCCGATCCCGAGGTTGGTTCATCCCTCAAAGTAGTCCTAGTTTGGGTGGCCCTATGAGGTTGTTCTCGGATACTCACACCCCGGTTAGGATCAACTAAGGTGGGATCAAACTCCTTACGTTTCTTCCCGGCCTCCCTAGCCACTTCCTTACCATGCCTCTTAACCACCGCCTTCTTGTGAACCATAATTCAAGCCTAGACTACACGAAAGCAAACCCAACAAACAAATCACCCGTTTATCGTCCAAACGGGATTTCCCAAACAATCCGACACCAAACCATATCAAAACAGCAATGCAGACCATCCAACACCCTCCATCAACATCCCATATCACCACAGAACAAGAAAGAAAAACAAATAAGAGGAAATTCCTATAAAACAGTCGACTCGAAGATCGACTAAAAAAAACGTGCAATAAGCTAGGAAAAACTTACAAAATCTTACCAAGTACGATGATGGGGTGATGATAAAACGGATTAGAGGTCCAAATAATGCCAAATTGAACCCAAACATCCAAATTTTTCTTCAAAACAGTCGCACCACCTATATTACCGAATCGAATTGATGGGTGTTTGTCGTAGGATTTGGAGTGAAAAATCGACAAGAGGGGATTGAGAGCTGTTTGTGGAACTTTGAAGCGCCCAATTTGGTGTAGAAACAAGGATTTTAGGGCAAAAGGAGGGCAAAAGTCGGGTTTGAGGTATTTGAAATTCTGCAAAAGTGATTTTCCATGGGGTGAGGGGGTATATATAGGTAAGGACTGGACGGACGTCCAGGTAATAGGACGGGCGTCCAGCTGGAGATCACATGAACTGGACGGGCGTCCATATAAATAGACGCTCGTCCAGATGCTCAGTTGACATACAGCGTTGAAAGGGGGCTCTCAGACGGGCGTCCAAGAATGTTGGATGCTCGTTCAACAATTGTGCATGACGGACGGGCGTCCAGGGCACTGGACGGGCGTCCAATAGAGAAAAAGTGCAAAATTTATAAAATTTCATACAGTTTAAATTCAAACTTGCATTTTCTCATTAAACTTAAATAAAACTTCAAAAATACAAATGAAAATCAACGAAAAACATAAAATTACTAGAAAATAAATAAAAACAAGTAGAAAACAGTGGGTTGCCTCCCACCAAGCGCTTTTGTTTTACGTCGTGTGCTCGACGAAATAACCTAACAACGCTAGTCATCGTAAATGTCCGACCAATCCACAACGCGGATAAGACGGTGGAGCATGTCAATTGCCGGAGGGAAGTCATACTCATCTTGCACACCCCAATCCTCACCAGCTACAGCAACACCTCGAAAATTCTCAGCTTGCAGCACTAGCGCTAAATCTGTCAGCATCGGATCATTCAGGATTGTGAATGGACGCCCTGGAGCTGCCTGTAACACCTCAGTAGTGAAGTCTCCACCTCCCGAACAGCGGGGAGCAATGAGAACATAGGTGACCATCTTGACGCGGGTACTAATGTCGAAGTCTACGTGCAAAACAATGGTTCCTCCCGGTCCGTCATCTATAGTGATTAGTGGGATCTTCCTAAGGAAAGGTAACTCCTCTGGCTGAACACCGAAATCCATATCTAGAAAGCACAACTAACTGACAGATAAAACAAAAACTTAATAAGGCTAAAACTTAATAAACTAAACTTAAATACTAAAGCATAAAACAAGAATAACTAAAAGAACGATATCTAGGCTGCCCCCTAGAGGCGCTTTTGGTTAATGTCGTTAGCTCGACACCGTTTAAAGCTCAGCCTGGATCAGGCCATTTGACTTTTCTGCCAGCCACTACCTCGTGTAAGATCTGATTAGTAGTGTGGCTGCAGAAACAGCATCTCACACATGGGGTGAAATCTTTAACAGCTTTCCAAATACGCTTAAACTTCCCCATGACTGACCTCTTCCTCTTCTGATTCTCCTGATGACGTTTCAGTTGACGCTCCCTCCAATACTCTTCCATATCCCAACTACCTGCTAGAACTTCTTCAGATCGACCACTACCATCATCCTCTGAAAACAGGTCGGGTGAAAACTCGTCGAATTCTTCGACTGTTGTAGCATCACACTCGAGGATATCGAGGAAACGAATAGCCAAAGGCTTTTCTTTAGGTTCACCAATATAGTGCTTACACCTTTGACCATTCACTCGGAACGGCTGGTCACCATAACCTCGTAGTTCCATAACACCTCCAGGAATAATTTGGAGAATCTCGAAGGGACCGGACCAACGTGTTCTCAACTTTCCAGGAAACAAATGTAACCTAGAATTGTATAGAAGAACTTGTTCACCGACTCAAAATTCTCTCTTTTTAATCTTAGCATCGTGGAGTAGTTTCATCTTATCTTTACTAATCCTGGCTCTTTCATAGGCCTGGAGTCTGAATTCGTCCAACTCATGCAACTGCTGCAGTCGATGTTTTCCACATGATTGGGAATCAAAGTTCAGAAACTTTGTCGCCCAATAAGCTCTATGCTCTAACTCGACAGGCAGATGACATGGCTTTCCATAGACCATTTGATATGGAGATGTACCCATAGGGGTGAAGGATGCAGGTTCTTAGATCTAAGCGAGTTAGATCTACGCGCAGCGGATGGATCACGACTTATATATCACAATACATAATTAAAGGACTTAAACTACTACAAGGGGGTTAAGATCAAGTTACCAATAGTAGGAAGAGAAGCCAAGATCTTCCGATGTGTTCTCCAAACGGCGGTTGGTGGACACCCTTCTTGATACACGAACCTCCTCGATATGCAACACCAAGAAAAACTCCAAGTTTTTCTTCCTCTAGAACCCAAGACAAGAAAACTAATTTTTCTCTCTATTTTGTGGCAAGGGTCGAAATTTTCAATGTAAATTTCCCTTGGAATAACTCTCCTTTTATAGAAGAGTAAATCCTTGGCCTCCAAGTATTAATTAATTAAATAATTAATTAATTAATCAAAATAAAAGGATATTTTCCTTAATGAATAATTGTGACATATTATTGACCAATAGGAAACTAAATAACATGTCATCCAACCAATCACATAACAAGAATATCTTTTATTTTCCATAACACAAGAAAATCAATTCTTGTGCTAAAAGAGAACCAATATGGCGCCACCTCCCTAGGGTTTCAGCCCACATAAAATGTCTTTTATGTGTATTATATTATTTAGCCCAACTAAATAATATCCATGCATATCAATTAATTAGCCCAGCCAATTAATTATCACTGAGGCCCAAATAACAAGATTATTAGTCCGAATTACAGAAGCCACATCGGGGACCATGGACCTATAACCAGTAGCTCCAATAATTAATTATTCATCAAACAGAATATAATTATTAATTCCGGGATTACGCCACCATAAACCCGAAACTGAACTCTACCGATTATAGATGTATACTTATACTCAACCCATAGAGTAAATAAGCGTCCATTGATATAATCACTACATACGGATTAACCCTCCATAGACTGTCCATTCTGAGTGGGAAGTCTCCGTGAACCCGACTCAAAATATCTTATCATTATTTACCATTAACCCCTTGATGATCAATTAGCACACATATCTGACTAGTAGCTAATTAGTCAAATGTGAACTCCCGGGATCGATCACTTTCTTAGGGCTAACAAATAAGGGGACTGTCTCTCTACTTCCCGCAGGAAGGAATGGATTGCATGTCTGTGAAAATCAAAACTACTCACTCATCTGGAGATAGTGCCAATGAGAAGTGGCTTGGAACACATATTAAAGTGAACCGTAACTAACACATCAAACACTACCCCGGGACAAAAGCATCCCGTGATCACCTCGGGATTAAGGTTGATCCATATATGATCATCTAATGATTTAATAAGATTCCTCGATTACGGAATTATACCGAGAAATTCGGATTAAATCGGTCCGGTCCTATAGGAATGCCATCATACATAAATGCCCCACGTGGGTACCCTCTACCGACGAGTCCGGATAAGACTATCACACCCTAAGGTGTTCGGGGCGCATTATTGGTGTTTTAATCAAGAGACCCTAAACTCGATTAAGTTCACCACGGACTAACGCTTTAAGTATATCACCACTAACTCAATCCTCACGTGCATGCCATACACCGAGTTAAGCGGTTACATACCGATATACTTAGGGTTTGCAAGCAGTGTATTATTTACAAGCACAAAGCAAGTACTAAGGTGAGATAAATTATGTCATCCATTAAAAACAATTACACAAATTGTCTTTCGGGCACTACACCTAACAATCTCCCACTTGCACAAAATGACAAGCAACGATTGTTTTTAGAGCACACCCTTTCTCATCTTATTCACAACACTCTCCCACTTGCTCTAAAAGAAGATGAGACATATCACTCAATGCCGTACCCTCCAAGCACTCGACTTGGTACACTGATTAGTTAGGTTGTCGACTCGAGACGATCTTTAGGATTGAAACGTTGCCGGTCCTTCCAATCAGGCGGTACTCTCTCTCAATATGCTTTTGACCTCTGGTGACCGAGAAGATCCTTCTAAGCTATCTCTTCACTGTTTTCACAATGAAGTGATATCGGCTTATCAGACCTGTAATTACTCCCAGACCAAAAAGGAAATTCTAAGCACTATGAGTAAACACCGAGCCCGAGATCAACTTAATGATCATCCTTAATCTGATTACAAGTCAGAATCAGTGTAGTCAACCATATTCAAGTTTGCACCTGAATATACAAGCATATGATTCCTCGTTCTCTAACGATACTTGAGGACGCACTAAACCGCTACTTATTGCTTGAATCCAAGATTCAACTGCAATTGACTCGTTTTAAGCCGACTTGCCCTTATCCCAGAGAGACTCTATCCCATTTTCTCTTTATCCGAAGATTTGGAGAATCATTCCTGAGAGGTAGGGTAGGACTACTCTCGATGAATGCTGCAACCGTATATGCATAATCATCTTATTCAATAAGATAGATGGGATAGCCAATGACTCATTCTCGTGAATTTGACCGAATCAAATTCTTAGAATATAGTCCAATTCTCTCATCCAGAGAATCTTGGCGTGTCAGTTTCTGACTTCAGATAGCACACCCATGTTGTTTCCAACCGTTTTAGTGTTATCATTTATGAACACTAATACTACTACTTTAACCAATATTGATATCCAGTCTACGAAAGACTTATCAATATTCTGGTCAAGTCCATATATTTTAAAACATGTGAATTTAAAAGACCAAGAGGTTCTCTTAAATCCACAAAGGATATAAGCCCCGGCAGTCGTCCTGCCATTTGTTCTAACCAAGACCCTTCTGTTCCGAATGAATCCAGACTCCGTTTGTCGGCAAGAAAGTCTCAGGGAATCACCCCTATTTTCTGCTTTCTAATGAAATCTAGCAAGAGTGAGTGGTGAGAGAGTTCAAGGTCTGGTTAACTCTCTACTTGTCAGGGAATCACCCCTGGACCACTCAGCTTTGCGCTGAAAGTTTAAACTTTCCTATTCATTCGTCTCTTTTCGGCGTAGATCCAATTACTCCCACTGGGCCTGAGACACTCAGGTGGTTCTACAAGAGGCTAAACAGAACTGGAGTACCAAAACTCCATTCACATGGATAAGGTTTTCGAACCAACCTCTCTGATCAGAATCCTAGACAGCTCACAAAGAGCCACATGTTATCCATCACCCCAGCAGACTATAAAGTCCACAAAACCACAATGGGTCAACGGTTAAACCATACTCCCACTGCGTTTTGGGTGGATTGACATTCTGATCTAGTAGTATTTATCAGTGTAATCACCAACAGCCAATGTTGGACGTGGTCTGATTAAATCAGATAGTAACTACCTTTGGGTAACCATACTCCAAGGGTTAAGGCTGTTACTTATAGATTCTATCAGAAGGCTTGTGACAGTTCAACCGTCACTTTCTGATCTCAAGAATCTTATAACCAACCTTCACTCGATACATTAAGATATTTCACGAACAGTCACAATCTGAACGTATGAGCAAAATCTCCAGTCCTACCTTCAAGCATTAAATGCTAAATGCCTACATTTACGGAAGTGGTGTGAACCGAATTCACTCCTTATCCATAAATTCACTGGCATCTTCTAGGTCGACTTCTCGGTTTACATAAGAATGTTAACCGTTATTTTGCAACCAATTATCTTAATCGAGTTTAACAGTGCATTGTAGCACATTAATAACTATATCAGGCAAGTCTATGGTTTCTTCCTCAGTGAGAAACATTCCACTAGGAGGCAGGCCGAGCATCAGTCCCAAGACTATGCGATAGCCTATTTATGAGCATGGAATACTCTATTCTCTGCTAAAATTAGAGAATCCTCCTCGTATTCTTTTGATAAACTAAATCGCGTTTCGAGTAGTTATCAGACAAAATGTCACCACTCAAAAACTCCCACTAGCTTGTGTCTCTTACTAGACCCCGAAGGTCATGATGAACAAGCTATGTTACCCCTTCAAATCTATTACCCTCTCCCGATTGAAAGGAAACTTAGTCATTATTCCTTTGAGATAGTGTTCCTAGACTGGGAGATAGGAATCACCCTTAGCCAGTCGTCAGGTCATATCTCTAGGATATATGCACTAATTAATAGATCTTGAAGAATCGTTTATCTTAATACGGAAACCATTCGCCTATAATAGTTTAAGACGTGTTACATATACCTTTTCAGCATTTGTTAGTGGTTCTGACTTTATCAAACAAAAGTCCGAGTCTCGGATTCGTACTACAAATGTCATCTTCACTTTCTATGAGGCAACAATATATCGAGTTGAAAGTGAATCCATTTGTTTCAACGAATCTGTAAAAAGAAAAATAAATTTTTCTCGTGATATTCAAGGATAGAATCCGAAATTCATTTCCTTATATCACTCCCACTATTGTAATTTGAAATTACCGCCCGTTGTTACTCTATTAATCGTTAATGCACGGCTTCCTTGTTCTTCCAAAGAACTAAGCTACCGAGTCAAGTTACTCGGTTAAGAAAGTCGCTAAGGATTCATTGGTTAGTGATCCGAAATCACTTTCCTTATCCTATACTTTCTTTAATTAATGTTTCGGTTTAGCCTCAAAACTTTAGTTAAGATGATTAACACTTATAGACAATCTTTCCCATTCCCAACTTTCCTTTGAAAGGAAATAGTCTTGAACTAGCAGTTCAATTGAGTAGACACTACTCGTGAACTGTGGGATGTCTAATAAAAGCGTTACCCAGTGGGACTAATTTTCTAATAAATTAGAAAAACATAATATAAAAGCTCACACTAGTTTATCGGTTCCAAATACCGTCTAACTAGCGACACTTTAATTTATGATTCTCCAATTTTTCTATCAGAAAATTTCTCGTGTAGACACTACACAATTCACTAGAAGAATTTTATCGTCCCAATCATCTTTCAAACTAACTACGGTTGTCTCTCGTTCTACACGAGTGACAGAAGTGACATGTCTATTTACGTCACTTAAGTTTCGAAGGCTTCAAGAGAAATATCTCCTCCGAAAAATTAATCGCATGTGAGATTAATAAATACAACGTTCTAGTTACTTACCACTTTTTAACGAAGTCATTACTAGTCAATTTTACACTAGCAAGATCTAGTACCTTAGAGAGATATATATAACGGTTGTAAATAAAATTGACAGAAAAATAAATCCAAATCATACACTACTAAAATTTTAGGAACATAAACTAAGTACTTATAGTCTATCCTACCGTTCCAAGGATTTAATCTAATGCCTCAGTGCCGCCTTAGGGTAGGTCAAAGAGGTTTCGATTAATATTGAAGATCGGATTGAGAATCGAACATCTCATTTATGATCGTCAATCACCTTTCCTTTTTCAGCCAAGGTACTACCAAAAATACCCTTTATGAGTGTGACCTACTGTCTCAGATTTTTAGGTAGACCCCGAGTGTGCCGCCTTAGGGTCGGTCAGTGACCCGACGAGTACCCAAAATCCTATCCTTTCGGAGACCAAGCCTTGAATTTTGATAGCGGTGAAGGCCTTCCTTAGGGAGGCCGGTCCCAGGCCGGCACGAGGCGTCACCATTCTCTCACGTTGCTTGTGTCAACAGTAGAGGCCGTGGGGTCGGCTGTCGCCTCTCCCGCTCCCACTCAATATTTTGAAAACGTGGTGGGTTTTGCGATCACGTTTTTGGACTTGATGTTACATTAAGGAACAATAAATCATAGGCCCGAATGTTGTCGGTTATGTGGGCTAGCCCACCCGACCTATTCGTTAGAACATATGTGGCCGTCGGACGGGTCAAGGCTAGGAGAGGTCCGTTGAGCCGTAGTGGCTCTTCGGATGGCTCGCATTGCCGGACCCCCGTGCAAACGCCACACGTGGAGGGTGAAGTCGATTGAGCCGTAGCTACTGTTGACCACCCAACCGTGGTTAAACCACTTTCGAACCTGTTTGCCCGTGATTATCCAATCCTTAAACATCAAACATTCACGTAGACACTACGGAACAAAAACGTAATCTCGTCTTAGGTAAGGTGGAATTCACCGAGAATCCAACACCTTCACCACGAGGTTTCGGGATTTTACTCCTTATGCTTTCGCAGTGGGATTCACCGAGAATCCATCACCCAACCTCGACGATTGAAAAAACCCGTGTTCCTCGGTTTTTACCCTAATTAGTTTCTAATTAATATCAAACAATTAATTAAAACTAATCGTGTGTTTTATACATGCCTAACTAATTCCTCGAATTAATTTCTACATGTATGCATATGGAGTGGAATTCATGATATGATGCATGTCATGGCAATTTTCCGGTTCTACTCATACAATCTACACATGTATACTAGTGCGGAAAATAAACACCGAGATGGACCGTTGGCACCCCCGTAACTAATCTATTCGAAAATAAATTAAAACCCTAATCTGCAACTCGTTAAGAATCTTCGACGATCGGCATATCAAACGAACTTGGATCGGGATGAAACTTTCCAGATCTGATCTTCATTCTTCGGACTTCAAGATGGACGGTCGGATCGGAGCTTTGACTTGTCAATCTTCCTCGTGAGCCGCCCAACTTGCCGCCGAAACGGACTCTCACAGCAGCGCATCATATACTTCCCGAGATCGATCGGGGATGAAGATGAATCCCGATCGTCCTGAAAATTTTATCTCACGTCCAAAACTCCATGATTATCGATCTGACCGGTCGGATTTTAATTTTAACGGTCCAATAGTTCCCAGAAAATCGAAGAAGTCACAGTTAGGGTTTCGTGAATCCTGCGTTTTTTCTGTTACGGCGGCCACTTCGCGCCGACGAACGGAAACCCAAACGGACTCTGATCGACACCAAAATTTGTGGGATTGTTCATCAACTTCCAATCTGGATTCTGACAACGGAAAAAACGAAAAGACTAAACAGCTAATGTACAGATCTATTTTCTGGAAATTAAAATTGCAATAATACATAAATTACATAATTTCCTATACTCATATGAACGAATTTTCATCGTTTATATGAGTTTACAATAGATCTAACGGGAAAACGGTGCCAACCCCAATCCATCTCTTCAACCATAGCAATTTAAAAATTATTAATGCATAATAATAAGTAAAATATCACCTACATGCAATTTCACTCCTTTAAATCGTTTAATTACGATTATGACTATATAAATCGTGGAACCTGGCTCTGATACCACATGAAGGATGCAGGTTCTTAGATCTAAGCGAGTTAGATCTACGCGGCGCGGATGGATCACGACTTATATATCACAATACATAATTAAAGGACTTAAACTACTACAAGTGGGGTTAAGATCAAGTTACCAATAGTAGGAAGAGAAGCCAAGATCTTCCGATGTGTTCTCCAAACGGCGGTTGGTGGACACCCTTCTTGATACACGAACCTCCTCGATATGCAACACCAAGAAAAACTCCAAGTTTTTCTTCCTCTAGAACCCAAGACAAGAAAACTAATTTTTCTCTCTATTTTGTGGCAAGGGTCGAAATTTTCAATGTAAATTCCCTTGGAATAACTCTCCTTTTATAGAAGAGTAAATCCTTGGCCTCCAAGTATTAATTAATTAAATAATTAATTAATTAATCAAAATAAAAGGATATTTTCCTTAATGAATAATTGTGACATATTATTGACCAATAGGAAACTAAATAACATGTCATCCAACCAATCACATAACAAGAATATCTTTTATTTTCCATAACACAAGAAAATCAATTCTTGTGCTAAAAAAGAACCAATATGGCGCCACCTCCCTAGGGTTTCAACCCACATAAAATGTCTTTTATGTGTATTATATTATTTAGCCCAACTAAATAATATCCATGCATATCAATTAATTAGCCCAGCCAATTAATTATCACCGAGGCCCAAATAACAAGATTATTAGTCCGAATTACAGAAGCCACATCGGGGACCATGGACCTATAACCAGTAGCTCCAATAATTAATTATTTATCAAACAGAATATAATTATTAATTCCGGGATTACGCCACCATAAACCCGAAACTGAACTCTACCGATTATAGATGTATACTTATACTCAACCCATATAGTAAATAAGCGTCCATTGATATAATCACTACATACGGATTAACCCTCCATAGACTGTCCATTCTGAGTGGGAAGTCTCCGTGAACCCGACTCAAAATATCTTATCATTATTTACCATTAACCCCCTGATGATCAATTAGCACACATATCTGACTAGTAGCTAATTAGTCAAATGTGAACTCCCGGGATCGATCACTTTCTTAGGGCTAACAAATAAGGGGATCTGTCTCTCTACTTCCCCGCGGGAAGGAATAGATTCCATGTCCGTGAAAATCGAACTACTCACTCATCCGGAGATAGTGCCAATGAGAAGTGGCTTGGAACACATATTAAAGTGAACCGTAACTAACACATCAAACACTACCCCGGGACAAGCAGCATCCTGTGATCACCTCGGGATTAAGGTTGATCCATATATGATCATCTAATGATTTAATAAGATTCCTCGATTACGGAATTATACCGAGAAATTCAGATTAAATCGGTCCAGTCCTATAGGAATGCCATCATACATAAATGCCCCACGTGGGTACCCTCTACCGACAGTCCGGATAAGACTATCACACCCTAAGGTGTTCTGGGCGCATTATTGGTGTTTTAATCAAGAGACCCTAAACTCTGATTAAGTTCACCACGGGACTAACGATTTAAGTATATCACCACTAACTCAATCCTCACGTGCATGCCATACACTGAGTTAAGCGGTTACATACTGATATACTTAGGGTTTGCAGCAGTGTATTATTTACAAGCACAAAGCAAGTAATAAGGTGAGATAAATTCTGTCATCCATTAAAAACAATTACACAAATTGTCTTTCGGGCACTACACCTAACAAGGGGTTTTATAGGCAGTTCTGTATGCCCAAAGTACATCATCCAATTTCAAACTCCAGTCTTTTCTATGACTGTTGACTGTTTTCTCCAGGATTTTCTTGATACTTTGGTTGCTTCTCTCAACCTGACCACTAGTCATCGGATGATATGGTGTTCCTGTCTTATGACGAACACCATACTTTTCGAGAACTTTGTCTAGGGGTCGGTTGCAGAAATGCGTCCCTTCATCACTGATCAAGGCACGTGGACATCCAAACCTCACGAAGATGTTTTTCTTTAAGAACTTCATTACCGTCTTATGATCATGGTGAGGAGTGGCTTGAGCCTCCACCCATTTGGACACGTAATCTACACAGACTAAGATGTATTTGTTACCACAGGATGATGGGAATGGTCCCATAAAATCGATACCCCATACATCAAAGACCTCGCATTCTAAGATGGGTTTCAAGGGCATGTCAAACCGCCTTGTCAGAGTACCGGTTCTTTGACACCTATCACAAGCTTTACAGAAAGCTTCTGTATCTTTAAAGATCGTAGGCCAATAGAAACCGGATTGAAAAATCTTAGCAACGGTTTTCCACGGACCGAAATGACCTCCAGTGGGTCCACTGTGGCATTGCTCAATAATATCCCGTTGCTCGGACTCAGGAACACATCTTCTAAGCAGACCATCTCTACAGATCTTAAAAAGATAAGGTTCGTCCCAAACGAAAGATTTTAAATCAGAGAAGAACTTTTTCTTCTCTTGATAAGACATTTCCGGATCGAGATATCGGGCATGAAGGTAATTGACAATGGAAGAATACCATGGAACATCGGGAGGACAACCGTCGATAAGCATAATGTTCTCTAGAGGAAAGTAAAGATCTATATCATCTGGATCATCCTTCTCCTCATTTAGCATTCTAGAAACATGATCAGCTACTACGTTTTCACTGCCCTTTTTGTCCTTAATTTGAACATCAAACTCTTGTAGGGTTAGTATCCAACGTAGTAAGCGCGGTTTGGCCTCTTTCTTAGTCATCAGATAACGCAAAGCAGCGTGATCAGTCCACACGATCACTTGAGCTCGTAACAAGTAACTACGAAACTTGTACATAGCAAAGACTACGGCCAAAAGTTCCTTTTCAGTAGTAGTATAGTTAACTTGAGAAGGATTCAATGTGTGACTGGCGTAATAGATAGGCTGGAATTTCCCTTTGATCTTTTGTCCTAGAACAGCACCAACCGCATAGTTCGATGCGTCGCACATAAGCTCAAAAGGTAGATTCCAGTCAGGTGATATAAGAATTGGAGCAGATATTAAACGATCCTTAAGCTCCTCAAACGCTTGCTTGCAGCTCTCATCGAAATTGAACTCAACGTCGTCCTTTAGTAAAGTAGACAGGGGCTTGGCTATCTTGGAGAAGTCTTGAATGAATCTTCTGTAGAAACCGACATATCCAAGAAAGCTTCTAACTTCACGCACATTCTTGGGATAGCTCATCTTCTCGATGGCTTCTACTTTTGCCCTGTCAACTTCTATACCTTGGGCGGAGATTTTGTGGCCAAGAACTATTCCTTCATCTACCATAAAATGTCATTTCTCCCAATTGAGTACTAAGTTCTTTTCCACACATCTGGATAACACTTGATCAAGATTGTCAAGGCAATCATCAAAAGACTGACCAAAAACCGAAAAATCGTCCATAAAAATCTCCATACACTTTTCTACGAGCCCGTCAAAGATAGCCAGCATACATCTCTGAAATGTAGCTGGGGCATTGCAGAGACCAAATGGCATTCGCCTGTAAGCGAATGTACCATATGGGCAGGTAAAAGTGGTCTTTTCTTGGTCAGCTGGATCTATGGGTATTTGGAAGTATCCTGAATAGCCATCTAGGAAGCAGTAGAATGCGTGTCCCGCTAGACGCTCAAGCATCTGATCAATGAATGGAAGGGGAAAGTGATCTTTCATGGTTACCTCATTGAGCTTTCTATAATCGATGCAGACTCTGTAACCAGTGACGAGTCTCAATGCTATTTCCTCTCCCTTCTCATTCTTCTCAATCGTAATTCCTCCTTTATTGGGAACTACTTGAGTCGGGGAAACCCATTCACTATCCGCGATGGCATAAATGATTCCCATGTCCAGAAGTTTGATGATTTCCTTTTTAACGACTTCTTGCATATGAGGGTTGAGCCTCCTCTGGGGCTATCTAACACATTTTGCACCCTCATTCGTCTTGATCTTGTGCATACAGATGTCCGGAGATATCCCTCTGATATCTCCTACCTGCCAACCAAAGGCTTTTTCATTTTTCTTCAAGACGTTGATTAGTTTCATTTCCTCTAAACGAGAAAGCTTGGCAGATATAATCAATGGAAGCTTGTCACCTTCTCTTAAAAACACATACTTAAGATGTTTAGGCAACGGCTTCAACACCAAATGCAGGGGGGTCTTCTAAACTCGACTTGAGATCTCCACTTTTCAACTCAATATCACCGAGTTTACTCGTGGTCCCACCGCCAAAGCTTCTCCTTCCAACAATTCTTCCTCAAAATCACCGCTAATTCATCTAGTTTGACCACACCATGGGTATTTAGATTATCAACCAATCGCTCATATTCAAACTTCTACAGACCATGACTTGCTTATCCATATAATCGGTGAAATCATCCGTCATATAATCAACGGAAAAGCCGGTTGGAGGGCCAGAGGGTACTTGAATGGACTTTAAGACATTGTAACTCACCTCTTGATTACCAACTCGAATAGTCACTTGCCCACCATCACAATCGATGAGGGCTCTAGCTGTAGATTGGAAAGGTCTCCCAAGAATCAGGGGGACGTTTTCATCTTTCTCCATATCTAAAACATACCAATCAACTGGAAAGGTAAATCTATCAATCTGAACCAAAACGTCTTTCAGGATCCCTGAAGCTTTTTTAGAAGATATATCAGCGAATTGTAGACTCATAGTAGTGGGTTCTAGAAGTCTTTGTAAACCGAGCTGTTTGCATACAGACATTGGCATAAGACTTATAGAGGCACCTAGATCACACAAAGAACTAGGGAAGACTAGACCTCCCATTAATACTGTAAGTACGAACTTGCCAGGATCACCTCTTTTAATTGGTAAGTTTTCATAATTAATCATGGAGCAATCCTCACCAATTTGCCTTTCCATGCCTGCTAACTTCTTTTTCGAAGACACAACATCCTTGATGAATTTTGTATACTTAGGCATTTCAACCAAGACTTCTGATAATGGAAGATTTACCTGAGTATTTTTCAAAAGGTTCAGCACCTTTTCGTACTTTTTGTCCTCACTCAAGGGAATGTTGCTCTTTCTCGGTGGAAATGGAAGCTTCTTAAGGTCACTCTCATAAAAGACTTTCTTTGAGGATGCACTTTCAGCTTTGTCTTCCAGATCTTTCCATCGAACATCTTTTTCAGATCTTTTAGTAGTCAGGGGATCAGCCTCCTGACTTCCGCTCGCTTTTTCAATTCTCAAGGGATCAGCCACTTGAGGATCTCCAACTTCTTCACCTCTCAGGGGTTCAGCCACCTGAGTCTTTTCTTGCAGTTGAGGGGAGTGTAGGTGCTCGGCTTCCCCTCCTGCCTTATCAATGGCGGGGAGGGGCTAGTGGTTTCCACGATGGGAAGGACCACTAACTTGAGTACCGCTCCTCGATTCATTGCACCGGCCTCCTCTTTACCGTATTGAATTGATGGCACGAGGTCCGTACATGGGCCTTTGTTCAAGTCGGCCCGAGCAACTTGACCACCCTTTGGATTCTTCTCGGTGGCGGGAAACCGGGCACCGCTCTCGGGGTCTAGAAGCTAAGCTGTTCGGCCGGTTGCCCAATTTGTCTCTCAAGATTCTTCATTGATCTACTTTGCTCCTCCAACTTAGCTTCAAGATTGGTAGATTGGGAGGGGCCTTGAGAGTTTTGGAAATTTGGAGAATAGGGCTGGCTGGGCCGACTTTGGACTTCAGCATTCTGCCCGTTCATAGGACAAAATCTAGAAGTGTGCCCCACCTCGTCACAATTCTGACATGTGACTTGATTGTACTGTCCATGATCATGAACAGCATTCACTTGATAAGGTGCAGGGGGATTAAATTGACACCGGCCATTCATATGGCCGGTCCGACAAAGATTTTCGCAAAGCATGCGGAACCCGAGGGTTCGTGGAAAAGAAGAAGTTTGAGTTATCGGATTTGAAACTTGAGGTTTTGCCATCCGCACGCAAAGCATGGCGATCAAACTTTTCAAATTGACTTCCTCAACCTTGGGAGGAGGAGGAGGTGCTTGGATTGCTTGATAAGAGGGGGCATAGTTATACTTTGCAATGTCCTCAAACAATGCCCATCCCTCTTCAGGTGTTTTCTTCAGAAACGCCCCACCAGATGAACTATTGACCATGCCTTTCGTAAGCTCGGTCAATCCACTAAAGAATGTGTTGACTTGCCTTTGCAGTGGCAAGCCGTGGTGGGGGCACTTTCTCAGCAGAGATTTGAATCTTTTCCAGCAATCGAAAAAGGATTCATTCTCTTTCTAATAGAAAGTGAATATTTCATTTAAACACTGGGCTGTTTTTGAAGGTGGAAAGTATTGACTCAAGAACTCCTTTTCGAGTTCAGCCCAAGTGGTAATTGATTCAGAGGGAATAGAAGCATACCACTCCTTCGCTTCTCCCTTTAGAGAAAATGGAAAAAGTTTTAATCTGATCGCATCCTCACTTACTCCCTGGATGCGTGTAGTGCCGCATATCTCTAAGAATGTATGTAAGTGGGTATGCGGATTCTCTGATTGATAGCCATGAAAAATTGATGCATGCTGCATCATCTGGATAAGTCCCGGCTTGAGTTCGAAAGTTTGTGCAGTAATGGCTCGTAGGACAAAACAAACAAGTAATAAACAAGAAACTAATCCCGAGATATTAAACAAGAGATTCAAAATGGTGACTGTTACGAGTATTCTCTACGTGATGATGGCCTGATTGTTATTGGGAAGCGTGTATATATGCCAGATGATGAAATATTAAAGACGGATATAATGAATGCAGCTCACAACAGTTCTTACACTATGCACCCAGGTAGTACAAAGATGTATCGAGATTTGTGGGATTTTTATTGGTGGCCGGGAATGAAGCGAGATGTTGCTGAGTATGTGTCTCGTTGTTTGACCTGCCAACAGATAAAAGCTGAGCATAGACATCCAGCAGGGTTGTTGCAACCACTTCCTATACCTGAGTGGAAATGGGAGAATATAGCTATGGATTTTGTCATGGGATTACCCCGTTCAAAAGCTGGTTATGATGCTATATGGGTAATCATAGATAGACTAACCAAGTCTGCGCATTTTCTTTCAATAAGATCCACGTATAGCCTAGAAAAATTGGGAGAGTTATATGTGAAAGAAATAGTTCGTCTGCATGGTGTCCCTATTACCATTGTGTCAGATCGTGATGCAAGATTTACCTCAAGATTTTGGAAAGGTTTTCAAAATGCAGTGGGAACTAAGTTGAGCTTTAGCACTGCTTTTCATCCACAGACAGATGGACAGACCGAGAGGACTATACAGACATTAGAAGACATGTTGCGAGCATGCGTGATGAGTTTTGGTGGCAAGTGGGAGGAAAGCTTATCTCTGGTGGAATTTGCACATAATAATAGCTTCCAGGCAAGCATTGGGAGAGCACCTTTTGAGGTATTGTATGGGAGAAGATGTAGAACCCCGGTATGCTGGACTGAAGTGGGTGAAGCTAAACTTTCTAGTACTGAATTAGTTCAACAAACATCTGAACAAATCCCTATTATCCGAGAACACCTTAGAGCTGCACAAAGTCGACAAAAGAGTTATGCGGACAATAGACGACGTATGTTGGAATTTGATGTTGGAGATTTTGTGTTCTTAAGAGTATCACCTTGGAAAGGAGTTATGAGGTTTGGACGTAAAGGAAAGCTGGCACCTAGATACATTGGACCTTATGAAATTGTTGAAAGGGTGGGAGCTGTCGCATATCGATTAGCACTACCAGAGGAGCTTAGTCGTATCCATGACGTATTTCATGTTTCTGTGTTGCGTAAATATATTCCGGACCCAACTCATAAGTTACAAGATCAACAAGTGGAGCTGAAAAATGACCTTTCATATAAAGAACATCCGTTAAGAATTGTGGATTCTAAGGAGCAGACTTTACGAAAGAGGGTCATTCCTTTAGTGAAGGTAGTATGGAGAAATCATGGAGTTGAAGAAGCAACTTGGGAACGTGAGGAGGACATGCGAAAAGAATATCCTCATTTATTTGCCAGTCAAGGTGCGATTTCTAAGTTTATCTCAAGAGCATTCCTTTAGAGGGTTAGGAATGACGTATAATAGAATAAGCTAACATAAATGTTTAGTAATGTGTGAACCATTGCGAAACCCTTAGTTCGGGTGTGATGTTAAGAAATTTCGAGGACGAAATTTGTTTTAGAGGGTTAGAATGTAAGACCGTGAATTTTTTTAAAATTAAATATAAAAAAAATAATAATAACAACAAATAAAATAAAATACAATCAGTACTTGGTCAAACAATTAAAATAACATAAAGGTTCTGTGTTTCCTTCTCCTTAGGGCATAGGACTCGGTAGGTTTAGTAATATGCACGTGTGTATATCTACACCCTCTTCTACTTTTTATCAGCATAAACTGACTCCCCATAGACCCTCTTGTTTCAACCTCTCACCCCACCCAAACTTCTCTTCATCAGCACCAAACAATAGCTACCAAACAACAGCCGTGGATTGTAGAGAAAAAGGACCGATCGTCGTAATTACGTAAGAGGTAACCTTAGTTTCTGGAAATTTCGTTTTTAGTCTCCCGTTCTGCAAAAGTTCATGCGGCTGAGTGTTTTAATGGGGTTTTGTTATCTTTTTACGCAAATTAGATATATATATATATATATATATATATATATATATATATATATATACATATGGGATAGTTCTGCTAGTCGATCCGTTGCTCAATAAATTAAGCCATGAAGTTCTTGAATAGAAACAGGGGTGATAGTGGGAAAAGCTGTGGTTAAGTTTACACAAAAAAAAAATATACATAATGAATGGAGGATCGTAGTAATAGTGGTTAATGCCGGGTCGATCTTACGGGGAACTAAACAATTGTGATTTCTAGTTTTTGTCTAACCTAAACTATGTCACGAAACTAATCTAAACAGCGAATAAAATGAGACAGAACAGAAAATGAAACTAGACAGAGGATATAGTCCAAAGCTAGGAAGAATACGGGTTGCGAACCAATTTAATCTAAACTAAACTATTTATGTAATAAAAGACTAACTAAGCTAAACAATTCAAGTTCAAGGGATTAAATCAAGTTTTAACGAACAAACGAGCGATTGATCCACCTATCCTAACAAGCATCAATTCATATCCCGATTATATTGCGTTTTCTAACCAAGTTGTGGTTTTACCTTGTCTAAAGCATGAACCCTAATTTCTTAGGTGATTCACTTATTAATCTATATCTTTCGATCTAAGATTAACGATTTTTACTAATCAAAGGTGTGAACTTTAACCTAGCAATTTAACCTATTAACTCTCGTTATGATAGATTAAACAACCATTCCTTCATCATGATGATCTAGGGTTTATAGAGATTTTCATCAACACAACCAATCAAAACATGCAAATCTTTCGATACAACTGCAGTTAAACAACATAAAACGATGATAAAGGAAACAACTTAAGATGGAACTCACAATATAATCGCAGAAACGGAATCAAAACGTGTTGGATGGCTTCACAATGCTCGTTTGATAAGGCTTTAGCCTCTAGACATCACTTGATCAACTCGAAAAGCTTGAGGAAAGTACATAAATTTGAAGGTGTTTATCTAGAAATTAAAAGCATAAAAACTGGATGAAAACTAAAGTAAAACGCAGCTGAGCCGCCCCTAGGGTTAGGATTTGAGTAATGTGTTGTGATTGTGGAGAAAATACGCTGCCTTATATAGAATTCGAAGGCGGTTCAGCTAAGTCGGCTACCGGACGCCCGTCTGGAAAGGGTGAACGCCCGTCCACTCTTCAATAAAACTTCGAATCGGGCCGAGTCATGACCAGATGCTCGTCCATCCAGCGTCCACTCCTGCGTCCAAACTTCCTGAATCAACTTCCCATCCCTGGACGCTCGTTCACTTCATCAGACGCCCGTCCACTGGACGGAAACTGGACGCCAGTTTGATATAATCGAATTCTGATTTTTTTTTTGATCTTTATCTCTTTTATCATCAATTAGCTCGAACTTAATCAACTTTTGATCATCTTTTGAGCCTCAACCATGTATCTATAACACATAAAAACATCGCAAAATGTAATAATGCTCAAATAATCATAAAATCACAATTAAAGCACCGCGATCAACCTATTTTGCGATTAACTCATTTAAAATATCATTTGCTCAATATTTCCATTAAACAATCGTTTCTTATGTAAATTCATACAAATACGAGGGAAAATACCATAGAATATAACGTTATAAATCGTATAAATTCACCCTTAACAAGAGGATGAACAGAAAATTAGTGGACAGAGTAAGATGTTTGCTTTCACAAGTCGGATTGCCTAAATCATTTTAGGGTGAAGCTTTGAGTACAGTGGTTCATGTACTAAATCTGTCTCCATGTGTTCCTCTGTGAAATGATGTTCCTCAAAAGGTATGTTCAGGTAAAGATGTATCTTACCATTATTTACGAGTTTTTGGTTGTAAAGTATATGTTCACATTCCTAAAGGTGAGAGGTCTATCTTAGATGCTAAGACTAAACAATGTATTTTTCTGGGTTATGGTCAAGATGAGTTTGGGTACAAATTTTATGATCCCGTTGATAAGAAAGTGATTAGATTCCGAGATGTTGTGTTTGCAGAGAATGAGACTTTGCAGGATGTTGAAAAAAATCAGAGTTCAACACCGCAGGCTAGTGATGGTTCAGCTGACATGGATATAATTTCTCCTACACCCATAGAAGATCTGATAACGCTCTAAATGGTACCAATTATTATACCTATATTCATCCCGAATACTACTTAAGAGAGGATATATAGGCTCGTTATTATGTGGAATATGTGTCAAATTCTATGTGAGTGTTTCCAGGATCGTAATTCTGCATCTATGCTATTTTCCCGATGTTTTGGTACTGTTTTGTCTCATTTTGCATGTTTTATAGGATGTGCCAAGTCTGGAGCATTGGAGAACGGGTCTGGACCAAAAGAAGTACATTGGTCCAAGTGCTTGAAGTCCAAGAAGAAGTTTGATGAAGAAAAGAAAGAAAAGAAGGCCCGGTAACCCGAAGGCTAGGCCCGGTAAACCGGCGTCTTGTGGAACACGAAACTGATTCTGCCGCATTATCTAGGTCGGTTAGGGTTTTAGAGAGTCTTAAGTCGGCTATTGTATCTATATAAAGCGGCATATACTGAGAGCTTTCATATGATGCTTGATACAATCTTCAATTTTATATATTACATTACAATTATTATTATGCAATAAAGTTTTCTTGAGCTTTGAAGAGTTATTTTCGGTTCCCTACCTTCTTCCATCATCTCTAGCTTGAGTAGATCAAGCTAGATCTCCATTGATGAAGGTATGAAGCTTTGAACGTTCCTTTTTGTATTCATTATGGTAGATCTGTTCATATTTATGTCTATTAGTTAATCTGCATATTTAACAACCCCATAATTTACTTATTTTAATCGTACTGAGCAATATAGATCCAGAAAGTAGGAAAAGCCACCCCCGGTAAGACGGCGGTCTATACCGGTTTACCGGGGCATGTTTTAGAAAACCTAAACTGGGATTCACTACAACTACGTTGATTGGCAGGAATAATTAAAACTAGAAATAGGTCAGGCCAATCTAATATTCATAATCCATAAATTAACATGAAGGACTGTTAGTTAAGTTTTAATTAGGACATTGTCTTGAATGGACCCCAGGAACGTGCTGGTCAATGTCGACAGCTGTCTAGGCGGGTTAGCGGTATGAGTTAGCGCTCAATATCAGAAATTCTAGTTCTTTATGCGTATGGGCTATTACGGACCAATTAAGGAGGGTAGCTTGCGTATAGATTGTCTACGGCTATTGTCGGAGTAGATAGGGTTAGGAATTGCACCCGTAGCTGATAAATATGATAATAATCATTAAAAACTCGTGATTAATCTAAGGAAATTATGTGGGGAAGTAAACATAACGATTAACTAATCCAAGTTAGTAGATCGGTGATGAGAGGGATATGTATACCATGTTTGTTTTCTTTTACGTTATTGTTGGTCAATGACCGCCTCTATGTTGCTTCTTAATTAGGTTAGAATCATTTATACTTATAAGTTGCATTGTCTCTGTGGGATCTACCTTGACTTGCATTTACTATACTGCGATGTACCTACTATTCTTGCTAGTAATATCGATGTTAGGGACTTACACGCGATCAAGATTTTTGGCGCCGTTGCTGGGGACAATGGCCAATTTTTAAATATAAACGTTTTAATTCAAATTATGAAGTCATTTTTCTTTTATTTTATTTTATTTTGAGTCTTGAGTCGTTCTGTATCAACCCTGCATATGTTGAAGTGCCAGAAAGAGAAAATTCAGGGCCGTTTTCCCGAAGGTAATCTCCGAGTTACCGAGGCCTAGAAAATCGATTTCTGAACAATTCCTGTTATTTTGTGTTATTCCCTGTTGATTTTAGTTAGTAGGTCCGCAACAGTTGGGATCACACCCAGCTGAAGCGGAAGTTGCTAACCTTTTCTTTGTTTCTTTTGTCTTTTGCAGGTTGATCAGAACGCTTCAGAAATTCGATCCATTCAGAGTTGAAAAAGAGCAAATAAGCCAAACAATATGCCTTGGACAATATTGAATATCACACCGATTTTCATGTATCCTAGATCTGAAGCATGAGAGCATTATGAAGCTGTAAAGCAACGGTTGGAAAAAAAGAGAAATCAATCAAGCAGGAGCCTAAAGATGACCTGAAGGAGTATAGAACGTATCGTCCGGGTGAGTTTCCTTGTGAGTTAATTGATATATCATCTTCGGATTATGATTCTGATGATCCTGAAGAGGATCCTGATACGATGTTTTCTGAGCCTGAGGATTACCCAGACTCAGACACCGTGGTGATGTTAGGAGACCCTGGCATGTTCAGACTCCCAGTTTCTGTTAATGGAATATCCATAGGATTAGGTCTTTGTGACTCTGGCTCGAGTTGCAATATTCTACCTTTTTCCCTCTGTCAAAAGATAAGACTTCCAATCGTATTGAATCAAACCAAGACCATGACCTTCGTGGATAGAACCAGAGACTTGACTGCTGGTTTGCTTAAGAAATGCACAATTAAGGCAGGAGGGTTCAAATATCCTATTGACTTTCGGTCATAGACGCACCTGAGGACTCGAGTGCCCCAGTTCTCTTAGGACGACCTTTCTTATAGACGAGTAGGGTGGTTATGGATTTCGATAAGGGGGAGATTACTTTAAGGATGAATAATGATATTGTATCTTTTAGGATCTTAGAACCCTTAGAAAACCGACCGGAGAGTTGTAAGATGACGTATGCTTCAGGAAAGGTGGAGATTTTGGAGATCGAAGGGCATAAGCATAGAGAGGTTGTCATAGAAACCGTTCAGCAAGAGTTTATGAGATTAATGCTGAGAGAAAGAGAAGAAAAGGACCACGACAAGATGCTCACGGAAGCTAGTCCTTCCGTGTTGCGTAGTGAACGAGTTGAGCTAAAAGTGGAACACGTGGAGTCCCTTGGGTCTATAGCCAAAATCTCGACGCAGAGGCAGACCTAGCACGCAAGCTAAAAGGGAGAGACATTCTAGAAAGAGAGCTCAAAAAGGTTCTATAAAGGTACAGACCTCTGGAGTGAAAGTTTGGCAAGTTAAAGCTCCAACCCTTGAATGATCGGAGATCTGAAGAAAGTCGAGCTGGCGACTATAAACTCAGAACTATATTCTTTAAACCCTTAGGTAGTTTAGGAATGAATAAAAGTAGCCAGACGAAGGGATGAGCTTTTTTTATCCTACCGCACCCTTAGGCTTGAAACCGAATGGTTGTGGAAAGGTTTTTTATACTCGTTGCGGATTCTAGTAAAGTAGGTTAGGTTTTGAGTCAGAAATAACAATTGAAAAGTGAAGGTCTAGTCAATTTGAGGTCAAAATTGAGCAGAAAGGTTGAGTAAGAAGTGCATCAAAGGCAGATAAAAAATCTGGGGAAAAGATACCCCCGGTATCTGGAGGGTAACCTCCGGGTTTCAGATTTCTGAACTTCATTTTATAAAGCTGAATTTTTAGAAACATGTGGAGGACAGATGTTACACCAGATACGGTCAGTCAGCAGAAACCGAACCATTTTCCCCACTTTTCAAATTTTTCATCCTTTCCCACACTCCACCATAACTCCACCTCAATCCCATCAATCACCTCCTCAAATCTGTCACCCTAATAACTTCTCTACCCACTATCCTACTAAAACCATCCACATTCACTCCATTCTTCCTATTTAAACCATCCCTTCATCACCAATATCAGCATTCTTATCATTTTCATCTCTTTCATTCACCAAACTTCTCCTATTTCTTCTTTCTTTCTAAAATTCGTCCACCATCACCACCATAACACCACCATAACCAAACCAATATCTTCCATTTTCCAAACCTTAAACAACACATCCAATACCCCTGTTGGTGTTCTGTAGTGCTGTTGCTACGATAAAGTACTAAAATTCTCCATCTGTTATCATCAGAGGCACAGTCCCAGAAGAAAATTAGAAAAATTTAGGTTGGTAAACCGTACCCTACCTCCGGTTTACCGAGGTCTCTTTTCCAGAAACAACTTCTATTTCAGGTTCGGTACTCATTTAGGATGGGTCCTAAGAGTCAACGATTGGCTGTTCGTCCCAGTGGTTACAAGACTGTATATGGAGATGCCAACCCATTGATAGACGGGGTTGAGAAATTCCATTCAATAGCTATTTATGAGTTGTTCCGAGGCCATTGGAACGCAAGACGAGTGACTCGAGAACGAGGGGTAGATTTGGACGATCGCGGGTCGATATTCCCGGAGGCCCTGCAAGCTCAAGATTTATTTGATATGGCTGAGGCACCGGCCCGGTTCAACGACAAGGTGGTAAGAGAATTTTATGCTTATGTTTCATATAACCCCGGAGCCACATATGCTATGGTTTGCGGTATTAAAGTTGATTTCTATATCGAGCGGATCAATGCTCAGTTTGGGGTTAGACATCCACCGGTGGGCCCGGATAAGTACACATCCTCGAGCAACATTGCCGACCTCGAGAGGATGGATATGGTTGCTGATTTCTTAAGGGTGGAATGGAAGCACAATCCTGCTGGAGCCCACACCATCTTCCTAGAGAATGAGCTATCTTGGGACCGGAAGATGGTCAATAGATTTGTTTGTGCTCGCCTTCTTCCGATGAAGCACACGGTTTGTGTCACTACTACGAGGGCAGGGTTGATGATCTATCTAGAGAGGGATGCCCCAATCAACATTGGTCTTTTGATGCACAGCAATTTTCATGAGCTTGCCGCCACTTCTGAGCGAGAGCTATTACAATACGGGCCGATGATTGATATGTTTGCTCTAGAGGCCGAGGTGAAGATGCTTGCCAGTGATGATTAGGAAGATCCTGAGCCATAGCTCAGTTCGTAGTCAGTCTCGAGAGTTCAGAGACGGGTTAGAGTAGAGAGGGAACATACACCGGTGCATGGTGCACCGAGGACTCAAAGAGCCTTGCTTGAGGAGCATTCGTGAGAGATTCCGAGATCTGCATAGCCAGATGGATCAGATTATTGACTTTTTCGGAGTTCCGCCTGCTACCTTGCCACCTAGGACTGCCCCTCGTCATAGAGCATCCTCTTCCACTGCAGCCGCCTCGAGTTCTGCACCTCCCGGTTTTGAGCCTAGAGACGACTGGGAGGGTTTATCTGATGATGACTAGATCTTATTTCTCTTTATTGTTGTTTTCCATTTTCTTGTTTTTCTTTTTCTTTTCCTACTTAGTGGGTGTAGCAGAATAATTTTACTATAATAATTTTGTCGGCTTAAATGTTTTAGAGTTATATTATTTTCTCTTTTACTGCTGCTATTTGATTATACAGTTTCTTGTCACCACTATTCTTCTTGGTTTGCATGAATTATTTAGCGCAGATTCTTCATGGACTACTTACATGCGCCCGATGATTTATACGATGATCCGCTTCTTCTTTGGTTCCGCCCTTAACCGAAGCTAAGTTCCTTTTCATTTTTCATTTCTCATCTCACACATTAGGGACAATGTATCGATTAAGTGGGGGGTAAGGGATGTCACTTATCTTCTTAAGCATTATATTCCATGAATTGCATGATTATCTCGATTCTCTTTGATGCATGATTCCTCACTTAGACTTTGATTCGATTCGACATAATTTCAAAAAATTATGATATCTCTGATCTTTTCGAGTTAATTGACCTCATCTTTGTTTTACTTTGTACGAGTAAGAGAATGTGTCCACTTCTAAAGTAGTGGCGTATTAAGCACATATTCTATTATGAGCCACCATTTTAAGCACGTATAACTCACTTCCCTTGGTGTGTAGTCGATAGAATATTGCTTTAACTAGAGTTGACCCTCGCTTCACCACAAATCATGTTTCACTTACGCTTATAAAAGGCAAAGGAATTTTGGATTCGGTAGTTTATCATGAGTGGGACCGAGAGGATAGTTAAATCAATGAGAGTTTACCCTCCAAGAAAGAGAAGTGCATTGAAATATATACATCTATAATCTCTTTGGCAATATCTTAGTCGATGGAGCGTAAGACGCACGACTTTTGCATAGACTGATAAATGTGAGCCTATGAGTGACATATGCTCGGTTCTCGATCCGCCTTACTAGCTCACTTAATTAACAAATAACATGTTTGAGACTGGTTAGTTCGACTGCGGGTTGACGTAATGTGAGATTGTCTGCATTTCTAAGCGGTTGTGAAAGTTATTGCACACACACATTGGCTCATGACATGAATAGTGTTTAATATGTTACTAATGGATACGAGTGTCATGATCTTGATCTTGACTTAGTGGGGCATAGTGGTTTTTAATTGACTTGTGTATTGATCTGAGTGTTATTTTCTTTACGCCTTTTTGCTCGGGACGATCAAAAGCTAAGTGAGGGGTAGTTGATAACGCTCTAAATGGTACCAATAATTATACTTATATTCACCCCGAATTTTGCTCAAGAGAGGATAGATAGGCTCGTTATTATGTGGAATATGTGTCAAATGCTATGTGAGTGTTTCCAGGATCGTAATTCTGCATCTATGCTATTTTCCCGATGTTTTGGTACTATTTTGTCGAGTTTTGCGTGTTTTAAAGGATGTGCTAAGTCTAGAGCATTGGAGAACGGTTCTGGACCAAAAAAAGTACATTGGGCCAAGTGATTGAAGTCCAAGAAGAAGTATGTTGAAGAAAAGGAAGAAAAGAAGGCTCGGTAAACCGGCATCTTGTGGAACACGATACTGATTCTGCCGTATTATCTAGGCCGGTTAAGGTTTTAGAGAGTCTTAAGTCGGCTATTGTATCTATATAAAGCTGCATATACTGAGAGCTTTCATATGATGCTTGATACAATCTTCAATTTTATATATTACATTACAATTATTATTATGCAATAAATTTTTCTTGAGCTTTGGAGAGTTATGTTTGGTTTCCTCCCTTCTCCCATCATCTCTAGCTTGAGTAGATCGAGCTAGTTCTCTATTGTTGAAGGTATGAAGCTTTGAGCATTCCTTTTTGTCTTCAATATGGCAGATCTGTTCATATTTATGTGTTTTAGTTAATCTTCATGTTTAACAACCCTATAATTTAATTATTTTAATCGTACTAAGCAATGTAGATCTAGAAATTAGGAAAATCCGCCACCGGTAACCCGGCGGTCTATACTGGTTTACTGGGGCATGTTTTAGAAAACCTAAACTAAGATTCACTACGGCTACGTTGATCGGCCGGAATAATTAAAATGAGTAATAGGACTAGCCAATCTAATATTCGTAATTCATAAATGAACATGAATGACTATTAGTGAAGGATTAATTAGGACATTGTCTTGAATGGACCCTAGGAACGTGCTGGTCAATGTCGAGAGCTGTCTAGGCGGGTTAGAGGTATTAGTTAGTGCTCAATATCGGCAATTCTAGTTCTTTATGCGTATGGGCTATTACGGACCAATTAAAGATGGTAGTTTGCGTATAGATTGTCTACTACCATTGTCGGAGTAGATAGGGTTAGGAATTGCACCCGTAGCTGATAAATATGATAATAATCATTAAAAGCTCACGATTAATCTAAATAGATTATGTGGGAACGATTAACTAATCCAAGTTAGTAGATCGGTGAGGACAGGGATGGGTATATCATGTTTGTTTTCTTTTACGTTATTGTTGGTCAATGACCGCCTCTATGTTGCTTCTTAATTAGGTTAGAATCATTTATACTTATAAGTTGCATTGGCTCTATGGGATCGACCTTGAATCGCATTTACTATACTACGATGTACCTAGTATTCTTGCTAGTAATATCGACGTTAGTGACTTACACGCGATCAGGAGCATGGTGCAGTTGATGTCCAAGATAATCAACAGGATGATGCAGATGATGCAGTTTATTTTGATTAGAACATTGGCGATGATATGATTGAGGAACCAATACAAGATGAGGCTCTACCAGTTATTCCCAAGAGATCTTGTAGAGAGAAACACCCTTCTACTTGATATTCAGGGACTGAGTATGTTTTGTTGTCAGATAGTCGGAAGTCAGAATGTTTTGAAGAGGCCATGGATGATGACCATAAAGATAAATGGCTTGATGCTATGAAAGACGAGATGTATTCTATTCATGACTATCACACATACGAGTTGGTGAAATTTCCAAAGAGGAAGAAAGCTTTGGAGAATAAGCGGGTCTTCAGAATTAAGAATGAAGACAGTAATTCTACACCTCGATATAAGGAAAGATTATTAGTCAAAGGTTTTGGTCAGAGAAAGGGCAGACTTTCTCTCATGTTATGATAATGTCTTATATCTGGACTGTTCTTGGCTTGGCAGCTAGCCTTGATTTGGAGGTTGAGCAAATGGATGTTAAAACATCTTTTCTTCATGGTGATTTGGAAGAAGACATCTACATGGAGCAGCTAGAGGGTTTTCAGGTGAAAGGAAAGTAGGATCTTGCGTGCAAGTTGAAGAAGAGTCTTTATGGGTTGAAGCAACAGTTGAGCAAGTCTTTTGCCATGAAAGACTTGGGTCATGCAAAGCATATTTTAGAGATGCAGATTACTCGGGACAAAGAGGCCGGGAAATTTTTTTTTTTCACAAGAGAAGTACATAAATAAGGTGCTTCAAAGATTTAGCATGAGTGATGCTAAAACAGTGTCCAGTTCACTTGAATCACATTTCAAGTAGAGTATCAAAACAGTTTCCTTCTAGCGATGATGAAAATGAAAAGATGCATAAGGTCCCATATGTTTTAGCAGTGGGTAGTTTGATGTATGCCATGGTATGTACTAGACCAGACATAGCTTATGCAGTTGGTAAGGTCAGTTGTTTTCTTTCTAATCCTGGTAGAGAGCATTGGAATGCTGTGAAATGGATTATGAGATATCTCAGGGGTACTACGGATTTATGCCTTACTTTTGGTGGTGAAAAACCCGTGTTGGTTGGTTTTACTGATTCTGAAATGGCTAGAGATTTTGATTCTTACAAGTCTACTTCAGGATATTTGGTTAAATTTGCAGGGGGAGCAGTGTCATGGCAGTCGAGGTTGCAAAAATGTGTTGCACTTTCAACTACAGAAGCTGAGTACATCGTAGCAACTTAAGCATGTAAAGAGTTGTTGTGGATGAAGAAGTTTCTCCAAGATCTTAGTTTGAAGCAAGATCAATATGTGTTGATTTGTGATAGCCGGAGTGCTATTCATCTTGGTAAGAATGCAGCATTTCATTTTAGGACCAAGCACATTGATGTTCGTTATCATTGGATTCGGGATGTGTTGGAGTTGAAGTTGCTAGCACTTGAAAAAGTGCACACGGATGATAATGGTGCAGATATGTTGACAAAAGCGTTAACAAAGAAGAAGCTTGAGATACGCCATTCAAATGTGGGAATGACAAATTCCTCCCCAATGTCGTGAGGAAGAGATTTGTTAGGTGGATCACTCCTTTGTGGAGCCCACCGAATAATAGAAAAATAATAAGGAAAAAAATTAATACTATGTCAAGTATTATTTAAGGGAATAAGCTAGGTTATTTTTCCGTAACCTAATATTTTCTAATCTTCACAATAAATAAGGAGGCAAAAGAAAGAGAGAAAATTCGCAGCTTTTGTGGTGTTGCAGCAGCAACTTTTCTTCGACGATCGGGTATCGAAACGGACTCCGATCGGGACGAAATTTGGAGGGCTTGTTCGTCTCTCCTTGTTCTTCTATCTAAACGGTGGAATTGTGTTGCAACGGTTCAATTTTCGGGAAATCATCCGCGACCGACTGCTTCGTTTTTAGGTGATAATTTTCAACAACTCTTGTATTTTGCATTCTTAGTTGATGCTTTGGTGTTGAGTTGGTTGATGTGTTTGGAACACTTTTGTATCATCTTTCGCAGATTATTGGAGATTTTTGTGGGTCTCGGCCTCGTGGTTTTTACTCTCTCATATCGAGAGGGGTTTTCCACGTTAAAATTATGGTGTTGTTTCTTGTGTTTTCGTTTCACTTTATTTGTGATTTGATTTCATTGGGCTGCGTCGTTAATTCCGTTGCGTGTCATTGAGAAAATTTTGTGAGTCTTTGAGATACATGTATGTTATTGCGGTTGTTTGTTTTCCTAACATCCTCCAGCCTCTCAATTCGTCCTAAGTCACTCCAGAGTAGATGTAACTTACAATAATCATCTTGGCTCGTGTTTTGGGGCTTTTGCCAAAGCTATGGCCCGGAAGTCATACGCGAGACACCCATTGGACCTCAATCGAGTCATATTTGTGAATGGGCAGCTAATCCCAATAGTAGGCCTCTGATTTGTAAGCTTCAGCTATGGCTCCACCCATCACATTTTGGTCTCTCCGAGAATATATGTCGCTAGCTCATCCTAGTTTAAGTCCAGCATACCTCATCGCAGCAAAAAATAACCGTCATGATACAAAATATGTACGGTCCTGTATTGCCGGACGCCGGTCTGATGACTCAGTCAACTTGGATACTCATGTGCAGAACATACATGTGTATACAATGAAAAAAACCGGTAATGTAACAAAGATGATTGGGCATTACATGAAACCGGTAATGTTTTGACATTTGTCACCAAGGAGGTTTAATCACACATTAAATATCTAAAAGCCGGAATATGTATGCAGAGTGCTCCTTGTCACTACAATAATTCATTAACTTATTATAGTTAAAATAACTACCAAGAGTTGGAGACTTTTGTCTTTATATAATCTGTCCCACAAACTCTGAATGGAATCTTGTTAGGATAGCACCAACCAAAATAAACAAATAATGGTGGGAACGTAAAATCATTTATTAAAAGTTTAGGAGTGTGGATTCCACACGACCACCATAAAAATGTGTTTATCTTCTGCACTCATGTCCAACTATAATGTGTTTTAACTTTTCCGGCTTTAAATTTAATATAACATGCACTTTACGCTACCACTTCGTAGAAGATAATTGGTCTGTGAGTCATCGTAGTTCTCTAAAGACACATTCAAAGAGATAGCTTTTGGTGTGAAATGAGAGGTTTAGGATCTTGACAAAACAAACGACCCCAATATCACATATATCATAAATACCTATAATGTTTTCAATGATACACAACAGAATAAAACGGCAGCCCCAACAAAATCAAATTATAAATAAAACGAAACAAAACACAACAAAAATAACACAACAATTTTTAACGTGGAAAACACATTTCGATGTGAGGAGGTAAAGCCACGAGACCAAGGCCTACAAAAATCACCACTAATCAGCAAAAAATTGATATAAAAGTGTTCAAACACATCAACCAACTCAACTACACCAAAGCTTCAACAAAGAGTTGGTGAAAAATATTACCAAAACACATCAAGTTGGTCGCCGGCAGATTCCAGAAAATTTCACGGTTGAAAAGAAAATTTCTCCGTTCAGATTGAAGGAGAAACAAACTAGCCCTCAAAATTTCATCACGATCGAAGTTCGTTTAGATGTCCGATCGTCGCCGGAATGTTCTTGCTGCAAGAACAATAGAGCTGCAAATTTCTTCCTTCTTTTTGCCTCACTTTTTGTTGTGAAGATTAGGGAAAATAAACATAGCTCATATTTTTTCTTTTTCTTTTAATATTTTATTTATTTTGTGGGCTCCCCAAAATAGTGATCCACCAAACATAGTCTTGGCTAGGCACTCCACAAATGTGGAATGATGATGCGTCCAACCTAAAGCATAATGTTTAATTCTGGAACACAAATAGATCTTGAAGGGAAGTATTTTTGTAATATTCCGATTTTCGAGAAAGAACATACGTGTCATTTTGCGATAACGAAATATTATTATTTCTTTTGTTTTATGGGAGTTAAGTATTTAATAGGGTATGTATATATATATTTTTTCGAATATATATATATATATATATATATATATATATATATATATATATATATATATATAAGGGAAATCGATTATTTCTTAATTAAAGGACAATTAAGGAAAAAAAGGGATTTATGGGAAATTGGTATTTAAGGAAAAATTACACACAATAATCCCATAACCTAGACTAAATCAGAAATTCAATTTTACGCTCTCATCTCTGCGCAACATGGAGAGGAGAAAAGGGCTGAAGGAGTTCTTCAATTATCTTCGAGAGGTGTTGAACCGTTTTCGGATCGACTCGAGAATTGGAATCGTCGTGAGAAGGACATCGTTTGGATATCGTTTCGTGGGAAGGGTGCAGACTTTCAAAATTTTGTTTGAATCGGTTTGTGGCCGCAATTAGGTAAGAAACTCTTCCTATGATCTCGGTTATGATTCGTAAAGTTTAGATCATGTTTTTGAGATGTGTAGATGCTAGAAAGATGTGCTTTTCGTCAATCAAGGATCATAGGTAATCTTGGACTGTTTAGATATGTTTTTCTACGTTTTACTGTGTTGAAAACGAGGTTAATTAGGTTAGAAACGTTTCAGAAATCAAGTTGTGAAGATTTTGGCGTTTTGGGAAAAACCCAGGCGGACGGGCGTCTGCATTAGGCAGACGGGCGTCTGAGACGCTAGTAGCTCAGACGGGCGTTTGCATAAGGCAGACCGGCGTCTGAGGTTAGATTTTTGATTCAGGATGTAGCTGTTTTTGGCAGACGGGCGTTTGGGGTTTAGTGGACGGGCGTTTGATTACGGACGGGCGTCCATAGGGTTTCCAACGGGCGTCTGTCATGTTTTACCTTGTTTTTACTGTTTTAGCGTTTCAGATTGGTTTTTGGCTTCATAATCGTGTTTTCACTATTTTAAATCCCTTATTCATTATATGTTAACATTGTTTAAACATAAACAAGCCTGAATTGAACTTCTGATTCGATCAGTTAAAACACCGAATGTACTCTTAAAGGGAGTTGAAGTTCGGATCCGTCGAAATAGCATGAAAGGCTTGTGCTTTGATGAATTAGCATTCATCAATGTCTGTGTAATTGCTAGGCCTTGTCTATGTCTAGTGGTCTAGGAAGAGAGTAGTCAAGGTGAGGGAGATTAATTGAAAACACATTGGTGGTTAATTAATCATTCTAATAAAACACGTACATGACTAGTAAAAGATTAAACAACATGTCTCTCTTGGATAAGCACCAGTCTATATCGCGATGTGTGTGCTACCTCTGAAGGTGAAAGAGCCCGTAGGTCAAAAGAACCATATGTTCGGGGGACTCCGCTGAGGTGAGCGTACTATCGGAGCCTACCTATTCTAGTCTCCGTGGATATTGGTGTGATCCACCGATATGTTGCAATCGATATCTCCTGGTGGATATACATCAGGCGTAGTGCCCTTGAGTGTGGTTGTAACACATATAAGTTAAGTAGAAACGTTTAGTCAATTCATGTTGATGGACATGAGATGAACTCTAGATTGAGTCTGTCAAACACAAACAACTAAACCTTTAAATATCTTTTCTTTATAAATTGATTGTTATCATAGCTTCTCTTTCTTATTAAGTACGTTGTACTTACCTCAAATGCATGTTTTCTATGTGTTTTGGGATGAGAAGACGAACATGTAGATAATGTTTACGAGGAGGAGTTCGATGATGACGTTTGAAGACGCTTCATTGAAGATTTTACATTTAGTCATTTCGTTAATCTCTAATAGACTGTTTTTAGTACTTCTGGAATTGAATTTTGGTCTTTCGAGACTTGTAGTACTGTTACGTTTCTTTTGAGAATATCGTACATTTCTTTCGGATTTTGTATTTTCCTTGAATGTAATAAGTTACATTTCCATCTTTAGATTTCAATTCTATTCTTGGATATTTGGAAATTTTTATACCCGAGTCTTTGGCTTCCGTTTGCTTATTTTTGATATGACGTAGTAAAGGCTAACGTATAAAGTGAATTTATTTTTATTTTATACGTGCCGAACGTTCCTTTTCCGGATAAGGACTCGGTGTCTTGGAACGGGACGTTACAGTTGGTATCAGAGAGAAGCGTATTTTAGGCTTCCTTTCTTTTAAGATAAGTTTCTCATTTAGCAACCTCCACGATGGCACGTGGGGAGTTCGGTTCAGTTTTCTTGGGTGAGCGATGTTCCAGCGGGTTTTGTACCACCACAGGTAAGCTACCCTCCACATCCGCAAACCGTTTATCCTCCACCAGTCAGTGTTTACCCTCCACCAGTTAGCGTTTACCCTCCACCAGTGAGCCACCCCTGACCATTAGTGTTTCACCAACAACCGTAGACTTTCTACCCACCTTTTGTAGGTCATACCCCTCGACCTACGGTACCATTTTCACCGTGTTTCGACCATCAGCATGGTTTTGGTTACCCACCCTTTGGTCTCCAGCAACCTCAGCCAACTCCACAGCAACACCAGAATTACCACCAAGGATACTACCCTTTTCAGCCTAAACCTCAAATGAATCCATCTTACCCTCAACAACAGCAGTACAGAGCAAGTACCTTTAGGTTATCCTCCGGTTTACCCACCAGTTCCACCGGTTAGACCAGTTTTCGAGCAAGCGCCGCCAGTTGATTGGTATACGAGACTGAGGAGAAATAGAGTTCAGAATTTCTTTGGGAATACGGAACCTTCGAAAGCTGAGGAATGGATAAGGAGCTTCGAAAAAGCATGCAGGAATGTACATGTGCCTGAGACTGAGATGGCACAACTGGCAGTTAGTTTTCTTTCGGGCGCAGCAGAGGCTTGGATAGATGCTATACAGTGTATCAATGGCAATGTTACAGACTGGGAAGCTTTCAAAGTTATGTTCTTCAACGAGTACTTCCCGACAACAGTGCAAGCGGATAAGGCAAGTCAGTTTTTGAAACTTAAGCAAGGAAACTACTTGACAGTATCTCAGTACACTAACAAGTTCAATGAGTTGGGACTGTTCTATCCCGAGCTGATGAAAGTGGGAGAAAGAAAGATTGCCCTTTACAAAGAAGGATTGGCCTATGAGATTCAGTCTGGCATGTTGGGATTTACAGTAAGGAACATGGCAGAGCTCTTGAATAAAGCCTTGGAGGTTGAGACCTTCAGGAAGAAGGCCACAGTTGTGATTGGAAACAAGAGAAACTTTGGGACTAGTCAAGGCAATTACCGAGGAGCCCCACAACTGAATACTAAGAAGACAACAGCTCCACCGGCAGCTAAGGCCCTAAGCAGTGCACCTCTTTGTTCCAAGTGCAATAGGAATCATTCAGGAGAGTGCAGAGCTAGTTTAGGCGGTTGCTACTTTTGCGGAGAACGGGGACAGTTTTCTAGGAAATGTCCCAATAAGGGGAATAAAGGGAGTACGAGCCGAGGAAACGGTAGGAGCAGCCCAAGCCGACCAGTTCAAGTTTTTGCAGCTGATGCTAGAGATGCAGAACTAGAGGATGATGTTATCTCAGGTACCTTGTTGTAAATTTATGTTGTTAAGATATTTTTATAGCGTGATTACTCATGTTGTAACTGTATTTAAATGAATGAATATGCATCCTAGGTACGATAATATTAGATAACCTAGTGGTCAGAGCCTTGTTTGATACGGGAACGTCTAACACTTTTGTGTCGACCAAGGTAGCTAAGAAGTTGAGTTTACCTTCGAACCTTTGAGAAACACCCTGGAGATAACTACGCCGCTAGGTAAGGTAACTAGGGTGACTAGGATGATACCTCAAGTGGAAGTTGGAGTTGGACCTCATAGATGCAAGAGTGATTTCATTGTTTTAGATTTCTCAGACTTTGACGTGACTCTTGGGATAGAATGGCTATCCGAGAATTTTGTCCACTTGGATTGTAGAGAGAATAAAGTGACCTTCAAAGTACCCGGGAAATCAAATAAGACGTATCAGGGGAATGTGTACAAGCCGAGTAAGAAACGACATCCAATAATTTCAGCGGTCAAGGCAATTAGAGCTTGTTAGAAAGGTTGTGAAGGCTACTTGTTGTATGCAGTGGATGTGGAACAAGTGCAGCCTAAAATAGAAGAAACTCCGGCAGTGAGAGAGTACCCTGAGGTATTTCCTGAAGAGTTACCGGGAAACATGCCGGATAGGGAAATCGAGTTTGAGATCAAGTTGATACCGGGAGCGTCTCCAGTTGCTAAGACACCCTATAGAATGGCACCGGCTGAGTTGAAGGAATTAAAAGCTTAACATAAGGATATGCTTGAAAGGAATATAATTCAGCCTAGTGCTTCTCCTTGGGGAGCCCCTATTTTGTTCGTGAAGAGGAAAGATGGTAGCATGAGGATGTGTATAGACTACAGGGCATTGAATAACCTTACCATCAAGAATAAGTACCCCTTGCCGAGGATTGATGATTTTTTTAATCAGTTGCAAGGCAAGAAAGTGTTCTCTAAGATTGATCTTAGGTCTGGTTATCATTAGTTGAAGATCAAGGAAGCAGATGTACCGAAGACGGCTTTTAGTACGAGGTATGGACATTATGAGTTCCTAGTTATGCCTTTTGGACTCACTAATGCTCCATCTGTATTTATGGATTTGATGCAGCGAGTCTTCATGCCATACATGGATAAGTTTGTGATAGTGTTCGTAGACGACATCCTAGTATACTCTAAGGATGAGAAAGAACACGAGGAACACTTAAGGATAGTGTTGGATACCTTGAAGAAGAACCAGTTGTTTGCTATGTTTTCGAAGTGTGATTTTTGGTTGAAGCAAGTCAGTTTCTTGGGTCATGTCATTTCTAGAGATGGCATACAAGTCGATCCAGCGAAGATTGAGGCAGTTGAGAATTGGCCTAAACCTACCACAGTTTCAGAAGTAAGGAGCTTTCTTGGTTTGGCTGGCTACTATAGGAAGTTCGTGCAAGACTTTTCGAAGATAGCTACTCCACTCACTAAGCTTACACAGAAGAATGTGAAGTTTGAATGGATAAGCGAGTGTGATGTAGCTTTTCATACCTTGAAGGATAGGTTGACTACAGCCCCAGTGTTGGCAGTTCCGGAGATTTTTGATAATTACGATGTCTACACGGATGCTTCGGGATAGGGCTTAGGTTGTGTATTGATGCAATGGGGGAAAGTGATTGCTTATGCATCTAGGCAGTTGAAGGTGAATGAGAAGAACTACCCGACACATGACTTAGAGTTGGCAGCAGTATTGTTTGCCCTAAAGACTTGGAGGCACTACTTGTATGGAGTTAAGGCCAGGATTTTCACCGATCACAAGAGTTTGAAGTATTTCTTTACACAGGAGAATCTGAATATGAGACAACGGAGATGGTTAGAGTTCGTGAAGGACTATGATTTGGATATTCAGTACCACCCAGGCAAAGCCAACGTAGTGGCTGATGCTTTAAGCAGGAATCCAGTATTTGCAGTTCCAAGCATCGAAGATGTGGCAGAAAGGTTAGATGGGCTGGAAATCAGCAGGTTTGACCAGATTGAGGATCGACAGTTTGTGGCTCCGTTGTTAGCAAGATCTGAGTTGATGGATGATATTTGGGAGAAGCAAGACGAAGACCTGGTTTTGGTTGATCTGAAGCGAGTTGCTAGAGAGAAGCCTACAGTGGGCTATGTCTTGGACAAGAATGGAAATCTTTGGTACCAAGATCGTTTATGTGTGCCTAATGTTGGTGACTTAAGACAGAGAGTTATGGAAGAGGCACATAGGATTGCTTTTGCAGTTCGTCTAGGTGCTACTAAGATGTATCAGGATTTGAAAGAAAGGTTTTGGTGGCCTTCAATGAAGTTGGAAATAGCCAAGTTCGTAGCAGAGTGTGACATTTGTCAGAAAGTGAAAGCAAAGCATAGAAGACCAGGAGGAATGCTTAAACCCTTGGATATCCCTGAATGGAAATGGGATAAGATTACGATGGATTTCATCTCCGGTTTTCCGAGGACCAAGGGAGGACACGATGCGATTTGGGTAATCGTGGACAGGTTGACTAAATCTGCCCATTTCTTACCGTCTAAGGTTGATATGCCTTTGAAGAAGATGACGACACTATAATTGAATAATATAGTGAAGCTTCACAGAGTTCCTATCTCGATTGTTACAGATCATGACTCGAGGTTCGTTAGTCGGTTTTGGAAGAGTTTACAAGAAGCCTTCGGAACCTAGTTGGATTTGAGTATGGCCTTTCATCCTCAGACAGATGGACAATCTGATAGGACCATCCAAACACTCGAGGACATGCTGAGAGCTTATGTTTTGGAAGTAAGTGGATAATGGGTTGATTACCTACCGGTAGCAGAGTTTGCCTACAACAACAGTTATCACGCAAGTATAGGCATGCCGCCGTTTGAAGCGTTGTACGGGAGAAGGTGTTGAACGCCGCTGTTTTGGGATGAAGTCGGGGAAAGACATTACAGGGCCGGAAATGGTTGAACAAGCTAAGGAAAGGGTTCAGTTGGTTAAGAAGAATCTGAAAGCAGCTCAGGACAGGCAGAAAAGTTGGGCAGACGTTAGAAGAAGACCACTTGAGTTTGAAGTCGGTGATACAGTGTATCTACGAGCTTCGCCGATGAAGGGAGTGAAACTCTTTGGGCAAAAGGGAAAGCTAAGTCCAAGGTATGTTGGACCATTTGAAATTCTGGAAAGGATTGGACCGTTGGCTTACAAGCTTAAGTTACCAGAATCGATGTCAAGGGTCCATAGCGTGTTTCACGTTTCAATGTTGAAGATGTGTCTGACGAGGAATGATGTTGAAACTACAATTGATCCGGAGATTCTACAAGACAATCTTGCTTATGATGAGAGGCCGACCAAGATTTTGGACCGGAAGGAAAAGATGATTAAGAGACGGATGATCCCATTGGTTTTGGTGAAGTGGAGCAATCATTCACCCGAGGAGACAACTTGGGAAGTTGAAGATGATATGATCAGTGAATTCCAAGAGTTCGTGGATTTACCAGGTATGTTCTAGTTTCGAGGACGAAACTCCTTTTAAGGGGGGAGGAATGTAATATTCCGATTTTCGGGAAAGGGCAGACGTGTCATTTTGCGAAAACAAAATATTATTATTTCTTTTCTTTTATAGGAGTTAATTATTTAATAGAGTATGTATATATATATATATTCGAATATATATATATATATATATATATATATATATATATATATATATATATATATATATATATATATAAGGGAAATCGATTATTTGTTAATTAAAGGACAAATAAGGAAAAAAGGGATTTATGGGAAATTGGTATTTAAGGAAAAATTACACACAATAATCCCATAACCTAGACTAAATCAGAAAATCAGCGCAACTTGGAGAGGAGAAAAGGGCTGAAGGAGTTCTTCAATTATCTTAAGAGGTGTTGAACCGTTTTCAGATCAGACTCGAGAATTGGAATCGTCGTGAGAAGGACCTCGTTTGGATATCAGTTTCGTGGGAAGGGCTGCAGACTTTCAAGGCTGTTTGAATCTGGTTTGTGGCTGCAATTAGGTAAGAAATTCTTCCAATGATATTGGTTATGATTCGTAAAGTTTAGATCATGTTTTTGAGATGTGTAGATGCTAGAAAGATGTTTTTTTCGTTGATCAAGGATCATAGGAAATCTTGGACTGTTTAGATATGTTTTTCTACGTTTTACTGTGTTGAAAATGAGGTTAATTAGGTTAGAAACATTTCAGAAATCGAGTTGTGAAGATTTTGGCATTTTGGGAAAAACCCAGGCGGACAGGCGTCTGCATTAGGCAGACGGGCGTCTGAGACCCTAGTAGGTCAGACGGGCGTGTGCATAAGGCAGACGGGCGTCTGAGGTTAGATTTTTGATTCAGGATATAGCTGTTTATGGCAGATGGGCATTTGGGGTTTAGTGGATGGGCGTTTGATTACGGACGGGCATCCATAGGGTTTCAAACGGGCGTCTGGCTTGTTTTACCTTGTTTTTATTGTTTTAGCGTTTCAGATTGGTTTTTTGCCTCATAATCGTGTTTTCACTATTTTAAATCCTTTATTCATGATATGTTAACATTGTTTAAACATAAAAAAGCCTGAATTGAACTTCTGATTCGTTCAGTTAAAACACCGAATGTACTCTTAAAAGGAGTTGAAGTTAGGATCCGTCGGAAGAGCATGATAGGCTTGTGCTTTGATGAATTAGCATTCATCAATGTCTGTGTAATTGCTAGGCCTTGTCTATGTCTAGTGGTCTAGGAAGAGAGTAGTCAAGGTGAGGGAGATTAATTGAAAACACATAGGTGGTTAATTAATCATTCTAATAAAATATGTACTTGACTAGTAAAAGATTAAACAACATGTCTCTCTTGGATAGGCACCAGTCTATATCATGATGTGTGTGCTAGCTCTGAAGGTGGAAGAGCCCGTAGGTCAAAAGAACCACAAGTTCGGGGGACTCCGCTGAGGTGTGCGTACTATCGGAGCCTACCTATTCTAGCCTCCGTGGATATTGGTGTGATCCACTGATATGTTGCAATCGATATCTCCTGGTTGATATACATCAGGCGTAGTGCCCTTGAGTGCGGTTGTAACACAGATAAGTTAAGTAGAAATGTTTAGTCAATTCATGTTGATGGACATGAGATGAACCCTAGATTGAGTCGGTCAAACACAAACAACTAAACCTTTAAATATATTTTCTTTAGAAATTGTAATTGTTATCATAGCTTCTATTTCTTAATAAGTATGTTGTACTTACCTCAAATGCATGTTTTCTATGTGTTTGGGGATGAGAAGACGAACAGGTAGATAATGTTTACGAGGAGGAGTTCGATGATGACGTTTGAAGACGCTTCATTGAAGATTTTACATTTAGTCATTTCGTTAATCTTTAATAGACTATTTTTAGTACTTCTGGAATTGACTTTTGGTCTTTCGAGACTTGTAGTACTGTTACGTTTCTTTTGAGAATAACGTACATTTCTTTCGGATTTCGTATTTTCCTTGAATGTAATAAGTTACATTTCCATCTTTAGATTTCAATTCTATTCTTGGATGTTTCGAAATTTTTATACCTGAGTCTTTGGCTTCCGTTTGCTTATTTTTGATACGACGTAGTAAAGGCTTACGTATAAAGTGAATTTATTTTTATTTTATACGTGCCGAACGTTACTTTTCCGGATAAGGACTCGGTGTCCCGGAACGGGGCGTTACAATTTTTGATAAATTAAAACAGATTTACCATGTTTACCGTAGATTAATTGTAACAACCCAAACTCACCATAGATATTGCATAGGAAAAGGTGACCTGGCACATGCACCATTCGTTACAGTTGCACCCCGCCAGTCTTAAATTGTAGTGGCATCATGCAAGATTTTCGTAGAAGAACCGAAGAAGAATACAAGAACTAAATTATAGAGAAAATGGTAAGACATCACAACTTCAGAATAAGAATTTACACAAATGGTGATGTCTACAGATGGCATGGCGACAACTGAAGTTGTGGTACCACGCTGGCCGAGCGGAAACCGTGCTGAAAGAGACTACTCCTTCTTTTTATACACACTACATTCCCACTATTTGAACTACTATAAATACAACAAGATCTCAAAAACAAGACAATACAATTTCATATGATACATAATATCCAACGTAATCACCAACCTCAATCGTTCAACTATTCACACATACTAGATAGGAAAGATATAAGCACCAAGAACAAAGCATGCCTCATCAATGGTGTAACGCACTGTTCCTGGATACCGATGCCTTATTCGGAGAAGAACATTCGGTCCGTATAACATTAAATGCATCTAAAATTATATGTAAACATGTATGTCATTGTATCAAATAAAGAAAAACGGAAGCTGAAATAACTCGGGTAAAAACTGTACAAAGATTTATAAATTTTCACAGCTATCCAACTAAAGGTTGGAAAAGAAAGATTACAACAACGATAGTCCCAAATCTTACAAGTAAAATATTTTACAAACAAAGGGAAACATATCTTACAACAAGTTTTAACAAGAGTCAAACAAAAGTGCAACATGTCTTAAAAGAAAATTACAAACTGTCATATTTCAACATGATAATAAAACCAGGATAACTTTATATCATAGCATGGTATAACATCACTCATCATGTTGGTCCCTTTAAAAGGTTTTGATTAAGTTTAAGGGGGGGGGGGGGGGGGGGTGAATAAACTTAACCCTTAAAACTTTTTTTTGAGTTAAGACAAACCCAACAGGGTTAAAAGTCTCCTGACTTTAGGCAGTCTGCTGACTATTAAGTCCAGTGAATCTGTTGTAGTGGAATATATACATTAAGCCTTTATACTTGTTGTATAAAATATGACACTGAGTATTAGATACATAGTAGTGAAAGGTGTGTGGATCCAGTAGCTAGTTCAGCAGGTTGATATGGACAACATGCAATAAAATAAGGTGCAGAAAGTAAATGCAGTAAAGTAAAGTAAAGCAAATTTTATAGTGGTTCAAGGTGGTGTAATCCTGTCAGTCCACTCTTCTCCTGTGATGTTAGAGGAATTTCACTAGAGTCTTTTGAGGTTGCAGTTACAAAAGTCCCTATGCTGTTTGTCCTTGACCAATAACTATGGCTTCACAAACTGAATACTAAGAACATGTAGGATTGCTGCTCCTAAGTACCCCACTGGTCCTTCAAGGGTAGGATTTCCTCTTCACTAACTCCCCTAAAAAAATAACACTTCTTGACACTTAGCAGTGCCTCTTTTTCTGCGGGGTCTTCTTGAACAGAAAGGGTTGAATCAAGAAAGTTATTCAGCTTCAGTAAACTTTTGATTAGGATGATAAGATCAACAGATTAAGATCTCCAAGTGTAGATGTTGGATGATACTTGAATGCAATGACACTTGAAGAATTTTTTAGATCAGTATGAATGCTCAGTTCAGCATGGTGTAATGCTCTTGATTGCTCGTAAGTTCTGTATTTCTTCGTGTTTGATTTGATTCCAGGGGTCCTCTATTTATAGGTGAAAATCCTATGCTTGAAATTTGAATTTCAAATCTTACCGTTATAGGATATTCTGATTATTCCCTGAAATTAACTCTATTATACTTCTCTGTCTATGTCAGTGGCCTTCTGTTAGACATACGACGTTCCATCGTTTGCTGTGCTTTAATCAGCAATGTTTGTATAGGATTTAATCATTTGTATAACCGAAACTCGTAGGACCGTTGATTAAAGCACAGCAAACGATTCAGCTTTGAAAAGTATATTTTTATGGCTTTTTGAATATATATAACGAAAATAACAAAAGGATATGTAAATACTCCATCTCAGAATATTTACTACGGTGAACCCATCTCAGGAACACCAACCAATTACCCCGTCTCAAGATAATCGAAAGAACCCAATCACTGGAAGTTCTTGATTAATATTAAATTTATGAATCCAAAATATTATATCTTACAATGTATCAGCCATGAAACTATATAGGAATATAAAGGATACGACCTAATCACTATTGGCGCCAACTTGGGCTAATTTGGGCCTGATTATTACTTCCTAACATAATTAAAAGCCCAATACATATTAAAATAAATAAATAGTCCATAAAAGCTGAATATAGGCGCCCAATGTGTGGGCTTTTATTGTTGGATCTTCCTCTTGAATTGGGCTACATCATTCCCTCCCGCTTCAAAATGATTCGTCCTCGAATCAACCCGGATCAAACACGAATATCGTGCTTCCATATGTCCACTCAACCATAGAGAAACTCAGAATCACCACATCGTAAAAACATGGAATGGCGCGAGTGGAGAAATCAGCAGTAACAAAATCCAAAGGGCGGCAATGCTGTAAATATGGATCCACATATACATGTGGCGCTTGTAACGCCTTCAAATTAGCAACTAAAATTGCCGAGTGCACCTTGGAACCATCGGATTGCACCGGTTCGGTCCCCGGTTGGACCACAATCGATTCAGCAAGTAAGTCCACGGGCATAGTGATTGGGTCAACACCTATATCCACCTTCACGTCGGCAATCTCGTCAGAATGGTTGGATACCGGTAAAGGAGAATAAATTATAGCAACTGGAACAACATCATTAGTAAGTGCAGTAGGAACCTCAATGAACTCTTCCATGGCTGAATCAACAATAAGAATGTCAACCTCCTCGTGTACCACAGCCGTAGGGGGGTTGGGAATAACCTGTTTATTCGATTTAGCACGTGAAGGAGAGAATTTGGGTGGTTTGCCAGCCATAGCTTCTTCACGTGTTACACAATACGTGATAAAGAAAAGTTCATCGTCCGCCTTCCACTTTGCGTCTAATTTCCTCCAACGTTCTGCATGTTCTAATTTCCTTTGTTCTGCCTCTAATTTCCATTGCGCAATACATTCTAATTCGCTTCGTGGATCGAGGTTGTCATGTAATGCATCTAGGGCAGCCATAAGTTCAGCATGTCTTCGATCGGATTCATCTTGACGTCGCTCGAAGTCTGTACGGATGTGGTCGAATATTGCACGTAGTTTATCCATTGCAGCAACTTGAAAATAATCTTCCAAGAATGCATCAGATGATTCCACGCAAGAACATGATTTCAGGACTAAAAAACACAGCTTTTTTATGATGCTAGGGCTTTACACGATCTGCACAAGGGTTTCTTGGATGTCAAGAATGCCAGTATGTGCACAAAAAGGCTTTTGAAGATCAAAAACGCTGATTCATGTTATGAAAGTGTAGCAGCAACAAGATTTTTGACAGCAGCAAGAATTCTTCGATGATTAATCGCCCCAGCTGCAAGGTAGGGTTCTTGGATTTCAAGAATAGCTAGGGTTGCGAAAATAGCAGCAAAATTTGATGATGTAAGGAGCTTTTGAGTGCGGCTGCAATTAGGGTTCTTGGTGCTCAAGAACGCAGCAGATTTCTTCCAATAAACGCAGCAGCTTTGACATAAACAATCAACTAGGTGACGGCGACTATTGTGCAAAACCGGTCGGGACTCGAAAAAAACTCAAAGAATCAAAGTTGTAGACAAATGCATTTCCTATCTGCTCACAAAATTTCATTCAATTCCGACCACCACAACTCCCTAAAAACAAATTCGACTACAAGCTGTTCCAGAAAATCGAGCAGAATATTCCGATCCAAATTTGATCAAGATAAAATCTGAATTTGCAAAAGTGCCATAGAGACAAAAGATAGCCAATACAAAGTTCTATCTACTAGTATATTTGAGGTTTTTTCGACTTGTTTTGTATAGGGAACGATTGGAAACAAAGTCGGACAGTCAGATTTCAAGAGCAGAAAATTAGGGTTTCGACCAAGAATAATATGTCACGCCTGATTTACCTCAATACGTAGGGTTCCTTGATGGATGAATAAATGCAGCAGTTGTATCGTAATATGAAGAAATTTAGCAATCGTAATATGTAGCAGCAATTAGGGTTCAAACGGCGGCTGCTCTTTTGAATTTAATTTTTTTTTTTGCCAAGAACGCTGCAGCTTCGTTGCTTCAATCACCTTAGCTCTGATACCACATGATACAACCCGAATCTCGTAGGATCGTTGATTAAAGCACATCAAACGATTCAGCTTTGAAAAGTACATTTTTATGGATTTTTCAATATATATAACGAAAATAACAAAAGGATATGTAAATACTCCATCTCAGAATATTTACTACGGTGACCCCATCTCAGGAACACCAACCAATTACCCCGTCTCAGGATAATAGAAAGAACCCAATCACTGGAAGTTCATGATTAATATTCAATTTATGAATCCAAAATATTATATCTTACAATGTATCAGCCATGAAACTATATAGGAAAATAAAGGATACGACCTAATCACTATTGGCGCCAACTTGGGCTAATTTGGGCCTGATTATTACTTCCTAACATAATTAAAAGCCCAATGCAAATTAAAATAAATAAATAGTCCATAAAAGCTGAATATAGGTGCCCTATGTGTGGGCTTTTATTGTTGGATCTTCCTCTTGAATTGGGCTACATCAATATCGTTTGCAACATATTAGTGGATAACACCAATAGCCACGGGCTAGTCTCGATGGTGTACACATTCGGCGAAGTCCCCCTAACATTCAGCCAATTATAGGCCAGCAGAGTTATTCACTTTTATTGACCACCCGCACATCGCGATATGAACTTTTCCTATCCAAGAATGACATGATGTTTAGTCCATTACTACACAGTTATGTATTTTATTAGTCGTTAACTATCAACCTAAATGTTTTCAAGGAAAACCTCACCTCAGACATCTAGACACAACTTCCTACCACGTACACAGATATTGATGAATACTAAATCATCAAAGCACAAGCCTATCATGCTCTTTCGACGATCCCGAACTTTAACTCTTATGAAGAATCCATTCAGTGCCGGAACTAAACACTTCAGAAACTCAATCGAGGCATGTTCATGATCAAGAAAATAACATTTAAAATTGGAATCGGGGGCTTAAAACTCAACATTTTTCCCAAAATAGGGGTCGATGCACACCACCCTACTCAATGCGCACGAATTGAGCAACCAGAAGAATTAATGATGCTTATGTTCAGACAATGCACACGGATTGTCCTGCTATTCTTGAACACAAACCTCTCAGTATCACTTTTCACCTTCTGCTTCGAACAATGCACATGCACTCTAATTTATGCGCAGGCATTGAAGTCACGAACCAAAAACCTGACTTTCTGCCTCATCAATGCGCATGCATTCTACCCTATGCGCGCGCATTGAGCGCTAAAAACCTTAAACATAGTATTCTACACTCCTTTTCGATTTCTATCCGGTTCCTAACATATTCAACATCGAAAAACATAGAAAAATAGCAGAAAACACAACTTTGGTTGTTGGTCCCAGAGAAGTGTGATAATATAGTCAGAGGGGGGGGGGGGGTGAATGACTATATTGGAGTTTCAAAAACTTTTCTCATTTTTTTAAAGCTTTTGGGCAGCAGATAAGTCCCTTCTTAAAAGTTGTTTCAAAGTAGATTAAACACACACAGAGTATAAATGGAATGCAGTAAGGAATTGCTGTAAAGTAAAGTGCACTAAGTAAATGAACACAAAGGTTTATAGTGGTTCAGGGTGGTGTCATCCCTTAGTCCACTCTTCTCCTGTGATGATTGGGGGAATTCACTATTGTCTTTCACCAATTCAATAGTATGATTGTCCTTTGCTACACAAGATTCACAATCTCAAAACTATCACTCCTTGGCTACAAAAGCTTCAGTGCCTCAATCTTTCACACTGCTCATTGAAAACAAATCCTTCCGCAGCTATAACAGATGATGCAATTCCTTCTCAGACGATCTGATTCAATTGCTGCAAACTCATGTGAATAAGATTCACAAAGGGTAGATTAATCTCAGTGCTTGATGTGGATATGTAGCTCTGAGTACTGAGTAGGTCTCTAGACATTCTTTTCGAGTTTAGATAGAAGGTTTTTGAAATTAATAGAGTTTCTATAGTTTTTGTATTCAATCTTCTTCTTTTTTTCTTGTCTGTCAATGCCTTCTATTTATATCCTTGTTTTCCCTTTAATTTGAAATTCTGTCCGTTGGCTATTTAATGCTGAGAATAACCCTTGATTTATTTCTTGATCTTTCCTTGATTGATTCTCCATAATTTCAGTGATTCGGATTTTCTTCAAATGTCTATCATAAAATCCGTCACTGATTGATTCTGTATAAATTGCTTGATTTCAATGTATTTAATGTTTAGAATCAAACGCAGATAGCATACTTCACTTGCCTATTTCTTAACATGGTTGTTGCTTGACCGGTATAGTGATTCTGATTATAAGTTGTCACTTGGCTATTGAGGTTCTCTTCACCATTCTTCTTGATAGTCAGCCGGTAGAGCCTTCACTTAGCCATTTTACTGTATTCCTTTTTACATTGATATATCAATGTCTATGACTGCTTGTTCTTCACTAATCCTTGATTGGGTTAGATCAGTGTACACCATATTGAAAGAATGTATTCCATCACTTGTAAAATGTCTTAGACTTACCCAAGGTCATCACAGACTTCCCTAGTTGTAAGTCAGTCCATAGGTCTTTACATTACTCTGCTTGTTCCTTGGTTGTCTTCACTGAGCTTTTTTAATGATTTTACTAAGCCATCCTACCAGTCTATTACAGTGCTTGTCCAACTGAACTTATACAACATGTCAGACTTCTATGTAAATCCTATACAAACATTACTGATTATTTTAGACTTATTTCAGGTTTGCTATAACAACTAGTATGACCATCATCAAAACAAATAAAATGTTCCTAACGATTTCCCTCTTTTTGATGATGCCAAAACCCTCATAAGCCTAAACATAAGTAAACATTTTTATATGATAGAAAGAATGAAACTCAAAATTTTATTCATCCATGAAGGGCATAAGTTAATGAAAGGATCCAAAGATAGAACCATATTACAACTATAGTCTATTTAGATATTGAATCCTTTGTAGTTTGAATCCCTTCCGTGTCCTTCAAATTAATCTCTGGAGACTTCCGTTTCCAATACTCTAGTGTAGTATTGTAGGAAAGACCTAGGAATACCTTTTTGTTGAAGAGCCTGTTGAATTCTGGCATAGTTTCATGTTCTTCTGGTTCTCCAAAATGTTTTTCCAATCTTTCCATTGCTTCAGCAATGTGGGAATCTGCAAACTTCAAATCCTTGTACATTACCCAATGTTGATGGGTATTCAACCTGCCCACAGGTTTGAAAAATTTCATCATGTTGTTGAACACATCTGGTCTTTAAGTAGACAACTCCTCTGGCCCCTTTGCACTGAGAGATACTGATTGGTTTGCTCTGTTGCTTGAGCCAGATGCTCCTTCCCCATTTCCTTGCTTTAGAGAAGCATATTCTCTTTTTACATCATTTCTATGTCTATCCTTAACTCATCATCTTGATACCTAAGGCAGTCTACCCAAACTTCATCTTGTGACAAGTTAGGATACATACTGTCTTGGGCTCTGAAATATTCTTTTACATTCTCCAGTACTGCTGCATTTCTTTCTTCCCTGTTTCTATAGGTGGTGAAATGCCTTTTCTGGCAAGAGAAACTTTCAGTAGTGTGTTTTTGTCCACTGCTACTGCCTCTACTGGTGCGGGACTGATGTTGGCTTCCAGAACTTCTTTGTTGACTAGATCTATGCCTTTGTTGATCTCCTGGTCTATCTCGGTCATCATCTCTTCTTCGTACTAGGAAGGGAATCCCAAGTCATGATTCATTTTTGGCACTTTCCCTTTCCTCCAATGTTTCCTTCTGTTGTTTTTCAGCCTCAGCTCAAACTCTTTGTTCTCTATCTCTGGCTCTTAGCTGTTGTTCTGTAAAATGTGTGGGTCTGACTGTTGATCCTTCAGGCTTATCAATTCTTTCCCACTTTTTGGTAGCATCATCTTGTTGTTGTAACAGAATACCGTAGGTGCTTTCGGTTGTACTGATCAGATTATCTAGCCTGGGTTCAATGGATGTGAACTTTTTGTCTTGATCTGATAGTGTTCTGACTATAGGTGCCATTTTGGAGCCTATTGCAGATGCCAGAGCCTTATTTTCAAGAGAAACATGATGTTTCAAACTTTTGAGTCTATTAGAAAGATTGATTTTCATTTGTCACATGAAGTCATTCTGCCCTTGCACAACCATATTTTGTCCATTGATGTACTCTGCAACTGCATGAAACCAGCACTCTCTAGATTAACTATAATCCTTGGAGGTTGCTGACATAGTTCTGAGATAGAGTGCTTGTTGATCTAACTCATCCACCAAGGCATCTACTGCTGATTGCAATGATTCATTTGATATACACGACAGAAGTTGAGAAAATGCTTTTTTTTAAGTGACTGGTCGCTTCTGAACTGGTGTAGGTTCAGTTTGTTGCTGTGTGGTTTGTTGTGGTGGAGTTGGTGATGTGGGAGGGATCAGTTCAAGGTCCGGGTTGTATGTAGCTGGTTGAGTAACATCAACATCACCATATCCCTATTCAAGCACTTGAGTAGTTGTAATTTAAGGTGCAGCAACTTCTCATATTCCCCCTAGCTTGCTGCCGGAAATTGAATTTGCTGGGGTTGCAGCCTAATCCATTCTCCAATACTACTGTTGGATCAGCTGATGTGTCAATAGATAGATGTTTTTGAATGTGACTTTGCTCATGAGTACATTCAGATGGTTTTTCCTTAGCAGTTCCCTCTGTTTGTAAGAAGTCATGCAAAGTAGTATCATCATCAATTGCATCTACTGCATTTTCATCATCACCATCATGTTGAGCATGATCACTTGCACCTTGTGCTCCTTCATTAATATCATATCATCATCTCCATCATTCTGATCATTATTATCAGATTGATCAGTATTGTCACCCTCCTCATTTGATGACATCTGTAGTCTAGCCTTGGCCTTTTCTATCATTTCCCAAAGTAATGTCTCATAAAGCACACCTACAAGGGTTGTGACAACAAGAAATCCAATGAACCAAGCTTTTTCATCGAACATTCTTCCATAATTTTCAAGTTGAATCCTGGAGTCTCCTATTTTACAGTTGAGATATTTTGCAAATTTGTCATCAATGTCACTTTCCGCGCTTTCTATATGCGCGTCCTCTTGCTGTTCTCCATCATCGTTTCCTTCCCCTTCCTGTTCCTCATACTGCTCATCTTCCTCATCTCTCAGTGTGCCGAAGGATTCTTTGTCCAGATTTCATTGGACCTTTGGTTTCTATATTTGACCAGAGGTTTTCCTATTGGGTTGCTTTCACTTTCCGCCTCTTCCTTCTTTGGGTTGTTTGACATAAGTGTACATAACTTTGGCGTCGTGTAGTCAGTGAAGTGTCACAAAAGGGTCATTTAGACACTTCATCAGGTAGTGGAGAGGAATCCCATAGGATTTCTCTACCCCGAAAATCCCTTTCTTCTTCATTCCTTTAGAAATTCCTTGTTTAGCTGTAGTTGCCTCTCCTTTGATTTGTTCCTTTAGCCGTCTTAAAAAGTAGGTGGCCTAGAAAAATTCCAAACCATGATAGATAATTCCTATAAGTTTCAGGCCTCGGTCATGATGTTCATGGCTCCTAATTTTCCTTCAATGTTATTTCCAATCAGTAAGCTGAACGCATTGAAAGGCTTCTTGAGAGAAGATCTTAGGCAGTTGAACTTTTTTATTTTCTGTGGTGACATCCTTTCCAATTTCTAGCCAAAATATATCCATGTCTTGTGGAATGAGTCCCACTTTTGCATGTCCTTGATTTGAGAGTTCAAGATGCTGGTGAATTACCTTCACCGTAATTACCACCTCTGTGCCATTGACAGTGGCAACTATCTTGTCTTCACTTTCTTCACCATTTTCAGCAAGAAGGCCAGAAACATAAGTGTCAGTTTTCCAGAACGAAATGAGGTTCTCGTAGCAAATTCCAGTAATAGGGGGGTTGAGAAAGGTCATCAACCCTAAATCTTTGCATCCATCCACCAATCGTGTTGCTTGTTCATCATCTTCGCACGTATTTTTAAAGTGGATTGGTTGGAAAAACGATCCTATTGCAATTGATTTCTCATACAACTTGCTTGACTTTTTAATCGGGAAAGATGAAGCCTTTGCATTTAAGAATTTTTTAGAGGAAAAGCTTTGAACTTTTGAGAAAATAGGGTTTAAGAAATTGAAAAATGGCATAAAGTATGTGAAAATTCTGAATTGTTGTTTATATATGGGCATGAAGAGAGTGTGAACACGGTTTAATATGGAGAGATTTTGGTGGAGTAATGGCATGATTTTGTGTATAAAAATCACGGTTAACAAGGATAATAGGAGAGAGGATTGAGGCATGTAATGATAGTGCCAAGGAATCGAGGCTTTGCCGTCATTCTCTCTTGTCAGATAATAACCTCCATAAATTAATCCTTGTGTCTGATGAAAACAATCCACGTGTGTAATCTTCACAAGAAAAAACTTTGATTTTCCACATGTGTAAAGAATGATTCATTTCACACGATGCTTCACTATTTTCCCATAGCATTTAGCGGTTGAGTGACTTGACTTATCACTAGGCCGGTTGATCGGGGTCAATCAGGTTATAATATACTTGACCACCATAAACCAATACTAGCAAGAGGACTAGGCCCATCGTAGTATAGCTATAGTGAATCAAGGTCAATCCCACAGGGAACCAATTGTGGATCATCTTATATACAAACAATTAATTAAACATGTCAAGGACATAGAGGCGGTCTACGACCAACATAAGACAAGAAAGGTAAAGACATGACTCGACACAACTTAATTAACCTCCCCAAGTATAGTCTTTATCGTTTGGACCTAGATAATTTATATAATAAACTGAACTTATTAACTGTCAATCCGTTTGTATCTATCTTAGAGTGGCTACGGGAGTCATCCTCTTTAACTTGACTTAGCACCGGTTAAGTTGCTAGATCACTGTGCTACATTACGTGACTTCACCTTTTGGGTATCCATCTCATATAACTTACACGCTTATGACACTAAGGATGCCGATATTAATCGTACACCTCGTCTAGGCAACATTCCTATGGTTAGGCGTACTTCCTAAGCGATTACTCAAGCTCTCATGTTAATCTACGACGTACGTATAAGCAGCTGCATGCAATTCCCGAATATAAACCTACCTAGATATTGCTGAACGTCCGTGAAGAGCAATTCATAAGCCTACCTAAGAGTTTTATATTGGTATTTCCTTTTTACACATTTTAATTAAACTAAGCGAGTAACGTAGCCATAGCCATACCTACTGAGATAATAAATTCAACTAGGCTAAACCTACCATAAAGACGTGGCAGAAATAACTGATGAAATAGGGCTCGGTCGACCGAGTGTAAGGCCTCGGTCGACCGAGTGTAAGGCCTCGGTCGACCGAATGACACCTTTCGGTCACCCGAACGATTTCAACCCAGAATACATCTTAGAATATATCTCTCAGCATTTCATCATACAGAACAGATTAAACAGTAATTCGCACAGTATTCATATAAACTAACATAGATACGCAATTAAATCAAGTAGATTCATGAATAAATACTAAGTGTATGACATAGGTTATGGGATCCCTATAGACAAGGAGTCGCCACATCCCTAACGTCATAGCCTAGATCTACATCATCTAGCTATGATTAACTAATTCAAACGATAAAGCATAATTGGGAGGGATTAATTACTTAAAAGAAAGAAACAGAAAATAAAGGCTTACATATTGCAGCCCTTAAGTTGCTGGAAACCCTCAAATTATTCTACATTGTATCAAAGTTGTATTATGAATTGTAAGATTGAAGAAAGGATGAAGGGATTGTATGTATGTCTAAGGTGTGTTCTTACAAATTTCGTAGCTGCTGCTTATATAGAGGTTGTAACCGACCTAGGGAGGATCTAGAAGATATACACGCGAAAATCCCGTGAGTGACCCAACCGACATACTCGGTCGACCGAATGATAGGGCTCGGTCGACCGAGCCTCCCTCTGCTCGTGTTAAACGCGCTTTTCGTCTATCTTGTTCCCCACTGCATCCTTCCGTGCTTGATCTGATTCCTCTGATTTATCTCTTGATTAATGCTCCGATTTTCTTTCTTATTATCTCGAGATTTCGATTGAATGACATTTATCCTCTCGATTTGTCGTGATCTGCAAAATAAGCATTTATCGCACAATAAATCGGTCTTTTAATAATAAAAACAGCTAAATACCAAATATCATATTAATAATCACTTAACATTAAATAATAAATATAAACGAGTTATTTAATATGAAATATACATTATTAATCTCGATTTAAGGTCAATGTTGATGACTTTTACGGGTATAATTTGACCGTCATCAACTACCCCCCACTTAGACTTTGATCGTCCCGAACAAAGCATCAATAAGTCATTCCCCAAGACAACATTTTCTATGGTCAAATCATACTTACACAAGAAACTCAAGTCAACTCATACTAGTCATGCTCATAAGATAGCCATTATTCACTACTTACTATGAATCGAAGTGATGTGTGCATGTGCATTTAGTTTTATATATTCGTGGCAAGATTAGAGTTTATGCTAACTTCGCAATCTCAACCTACCAACCTCAGCATTCATACTTCTTATGCCTCGCAATGGTTAGAGCACTAGAGCAATAAGCAAGAGCGTATCTATAGGGATTTTGGACTTGGAGACCGAGTACTACTCAAAGCCTCTTAAAAGTTGAATTTCTTCAATTCTTCATATTTTTCGAATACTATCAATCTCAAGGAAGAAAATTTTTTAGAGTATCCCCCTATCTTAGATCATGTATAGCATCAAATATTACCACAAGCGCGGGGCTACTTTGGTAATGTCACTACAAGCCCAGTGTCTAACATTTTGCTAAAACACGGGTACGTCTCAAGCTTATTACTCGCTTTAATGGCTAAAAGATAAGAATGCATCAGCAGATAGATATTGATACTAAGTTCACATAACCAATCATCTATGCAATGTACACATAATTTCTTCAGTTATTATGATTTGCGCGGTATACTCGATTCATAGATTGAGTAATTGAATAATAAATAACTACTTGCAAAAACGGGCATAAATATCCTTAAATTTACTTAACATAAGTATAAAATGATCACGTACTCATGAAACTTGGTTCCTTTCCTATCAATTCTTAGCTAGGAACTCACAATTCCAAGGGTACGAGATACATAATTTATTCAATTTTTTCAATCATGTGCCGTTTCATTCAATTTTCAATTATAACATAACATGGCTAAGTCTCCTACCCCCCACTTAAACATGGCATTGTCCTCAATGACAAAAATAAATGAGAATTTAAGAAAAAGACTTAGCTCTGGAACGGGTCCAAGTAAAGGAAAAATATCGGAGTAAATTTCAGCACGTCGTGGAGAGATAGACACATCCTGTATAAGCAAACAAACTCCACGAAACCGTCAAATACCATGTCTATGGAAGTTATAAAATAATGTGGCAGTAATGAGGTATAAATACCTAAAAACAGTTTAAGCCACTTTATTTCATACAACCAATGACAAGGGAAACCAAAAAGAAAAATACTAAATAGAAAGAAAAATAAACAAGCAACTAAAGATGGTGGTCTTCATCTACAACCTCCACCGCCTAAATACTCTTAAAACCGGGTGGAGAAGGAAAAGATCAAAAAGCATTACCCGACGTGGGAAAACACGAGGGTGACTCGATCGAAAAGGTATTCAATCCAGGAAAAGAGAAACTTGGTAAGGTATAACAGATTGAATGCGACCTATAGGATAAAGATAAAATTAGATACTTGATGCAAAAACTTCTCGCTTGCATTGGATATCAACAACTTAGGGAGATGTAGCTACTCCTCGAAATTACTAATAACCCAATGTATCACGTAAAAGTCATAACCGTCATCAACAAGGTCGGAACAAAACTTATCATCTAGAAATGCCGGAATAGACGGAAAAGTGTGAAAATCAAAGGGTCATGAAAATCAAAATGATAAAAGATAATCATTAAAGCTTAGCAATATTTCGAATTCCGCAACACAAAGGTATTTTGTGAACAAGATGGAGGTAGAGAGTATAATGGGTTGAGAAAAAGATACACATAAGGAGGGTAAAACGGATGGAAAGAAAGAGATGCGATGAAAGAATGGTTAGAAATGTGAACTGTTGGGACAGATTGGTGAGAGGATCGAAAAGTTTGAAGGTGAAAAAGTGTAAAGGGAAGGATAAGGATAATTCCAGAATGAATTGCACATCACTTTGGATTTTCACTTGGATCACCTTTCTAAAAGGTTTTAGAAGTTGACCAAAATTGTTCTTGTTCACACCAATCATTATCTTTTACATTTTCAATAATTCTCAAGTTCTCTTAATGCTTCCATCTTAAGGTTGTTTGCTAAATTTCCTTTTCTTTAGCGATTTCTTGACTCTCCTATGGAACTCTATTTCACGTGGCCTATTGAGTAAAAAAGTTTTGCACATCCTTAGCCCAATGGCCATCGGAACACGGAAAAATAAAAAACCTCAACATATGTCACATTACTTTTATTTGACTCAAAGAAAACAAAACCTAAAATCCTAAAAAGAAATCCTAAGGGTTTTAAAGAAGTAGTTCTTAGTTTAAAGTCCTCAGCTCGACATTCCAAAAATTATCCTTGTCAGTTATCATTCTTGGATCGCCAGACTTTGACCCTTCGCGCACTATAAGAGGTGGGCTTGTTGCGTTTGCGGATTAATACCCTTCCCTTGGTTGTGAGACCTAGGAAACGACATTTATCCATACCATTTATCCAAAGCTCTTACCTCGGCTCTCATTTTAGGAATTAGTGAATTCTAAGAAACTCGGTTAAAATTACGGTTTTGGCCTTGACAATAAGAAACAATGAATCAAAGTACTCCGAATAAGGTCGGTTATGTAGGCAAGCCTACGCCGTCTTATTCGTTGGAACATATGTGACAAGTTCAGGCCAATCCGTCAAGATTAAGCCCCGTTTAGCCGAAGGCTTATCGGCTATGCTAAGTCTTGTTGAACTGTTGTAACGTACATCACACGTGGAGGGGAGTCGATTGAGCCGAAGCTCGGTTGAACTCGCCCAGCCATGGTTAGACCATTTCCGAACCCATGTACTAAGAGTCTTCGATTTCTAAATTGTCACCCAAAGCGTAATCTCGTTTCTGTTTAAGGTGGGTTCACCGAGAAGCCATCACCATAAAACTCAACGAAAGCAGAAGATGTTGTTCTCTCAAAACTCAACGTCTTCTTTTGTGAATGCTTAAACTACACAATTTGTTGCTCCCCTGGCCAGTAGAAGCAATCTCATGCATAGGACAAAGAGATTTTAACAGAACTACGAGGAACTCTTTATTCACTGCTTCCTTTCATCGACTACATGTTTCCTTACACCCTCTAGATGAGACAGATTTGGGGCAGAACCTTGCACACTAATAGAATTATTCTTACAAACCACTCTGGGCCAAGATTCATACTAATGTTCATGTATAGGCTAACTTATGCTCAAAAAAATCAAAAGGTAGTAAAACATAAGCAAAAAGGTAGTACCTTGCCTTCAACATTGTACCACGAAGAATTTAAGCCTTTAAAATTTTTTCGGAGCCATCTTGGTGCTTTAAAGGTATTGCTTCCATCGCTTTTCCCATCTTAGATTCGTAGCTCCACATGTTTGCTGGGTTATTTTCTCAGTGCCCGCGAAAAATTACCGACTCGATTATTGCTTCCCTGGTTTCTGCAAACAGAAGAAAAACAAAACAGACCGTAGACTGATTTTAACATGGTTTCCCATGCTGCTATCAGACATATAGATTAAACATATGGGAATAAACAGACACGCGAAGTCCCAGAAAATAGAACCAGACTCGCTGGCAACGAGAGGCAGTCTCGCTGGGAGCGAAACCAGCTGTTCCAGATTCTGGAATTTTTTACACATAGCAGACAACCAGAGGGACTCAAAAACAGACTCTAAAACAGAAAACTCGAAATGAATAATAAATTATTTATATATAAAATTGACCGTTGGTTCCCCGGCAACGGCGCCAAAAACTTGATCGGGGTCAATCAGGTTATAATATACTTGACCACCATAAGACAATACTAGCAAGAGGACTAGGCCCATCGTAGTATAGCTATAGTGAATCAAGGTCGATCCCACAGGGAACCAATTGTGGATCATCTTATATAGAAACAATTAATTAAACATGTCAAGGACATAAAGGCGGTCTACGACCAACATAAGACAAGAAGGATAAAGACACGACTCGACACAACGTAATTAACCTCCCCAAGTATAGTGTTTATCGTTTGGACCTAGATAATTTATATAATAAACTGAACTTAGTAACTGTCAATCTGTTTGTATCTATCTTAGATTGGCTACGCGAGTCATCCTCTTTAACTTGACTTAGCACCGGTTAGGTTGCTAGATCACTGTGCTACATTACGTGACTTCACCTTTTGGGTATCCATATCATATAACTTGCACGCTTACGACACTAAGGATGCCGATATTAATCATACACCTCATCTAGGCAACATTCCTATGGTTAGGCGTACTTCCTAAGCGATTACTCAAGCTCTCGTCCAACCAGCAATTACCAAGTTATAGTCTCATACTAATCTACGACGTACATATAAGCAGGTGCATGCAATTCCCGAATATAAACCTACCTAGATATTGCTGAACGTCCGTGAAGAGCAATTCATAAGCCTACCTAAGAGTTTTATATTGGTATTTCCTTTTTACACGTTTTAATTAAACTAAGCGAGTAACATAGCCATAGCCATACCTACTGAGATAATAAATTCAACTAGGCTAAACCTACCATAAAGACGTGGCAGAAATAACTGATGAAACAGGGCTCGGACGACCGAGTGTAAGGCTTCGGTCGACCGAATGACACCTTTCGGTCACCTGAACGATTTCAACCCAGAATACATCTTAGAATATATCTCTCAGCGTTTCATCATACATAACATATTAAACAATAATTCGCACAGTATTCATATAAACTAACATAGATACGCATTAATTAAATCAAGTAGATTCATGAATAAATACTAAGTGTATGACGTAGGTTATGGGATCCCCATAGAAAAGGAGTCGCCACATCCCTAACGTCATAGCCTAGATCTACATCATCTAGCTATGATTAACTAATTCAAATGATAAAGCATAATTGGGAGGGATTAATTACTTAAAAGAAAGAAACAGAAAATAAAGGCTTACATATTGCAGCCCTTAAGTTGCTGGAAACCCTCAAATTATTCTACATTGTATCAAAGTTGTATTATGAATTGTATGATTGAAGAAAGGATGAAGGGATTGTATGTATGTCTAAGGTGTGTTCTTACAAATTTCGTAGCTGCTGCTTATATAGAGGTTGTAACCGACCTAGGGAGGATCTAGAAGATATACATGCGAAAATCCCGTGAGTGACCGAACTGACATACCCGGTCGACCGAATGATAGGGCTCGGTCGACCGAGCCTCCCTTTGCTCGTGTTAAACGCGCTTTTCGTCTATCTTGTTCCCCACTGCATCCTTCCGTGCTGATCTGATTCCTCTGATTTATCTCTTGATTAATGCTCTGATTTTCTTCCTTATTATCTCGAGATTTACTGATTGAATGACATTTATCCTCTCGATTTGTCGTGATCTGCAAAATCAATATTTATCGTACAATAAATCGGTCTTTTAATAATAAAAACAGCTAAATACCGAATATCATATTAATAATCACTTAACATTAAATAATAAATATAAACGAGTGATTTAATATGAAATATACATTATTAATCTCGATTTAAGGTCAATGTTGATGACTTTTACGGGTATAATTTGACCGTCATCACCGGTGTAGTGGCCTATTTACTGAGCTGCTGCATCAAAACAGTTCCTAAAAATCAGTGAAGTGGACTTTGCTGGTACCAGTGCCTTACCTGCCAAGTGAGCGCACCCAAATTGGCAAAGGTTCAGTCAGCTGTGAAGTTACTCAACTGATTACTCCAGTTAGTTGCTCCTTGTAACTTAATTTATTTCAATCATTCCCAACTCAGTTCTTAACTTACAAAATCTTTCATGACTGAGTGGTTTTGTGAAAATATCCATCAAATGATCTTCTGTTGATATGTATCTCAAAATCACATCTCTTTTCTCCACATGATCTCTGATAAATTGATGTCTCACATCAAAGTGTTTTGTTCTTGAGTGAAGTACTGGATTCTCTGTAATTGATATTTCACTTGTGGTATCACACATGATTGGAATTGTCTTTTGTTCTATTCGATACTCTCTTAGATGTTGTCTGAACCATAATACTTGTGCACAAAGCAGCTACCTGCTGCTATATATTTTGTATCAGCTGTTGAGGTAGAAATGGAATTTCTCTTTTTACTAAACCATGATACTAGTCTACTACCTAGTATCTGACAAGTTCCCAAAGTTCTTTTTCTGTCAATTTTACATCCAGCATAGTCTAAATCTGAG